>CM063172.1:80761135-82015135 GCA_031835075.1 Saguinus oedipus | reverse complement strand
CCTCACACGCAAGGATACACAACAGCTCAAAATAAAGGGAGGAAGGAAGATTTACCATGCAAATAAAGAGCAAAAAAAAAGCAGGAGTTGCAATTCTCATCTCTGATAAAATAGACTTTAAAGCAACAAAGATCAAAAGAGAGAAAGAAGATTATTACATAATGGTAAAAGAATTGATACAACAAGAAGAGCTAATGATCCTAAATATACATGGACCCAATATAGGAGGACCCAGATATATAAGGCAAAAATTGGAAGCTTTCCCTTTGTAATCCAGCACTAGACAAGGATGCCCTCTCTCACCACTCCTATTCAATATAATACTGGAAGTTCTAGCAAGAGCAATCAGGCAAGAAAAAGAAATAAAGGGTATTCAAATAGGAAAGGTGGAAGCCAAATTGTCTCTATTTGCAGATGACATGATAGTATACCGAGAAGATCCCATCGCCTCAGCCCCAAAACTCCTGAAACTGATAAGCAACTTCAGCAAAGTCTCAGGATACAAAATCAATGTACAAAAATCACAAGCATTCCTATACACCAATAACAGACTTAAAGAGAGCCAAATCAAGAACGAACTGCCATTCACAAGTGCTCTAGAAAGAATAAAATACTTAGGAATACAACTTTCAAGGAACGTAAGGGACCTCTTCAAGAAAAACTACAAACCACTGCTCAACAAAATAAGAGAGGATACAAACAGATGGAGAAACATTCCATGTTCATAGTTAGGAAGAATCAATATCATGAAAATGGCCATACTGCCCAAAGTAATTTACAGAATCAATGCTATCCCCATAAAGCTACCATTGACTTTCTTCACAGAACTGGAAAAAAACACCATGAACTTCATATGGAAACAAACGAGAGCCCACATAGCCAAGTCAATTCTAAGCAAAAAGAACACAGCGGGAGGCATCACTCTACCGGACTTCAAACTATACTACAAGGCTACAGTAATCAAAACATCATGGTACTGGTACCAAAACAGAGATATAGACCAATGGAACAGAACAGAGGCATCGGAGGCAACACAACATATCTACTACCATACAATCTTGGATAAACCTGACAAAAACAAGCAATGGGGAAAGGATTCCCTGTTTAATAAATGCTGTTGGCAAAACTGGCTAGCCATGTGCAGAAAGCAGAAACTGGACCCCTTCCTTACACTAAAATTAACTCCAGATGGATTAAAGACTTAAACATAAGACCCGGCACCATAAAAACCCTAGAAGAAAATCTAGGCAAAAACATCCAGGACATAGGAATAGGCAAGGACTTCATGACCAAAACACCAAAAGCATTGGCAACAAAAGCCCAATTAGACAAATGGGACCTAATCCAACTCCACAGCTTGTGCACCGCAAGGGAAACAGTCACTAGAGTGAATCAGCAACCAACAGAATGGGAAAAAATTTTTGTAGTTTACCCATTTGACAAAGGGCTGATATCCAGAATTTCCAAAGAACTCAAACAGATTTACAGGAAAAAACAAACAAGCCCATTCAGAAATGGGCAAAGGAGATGAACAGACACTTTACAAAAGAAGACATACATGAGGCCAACAAACACATGAAAATATGCTCATCATCACTGGTCATCAGAGAGATGCAAATCAAAACCATATTGAGATACCATCTCACACCAGTTAGAATGGCGATCATTAAAAAATCTGGAGACAACAGATGCTGGAGAGAATGTGGAAAAATAGAAACACTTTTACACTGTTGGTGGGAGTGTAAATTAGTTCAACCATTGTGGAAGACAGCGTGGCAATTCCTTAAGGACCTAGAAATAGAAATTCCATTTGACCCAGCAATCCCATTACTGGGTATATATCCAAAGGAATATAACTCGTTCTACTATAAGGACACATGCACATGAATGTTCATTGCAGCACTGTTTACAATAGCAAAGACCTGGAACCAACCCAAATGCCCATCGATGATAGACTGGACTGGGAAAATGTGGCACATATACACCATGTAATATCATGCAGCAGTCAAAAACGATGAGTTCGTGTCCTTTGTAAGGACATGGATGAATCTGGAGAACATCATTCTCAGCAAACTGACACAAGAACAGAAAATGAAGTACCGCATATTCTCACTCATAGGCGGATGAGGAAAAATGAGAACACATGGACACAGGGAAGGGAAAACTACACATTGGGGTCTATTCGGGGAATAGGGGAGGGACAGCCTGGGGAGAAATGCCAAATGTGGGTGAAGGGGAGGAAGGCAGCAAAACACACTGCCATGTGTGTACCTATGCAACTATCTTGCACGTTCTGCACATGTACCCCAAAACCTAAAATGCAATTAAAAAAAAAAAAAAGGCAAGTGCCACCTGGTGGAAATTTGCTAGAATTTATTTTGACTCCTGCTGGGCCCTGTGAAAGCTGTATGCTTTTCTCTTTTAAAAATGCATTTATGGAGGCTGAGGCAGGAGAATTGCTTGAACCCAGTAGGCAGAGGTTGCAGTGAGCTAGCATCACCCCACCGCACTCCAGCCTGAGTGACAAAGCAGGACGCCATCTCAAACAAAAAAAAATCCATTTATTTCTTGTCAGTGAATAGAAATTATTTTTATCACTTTATACAGAAAGTTCACTTTAGGAAATGAGGCAGTTAATCTTAAACGATATCTGTCATTGAAGAACACAAAGATTTGGAATGTGAGAAACCAAATTCAGAGACTAGTCATGTCATGGCGCAGGGTTCCCTAAGTCAGCAATAGTGTAGGGAACCTGGTGAGAAGAGTTTACAACTTTCACTTGATTACCCTAGGTGATTGTCCATATCAAGTCTCACTCCTGCCAGGATTTATTCAGCAGTACAAAACTATATCCTATTTCCTTCCTAAGAAATAGAAAATTAAGAGAAAGAAAAACAAACTTTCAATTAATTATTGCTTACCTTTTAGATTTTTTTTAAGTACAAAACATAATTGTCTAATTAAAGAAAGAGCAATCAGTCTGGGTACCTGCATTTATGTGTGTAGTGTTCAAGTTCTTCTCCAAGAGAACATTAAATATTAGTGCTGTGGTGCTAAATGAAACATTTCAGGAAAAACTATATACTTCTTGTTAATTCAAAGGATGAAAGGAAAGAAAAAGAAAAATAGAGAAAACAACAGCCTGAGAGAAAGAGGAAAAAGAGAGAAAGCATGTGAGAGAACAAAAGCAAGAGAGAAAATGTGAGGAAACAATAGAAGAAAAAAGAAAAGAAGGAGGTAGAGAGGAAAAAAGGAGAAGAGTTTGGCAATATTTAGGTCATTACTGTGGTTATTTAATGACTTCATAAGCAATATTCACATCTCTGAGAAATAAAACTGAGGAACTTCTTTCTGAAGACTGCCACTTCCCCACTTGTTAGGTTTTAACAACTTGAGTGGCAAATCTTCACCAAGTTCAAGGTTTTACCTTGTGTAAAGAGCATGTCTGAATTCTTGGGGAAAGTGTGTAGTGTCATAACTAATATCCAAATATAAGGAGTGATTCTAAAGTCAATAGATTTAGAGGAAGTTTTCAGAGACCTCGCAGGTTCTGTAAACATTCTTTTAACCTACCCCTGAGCACTGGCTTGAAAGATTGTTTTCTTTCTAACTAGCAAAGGTAATGAGCTGTTTCTGAATTTGTTGTATGGAAGCTAAGGCCAAGAATTTAACTTTATGCCACTGAGTTAATACCTTTTAAAAATAATTATTATTTTAGTTAAATCAGTAACATCATTTTCATTGTCTCTCTAGTACCCTTCTAGAGTAGGTCTCAGTTCATAGTTGTTAGCACACAAGAAGCAGCTCAGAAGAGATTTCTCATAGTTCTCAACTCGAGTTCTCAGTTCATAGCTCTTAGCCCACAACAAGCTACTCAGCTGTTAGCAGCTTCTTGTGCATGAACAATCATGAAGTGAGAAACTTGAAAAATATCTTTCAAGCCAGTGTTCACGGGTAGGTTTATAGAAGCATCAAGGTCTCTGAAAGCTCCGTGTAAATCTGTTTATTTAAGTACTTGTATTTGGACATCAGTTATGGCCTCACACACTTTTCTCAAGAATTCAGACACTCTCTTTACACAAGTCAAAACCTCAAACTTGCTGAAGATTTGTCACTAAGTTGTTAAAACTTAACAAGTGGGGAAGTGACAATCATCTCAAAAAGGAGGCCTACACCACGGGAAATTACGAGGGTCAGTGCAAAGGAACCATTCCAGTCTTGCGTTACTTTCAACTAAAGTACCCTCACAGATGCACAAGAAGTCTACATTCTAGAGCAGTTCATCACTCTGTCTCCCATCAACAGATTGCAAATGTATTCATTTTAGCCTTAACCAAAGCCTTGAAGAGTATAATAATCTACTAAGCCATGCATTGTGTGGTTGTGCTTAGATTTGAGAAGGTTTAAGAACAGTAAAAATTAGTATATAGACTGTTATCAATGTTTACTAATAACCTGTTCTCTACTTCTAAACATATAAAAATTGTGCTTCCCTATCTCCTTGAAGGTAACAGTGGTGCTGTGCCTTGATTTTGCCCCCTCACAAAATGTGAGGGAAAATAATACACATCATCTGCACAGGAAGCATTTGATCTCAACTGCTTAACTCATGCCTCCCATTCCCTTGAATCTGAAAACTATGAAGCAACACACTGAAATGGAGCTAGTGTAGAATGTGAGGAGTGGCTTTGTGCACCAGACACTCAACCTCCACAACTGACCCCTAGTGGACATGTAACAGGAGCACCTAAGTAAACTTCGGGTGTAGTAAGTTATTGGGATTTTGGCATTTTCTGTTACCGCAACATAAACTATCATGACTAATACATTATCTTTTCTGATAAAGTGAAAAAGAAATAAGAGGCTTAAAAATGCAAATAAAGAGAGACACATGGCTACACTGAAAGTAAAATAGATACATTTTTAAATAAAAGTGATAAGAAAATGGAAACCATTGTACAGACATACAGAATAAGCATTTCAACTGTAAGAATATTCCTAAAGAGTCATTTATACCACATGTGAAGAATTCTATTTCTAGGCAATTGATAATACTCAGTAAGAGGTGGCTATTCACAAAAGAAGAAACATCCTGTTAACTTAGAAGATATTTACAACTTTGAGAAATTAAAGGCTAATCAGGTGAAATAACAGTGACAAAATTTATATCACAAGCATAACTGTCTGGTATCATGAGTTCAGGAGGTATACATAAGTTCTTTCAGTCACAAAATCTATAATACTGACCACTTTTGTAAACATATTCCTAATAAAAAAGACATATTTAGGAAGAGAATATGCAAAGTTGTAAACCTTTGAAGCAATTAGTTACTAGCCTATTCCATACAAATGTATTCTGGACTGAAACCTAACTTAGTCACTTTGACCTTAAGAACAAATAGACCTAACAGTTTTTGAAAACTAAAATATGTATATTAAAAAAAAGCATCTGTATGTAGACATACTATTTTAATTATTTATTGATTTAGAAAGAATAAAGACTTATTCATTCTCTTTCTTTCATTTCTCTGCATTTGGTCTTCTCTTTCTTCATTTTCTTTTCATGCTTTCAAATTTACTTCACCACCTCTTCTATACCATACTCAGACTTCACTTGCTAGCCTAATATAAATCTTTGTTTAAAAACCTTCAAGGCTAGATCTAGCAAAAGTAAACAGATTAAGGTACTTTGTGGCAGGATACTTAAGAAACAGTTACTCTTGCTGGCAAAGTTACAGTTAGACATATCCACACAAGATATTACTATATGTGTATATATACATATATATGTATATATATTTACACACATACAGATACACATATATATGTGTATATATATGTGTATGTATATATATATGTGTGTGTATCTATATGTGTGTATATATAAACATATGTATGTATATATGTGTATATATATACATACATACATATCTAAAGTGCAATGATATATATATACATATGTACATATATATATACACACATATATACATATATATATATATCATTGCACTTCAGGTTCTCGGGTACATATGCAGAACATGCAGAATTGTTGCATAGGTACACACGTGGCAATGTGGACAAAAAGAGAGCCCACAAAGCCAAGACAATTCTAAGCAAAAAGAACAAAGCCGGAGGCATCAAGCTACCTGACTTCAAACTATTCTACAATATATTACTTTTTTTTATTAAACAGGAAAAAAAAAGAAAACACACAGAACTTGAAATGTGTTGCAGCTGTCTTTTTTTCCTTTTTTTTTTAATTGTACTTTAGGTTCTGGGGTTCATGTGCAGATCATGCAGGATTGTTGCACAGGTATACACATGGACAGATGGTTTGTTACCTTCATCCCCCCATCATCTATATTTGGTATTTCTCCCTATGTTTTTAAATAGAATTATAGACTTCAGGATAAGAGCTGTGGGAGTTGAACAATGAGAACACATGGACACAGGGAGGGGAAGATCATACACTGGGACCTGTCGTGGGTCGGGGGCTAAAGGAGGGAAAGTATTAGAAAAAATATTCAATGTAGATGACGAGTTGATGGGTGCAGCAAACCACCATGGAATGTGTGTGCCTATGTAACAGACCTGTGCATTCTGCACATGTACCCGAGAACATGAAGTATGATTAAAAAGTCAATAATTTTTAATGTACATAATTGTACTTCACACGGATTGCATCATTAGAAAATATTTCTTTAAAACATTGTATATTTGATATTTTATCCTGTGAAATTATCCTTCCTATATGAAAGAAAAATAAAGTATTTTATAGATAAGCAAATGATGAGGAAATTCATCACCACTCAACTGGTCCTACAAGAAATGCTCAAGTAAGGCCTGAAATTGAAAGTGAAAGAATCACAGTTACAATCACGAAAACAAAAAAAGTGTAAAATTCACTGACAAAACAAACATTGAAATGATGAAGAAAAAAGACTCAAATGGAATTTTTACCAAAAACCACCAAACCATGAATACAACAAAGGGTAAGAAAAAAAAAAGAAAAGAAAGAATCAAAGAATATACAAGGTAACCATAAAACTAACAATATGATAGAAACAAAACCTCATATACCAATAACTTTGAATGTAAGCAGATAAATTATCCACCGAAGAGATAGAGACTGGCTAAATGAATTAACGAAACATAATCAACCATAAGCTGTCTACAAAAATAACACACTTTACCTGTAAAGACACATATTGACTGAAAGTAAAGGGATAAAAAAAGGTATTTCCCAGCCAGGCATGGTGTCTCATGCCTGTAATCCTAGCACTTTGAGAGGCTGAGGAGGGCAGATTGCTTTAGCCCAGGAGTTCAGGATCAGCCTGGGCAACATGATGAAACCCCAACTCTACAAAAACATACAAAAATTAATTGGGCATGGTGGCATGCTCCTGAAGTCTCAGCTACTCAGGAGGCTGAGGTGGGAAGATCACCTGAGCCCAAGGAGATGTAGGAAGCACTGAGCCATGATCTCCCCTCTGCCTCCAGCCTGGGTGACAAAGTGAGACCCCCAACTCAAAAAAGAAGACAAAGAAAAAAAGAAAAGAAAAAGATTTTCTATGCAAACAGAAAACAGAAGTGAGAAGTAGTTATATTTATATCAGATACAATAGACTTTAAGTAAAAAAGAGTTTTAAAAGACAAAGAAAATCATTACATAGTGTTAAAGAGGTCAATTCAGCAAGAGGATACAATAATAATTTTAAGTATGTATGTACCTAACACTGGAGTACCTCAATTTATAAAGCAAATATTACTAGATCTAAAGAGAGAGCTAGACCCCAATATACTAATAGTGGGCAATTTCAATACCCTCAACTCCGAATTTAAAAAATCATCAAGATAAAAAAATCAACAAAAAAAATTGGATTTAAACTCAACTTTAGACCAATGGATTTAACGGACATTTTTACCCAATAAATGCAGAATACACATTCTTCTCATTAGTGCATGGAATATTCTCCAGGATATTTGTTAGACCACAAAATAAGTCTCAATAAATTTTAGAAGACTGAAATCATGTCAAGTATCTTCTCAGACCACAGTGGAATAAAACTAGGAGTCAATACCAAAAGAAAGTTTGGAAACTACATAAATACATGGAAATTAAATAACATGCTTCTGAATGATCATTGGCTCTATGAAAAAAATTAAGAGGAAAATTGAAAAATTTATCAAAACAATTGAAAATGGAAATAAAACATACCCAAACCTATGGGATACAGCACAGCTAAGAGGGAAGTTTATAGCAATAAACACATATTTCAAAAAAGTAGAAAGATTTCAAATAATCTAAGATGTGCCTCACAAAAACTAAAAAAGCAAAAATAAACCACAATCAAAATTACTAAAGGAAAAACATAACAAAGATCACAGCAGAACTAAATGAAATGGAGATTTTAAAAAAATAGTAAGAATCAAGTAAATGAAAAGTTGATTCTCCAGACCGGATGCTGTGGCTCACACCTGTAATCCCAGCACTTGGGGAGGCCGGTGGATCACCTGAGGTCAGTAGTTCAAGACCAGCCTGGCCAACATGATGAAACCCCATCTCTCCTAAAATAGTAGCCAGGCATGGTGGTGGGCACTCCAAAGGGTGAGGCAAGAGAATCACTTGAACCTGAGACACAGAGGTTGCAGTGAGCCAAAATTGTGCCACTGAACTCCAGCCTGGGTAACAAGAGTAAAACTCCATCTCAAAAAGAAAAAAGAAAATTTGGTTCTCCAAAAGATAAATAAAATTGATAAACTGATCCCAAGAAAAAACAAAATATGCACAACATTAATGAAAAGGCAAACATTGTAACTGATATCACAGAAATACAAAAGATCATCAAGGATTATTATGAACAAGTATACACTACCAAACTCGAAAATCTAGAGAAAATGGATACATTTCTGGATACATACAACCTATGCAGACTGAAAAAATAGAAAACTTGAACAGATCAATAATAAAAAGTGTCCCCAAAACAAAAACGACAAAAGCCCAGGAATGAATCAATTCACGGTTGAATTGTACCAAATATATAAAGAAGAACTAATACCAATCCTCTTCAAACTACTCCAAATAACTGAAGAGGAGGGTATTCTCCTAAGTGCATCCTATGAAGCCAGCATGACCATAAGACCAAAATCCAAGTAGGGCACAACCAAAATAGAAAATGCCAATATCCATGAGACACAGATGCAAAAGAACTCAAACCAAGTACTAGCAAATCAAATCCAACAGCATATCAAAAATATAATACACCATAATTAAGTGGAATTTATCCCAGGGGTGCAAGAATAGTTCAACACATGCAAATCAGTAAACTTCATCACATTGACAAAAGGGGAAACAAAAAAAAAATACAATCATCTCAATAGGTGCAGAAAAGGCATTTGATAAAACTTAACACCCTTTCAGGATTTAAAAAAAGGAAGTAAATGATGAAGGGCATGTATCAAAAACCCACAGATAACATCATACTGAATGGAAAAAAGTTGAAAGCCTCTTCTCTAAGAATTGGAGCAAGATAAGGATACCCACTTTCACCCTCCTATTCAACATAGTACTAGAAGTCCTAGCTACAACAATTAAGATATTAAATGCCAGACATACAAACTGGAAAAAAGGAAGTCAAATTGTTTCTCTTTGCAAATGGCATGTTCTTATATTTAGAAAAAATAGAAAACTCTTAGAACTGATAAACATATTCAGTAAAGTTGGAGTATACAAAATACAAAATCAATGTGTAATAATCAGAGGTTTTTTTTCTTTTTTTTGTTTTTGTTTTTTTTTTTTTTTTTTTTGGAGGGGGGACAGAGTCTCATTCTGTCACCCAGGCTGGAGTACAGTTGCATGATTTTGTCTCATTGCAACTTCTGCCTCCCAGGTTCAAGCGATTCTCCTGCCTCAGCCTCCCACATAGCTGGGATTACAGGCACGTGCCACCACGCCCAGATAATTTTTTGTATTTTTAGTAGAGATGGTGTTTCACCATGTTAGCCAGAATGGTTTCAATCTCCTGACCTTGTGATCCACTCACCTCGGCCTCCCAAAGTGCTGAGATTACAGGTGTGAGCCACTACACCTGGCCCAGTAGTGTTTCTATACAGAAATAATGAAATGCTGATAAATCATGAAGGTATCCCATTTACCATAGCTACAAAATATATATATAAATTCCTAGAAATCAGTTTAACTAAGAGGATGTAAGATGCCTACCAGGAAAACCACAAACACTGATTAAAGAAACTGAAGAACACAAAAACAAGAGCAAAGACATCCCATGCTCACAGATCAGAAAAATCATTATCTTTAGAATGACCATACTGCCCCCCAAATCTATAGATTCAATGCAATCCCTGTCAAAATACTAATGCCATCTTTCACAAATATGGAAAAAGCAATCATAAAATTTGTATGGAACCAAAAAAGAGCCAGAGTAGCCAAAATAATCTTGAACAAAAGAATAAAGCTAGAGGCATCACATCACCTGACTTCAAAACATATTATAAGGATGCAGTAATATCAAAATAGATTGGTATAGGTATAAAAATAAATACACAGATCAATGGAACAGAATAGAGAACTCAGAACTAATCCACATATTTATAGTCAAGTACTCTTTGACAAACTTATTAAAAACATGCAATGGGGAAAGGACACTTTGCAATAAATGATGCTGGAAAAACTGGATAACTATATGCAGGAGAATGAAACTAGATATTTATCTCTCATCTTATACAAAAGTAAACTCAAGGTAGATTAAAGACTTAAATGTAAAAGCTAAAACCTAACTTCATTAGAAGAAAACACAGGGAAAACTCTTCAGGACTTCGGTCTAGGCAAAGATTTTATGCCTATGCCTGAAAAGCAAATAAAAACAGACAATTGTGACTATATTAAACTAAAACATTTTGAATAGCAAGAGAGACAATTAATAAACAGATAACCTCTTAAATTAGAGAAAATATTTGCAATCTACTTATCTAAGAAGAGATTAATATACAGAATACACAAGGAACTCAAGTCAGTAGTAAAAAATAAAAATAAAATAATCCCATTAAAAAGTGGGCAGTGAACATCAACAACATGTTTCGAAAGAAGACAAACAAATGGCCAATAGGCAAATGAAAAAAATGCTCAACATCACTAATCATCAAGGTAATGCAAATTAGAACCACAATGAGGCTATCATCTACCCCAGTTAGAATGGCTATTATTGAAATAAAGACAAAAGATAACAGATACTGGCAAGTATGCGGAGAAAAGAGAACTCATTCACTGTTGGTGGGAATGTAAATTTGTATAGTCACTATGGAAAGCAGCATGGAGATTTTTAGAAAACTAAACAAAGCTTCCATAAAATCCAACAATCCCTTTACAAGTATCAATCTAAAGGAAAAGAAATGAACATATAAAAGGTCTACATGCACTTGCGTGTTTATTGCAGCACTATTTAAGACAGCAAAGATATGGAATCAACCTAAGTGTTCATCAATGAATGAATGAATGAAGAACATGTGGTATACATACACAATAGAATAATACTGTTTGGCCATAAAAAATAATGACATTATGTCATTTGCAGCAAGATGGATAGAACGGAAGGTCATAATGTTGAGGGAAATATGCCAGGCACAGAAAGAAAAACACTGCATGTTCTGATTCATATGTGGGAGCAAAAAGCTTGACCTCATGGACATAGAGAGTAGAGTGATAGATATCAGAGACTAGGAAGGGTGGGTGAGTGGCAGTGGAAATGAAGAGAAGTTGATTAATCGGTACAAACATACAGTTAGATAGAAGAAATAAGTTCTAATGTTTTACAGAAAAATTGGATGTCTATACATAGCAGCAATACTTGGTATATTTTGAAGTACCTAGAAGAGAACTTGAAATGATATCAACATGCAGAAATTAGAAATACTCAAGGTAATGGACATCCCAAATATTCTGACATGACCATTACACATTTATACATGTAACAAACATTCCCATGTACTGGATTAATATGTAGAATATTATGCATCATTAAAAGAGAAAAAAAAATTCTATTTATATTCAGCCTGCATCTGCCTTGCTTTGATTTTTATTAGTGTTTCTTGTGTTGGCCAGAAGTATAGAAAGCAAAGGAGGTAGCAAGCTACATTCGTTAAATATTAGTCCTCTCGGGTCGAAATATCCAGGTACAAATTCTGGCCCTACCATTTAGTATCTGTGTATCTATAAGAAAATTACTGAACTTTATGCCTCAATTTCTCCATCTGAAAAACAGAAATAATCTGACAATGTAATAAACTATATCTGCATCAAAATTTGGTTTGCACTTAAATGGGGCAATAATCAAATAATTAATGTGGCCTGGATTATAATTTCTTCTTCCAAATTACAACCATTTAAATATGTGGTATTTTTTTACAAGCTAAGTATCTCCATTTTCTTTATTACTTACTACCCATTCTTTAAAGCTTTAACTTTGTGTAAGAGGCAACAGTTTTTATTATGGGGCAGAAAAATGTCCAGAAAGATTTCAGAGTATTTGAATAAATCATCCAGAAAGAGAACAGCAACGTGGACCTTCTTCGGGCATAAAAAAAGGCTTAGAAAATAATCATATTTCAGACATTACAGAGTATTTCAATTTAATCACTTGCAGGCAAAATCATGCAGAAATATTGCTCTTGGGCTCCTGTTTATCTAGTTCAGATAAATGCTGTATCTGGTATTCAGATTATGATCCTTTGAAACAATTTGCATTTTACTGTTGTAGTATTCTGTCAGCATATAAAAATGCAGTGTTTTCTGCCTAAATGATTAATCTTCAATGTTTTCCTCTTCCAAAAGGAGTAAGAAGTATATCAAGCAACATTTTAGATTTCAAATAAAATTCTAATTTTTATTCATTGAAATATTTAAAGTTAATTTTTCACTAGCTTAATCCAAAACAGCATCAGTTTGAACCACTTCTGCACCAGCCCATTCCACCAGTTACTTCAGCCATTATCTTCTATAGCCTTAATTCAATATAAGCATATCTTAATATAAGGTTCATCAACTATCAGATAAAGAGAAATGTATCCTAGTGAAGGACAACTGATTCATACAAACTAAAAATTCATATAAGCTAAATTATAAATTTACATGTTAAATAAAAAGAACAGTAAGATAAAAATGAAGAAAAATAATTTTATGGAAACAGAGGGAAGAGTGTTTGAAAAAGGTGGACTGTTCATTAAATAAGTTTCTGCTAAAAGAGCAAATGATATTTCCCTTACAACCTCAGTGGGTAAGGGGTATGGGGAAAAAAGAATTATGGTATGTACCTCCATATAATTTTCTATAATTGGAGTCATGGATACTAGATTTCATCTATCGTTCAGAGAAATTTCATTTGGGATACATCTGAAATGTTTTATGGATAATAATACATAGGGTCAACTACCCTCTAACATTAATTCCATGACAACGCATTATCCATGCATTATCCTGATACTCTTTCCTAGAATTTGGCTCTCATCTTCCTGTTCATCAAATGAGATGCAGGCAGTCTTTGAGCTCCTGGGGACACAATGAGTTGCATAAGCATGTCACCACTGTGAGAAGAGGGACCTGGGTACATAAGTCTTAAAGGCACCCTAGGACACACTTTGTATTTGTTCTCTCATCTTGGGAGAACCATTATTTCTTGTCTCCTACTTCTGTTACTCCTGTCTGTGTATTCATGCAACTGCTTACTGAAAAGAACTATAGAAAACAACATGCTAACCTCTCTTTCGAAGGAATGATCGATTTACTCACTTATAATTGATTTATTAGAAAAGTAGTCAGCTGGTGCCAAGGAAAGTACTTGCTATTGTTCTCTTTATAAAGTAGCTTGGAAACTTTATACTTGAGTCTTACTGTGATCTAAAATTAATACCTTTTCAGAGTTTAGAATCCTCTCCATGATCTCCTTCTAAATTGTAATCACAAATGTATAAATTCAAGGAATATTTCCCTGTAATTCATATAACGATTAGTACACGTCTATTCTAACAAGATATTTGTATATGAAAAACTTTTAAATGAGTCAAAGAGAAAATTAAATTAAAAATGAAAAAAAAAGGCTTAAGATTAAGGAAGTATCATAACTGCATTTTATTTGCAAAAAGTAAAAGATATTTAAGGTAGAAAAAAATATTTTTTTGGTTGGAGTCTCACTCTGTTGCACAGGCTGGAGTGCAGTGGCACAATCTTGGCTCACTGCAATCGCCACCTCTCAGGTTCAAGCAGTTATCCTGTTTCAGCCTCCAAAGTAGCTGGGACTACAAGCATACACCACCACCCTGGCTAATTTTTGTAGTTTTAGTATTAGACAGCATTTCACCAAATTGCCCAGGCTGGTCTCAAACTCCTGAGCTCAAGTGACCTACCCATCTCAAACTCCCAAACTGCTGAGATTACAGGCATGAGCCACTGTGCCCAGAGAAAAATTAATTTTCTATATGAAAAATGTCTGCTTTGTTTGATCACTACTAAAAATAAGGGGAACAATATTTTTAAAAAAAAAAGAGGAAGAAAGAATAGAAAGGAAGAGGAGGAAGACGGGAAGGGAAAGCAATGGGAAAAGGAACATGAAGAAAGGAAACAATGAAAAAATAAAATGTAGGAAATAAGGGAATGGAGTTATAACAAAGAGAATCAGTACTGCTTTTAAATAAGGTTAATTTGGAACATATTTAGTATTTTTAACTATAATTGTAATGAGAAACACAATTGTTCATGTGGGTAGTAGTTATAAGAATAAATTTGTACTCAGGCTTTAGTTCTTTTTAATTGTTCTCTACTAAAATAGTGTGACATTTTTTTCTGAAAAGAAGAGTTTATTCAGAATAAACTTCTGAACAGTTTATTTAGTAAACTATTTCTTTCCTTTTTCAATCTTCATTCTAGAATCAGAGGGTACATGTTTGGGTTTGTTACAAAGGTACATTGATTGCAAGATGCTGAGATTTGAGGCATAGTTGAGCCTGTCACCCAGTGAGTGAGCTTAAGACCCTATAGCTTTTCAGCCCTTGCTCTCCTCTCTCTCACCCATCTAGTAGTCCCCAATATACACTGTTGCCATCTTTACATCTATGTGCATCTAATGGTTAGCTCTCACTAATAAGTGAGAATATGCAGTATTTTGTTTTCTATTTCTGTGCTAGTTCACTCAGGATAATCCATGTTGCCGCAAAGGACATGATTTTGTTCTTTTTATGGCCGCATAGTATTCTCTGGTGTATATGTACATTTTTGCATGCCATTTGGCACCAATCCACCATTTATGGGCAACTGGGTTGATTCCTTGTCTTTCCTAATATAAATAAAGCTGTGGTGCATGTGTCCTTATGGTAGAACAATTTATGTTCCTTTAGGGGTACACTCAGTAATGGGATTATTGGGTCAAAGGGTACTTCAACTCAGTTCTTTGAGAAATTTCCAAACTGGTCTGTACAGTGGCTGAACTAATTTACATTCTCACCAACAACATGTAAGTGTTCCATTTTCTCTCCAACCTCACCAACATCTTTTTTTTTTTTACTCTAACAAAAGCCATTCTGACTGGTGTGAAATGTCATCTTATTGTGGTTGTGATTTGCATTTGTATTTCTGTAATGATTAGAGATGATGAGCATTTTTTATATGTTTGTGGGCCACTAGCATGTCTTCCTTTCAGAAGTGTCTGTTCATGTCTTTTGTCCACTTTTTAATGCTTTTTGCTTGTTAATCTATTTAAGTTTCTTATAGACTCTGGATATCAGACCTTTGTCGAATGCATAGTTTGTGAATATTTTATCCCACTCTGTAGATTCCGTTTATTCTCTTGATAGTTTTCCTTGCTGTGCAGAAGCTCTTTAGTTTAATTAGGAATTGTTAATTCCACTTGTGAATTGTTGTTTTCACTGCAATTACTTTTGAAGACTTAGCCACAAACTTTTTGCCAGGCAGTGGTTTGCTCCTCTAATCCCAGCAACTTGAGAGGCTGAGGTGGGAGGATCACTTGAGGCTAGGAATTCAAGATCAAACTCTTTTAAAAGTACTGACTATGTACCAGAGAAGTAGGCCTGGTTAGGGCAATTTATAACTTGTGGAAAAAAATATTTTGTGCTGAAATGGCTGAGATTATAACATTTTTTATTTTATTATAGGAGAATTCCAAGAAAACCCTCATATTGGCCTTGATAAGCATAACCAAAGTTCAAGCACAAACCAAACAACATCCAAGAAAGACTAATGCAAGAATAAACCCAACATCCAAGAAAGACTAATGCAAGAATAAACCCAACATCCAAGAAAGACTAATGCAAGAATAAACCCAACATCCAAGAAAGGCTAATGCAAGAATAAACCCAACATCCAAGAAAGGCTAATGCAAGAATAAACCCAACATCCAAGAAAGGCTAATGTAAGAATAAACCCAACATCCAAGAAAGGCTAATGCAAGAATAAACCCAACAGCCAAGAAAGGCTAATGCAAGAATAAAAAGACCTATAGTTTGGCTTATCTTCACCATAGCAAATCTTCAAAGTAATAAAAACGTAAGTATATATGGGAACAGTAAAAAATGTAATCCCTCTTGAAAGCCCTTCTTTTGCTTAGGTTGTTGTGTTACTTCCAACACTATGACTACTTACAGCAAACTCTGCTATACTCTCAGCTCTTCCCAGTGAAATCCCAGACATACAGAATTACTGACTTTCAAAATCAAAAGTTACTGCCTCTGTCCATAGATCTTGGCAGGCAGGCTTAGTTACCATTCACAGCTCTTTTGATGCTCTTAAATCTGAAAAGAAAGCCTTTAAAATTATAGGTCATCTCATTTGACAAGCTCATTTTACAAATGAAAAGATGCAGTCCTACAGAGGCTCAGAATTTGTCTAGTAAGAATCAGACACTTGATTAAAGTAACCAAACCTATAACATTCTGAACAGTTTGTGCAGTGTCCATAATGATAACAGCAGCCTAGGATAAAATATGGGATCTCTTGTTCTTTTGAAAGTAAACACTATCAGAAAGAAGTGTTGGAATAATTATCCAATGAAAGATTCTTCCAAGGCTTCCTAGGTGTTTCTAAGTGATCACTTCTCTCTAAAAATGGCATATTTTTCAGATTCTTCATGAAATAAGCCCTGGTGCTGATTTTATCACATCATTATCATTATTAATTATTTGTGCTACTTGGCATCGACCATCAGTTAAATTAATATGCAAAATAAACCATCACAGATGTTCCATCTGCTAATTTATTTGATGTCATACTTCCTAGACAACTACATATTCTAATAAATGCCATTAAATTCAATTGATTAATTTTAGCCAGAGACATTGTATATTCTAATTTCTTTGCAACCTACAAGTGTTACTAAAAACAGTGAAAGTAAAATTCCATTTGCCATATTATGTTTAACACACATACAAATACCATTAAAAAGTATACACATACATATATTTGGCTTATGAACTAAGAGTGGTAAGATGTTAATCAAGATAATGAAAATGTAAATTCCTAAACTTAAAGGACCTTTTCCTTAGTCTTCCTCTTCTCACTCATCCTCCCAGACCCTGAGTTTCCTACTACCCAATTCCCAAATCTACATTGTTTGCATCAAACTGAAACTTAAAATCCTAAAGTGTCGGAAAGAGTGGGGTGATGGGGAGGCAACATTTTCAGTGAACCTAAATGAGGACAGAAGCAGGAGCTGTGGCCCTAAATCAAAAGGCAAATTTGCTATAGCTCCCTGCTGCCTTGTCTGCCAACTCCCATCCAGCCAGAAGAGATTAAAAAGCCTCCAAAAACAATTTGGGGGCAGAATAAAAATGTGGCCAGCCAGTAATTCACATGAATGAGTTATTATAGCTTCTCTGTGAGCACAAAATCTACTTCTAAGACCAAATGATCAAATTGAAATACAGAGGGCTTATAAATCTATAGGAATCTGGCCATTCATCGGTTTTTTTTTTTTTTTTTTTTTTTTTTTGCCCACTGATGAAATTCAAGTAAATTTTATATATTATTTGGCTTTAAAAATGCATATTAAACAGTACTGAATGTTCCCTTCAAAATAGATTTAAACACATTGAATCTCATCCATTTTCAGGGAGTAAACAAATAAGCCCTTTCCAGTTTGAAACAATATATATTTTTTCATTGCATTTTAGGTTTGGAGGTACATGTGAAGAACATGCATGATTGCTGCATAGGTACACACATGGCAGTGTGATTTGCTGCCTTCCTCCCCTTCACCTTTGCTGCCTTCATCTGGCATTTCTCCCCATCCTATCTCTCCCCAACTCCCCACCCACCGCTGTCCCTCCCCTATTTCCCCCCAACAGACCCCAGTGTGTGATGCTCCCCTCCCTGTGTCCATTGTTCTCATTGTTCAACACCCGCCTATGAGTGAGAACATGCTGTGTTTGATTTTCTGTTCTTGTGTCAGTTTGCTGAGTGTGATGGTTTCCAGCTTCATCCATGTTCCTACAAAGGACACAAACTCATTGTTTCTGATTGCTGCATAATATTCCATGGTGTATATGTGCCACATTTTCCCTGTCCAGTCTATAATTGATGGGCATTTGGGTTGGTTCCAGGTCTTTGCTATTGTAAACAGTGCTGCAATGAACATTCATCTGCATGTGTCCTTATAGTGGAACGATTTATAATCCTTTGGATATATACCCAGTAATGGGATTGCTGGGTCAAATGGAATTTCTATTTCTAGGTCCTTGAGGAATCGCCACACTGTCTTCCACAATGGTTGAACCATGTAAAAGTGTTCCTATTTCTCCACATCCTCTCCAGAATCTGTTGTCTCCAGAATTTTTAATGATTGCCATTCTAACTGGCATGAGATAGTATCTCAATGTAATTTTGATTTGCATTTCTCTAATGACCAGTGATGATGAGCATGTTTTCATATGTTTGTTGGCCTCATGTGTGTCTTCTTTTGTAAAGTGTCTGTTCATAACCTTTGCCCAATTTTGAATGGGCTTGTTTGTTTTTTTTTTCTTGTAAATCTGTTTTAGTTCTTTGTAAATTTTGGATATCAGCCCTTTGTCAGATAGGTAAACTGCAAAAATGTTTTTCATTCTGTTGGTTGCTGATTCACTCTAATGACTGTTTCTTTTGCCATGCAGAAGCTATGGAGTTTGATTAGGTCCCATTTGTCTATTTTGGCTTTTGTTGCCAATGCTTTTGGTGTTTTGGTCATGAAGTCCTTGCCTACTCCTATGTCCTGAATGGTTTTGCCTAGATTTTCTTCTAGGGTTTTCATGGTGTTAGGTCTTATGTTTAAGTCTTTAATCCATCTGGAGTTAGTTTTGGTGTAAGGTGTTAGGAAGGGGTCCAGTTTCTGCTTTCTGCACATGGTTAGCCAGTTTTTCCAACATCATTTATTAAACAGGGAATCCTTTCCCTACTGTTTGTTTTTGTCAGGTTTGTCAAAGATCGGATGATTTTAGATATGCTGTATTGCGTCCGAGGCCTCTGTTCTGTTTTATTGGTCTATATCTCTGTTTTGATACCAGTACCATGCTGTTTTGATTACTGTAGCCTTGTAGTATAGTTTGAAGTCCAGTAGTGTGATGCCTCCCATTTTTTTCTTTTTGCTTAGAATTGACTTGGCTATGCGGGCTCTCTTTTGGTTCCATATGAAGTTTAAGGTGGGTTTTTTTTTTTCAGTTCTGTGAAGAAGGTCATTGGTAGCTTGATGGGGACAGCATTGAATCTGTAAATTACTTTGGGCAGTATGGCCATTTTCATGATATTAATTCTTCCTAACCATGAACATGGAATGTTTTTCCATCTGTTTATGTCCTCTCTTATTTCGTTGAGCTGTGGTTTGTAGTTCTTTTTGAAGAGGTCCTTTATGTTCCTTGTTAATTGTATTCCTATGTATTTTATTCTCTTTGTAGCAATTGTGAATGGCAGTTAAGTTCTTGATTTGGCTCTCTTTAAGTCTGTTATTGTTGTATAGGAATGCTTGTGATTTGTGCACATTGATTTTGTATCCTGAGACTTTACTGAGGTTGCTTATCAGTTTCAGGAGATTTTTGGCTGAGATGATGGGGTCTTCTAAATATACAATCATGTCGTCTGCAAATAGAGACAATTTGACTTCCTCCTTTCCTATTTGAATACCCTTTATTTCTTTTTCTTGCCTGATTGCTCTGGCTAGAACTTCCAGTACTATATTGAATAGGAGTGGTGAGAGAGGGCATCCTTGTCTAGTGCCAGATTTCAAAGGGAATGCTTCCAGTTTTTGCCCATTTAGTATGATATTGGCTGTTGGTTTGTCATAAATAGCTTCTATTATTTTGAGATACGTTCTGTCAATACCTAGTTTATTGAGGGTTCTTAGCATAAAGCGCTGTTAAATTTTGTCCAAGGCCTTCTCCGCATCAGTTGAGATAACCGTTGGTTTTTGTCTTTGGTTCTGTTTATGTGATGAATTACATTTATAGACTTGCATATGTTGAACCAGCCTTGCATCCCCAGGATGAATCCTATTTGATCGTGATGAATTAGCTTTCTGATGTGCTGTTACAATCAGTTTGCCAGTATTTTATTGAAGATTTTTGCATCTATGTTCATCATGGATATTGGCCTCATTTTCTTTTTTGCTGAGTCTCTGCTGGGTTTTGGTATCAGGATGACGTCAGTCCCATAAAATGATTTGGGAAGGATTCCCTCTTTTTGGATTATTTGGAATAGTTTCAGAAAGAATGGTTTCAGCTCCTCTTTGTATGTCTGGTAGAATTCTCCTGTGAACTCATCTGGACCTGGACTTTTTTTGTGTGGTAGGCTCTTAATTGCTGCCTCAACTTCAGACCTTGTTATTGGTCTATTCAGGGTTTCAACTTCTTCCTGGTTTAGGCTTGGGAGGACACAAGTGTCCAGGAATTTATCCATTTCTTCCAGGTTTACAACTTTATGTGCATAGAGTTGCTTGTAATAATCTCTGTGGATGGTTTGAATTTCTGTGAAATCTGTGGTGATATCTCCTTTATCATCTTTTATTGCATCTATTTTATTATTCTCTCTTTTCTTTTTTATTAATCTGGCTAGTGGTCTATTTTGTTGATCTTTTTGTAAGATCAGCTCCTGGACTTATTGATTTTTTGAAGTGTTTTTTGTGTCTCTATCTCCTTCGTTTCTGCTCTGATCTTAGTTATTTCTTGTCTTCTGCTAGGTTTTGAGTTTTTTTTATCTCAGTCCTCTAAAATTGACCACATAATTGGAAGTAAATCACTCCTCAGCAAATGCAAGAATGGAAATCATAACAAACAGTCTCTGAGACCACAGTGCAATTAAGTTAGAACTCAGATTCAGAAACTAACTCAGAACCACACAGCTTTATGGAAAATGAACAACTGGCTCTTTAATGTTGACTGAATAAACAATGAAATGTAGACAGAAATAAAGATGTCCTTCAAAACCAACAAGAATGAAGACACAACCTACCAGAATCTCTGGGACACCTTTAAAGCAGTTTCTGGAGGAAAATATATAGCATTGAATGCCCACATAAGAAGCAAGGAGAGATCTAAAATTGATGCCCTATCATCAAAATTAAAAGAGCTATTTTGAAACAATATATGTAACATATCTTAACACAGTAATATTATTGTTGTGGGTATTTGTTATCAAAAATGTATAATAATGAATACAGTAATTAGCTCCTCTGAACAATTCCATGTCTACATATTTTAACACGTCATGTTGTACATGATAAATATGTATAATCTTTGTCAATTAAAAAATAAAATTCACTTTTCTTTTAAAGGTAGGAAACATTGCAGATTCCGTTTGGGCCCTCTAGTTTACTTTTACACAAAATCTACTATGGTAGAGATTTTCTGGGTATTGCTCAGAACCTAGTCAACTTCTAGCAGTAAGATCTGCCTCACACATGAGTGGTGGTCCCTCAGCAGCCATGTAACCCTTCATCATCCCATGTCCTGCCCAAGCAGGGTGGATCATACTTAAGCCAAGGCAGTAGAAAAGTAGACACAAAGGACTGAGACTACTACCTGCTCCTGGAATAAGTACTTCTGTGGCCTCACTGATCTTAGATTTCATGAAATGTCCAGTACTCATTCACAAAAGTCCCTTTGAAAAGTTGCACTGTTTTGATGTGTATTTCTATTCATTTCAACTAAGAGGACAGTGACTAAGACATCATAAATTTTTCTCCATTTTCTCCATAAGTTGGAGATCATAATTATCTCCAATTTTACTATGTTCATCAATAGTCTGAAAGAACAGACTTGATAATTTTGTAAAAATCTGACTTTTATTTAAAAATATCTATTCAGTTAAGTGAAGAATTGTCAATTACATCTTACTTTTACCTCATACCCCTTTTGTTAGTTTGAAATATTTCTTCTATAAATAAGTGTAAAAATGTTTATCAAGAATTTAAAGCTAAGACATATTCTTAAGTTGTTTGAAAACACAAAAAAGAGAAGAGGATTATTTTATTTAAAGGAATAGCTGGCATATACAGAGCACTTAGTACATATCAAACTCTGCTAAAAGCATGTTCTACACAATATCTCATCTCATGATCAAAGCAACTGAATCTCATGAGGTGACCTCTTTTACTATCACCATTTCACTAACAGGGAAAGTAAGACGTAGAAGAGTTGCCCAAGACTATATAGCTGCAAAGTGCTAAAGCAAGAATTCAAACTCCAACACAGTGGCCTCAGAACCCTATGTTTAGATACCAAGTTGTACATTTTAGATGGAATAACAGGGCATAACCGATTATAAACACATTTAAAAAGTATAGTGATTTTGTCCTAGAAAAGTAAAATAATTCAACAGTAACTTTATTTTTAAAATCTTTAGTCCAAAGCAGTTTTTTAACCTCTGTTTGATAAAGATTTTCAATACGAGAGAATGATCCAAGATGGCTGATCGCTAACATCTCTGGATTGCAGCTCCCAGTGAAAGTGCAGAGAACGAGAGGATGCCACACTTTCAGACAAATTTTTGTCGCTCACGAACCAGAAGATTCCCAGTGAAGGAGCCCCACAGGTCGCCAGCACGACTCTTGTGGCCGGCGCAGCAGTTTTGCTGGCACCTCAGTGCGGCAGCTCTTGGTGCAGAGTAAACAGGACTGGTTCCCCTTCTGACCAACATTTGGAGCTCCGGGAAGGCAGGGTTGCCTATTACAGACTCAAGAAGGAAGCCAGACTGGTGATTCCCAGGCAGAAAAGCACCATCAGTCTTAACGCCTCTGTTTTGGCCGATGCAGTGGGTTGCTCAAATTTCAGCAAAGCACACTGACGTGTGTGTACCTATGCAACTATCTTGCACACTCTGCACATGTACCCCAAAACCTATAATGCAATAAAAATTTAAAAAAATTTCAGCCCTGGGAATTAACAACTTGGACATCCACTCAGAGACCTAATTTGAAAGTTGGTAATTACAAAGATGAAAGGTGGATAAATTCACAATAATGGGAAGAAACCAGCGTAAAAAGGCTGAGAATACTCAAAATCAGAATGCCTCTCCCTCTAAAGAGGATCACAGTTCCTCATCAACAAGGGAACAAGGCTTGATGGAGAATGAGTGCATTCCATTAACAGAATCAGGCTTCAGAAGGTAGATAATAAGAAATTTCTGTGAGTTAAAAGAACATGTTGTAGCCCAATGTAAAGAAACTAAGAACTTTGAAAAAAGGTTTGATAAAATCCTAATGAGAATAGACAATTTAGAGAGGAATATAAGTGAATTAATGGAACTGAAGAATACAATATGGGAACTCTGAGAAGTATGCACAGGTTTAAACACTCGAATTGATCAAGCAGAAGAAAGGATATCAGAGGTAGAAGACCAACTTAATGAAATAAAATGAGAAGACAAGAATAGAGAAAAAAGGATAAAAAGGAAGGAGCAAAGTCTCCAAGAAATATGGGACTATGTGAAAAGACCTAATTTACGTTTTATAGGTGTACCTGAATGTGACAGAGAGAATGAATCCAAGCTGGAAAATATTCTTCAGGATATTATTCAGGAAAATTTTCTTAACCTAGCAAAGCAGGACAATATTCAACTCCAGGTAATACAGAGAACACCACAAAGATATTCCTCAAGAAGAGCAACCCCAAGGCACATAATTGTTAGATTCACCAGGGTTGAAATGAAGGAGAAAATACTAATGGCAGCCAGAGAAAAAGGTCAGGTTACCCACAAAGGGAAGCCTATCAGACTTACAGCAGATCTCTCAGCAGAAACCCTACAAGCCAGAAGAGAGTGGGGGCCAATATTCAACATCCTTAAAGAGCAGAACTTTCAGCCCAGAATTTCATATCTAGCCAAACTAAGCTTCACAACTGAAGGAAAAATAAAATCTTTTATGAACAAGCAAGTACTCAGAGATTTTATTACCACCAGGCCTGCTTTACAAGAGCTTCTGAAAGAAGCATTCCACATAGAAAGGAACAATCAGTATTAGCCTTTCTAAAAATATACCAAAAAGTAAAGAGCATCAACATAAAGAAGAATTTATATAAATGAATGGATAAAATAGCCAGTTAACATCAAATGGCAGTAACCCTTAATTTAAATTGACTAAATCCCCCAATCAAAAGATACAGCCAAAACCCAAGGGTATGCTACATCCAGACCCATTTCACATGCAAGGATACACAAAGACTCAAAACAAAGGGATGGAGAAAGATTTACCAGCCAAATGGAGAGCACAAATAAATAAATAAATAAATAAATAAATAAATAGCAGGAGTTGCAATTCTCACATCTGATAAAATAGATTTTAAAGCAACAAAGATACAGTGGTAAAAGGATCAATTCAACAATAAGAGCTAATGTTCCTAACACCTAGATACATAAGACCTATAAAGAGACTTAGACTCAATGAGACAGAAAATTAATAAGGATATCCAGGACTTGAACTCAGATCCGGAACAAGTAAACTTAATAAATATTTATAGAGCTCTCCACTTTAAATATATGAAATATACATTCTTGTCAATACCACGTCACATCTACTCATAGGTTTAAATGAAATATTGATCGGCCATTATTAATACCCATTTTTAGAATAAAGCAACATTTCCATTCTCTCTCCCTCTTTTTCTTCCTCTTTCTTCCTCTCCTTCACTCCTTTTTCTTTTCTTCTCTCCTTAAAAAAAAAAAAAAAAAAAAAAAAAAAAAAAAAAAAAAGATTTTCAATACCTTAATAACTTACATCATTGTTTAATATTGTAAAAGATAAACTTATTTAATCCTCAGAACAACTGAATCAGATATCGTATCAGGAATTAATATTACAAAAAAAAATTATCTTTGGAAGGGAAGGGATTCACACTTTGTCTAAAACGTTTCTCTGCTCCTTTCTTTCCCCTGCTCTTCCTCTTCACTGGTCTTAACCATCCAAGTATGAAGGGATGAGAGAGTAAAGGACTTAAAGCCAGGCTACAGAAACTGGCTAGAACAAATTGATCATTTACTTGATGAATGGTTATGTAATAAAATTCTTCACTGAGAACGTCACTGCTTTTTTTTTTTTTTTTTTTTTTTTTTTTCTGAAGTCAATAGTAAATAAGTAGCCAAGAAATGGTGGTCTGAAACAAATACCACAAAATCATTTATTCTTCCTTTGTGGATGTGTCATGGTATACTAGGTTTACAAAAAACAACTTTCTTTATACCTATTTAAATATAGCACCCTGAAAGCACTAGCAAGAAAAACCAGTCTCAGCCTAAGACTGAAAAAGCCCAGGGAGAAATCTGCTGCTGTATGACTTAAAATATTTTCATGTGTCTATTTATTCATCTATCCCTTTAGAGTTTATCTCTGGAAAATATTACATTCTAAAGAGTCCAAAAATTAATGTCATCCTGACCAAACTCTGAAAGCCTTTTAAATAGTCAAATAATGATTTATAACTAGTTTGTTTTCTATCTGGAAATATAACAAGTGAACTATTTACACAGTAGCTGCTTTTTTCATTCATCTGGTTTGGATAAAATTAACCCACTTTTGGATAAAAGTTTTCATCAACTGTATGTTTATGATGCACAGTGGTATTTACTAGGCATTTCACAGTTACATTCATCTATGTTTTTGGCCACTACTGCTCCTTTGACATCTAAATAATATAGAACAGTTCTGCTCCTTAGGAAGAGAACTGCAATTATTTTATTCCAAATAATAAATCATCATAGAAATAACAAATTTCTAAATGGTAGCAGATGCTCCATGAGAAGGACCTATTTGAAAGAATGACTATTAAACAAATGCTCTTCCAGGTGATCTACCCTTCCAAGGAAGACTCAGTGCTGCAGGCAGTACCATATGTGCTTAGAGCAGCTCTCAGCTTCCACCTACTTATACCTGCTTTCTCTCGACTACCAAATATGTTTTCTGGGATTAGATATAAGAAACCAGATTTAATTTCCTACAGAATTCTCTGCAATTATCATTCTTCAAGGTACCTTTTTCAAATCTAACCATAAAATCAAAATAAATGTTTTTAAGAATAAAATTTTAAGTTGGCATTAGAAAGTTATTATCATTTATAAATATATTTATGTACATAGACATACATTATGCATACATGTGCTGTGTACTGCTGTCTTCAGTATGAGATTTATAGATATAGATATAGATTATAGTGTGTGTTTCAAATATAAATCAGTAATGGCTAGGAGCCAAAGTCAATGTTTTGGGAAGATATAATAATGAAATAATTCCTTCCCAAAATATTGAGCTCATTATTTATTAATCTCATGTAAGTCAAGAAGCCAGAAAAAAGCATTTGTCACTGCCACACTTGGGATCTCTGATAAATATGATCGGTACTAAGATGCAGCCCAGGCTGGATATGAGCTCAGCCTTTTTTGTTTTTCTTCTGTTATTTTCTCCACATCCTGCCTTTCATCCTGTCCTTCCTCCTCTATCAATGAGATTATGTCAAAGGGAGATAAATATTATGTCAAAGGGAGGACAGGACCAGAATAATCTACAAGTTTCTACTTTGGTTGATTCAATCAGTTACTTTTCAAATATGCCATTTAGTCCTGTTAATGCCATTGCTTTAAAATTAAATTACCTGGTCATGGTCAAAAGAATTACTTCTCTGTAATTGTTCAGTAGTTTCAAAAGTGACTTTTATTAAAACAAGTGAGCAAACAAAAAATAACTAGATCATGTGCTATTTCTCTGAAGGCAAAGAGATAATATAAATTGATTAAGAATAGTGTCAGGGACTATAAATAATACAGAGTTTTCTATTTTCTGTTCTTATTTGTGTTGAGATCAACATATGAATTTGTTATTTTGCTGGAATTCCTTACTTTCAGCTCAATTTTATCCTTTGCTTAGATATTTCTAAAAGTTATTTTGGATAAATATAATTTTCTTTGTAGAAAAACAACTAAAAATTTACCAATTAGTAAAGAGAAACAAACATTAATAAAGAGGAATGGGTGTGATCAAAAGTGCATTCTTACCTCCAGCTACCAGGCTGGGTAAAAATATTATTTTCTCTCACCCCTGGTACACATACAGGCCCAATCCTGATTCTTTGTCTTCCAAAATGCCAACACCATCCTAGTTAGTATTCCTTGGACACTCTTTCTGACAGCCATCTATTCCAAACCTCAAGATTTTTCTTTAGTTCACTTTCTTGGTCCCATGCCTTTTCCAACTTTGATTACTATCTACTCTCTCAATTCCAAAAAGACCTAGATAACCTATGGTAATAACTTTGTATATCATGGATAGAAATCACCAATTTTGGAACCAATGCCCATGTACTAATCCCTTGCCAAAACTTGGTGGTATTCTAACATTATACCTGGACTTGGGATCTATAGGTACGTTTATGAGAACTTGGGTTACATCACTGAACCACAGATTAACTTGTAGCTTATTTTCTAAGGGCTCACTTAGTCTTCAAGGGTCCAGGTTGTTACTGTGTGGCTGTGCTGCTAAAGCAGGACCTCCTTTTTGTTTCAGACTGTGAGGTGTATTAAGTCTGGCCTAACAAATTACATTTTAAATTCAATAGTATATAGGTCATTGCTGAATCCTATTAAGCAACTCTGAAGAGACCTGAAGAAAGAATTCTAAATAACATTATTATTTAATGGAAGAGCACAAGAAAAGAAACAAAATGCTGCCATCAAACATGAAAAAATATTTAATATCACTAATCAGCAGAGAAATGCAAATCAAAACTACAACAAGATATCATCTCACACCAATAAGAATAGCTATTATCAAAAAGACTAAAAGTAAGAGACACTAGAGATGCTGTGGAGGAAAGGAATGCTTAAACACTGTTGTATATGCACAAGTATGAATGTAAATTACTTAAGCCACTTTGGAAAGCAGTACAGAGATTTCTCAAAGAACTTAAAACAGAACTACCATTTGATGCTGCAATCTCACCATTGGGTATATACCCAAAGGGAAATGAATTGTTCTACAAAAAAAAAAAAAAAAAAAAAAAAAAGACATGCTCTTGTATGTTCATTATAGCACTTTCACAATAGAAAAGACATGGAATCAACCTAGATGCTCACCAGTGGTGGAATGGATAAAAAATGTGGTACATATATACCACAGAATGCTATGCAACCAAAAAAAAAGAATGAAATCATGTTTTTATAGCAACATGATATAGCTAGAGGCAATAATCCTAAGCAAATTACACAGAAACAGAAAACAAAATACTACATATTCTCACTTATAAGTTGAGAACTAAACATGGGGTACATATGGACATAAAGATGGCAACAACAGACACTGGGGATAACTAGAAGGGAGAGAAGGTCGGGGGAAGGGCTGACAAACTCCCTCTATTACCTATATGTCTTTATTCACACTGCTGATGAAGACATACCTGAGACTGGGTAATTTATAAAGAAAAAGAGGCTTAATGGACTAACAGTTCCACATGGCTGAGGAGGCCTCACAATCTTGGTGGAAGGTGAAAGGCATGTCTAACATGGCAATAAGCAAGAGATAAAATGAGAGCCAAGTGAAAGGGGAAACCCCTTATAAAACCATCAGATCTCATGAGACTTATTCTCAACTACAAGAACAGTATGAAGGAAACCAACCCCAAGATTCAGTTATCTCCTATGGGGGTCACATCCCACAACATGTGAGAATTATGGGAGCTACAGTTCAACATGAGATATGGATGGAGACACAGCCAAACCATATCACTACCTGTTGGGTACTATGCTCACTTGCTGTGTGGATGGGATCATTCATCACTGAATCATGCAACATAGTCATGTAACAAACCTGCACTTGGACCCATTGAATCTAAAATATAATTTAAAACTATTCTTTATAAAGAAATGAAAATAAACTAGTGAAGAAGATTAGAAAACAATAATCAATAACAAAAATAATCACAACAGGATGTGGCCTTAGCATCTAAGAGAGAAAAATGTTTCAAGAGAAAAGAGGAAAACATGCCTACACTGTACAGTATTAGTAAGAGAGAAGAGGACATGCAAGGCATCCCAAAGAGTGCCACATAATGTAAAATGGTAGATTCTGTTTCATTGAGTCTTTAACATATGAAAACTACTCTTCCTCTTCCTGTTCCCTTTCTTCTCCAGGCATTTGAGACCCAAAACCTTTAGGCATGCCAAGCAAGGCAGGGAAGCAGCGGTTCCCTCAAGATGTTCTCAAAATCTGAGCAGGATAACATATAGCTATCTGTGTTGGAGGGCTGCCCAGTGTCAGCTGTCAGAACACAAGTGTAATGAGGAAAGTGCCCATATAGAAGAGGATAGCCATGTCTGTGGTGTGAGAGCCCAGAGCAAGATGGAGAGGGTATCTATGCAGGGAAGGGGGCAGCAGCGGCAATAGGAGACTGGTTACATGGAGGGGACTGATCAAATAAATAAATATGTTAAGAGGAATTACAGTAGGATTATTACTGTAGTTGAAGGGAGTTAAAAATTTGGAATGAGAAAAAACTAGGATTAACCCTGTGATCTCAGGTTGGAATTGAGTATAGCAATATGAACTCATGCATTTCAACACACATAGATAGACATAAAAATAAATACAGATTTGTCCACCAAAATGGTCTGAAAACAGCAACACCAACTAGCAAAATCTACCCCTCAGATCTTCACTTCTAATTACTTTCCTTCAACAAAGGGAGTCTTAGAAAAATGGTTAACTTTATGTCTGGGACAGGGAAAATACAGAATGTTGTGCCAGAAGATTTAAGATCAAACATGTTGTTGGAGTAGATTAAAAAATAATGGCCTTTCTTTTGTATAAAGAGCACTAAATAAACACAGTGCAAAATATTATCAGGGAATCATGAGCAAATATATTTTCTAATCAGGTAATCAAGACATTTTATCCTCTGGGATATGAAGAATAAATTAATGCATGTATTAGGAAAACAGAGAGATTGACATATTACAACAATCCTATATTTTTAGGAAGGACAATTTAAACTTTCTTTGTCAGAGATGAGAAGTGGATTATTTGATAATGTGTCTATTGTTTCTTAAGAACTCTTGACCTGAAGCTAATATAAAGTCTCTTAATTGAAACCTTCAGCTGGCTAAATATTGTTTAAGCAAGGAACTCAGAAATATGAGTTCTCCGATGACTAGGTTGTCTGAAAATGTAAAAGTTAAACAATTGAATGAAAGGATTATGAATATTTTAAAGACAAAATATACAAGGCAACATGAAGTGAAGAGTAGCTCTAGCAGAATATTGAAGATATCATCACCTTTAGTAGAACAGTGTACAACTGAAGTACAGCTGCCTAGAGAATGCTGAAGATACATTGTCCATTATTTGTGTACAGTTTATAATTCCTGGGCTTTCTTTTTAGAACACATATCACTTAGAGAGTTGTCTCTTAACTCTTAGTTTCCTAGAGCCTTACCTGTAGAGAAAGAACTGGATTAAATACAGACAACTTCCCAAGAACTCTTAGAACTTAGACACATATATAATTTGTTGGAAAGGTTAGGAAGGAGAAGTTTGGAGAAGGGAGAATGGCTTCTCAAAGTAGGCTTTTGGTTTACTTGGAGCCAGCTGAGTATAGTCTCCAGCTAGCACAGCTAAGTATACTCAGTTCTGAGGCAAAACCAGAAACATTAATTTTAGCCTGGGTTCCAGCAAGTGCAGAACCATGGCCACAAAAGAAACCAGCCCAAGAGTATAGACTGATCCATGTAAATCCATCACTACTCAAAAACAACTCTGAGGGCATGCCCTGGCACTGCCCAGGGATATACAGTGTCATCTACAGATTGGGAAACTAGGAAGAAAACACAAATCTGCTTCACAGATTTGCTCAGAGTCAGGTCTAAATAAGGCAGGGAAAAAATGAAAAATAGAAACCAGAAATCATGGGTATGTTTTTTAATTACCATTTTCTTTGAGGAATAGGCAAAATACTTCATCAAGAAACTACAAAAACATGTAATTTAAAATATTTTAAATTTTTCTTTGAAATACAGATTAAGGCATGTGTATTATCTATTATCTCAATGGCAATTCAAGAGTCATAATAAATAAGCAAAAACTATATTAGTAAAGACAAGGGAATAAATTATGCTTATACAAGATAAGTTATTCCTGAGGTAAAATATCTAGGTGAGAGAAGACCTTATTAAATTGACTTCATTTTTTAAAATGTACATGTAATTGCCTCAATGCATAGATTCACTTTTACTGGTCTACACCTACCCATATAGAAAAGAATATATTATATTACTTCTAACTACAACCTTTTTATGTTTTAAGAAGCAAAAAGTTACCTCACTTCTGAAAAAGATAATGCCAAACATTTTTTAGCACTCTATTAACTAGCGTATGTTTTGACTGTTCTTGAAATGATTATATGTAGTTTTGTTATGAAGAATCATGTACTTTTTAACTTTACTTTAGCACAATTGCTTAATACATTTGTGTCACAAATGTAGAAAGTTTATTTTTCTACATAATGTTTTAGTCGAGTTAACAAAATAAAATCCATTATTACAGATATATATATATATATGTATACACACACACACATATATATATACACATATATATACTATTAAAAATAAAAATAATAACTACAATAAACCAAACATTAGGCATTGTACTTTGTAAACCTCTCATAATTTTTACAGTAGCCTTATGGTGTTCCTTATTATTATTGCCATTTTAGGTGAGAAATTTGAAACCCAAAGAAATTAAAAACTTTGTTACTCAGTTAGAAAATGATAGACTTGGATTTCATATATTTTGCTAATTCTGGTTGAGCACAGTTTTTGTTAAAATATATTCTTCCCAATTTAGATACTGTTATAGTTTCAAGATACAAAGATAATCTTTTATCTTATCTTTCCAAGATAAAAATGTAATTTTTTATGTTAACAATTGTGTCTTATTAAAACACGAGACTCATAAGCAATGACCTAGAAAGCATGGAATATTCAGTGAAGATAAATATAGAGTTAGAAATTTTACCTTTAAATAATTATTTGATAGTATTGTAACAGTTTCAGGAAATTAGCTAATTTTCCATTTGGGGACTAAGTTTAAGTTTAGTAGAAAAATGAATTGTGTGAATATATGCATTTCTTCTTTTCGTGCTTGAAACACAGCATTAAAAAAAAAATTTTACCATTATCTTTTTTTTTTTAGAAGGATTCTCACACTGTTGCCCAGGCTGTAGTGCAGTGGTGCGATCTCGGCTCACTGCAATCTCTGCCTTCTGGGCTCAAGCAATTCTCCTGCCTCAGCCTCCCAAGTAGCTTGAGCTACAGGCACACACCACCACACCCAACTTTTTTTTTTTTTTTTTGCATTTTTAGTAGAGATAGGGTTTCACCATGTTGGCCAGGATGGTTTCAATCTCCTGACCTCATGATCTACCCACCTCTGCCTCCCAAAGTGCTGGGATTGGATTACAGGTGTGAGCAACTGACCATTATCTTAAGATGAACAGTTCAGTACACATACTAAAGTGTTACTAGGGAAAGAATTTGAGGGAGCTATATATATTTTTATTGAAATATTAATTTCCTTATTTTAAAAATGTGTTAGAATAATTAAAAAGTGTGGGAATATATAATTTTTCATCATTTCTGGTCTCATGAGAGACTGTAATTGATTTTGCTAAAATATATCAATCATAATATTATTTTACTACTTATTTACTGTTTTGTGGTTCTAACTTTAGATATGTAAACACTTTCACTAGTTACCTGGTTAAAGTAAGAATATTGGTCACTAGTTGCCTAAATAAGTAAAAACTACTCTTCTAAGCAAAATATTTTGATCACTCTTAAAAGTTCTAAATTTATTCATGTGTTTCTTATATTATTTTCCTTAATAGTATACATATTACATAGGATAAATAAAATGGAGAAAATAAAAAGATCCCCTTAGAATACACATTAGACAGATGACTGTGTGTCACTGGAAACTTGCTCTAAATATATAACAATTGCTGTGCTGATTAATTTTTTTCTCTTCTTCCACAGAACTCTAAGATATTATTTTGATTTTGGTGAAAGTCAAATGTTAAAATTTAAAATTAACATTGCAACAAAAACATTATTAGTAAAGTGGCGGTAGCACTTTAGGCTGTACAAACAGCTATAAGCATAACATTTATTTTCACTTTCTTACAAGAGCAGACATGTGCCAGAAAATGTCAAGGAAATTAGGTCTGCATTTTTATGTGTAACAATAATTGGTACCAATTTTCTTGAGATTGTTTTTGGAGAAAGTAGGTATATTAAATAGGACAGAAATGGTCTTGTTTTAATTTTAGGTGTGAATTTGTGGGACAGCCACTTAATGTTTAGATTATTTTTTCTTTCTCCTTTTGTTTCTGCAAGACATCATGGGAATGAATGAGAGGTGAAAATTGATAGCACTTTGGTGAAAGCCTTCAGTGAAGGCAGCCAAAATTTATGAGTAGGAATTCATATATGAATAAATAATTTCATAAGTTCTAAATTGTTTTATAGTTACTACTTCTGACACATGCAATAGAAATATTTTAGAAATGAAGAGATCTTTCAAGGGACTAATATTTCTACAGTTCAGAGTATAAATATTTTTAAATCCTTAACTGTTATTTATTTTATAGCTGAAACATGTTTGAATGGTAAAATATTTTACATTTAAATGTCAAATAAAAATTAATAAAACTTACACATACATTTAAACACATATTTTAAATTTTTCTTAGAGCTATTTATCAGCTCAAATAAGCACTACTTTCCTTACTCTTTTTATCTACCCTTGAACATAAATGTGAGTAATGATGTGAACTAAATATGTTTATTTCTGAGTGGGAAAGGGCAATGTATTATTTTTAATTTGAATTTTTAAAGAAAGAATAGCATATATTTTATATATAATATAGCTGCTTCTTCCAGGCAAAACTTATAAAATCTACTTTGAGCAATAAGGGGAAAAGAAAGTTTTCAGATTGAGTCTGGAAACAAATTTTAATTTGAATCAGACTCTACAGTTTCCTCATTTCTAGTCATTTGGCTAGGCTTAGTAAAGCATTTTTTTGATTTCTCATATTTTAACTAGCTCCTGCTATCTATACAATGTTGTGGTATATTCAAAGTCTAATCATTTCTGAAAGCCACTCACCTGTCTGCATTAAGTCATTCCTCATTGTACAGATTTACAAAATACACATTGTGATTTTCACCAATTAATGTTCTATTAGTATCATACTTTAATATATTTCTTTGTACTCCTATGAAACAAGAGGAATTTGATAGTAAAGCTACACATTGAAAGTAATTCATAAATTTGTTACTGCTGATATTACTGTATCCTTCTATTTCTCACATAAGAGTGTTAAATAGCTATATCTATGCCCTCTTTAATAGGAATTCTGTAACTTGAAAATTAAGATATTGGTCTCCATTTAAACTTAAAGCTAAGCAGTTTCTACATCATTTTATTACAATAGAAGTCTTTTTTGATAGTGAAGAAGACATTTATTTTGAAAAAATGCATTCAATGTTAAATTACAAGATTGAATATTATGTAATAAAATAAAAATAGTCACATTTTCTTACATATTTTATTGCATTTTAGGTTTTGGGGTACATGTGAAAAACATGCAGGATTGTTGCATAGGTACATACATGACAATGTGGTTTGCTGCCTTTCTCCCCATCAATTAACAAAAGAAACTGAACATTCAAACAGAAAACTTCATTTATTTTGGAAGTAAATGGAAACCACTTCATTTTCTTAATCATTAATATTGAATTTTATACCCAGAATCTCAAATTTTAGCATTTTGAATCATTTAATATTTTAACCACCAAATTCTGTATATATACCTCACTATATTTGTCAGCAGCCTTTCAGATATTTTTTTCCTCCTCAGTCCAAGCACATCATTCCTGCTGGGACTAAAGGCAGTTGGTAATGTTCATTGTATAAGGAATAGGTCCAAATATCTGACAACTTTGTGGAAGCAGACAGGAAATACCAAAGAAATATTTAATTCTAAGACAGATCCTGATGAACGTCAATGGTTTTAGTCTTTTGTTTTCTTTTCCAATTGTCTAAATTATGGAATCTCCCTTTCAAAGGTTGAAGTGAAATTTCGTAATTCTTTTTTTTTTTTTTTTTTCATTTCTTGTAAACTTAAAGCTGGAAAATAGTAAATAATAAGACGGCTAAAAAGCTAAGCTAACTTTTAAATTTTTCTGGGTGTGCATGATAGAGCAACCACGAGTTGAAAAGTCTATGAAAAATGTGGTTAATCAGCTGGGTATTTTATAAGCAAAAAGAATACTCTTCTCAAAATACAAATCAACTCTGAAACTATCAATTGCTTCTAATTACTCTTGGGATAAACACCAAATTTCTAACCAAGAAACCAAAAGCCAACAATGCTTCTCTCTCTTCTAACCTTAAACTCCCTCTACACAGGAGCTTTGGACCAGACTTCACTGCCCTTTTCATTGTCAGAATTAATTGGGTCATTATTTCCTTAACAAAGTCTTTGCTATCCCCATGGATGTGTTTAAACTCTTGTAGTATCCTTTCATTCCCCTTTGAAGTTGTTACTATAGGTGTGTGTGTGTGTGTGTGTGTGTGTCTGTGTGTGTATAATTTTTTGCTTAACACTAATCTCCCTTACTAAACTGTAAATTCCCCAAAGTCAGGGTCAGTGTTTGGTCTTTGTTAGCCATTGGGTCCATAACATCATTTATGGGCTGAACTTTATGCTGATAATTCATAAGTTGACATACATCAGAATGTGACCACCTTTGGAGATAGTCTTTAAAATGATAATTAAGTTAAAATAAGATCATTAGGATAGATTATAATCTAATGTAACTGATGTCTTTAAAAGAAAAGGAGATTAGCACGCAGATGTGCACACACAGAGGGAACACCATGGGAGGACATGACAAGGAAATGACCTGCATCGAGGACAGTCAGTCACCTCACCAGAGAATGACGGCTGGAGAAGAAAGCTATGTAATGCCATAAGTAAGAGTATTTGTAAAAATACAAATAAATAAAGAGTGTGCACAATGATTAATATTCCCATTTTAACTACCAAAAGAACTCCAGAACAAATTATACCATTGAGAAGATTTTCATGATTCAATTGATTTTCCAAAAATGAAGCTATCTCATCCAACCAGGTATGGAGGCAATCTGCTTATTATTCTGTTGTTACTGCTTACTCAAGTGAGCCGTGATATGGATACAAGCAACCATGCGCTTGAGAAGTTCCAGGTCAATTTTGCCATCTTTGAGGATAAGATATTTTGGTAAAAAAAAAAAAAAAAAAAACCTGCCATGCTGAGCTGCCTTACAGAGTTCTTTGAAAATGTTCAAGTTGATAAAGTTCTTTGAGGACAAGTTAGTCTGTGCTGTTCAAAAATAAACAGTATGTCTTAACCATCTTCTGAAAACCTCAGAAGAAACTACCCAGCTGGCATCTTGATCTCAGACTTCTGTCCTCCAGAATTATGAGAAAATATATTGCTGTTTGTTTTTTTTTTTTTTTTTTTGTCTGATTACTTTTATTTTTTTTTCTCCTTTGTTAAGTGAGGTGGGTTTTCTATTCTTTTTTTTTATAATTCTAATTGCATTTTAGGTTTTGGGGTACATGTGCAGAACGTGCAAGATAGTTGCATAGGTACACACATGGCAGTGTGTTTTGCTGCCTTCCTCCCCTTCACCCACATTTGGCATTTCTCCCCAGGCCATCCCTCCCCAGCTCCCCCCAATAGACCCCAGTGTGTAGTAACCCCCTCCCTATGTCCATATGTTCTCATTTTTCTCACCCACCTATGAGTGAGGATATGTGGTATTTCATTTTCTGTTCTTGTGTCAGTTTGCTGAGAATTATGTTCTCCAGATTCATCCATGTCCTTACAAAGGACACAAACTCATCATTTTTGATTGCTGCATAATATTCCATGGTGTATAAGTGCCACATTTTCTCAGTCCACTCTATCATCGATGGGCATTTGGGTTGGTTCCAGGTCTTTGCTATTGTAAACAGTGCTGCAATGAACATTCATGTGCATGTGTCCTTATAGTAGAACGATTTATAGTCCTTTGGATATATACCCAGTAATGGGATTGCTGGGTCAAATGGAATTTCTATTTCTAGGTCCTTGAGGAATCCCCATACTGTCTTCCCCAATGGTTGAACTACATTACACTCCCACCAACAGTGTAAGAGTGTTCCTATTTCTCCGCATCCTCTCCAGCATCTGCTGTCTCCAGATTTTTTAATGATTGCCATTCTAACTGGCGTGAGATAGTATCTCAATGTGGTTTTGATTTGCATCTCTCTAATGACCAGTGATGATGAGCATTTTTTCATGTGTTTGTTGGCCACATGTATGTATTCTTTTGTAAAGTGTCTGTTCATATTCTTTGCCCATTTTTGAATGGGCTTGTTTTTTTCCTGTAACTCTGTTTGAGATCTTTGTAAATTCTGGATATCAGCCCTTTATCAGATGGGTAAACTGCAAAAATTTTTTCCCATTCCATGGTTGCTGATTCACTCTAGTGACTGTTTCTTTTGCTGTGCAAAAGCTCTGCTGTGCAAAAGCTGTGAAGTTTGGTTAGGTCCCATTTGTCTATTTTGGATTTTGTTGCCAATGCTTTTGGTGTTTTGGTCATGAAGTCCTTGCCTACTCCTATGTCCTGAATGATTTTGCCTAGATTTTCTTCTAGGGTTTTTATGGTGCCAGGTCTTATGTTTAAGTCTTTAATCCATCTGGAGTTAATTTTAGTGTAAGGTGTCAGGAAGGGGCCCAGTTTCTGCTTTCTGCACATGGCTAGCCAGTTTTCCCAACACCATTTATTAAACAGGGAATCCTTTCCCCATTGCTTGTTTTTATCTGGTTTATCAAATATTATATGGTTGTAGATACGTTGTGTTGCCTCTGATGCCTCTGTTCTGTTCCATTGGTCTATATCTCTGTTATGGTACCAGTACCATGCTGTTTTGATTACTATAGCCTTGTAGTATAGTTTGAGGTCTGATAGTGTGATGCCTCCTGCTGTGTTCTTTTTGCTTAGAATTGACTTGGCTATGCGGGCTTTCTTTTGGTTCCATATGAAGTTCATGGTGGTTTTCTCCAGTTCTGTGAAGAAATTCAATGGTAGCTTGATGGGGATAGCATTGATTGTGTAAATTACTTTGGGCAGTATAGCCATTTTCATTATATTGATTCTTCCTAACCATGAACATGGAATGTTTCTACATCTGTTTGTGTCCTCTCTTATTTCATTGAGCAGTGGTTTGTAGTTTTCCTTGAAGAGGTCCCTTACGTTCCTTGTAAGTTGTATTCCTAGGTATTTTATTCTCTTTGTAGCAATTGCGAATGGCAGTTCGTTCTTGATTTGGTTCTCTTTAAGTCTGTTATTGGTGTATAGGAATGCTTGGGATTGTTGCACATTGATTTTATATCCTGAGACTTTGCTGAAGTTGCCTATCAGTTTCAGGAGTTTTTGGGCTGAGGTGATGGGGTCTTCTAGGTATACTATCATGTCGTCTGTCAACAGAGACAATTTGGCTTCCACCTTTCCTATTCGAATACCCTTTATTTTATTTTCTTGCCTGATTGCTCTGGCTAGAACTTCCAATACTATATTGAATAGGAGTGGTGAGAGAGGGCATCCTTGTCTAGTGCCGGATTTCAAAGGGAATGCTTCCAGTTTTTGCCCCTTGAGTATGATATTGGCTGTCGGTTTGTCGTAAATAGCTTTTATTACTTTGAGATATGTTCCATCAATACCGAGTTTATTGAGGGTTTTTAGCATAAAGGGCTGTTGAATTTTGTCAAATGCCTTCTCTGCATCAATTGAGATAATCATGTGGTTTTTGTTTTTGGTTCTGTTTATGTGGTGAATTACATTTATAGACTTGCGTATGGTGAACCAGCCTTGCATCCATGGGATGAATCCTACTTGATCATGATGGATACGTTTTTTAATGTGCCTTTGCAATCGGTTTGCCAGTATTTTATTGAAGATTTTTGCATCTATGTTCATCATGGATATTGGCCTTAAGTTTTTTTTGTTTCTTGTTGAATCTCTGCTGGGTTTTGTTATCAGGATGATGTTGGTCTCATAAAATGATTTGGGAAGGGTTCCCTCTTTTTGAATTATTTGGAATAGTTTCAGAAAAAAAAATGGTTCCAGCTCCTCTTTGTATGTCTGGTAGAATTCAGCTGTGAACCCATCTGGACCTGGGCTTTTTTACTGTGGTAGGCTCTTAATTGCTGCCTCAACTTCAGACCTTGTTATTGGTCTATTCAAAGTTTCAGCTTCCTCCTGGTTTAGGCTTGGGAGGACACAGGTGTCCAGAAATTTATCCATTTCTTCCTGGTTTGCTAATTTATGTGCATAAAGTTGTTTGTAGTATTCTATGATGATGGTTTGAATTTCTGTGGAATCTGTGGTGATTTCCTTTTTATCATTTTTTATTGCATCTATTTGGTTGTTCTCTCTTTTCTTTTTTATCAGTCTGGCTAGTGGTCTATTTTGTTGATCTTTTCAAAAAGCCAGCTCTTGAATTTATTGGTTTTTGAAGGGTTTTTCATGTCTCTATCTCCTTCAGTTCTGCTCTGATCTTAGCTATTTCTTGTCTTCTGCTAGATTTTGAGCTTTTTTGATCTTGCTCCTCTAGCTCTTTCAATTTTGATGATAGGGTGTCAATTTTGGATCTCCCCACTCTTCTCATATGGGCACTTATTGCTATATATTTTCCTCTACAGACTGCTTTAAATGTGTCCCAGAGATTCTAGTATGTTGTGTCTTCATTCTCATTGGTTTCAAAGAACTTCTTTATTTCTGCCTTCATTTCATTGTTTATCCAATCAACGTTCAAGAGCCAGTTGTTCAGTTTCCATGAAGCTGTGCAGTTCTGAGTTAGTTTCTGAATTCTGAGTTCTAACTTGATTGCACTATGGTCTGAGTGACTGTTTGTTATGATTTCAGTTGTTTTGCATTTGCTGAGGAGTGCTTTACTTCCAATTATGTGGTCAATTTTGGAGTAGGTTTGATGTGGTGCTGAGACGAATGTAAATTCTGTGGATTTGTGGTGGAGAGTTCTGTAAATGTCTATCAGGTTTACTTGTCCCAGGTCTGAGTTCAAGCCCTAAATATCCTTGTTAATTTTCTGTCTGGTTGATCTGTCTGATATTGACAGTGGAGTGTTAAAGTCTCCCACTATTATTGTGTGGGAGTCTAAGTCTTTTTGTAAGTCATTAAGAACTTGCCTTATATATCTGGGTGCTCCTGTATTGGGTCCATATATTTTAGGATCGTTAGCTCTTCTTGTTGTATTGATCCTTTTACCATTATGTAATGACCTTCTTTGTCCCTTTTGATCTTTGTTGCTTTAAAGTCTCTTTTATCAGAGACAGGAATTGCAACTCCTGCTTCTTTTTGCTCTTTATTTGCTTGGTAAATCTTCCTCCATCCCTTTATTTGAGCCTTTGTGTATCCTTTCATGTGAGATGGGATCCCTGGATACAGCACACCGATGGGTTTTGGTTTTTTATCCAATTTACCAGTCTATGTCTTTTGATTGGTGCATTTAGCCCATTTACATTTAGGGTCAATATTGTTATATGTGAATTTGATACTGCCATTTTGATGCTAGCTGGCTGTTTGCCCATTGGTTGATGCAGATTCTTCATTTTGTTGATGCTCTTTAGCGTTTGGTATATTTTTAGATTGACTGGTACTGGTTGTTCCTTTCTATGTGTAGTGCCTCTTTCAGGAGCTCTTGTAAAGCCAACCTGGTAGTGACAAAATCTCTGAGTACTTGCTTATTGGCAAAAGATTTTATTCTTCCTTCACTTATGAAGCTCAGTTTGGCTGGATATGAAATTCTGGGTTGAAAGTTCTTTTCTTTAAGGATGTTGAATATTGGCCCCCACTCTCTTCTGGCTAGTAGAGTTTCTGCCGAGAGATCTGCTGTGAGTCTGATGGGCTTCCCTTTGTGGGTGACCCAACCCTTCTCTCTGGCTGCTCTTAGTATTTTCTCCTTCATTTCAATCCTGGTGAATCTGATGATTATGTGCCTTGGGGTTGCTCTTCTTGCAGAATATCTTCATGGTGTCTCTGTATTTCCTGGAGTTGAATATTGGCCTGCCTTGCTAGGTTGGGAAAATTTTCCTGGATAATATCCTGAAGAGTATTTTCCAGCTCAGATTCATTCTCTTCGTCACATTCTGGTACACCTATCAAACGTAGGTTAGGTCTCTTCACATAGTCCCATATTTCTTGGAGATTTTGTTCATTCCTTTTTGCACTTTTTTCTCTAATCTTGGTTTCTCTTTTTATTTCATTGAGTTGATCTTCAACTTCTGATATTCTTTCTTCTGCTTGGTCAATTTGTCTGTTGAAACTTGTGCATGCTTTGCGAAGTTCTCATGTTGTGTTTTTCAGCTCCTTTAATTCATTCATATTCCTAAGTTGTCCATTCTTGTTATCATTTCCTCGAATCTTTTTTCAAATCTTTTTTCAAGGTTCTTAGGTTCTTTGCATTGGTTTAGAACATGTTCTTTTAGCTCTCTGAAGTTTCTCATTATCCACTTTCTGAAGTTTGATTCCATCATTTTGTCACACTCATTGTCCATCCAACTTTTTTCCCTTGCTGGTGAAGAGTTTTGGTTCTTTGTAGGAAGAGAGGTGTTTTGGTTTCAGGTGTTTTCCTCCTTTTTGTGCTGGTTTCTTCCCATCTTTGTGGACTTATCCACCTGTCATCTTAGTCGTTGCTGACTTTTTGATTGGGTCTGAGTGGATGCCCAGATTGTTGATGATGAAGTATTTCTGTTACTTAGTTTTTTTTCTAACAGTCTAGCCCCTCTGCTGTATGACTGCTGAGGTCCACTTCAGGCCCTGCTCATCTGGGGTACAGCTGTAGCAGTTGTGGAACAGTGAGGGATGCTACCAGTTTCTTCTTCTGCTATCTTTGTCCCAGAATGATGCCCGCCAAATGTCAGTCTGATTAGTCTATTTTTCAGGTGACTCTTTGGATATACAGTGGTCAGGGAGCTGCTTGAAGAGATGGTCTGTACTTTTATAGGAGCTCCAGTGCTGAGCTGTGAGCTTCGTTGTTCATTTAGGGTTGTTGGGTGGGTTTGTTTAGGTCTGCTGCAGCTGAACTTATAACAACCGCCTTTTTTTTCCCCTCAGATGCTCTGTCTCAGGGAGTTTGGGCTATTTTTATGAGTATCCATTGCATAGTCCTGCCCAGCTAGGAGGCGGTCTAGTCACTATTTGCCTGCCGAGGCTCCGTTCTGTTGCCATGGGGCTCCACCCTACTGCTGTGGGGCTCCGCCCTACTGTGGTGGGCTCTGCCCTGTTGGCAGAGTCTCTCTGTTATGGTGGGTTGCCTCAGCAACAGCAGGCTGCTTCAGCAATAGGCGTGTACCTCAGTAGGGATGGGATGCATCCATAGTGGCAGATGCTTCTCCCCCACCGAGCTGTACCGTTCTGGATTCAGCTGAGCCCATAGTAAAACTCTGAACCCTGAGCACTTTGAATCACTGTTTTGTTTGTCCCTGTGGGGGTGAGACCCGCCGAGCCTGATCACTTGGCTCCCTGCCTCAGAGTCCTTTCTTTCTCTCTCTCTCTCTCTCTCTCTATCTCTCTCTAAGTTGAATGGTTGACTCTCTCACAGGTGTTTCAGTCACCTGCTGATAGAGCACCAGGATCTGTGTAATTTCCTGTGCCATGGCCCACTGCACCGGCTCAAATCACACTTCCCAGGTATCTCCTGGTCTGGCTCACTGTCCAAGTCTTATTTAATCAGATGGATATGTTAATCTGCCCTCCCAAATCTCAGGTTGTCAGTTTAACAGGGCACCCAGACCAGTGAGTTTTGTGCGGGCTGCCACTGCACCATGGCACCAGCCAAAAGGGCTGTGCTGGTGTACCGTGTCTCTCCTACACCTGGGAATTTCCCCGTTCTGTGGGCAACAAAGGTCCATCTGAAAATGCAGCTAGGACTCACCCTCTGTGCCTTCACTGAGAGCTGCAATTCTGAGTTGTTCCTACTGCACCATCTTGGAAATCCCCCAATATATTGCTGTTTCTAAAGCTACGTAGTCTGTAGCACTTTTCTATAGAAATACTAGTAAACTAATACAATATTTAACTTAACACCTGGCACACCGTAAACAAACATTTTTGGATGAATCAATCAGTAATACAAATCTGGATTTGAATCCCAGTTCTATCACATTTAAGTTTCATGATCTTAATCAAGTTTCTAAAGAAATTATCTTAGCCTCATGACCCTCTTTTATAAAGCTGGGACAAAACTCACAATTGATAGCTTAACAAGGTATATGTTAACTCTTAGCACAAGTTTGTGGGCCTCAATAGGCTATAATTCTACTCCCCTCACTTCTCATATAATAGAAGAATGAGTTTAAAATAGTTAATCTCTTGACAAAGTTTATTAAATATCAGCCTTATATTAAGTTTTGACTTTCCAATCCCAAATATTTAAAACCTAATCAAATACTCAGACAGTATAGAATGTTTTATTCTTGAAATCTTTGACAATTCAATTTCATTAATCTTCATTGTAGATTGCAATAATCAAACTGTCATAAAAAGTCAGAAAAATAGCCTTCTGAATTTTATATAGAAATAGATATACACTTCTTCCTTGCTACTATTCAAAAGTGGTCAGCTCCTCCAGGATCCATGTCACCATGGCTCTGTTCCATGTCAGCACAAGGAATCCAAAAGTGGTTCATAAGTAGCACAGGGCTGTGCTTCTTGTTTCCGTGCAAGTCACATGTCTTTTGGGGATTCTTGGAATGTTCTATTTTGTGATTAATTTGTACATATGTGATATCAAACTGCTATCTTTGACAATATGGTTTGCTTGCATTTATTAGAATCAACTGCCTCTAATTAGAAAAAAGAAGTATGGAAATTACTTAAAAGATTTTTGGAATCAGTAAACAGGAAAAAAAAAACCTGGAAAATTAACACTTTTCCCCAATAAGGCCACCAAGGAATATGCTGGATTAGCTAAATATTCCAGCCAGCCAACATACCAAAAACATAGACATTACATAAGATTTTATACAGAAGAAGATTTAAAAAAACAAAAACAGAAAAGGTAGCAGTCATTAATCAATAATGGCATCAAACTATCTTGATAAAGAAAACTTTACTACTTAGGTCCTTATACAGATCCACTTGGATGTGAGAAAATTATAATAAAAACTTTCTTTTTCAATCATTGAGTATACTTTTCAGCTATCATCAAACATCTATATCTTTCTATAGTAATTTCTCTTTTAGGTCTTTAGGAAAAGACCAAGCCATGTCTGTTGCTATGCTCATCCACTTAAACTTGCCAGCTTTCTTGATACTGCATTTAGCCAGTGGTAATAAATATCTACAAAGTAAATTAGCTTTCATTGGGTGAGTGTAATCAATCCTCTAATACACTTCACTTTGCTTGTCTCTGAAATGTTCTGACAAATGGCAAGTCAACACCAACTCCTTGGAATTCAGGGCTCTCCAACATCTCCTGTAAATCCCCTCCCTACTGCACTCAGACTAGGCTACTTAAATTGCAAAAAAACATACCTTTGTCCACAATGGCCCATGACATCAGTTAGGATTGTACCAGTAACAAATAAAAGAACTAACTACAACAGGTAATTTCCCACCACAATAACATGCTTTTTTCACCCAGAATTAGCTTCTTTCCCTTCCCTATCTGACTTTCTGCTTGTCTTATCAGTGCTTCCTGATACTATCTTTTTATCACATTTTAATCTCGAAGTATACTTCTAGGAAAACGTGACAAAGACAGTGGTGCCAGAAAAAGAACCTGTGTATTCAAACTTATCACAAAGTCTGCTAAAAACTGTTTAACCATATTCTGTTTGCACTTGCAAGAATAGAATATTAATATGAGTTCTAATGATTAACTATTTTTGAAAAATTATATTAAAACTCCCATTAAAAAGGAATTCACACCTATAATTTATTCATATATGTTTAATTTTCAAATAAAGCTGCTATAATTTTTTTGAAGTTTTCTTCTGTTTTTCTTGCAAGATTCATTTTTAATAAAAAACAAAGAGAAAGTTTTGTCCAGGGTAGACTGTCCAAAAAAACAAAACTTCATGTTATTCATAATATGATGTTATGAGGGATCTTATAAACAGTTCACCTAAACATTGCCCTATTCATCCATTTTTCACTCTCTTAGGGAAGTGAGACTACTGTTTTCCATCAAATTTTACATTCCGAGGTACATGTGCAGGATGTGCAGGTTCATTACATAGGTAAACATGTGCCATAGTGGTTTGCTGCACAGATCAATTTATCACCTAGGTATTAAGTCCAGCATCCTTTAGATATTCTTCCTGATGCTCTCCCTCCTGAAACTGCCCTCGACAGGCCCCAGTGTGTGTTGCTCCCCTCCTTGTGTCCATGGGTTCTCATGGTTCAACTCCCACTTATAAGTGAGAACATGCAGTGTTTAGTTTTCTGTTCCTGCTTTAGTTTGCTAAGGATAATGGCTTGCAACTCCATCTGTGTTCCTGCAAAGGACATGGTCTTATTCCTTTTTTATGGCCTCATAGTATTCCATGGTGTACATGTACCACATTTTCTTTGTTCAGTATATCATTGATGGGTATTTGGGTTGGTTCTATGTCTTTGCTATTGTGAATGGTACTGCAATAAACATATGTGGCATATATCTTTATAATAAAAGAATTTATATTTATTTGAGTATATACCCAGTAATGGGATTGCAACTTCTGCTTCTTGATCTTTGAGGATCACCACGCTGTCTTCCACAATGGTTGAACTTAATTTGCATTCCCAACAACAGCGTAAAAACATTCCTTTTTCTCCACGGCATTGCCAGCATCTGTTATTTCTTGACTTTTGAATAATCACCCTGCTAACTGGTGTGAGGAGTTGATACCATTTCTAGTGAAACTATTCCAAACAATTGAAAAGAAGGGACTATTCCCTAATTCATTTTATAAGTCCAGCATCATCCTGATACTAAAACCTGGCTATGATACAACAACAACAAAACTTCAGGCCAATATCCCTAATGAACATCAACGCAAAAATCTTCAATAAAATACTGGCAACACAAATCCAACAGAATATCAAAAAGCTTATCCACCATGATTGAATAGTCTTCATCCCTGGATGCAAGGTTGGTTCAGCATATACAAATCAATAATTATAATTCATCACACAAACAGAACTAAGGACAGAAACCATATGATTATCTCAATAGATGCATAAAAGACCTCTGATAAAATTCGGCATCCTTTCATGTAAAAAATTCTCAATAAACTAGGTATTGAAGGAAAACACCTAAAAATAACAAAAGCCATAGATGACAGCCAATAGTATTCTCAATGCACAAAAGCTGGAAGCATTCCCCTTGAAAACCAGTACAAGACAAGGATGCCCTTTCTCACCATTTCTGTTCAACATAATATTGGAAGTTATGGCCAGGACAATCAAGAGAAAGAAATAAAGATTATTCAAATCAGAAGAGAGGAAGTCAAATTATCTTTGTTTGCAGATGACATGATTCTATATCTAGAAAACCCCATGGTATCTGCCCAAAAGTTTAAGCTGATAAGCAACATCAGCAAAGTCTAATCATACAAAATTAATGTGCAAAAATTGCTAACTTTCCCATACACCAACAACAGGTATGCAGAGTCAAATCATGACTGAACTCCCATTCACAACTGCTACAAAGAGATTGAAATACCTAGGAATACAGTTAACAAGGGATGTGAAGGATCTCTTCAAGGAGAACTACAACCCACAGCTCAAGGAAATCAGAGAGAACATAAACGGAGAAACATTCCATGTTAAAGGACAGGAAGAATCAATATCATGAAAATGGTCATACTTCCCAAAGTAAATTATAGATTTAATGCTATCCCCATTAAACTACTATTGATATTTTTCACAGAATTGAAAAAAAAACTATGTTAAAATTCACATGGAACCCAAACAGAGCCCATATAGCTAAGCCAGTACTGCTTAAGCAATCTTAAGCAAAAAGAACAAAGCTGCTACCCAATTTCAAATATGCTACAGATTTTCTTCTTTAAAATACTTCAAGTTAAATTCTGAGAAAAATTAGAATTAAAATTTAAATTTGCAATTTCTACCTTAAAGCACTTATATCAAAACTAAAGAAAGTCAAAATTCTATTTTTTGTTCAAATTACATATGTAAATATTTTAACCTAAAAATTCTTATGCACATTCAACAAAAATAGCAACATTTTACACACCAAAAATTGTTACTTAAATATATGAAAAGTTTATTAAATTTATCATACTATAACCTCTTTTATTCCTCATATTTATTAAAGCAGAATTAGCAAATTAAAAAAATTACATATATTTAAGGTGTACAACTTGATGTTTTCATATACATTACTCTGTGAAATAATCACCACAATCAAGGGTTGACCGAAAAAGCCAAAGTATGTAAAATATTTGCAGAGGTTTGTTCTGCACCTCTGCTCAGATGAGAACTATGGTCTGTGACCACTTCAGGAGGTCCTGAGAACATGTGTCCAAGGTGACTGGGTTACAGCTTGGTTTTGTACATTTTAGGGAGACAGAAGTTACAGGCAAGCACATAAATCAATACATGTAAGATATACATTCATTTGCCCAGAAGGGCAGACATCTCAAACTGAATACTTTCAGGTCACAGGTGGAGTCAGAAATTTCTGGATTGGCAAGTGGTTGAAAGAATTAAGCTTTGTCTGAAGAGTTGAATTCAGCATAATAAAATAATTGAGTTAAAATAAGGAAAGATGGGTAAGCCAATGTTCTTTTTATGTAGATGAAGCCTCTAACAGGATTCAGAAAGAATAGATAGCAAATGCCTCTTATTGCACCTTAACAGGTGTCAGACTTTCCAGAAAAGACTTTTTAAGAGAAGAAAATTTTCTAGAGAATCCAAATTTCCCTCACAGAAGATAGTTCTGCAGAGCCATTTCAAAATATGTCTAAAAAAATAAATTTTGGGGTAAAATACTTCGATCCTCTGCAGGGCCTCCTATCTGTCATATGATGCTTCACCAGCATAAGGTTGAAATTTGGTATTTTATTGCTACAAAGAGTCTGTTTTTTCAGTTTTAGGATCTCTATTTTAATGTTAAAGCTGTTCAGTTGTGCCTGAATTCCAAAGGGAGGAGGATATACCAAGGCATGTCAGACAACCCCCTTCCCATCATGGCATGAACTGGATTTTCAGGTTTCTTTGGGGTCCCTTTGGCCAATAGGGGTGTCCATCAGTTGGTGGAGGGGCTTAGATTTTATTTTGAGTTTACACAAGCTACTTAATATGTCCATCTTCTCACAGAGTTAGCATTTTCTCTTCTATGTCTTTGTGGTGAAAACACATAAGACGTACCATCCTAGGAAATTTCAGTATTCACATTACATTAGCTCTCCTGAACTTATTTATACTGCACATCTGAAAGTCTATACCCTTTGGCCCATATTTCTAATATTTTCCCACTCCGTGTCCCTAGCAACCACCATTATACTGTTTTTATTAGTTTCACTATTTTAGATTCCAGATCTAAGTGACAAGATGCCGTATTTATCTTTCTGTGTCTGGCTTATTTCAGTTAACATAATGTCCTTCAGATCCATCTGTCTTGTCACAAATGACAAGGTTTTCTTTATTGTGGAATGTTAACCTACTGTGTGGAGTGTGTGTGTGTGTATATGTAGTTAAAACACACACACATACACATTGTTAGAGCAACCTTAGCTCTAGGTATAGATCAAAAAATATAAAATTATTTTCTGGAATAGCTAGTTTCACTCTCATGTTCATTAAAGCATTATTCACAGAAGGAAAGATATAGAAACAACCTAAATGTCCATCAATAGATAAATGGACTATAGATGGACTATATTTTATATATACTACTATATATACACACATATGCTATATATATACATGTACATTTATATATATATACATACATATATGTATAATACACATATATACCTATATAGTACATTTATATATGTAGTTAAAATCTCTGTGTACATATGTATTCTAACTACATGCATATAGTATGTATATATATTCCAAATATATATATGTATACATATATTTGAACACATGTGCACACATATTCTAACTACATATATAATGTAGTGTTTATGCATATATGTGTGCATATATAGTAGCACATATAAAAATGGAGTCCATTCATTTACTAAAGGACATTTAGGTAGTTTCTATATCTTGGCCAATGTGAATAATGCTTTAATGAATATGAGAGTGGAACCAGCTATTCTAGATAATAATTTTATAGTTTTTGGCTCTGTACCTAAAGCTAAGGTTGCTGGACCATAAGTTAGTTCTATTTCTAAATTTTTGAGCAACTTCCATACTGTTTTTAATAATGGTTGAACTAATTTACATTCATACCAATAGGTTACAAGCGTTTCCTCTTCTCTACATCCTTGCAAACACTTGCTATTTTTCATCATTCAGCTTTTTCTTTCTCAGGATTGACTTGGCTATTAGAAGTCTTTTGTGATTCTATAAAAATTTAGAATTTGTTTTCCTGTTTCTGTAAAGAATGTCATTGGGATTTTGGTAAGGGATTACATAAAATCTGAAGATCACTTTGTACAGGACGGACATTTTGATGGTACTAATTTTGCCAATCCATGAACACTGGATGTCTTTTCATATATCTATGTGTTCTTTAATCTCCATCATCAGTGCTTTAGAATTATCAGTGTACACTTTTCTAACTTCTTTAGTTAAATATTTATGTCATTTTCTTCTTTTTGTTACTATTACAAATGGAATTATTTTATTGATTTCCTTTTTGGGTAGTTCATGGCTTGTGTATGAAATCACTACTGATTTTTTATGTTGATTTTGTACCCTCCAACTTAACTGACTTCATTTATTAGTTCTGGTAGTTTCTTCTTGAGTCTTTAGGGTTTTCTACATATACACTCATGTCATCTGCAAACATGTACTATTTTACTTTATTTTTCATTCAGTGACTATTTATTTATTTCTCTTGTCCAGTTACTCTGGCTGTAACTTCCAGTGCTATGTTGAATGACATGGTGAGAGTAGACATATTTGCTTTGTTCCTAATCTTTAAAAAAAAAAAAAAAAAAAAAAAAAAAGCTTTCTGTTTTACTTCATTGATTATGATGTTATATAACTGTCTGCTTTTCTTATATGGTCTTTATTCATTTCATGTATGTTTCTTCCGTATCTATTTTGTTGAGAGTTTCTGTCATTAACAAATGCTGAATTTGTCAAATGCTTTCTCTGCATTAACTGAAGTTGTGTGCTCTTTGTTCTTTTGCTATGTTAACATGGTATATTACATCAATTAATTTGCATATATTGAAACATTCTTGCATCCCAGGGCTAAATCTCAATTGAGTCATGTGAAATTTATCCCTTGGATGTAAGAATCATTCAACACATGCAAAGTGCATTATCTTTCCAATGTGCTATTAGATTTAGTTTGCTAGTATTTTGTGGAAAATTCTTGCTTTTATGTTCAGGAATGTTGGCTTACATTTTCTTCTCCCGTGTTATCTTTTTCTGGTTTTTGTATCAGAATAATTCCAGCCTCATAAAATATGTTTGGAAGTATTCCCCTCTCTTCCATTTTTTGGAAGAGTTTGAGATGGATGAGCACTAATTATTCATTGAATATTTGGTAGAATTCACCAGTGAAGCTATCCAATCCTGGGCTTTTATTTCTTGGGAAGCTTCTGACTACTGATTCAATTACCTTATTTATTATTGACCTGTTTAGGTTTTCCATTTATTCTTCATTCAGTTTTGGTAGGTTCTATATTTTTAAAGATTTATCCATTTCTTCTGGGTTATTTAATTTGTTCGAGTATAATTTTTTGTAACAGCCCCTTATAATTCTTTTATTTATAAGTCCTCTCATAATTTTTCTATATTACTTTTTATTTTATTTTAATCTTTTTATCAGTTAGTATAGCTAGGGGTTTGTCAATGTTGTTTATAATTTTTTAAAAAATATTAGTTTTTTCCATTTTTTTCTATTCTGCATTTTAACAATTTCTACTGTTATTTCTATTATTTCCTTTTTCTCTGATGATTTTTTAATTTAAAATATTTATTTTATTTCTTTATTTATTCTTACTATAAGTTCTGGGGTACATGTGCAGAATGTGCAGGTTTGTTATGTAAGTATACATGTGCCATGGTGGTTTGCTGTATCCATCACCCTGTCATCTACATTAGGTATTTCTCCTAATGCTATCCCTCCCCTAAACCCCTGCCCACCGCTATTTCTTCCCAAGTTCCCCCTCCCCACCACCGACAGGCCCTGATGTGTGAGGTGTGTGATGCTCCCTTCCCTGTGTCCACGTGTTCTCATTGCTCATTAAATTTTAAATTTTCTACTTTTTCAACTGAGGTGTTTGCCATTATAAACTTTTATCTTAGTACTACCTTTGTTGCATCATGTTTTTGTAGGTTGTATTCTCGTTATCTTGAGATACTTTTTACATTCTCACTATATTTTCTCTTTTATCCAATGTTTGTTCAAAAGTGTGTTGTTTAGTTTCCATGCATTTGTAAATTTCTCATTTTTTTACCATTATTGTTTCTAGTTTCATTCTATTGTGGCTGAAAAAGATAACTGGAGTGATTTTAAACTTTTTAAGTTGATCAAGACCTATTTTGTGATGTAATGTGATCTATCCTAGAGAACATTCCCTGTGTAGAAAAAAACATGTGTGTTTTTCTGTTGGGTGGAAAGATCTGTAAATGTCTGTTATGTTAACTTGGTCCACAGTGTTCAAGCTCATTGTTTCTATATTTATTTTGCATCTGGATGTTCTATCTATTATTAAAAGTACAGCACTGAAGTCTCCTACCACTATTTTTGTCAATCTCCCTTTTAGTATTTGCCTTATATATTTAGGCTCTGATGTTAGGTAAGTTTCTATTTGTAACTATTATAATTTGCTGCTGAATTGACCATTTTATCATTATATTATAACTTTCATTGTCTCTAGACACAGTTATTAGCTAGCAGTTCATTTTGTCAGATATGAATAGAGTCATTGCTTTCTTTTTGTTACTGTATGCATGGAATATCATTTTCTACTCTTTTATTTTTAGCCTACATGTGTTCTTAAGTCTGAAGTGAGTCTCTTATAGACAGAAAACACTTTGATTTTTAAAAAATCTATTCCCCTGATTTTTGCCTTTTGTTTGGAATCTAAATTTACATTTAAAGTGATGATTAATAGGCAAGGTCTTACTATTTCCATTTTTAAAATACTTTGTCCTTTTCACTGATTTATTCCTCCCTTCCTTTTCCGCTATTATGACATTTCATAGTTTTTGTTGTGCTTTTATTGATAATTTTCTATTTTCTTTTTGAGTATTTATTATAGGTTTTTTATTTGTGGTTATCTCATGGCTTGGATTAAATAAGCTTGTGCTAAAAACTCTCTGATTAAGTTGTTAACAACTTTAATTGCACACAAAAATGCTACATTTTTACTCTTTGCTCCTCCCTCCACTACACACACACATGCATACACACAAACACACAAAGACTACAAACATGTTCTTGTAGTCGTGGTTTCCTTTATACTGTATATCAATTAACAAGTATTTTTTTAAACTTTTTACTGAGATTAAAAGTATTAAATACAAATTATTAGAATATAACATTATTCTGTATTTTTCTACATATTTACCTTTAACTGTGAGATTTGTGTTTTCTTATGCTTTTATATTTAGTGTGTTTTAGTTTCAGTTTGAAGAACTCCTTTAAGAATTTCTTGTAAGGCATATCTAGTGATGATGAACTTCCATTTAGGTTTGCCTGGGAAAGACTTTATCTCTCCTTCATATGAAAGGATAGTTTTCCTGGGTATAGTATTCTTAGTTGACAGATTTTTTTTTTCCTCTTTTACTACTTTGAACGTATCATCCCTGAATCTTGCAGAACTCACTCCTGTTCCACAAGATTTCTGGTAATAAATTTTCTGGTAGTCCCATGGAGGGTGGTAAAAAGAAATAGCTAAGGAGACTTAGAGGGAACAGACAGTGAAGTGGGAGGAGAATCAGGCAATGGGGTGCCCACACAGTGATGATGAAGAGTTTCAAGGAAAAGAGCATGGTCTGCCATATTGAATGCTACTGCTAGAGCAAAGAGGAAATAAGATAAGGCCAGAGATTTGGGGAAAACATGTAACAGCAGGTAAAACATGTAAATCAATGTCAAGCACTTTGAAAATATTCAGAGCAGTAACAAACAAAAAAAGAAATTAAGCTACCACCTAATGATATTGGAAAAGGTAACAAACAGCAATGAGCAGGTACTCAAACTCAAGAAAAATATAAATTTTGGCTTAAATATTTCTTGTTTTAAAAATGATATTCAAATTAAAGGTGAGTTCAAGAATAAGGATAAAAACACAAGCCCATGATATTTGAAAAAATGGAACTCTGCCATAAAAGAGTTACTGCTAGGGCCCTTCAAGTACCTGCTTGAGATATCTCAAACTTGTTGACATTTATCACAAATAGTCACCAAGAATATGAGGGATTCTAGAAGACTATAGATGAACATATGTGATTTTTATTAAAGTAGAGCAGACGTTTTAGTATTAGCATTGATATGATATTTAACAATTTCTAGAATTGTTTATTACAAAGACTGCTTTGAGACATCATTCATCTAGCCATTATTTAACAAAAGCTGAGCACCTACTATCTGCAAACACTATACTATAAACTGGCAACATCAACAAAAAAGCATTTAACATCTTAAATATTATTTTTTACAGCTACAAAACACTTTACACACAGTATCTAGTGTGATCATCACAACAACCCTATCATGCAGACAAAATTGATACTACCACCTTCACTTAACAGATGTGAAATATAGAGTTCAGATGAATGTAGTTACTTTTCCTGGTAATCCAGCTAGAAAATGGAATATTTACAAGTCTAGAGATCTTTCTGTTATATCATGACTTTGCAATAATTAGAAACTAGTATCTTAAATAATCTCCATCTTTATAGCATTGTTAGGGTATTAAAACAGCATATCCTCATACCATAGCAGATTATGACACTGCTAAGTAATCTCTCAAATCCCTCATGAGCATTTAATCAAAGAGATATAGTAATATGGGTTGATGAAAAATTCAGTAGTTTTACAAGCAGGTTGAACAATCACCTCAAGAGTCAATATTAATTCAAAATGATTCTTCTAATGAGGAAGAACAGGATTCTTCATGGTTTTATCCCTCAATATGAAGTAGTGGCGCAGAAATAAAACGAGGTATGTCAGGTATTTTTTTGTTAAAATAGCTAGAGATCTATAATGCATATTTGTAATAAAAATAATCACAAAATTAAAATTATCTTTTTTTTAAGTGTTAGGAGTCTATTTTTTTTAATTTTTATTGCATTTTAGGTTTTGAGGTACATGTGCAGAATGTGCAAGTTAGTTGCATAGGTACACACATGGCAGTGTGTTTTGCTGCCTTCCTCCCCTTAACCCACATTTGGCATTTCTCCCCAGGCTATCCCTCCCCAGCTGTCCCCTGATGTCCCTCTCCTATTCCCCCCAATAGACCCCAGTGGTTAGTACCCCCTTCCCTGTGTCCATGTGTCCTCATTTTTCTCACCCGCCTATGAGTGAGAATATGTGGTATTTCCTTTTCTGTTCTTGTGTCAGTTTGCTGAGAATGATGTTCTCCAGATTCATCCATGTCCTTACAAAGGACACAAACTCATCATTTTTGATTGCTGCATAATATTCCATGTTGTATATGTGCCACATTTTCCCAGTCCAGTCTATCATTGATGGGCATTTGGGTTGGTTCCAGGTCTTTGCTATTGTAAAGAGTGCTGCAATGAACATTCGTGTGCATGTGTCCTTATAGCAGAACGATTTATAGTCCTTTGGATATATACCCAGTAATGGGATTGCTGGGTCAAATAGAAGTTCTATTTCTAGGTCCTTGAGGAATTGCCACACTGTCTTCCACAATGGTTGAACTAATTTACACTCCCACCAACAGTATAAGAGTGCTCCTCTTTCTCCACATCCTCTCCAGCATCTGTTGTCTCCAGATTTTTTAATGATCGCCATTCTAACTGGTGTGAGCTGGTATCTCAATGTGGTTTTGATTTGCATCTCTCTAATGACCAGTGATGATGAGCATTTTTTAATGTGTTTGTTGGCCTCATGTATGTCTTCTTTTGTAAAGTGTCTGTTCATGTCCTTTGCCCATTTTTGAATGGGCTTGTTTGTTTTTTTCCTGTAAATCTCTTTGAGTTCTTTGTAAATTCTGGATATCAGCCCTTTGTCAGATGGGTAAACTGCAAAGATTTTTTTCCCAATCTGTTGGTTGCCGATTCACTATAGTGACTGTTTCTTTTGCTGTGCAAAAGCTGTTTACAACAAACCAACAGCCAATATCATACTTAATGGGCAAAAACTGGAAGCATTCCCATTGAAATTCGGCATGAGACAAGGATGCCCTCTCTCACCACTCCTATTTAACATAGTACTGGAATTTCTAGCCAGAGCAATCAGGCAAGAAAAAGAAATAAAGGGTATTCAAATAGGAAAGGTGGAAGCCAAATTGTCTCTATTTGCAGATGACATGATAGTATACCTAGAAGACCCCATCACCTTAGCCCAAAAACTCCTGAAACTGATAAGCAACTTCAGCAAAGTCTCAGGATATAAAATCAATGTGCAAAAATTACAAGCATTCCTATACACCAATAACAGACTTAAAGAGAACCAAATCAAGAATAAACTGCCATTTGCAATTGCTACAAAGAGAATAAAATACCTAGGAATAGAACTTAAAAGGAACGTAAGGGACCTCTTCAAGGAAAACTACAAACCATGCTCAATGAAATAAGAGAGGACACAAACAGATGTAGAAACATTCCATGTTCATGGTTAGGAAGAATCAATATCTTGAAAATGGCTATACTGCCCAAAGTAATTTACAGAATCAATGCTATCCCCATCAAGCTCCCATTGAATTTCCTCACACAACTGGAAAAAACCACCATGAACTTCATATGGAACCAAAAGAGAGCCCGCATAGCCAAGTCAATTCTAAGCAAAAAGAACACAGTGGGAGGCATCACACTACCAGACCTCAAACTATACTACAAGGCTACAGTAATCAAAACAGCATGGTACTGGTACCAAAACAGACATATAGACCAATGGAACAGAACAGAGGCATCAGAGGCAAATTAAAATTATCTTCATAGATGAAAATGATACATAATATCTAATGGTGTTAAAGTAAATTTAACGTCATGTTTTATTTCAAACAGCACACACATAAGGGAGATTTAAATTAGTACTAGCTTAGATAAAAATGAATTGGGAAGTTTAAATTTATTTTAAAGAGTTAATAACTCTACCAATCTGCTAAAATGTACAGTCATAAGAAAAACACAAATTGAAACCAGAATATAATACAAATTCACAACTCCTAGGATGGCTATATTTAAATGACTAGCAAGATAGGTAGCAACTGGAACTCATTAATTGCTAGTGAGAATGCAAAAGGGTACTATCATTCTGGAAAGCTGTTCAGATATTTCTTAAGCAGTTAAACATAACTTCTACCATAGCAATTTTATCCCTATGTACTTACCCAAAAAGCCATGAAAACATATGTTCATTAAAGTTTTACGTAAATGTTCACAACCTTACTGTTTTAAATATATCTGTATATACATATAATACATACTGTGTAATATTAATTTATCATCACCAAAACTAGTCAATAGCAACAGAAGTAAGAAAATGATTGCCTTTAGGGGTAAAGAGCAAGAAATTCACCTGAAACAGGAATAACCATCTTTCCAGAATGACAGAAATGTCCTGTATCTTATGTTAGGCAGTAGTCACATAGGTGTACAAAATTTTCAAAAGTCATTTAACTGAAAACTTATGACATCTGTATTTTATTCTATTTTAAATAAGTGATACCTTAATTTTAAAAAGATAAAACATTAAAAAATTATTTTCCATTGAAGGAATACAAGAAAAATTGGTGTAAGTTATAGAAAAAGTAATTTCAGTTTGACATAAAATTTTCTAAACTTAAGAGACTTCAAATACAGAATAAGTTATTTCATTAAATAGTATATTTATTATTTCTAGGCCAGACATGGTGGCTCACACCTCTAAACCCAACACTTTAGAAGGCAGACCTCAGGCAGATCACCTGAGGTCAGGAGTTGAGACCAGCTTTGTCAACAGGGTGAAATTTCATCTCTCCTAAAAATACAAAAAATAGCCAGGTATGATGGTGGGTGCCTATAATCCCAGCTAATTGGGGGCCTGAGGCAGGAGAATAGCTGGAACCCAGGAGGTGGAGGTTGCAGTGAGCCGAGATCTGGCCATTGCACTCCAACTTGGGTGACAAGAGTGAAACTCTGTCTCAAAACAACATCAACAACAAAAAGTTTATTTATTATTTCTGAAAATATTCAAACAAAAGGAGAATGACCAACTTTGGAGACTGTTTAATTCAAATATCCCATTCAAATGTACTTTCTGTAGCATTTTAAATCCTTTTCATCAGACTCATGGATATCCTAAGTTAACAAAGGTTTTCTTTCACTGGATTTAGTCCATATTTCTCATTTTCATCTCTTTCATCTAATTAGTGTTTAAGAATGCTAAAAGTGTTAAAAAAAAAAAGCTAACAGATTTAAACTTATAAGCCACTCCTATAGGTTGACAATGCATACACTACTGTATTAAGAAAGACCCCAAGGCCAAACCCACAGGTTAGTAGGAAAGGGTATTGTCACTGTTTAGTGGTACCTGCTATGAGCCTAAGAGGCAAGGGAGTGACAGAAGTAACAGGAATCTGCCATCACAAAGTTAAAAGACTGTGTAGAGCTGTAAATCAGATAAAAATGTTTATTATAGACTGAGGCCTCAATATATTACAAACCAAGAGTCAATAAATTAGTAAAGAAATTAAATAAGAAAGGGAAAGGAAAGTGTGAGGGAAATATTTGTATCTAAATATGTATTGCTTTACGGCTAATGTTTTCTTTTCTGGTTGTGAGATTTAGACTATCTGGAATCTTTAAACAGTGTACTGAATTGATTTGGGCATGATAGGTAAGCATAAACACATTGAAATACTCTAGGCTTTCTCCTCAACAAAATACTAGCAAACCACATTCAACAATATATTATACAGATCATTCAACACGACCAAGTGATATTTATCTCAAGGCTGCAAGAATGGTCCAACATATACAAATTAATCTAGATGATATAACATATCAACAGAATAAAGAAATAAAACCACATGACCATTTCAATTGATGCTGAAAAAGCATCAATTTATATCAATATAAATTGACTTACATTATTTGATTTATATTAAAAGGCTATAGTTAGCAAAACAGCATGGTCCCAGCATAAAAATAGACACAGAGACCAATAGAACAGAACAGAGAAGACAGAAACAAGTCCAGACACCTCCTGTGAACTCTTTTTTGAAAAAGGTGCCAAGAATATACACAGGAGAAAAGACAGTCTCTTCAATAAATGATGCTAGGGAAACTGAATATCCATATGGATATCTACATGCAGAAGAATGAAACTGGATCCCTCTCTCACACCATATTAAAAAAAAATCAAAGCAATATGGATTAAACACTTAAGTCTAACATCTCAAATTACTATGAAACGACTACAAGAAAACATTGGGGAAATTTTTCAGAGTATTGACCCTGGCAAAAAAAATCCTTGAGTAATATCCCACAAGCATAGGCGAACAAAGCAAAAATGGAAAAATGGGATCACATAAAATTAAAAAGCTTCTGTGCAGCAAACAATCAACAAAGTAAACAGATAACACAGAGACCATGAGAAAATACTTGCTAACTACTCATCTGACAAAGGATTAATAATTAGAATACATAAGAAGCTCAAACAACTCTAAAATTTTTAGACTTAGAAAAATGTTAAAAATCTAATAATCTGACTTTAAAATGGACAAAAGATTTAAATAGACATTTCTCAAATGTAAACATACAAATGGCAAACAGGCATAAGAAAAAGTACTCAACATTATTGATCATCAGAGATATACAAATCAAAACTACAATGTGATATCATCTCACTCCAGGTAAAATGACTTTTATCTAAAAGTCAGGCAAGCTAGACATGGTGGCACATGCCTATAGTCCCAGTCCAGCCTGGGTGACAGAGTGATACCCTATCTCAAAAAATAAATAAAGTCAGGCAATACCAAACGCTGGTGCAGATATGAAGAAAAGGGAACCCTCACATACTGTGGGAATGTAAATTAGTATAACCATTATAAAGAATAGTTTGGAGGTTTCTAAAAAAAAAAAAATTAGAAATAGAGGAACCATACAATCCAGGAATCCCTCTGCTGAGTTTTTACCCAAAAGAAAGGAAATAACTATATTGAAGAGATACGTCTGTACTCCCATGTTCATCCAAGCACCGTTCACATCAGCCAAGATTTGGAAGCAACCTAAGTGTCCATCAAGAGATTAATGAATAAAGAAAATGTGGGCCGGGCATGGTGGCTCATGCCTGTAATCTCAGCACTTTTGGAGGCCGAGGCAGGTGGATCATGAGGTCAAGAGATCGAGACCATCTTGGCCAACATAGTGAAACCCCATCTCTACTAAAAATACAAAAATATTAGCTGGGTGTGGTGGCACATGCCTGTAGTCCCAGCTACTTGGGAGGCTGAGGCAGGAGAACTGCTTGAACCTGGGAGGGGAAGGTGGCAGTGGGCCAAGATCACACCACTGCACTCCAGCCTGGCCCCTGGTGACAGAGTGAGAATCTGTCAGAAAAGAACAGAAAATAAAATAAAATAAAGGCAGCACTTATACACAATGGAGTACTATTCAGCCCTAAAAGAAAATTAGATCCGGTCTTGTCATTTGCATTAACATGAATGAAACTGGAATTCATTACATTAAGTCAAATAAGGCAGGCAGAAAAAAGCAAACATCTCATGTTCTCACTTATTTGTAGCATTTAAATATCAAAGCAGTTGAACTCATGGAGAAACAGAATAGAAAAATGGTTACCAGAAGCTGGGAAGGGTAGTGGGAGAGAGGTTGAGATGGTTAATAGGTACAAAAAAAATAGAATTAATAAATAAGACCTAGTATTTGATAGTACAACAGGGTGATTGTCATCAAAATAATTTAATTGTACATTTTAAAATAACTGAAAGACTATATATAATTTGTTTGTAACAAAAAGGACAAGTGTTTCAGGGGATGGATATCCAATTTTACATGTTATAGCTCATGATTTGCATTCCTATACCAAAATATTTCATGTACTCCATAAATGTATACACCTATTTTGTACCTGCAAAAATTAAAAAATTTTAAAAGCTGGGATTTTCAATTAATAAAAATTAAAATATTATAATAGTACTCTTCTAAAATCTGACTGAAAGCACAGACATAATATAAAGATTTCCATAAAGCTAAATCCAGTAGAAAGTAAATTTGATTTACAAGATTGTAAATATTCTTAGGAACTTTGTCATGCATCAACTTCTCCTTCCCTGCCTCACACAGATCTAAAGTGACCAAACATACTAAATGTGTAATGTGTAATTTCCAGCTGAAAAAAAACTTAACCCAGCCTCCCCTGGCTCAGTTAGGTGAAAAAAAACTTAACCCAGCCTCTCCTGGCTCAGTTAGGTTATCATTTCCTTGGAAACAGCTACTCACAATGGTGAATAAAGCTCCAATTAGAGTCACAAATGTCATAATACACATGATGTCTTCAGAGCAAGGCTAATCACCAGAGTCGGAGTTTGACTAATTGGTCATGGATGTCTTCTGCTCTAGTCATACCTTGAAAAACATAACAAAGAGAGTCCAAGAAGCCCAATGACTAGAGCGTGAGTATGAGTGTGGAGTTCTGCAATCTGCCCTCTGTTTGTTGTGGGTCTCTGGACAATTACTTTAATCTTGCTATATTATATTTTACTATAAATATAACTAAGATTCTTCATGCTTATCTAAAATATTTTCAAAAAATGTTACAGGCAAAATTATTAAGGATAAAAGAAGAAATAATTCCTCTATATTGAAACCTTTTCTGAAGCAAATTAGGTTTATTCTTCTTGATTTCTCTTTGTTTAGCATGTAAAGTCACTTACAAGGCAGCATTTTCTTAGGGATGAAAACTTTTACAGGGTAAAGAACCACTGACAGTCAAACCCTAGGGGCCAGGACTCTTCCATGGTGAAGAGCAGTTTAACGTCAAATTCATTCACTCAATGTCTTACTTCTTCCTATTGATCCAAAAGGCAGTTAGGGATAGAGTGAGCACACCTGAGCAGAGATGAAGCCAGGTAAGAAACCAGCCTTCAAATAAACAAGTAAGTATTGTAATATTTAGGAAAAGTCGACACTCAAACAAGAAAGAAACAAAAAATGTTTTCAAATTTAAAAAAAAAAATTAGGATTACAAGCCTGAATGATTAATGCTAGAATTAATTAATGAAGGTCTGCCATGCCCACTAGTCTGCAGATTCTTTGTGGGTAGATATGCATTTCTTATTCCTACAGGTTTTTCTGATAAGATACAGCTATAGTGTCTAAGATACAGCTCCAGCCACAGTAAAGGTTAATATGGGCAGAGATCAAGAGACCTGAATGGGGCCAGGTCAAGGCCAAATCAAAGTCATAAGAGAGAATCAGAGAAAAGAGATATGTGCCACAAACTAGGAGGTGTCTGTAGACACAGGAATATCAGAAAATGCTCATCTTGAGACCAGAACAGAGAAAGAATGAGTGGCTATAGCAGAAGTTGAAAGCACAGAATGGGCAACAAATGAATAGGAGAAGATGCTGAGATTAGAGGCAAAAGCAAATGCACATCTGAGCACCTCTACTCTGAAATCAGAAGGAAAATGCCTAGAGGGGAAAGATGAGTTTTTACAGCAGAAGCTGGATTTTCAGTTCAATGCTTCTTAAAGGAACATGGCTTACTTTTGCTATCATGCAATTTGAATAATTTGAGGTAAATTTAAAAATATCTAAAAGTTAAAGAGAAAGCAGAAACTAAATGGTCTTTCAGAGCTGAACAGGATATGGCTGGCCAGGACAAAGCAGGACTAGGCAGTAATCCAGCAAGAGGTACCAACACTGAGAAGTCCTTGATCAAAGCATAGCCTGGCACGCTCCAAGTTGTTGTTGGAAGATCCTGGTACCAGAGCCTCACAGGCATTGGCCTCTCCTGAACTTTTCCATGTTCTCCCTAACAGTAGCAGATTAGTTTTAGAAGTAGCAATAACTGTGTAGTAAATTATAAGGTATTGTTAGAAACTAGAAAAAATCATTTTTCAAAAATAGAAAAAACAGTGCTTTATCTCAAAAATGTACAAACATATAGACATATTTAATTTGAATTAAACCTTCATTTCCTACGTTTGGAAAAATCCCCTAGATTTCTCTAATAGTTCCTGTAGTCAAAAAGTAAATCTACATGTCCCATACTATACTGAATAAGAATGTGTGCTTAACGTGTCCCTTTCTAAATCCCTTGGTCTTTTTCTGTCCAAACGTTGGTACGACTAATAATTCAGTCCCCCAAGTCAGATAAAAAGTAAAATTAACTCCCTTTTCTGTGAATTTAGATGATATCATTAGGCCATGCTTTTGGCTTATGACTATTTCCATGACTAAAATCACTTGAGAACTGCTTGTTTCCCATCAACATTTGGTCGTAAGAGGGATGGTGGGCGTCTTCTACAGGAGACAGTAGGTCAATGGCCAAATGCCAACAGAGACAAACAGATGTTGTGGTTAACCAAATTGAGAAGGAATACATAAATTTTATTCCAAAAGCCTCTTGCCAGAAGTGCTATAAAGAGCAAATCCAAGCTTGATCCTCTGCCTCCCGTTTGATGGAAAATATTCAGATGCATTTGTCTGAATTCTTCAAAAACCCCTGGCAACTTGGTCTTTCCAATAAATACAGGCCAAAAAAGAATATTAACCCCTTTTATAACCCACCAACCTCAGTATGCACATTCTTAGAAAATGTGTGTGAAAAATTGAAGCAAGTATTTTACACATATTTGTTTACATAATACATGTAAACAAAATTTTACCTTCTGCTCAAATATGGGGACATTAACAAAAAAAGGAAAAAGTACACGTTGTTTAGCAAGTTTATTTAAGAAAATGTCATGTATGTGCTTTTCTCAGAAATCTTCCTGGAAAACTTTCCTGGGTATAGATCAAGGGGCATACATTACTGTGCATTACAAGAAAAATGAAAAGGGAGTAATTTAGTGAGTATTTGAAACTATGCCTGAAAATTGTAAAAAAAAAAAAAAAAAGTGTATTTCTGTACAAAGTTCTGAGCCAAAAATTGTCTTATAAGTAGGAAATATAGTCACTTTATTTTAAAATTTGCCATGGACATTAAAGTAGTCTCCAGTGTGAGAACAAAGTAGACAGGAAAAGATTAAACCTGGAATACTGGCACCACTAAGCCAAAGATAAGCAAGAGGGAGTATTGCCTACTTCCCAAAAAGCATGTTAGGGCCAGGAGAATGTGAGTAAAATAAAGTGAAAATAGATGGCAATAATCAGACAAGCCAGAGCTTCTGACCACTGTTCAGAAGGCAGATTTTCTAAATACAAATAATCCTGCAGACCATAAAATTACAGTCATTGCTGTATATATGTATGTGTGTGTATATATGTATGTATATATAGATGTGTGATAGGCTGAAGATAACTGATTCCCTATGACCCATGCCCTTGTAAAACCTCCTCTCCTTGAATGTGGGCAGAACTTGTAAATATGATGAAATTATCACTCAAAACCTATATTACATGGCAAAAACAGTATTATCTAGGTTGGCCTAACCTAATATATGATCTCTTTAAAAAACAAAGAGTTTTTCTGACTCGTTGCAGGAGAAGTCAGAGATTTGACAGCTAACAGATAATGTGAAGCTCACTTGCAAGTTTTCAAAGAAATGAATTCTACCTACAACCAATGAACTTGGAAGAGAGTCCCAAGCCTGAAATAAGAAACCTATCCCTGGAAAACACCTTGATTTCAGCCTAGTGAAACCCTAAGAAGAGAATCCTATGACACTGTACCTAGACTTCTGGCCTATACAACTAAGATAATAAATATGTGTTGTTTTAAGCTGTGCAATTTGTGATAATTTGTTTCACAGCAATAGAAAACTAATACAAGCTGGGCGTGGTTGCTCACACCTGTAATCCCAGTACTCTAGGAGGCCCAGAAAGGCAGATTACTTGAGCCTGGGAGTTTGAGACCAGCCTGGGAAACATGGTGAAACCTTGTCTCTACAAAAAATACAAAAAAATCACCCAAGCATGATGGTGTGCATCTATAATACCAGCTACTTAGGAGGCTAGTTGGGAGATTGCTTGAGCCCAGGAGGTCAAAGCGTGGTGATCTGTGATCATGCCACTGCACTCCAGACAATTGAGCAAGACCCCATCTCAAAAAAAAAATAAGAAAACTAATACAAATTCAAGAATACAAAGAAGAAACTAATACAAAAAGAAACTAACACAAAACTAATACAAATACAATAACTGTACTTGCTAAGTCAATTATGACTAATCTATGAATCCTCTAACATAGTGACTGTAGACCTTCTAAGAATCTTCTAGTTCTACAATTCTGTACTTTTAATAAGCTTCTTTGATAATGTATAAAGCTCATTTAATAATAACCCCATTAGTGAATTGAACTGATGACATACTTTAGTATCTGTGAGATATTTCTTTACACCAACAATAAACAAGCAGAGAGCCAAATCCTGAATAAACTTCCATTCACAATCACTAGAAAGAGAATAAAATATTTAGGAATACAGCAAGGGTATGAAAGACCTCTTCAAGGATAACTATAAAACACTGCTCAAGGAAATAAGAGAAGACACAAACAAATGGAAAAACATTTCATCTTTGTGGACAGGAAGAATCAATATCGTGAAAATGGCCATACTGCCCAAAGGAATTTACAGATTCAATGCTATGCCCATCAAACTGCCATTGGCATTCTTAAAAGAATTAGAAAAAAACTATTTTAAATTTCACATGGCATCAAAGAAGACCTCATATAGCCAAGACAATCCTGAGCAAAATGAACAAAGCTGGAGGCATCATGCTACCTGACTTCAAACTATACTACAAGGCCATAGTAACAAAAACAGAATAGTACTGGTACCAAAACAGACATATAGATCAATGGAACAGAACAGAGGCATCAGAAATAACACCACACATCTGCAACCATCTGATGTCAGACAAACATGCCAAAAACAAGCAAAGGGGAAAGGATCTCCTACTTAGTAAATAATGCTGAGAAAACTGGCTAGCAATATGCAGAAAACTGAAACTGGACCCCTTCCTTGCACCATAGAAAAATTAACACAATATGGAGTGAAAACTTAAATGTCAAACCCAAAGCCATAAAAATCCTAGAAGAATACCTAGGCAATATCATTCAGAACATAGGCATGAGCAAAGACTTTGTGACCAAAACACCAAAAGTATTGGCAACAAAAGCAAAAACTGACATACAGGATCTAATTAAACTAAAGAGCTTCTGCACAGCAAAACAAACTATCATCAGAGCAAACAGGCGACCTACAGAATAGGAAAAATTTTGCAATCTTCCTAGCTGACAAAGGTCTAATATCCAGAATTTACAAGGAACTTAAACAAATTTACAATTTAAAAAAAAAAAAAAAACAGCAAAAAGTGGGCAAAGGATACCAACAGATGCTTCTCAAAAGAAGACATTTACATGGCCAACAAACATATGAAAAAAAAGCTCATCATCACTGATCATCAGAGAAATGAGAATCAAAACCACAATGAGATACCATCTCATACCAGTCAGAACGGTGATTATTAATAAGTTAGGAAACAATAGATGCTGGTGAGACTGCAGAGAAATAGGAATGCTTTTACACTGTTGGTGGGAATATAAATTAGCTCAACCATTGTAGAGGACAGTACAGAGATTCCTTGAAGCTCTAGAACCAGAAATATCATTTGACCCAGCAATCCTGTTACTGGGTATATACCCAAAGGAATATAAATTATTCTACTATAAAGACACATGCAAATGTATGTTTATTGCAGCACTGTTCACAATAGCAAAGACATGGAACCAACCCAAATGCCCATCAATAATAGACTGAATAAAGAAAATGTGGTACATACATACCATGGAATACTATGCAGCCATAAAAAGGAATGAGATCATGTCCTTTGCAGGGACATGGATGAAGCTGGAAGCCATCAACAGAAAAGCAAATACTGCATATTCTCACTCATAAATGGGAGTTGAACAATGAAAAAACATGAACACAGGAGAAGAACACACATCAGGGCCTGTTGAGGGTGGAAGCTGAGGAGAGGCAACTTATCAAGGAGAGTTCAATAGGTGCAGCAAACCACCATGACACATGTATACCTGTAACAAGCCTGCATGTTCTGCACATGTACCTCATTTTTTTAAAAAAAAGAAATTAAAAACAAAACAAATACTATAAAAATATAAAATTTTTAAAATTGTTTAAAATAAAATCCAAAAACTATGTATTTTAGACTTTTTTAGTAAACAAAGTTTCTTTGTGTTATTACACTGTAGGGGCTTTGTATAAATTTTAGCAAATTTACAGCATTTTATGGGAAATATTTTGACTTTGGTCATCAAAATCTGTGTGAAAATTGTAGGTTATTCAAATCACATGCTCATTTAATGTTACCTTAGAGTGTTTTCCAACATGAGGATTTGATCCAATGTCCATAATTTCAAAGGATGTAAATCTGGTAACCATAAAATTGTAAGCCAGCAGAGCCAAGTATAGAAACCATGTGCAATGAAGCAAGTACATTTCCATTTGGTCTCTGTATTCTTTCCTCTGGAGAAACCATATTCCTCCCAAACAAATCTCATTTTACTTACATCTGTTTTAAATAGCTAGTATGTAGAGCAAACTACCACATATGGTAATGGAGATCATATCATTTAAGAGGCATGTGATATTGATATTAAAGTATTTTTAATTGAAACAAATTAGTCACAAACCCCATTTTAAAGAATACCTCTTCTGGGTGAAAAGCATCTCAAATATTTAAAAGAAGCTCTTTATGTAAAACTCTTCTAAGAATAAAGAAAAATAAAAGAAGTATTCTATCTTTTCCCTGATGAGTGAGCCTATATGGCACTTGTTTTATAAACCTGAACAGTAATTGGTTTTAGTTTTAGTTTATATTGCAAGAATTATCATCAGTGGCAATTCTGAAGGCCAAAAAAAAAAAGGCCTGGTTTGCCAAAAATAGAAAACAACACACACTTCTAAAAAGTGATACATAATTCCTTAGTAATGAATAAGGCAATCTTCCTTTGCAGCAGGGAGAGGAGAGATTAAACCTTATTTATTTTTAAAACCAAACCACTAGGAAAATATATCACAACCTGGAATTAGCAAATGGTCAGGATATATCATCATTTTAATAATCAGTTGGTGAAAGTACAATGAGGTTGCTATCAAAACAATAAGGTGCCAAGACAGGGCAGGAAAACTGCAAGTTGCAAAATCCCCAGGCAAAAATAGTATTTGGAAATGCAGGATGCCTCTCCTTTGCTCTAAGGGAGTCAGCTTCTCCTAGCCAGTGTTTCTTTTTCTCCCTTCAATTTCCTATTGCCAGGGGGTTTGTCTCAAATGGGCTCTGCTAATTCAGGGGCGAAGGAAGCAATGCTAGGTTTAGGCTTTCATTACATTCTGTTCCTATTAAAACCAGGTTTTTCCAAATCTAGTACTTCATAACTCTCTTATAAGCAAGTAGCTAACTGTTCTTCTTTTATTGTTCATTCCTAGATACTAGTGTATATCACAATCAAAACCCCCTTCTCTTCAAGGGGTAAGTGTTACTGCAAAATTGTCCTGTCATTTTGCTACATGCAGCCTCAGGCACCATCAGCTAGTAAGAGGGAAGCTCTGCTTCCCATAATCAGTGTGTCATCACGTTTTGCATGGTCTCCAGTCTGGAAGATGCAAATGTAATAATTTTAAGAAATGCACATCCACATCCTGATGACAAGAAATGGGGATCCACAAGCAACTCTTCAAAGTTCTTATACAGAGAGGTTCCAAGATGGTGCCATAGAAACAACTCAGGATTGCAGCTCTCAGTAAAGGCACAGAGGGTGAGTCCTAGGTGCATTTTCAGATGGACCTTTTTTGCCCACAGAACAGGAAAATTCCCAGGTGTAGAAGAGAAACAGGACGGCAGCGCAGCCCTTTCAGCTTGCATGGCCATTTCGGCTGGTGCCGCAGCACAGCGGCAGCCCACACAAAGCTCACTGGTCTGGGTGCCCTGTTAAACCGACAATCTGAGATTTGGGAGGGCAGATTGACATGTCCATCTGATTGAATGGGACTTGAATGGTGAGACAGACCAGGAGATTCCTGGGAAGAGCAATTTAAGCCAGTGCAGTGGGCTGCCAGATGGAAGATCACATGGATCCCAGTGGCCAATCAGCAGGCGACTAAGGTGCCTGTGAGAGAGTCAACCATTCAACTTGGAGATAAAAAGAGAGAGAGAGAGAGAGAGAGAGGAGGGACTCTCAGGCAGGGAGCCAGGTGATTGGGCTCAGCAGGTCCCACCCTCACAAGGACAAGCAGGGCGGTGATTTGAGGTGATTAGGGTTGAGAGTTTTGCTGTGGGCTCAGCTGAATCCAGGATGGTGCAGCACGACAGGGAAGGGGCGTCCACCGCTATGGACACTATCCACCATTACTGAGAAACATGCCCATTGTTGAAACAGCCTGCTGTTGCTGAGGCAACCAGCCATAACAGAGAGACTCTGCCAGCAGGGCGAAGTGCACCACAGAAGAACAGAGCCCCATGGCAGCAGGGCAGACCCATGCTAGCAGGACGGAGCCCCGGCAGGCAAATAGTGAATAGACTGCCTCCTAGCTGGGCAGGACAGTACAACAGATACTCACAAAGAAAGCCCCAACTCCCTGACACAGAGAATCTGAGAAAAAAAAGAGGGGGTTATAAGTTCTGCTGCAGCAGACCTAAACACATCTGCCCAACAACCCTGAATGAACAACTGAGCTCACAGCTCAGCACTGGAGCTCCTATAAAGTACAGACCATCTCCTCAAGCAGCTCCCTGACCCCTGTATATCCAAACAGTCACCTCAAAAAAGGACTAATCTGACTGACATTTGGCAGGCATCATTCTGGGACAAAGATAGCAGAAGAAGAAACTGGTAGCACCCCTCACTGTTCTGCAGCTGCTACAGGTGTACCCCAGATAAGCAGGGCCTGGAGTGGACCTCAACACTTGTACAGGAGAGGGGCTAAACCATTAGAAGGAAAACTAAGTAACAGAAATACTTCATCATCAACAATCTGGGCGTCCACTCAGAGACCCAATCGAAAAGTCAGCAACGACTAAGATGACAGGTGGATAAAACCACAAAGATCGGAGGAAACCAGCACAAACAGAAGGAAAACACCCGAAACCAAAACACCTCACCTCTTACAAAGGACCAAAACTCCTCACCGCAAGGGAACAAAGCTGGATGAAGAATGAGAGTGACAAAATGATGGAATCAGACTTCAGAAGGTGGATAATGAGAAACTTCAGTGAGCTAAAAGAACATGTTCTAAATCAATGCAAAGAAACTAAGAACCTTGAAAAATGATTTAAAAAAAGATTAGAGGAAATGATAACAAGAATAAACAACTTAGAGAGGAATATGAAAGAATTGAAGGAGCTGAAAAACACAACACAAGAACTCACGAAGCATGCACAAGTTTCAACAGCTGAATTGACCAAGCAGAAGAAAGAATATTAAAAGTTGAAGACCAACTCAATGAAATAATAAGAGAAACCAAGATTAGAGAAAAAAGCACAAAGAGGAATGAACAAAATCTCCAAGAAATGTGGGACTATGTGAAGAGACCAAACCTACGTTTGATAAATGTACCCGAATGTGAAAAAGAGAATGAATCAAAGCTGGAAAACACTCTTCAGGACATTATCCAGGAAAATTTCCCCAACCTAGCCAGGCAGGCCAATACTCAACTTCAGGAAATACAGAGAACACCACAAAGATATTCTGCAAGAAGAGCAACCCCAAGGCACATAATCATCAGATTTGCCAGGGTTGAAATGAAGGAGAAAATACTAAGGGCAGCCAGAGAGAGGGGTCGGGTCACCCACAAAGGGAAGCCCATCAGACTCACAGCAGATCGTTCGGCAGAAACTCTACAAGACAGAAGAGAGTGGGGATCAATATTCAACATCCTTAAAGAAAAGAACTTTCAACCCAGAATTTCATATCAAGCCAAACTGAGCTTCATAAGTGAAGGAAGAATAAAACCTTTTGCCAACAAGCAATAACTCAGAGATTTTGTCACCACCAGGCCTTCTTCACAAGAGCTCCTGAAAGAGGTACTACACACAGAAAACAACAAGTACCAGCCATTCTAAAAACATACAAAATGCTAAATAGCATCAACAAAATGAAGAATCTGCATCAAACAAGGGACAAAACAGCCAGCTAGCATCAAATTGCAGTATCAAACTCACACATAACAATATTAACCCTAAATGTAAATGGGCTAAATGCACCAATCAAAAGACACAGACTGGCAAATTGGATAAAAAAAAAAACAAAACCCATCACTGTGCAGTATCCAGGAAACCCATCTCACATGCAAGGATTCACAAAGGCTCAAAATAAAAGGATGGAGAAAGATTTACCAAGCAAATGGAGAGCAAAAAAAAAAAAGCAGAAGTTGCAATTCTCATCTCTGATAAAATAGACTTTAAAGCAACAAAGATCAAAAGAGACAAAGAAGGTCATTACATATTGGTTAAAGGATCAATACAAGAAGATCTAACGATCCTAAATATATATGGACCCAATACAGAAGCACCCAGATATATAAGGCAAGTTCTTAATGACTTACAAAGAGACATAGACTCCCACACAATAATAGTGAAAGATTTTAACACTCCACTGTCAATATCAGACAGATCAACCAGACAGAAAATTAACAAGGATATCCACGACTTGAACTCAGACCTGGAACAAGCAAACCTGATAGACATTTACAGAACTCTCCACCACAAATCCACTGAATGTACATTCTTCTCAGCACCACATCAAACCTACTCCAAAACTGACCACATAATTGGAAGTAAAGCACTCCTCAGCAAATGCAAAACACTGAAATCATAACAAACAGTCTTTCAGACCATAGGGCAATCAAGTTAGAACTCAGAATTCAGAAACTAACTCAGAACCGCACAGCTCCATGGAACTGAACAACTTGCTCTTGAACGTTGATTGGATAAACAATGAAATGAAGGCAGAAATAAAGAAGTTCTTTGAAACCAATGAGAATGAAGACATAACATACCAGAATCTCTGGGACATATATAAAGCAGTCTGTAGACGAAAATATAGAGCAATAAGTGTCCACATGAGAAGAGTAAAAAGATCCAAAACTGAAACCCTATCATCAAAATTGAAAGAGATAGAGGAGCAAGATCAAAAAAGCTCAAAACCTAGAAGAAGACAAGAAATAGCTAAGATCAGAGCCGAACTGAAGGAGATAGAGACACGAAAAACCGTTCAAAAAATCAATAAATCCAAAAGTTGGTTTTTCAAAAGGATCAACAAAATAGACCACTAGCCAGACTGTTAAAAAAAAAGAGAGAGAGAGAACAACCAAACAGATGCAATAAAAAACAATAAAGGGGAAATCACCACAGATTCCACAGAATTTCAAACCATCATCAGGGAATACTACAAACAACTCTATGCACATAAACTAGTAAACAAGGAAGAGATGGATAAATTCCTGGAAAACTGTGTCCTCCCAAGCCTAAACCACGAGAAAGCCAAAACTATGAATAGACCAATAACAAGGTCTGAAGTTGAGGCAGCAATTAAGAGCCTACCACACAAAGAAAGCCCAGGTCCAGATGGGTTCACAGCCGAATTCTACCAGACACACAAAGAGAAGCTGGTACCATTCCTTCTCAAACTATTCCAAATAATCCAAAAAGAGGGAACCCTTCCCAAATCATTCTATGAGACCAACATCATCCTGATAGCAAAACCTGGCAGAGACTCAACAAGAAAAGAAAACTTCAGGCCAATATCCATGATGAACATAGATGCAAAAATCTTCAATAAAATACAGGCAAACCGATTGCAACAGCACATTAAAAAACTTATCCATCACGATCAAGTAGGATTTATCCTGGGTATGCAAGGCTAGTTCAACATACGCAAGTCTATAAATGTAATTCACCACATAAAAAGAACAAAAAACAAAAACCAAATAATTATCTCAATTGACGCAGAGAAGGCCTTTCACAAAATTCAAAAGCCCTTTATGCTAAAAACCCTCAATAAACTTGGTATTGATGAAACATATCTCAAAGTAATAAAAGCTATTTATGACAAACCAACAGCCAATATCATACTTAATGGGCAAAACTGGAAGCATTCCTTTTGAAATCTGGCACTAGACAAGGATGCCTTCTCTACCACTCCTATTCAACATAGTACTGGATGTTCTAGCCAGAGCAATCAGGCAAAAAAAAAAGAGATGAAGTGTATTCAAATAGGAAAGGTGGAAGCCAAATTGTCTCTATTTGCAGATGACATGATAGTATACCTAGAAGACCCCATCACCTCAGCCCAAAAACACCTGAAATTGATAAGCAACTTTAGCAAAGTCTCAGGATATAAAATCAGTGTGCAAAAATCACAAGCATTCCTATACACCAATAACAGACTTAAAGAGAATCAAATCAAGAATGAACTGCCATTCACAATAGCTACAAAGAAAATAAAATACCTAGGAATACAACTCACAAGGAACATAAGGGACCTCTTTAAGGAAAACTACAAACCACTGCTCAACGAAATAAGAGAGGACACAAACAGATGGAGAAACATTCCATGTTCATGGTTAGGAAGAATCAATATCGTGAAAATGGCTATACTGCCCAAAGTAATTTACACAATCAATGCTATCCCCATCAAACTACCATAGAATTTATTCACAGAACTGAAAAAAACCACCATGAACTTCATATGGAACCGAAAGAAAGCCCACATAGCCAAGTCAATTCTAAGCAAAAAGAACACAGCGGGAGGCATCACACTACCAGACTTCAAACTATACTACAAGGCTACAGTAATCAAAACAGCATGTTACTGGTACCAAAACAGGGATATAGACCAATGGAACCAAACAGAGGCATCGGAGGCAACACAACGTATCTACAACCATATCATCTTTGATAAACCAGACAAAAACAAGCAATGGGGAAAGGATTCCCTGTTTAATCAATGGTGTTGGGAAAACTGGCTAGCCATGTGCAGAAAGCAGAAACTGGACCCCTTCCTGACACCTTACACTAAAATTAACTCCAGATGGATTAAAGACTTAAACATAAGACCTTGCACCATAAAACCCTAGAAGAAAATCTAGGCAAAACCATTCAGGACATAGGAGTAGGCAAGGACTTCATGACCAAAACACCAAAAGCATTGGCAACAAAAGCCAAAATAGACAAATGGGACCTAATCAAACTCCACAGCTTTTGCACGGCAAAAGAAACAGTCACTAGAGTGAATCAGCAACCAACAGATTGGGAAAAAATCTTTGCAGTTTACCCACTGACAAAGGGCTGATATCCAGAATTTACAAAGAACTCAAACAGATTTACAGGAAAAAAAACAAACAAGCTCATTCAAAAATGGGCAAAGGATATGAACAGACACTTTACAAAAGAAGACATACATGAGGCCAACAAACACATTAAAAAATGCTCATCATCACTGGTCATTAGAGAGATGCAAACCAAAACCACATTGAGATACCATCTCACACCAGTTAGAATGGCGATCATTAAAAAATCTGGAGACAACAGATGCTGGAGAGGATGTGGAGAAATAGGAACACTCTTACACTGTTGGTGGGAGTGTAAATTAGTTCAACCATTGTGGAAGACAGTGTGGCAATTCCTCAAGAACTTAGAAATAGAAATTCCATTTGACCCAGCAATTCCATTACTGGGTATATATCCAAAGGACTATAAATCATTCTACTATAAGGACACATGCACACGAATGTTTATTGCAGCACTGTTTCCAATAGCAAAGACCTGGAACTAACCCAAATGCCAATTGATGATAGACTGGACTGGGAAACTGTGGCACATATACACCATGGAATATTATGCAGCAATCAAAAATGACGAGTTTATGTTTTTTGTAAGGACATGGATGAATCTGGAGAACATCATTCTCAGCAAACTGACACAAGAACAGAAAAGGAAATACCACATATTCTCACTCATAGGCGGGTGAGAAAAATGAGAACTCATGGAAACAGGGATGGGGGTACTACACACTGGGGTCTATTGGAGGAATAGGGGAGGGACAGTGGGGTGGGGAGCTGGGGAGGGATAGCCTGGGGAGAAATGCCAAGTGTGGGTGAAGGGGAGGAAGGCAGCAAAGCACACTTACATGTGTGTACCTATGCAACTATCTTGCACATTTTGCACATGTACCCCAAAACCCAAAATGCAATAAAAATTTTAAAAAGAAAAATAAAAAATGTTCTTATCCAAACCACTCTCCCTCCCAATTCCACATCTTAAAATCAACTTGTATACTCTTGTATAAATTACACAACATCAAGAAAACAAAGAGCTACAAATTTTTTTCCCTTCTAAATTAGTGACCTCATGGATTTTTGCTTCACAGCTTATAGAAATGGTGTGACACTTCTGGTCGACAGGATGTTGGCAAGAAAGAGAAAATATCTCTCCTGAAATTCCATCAACTCTAACCTGCCAGCCTGTTGGTACCTGGATAGTAACAAGAGTTGGGTACCTTGGAGGACTTGTTAAAGGGGAGACCTTTTCTGCCAGGATAAGCACGAGCCACAGAAAACATATGTTCTAAAACCTCCTGTATTATCTCTGACCCAATTTAGCAGCACTTTTTCCCATTTCACATTTTAGGACTGAAACATAAAAGAACCAGTGTCCATAGGCAAGTGGCACATGTCTTACACTTGTTGCCATCGTTAATTTTTTCATTCATAAACTTGCTTAAAAGACTAAAATTCACAAGGCCTTATAGAAAATATCTGCTTACCCTCACCCCCAACAGCCACTGGCAAAGACTTTTATTTCCCAATGAATAAAAGAGTCTCCTTCATCTTCTTGGTCATGGTTGGGATGAGGTGCAAGTGGTCACCTACACACCTGGTCACACAACAGTCCAGCTGCTGCTTCACCTGAAGCTCCTTATTCCCAGCATCTATGGAATCTTTGGCTTTGTTATTTCAATGCATAGTGTACAATGCCAGGTGGTCCTGGAACTTCAACTTACTGGTGACCAAGGCCTGGGCTTGAGCCAGAGGCACATGGCAGTGCTTGATGCACTAATTCACCTGCTACATGGATACCTGGCTGTCCTCACCACAGCTGACACTGCACTGGAATGAGAAACTTTGCATCTTCTGGAAGTTTTTTCTCTTCAGACCCTTCACCATGGAGTCTACCATCTCCTGCACCTGCAGCTGCTGCAATTCTGCCATGACAACCCCACAATGTCCCATGCTGGGCCAGTGCCCACCAATAAGGCAATCTTAACTAGATAAATGTAAATAGGATGTCTGTGGTGATTACAAATATAAAAATGTTTAAGTAAAGTCAGATATACTGTAAATTTGTGAAAATTGTTGCCAATGATAGGGCAAGGAAATTGTATCCAAATAAATGAGTTAATATTTGTAAAACATTTAGAACAATCCTGAACTGTTATTATTTTTTTTACACTCTTATTTTCCTTGTGGACATCCTTCTACTTCAGCCCTTTTGTTATGTACAAAAGTGGTTCTGTACAAAAGCATTCAGTGTTGCCTGTTCACTTGTCACTGCCTGTTAACATGTCTACTCAGATCTGCTCAGTTCCCTGACCAGGGAGGCAATGTTTGTACACTCCAGTGTGCATGCAGCCTCTCTTTGTCAGTTACATGACAATATAGTTATTAGTCCTCTTCTCTCTTGCTCAGTGCCAGATTACCCTCAGTACCATTTTACATGAGTCTCTCAGTTCAACACTCCACTCCACAGCATTTACAGAATGGAGAACAGAGATAAATGTCTCCCACTTACTATCTACTTGATGAAGATCTGCGAAGAGATCCAATATGCCACAGGACATCAACTTGAAAACTTTGTTCCCAACAAGCTTTTTTGCAACCGATTTACTGAATGGGCCGAAGAGTGTAAGTAGGATATTTTTTAAAGTTTGTTCATATCTTTCTTCAAACTGTTTTGTTGTATTTTCCTTCCCCTACTCCTTGGTCATATCTTAGACAGACTCTATAGCTTTCTGATTACTTTCAGGCATTCTAACAGTCTCCTTTTCCATGTTTTTTCCAGTTTAATATTCATCAAAGCATTCAGTTCTCAATTTTAAGCTTCCACTTCTCAGCCTCATTTACAACTGAGTCTCAGTTTCACAGTAAATGCAAGCAAGACCATATCATGATGTTTCACTATGTTTCTACCTTGCTCTTATGTCTTCATTACTGACTCACTACACTGCCTCTGGCTCCCCCTAGATATGGGTTGGGAAGAAGGATAAATATTAAATTGGAAAAATCTATTTAAAATTAGTGGCTGCCATGTGTATTTTCTCCTGGTTGGAAATCCTCTGTCGTGGAAGATGTCCGAACATTTGGGTATCTCACACATGGCATGTTTTGGTGGGTTATCTGGAGACCCTTCTCCATAGGAGCTTTCAATGTTTTATCACTTACCAGTGAGCCACATTTTTTCTGGATGCTTTCAAGTACCTTATCCCAAGTCCCCATACCCAATGGTACCTTATAGAACCTTCATTTTCTGGGTCACCTTGCCTCACTAGACATCCTCTCTAAAGGGCTCCAGCAACAGTACCCTTGCCCTCCTACTAATGAAGTTATTTGCCTTCACTGCAGCTTTCTCTCTTTACTTGTTCTTTAGCAGTTACTCCAGATAGCTTTTTATAATTTAAACCCTTCTAGGTAAAAATCAAACATATTCTTGGTACACGTTGAAACCAGGGTAAACAGATCAGCATCACCCAATCTCGTTTCCACAGCTCCGCCAACAACCACCAGTGGCAATATGGCAGTTTCCCTTCATCATAAGAAGACATCCTCTGTCACTTAGCTGAGTTAGGAGAAAACAGCTTCATTCTGAGTCAGCCAACAATCCTTTTCAAAGCATCTTCCTCCTACTTCTCCAAATTTATTATCTCCTATCATATTTACTAAGGTCGTAAGATCATTTTTATTTCTACTCTTTAGCAAGTTCTTTGGAAATATCTCTGGTCTTCAGGAACAAGAGAGCACTTAAAATATAATGTTCACAGCTTTGAAGCCTCTGCTGACATGTGAGAAAGGAGGGTCATATTTAACATTAATACTCTAGAATTAGGAAAAATAAACATAATTGGTGGGCTCACTTTCCCTAGTAATTAGTTTAGACTTAATTAGGAATATACCTATAGCACTTAGATATAATCAATAGCTTCAGAAGTCATGGTAAGATATTTTCAAGGCAGTAGGAGAAATAGAGAAGAACGCTTTCAAAACAAACCTGGATCCTTAGTAGCTCAATTATATTGGAAAGTTTCCCGAGCATCATTTCCCTGTCCTTTCTTTTTTTTTTTTAATTGCATTTTAGGTTTTGGGGTACATGTGCAGAACATGCAAGATAGTTGCATAGGTACACACATGGCAGTGTGTTTTGCTGCCTTTCTCCCCTTCACCCACATTTGTCATTTCTCCCCAGGCTATCCCTCCCCAGCTCCCCCCCACACACTGTCCCTCCCCTATTCCCCCCCCCCATAGACCCCAGTGTGTAGTACTCCCTTCCCTGTGTCCATGTGTTCTCATTGTTCATCACCCACCTATGAGTGAGAATATGTGGTATTTCATTTTCTGTTCTTGTGACAGTTTGCTGAGAATGATGTTCTCCAGATTCATCCATGTTTCTACAAAGGACACGAACTCATCATTTTTTATTGCTGCATAAAATTCCATGGTGTATATGTGCCACATTTTCCCAGTCCAGTCTATCATCGATGGGCATTTGGGTTGGTTCCAGGTCTTTGCTATTGTAAACAGTACTGCAATAAACATTCATGTGCATGTGTCCTTATAGTAGAATGATTTACAGTCCTTTGGATATATACCCAGTAATGGGATTGCTGGGTCAAATGGAATTTCTTTTTCTAGGCCCTTGAGGAATCACCACACTGTCTTCCACAATGGTTGAACTAATTTACACTTCCACCAGCAGTGTAGAAGTCTTCCTATTTCTCCACATTCTCTCCTGCATCTGTTGTCTCCAGATTTTTTAATGATCACCATTCTAACTAGCGTGAGATGGTATCTCAAAGTGGTTTTGGTTTGCATCTCTCTAATGACCAGTGATGATGAGAATTTTTTTTATGTGTTTGTTGGCCTCATGTATGTCTTCTTTTGTAAAGTGTCTGTTCATATCCTTTGCCCATTTTTGAATGGGCTTGTTTTTCTCTTGTAAATCTGTTTGGGTTCTTTGCAAATTCTGGATATCAGCCCTTTGTCAGATGGGTAAACTGAAAATTTTTTTTCCCATTCTGTTGGTTGCTGATTCATTCTAGTGACTGTTTCTTTTGCCGTGCAAAAGCTATGGAGTTTGATTAGGTCCCATTTGTCCATTTTGGCTTTTGTTGCCAATGCTTTTGGTGTTTTGTTCATGAAGTCCTTGCCTACTCCTATGTCCTGAATGGTTTTGCCTAGATTTTCTTCTCGGGTTTTTATGGTGCCAGGTCTTATGTTTAAGTCTTTAATCTAGCTGGAGTTAATTTTAGTGTAAGGTGTCAGGAAGGGGTCCAGTTTCTGCTTTCTGCACATGGCTAACGAGTTTTCCCAACACCATTTATTAAACAGGGAATCTTTTCCCCATTGCTTGTTTTTGCAAGGTTTATCAAAGATTGTATGGTTGTAGATATGTTGTGTTGCCTCCAATGCCTCTGTTCTGTTCCATTGGTCTATATCTCTGTTTTGGTAACAGTACCATGCTGTTTTGATTACCATAGCCTTGTAGTATAGTTTGAAGTCTGGTAGTGTGATGTCTCCCGCTGTGTTCTTTTTGCTTAGAATTGACTTGGCTATTTGGGCTCTCTTTTGGTTCCATATGAAGTTCATGGTGATTTTTCCAGTTCTGTGAAGAAAGTCAATGGTAGCTTCATGGAGATAGCATTGATTGTGTAAATTACTTTGGGCAGTATAGCCATTTTCATGATATTGATTCCTCCTAACCATGAACATGGAATATTTCTCCATCTGTTTGTGGCCTTTCTAATTTTGTTGAGCAGTGCTTTGTAGTTTTTCTTGAAGAGGTCCCTTACGTTTCTTGTAAGTTGTATACCTAGGTATTTTATTCTTTTTGTAGCAATTGTGAAGGGCAGTTTGTTCTTAATTTGGCTCTCTTTAAGTCTGTTATTGTTGTATAGGAATGCTTGTGATTTTTGCACATTGATTTGATATCCTGAGACTTTGCTGAAGTTGCTTATCAGTTTCAGGAGTTTTGGGGCTAAGGTGATTGGGTCTTCTAGGTATACTATCATGTCGTCTGTGAATAGAGACAATTTGGCTTCCACCTTTCCTATTTGAATACCCTTTATTTCTATTTCTCACCTGATTGCTCTGGCTAGAACTTCCACTAATATATTGAATAGGAGTGGTGGGAGAGGGCATCCTTGTCTAGTGCCAGACTTCAAAGGGAATGCTTCCAGTTTTTGCCCGTTAAGTATGATATTGGCTGTTGGTTTGTCATAAATAGCTATTATTACTTTGAGATACGTTCCATCAATACCGAGTTTTTTGAGGGTTTTTAGCATAAAGGGCTGTTGAATTTTGTCAAATGCCTTCTCTGCATTAATTGAGATAATCATGTGGTTTTTGTTTTTGCTTCTGTTTATGTGGTGAATTACATTTATAGACTTGCGTATGTTAAACCAGCCTTGCAACCCTGGGATGAATCCTACATGATCATGATGGAAGAGCTTTTTGATGTGCTGTTGCAATCGGCTTGCCAAAATTTTATTGAAGATTTTTGCATCTATGTTTATCATAGATACTGGCCTGAAGTTTTTTTTTCTTGTTGAGTCTCTGCCGGGTTTTGGTATCAGAATGATGTTGGTCTCATAAAAGGAATTGGGAAGGATTCCCTCTTTTTGGATTATTTCGAATAGTTTCAGAAGGAATGGTAACAGCTCCTCTTTGTGTGTCTGGTAGAATTCGGCTGTGAACCCATATGGACCTGGGATTTTTTTGTGTGGTTATCTCTTAATTCCTGCCTCAACTTCAAACCTTGTTATTGATCTATTTATAGTGTCAGCTTCCTCCTCGTTTAGGCTTGGGAGGACACAGGTGTCCAGGAATTTATCCATTTCTTTCTGGTTTACTAGTTTATGTGCATAGAGTTGTTTGTAATATTCTCTGATGATGGTTTGAATTTCTGTGGAATCTGTAGTGATTTCCCCTTTATCATTTTTTATTGCAACTATTTGGTTGTTCTCTCTTTTCTTTTTTATGAGTCTGGCTAGCGGTCTGTCTATTGTGTTGATCTTTTCAAAAAAAACAGCTCTAGGATGTTTTTTTTTTTTTTGAAGGGTTTTTCGTGTCTCTATCTCCTTCATTTCTGCTCTGATCCTAGTTATTTCTTGTCCTCTGCTAGGTTTTGAGTTTTTTTTTTTTTATCTTGCTCCTCTAGCTCTTTCAATTTTGATGATAGGGTATCAATTGTGGATCTCTCCACTCTTCTCATATGGGCACTTATTGCTATATATTTCCTCTGGAGACTGCTTTAAACATATCCCAGAGATTCTGGTATGTTGTTTCTTTTTTCTCAGTGGTTTTGAAGAACTTCTTTATTTCTGCCTTCATTTCATTGTTTATCCAGTCAACATTCAAGAGCCTGTTGTTCAGTTTCCATGAAGCTGTGTGGTTCTGAGTTAGTTTCTGAATTCTGAGTTCTAACTTAATTGCACTATTGTCTGAGAGACTGAGTTATTATGTCAGCTGTTTTGCATTTTCTGAGGAGCGCTTTGCTTCTAATTATGTGGTCAGTTTTGGAGTAGGTGTGATGTGGTGCTGAGAAGAATGTATATTCTGTGGATTTGGGGTGGAGAGTTCTGTAAATGTCTATCAGGTTTGCCTGATCCAGATCTGAGTTTAAGCCCTGGATATCCTTGTTAATTTTCTGTCTGGTTGATCTGTCAAATATTGACAGTGGAGTGTTAAAGTCTTCCACTATTATTATGTGGGAGTCTAAGCCTCTTTGTAAGTCATTAAGAAGTTGCCTTATATATCTGGGTGCTCCTGTGTTGGGTCCATATATATTTAGGATTGTTAGATCTTCTTGTTGTATTGATTCTTTTACCATTATGTAATGACCTTCTTTGTCTCTTTTGATCTTTGTTGCTTTAAAGTCTCTTTTATCAGAGATGAGAATAGCAACTCCTGCTTTTTTTGCTCTCCATTTGCTTGGTAAATCTTCCTAGATCCCTTTATTTTGAGCTTTGTGTTTCCTTGCATGTGAGATGGGTTTCCTGGATACAGCACACTGATGGGTTTTGGGTTTTTATCCAATTTGCCAGTCTGTATCTTTTGATTGGTGCATTTAGCCCATTTACATTTAGGGTTAATATTGTTATGTGAATTTGATACTGCCATTTTGATGCTAGCTGGCTGTTTTGCCCATTAGTTGATGCAGATTCTTCATTTTGTTGATGCTCTTTAGCATTTGGTATATTTTTGGAATGGCTGATACTGGTTGTTCCTTTCTATGTCTAGTGTCTCTTTCAGAAGCTTTTGTAAAGTGGCCTGGTGGTGACAAAATCTCTGAGTACTTGCTTGTTCATGGAGGATTTTATTTTTCCTTCACTTATGAAGCTCAGTTTGGCTGGATATGAAATTCTGGGTTGAAAGTTCTTTTCTTTAAGAATGTTGAATATTGGCCCCCACTCTCTTCTGGCTAGTAGAGTTTCTGCTGAGAGATCTGCTGTGAGTCTGATGGGCTTCCCTTTGTGGGTGACCCAACCCTTCTCTCTGGCTGCCCTTAGTATTTTCTCCTTCATTTCAACCTTGGTGAATCTTATGTTTATGTGCCTTGGGGTTGCTCTTCTTGTGGAATATCTTTGTGGTGTTCTTTGTATTTGCTGGACTTGAATATTGGCCTGCCTTGCTAGGTTGGGGAAATTTTCCTGGATAACATCCTGAAGAGTATTTTCCAGCTTGGATTCATTCTCTTCATCACATTCTGGTACACCTATCAAACGTAGATTAGGTCTCTTTACATAGTCCCACATTTCTTGGATACTTTGTTCATTCCTTTTTGCGCTTTTTTCTCTAATCTTGGTTTCTCATTTTATTTCATTGAGTTGATCTTTGACTTCTGATATCCTTTCTTCTTCTTGGTCAATTCAGCTGTTGAAACTCGTGCATGCTTTGCGACGTTCTCATGTTGTGTTTTCCAGCTCCTTCAATTCATTCATATTCCTCTCTAAGTTGTCCATTCTTGTTATCATTTTCTCAAATCTTTTTTTGAATATTTTTTCAAGGTTTTTAGTTTCTTTGCATTGATTTAGAACATGTTCTTTTAGCTCACGGAAGTTTCTCATTATCTACCTTCTGAAGTCTGATTCCATCATTTTGTCACACTCATTCTTGGTCCAGCTTTGTTCCCTTGCTGATGAGGAGTTTTGGTCCTTTGTAGGAGGCAAGGTGTTTTGGTTTCAGGTGTTTTCCTTTTTTGCGCTGGTTTCTTCCCATCCTTGTGGGTTTATCCACCTATCATCTTAGTAGTTGCTGACTTCAATTGGATCTCTGAGTAGACACCCAGATTGTTGATGATGAAGTATTTCTATTACTTAGTTTTCCTTCTAACAGTCTAGCATCTCTTCTGTATGACTGCTGAGGTCAACTCCAGGCCCTGCTTGTCTGGGGTACACCTGTAGCAGCTGCAGAACAGTGAGGGATGCTACCAGTTTCTTCTTCTGCTATCTTTGTCCCAGAATGTTGCCCGCCAAATGTCAGTCTGATCTGTCCTTCCTGAAGTGGCTCTTTAGATGTACAGGGGTCAGGGAGCTGCTTGAGGAGGTGTTCTGTACTTTATAGAAGCTCAAGTGCTAAGCTGTGAGTTCCGTTGGTCATTCAGGGCTGTTAAGCTGGTACGTTTAAGTCTGCTGCAGCAGAACTCATAAAACATTTTTTTTCCTCAGATGCTCTGTCTCAGGGACTTAGGGCTTTCTTTATGAGTATCCATTGCACTGTCCTGCCCAGCTAGGAGGCAGTCTAGTCACTATTTGCCTGCTGAGGTTCTGCTCTGCTGCCGTAGGGTCTGTCCTGTTGCTGTGGGCTCTGCCCTATTGCAGTGGGCTTCACCCTGCTGCTGTGGGCTCTGCCCTGCTGTTGTGTGCTCCACCCTGCTGCCATGGGCTCTGCCCTACTGTTGTGGTCTCTGCCCTGTTGCTGTGGGCTAGGCCCTGTTGGCAGAGTCTCTCTGTTATGTCAGGTTGCCTCAGCAATGGCAGGCTGTGTCAGCAATGGGAGTGTACCTCAGTAGGGGTGGAATGCGTTGGTAATGGTGGATGCCCCTCCCCCACCAAGCTGCACCTCCTGGGTTCAGCTGTGCCCACAGTGAAACTCTCAACCCCAAGCATTTTGATCACTGTTTTGTTTGTCCCTGTGGGGGTGGGACCCACCGAGCCTGATCACCTGGCTCCCTGCCTCAGAGCCCTTTTTTTTTTTTAAGTTGAATGGTTGACTCTCTCCCAGATGTTTCAGTCACCTGCTGATAGGGCACTGGGACCTGTGTGATTTCCCATGCAGTAACCCACTGTGCCAGCTCAAATGTCACTTCCTGGGAATCTCCTGGTCTGGCTCACTGTCCAAGTCCCATTTAATCAGATGGATATGCTAATTTGCCCTCCCAAATCTCAGATTGCCAGTTTAACAGGGCACCCAGACCAGTGTGTTTTGTGTGGAGTACCGCTGCACTGCAGCGCCGGCCAAAAGGGCTGTGCCAGCTGAAACAGCTGTGCTGGCATCCTGTGTCTCTCCTACACCTGGGAATTTCCCCATTCTGTGGGCAATAAAGATCCATCTGGAAATGCGGCTTGCACTCACCCTCTGCATCTTCACTGAGAGTTGCAATCCTAAGTTGCTCCTATCACTCCATCTTCTTTTTTCCTTCCCTGTTCTTTCAGTGCATGTGGTGGTTTTTAAATATGTCTGCAAACTCTTTTATATTATACTCCTCACTTCAAGAAGTGGAGTTTAATTCCCCTATTCTGAAATGTGGGCTAGATTTATAACAACAAACTTCTAACCAATAGATTATGGCAGAACTGATGACAAGGCATAAAATTTGTTAAGGGTTCTTGCTTTCTCTTGGACCCCTTGCTTTGGAATAAGTCAGTTGCCATGCATTCAGGACACTTAACCATGCTATATAGAGGCCCATGTGACAATAAACTGAGGACTCCTATAAAGAACCATGTGAGCAAAACATCTTAGAAGTGGGTCTTATAGCCCCTGTCAAGCCTTCAGGTAACTACAGCCCCAGCTGACAATTTGACTGCAGACAGATGAGAATCTGTGCCCCAGAACCTTAGTTAACCTCTCTCAAATCCCTGACTCACAGAATTTGTGATTTAATAAATGTTTGTTATTTTAAGTCACTACGTTTAGGGGTAATTTTTATACAGCAGTAGACAACTAATATAACATGGTATTTTATATATTAAAATAAATTTAAAATCCTATATATTCTTTCCTGAATTCTACTTGCCATGTACACCCAAAATATACCAATAATCAAATGCATGCCTTGACTCAAAGGCATGTGCTGTGATAACTTCTTTTTACAGCGGTCTAATCATTCATCTGAGCATGATTACCAATTCACAGATGGATCAGCTGATAACCTCCCTGATTCTTGATGAAATGACTTGTTCTGTCAGGAGTTATGGAGAAGGACATACACAGACTAACATGATGTGAATCTGTTTATTAAGGACCATATTGAGATTCATGGTCACAAGGGGCAATAGTAGGTAATGAAGAGAGGATGGTATTGTGCAAAATCATTCCTCTGTCACTAACATTTTAAACTCAAATATTATAGCATTCCTATTTTTTAGATTAATTGTTAAAATTCATGTAACTTCAGTAGACATAGTTCTTTGTGTTGTTTGGGGTAAATATTCTTTTGAATAAGAATGAAAAGAGCTATATTAGGGTGTGGAGTATTAAGAAGAAAAAAAGGGAAATTAATTCAAAAGCTGAAAGAGTGCTAAGGAAAAATTCACTGGCTTTCCAGACATAATGTGGCTGGCCTTGTGCCCTTTTAAGCTCTGTGATTTAGAGGCCAGAAGCTCCCAGAAGGCAGAGACTAAGCTGTGTGTCTGTTATGAATAGCACCTAACACCATCCAGTCAGTGGAATACTAACCCACCACAAAATCATCAGGCACCAGATAAAGTCAGATGTCTATCCTAATAAACAACTGTTAGACTTGGAACTGTCAGGAATATAGCATGCAATTTCCTGTACATTTTCATTAGGGTCACCTAGGAACCACACAAACAACAAATAGCAAGACAAAAATTTACCCAAGGAACACAACCAGACTCCTGGAGTGTTGCCAGTCCCGAAACAAAGCTTGCTGCACTCAGCTGAGCTGTGTGATATATATATATATATATATATATATATGAATGACAGAAACTTGACAGTTGAATCTCACAGCAATTCGGGATGCAAAAACCAAAGGGATGTAATCACAAACAGGACAGTTGGAAGAAACGGGGTCACTTCGATTAGCTAAGTCAAAGGGCATCCATTCTCTACTGAAAAATAAAAAAACCAAAGGACAAGCTATTCTGGAGATCAGAAAGCAGAGATGTCTCAGAGTGCAGCTTTGGTTACACACAGAGAAGAGAAACTGTGACCTTGTGAATATTATCTTCATCGATGTAGAGAAGTCTAACCAAAAAAATCTAGTAAGAATCTTGTTATATGCATATATGTGTATGTGATGGATCACACATGTTGTATCCCAGTACCATCAGGAAGCTTCCCTGAATATATACAACAGCCACCTACATCTTTGAACTCACGTTTGGAAAATCTGTTTTCATTTTCTACTGAGTTAGATCCTATGGAATAAAAAGGATTCTCTTTCTACATGTCAAAACTGAAATGTTATATTAGATGATTACTAGTATGCTTATGGTTCTGATTCTTCAACAGAAAGAATATTTGAGACTACATGAGAACAAAATGTCATCAAAAATCAGATGTTTTAAAAACAACCTAGATTCTAGTGGAACTATATTCAATGTGAAAACACAAATTGGTTAGAAACATGAGACATATATTACTTTGACACTTCAGACTTTAAAAAAATGCAGATTAAAACTAGACATTATTTTACAGTGAAAAAAGCCATTAGGGTTGATTTTTGTCAACTTTATGTTCAGGTCACAGATGTTAGCATGACACATAATATTTCTAGCTTATGGGAAAAATTAGAACAGAATGCTCACAATTTAACTGATATATAGCCTGAATGCAACCTTTTTTATGTAAAAAAAATTTAAATACAATTTTAATAACTGAAAGAATTCCATAATATTCTGACTTAGTAACTTGACAGAAGCAGCTATAAAATGGTGGTCCATTTTTATCAAAATTATTTAAATATTTACTTATTGTCTGCAAACCTAAATTATATTTTCAACTTACCATTACTTTTCTATGTTTATTCTACATACTCTAATAGATTTTAGAGCTGAATAAGGGAGGATAAACTTTGTATCCTCCCTTTATGACAGTTAGTTATATGTACTGTCATAAACATATAGCTAACTTTTAAATTTTGTATTCAGGGTGGCAGTGTGGTATGCAAAATATATTTCTTTGCTTCCTGAAATCACAGGATGAAATGCTTTTGCTATGCTAAATAATACTGTCCTCAAATAATTTTATAGCTAAACTCCAAATTTGCTTCCCAAAGACCAAACAGCATGTTAAATCACTTCATGATATAGAGTTTATCTTCAGATATTACACATAAACAAAGCCTTATGACTTGGACACAGTTATAGAAAGTAATCTGCTGGTAAAGTAGAAATCCTTCAATGTGATAACTATCTCTTTGGGCTTGGTATGTTTTCTTTCTTTTCTAATCATAGGTATCCCCTCTCATAATACCTCTAGTGTCAGAAATGAATCTTCCACTGTACTCTTTAGCCACATTCTTAAATTTATCCCTTTAAAACTACTTCCACTTAGTATCATCATAAATTGAAGGTAAGAATAAATGTATATATATAAATTTCCTCTTAAGCCAAAGGAAAATTCATAATCAGAAAATAGCAAGTTACGGTGAATGACATATGGCCCAATATGAAAATACTCAGTAAGATATTAAGTAAACAAGACAGGATCATATATGCTAATATGACAAGCTATTTGGAGGTCTTCAAATTCAATATATTCATATAGAATAATCAGAATACAATGTGTCCTTCAAAAATCAATACAGACAAGCTTGTAAAGAGTGAGTATCTCATAACAACCAAGAACCTCAGCTGGAGGACTGCAAGATTGTCTATTTCAAATCCTACTTTTCAGAGAAAGAAATATAGATTCAAACATTTGTGCAAATAAACAGCCTATTTGTTACATGTGTACTTGAGACTTGAGCGTGGCTTTTTCCAGTGTTCTTTCTTTAAAATTTTGCTTTATGTCTTTATGTTACTATTATCTTTTGATGAACAAAGTTCTTAATTTAAATATTCTTACTCGGGGGGACTCACAAGATGGCATCGTAGAAGCGACTCAGGATTGCAGCTCTCATTGAAGGCACAGAGGGTGAGTCCTAGCCGCATTCTCGGATGGACCTTTTTCACCCACAGAGCGTTGAAAGTCTGAGGTGTGGGAGAGACACGAAAAGCTAGTACAGCCAGCTCGTGCAGCCGGCTTGCGCGGCCACTTCGGCCGGTGCCACAACGGGACCCGGCATGGAACTCACTGGTCTGGGTGCCCTGTTAAACCGGCAATCTGAGATTTTGAAGGGCAGATTGGCATGTCCATCTGATTGAATAGGACTTGGACAGTGAGCCAGACCAGGAGTTTCCTGGGAAGCATGATCTGAGCCGGTACAGTGGGCAGAGGCATGGGAGATCACTCGGATCACAGTGCCCTATCAGCAGGCTACTGGGGCGCCAGTGAGAGAGTCGACCTTTCAGCTTGTGGAGAGGAAGGGAGAGAGAGAGAGGACGAACTCTGAGGCAGGGAGCTGGGTGATCAGGCTCGGTGGGTCCCACCCTCACGGGGACAAGCAGGGCAGCGACTGGAGGCGCTTGGGGCTGAGAGTTTTGCTGCCGGCATCTAGGACAGTGCAGCCCAGTGAGGGAGGGGCGTCTGCCATTACTGATGCAATCCACCCCTACTGAAATACCACCCAGGGCTGACGCAGCCTGCCATTGCCAAGGCAACCTGCCATAAGGGAGAGACTCCACCAGGAGCGGGGAGAGCTCCACAGCAGAAGGGATCCCAGCAGCAACAGGGCAGACCCACGCTAGCAGGTCAGAGCCCCGGCAGGCAAATAGTGAATAGACTGCCACCTAGTGGGGCAGGACAGTGCAACAGATACTCATAAAGAAAGCCCCAACTCCCTGAGACAGAGCATCTAAGGGGGGGGAAAGGGTGGTGTTTTATGAGTTCTATTGCAGCAGACATAAACAACCTCCCAACAACCCTGAATGAACAATGGAGCTCACAGCTCAGCACTGGAGCTCCTATAAAGCACAGACCATCTCCTTAAGCAGCTCCCTGACCTCTGTATATCCAAAGAGTCACCCCAAAAAAGGACTAATCAGACTGACATTTGGCAGGCATCATTCTGGAACAAAGACAAGAGAAGAAGAAACTAGTATCATCCCTCACTGTTCTGCAACTGCTACAGGTACACCCCAGACAAGCAGGGCCTGGAATGGACCTCAGCACTCATACAGCAGAGGGGCTAGACCATTAGAAGGAAAACTAAGTAACAGAAATATTTCATCATCAACAATCTCAGCATCCACGCAGAGACCCAATTGAAAAATCAGCAACTACTAAGATGACAGGTGGATAAATTCATAAAGATGGGAAGAAACCAGCACAAAAAGGAGGAAAACACCCAAAACCAAAACACCTCACTCCTACAAAGGACAAAAACTCCTCACCAGCAAGGGAACAAAGCTGGACGGAGAATGAGTGTGACGAAATGATGGAATCAGACTTCAGAAAGTGGATAATGAGAAACTTCATTGAGCTAAAAGAACATGTTCTAAATCAGTGCAAAGAAACTGAGAACCCTGAAAAAAGATTCGAGGAATTGATAACAAGAATGGACAACGTAGAGAGGAATATGAATAAATTGAAGGAGCTGAAAAACACAACACGAGAACTTCGTGAAGCATGCACAAGTTTCAATAGCCGAACTGACCAAGCAGAAAAAAAAAAAATCAGAAATTGAAAGATCAACTCAATGAAATGAAACAAGAAACCAAGATTAATGAAAAAAGCACAAAAAGGAATGAACAAAATCTCCAAGAAATGTGGGACTATGTGAAGAGACCCAACCTACGTTTGATAGGTGTACCAGAATATGATGAAGAGAATGAATCTAAGCTGGAAAACACTCTTCAGGATATTATCCACAAAAATTTCCCCAACCTAGCAAGGCAGGTCAATACTCAACTATAGGAAATACAGAGAACACCACAAAGATACTCAGCAAAAAGAGCAACCCCAAGGCACATAATCGTCAGATTCACCAGGGTTGAAATGAGGAGAAAATACTAAGGGCAGCCAGAGAGAAAGGTCGGGTCACCCACAAAGGGAAGCCCATCAGGCTCACAGCAGATCTCTCAGCAGACTCTACAAGCCAGAAGAGAGTGGGGGCCAATATTCAACATCCTTAAAGAAAAGAACTTTCAACCCAGAATTTCATATCCAGCCAAACTGAGCTTCATAAGTGAAGGAAAAATAAAATCCTTCATGAACAAGCAAGTACTCAGAGATTTTGTCACCAGTAGGCCTGCTTTACAAGAGCTCCTGAAAGAGGCACTACATATAGAAAGAAACAACAAGTACCAGCCATCCTAAAAACATACCAAATGCTAAAGAGCATCAACAAAATGAAGAATCTACATGAACCAACAGGCAAAACAGCCAGCTAGCATCAAAATGGCAGTATCAAATTCACACATAACACTATTAACCCTAAATGTAAATGGGCTAAATGCACCAATCAAAAGACACAGACTGGCAAATTGGATAAAAAACCAAAACCCATCGGTGTGCTGTATCCAGGAAACCCACCTCACATGCAAAGATACACAAAGGCTCAAAATAAAAGGTGGGAGGAAGATTTACCAAGCAAATGGAGAGCAAAAAAAAGCAGGAGTTGCAATTCTCGTCTCTGATAAAATAGACTTTGTTGCTCTGATAAAAAAGCAACAAAGATCAAAAGAGACAAAGAAGGTCATTACATAATGGTAAAAGGATTGATCCAACAAGAAGAGCTAACAATACTAAATATATATGGACCCAATGTAGGAGCACCCAGATATATAAGGCAAGTTCTTAATGACTTACAAAGAGACTTAGACTCCCACACAGTAATAGTGGGAGACTTTAACACTCCACTGTCAATATCAGACAGATCAACCAGACAGAAAATTAACAAGGATATCCAGGACTTGAACTCAGACCTGGAACAAGCAAACCTGATAGACATTTACAGAACTCTCCACCCCAAATCCACAGAATATACATTCTTCTCAGCACCACATCACACCTACTCCAAAATTGACCACATAATTGGAAGTAAAGCACTCCTCAGCAAATGCAAAACAACTGAAATCATAACAAACAGTCTCTCAGACCATAGTGCAATCAAGTTGGAACTCAGAATTCAGAAAATAACTCAGAACCGCACAGCTTCATGGAAACTGAACAACTGGCTCTTGAATGTCGATTGGATAAACAATGAAATGAAGGCAGAAATAAAGAAGTTCTTTGAAACCAACAAAAATGAAGACACAATGTACCAGAATCTCTGGGACACATTTAAAGCAGTCTGTAGAGGAAAATATATAGCAATAAGTGCCCATATGAGAAGACTGGAGAGATTCAAAATTGACACCCTATCGTCAAAATTGAAAGAGCTAGAGGAGCAAGATCAAAAAAGTTCAAAACCTAGCCGAAGACAAGAAATAACTAAGATCAGAGCAGAACTGAAGGAGATAGAGACAAGAAAAACCCTTCAAAAAATCAATGAATCTAAGAGCTGGTTTTTTGAAAAGATCAACAAAATAGACAGACCACTAGCCAGACTGATAAAAAAAGAAAAGAGAGAACAACCAAATAGATGCAATAAAAAAGATAATGGGAAAATCACCACAGATTCCACAGAAATTCAAACCATCATCAGAGAATACTACAAACAACTCTATGCACATAAACTAGTAAACCAGGAAGAAATGGATAAATTCCTGGATGCCTGTGTCCTCCCAAGCCTAAATCAGGAGGAAACCGAAACTATGAATAGACCAATAACAAGGTCTGAAGTTGAGGCAGCAATTAAGAGCCTACCACACAAAAAAAGCCCAGTTCCAGATGGGTTCACAGCTGAGTTCTACCAGACACACAAAGAGGATCTGGTACCATTCCTTCTGAAACTATTCCAAATAATTCAAAAAGAGGGAACCCTTCCCAAATCATTTTATGAGACCAACATCATCCTGATACCAAAACCTGGCAGAGACTCAACAAGAAAAGAAAACTTCAGGCCAATATCCATGATGAACATAGATGCAAAAATCTTCAATAAAATACTGGCAAACCGATTGCAACAGCACATTAAAAAACTTATCCATCATGATCAAGTAGGATTCATCCCGGGGATGCAAGGCTGGTTCAACATACGCAAGTCTATAAATGTAATTCACCACATAAACAGAAGCAAAAACAAAAACCACATGATTATCTCAATTGATGCAGAGAAGGCATTTGACAAAATTCAACAGCCCTTTATGCTAAAAACCCTCAATAAACTTGGTATTGATGGAACATATCTCAAAGTAATAAAAGCTATTTACGACAAACCAACAGCCAATATCATACTCAATGGGCAAAAACTGGAAGCATTCCCTTTGAAATCTGGCACTAGACAAGGATGCCCTCTCTCACCACTCCTATTCAACATAGTACTGGAAGTTCTAGCCAGAGCAATCAGGCAAGAAAAAGAAATAAAGGGTATTCATATAAGAAAGTTGGAAGCCAAATTGTCTCTATTTGCAGATGACATGATAGTATACCTAGAAGACCCCATCACCTCAGCGCAAAAACTCCTGCAACTGATAAGCAACTTCAGCAAAGTCTCAGGATATAAAATCAATGTTCAAAAATCACAAGCATTCCTATACACCAATAACAGACTTAAAGAGAACCAAATCAAGAACGAACTGCCATTCACAATTGCTACAAAGAAAATAAAATACCTAGGAATACAACTCACAAGGAACATAAGGGACCTCTTTAGGGAAAACTACAAACCACTGCTCAACGAAATAAGAGAGGACACAAACAGATGGAGAAACATTCCATGTTCGTGGTTAGGAAGAATCAATATCATGAAAATGGCTATACTGCCCAAAGTAATTTATACAATCAATGCTATCCCCATCAAACTACCATTGAATTTCTTCACAGAACTGGAAAAAACCACCATGAATTTCATATGGAACCAAAAAAGAGCCCGCATAGCCAAGTCAATTCTAAGCAAAAAGAACACAGCAGGAGGCATCACACTACCAGACTTCAAACTATACTACAAGGCTACAGTAATCAAAACAGCATGGTACTGGTACCAAAACAGGGATATAGACCAATGGAACAGAACAGAAGCATTGGAGGCAACACAACATATCTACAACCATATAATCTTTGATAAACCAGACAAAAATAAGCAATGGGGAAAAAATCCCTGTTTAATCAATGGTGTTGGGAAAACTGGCTAGCCATGTGCAGAAAGCAGAAACTGGACCCCTTCCTGACACCTTACACTAAAATTTACTCCAGATGGATTAAAGACTTAAACGTAAGACCTGGCACCATAAAAACCCTAGAAGAAAATCTAGGCAAAACATAGGACATAGGAGTAGGCAAGGACTTCATGAATAAAACGTAAGACCTGGCACCATAAAAACCCTAGAAGAAAATCTAGGCAAAACAGGACATAGGAGTAGGCAAGGACTTCATGAATAAAACACCAAAAGCATTGGCAACAAAACCCAAAATAGACAAATGGGACCTAATCAAACTCCACAGCTTCTGCATGGCAAAAGAAACAGTCACTAGAGTGAATTGGCAACCATCAGAATGGGAAAAAATCTTTGCAGTTTACACATCTGACATAGGGCTGATATCCAGAATTTACAAAGAACTCAAACAGATTTACAGGAAAAAAACAAACAAGCCCATTCAAAAATGGGCAAAGGATATGAAAAGACACTTTACAAAAGAAGACATACATGAGGCCAACAAACATATGAAAAAATGCTCATCATTACTGGTCATTAGAGAGATGCAAATCAAAACCACATTGAGATACCATCTCACACCAGTTAGAATGGCCATCATTAAAAAATCTGGAGACAGCAGGTGCTGGAGAGGATGTGGAGAAATAGGAACACTCTTACACTGTTGGTGGGAATGTAAATTAGTTCAACCATTGTGGAAGACAGTGTGGCGATTCCTCAGGGACCTAGAAATAGAAATTCCATTTGACCCAGCAATCCCATTACTGGGTATCTATCCAAAGGACTATAAATAGTTCTACTATAAGGACACATGTACACGAATGTTCATTGCAGCACTGTTTACAATAGCAAAGAACTGGAACCAACCCAAATGCCCAACTATGATAGACTGGACTGGGATAATGTGGCACATATACACCATGGAATATTATGCAGCAATCAAAAATGATGAGTTTGTGTCCTTTGTAAGGACATGGATGAATCTGGAGAACATCATTCTCAGCAAACTGACACAAGAACAGAAAAAGAAATACCGCATATACTCACTCATAGGAGAGTGAGAAAAATGAGAACACATGGACACAGAGAGGCGGTCTACTATACACTGTCGTCTGTTGGGGGGAATGGGGGAGGGACAGCGGGGGGGGCTGGGGAGGGATAGCGTGGGGATGAATGCCAAGTGTGGGTGAGGGGGAGGAAGGCAGCAAAACACACTGCCATGTGTGTACCTATGCAACTATCTTGCACGTTTGGCACATGTACCCCAAATCCTATAATGCAATAAAAATTTAAAAAAAAATAAAAATAAATATTCTTACTCAATTAAGTATTTATTAAAGCTTTTTTTGGTATTATAAAAGTGGTCTTTAAAAAATAGAATTACCTAACTGCACATAAAATGCACTCAGCTCTTATGTATTGATTTTATTTCTCACAACCTTGCTAAACTTTCTAATTTATTGCAATAAGTAGTCTGATAATTCTCTTGGGTTTTCCATATAGACAAACATGTATATCAACTGTAAATAAGCTGGGAAGTCCAAGATGAAGGGGCTGAAACTAGTAATAGTCTTCTTTTTGGTGAGGATCCTGTACAGAGTCCCATGGTAGCTTCAGGGCATCATACTGGTGAGGGAGTTCAGTGTGCTAGCTCAGGTCTCTATTCTTGTTTTTATAAAGCCACCAGTCCCACTCCTACAATAAATTTCAACATGCATTTGGAATTTTTAATCCTTACAGAAAAAATTCCCCTATAATCTCTAGCACAATACTAAATAGAAGTTTCAATAGTGGGAATCTTGTGTTATTCTTTATTTAAAGGAACATACATTAATAAGTAGTTACATCAAGTAAGCACAAAATTACAAACTGAAATCTGTCAAAACAAAATATCAATTAACCATGTGATATATCAGAAAGAATAAATTAGCTGAATTATAAAATGAAAAACAGTCCAAAGAATACTTGATTTATAAATCTCTGTGAACAGAGACAGTACAGTTAATAGAGCTTGAAAATCAAGAGGAAAGGGATACAAGATGAGGCTGGAGAGGTAGACTGACCTCAGACCTTTTGTGATCTCATAGGCAAGTGCTAGATTTTCACACGTGTCCTTCAAAACTCATGTTGAAATTTATCATAGGAGTAGGACTGGTGGCTTTATAAAAAGTGTAAGAGAGACCTGAGATAGTACTCTCAGCCCCCTCACCATGTGATGCCCTATGCTACTTTGAGACTCTATAGCAGGTCTCCACCACCAAGAAGGCTCTTATCAGATGCACCCCCTCAACCTTGGACTTCCTTCAGAACTCTAAGAAATAAATTTCACTTCTTATAAACTATTCAGTTTCAAGTATTCTGTTATAAGAAACAATAAACAAACTAAGACAGAAGATTATTATCAGAAGTGGGATGGTGTCAAGAATGAGTATCTGAAAAATGTGCAAGCAGCTTTGGAACTGGACAATGGGCAGAGGCTAGAAGAATTTAAAGGATCAGGCTAGAAAAAAGCAGATTGTGGTGAGAACATAGAAGACAAGACTATTAAAAGTTTCTAACACTTTAAGCTTGATTAACTGGTCATGACCAGAATTCTCACAGAAATATGTAAAGTAGAGGCCATTCCAATGAGGTCTTTGATGGAACTGAGGAACCAATTATTGAAACCTAGGGTAAATGCCATCCTTGTGATAAACTGTCAAAGAACTTGGCTGAACTGTTTCCATGCCTCTGGGTTTTGAAGAAACCCAAACTTGAGAATGAAAAATTATGGTATCTGGCAGAAGAAATTTCTAAGGAAAATATGGAAGAAGCTCCCTGGTTACTTTTCACCACTTACGGTGAGATTTGGGAGCAAAATAATTATTTAAGGACAGAATTTATAATCAAAAGGGAAGCAGAGTAGAACTCTTCAAAAACCTCTCAGCCTAGCCACTTAAAGAATAGAAAAATATGTTCAAGAGAAGAAACCAAGACCAGCAACCATTTTCCAAAGAGATTAGCATGAATAGAAGGCAGCTAGATGCCATACCTCAAGACACTGTGAGAAAGACCTCAAAAACATTTCAGAAAACTTTGAGGTTGCCCCTTTCACCACAGGCCAAGAGGCTTAGGAGAGCAAAATAATTTCCAGAGACTTAACATGATGCTTTCCATGAGATCACTGCCCAGGGGCACCTTGGGATTCTGATCTCCGTACCGCAGTGTGGTGCTTCACAGCTATCCCAGTTGTAGCTAAATAAACCCCATATATGCCTTATGCCCCAGCTTCAGAAGGTATAAGTTGTAAACTTTGGTAACATCCATCTGGTGCTAATTCTGCAAGCTTGCACAAAGAGCGAGCTGTGGAGGTTCAGCAGCCTCTGTCAAAGGATGTTGTTGATTTCAAAGGATGTTGTTGAATGCCTAGTGGCCCAGGCAGAGACTTGTTTCAGGGAGAAGCCACTGCAGAGAGCCCTCACTAAGGTAATTCTGAGTGGCGTGTGAGAAGGGCATAGGTTTGGGGGGTCAGGGACAGAATGCTATGATTTGAATATCTGTCCCCTCCAAACTCATTTAAAATTTATCATGGAAATAGGATTGATGGCTTTATAAGAAGAGAAAGAAGGATCTGAGCTAGCATATCCAGCCCCACCTCACCATCCTCTCTGCCTCAGGATTCAGCAGAGGATCCCCACCGATAAGAATTGTCTTGCCAGATAAACTTTATCAACATTGGGCTTCCCAGATTTCAGAACTACAAGAAATAAATCTCATTTTTTTAATAAATTACCCAGATTCAAATATTGTTAGAAGCAACAGAAAATGGACCAAGACAAGTTTCTGAGTAATGGGAAGTCACTGCTTGCTTTAAGTGGCAGGATAAGATCAGATTTGAGTATGATGATGATCAGATGTGAGTTTTAAAATATTAATTAAAAACGTGTCGGTTATTCACAGATTGTATATAACTTTGTCTACAGAGAAAATCCAAAGGAATTCTCAGACTAATTACAACACACTCTGACTACAGTGTGAAGAACTAATATAAGAAGACAGAGGGTATGGAGAACCTACTTAATAGCAGATTACAATTATGGGTAGGATATAAATATAGCTCATATTTTAGCAATCCTCTTAGAGAAGATGGAAGAGAACCAATCAAGAAATCAACAATAATTAATATCCACCAATTAAGGACCATTCTTTGCCAAATTTAGGAGCTTAAATATCCCTGGGTCTAATGGAATACAGTTATCCACTTCATCTCCTATCTTCTTTTTCAATCCCTCAGTTTCCCATCCAAACCCATATGTAGAGTTGTTTCTCAGTTGAAAAAACAAAAGATGTCATGGATAGCAATATAAATGGATGTTATGGTAGGTAGAATAATGGCTTCCCCCAGAAATCCAGTCCCCAGCACCTGTGAATGCATTACTTTATATGGCAAAGGAGATGTTTTACTGAGGTGATTTAGTTAAAGATAACAAGATAGGAGGATTACTGCATTATCTAGGTGAGCCCAACATAATCACAAGGGTCCCTAAGAGAGAATCAGAATAGGAGATGTGATGATGTGTCTCCTTGGCCACCAGCCAAAGAATACGGCAGCAACCAGAAACTAGAAAAGACAAGTAGCAATTCTCCCCTACGGCATCCAGAAGAAATATACTCCTGTTGACCCATTTCAGACTTTTGACCCCAGAACTATAAGATAATAAATCTGTGGGTTTTTGAGCTAATAAATGTTTAGTTGTTATAACAGCAATAGAAAACTAATGCAGATGGTAGAGGCCATGGGGGTTTTGAAATTCTTATCTTCACTTTCAAAAATTATCCTAGCCCAATCATTGAAAATATCTTGCTAAAAATAAAATGCATTTTTATTTTTAAGAAAAAAAGATTAATCTCTGCCTGTTCAGTTAGATAAAGCAGGTCTTTATCAAATGCTTAGATTCCAATAACCAGGCTCAGGGAAATGAGTTTGGTTAAGGACTTTATGATTATTCAATCCAGAGTGTATGCCTTATTCATTTGATTTACTTCAGGTCAACAAATAATTATGCACTGTGTAGTATTTGTACTGATTGCAGAAAGATTTACAATTTGCCATGGTTCTTGCAGAAATAAGAAAGGGAGATGAAAATTTCCTATAAAAAAGGTGAAGAAAATTCCGTGAAATTAGGCTCAACTTTGGCCCAGTCACCAGTCATGATGGATTCTAACAGATTGTTTATAAAGCACATCAGCATGGATTTAGTAACATCATTGATAGGTTTAAATTTCTTTAAATAAGAAATTTTATGTAACCTACAATACAAGCAAAGCCACAGCATCATTTAAAAAAATTGTTACGGCTCCAAAAATTAAGGACATTCTTAATCACAGAGACCAACTAAACAAAATATAAGGAATAAAAAAATCATTATAATAAAGTAAGCACTATGAAAGAAATGGTCACTGAAAATTTTTGGTGTACAGAATAGAAAAACTGTGGCTGAGGATAGAAGAGAAGCATTCCTGAAACAGGTGTTGCCTCAGCTGGAATGAAAACGACGAAATGCACAAAGACAAAAAAACTCAAGTTGCTTTAGGGAATCACAGGAAATTCAGCATCCATGTAGAATACTAGGTTAAAAAAAAAGAAAAAAACAAGAGCCAAAATGATACTTAAAAGATAGACACAGACAGATGAACAGGGCTACAGAATTTCCAGCATGTCATATAAATAGATTTTACTTTACCTTGGAGATAATGGAAAGATTTGAATGATTTTTAAGCAGTGGGTTGACAAGATCTGATTTGCATTTTATGTACATTCCTCTGATGTCAGAGTAGAGACATATCTAAGACAGCATGACCAGTTACACAGACAGCCTACTAAATGCTACAAGTATCTAGATCAGTCTAGGGCAATGGCAAGCAGAAATGGGAAGAAGCAGATTTGAGAAATTATTACAGAGATAGGTCAGCGGGAAGCGGAAAGCGGAAAGAAACTGGATTGATAGTGGAGAAAAAGGAAGGGTCCAAGATTATTCCTAGTCTGGCCAATTGATTACTAGGCTGGGTTAGAATTGAAGCAGGATATTCAGAAAGGGGAAGAGTTTAAATTTTGGTGAAGGCGAATACTGAGTTTCTTGCGGTGCATACTAAGCCCCAGGAAGAATGTCACCCCTGGTGTGCAAAGGGAAAGAAAGAAATAACAAATCCCTAACTGAGCTACTGTGACCAAACCCTGTAATCCCAGAATGGTTTTTACCTTCAGAATTTTTCCTGAGAATTTTATTTTCTTTTTCCCCCACATCTCACCTACTTTTTGTGTTTTTATTTTTAAAAAGTTAAGAAGAGGTTTTGAATAGTTTGCCAGTGCAATTATTTGTGTAACTAAATTCAGCATCCGGACAAACAAAAAGGAAACCTGAGTACTGCACATTTGCCAAGAAAATATATTGGGCTGGGCACAGTGACTCATGCAGGTAATCCCAGCACCTTGGGAGGCTGATTGAGGATTGGTTGGGCTCAAGCAGGAGGATTGCTGGAGCCCAGGAGCTTGAGATCAACTTGGGAAACATAGTAAGACCCCCGTCTCTATAAAAAAATTAAAAATTAACCAGGCATAGTGGCGCACACCTGTAGTCCCAGCTACTCAAAAGGCTGAGACAGGAGGATCAGGAGCCTGTGAGGTTGAGCCTACAGTGAGCCGTGATCATGTCACTGCCCTCCAGCTTGGGCTACAGAGTGAGAGAGTCTCCCAAAAAAAATGAAAAAAAAAGAAATAGAATATACATATATGGTTTATAAATGAAGGAGATGGGAAATGTTAAATAAATTATGGAGTCACTATAAACTTTGCTCTTAGTATCAGAGTTTATTCTAGAAGGTTGAACTTCTAGTTGGCAGTACTTATAGCTTCCAGCTAAATATGCTATTGTTTAATTGCTTGTTTAGATTTTTCATTTGTATTAGAGTCTCAAAGGTGATAAAAGACTAATTATTTGACATATGCAGTAACAAATATTCAAAGAGGTAAAGCTTAATATGAAAAATAATCAAAAAAAATATGGCTAGTTAAGAATGCAAATGTGAATATCTGCTTCAGTCTCAGATATACTAAAGTGTTATACATAGCATAACATGCTAATTAAGAAATTCTTCAGAAAGCAAACTAAACATCTTACAAATAAAACTTTATAAATTAAAAAAAATCTTAAATTACCAATTTAAATAGCACCTCTTAAAAAAATTTAAAAGCACAGTGTAGTACAGTGATAGAAACCATATTGTATGGCTCTGTTTTCTATGTAGAATATGTTTTTTAATTCATTATTGCACTTTAGGTTTTGGGGTACATGTGCAGAACGTGCAAGATAGTTGATTATTAAACCTGGTTTATTTTCAGATAATTTTAGATTACCCTATCTCCATCAGTATTCCATTTCCGTGTTCTATCACAGGAACATCTCCTTATGTCTTATTTCTCCTAAGAATTTTTCCTAGATTATATGAACTCTGACATGCTAAATGCACAGAAAATGATCACTCTGAGATAATTTTTTATATATATTTTATTTCATTTTATGTTTCAGGGTACATGTGAAGAACATCCAGGATTGTTGTATAGGTACATACATGTACATACATGCACGGCAATGTGGTTTGCTGCCTTCCTCCCCATCACCTATATCTGGCATTTCTCCACGTTATCCCTCCCCAACTCCCCACCTCCCACTGTCCCTCTCCTAGTTCCCCCCAACAGACCTCAGTGTGTGATTCTCCCCTCCCTGTGTCCATGTGCTATCATTGTTAATTTTTTATGACTTAATAGTTAGCAAGCAAAAGCGGTATCTAAACATTCCCCTTTAGAAAAGCTCATTATAATCTAAAGGCCTTCTATGTTACGTACGATGTGGTGTTACTAGAAAGAGATCATTTATTTTTACCGTTTTTACACTTAAGTGTCTTTCAGAAACAGAATTGACTCTGTTCCATTACTATGGTTGTATTAAAAAAAAAAAAAAAAAAAACCTCCCAGACCAAGCGACATGAAATAACCTAGCCTAACCAGCTAGAAAACTTGAAGGCTGAAGTCTGGGATAAAATGAAATAATTTACTCACATGTCTGACACTGAATGTTGGCTGTCAGCTGAGAATTTAGCTGTAGCCTGGAACAGCTACATATGGCTGCTCCATGTTTCCTAGCTTTCCCCACAGATTGGTAGCCAGATCCCAAAGGTAAACATCCCAAGAAGAGCCAGGAAGAAGCCACAACATCTTTTATGATGTAGTCTCAGAAGGCACATGGCATCATTGCAGCCACATTCTACTGGTCCAAGCATTTACAAAACTCCACCCAGTGTCAAAGACAGGGACTATGATTCCCAATATAGATTGGACAATGTCATTGTCACATTCCAAGAAGAGCATTTGAGATGGGTTATGTATTAGTGCAGCCCTTTCTAGAAAATACAATCAGCCACAGGCTAGATTCCAGCAAGAATGTGTCACACATCAAAGACGTCATGGCTAGAAAATAACAATGTTTAACTAATCAGTAGAGTAATAGTGTAAAGAAGAGAAACATCTGTCTTATTTTAAATTTTATTAATGCAGTATCCACAGCAAAAATAAAATATACAATTGTACAGGGTTTTCCATAAATAGTGTGTGAATATAAATTCTGAAACATAAATAATTTCAATTTGAAAAGAACATTCCAATAAACCATTGTGTACCCAAGCAAATAAACAGCTGCCACTATACAGCTTGAAGAGTAAACAGTGAGATCACTAAAGGGATGTGAAAAGACAGAAGCTTCTGTTACCATTTACAGAAGTGAGGGGTGCATCTTCAAATGCTGATGAGGATTTTTAGATTCTTACTGAAAGACACTGCAGAATTTGTTGACAAACAAATTGAACTGCTACATAGCCAATCAACTTGGATTGAAAAGATTCCAGTATTTTCTGCTTTCTGAAATTACCAAAATTTATTATGTCATGGAAAGGTAATCTCTATTTTGCTCAACTTATTAAGCCTGGATACTAAAAACAAGCCACAAAAGTAAAAAATAAAAAAAAAAGTGAGAAGATTACTCTTTCTCTTACACATAAAAGGTGTAGTTCATAGTGGGTAATCAGATTCACAATACAGTTTGCTCCTGTTTAATGCAAATTATAAGTTAAAGCTATTGTTTCATATACCCAGAATGCCCTAGTTCCAATGCCTTCTTTTGAGAGACTCCCCAGCCCTTTCTCCATCAATATATGTGTTTTTTCTGTGAATGATTAAATTCTTAGAAGATTTCACCATTCTGCCTAAAATTGATTGACACCAACATGGAATCTGACCTAAGCCATGACAAGGAAACCATTTTTTCTGGATTTGGAGACCTGAAATCAAAGAAGTCACCTGGTGGCAGGCACGGTAAGATACTAGGAGGTGCCATGTTTTTAACCAGAAAAGATACTCCACTACAAGTAAAGAATGAAGACGAAGTAGAAAAAATGGAAATGGAGAGACAGAGTCCTGATTTCATTCTGTGAAACACAATGACTGCAGTCACTAGGCCTGGAATTAAGAGTCCTGGATGCTCTTGAGAACTAATTGCATCATTGCCCTCGGATTCTATGAGATGCCCCGCTGATTAACCAGAAATTACTCACTGAGATATAAAGAATAGAAAATTCAAACAGCAGCAGCTTCATTATTTTGTCTGTTTGCTTTTCTTTTTTCTCAGATTCCATGATGCCCAGGGCTAAAGTAAGGATGCCATCTAGGACTTAAGTTACGTCCATCTTCCCTGCTCTACCACACTTAGAATAGAAGAGCACTTGTCATAATAAAGAGAATGTTGCACCTCTTAGGTTTGGTGAGAACCTGAAAGGTAATATATCTGATTTTCATGCAGAAGAGATAATAAAGAACAGGCAAAGGGCAAAATGTAAAACTCTTCTCTCTTTGAAATTTTGAGAGAATGGGTCTTCCAAGGGACACCCACCAGAGCACATGGCCACTCCTAGCTTATCAGAAGCTAAAATTTCTAATTTTCTGGTTTTCTACCTTAAGAATTTGGGACTCATGTATTACTAGCATGTAGAGAAGATGTTCAAAATTTTTGATTGTGCAAAAATGAAAAACATCTACTACGCCCTACTATACTTTGACTAATCTAGCTGTCATTAATCTTGAGTTTCTGAAACTTATAGGGCTAATCTTTTATTTCTAAGGTTTGCAATGGCAACCTCACTATATTTCGTTTCTGTGTCATCTTGATATCTCAATTGTTACACACAAAAAGCAATAGCTAAAATGAACATCTTAAACACAAGAGTAGGTAGTATCTTGAGTGAGTGAAGGAAGGACCTTAAATACAGAACCAAAATAGAACAAGTTCTCTTGTAAGTCTAGCTTCCAAAAGACTTTCTCTTCTTACAGGACATTACCTTTCCCTCTGAAAAAAATATCATCTGGTGTTTTTTCTGCGAGAGAAGAATGCAACATGGTGGGTGGTGCAACGTGAGCCTCCAACAAATGTTAACTCTCACTGTTAAATCTGTCTCTGTGTCTGAGCTCTTCTAGCAGCTCCATGTTCTTTACTCCAATTACATCCAGGACAGTTCTTGCTTGACCATCACCACCATGCAAACTAAAAAGTGTTCATTTCTTTCCACAAAATTAGATCTCCTTACAAATTTCTGTGAAACACAATGACTGCAGTCACTAGGTCTGGAATTAAGACCATTGCTGAGGTCTCTTCAGCCTTCTTTCTTTCTTCTCCTCTTACAGACCACTTGTCCTGTGACTTGATTTTAGGCTGCCCATTTCCTCTGTCCCAATACCTGGAATGCATGCCTTCCTAGGCTTTCTACCTAGCTTCTAACTTGCAACTTTCTTCGCCATTTCTTTCATGCATATTTAAACCCTATTACATGCCTCTGGCCTTCAATACTCCAACCAAATTGTTCCATAAAGATTGCCTGCACAGAATAGTCTTCAATCATATTCTTCCTGAATTGTCTGTAATGTGGGAATTCTAACTTACTACCCTATCGATTCTTACTTTCTGGTCACACAGCTACAACCCTTCATCCTTCCTCATGCTCTTGTTCATGTCACCTTCATTAATGTTTTTGTATTACCAGCAGACCGAGCTACCTAAATTGCAGGGCCCAATGTAAAATGATTGTTGAGTTTTCTATTTAAAAATTATTCTGAATTTAACGGCAGCCATGGCAGAGCATTAAATGAAGTATGGTGTCCTTCTAGTGTGGAATCTTGTATTACCCCATAAGTCTCAGGCCCATGAAGCTGGTCCTTATTATGAGTCTACTCGAGGGCTTTTTATCTTACTGAAAGCACTTTCTAGCTGGTTTCTCTGACAGTACCTGTCTAGTTGTCTTAGAAACATTTTTTTTATTTCAGTGATTCTATAATGCCACATCCCTGCTCATTCAACACAAATAAATGTATTCTGAAACCACTATGTTGTCTTTCTAATATATATATACGTATATATACGTATATATACATGTATATATATATACACATACACATATATATGAGACAGGTGTGTGTGTGTGTGTGTGTGTGTGTGTGTGTGTGTGTGTGTGTGTTACTGTTCTCATGTATTTACTGTGTTCTCCTAATGCAGCTGACTGTGTCCTTCCTCTACACCTTTGTTCAGGCCATTCCCTCAATTTGGAAGGCTTTTCCTCACTTTTCTAGTACAGATTAATCTGTCAGGCCAGGCCTAGGCAAAGTTTACCGCATCCACTAGTCACTCCTCTTTACTACCTGGTTAAATTACTTATACTTCCTCTGAAGGCCCACAGCTTTTACGGTCTGTGCCAAACAGAAGGCTACTATTACTGTCTTGCATGTAGTTTTTCTGAGGGAGGGGGCTCTATCTTTATCTCCCTAATATCCTGATATGTAATACGCTTAATAAATTGATTTTCTAAAGAATTTTGAGCCTAATTATTTTCCATATACGATACAAAGAAGGTCTTTAACTCCTGACATGTAAATGACTGCTTTTTCCAGGAAAAGTCGGAGAGGGCACTTCTGTTCATTCTTTGCTTTAGAATATGACTGACAAAGATGTCCATGTATCGTGTGGAGAGAGAGAGGGAAAGAAAAATAGAAGAGAAAACTGGAGATATTCTCGTTTCCTCCTAAATTGGGAGATATCCTGGCTTTCAATTTATTAGTAGTGCTTAGGCTTTAGATATATGAATCTGCCTGTAAACACAAAATGCATTCATTCCAAGTGAAATGGGCTGGGGCTTCAATTGCATATTAATAAACTTACGGTTTCTGTTCTCATCTATTAGTGAAGATGACAGTAAGTAGAATTTTATAAAATGAACATAAGTAAAAGGAAATGAATGAATTAGTGAAAGTCTTATTTCTTATTACAGAATTGGATACTGTCTAAAATGTGCATTCAGCAACATTGGGACTTTTAGTGCTTTATTTATTCACCACGTATTAATTACTATTAATGGACTTGGAATTTAAAATTAATAACATATGGTCTCTGCTTTCTGCATATCAAGAGAAATAAAATCTTATGTCTTCTAGAAGACATGGGTCCTTGTCTCTGATATGGAGGTAGAGGGGGAATAGTGACAGCAATAGACATAAATTATATTGGAATTGAACAAAAATTAACAAGAGCAAAAGTGATAAAAAGACTTTCCCAGGTGATGGAATATAGCCTTCCTCTAGTTCAGGAGAAACTTTTGCTGAGAAACAAGCAACTGCAGCAGCCAAGAGCTGCTAGGTAGAAATTGCAGTGCAGAGCCAGAACACCTGTTTGGGAGTGTCATCTGCGTGGGAGACATTAAAAGCAGGGAAAGCAAGAAAGATGCTAAATTTGCCATAACTCTGGAATCCAGGTATTAGTAAACAGAACTGCCTCTGGGAGTTTTCTCAAATTAGGAAAAAATATAATACTCTCCCAAGTCAATTTCGTTTTCTCTTACAATGAATCATCAATGCTGTGCCCCCAGGGAATCTTTGTAAAACTAGTAGATCCTCACAAAAAAATCTTATAATCAAACAAAAGAGTAAAAGAAACAAAATGGCTGTTAAGCACAGTGAGCTATTTAATAGGCAAGTACTTGGCTATCTCTAAAATGCCATTAGAAGCAATGTTTTCTCTCAATTTCTCTGCCTCCCTACTTCTTGAACTAAAAATAATAATAATAATAATAGTGAAGTAGAGGGATAAACAGGATAATCTGTGCAATTAGAAAGCAAAGACAGACTTCCTTTCTTCCTCTGTCTCAATCATGTATTTGATAAGCTTGCCTTCCACTGCCTTAGCCAAGTCATCAATCAACATGTTTAATAAAACAAGCCCATGGACAAAGCCTCAAGTTACAATGCTAGAGATTCTATTATTCAAAATCATTTAGATTCAGTTGTTCAACCAGGTGAGAATCGAACAATATTTCTGGTCAAAAGTGGAAAACTGATAAAGGAAGTAATCAACCTCTTGATCAGGCAAGTGATTACATGGATGTGATCTCACTTATCAAGCTGCACTTCTCTTGTGTGTTTGTATGACGTACTTCAATGTAAAATTAAAAAAATACCATGGTATTGCAAAATACAAAAAATAAAAGAAAGAAAAGAAAGCAATCACAATGGCCCCTTTCCCAAAAAGGTCACTGACAAAAATGACACATTCTCCAAAAATAGATGAGTATCGTCAGTCCTATTAGAATGTTTGCATGAATCATACAACATTAGTTGTTTAACATTTTAGGAAGTGTGGTATGAATTAAAAAGAAGGAAAAATTCCAAGATAAAGGTCAAAGATAACCAGCTATCAATTGCGACCCCCGTAAGGCCCTGGGAGACTAGCATGCACTCTTTCAAGATTTAAGGGACTGCCTCTGAGACTCACTTGATGAAGAAAGTGTTTGAGATGTGGCAATAAGAGTGAGACAGGTACCTGAATCCAACATCATATTCTCATTTCTTAAAGAGGAGATAATCAAACCACAGATTTCATGGTATCTGTGGTATTAAAGCTCAGACCCCATATGGGACCTCTTTTGCTGGAAGGAAGGCAACTGAAGAACTAAGGCTTGTAGGAAGCCTTACAGAGCATACTTTAACATGGCTTTCAGAATTGTTTGCGGGGGTGTGGAAGAAGACAGTTTGCTTATTTAAAAATTTTGTTTCATTTTGCTTTTAGAGAACCATATAATTTCAGCAGCATTTGTGGGTCTCTGACCCCAAATGGCCACTGTGGTGTCTGAGTAAAAATAGAGTGGTACTTAAGGAGAGTGAAAAGCTCTTATATGTCATTTATTCAACTTTTAAAGCTGGAGGGCACTTCTGAAGTGAGCAGAGAGCCAGCTAACCATAATGTTGCTACAATTATTGTGACATGGCAACAGGGAAGAATCTATACTAAAACAAGATCAATAATTAATTTAGCAAGGTTCTAACAAGGGAGCCTTGTATAATTAAATGTTCTTTATTGCAGTTTTTTCCTGACCCTAGAAGACCAAGAGAGGTGACAAAGAGAGGTAAGCAGATAAGCTAACTAGGTCAGTTGTCCCATTCTTATGTCAAATGTCTCAACAGACCTTATACTGGGCCACTCTTATTTCTAGAAAGTAAGTGGCAAAGCCAAGGCTTGAAAGGAAATCCCCTTATTCTAAGTCCCAGTGCTTTGTTCACTGTATCACTATACCTTAACTTGGTCTTGCTAAAATAATAAAACATTTCTGAAAGAGTAAATCAGCCTAAGAAAATATATACAGAATTCACATCAATACAACAAATTATTACCATTAACTTTATCTAGCACTGTCCTAACCACCATCCTTTCAACCCTGAACATCTCCTGGACAATTTAATTTCCTAAGATTAAAAACTATATAAAAGTTAGCATTAGTTGTGTACCATCTATATGCCAGATACAGTGTTATTTGCTTTATGTATCTGATTATCACAGTCAGGTCTATTATAATCCCAGTTTACAAGCTAAGCCTGCTGAAGTTAAATGACACTCATAAGGGAATAGTGGAGTCAGAGTTTGACTGCTTGACTGTAGGATCCATGTTGCTAACCAGATCCTCACACCATCTGTTCTCACCCTCAATAAAACTCCTCCAGCCTGAGTGCATCCATTGGTTATACTTCAAAATCAGCATAGATCACTGAACAAGTGAAATAAAAGTTAAAAACCACTTAAAACATTTTGTTAAAAATACAACTACTGTGCACTAATAAATGTAACTGCATACCTGGAATACAATTTATAAATACCTAGCAATCCTTTCTTTTTTTCATATAAAAGCATGTAGTTGTCAAGTTAGTACAGTTTGTATAGGTTTCAATGTTTACCTGTTGCATTGCTCAATGTAAAAGACAAAAAAAAAATGTGAGCTAAACAAACCAAATGGATCGCAAAAATCAAACATCTGAGGCAGCATTAAAGCCACTGGAATGGATAAGTATATCACCTTATAAGATTATCATTCCTGCCATGACTGGCTTTTATAGCCTATGCATTCTTCTAAATAAATGTCAATTTTTCTCAAACTACAAAATGATTAGCTGATAAATACTTAAAGAAGAGTATATTTGGACACCAAGAAAAAAAACAGGCTAGTAATTTTCCATCAGATGACTTTTTCAAACCTTTATTTGTTCTCAGGTAATACAGAATGTTTTAGATTTTAAATTTCAGACTTGGCATGTCTGTACCTCAATGAGAAACACATTCCTTTGAAAGGAAAAGCTTTGTAGCAGAGTGAATCAAAAGTATAACTATAATAAAAATTATACTTTCTTTTAGATAGAAATCTATGCCATACTTAGCTATCTGCATGATGTGGTTTGATGCATACCAAAAAAATACAAATTATAACAAAAAGCCTTTTGTCACTTTCCTGCCTCAGTGCCAAAAATGTCACCATCAGTCACTTCTCTGGATTAGATAAAAGACAGCCGTCAATCAGCATTGTTGCCTTTGAGGAAAATAATAGCTGTTAGTTGTCAATAACAAATACCTTAGAGAGGGTTAAACAACAACATTAGCCCCTATGAGAGATTTATAAACAACAAATTTGATTTATAAACATCATTAGCCCCTGTGAGAATGAGACATAGCATATTTGAATATTGATGACGGAATTTAAATTTGGAAGCATAGAAAATCGATAAACAGAAGTGAATAAGTGCTACCAGGGGCCAGAACAGCATTAAAGATAATTAATTGCTAATTTACTTTCAGTTGTAGTTATATTCTTATATCTTGTCTACAATACAACCCACTTTTAGTTATCAATATTCAGTTAGGGTACTAGAAAAACCCACTTCTGAGATGATTACTATAATATTTAAGACAAGCAAATAACTAGTTTCAATATTAAGTATCAGAAGTTTTCAAGTTCAATGAAATATTAAAGTTAGTATTAAAATGAAATGTAAGACTATTGGAGATCAAAAGTTTTGGCAAGAAATATCAATTGTTGATGAACTCTGTAATAGAGATACTAATGCTTGGCCTTTTAAGTTCTTGCCCAAACTGTATAAAAGAAATTCAGCTAGACTGCTAGAGAATTTAAAAAAAGAAAAAGAAAAGAATTAAAATAGGTATTCCTCTCAAACTTTGTCAGAGTAATAAAACATGTAGTTGAGGATAAGCTTTAAAACAAATGGTGAAAAACATAAGAAGTGGTCAAGGATTTGTCCCTGTACTCCCCATCCCACTATTAAGAGATGTATGGGTAACATTTGTTCACAGGTGACTGATTCCAGAACATATTTCTCTCTTGGAAGTCATAAAACATTTTTTCTCATTTTCCTGTAAGAGTTAGATGATGGTTCTCTTATGCAATAAGTCAAAAAGAATGCAGATACCCTGCCAAAGAAATGTTTCCAAGAAGGTAGAAAACCAAATCACTGGTTATCGGAACGGGCTCTTTTAGCACATCTGACATTGTGATTGCTTTGTAAGGTCCACATGGAAGGACATACCCAGTGAAGAATGTAAGCTCTCTGTCCAGAAATAAAGACAAAGTGGTACCAAAAATCAGACACAGCAGTATCATTACTGACAGATAGAATGGTGGGAGGGGGGGATTCTTAGGAAAGCCGAGTTCCTTTCACACAAATAAGCTATTTGTTGTTGTGTTGCTGTTATTGATTCTAAAACCAGAAGGCTTGAGTCTACATTTTAATATAGCCTAAAAGTCTTTAATATAAATGTTATAAATGTATAACATGAGCACCATGAGGAAAAAATACATAATGGTTTATAATGTTCTCATTTCTTAGGAAGCTGTTTTTGTTGCTGTGAATCCTTGAACCAGGGAAGTATTTAGTGAGCTCACTAATCAGATAAATAAATACTTCCCTGGTACAAGGATTCACAGCAACAAATCTGTGTAAGATGCTAATGACCTATGCCCTATTTTCTGAAACGACATGCATTTCCATCCACATCTTTACAAAAGCAGCACAAGAAAAATTGTATCGCAAAAAATATTAAATCTGTCAGAGACTTTGAAATCATGTAATATAGTTTTTCACCAAGTATAGGACCCAGGCCCTGGTGGTATAGTTACAGAGCCTTAAATAATTTAGTAACATTATAAGAAAATGACTGCCTTGTTTTGTTTTTTCCTCTGATTAATTCAAGGAAACAAATCTCAATTACTAATCTTTTTTAACAAAGAGAGAGCTGGCCTCAGTTTAGAGCCTTAACTAGGCAATGGCACCAAGCATTGTTTCAATGTATGTGTTCCTTTTTACAGGTGCCTTCTGTTATATTTATAGCACTATTGCTCATTTCCCATTTACAGTAGTGACTTGTAGTTTCCTAACTATATAAATGTACTTTAGAAAAAATAAGTGTTTTTATACTAGATGTGATCATTTATTTTAAAATGCTTTATTATAAATGGCAGGATTTGTATTTCAAAGCAGTTGTTTCTAATCTATATATCAGGAATCATTAATTAAAAAAGTACTAATGATGACCTAACACCCAAGGAGAACTACACTTAAAAGATAGCATGTCCCTAATCAAAGTTATACCAAAGGCTTTGTTAATTAGTGTCAGGTATGTCGGAAATAATCTTTACTGCCTTAAGTGTGTGTTCTTTAAAATAAGTGATCTGGGAATACTGTGCAGACCCCATCACCCTTGCATAAACCCTGAGAAGCCAAGTGTAGCACACAAGTTTGGGAAGCACTTAAGATGAGAGCCATGTTGATCCTCCATCTTCCATTGCATGGAGAATCCCATAGTCTGATCTTATTTTAAAGATGGCTGTTCCTGGCATCAGAACAACAGGATATCCCTTTTGGAGTAAACTTTCTTTCCAGGGCTAGTGTCCTTAAGTCAAAAGTGTAACTTCAAAAGTACTGAATAGAATGGATGATGACCTCTTTTGGTGCAGAGTAGCTAATACCTTATTTCTTTAACAAAGGGAATAATTCTTTAATCTTCACTTTTTTTCTCACATTTTAACATATCTGGAATTGAATATATCTTACATTTTGTAATTATGATTAGCAGTGTTTCTTTCACCCTCACTGTTCCATAATATGACTATGTATCTTGCAGTAGATGGTATCTAAGTTTTGGTGAAATACAGTAAATGCTTGTACATTTAACAGAATTTAGTCTGAGACTTTCACTCATTGTAATAAATCATCCAGTAAAAGCAAGTTGTCATAAAGAGGAAAATGTCCTTTATCAATGTGTTACTACTAGAAGAGTACCAATATTTACTGAAGAAATGTTTGCTGAATGGCCCAATTAGCTTAGTTTTTGCATCATAACAAAATTTGAAGAATTCAGTAAATAACACTAGAGTCTGCAAGTAGGTAGAGAAAATATTAATAAATAAATGACTGAAGTTTCCCAAATGCCCATCAATGATAGACTGGACTGGGAAAATGTGGCACATATACACCATGGAATATTATGCAGCAATCAGAAATGATGAGTTTGTGTCCTTTGTAGGGACATGGATGAATCTGGAGAACATCATTCTCAGCAAACTGACACAAGAACAGAAAAAGAAATACCGCATATACTCACTCATAGGCGGGTGAGAAAAATGAGAACACATGGACACAGAGAGGCGGTCTACTATACACTGGGGACTGTTGGGGGAAATGGGGGAGGGACAGCGGGGGGGGCTGGGGGGGATAGCCTGGAGATGAATACCAAGTGTGGGTGAGGGGGAGGAAGGCAGCAAAACACACTGCCATGTGTGTACCTATGCAACTATCTTGCATGTTCTGCACATGTACCCCAAAACCTATAATGCAATAAAAATTAAATAAATAAATAAATAAATAAATAAATAAATAAATAAATTTGGGAAAAAAAAAAAAAAAAAAAGCAGCACTAATCTGGATAAATCCTACAAGTAAGCAAACTATGAACCAGAGAGGTTAAGAGATTTGATTTACATTATGAACTGAGTGGCAGAGCTTGTGTAATGACCAAAGTCCATTTAATTATTGTATGCTATATCCATTACTTATTGTTCCATGACAGCTTATTTCAAAAGTCAGTGGTTGAAAATATCAAACATTATGTCACTGTTTCTGTGCATTTAGAATTAAGCTGTGGCTTAGCTAGATGCTTCCAGCTTAGGGGGTCTTTCAAAAGTCAAGAAACTGGTCAATGCTGAGGCCTCATCTGAAGACTGGGCTGAGGGGGAATTAGCTTCCAAGTTTATTCATGTGGTTGTTTGAAGGAGTTTTAAATAATGCAGATATCCCCAAAGCCAATATATTTCTTGATGTCATATATTCTTTATTATAACAGACACTCAGAAACTTTACAGATTATGCTGACGCTTTCAGATACTCAAAGATTAACATGGCTAACAAATTATGTTTAAATTAATGCCTGTTATTATATATATTTAAGAAAAATACTAAAAGATTAATAGGACATTTTGGGGGTAACAGAAATATAGATTCTTTTGTTTTACTTTATATGTTTCTAGATTTTTCAGGTTTTCTACAATACATGTAAAATTCAAGTTATTTTAATAAATGAATTTTAATGTTTCAAACCCCTTTAAAAATTTAAGGCAAATTATGCTTTCATGTTTGCTTTAAAATGCATTACTTGCTGCATTTAGGATTTTTTTTCTTGAAAGTTCAGAATTATATATCCTTGGATATATTTTTCCCTGAATAAGTCTAATACCTAAAGAGGTTTTAACTGTTCCAAATCACAGTTCATGCCAAGTTGCAGAAGCAGAAAAAAAGGTAGAAGAAAAGGCCAGTTCTTTTGGTCTTTTAAACAAGGTGACAAGGTCAGAAAACATGAGCAAATTATTTTCTTTTATAAGCTTGGCTTACTGGTCAGGCAGATCAATTCACAGCTTTCATTCCTGTCTTGTCACTTCTCACAGAAAAATGTGAGCTGCATAAAGAATCATTGTAAGGGGAAGCCTCTTTGCAGAATCTCCAAGTGCAGACATTTGGATGGCCATCCCCCATTCTTTCTCACCAGGCACAGCCCATTTTTAAGGTGGTGTTTGGTGTCTAACAGCCCTGAAATGTTTTCTTTCCTCCCTGTGCCCCAGGGTTGGCTAATTATTAATGTGCCAGTTATTCTAGAGAATATGTCTTATCTGCTTGAAAGACAAGATTCAGGTCCAGTGTAAACTTGAAAAAAAAAAAAAAAAAAAAAAAAAACCTTGAAATGATACTGAGTTAGCCTGAGGAGACATTTTTGGAATGTGAATTATTTATATTTAAACAATAAAAACAACTGCATAACTTTTTTTTTGAAGCAAGCACTGAGCTGTGATCTCACACAAAGAACTTGATGTTTTTGTCCCTAACACATGATTTATGCTTTTTAAATCAAGATTGTTTACTTTATTAGCAGATCAGAAAGGCTTATTTTGTCTTAAATGTTTCCAGAATGTGGTTCTTTCTGAGGATCCCACTGCAGTAATATAAACTTGTACATATGTTCACTCACAATTATAAGCTTAGAAGAGATCATAATTCCATGACTTCATCACAGTGGCTTTCAGGACTGGAATAGTAATTACAGCCATGTTCACTGTACTCATTATGCTCTTCATAAAAAATTCTGTACATAAAATAAGCTTCTTCAAATTATTTTAGAAACAAGGTAGTATATAAATAAATATACTGGAATCTAAGTGATTCATATTTACAGTTCAATGTATTATTTTTAGCAATTTATGGCAGCTTCCTTCAACTTAGCACCTCCAAATGAAAAATAGCATGTTGAAACATGGCCAGGTAAAAGAAACTTTATGCAATCAAGCACAGCCATGAAGAAATCAGGAAGGCTAATTTTTACATGCATGTCAAATAAATAGGAAGTTCAGTAAGAAAATTTCTCAAATTGCTTATTTGTTGGCATTTGTATTATATATTAGAAACTCCTCCTAAGTCTTTGGACTTATAAAGTGTTTTTTTTTTTTTTGAAATTTGAATACTTTCTCATATGAAAACTTGTACTAAAATATCAAGAAGCAGTACAACTGAAATATCTACAGATAAACAAAATCTACCTTGTTTTTCCGTCTTTCCCCAATGTCGTATTTATGTAACCAAACATTTAATTAATCATGACTGTCATGATGATCAGTTATTAATAGAAGTTAGCATATTAAATCCTAATGTTTAATAAATGAGAAAAGAAGAAAGAAGCATATTAACAGAGCACATAGAGAAAGAACTAATGGAGACATTTTGGTACAATGCTATTTAAAACACACTCTCAAAGCTACATGTGGTATACAACTATTTCTCAAACTTACTTGCCAAAGAATCTTGTTTGTTATTATTATTATTTTGTCATTTGGCTTCTTGTGGGACCATATTCTAACAACAATTATTTGCTTGGCCAAACTTTAGTCAAGCTTCTGAACTTTCTCCTGGGCCTGCCTGTGCACACATACATAAAATCCAGTTTTAGCAAATAATACTGCCAATACACTTTAGCAAGAATTATTCATCCTAGATATCTGATCATCCTCAACGTCTCATCAAACGTTTTTCTCTGCTCACTCATATTAGCTAATCACCCTGGCCTGCCTTCAGCAGGAATCCTGTTAGGTTGGTTCTGCCAGAATTTCCACCAGACTTGATATTGCTTCTTAAAAATTTTCTGACTCCCTGCTCTTTGGCTGTAAATCCCTACTTATCCCTGATGTCTTTGGAATGAAGCCCAGTTCTATACTGGGGTCACTCTTCCCCTATTGCAATAGTCCTGAATAAAATTTTCTGTTGTCACTTTAATTTCTGCCTGATTTTTTTTGACAGTCCTAAGAAATATATTTGAAAAATACACCAATATTACCTGACAAAACTTATGGGGCAAGTTGGTACATTGTAGGCTGAAAGTCTACTCATTCGATAAAATTTAAGGTACTATTATGCACTCTTCTACGAGAAAGGACTAAGGTGATATTGTAATACATAGGCGTTTTCCTTAAGGAGTTTCCAATGAACTGATCATTTGAGTTCTTTCAGCAATAAATTACTATCAGCTCCATATCCAAAGGGGCACATGTAGTAAAATAAATTAAACCTGTCTCTGAAGTAAATTATTAACATAATTCCTCTTCTGTAATTCTTTGCTCTCTTCACATAAGCAACAGTTAATTCTCTAGACAAAGAGAAACTGAATTCTCCAAGAGTAGTTCTTACCAGCTTTCCCAGCCCTAAGCATTAAGGCTGCATCTGAAAGGAAACCTAGTAGACATATTTACCTTCAAAGCCACCTGGAGGCATTACTAACCCCAGAACTTTATGAAGATAATGGCAGAATTCTCAAGAATGACCATGCACATTGTAAAAATATATATATATATGCTGCTTCTCTTCATAGTACCATGTTTTTTATACTACCTGACAGAACTAAATATGTTTGCCATCACCCGCAAAATGTGCAGAATCAGGGGACAAACGAGACATAAAATTCCCAGAATTTCATTTTGAAGGCACAGTCTAGCAGTATAATAGTAATATTGAATGGAAAATGTGATACCATGGGAATTTATCACCACTTTTCACCCTAAAACTGGCTAAAACCCCTTAGGGCCTAGAAAGTGGAGGGCATTTTCTAGGTGCCTCAGGCAAAGCTCTAGTAACAGACACATTTAGAGGAGTCCCAGAGTAAAAGAAGTGTGCAGGCTGCTTGTCTGGAGCTGCAAGGATGGCAACCTTGCCAAAGTTACTCCTACCTCTATGATAAAGTGGGGACAGAACGGCTGCAGGGGAGCCTGGCCAGCTAGCTTGTAGCCCAGCAAGTCTTTTGCGGTCCCATCTTAAAGTGGCAAGCAAAATAGCAAAGGAGCCTAATATAAGCTAAAAAACAATCTGTAGATCTGGAGAGGCCATGTTGTCAGGAACAGAGCTCAGACAGGCGAACACAGGCATCTGACAGGCGCCAGCATGGATTGATAGCTCTGCCAAAGCTTTCATGAAGAGAATAACAGGGAAATGAGAAAAGTAAACTTGGTGAAATACTGGATGATGTCTAGGCTCACCTGGAATTGTCTAGATAAAGTTTCCTACCATCTAGCAGAATGAGGGCGAAGTGAACTTAAATTGATAGGCAAGGAAAAGAGTTACATTTTTCACATAGCCCTGTGAAAATAGTAGCCGCTAAACAATGACCCATGGTATGTTTAGTAAGTTCTGGTATTAACCTCTAGTTCTTCCTTACCAGAAAACTGGTAACCACCCTAACCCAGAGTAAGCAAGACAAAGAACTTACTGCTTTCTGGAATTTGTGACCCTTTCGTCCCCTGCTATCAGCACTGGTATGGTTGCTAAAACATTACTGCATTTCTAAGAAAACATCATTCACTTGTATATTTTCAAATCACAGTTTCTAAATGTTGAATTATCAGATTTCTATGAAAATTTTGGCTTCCTGCCATTTTACTCAACAAAATATTGCCTGTGAGTATGCAATGCTGCAGCCTTATAATTTAACTAAACTAAATAACTTGTGCTTGTGTTTCTGAGGACTCTGTTCTCTCTGTTCTAGCAGAAATCTTGTGACTATTAGACAAAGGAAAAGAAATCATGAGTAACTCTTATGGAAAGACTCAAATACTATGTCACTTAAGGAGACTCACTAAGTACCTTCTGGGTTGTGGAAAGGGGGTGGGAAACAATAAAGGAATCTGACCTGAAAAGTAGACCTTTCATTGCATACTTATGTGAACAATGGAATTCTTACACAGAACCGTTAAAAATTACTCCAGAGGTAGCAGTCAAGAAAGCAGATCACACCAATTTCTAAAGACAGTTACCACTTTATGTTGTAATCACTGATTTCCTTGCCTATTTTTTTGAACTAAATTAACAGCTCCTTGAAAGCACGGACGTCTTCATTATTGTCATTATTAATCTCTACAACAATGCTTAGGACATAATAATCAATATTCATGAAAAAATAAATTGTTAATTATTATATTAATAGACTTACCCAGCTGTGTGTAAAATATACATCATCAATCAGAACCACAAATTAATCATTCTTTCTCATATCCTGCTCTATGTTTAAATGAGATCATTTCACCAAAATTTGGAACTTCCTCCAATCATTAAGAAGAAACCACAACATCCATTTAAAGATAAACAGGAAACCACCTCTAAGTCTGTTTGTGGCTAGTGAAATGTTTCCATTTAAATGGAAATTCTTCCATATATAGCCAGGTTAACTAATTTGAGTTCAGACTTAAGTCAGCAAGTGATGTCATTACCTCTTTTTACATTTTAAGTGTTTCATTTTTCCCTATTAACCTAAAAGAGAGAATGTTAAGATTCAAAGTAGTAGTCAGCCCCCAAGCCTTGTTTGCATGTGATTGGTATATTTAGAATTCTTTTCATTCACCTTATCGAATTTAATCTTATCAACATTTTTATGATTTAGAGAGCTTCTCATTTTTCATATAATAGATGAATAAACAGGCTCAGGGAATTGTTCAAGCTCACATGGGTTTTAAATGGTAAAACCCAGGTCTTCTAACTCTATAGCACACTAACTCTATCTCCTACACCAGCAGGCTGTCTTTTACAAAGAAAAACACGTCATTTTGGACTGTTTTGCCTATAAAAATAAAATTCTTTTGTTTTACATGAAGATGCATTTGACATTCTCAATTACGACTGTTAATTTGTGACACTAAAGAAGAAAAATCAAGTGTAACTGCTGTGTGCCTGTTAAAATGTGTAGACCATAAACATACATCTTATAGTAATGTATTTTCCTGAGAAGATAAATGAGTTTGTAGATGCATTATCTCATTTCCTGTGGGAAAGCTTTCTCATCCTACTCTGAGCACAGACTAGGATATGGAGTCAGCATGTAACTCCTGATGGAATCCTGGCAGAAGAGTTTTGGCTTCACAGTAGCTTTCTATCACCCATAAACACTAAGGGAATATGCAAATATGCCATGGAGAGCTAATGAATGCAAAAATATAATAAATCATGAATTGTCTTTTTTTTAATTATCACACCAACCAGGTGAAGTGGCTCAAGCGTGTAATCCCAGCACTCTGGGAGGCCACGGCAGGTGGACCACCTGATGGTGCAAGGTTCTTTGAACTGACTGTACCATGGGCCACACCCTAGTTATGCCATTGTGACCCCTGTGACCTGCACATACACCTCCAGATGGATTCCGGGACCCAGAAAGTCTGAATCAAACTTGTGACACTGGACCCTGCAGCCTCAACTGACCTTGCAACATTTTCCATTGTTCCTGCCTCAACCGTTCCTCCCTTAACTTATAAATTAACTTTGTGACACTGGATCTTGGACCTTGTGACAACCCCCCAGTAACATCTCCCTGACTTACAAAAACCACCCTAAATGGTAACTTCCGTAACTTCCCACTGCCTACCCCAAATCTATAAAACCAACTCCTATCCCACCACCCTCCACTGACTCTCTTTGGACTCAGCCCACCTGCACCTGGATGAATACACAGCCTTGTTTCTCACACAAAGCCTGTTTAGGTGGTCTCTTCATTCAGAGTGCACCTACCAGTTGGGAGTTCAAGTCCAGCCTTACCAACATGGAGAAACCCCATCTCTACTAAAAAATACAAAATTAGCCAGGTGTGGTGGTGCATGCCTGTAATCCCAGCTACTCGGGAGGCTGAGGCAGGAGAATCCCTTGAACCCAGGAGTTGGAGGTTGTGGTGACCCGAGATTGGGCCATTGCACTGCAGCCTTGTCAACAAGAGCAAAACTCCATCTCAGAAAACAAAATAAAACAAAAAAGAAACCACATAGTCTTTTATTTTATGAACAACCTTGACTTTTTTCTTAATTCACATAAATAATTTGGCCATAAATTGATGAGAAAAAGGGAGAAGATATTAATTTTTTTATTCCTAGTATATTGCCTAGTTTTCTGGCACAGAGGTGCTTCATAAGGGCATAAATTCAGTATAAATGTATGTGTAAAATATTATTTATTATGAAGAAAACCTCCCACTTTCCCACTTGCCTTCTAGAGAAGATTGTCTGATGATCAGTGTGGTAGGTATCAGTATACAGAGACAATAAAGAAAAGCTTAAGAAAATAAATATAAAGATAATAATATTTGATAAGAATCCCAGGAAGCAGAGCAGGATAAAATGAAACTGGAAAACCTGCGATGATGAGTTTCAATAGAAAAAGAAGACAGAGTCTAAAACAGAACTTGGAGAGGGATGGAACAAGAACTTTCAATGGCTTGGTTTTAGAAGGGTTGTTTTATTACATATGACACTACATTCTGCATCACCCAGAAAATCTTTAGTAAATTAGATGTCATACCCTACTAACACTGTGAAATTAGGCTTGTTTGGGAGACATGTACAGGTACTCTAAGTTTACTTCAAGTAGGGCAAAGAAGTTGCTTAGATCTGTTTCTACCAGTTTAGCTGGATCCTTTTATAGGATCTTTTCATTTGTGTAAATTCACAGACTTTTAGAACAAGAAAGATCCTCAGATTTCCTTATCTAATCTTCTAGCTGTACAGAAGAGGAAGCTGGAACACAGAAACATTTAAATTTTACTCTCTTTCATCAGATCTAAGTCATTGAAATGCACCATTTTTATTCTATCACAAGAAAACAGAATACTAATCTATACAAAACTTTGTATTATTATTTAGAACTTTATATTTTAGAAATTTATCATAAAAATAAACTTTTTGTAATTAAAAAGTGGCATTAATGAAGAATAAACTACTATAGATTAAAATAAACAAGATATTTTAACCAATTATAATATAGGAACCTTATTTAAAACCTGATTCCAACAAAAAAAAGTATAAAAATTAATTTTTCATGCCACTCCCTTTTTAATAAATGGTGCTAAGATAACTGACTAGCCATTTGTAGAAGATTGAAACTGGACCCTTCCTTACACCATATACAAAAATCAACTCAAGATAACTTAAAGACTTAGATGTAAAACTCAATTCTATAAAAACTCTGGAAGAAAACCTAGAAAATATCATTATGGACATAAGTCCTTGCAAAAATTTCATGACAAAGATGCCAAAAGCGGCTGCAATGAAAGGAAAAATACTGGGACCTAATCAAATTAAAGAGCTTCTGCACAGCAAATGAAACTATTAACAGAGTAAATAGACAACCTACAAAATGGGAGAAAATATTTGCAAACCATGCAACCAAATAGGTCTCATATCAAGAATGTATAAGGAACTTAAACAAATGAACAAGCAAAAAAACAAATAACCTTATTATAAAGAGTGGGCAAAGAACATTAACATGTGCTTTTCAAAAGAAGACATACATGTGGACAATAAACATATGAAAAAATTGTGCAACATCACTAATTACCCGAGAAATGCAAATTGAAACCACAGTGAGAGATGTGGAGCAAGATGACAGAAGAGAAAACTCCACCAATCATCCTCCCACAAGGACACCAAGTTAAAAACTACCTACAGAGGGGCCAGGCATGGTGGGTCACACCAGTAATCTCTGCTCTTTAGGAAGCCAATGTGGGCAGGTCACAATGTCAGGAGTTCGAGATCAGTCTGGCCAGCATGGTGAAACCTCATCTCTCCTAAAAATACAAAAATTAGCCGGTCATGGTGGTGCATGCTTGTAGTCCCAGTTACTCAGGAAGCTAAGGCAGAAGAATTGCTTGAACCCAGGAGGCGAAGGTTGCAGTGAACCGAGATCACACCACTGCACTCCAGCCTGGGTGACAAAGTGAGACTCTGCCTCAAAAACAATAAAAATTTAAAAATGAAAAAACTACATACACAGAAAAGAAACATCTTCATAAGAACCAAAAGTCAGATGAGTACTCATGTTCATGGTTTTAACTTCTTACTTCTGAAAGAGGCACTGAAGATATAGATAAAACAAACCTGAAATTATGGATGCTACCCCTTTTCTACCCCGGCAAAATCTACATAATACAGAGAGCTTCTCTGGGCACTGGAGTGGGAAGAACACAGCAATTGTGAAGCACTGAACTCAGTGCTGTTCAGTTGGAGTGGAAAGGAAAACCAGACCTAACCCAGCTGATGCCCAACCACAGAGGGAACATTTAAACCAGCCCTAGCTGAGAGGAATCACTAATCCCAGAGGTCCACAGTTGACTGCTCACAAACCTCACTACCAATGGCCAAAGTGCTATCAGTATCTAAGTAAATTTGAAAAGCAGCTTAGGCCATAAGGACTGCAACTCTTAGACAAGTCCTAGTACTTCACTAGCCCCAGAGACACTGGACTGTGAGGGCATGCAACATACTAAGATACCAGCTGGGTAGCCAATGGAGTATTGGAATCACTCCTACTCCAACCCCAGGATGCACAGCTTGTGGCTCCAAAAAAAGACCCCTTCCTTCCACTTGAGGAGAGGAGAGGAAAGAGTGGGGAGGACTTTGTCTTGCATCTTGGATACCTGCTCAGCCACAGGAGGATAGGGCACACGTAAGAGACATGAGGTCCCTTGTTTCAGGCCCTAGCTCCCAGATGATATTTCTAGATACATCCTGGGCCTGAAGGGAACCTGCTGCTTTGGAGTAAAGGACCCAGTTCTGCCAGGATTCATCACCTGCTAAATGAAGAGCCCATGGGCCCTGAACAACCAGCACAAAACTCAGATACTACATCCAGGGCCTTGGATGAGTCTATGAGACTTGCTGACTTCAGGTGAGGGTTAGCACATTACCGGCTGCTGTGGCTTTGGGAAAAAATGTCTTCTGCTTGAGAAAAGCAAAGGGAAAAGTAAAGGGTACTTTGTTACACACCTCAGATACTACTATGGCCACAGTGGGTTAGAGCATCAAGCTGACTCTTGGGGTCCCTGATTCCAGGATTTGGCTTTTGGATGGCAATTCTGGACCTTCCCTAGAACAGATGGGAGCCCATTGCCCTGAAGGCTGAGTCCCAAGCCAGGGAGCATTCACCACAAGCTGACTTCAGAGACCTTGGACCTTAAGGGAACACCGACAGTAGTCTGGCAGTACTCCTCATGGCCTAGGGTAGCGATGGCTATGGGTTGAGGCTCCTCTTACTTTAGAAAAGAGAAGGAAGAATGGCAAGTACTGCATCTTGTGGTTTGAGTGCCAGCTCAGCTGCAATATGATAGAAGGCAGACTTCTAAGATATCTGACTCTACTCCCTGACTTACTGGTGACACCTCTGCAGCCACCCAGGGCATGGAGGACATTATCACCCTGAAGAGAAGGACACAGGCCTGGTTGACTTTGCTGATAGTAGAGCCCCAGGGCCATAAGAAACCATAGGCAATAGCCCAGAAGTGGTTATAGCAGGCCTTGGGTAATACACTGTGCTGTGCTGGCTTCACGTGTGACCCAGCACAGCCATAGTGGTGGTGGCCACAAGTGTGCTTGTGTTACTCCAACTCCATCTTTAGGTGTCTCAGAACAGAGACTCTCTATGTTTGGGATAAAGAAAAAAAAAAAACAGAACAAGAGGCTCTGCCTGGTAATCCACAATTCTTCTGGATCTCATCCAAAACCATCAAAGTGGTACCTCTATGAGTCTAAAAGAACCACAGCATTATTGGGCTTGGGGTGCCCTCTAAAGCAGATACAGTTTAAATTACAACACCCAAGTCCATTCAAATATCTGGAGAGCCTTTCCAAGAAATATGGCTACAAGTAAGCCCAGACAGTGAAGGCTACAATAAATACCTGAACTCTTCAATGCCCAGACACTGAAGAATATCTACTAGCATCAGTGCCATCCAGGAAAACATGACCTCAGCAAGTGAACTAAATAAGGCACCAGGAACCAGTCTTAGAAAAATAAAGATATGTGAGCTTTCAAACACAGAATTCAAAACAGTGGTGTTGAAGAAACTCAAAGAAATTCAAGATAATACAGAAAATGAATTCAGAATTCTAGCAGATAAACTTAACAAAGAGATGAAAATAATTTAAAAGAATTAAACAGAAATTCTGGATCTGAAAAATGCAATAGGCATACTAAAGAATTCATCAGACACCTTAAAAAGAAAAACTGGATCAAGCAGAAGAAAGAATTAGTGAGCTTGAAGACAAACTATTTTTTTTTTAATTTTTTAAATTTTTATTGCATTATAGGTTTTGGGGTACATGTGCAGAACGTGCAAGATAGTTGCATAGGTACACACATGGCAGTGTGTTTTGCTGCCTTCCTCCCCTTCACCCACACTTGGCATTTCTCCCCAGGCTATCCCTCCCCAGCCCCCCCCCGCTGTCCCTCCCCATTCCCCCCAATAGACCTCAGTGTGTAGTAGACCCCCTCCCTGTATCCATGTGTTCTCATTTTTCTCGCCCGCCTATGAGTGAGAATATGCGGTATTTCTTTTTCTGTTCTTGTGTCAGTTTGCTGAGAATGATGTTCTCCAGATTCATCCATGTCCTTACAAAGGACACAAACTCATCATTTTTGATTGCTGCATAATATTCCATGGTGCATATGTGCCACATTTTCCCAGTCCAGTCTATCATCGATGGGCATTTGGGTTGGTTCCAGTTCTTTGCTATTGTAAACAGTGCTGCAATAAACATTCGTGTGCATGTGTCCTTAAACTATTTGAAAATACACAGAAGACATAAAAGAAAAAGAAATAAAAAAGCAAGCACACCTACAGGAGCTAGAAAATCTTAAGGGGAGGTAAGAAAGATAGGGGTAGAAAGTTTATTCAAAAGGATCATAACGGAGAATTTCCCAAATATAGGATATATGGCAATATCTAAGGACAAGAAGGTTACAGAACATCAAGCAAATTTACCTCCCCCACATCACCTAAAAAAAGACTACCTCAATGCATTTAATAATTGAACTCCCAAAGGTCAAAGACAAAGAAGGGATCCTATAAGCAGAAAGAGAAAAGAAAAAAATAATATACAAGGAGCTCCAATACGCCTGGCAGCAGACTTTTCAGTAGAAACCTACAGGCCAAATGAGAGTGGCATTATACATTTAAAGTGACAGAGGAAAATAACTTTTACTCTAGAATAGTATATCTGGTGAAAATATCCTTCAAACATAAAGGAGAAATAAAGACTAACCCAGAAAAACAAAAGCTGAGGAATTTCATCAATACCAGACCTGTCCTACAAGACATGCAAAAGAGAGTATTTCAATCAGAAAGCAAAGGACATTAATGAACAATAAATAATCACCTGAAGGTACAAAACTCACTGGCAGTAGTAAGTACACAGAAAAACAGAATATTACAACACCATAACTGTGATGTGTAAACTACTGTGGTTCTATTTCTTTTTTATTTTAAATTTTTATTGCATTTTAGGTTTTGGGGTACATGTGCAGAACATGCAAGATAGTTGCATAGGTACACACATGGCAGTGTGTTTTGCTGCCTTCCTCCCCTTCACCCACACTTGGCATTTATCCCCAGGCTATCCCTCCCCAGCTACCCCCCCCCACTGTCCCTCCCCCATTCCCCCCAATAGACCCCAGTGTGTAGTAGACCCCCTCCCTGTGTCCATGTGTTCTCATTTTTCTCACCCGCCTATGAGTGAGAACATGCGGCATTTCCTTTTCTGTTCTTGTGTCAGTTTGCTGAGAATTATGTTCTCCAGATTCATCCATGTCCTTACTACTGTGGTTCTAAATAGATTAAATTGTGAGCCAATCAAAAATAGTAACTACAACTTTTCAAGATACAGTGTGATGTGATATAAACAGAACCAAAAAGTTAAAAAAGCTGAGGAATAAGGTTAAGGCACAGAGATTTTACTAGTTTTATTTTTGCTTGTTTCTTGATGAAAATAGTGTTAAGTTGTTATCAGGTTAAAATAATGAATTATAAGATAGTATTTGCAAGCCTAATGGTAACTTCAAACACAAAACAAAAAAGTAAGAAGCTAAACTATATCACCAGAAAATATCACCTTCACTACAGGAAGACAGGAAGAAAACAAAGAAGAAAGAGAATACCAGAAAACAAATAACAAAATGGCAGGACTAAATCCCTACTTATCGATAATAATACTAAATGTAAGTGGACCAAACTCTCTTATCAAAAGACATCCAATGGCAAAATAAATTAAAAAAAAAAAAAAGACTCATTAATCTGTTGCCTAAAAGAAACACACTGCACCTATAAAGACACACATAGACTGGAAATAAAGGAATGGAAAAATATATTCCATGTAAGTGGAAACCAATAAAACAGCAGGAGTTGCTATAATTATAGCAGACTAAATGGAATGCTAGAAAAAAATCTAGAAAACACGAAGAAGGTCACTATATAATGATAAAGGTGTCAAATCAGCAAAAGGATATAATAATCTAAAATTCATATGTACCCACCACTTGAGCACCCAGGTATATAAAGAAAATATTATTGAAGCTAAAAAGAGAGAGAGGCCCCAACGAAGTAATAACTAGAGATTTAAACTCCATACTTTCAATACTGGAAAGATCTTCCAGACAGGAAATCAAAACAGAAACATCAAACTTAATCTGCACTAAAGATCAAATGAATCTAATAGATATTCACCAAACAATTTCATCCAAGAGTTGCAGAATACCTGTTCTTTCCTCAGTACATGGATCATTTTCAAGGATAAAACCATATGTTAGGTCACAAAACAAGTTCTAAAACATTTTTAAAAACTGAAATAATATTAAGCATGTTCTCTGATTATAATGGAATGATTACAAATTAATAAGAGGAAGTTTGGAAACTAAACATACACATGGAAATTGAACAATATGTTCCTCAATGACCAGTGGGTAAATAAAGAAATAAAGAAGAAAATGAAAAAATGTCATGAAACACAAGGTAATGGGAACACGAACTACTAAAAACTGTGGGGTACACCAAAAGCAGTACTAAGAGGGAAGATAGGTGCCCATGCCAGAAATGAGGAAACATTCCAAATGAACAATCTAATGGTGCATTATAAGAACTAGAAAAGCAAGAGAAGACCAAACCCAAAACTAGTAGAAGAAAATAAATAAAGAATGGAGCAGAAATGAATGAAATTGAAATAAAAACAAAATTCAAAACATCAATGAAATTAAAAGTTGGTTTATTGAAAAGTTCAACAAAACTAACAAACTTTGAGCCAGACTAAGATACAAATAGAGAACATTCAAATAAATAAAGTCAGCAATGAAAAAAGAATACATTACAAGTGATGCTGCAGAAATTGGAAGGATCATTAGTGGCTACTGTGAGCAAATACATGTCAATAAACTGGAAAATCTAGAATAGATGAAAACATTCCTAGATATATACAACCTACCAAGATTGAACCAAGAAGAAATCCAAAACCTGAACTGACCAAAAACACATAACAATATTGAATCCACATAAAAAGTCGTCTGGTAAAGAAAGTTTCTGGACGTGATTGCTTCACTACTGAATTCTACCAAACATTTAAAGAACTAAAACCAATCATATTCAAAATATTTCAAAAAATAGAGAAAGATAGTATACCTCCTAATTCTGTGAAACCAGTATTGCCTGATATGCAAATCAGACAAAGACACATCAAACAGGAATATTACAGGCCAAGATCACTGATAAATATTGATTCACAAAACTTCAAGAAAAGACTACCAAACTGAATTCAACAATACATTAGATCATGACCAAGTGGGATTTATTGCTGGGATGCAAGGATGGTTCAACATATTCAAATCAATCAAGGTGATACATCATATCAACAGAAAGAAGAACAAAACTTATATGATCATTTCAGTTGATGCTGAAAAAGCATTTGATAAAGCTCAACATCTCTTTATGACAGAAATCATCAAAAAACTTGGTATAGAAGAAACATAACTCAACATAATAAGAGCCATATATGGCAGGCCTATAGCTAGTATTACACTGAATAGGAAAAAAAATTAAAACCTTTCCTCTTACATCTGGAACATGACAAGAATGCCCCTTTTCCCCACTGTTGTTTAACATAGTACTCAAAGTCTTAGCTAGAGCATTCAAACAAGAGAAACAAAATAAGGGGTATCCAAATCGGAAACAAAGAATACAAATTATGTTTCTTTGCAGGTGATATAATCTTAGATTTGGAGAAAACTAAAAACACCATCACAAAACTTTTCAAACTGATGTACACATTCAGTCAAGTTGTAGGATACAAAATCAACATACAAAAATCAGTAGCATTTCTAAATGTCAACAGTGAACAATCTGAAAAGAAAAACATGACAGTACTCCCATTTACAATAGACACAAATAAAATTCAATAACTAGGAATTAACCATAAAAGTGAAAGATCTGTATTATAAAAACTATAAAACAAAAATGAGAGAAATTGAACAAGACACAAAAATTGGAAAGACATTCTATACTCATGGACTGGAAGAATCAATATTGTTAAAATGTCCATACTGCACAAAGCAATCTACAGATTCAATGCAATTTTTATAAAAATACAAATGACATTCTTCACATAAACAGAAAAAGCAATTCTAAAATTTAAGTGTAACCATAAAAGACCCAGAGTAGCCAAAGCCATCCTGAGCAAAAAGAACAAAACAGGAAGAATGACATTACCTGACCTCAATTATACTAAAAAGCTACAGTAACCAAAGCAGCATGCTACTGACATAAAAACAGACATATGGACCAATGGAACAGAATGGATAACCCAGAAACAAGTCCACAAACCTACTGTGAGCTCGTTTTTGACACAAGTGCCAAGAATATACACTGAAGAAAAGATAGTCTCTTCAATAAATGGTGCTGGGAAAACTGGATATCCATATGTAAAGACATGAAACTAGACTTCTGTCTCTCATTATATACAAAAATCAAATCAAAATGAACAATTAAACCTAAGACCTTAAATAATGAAACTACTACAAGAAATCACTGCAGAAACTTTCCAGGACATCAGTCCGTGCAAAAATTTCTTGAGCAATACTCTACAAGCACAGGCAACCAAAGCAAAAATAGACAAATGGAATCACATCAACTTGACAATCTTCTGCAAAGGATACAATCAACAAAGTGGAGAGACAACCCACACAAGTGAGAAAATATTTGCAAACTGACAAGGTATTAATATTCAGAATATATAAGGGGCTCAAACAACTGTTAAAAAAATGGAATAATCCAATAAAAAGTAGGCAAAATATTTGAATAAACATTTATCAAGACCTACAAATGGCAAACAGGCATATGAAAAGGTAATCAACATCACTAATCATCAGAAAAATGCAAATCAAAGCTACAGTGCAGTATAATCACACCCTAGTTAAAATGGCTTATATCCAAAAGATAGGCAATTACAAACACTGGTGAGGATGTGGAGAACAGAGAAGGCTTGTAGACTGTTGGTGTGAATGTAAATTAGTACAACCACTATGGAGAACACTTTGAAATTTCCTTAAAAAGCAAAAAATTGAGCTAGCATATGATCCAGGACCCCATTGCTGTGTATATGCCAAAAGTAAGAAAAGCAGTATGCTGATGAGATATCCACACTGCCATATTTGTTGCAGCATTGTTAACAATAGTCAAGGTTTGGAAGCAACCTCTGTCCATCAACAGATGAATACACAAGGAAACGGTGGTACATATACATAAAAGAATATTGTTTGGCATAAAAAAGAATGAGATCTTGTGATTTGCAAGAACGAAGATGGAACTGGAGATCATTATGCTATGTGAAATAAGCTAGGCACAGAAAGATAAACATCACATGTTCTTACTTATTTGTGGGATCTAAAAATTAAAACAATTGAACTTATGGACACAGAGAGTAGAAGGAGGGTTATCAAAGACTAGGAAGGATAGTAGGAGGCTGGGTGCACAAAGATGGGGATGGTTAATGGGTAGAAAAAAAATGAAAAAGACCTACCATTTAACAGCATAATAGGGTAACTATAGTCAATAATAATTGTACATTTAAAAGTTAAAGGATATAATTTGATTAACTGTAATTCAAAAGATAAATGCTTGAAAGAATGGACATCGTATTTTTGATGATACATCTATGTCACAATGAATATCTGTATTAAAATATCTCAGGTACCCCATAAATATATACACCTATAATACCCCCAAAATTAAAAATAGTAAAATGAGAAAGGAAAATGGAGACAATAACCAAGACCAGAGAAATACAAAGAATCATCAGAGGCTATTATGAACAACTATAGTCCAACAAATTTAAATACCTAGAAGAAATAGAAAAATTCCTGGACACATACAACCTACCAAGATTAAACCAGAACAAATGGAAAACCTCAACAAACCAATAATGAGTAACAAAACTGAAGCCATAATAAAAAGTCACCCACCAAAGAAAATCCTGGGACCTGATGCCTTAACTGCTGAATTTTACCAAATATTAAAATAACAACAAATAGCAATTCTAGTTAAATTTTTCTAAAAAAGGGAATAGTTTCCAACCCATTCTACAAGGCCAGCATTACCTGATACCAAAACCAGAAAAGGAAACAATGAAAACAAGAAAACTACAGGCCAATATTCATAATGAATATAGATGTAAAAATCTCAACAAAATATCAGCAAGCCAAATTTTTAAACATTAAAAAGATCACTCATTGTGACTAAGTGGGATGTATCTCAGAGATGCAAGGATAGTTCAAAATTAGCAAATCAATAAACATAGTGCATCACATTAATTGAATAAGAAACAAAAACAATATGAGCATTTTAATCGATGCTAAAAGAAATTCAATAAAATTCAAAATTTCTTTATTATAAAAACCTTCAACAAACTGGGTTAGAAGACATATCTAAAAATTATAAAGGCCACATATCACAATTTCATAGCTTACATTGTAGTGAATGGTAGGAAATTGAAAACTTTTGTTCTCAGATCTGGAATAGGACAAGGATGCCTACTTTCATAAGTTTTTCAACATAATACTGGTAATCACAGCCAGAGCAATTAAGTAAGAAGAAAAAATAAATGGCATCAAAATTGGAAAAGGGAAAGTCAAATTAGCCTTGTTTGTAAACATAATCTTATACTTAGCAAAACCTAAAGAGTAACAAAAACTGTTATAACTGAATTTTTAAAATTCAATAAAGTTTCAGGGCCAAACACAGTGGCTCACGCCTGTAATCCCAACACTCTGGGAGGCCAAAAAGGAAAGATCACCTGAGGTCAGAAGTTCAACACTAGCCTGACCAACATGGTGAAACCCCATTCCTACTAAAAATACAAAATTAGCCACTATGGTGGCACATGCCTGTGGTCCCAGCTACTTAGGAGGCTGAGGCAGGAGAATTTCTTGAACCTGGTAGGCGGAGGTTGCAGTGAGCTGATGTTGCACCACTGCACTGAGCCTGGGCAACAAGAGTGAAACTCTGTCTCAAAAATAAGAACCTAAATAAATAAATAGTAACGTTTCAGGGTATAAAATATGCATATGAAAATCAGTAGCATTTATATATGCTAACAATAAACAATCTGAAAAAGAAATTGAGAAGTCAATCTTATTTATAATAGCTAGGAATAATATAAAGTATCTAGAAATCAATTTAACCAAAGAAGAAAAATATCTATACAAAGAAAACTACAGAACACTGATGAAATAAATTGCAGAAGATACAAACAAATGGAAAGAGATCTCATGTTCATTAATTGGAAGAATTAATATTGTGAAAATAACAAAACATTAGGCAAATCCTGCAGAACACTGGTTGTGTCAAGAACTTTTTTGTGTGTAAGACCTCAACAGCACAGGCAACCAAATCAAAAACAGACAAATAAGATTTCATCAAGCTAAAAACTACTGCATGACAAAGGAAATCATCAACAAAAAGACAAGACAAACAATGAGAGAAAAACATATGAAATACATAGTTTGAAAATTCAAACTATCAATCTGAGAAAGAATAACCAAAGAATATAAGAACCTCATTCAATGCAGTAACAAAAATAATAATAATTTATTCTAAAAATGGACAAAACCAAAGCAATATACAGATTCAATAATATTCTTGCCAAACATCATTTTTTTTCACAGAATTAGAAAAAAATATTAATATTCATATGGAACTAAGAATAGTCCAGATAGCCAAAGCAATTATAAGCAAAAAGAATAAAGCTGGAGGTATCACATTACCTGACTTCAAACTACACTATACAGCTACAGTAACCATAATAGCATGGTACTGCTGGCTAGCTATATTCAGAAGAATGGAACTCGACCCCTACTTTTCAAAACATAAAAAATTAAATGAAAGATTACTGGTACCAAACAGAGATATAGACCAATGAAACAGAACAGTGGCCTCAGAAATAATGCCACACACCTACAACCATCTGATCTTTGACAAACATGACAAAAACAAGCAATGGGGAAAAGATTCCCTATTTAATAAATGGTAGAAAAACTGGCTAACCTTATGCAGAAAGCTAAAACTAGATCCTTTCCTTAAACCTTATATAAAAATTAACTCAAGATAGATTTATGATTTAAATGTAAGACCTAAAACCATAAAAACCCTAGAAGAAAACCTAGGCAATACCATTCAGGACATAGGCATGGACAAAGACTTCATGACTAAAACACCAAAAGCAACAGCAGAAAAAAAGTCAAAATAGAGGAATGGGATCTAATTAAACTAAAGAGCTAATGCACAGCAAAAGAAACTATCATCAGAGTGAAAAGGCCACCTACAGAATGAGAGAAAAATTTTGCAGTCTACCCATCTGACAAAGGGCTAACATCCGAATCTACAAAGAACTTAAATTTACAGAAAAAAAACAACCCCATCAAAAAGTGGGCAAAAGATATGAACAGACACTTCTCAAAAGGAGACGGTTATAGAATCAACAAACATAAGAAAAAAAATGATCATCAGTAGTCATTAGAGAAATGCAAATTAAAACCACATTGAAATACTATCTCATGCCAGCTAGAATGACAATCATTAAGAAGTCAGGAGACAAAAGATGCTGGAGAGGATATATAGAAATAGGAATGCTTTTACACTGTTGGTAGGAGTGTAAATTAGTTCAACCATATTGGAAGACAATGTGGTGATTTCTCAAGGATCTAGAATTTGAAATACCATTTGACCCAGCAATCCCACCACTGGGTATATACCCAAAGAAATATAAATCATTCTATTATAAAGACACACACACATGTATGTTTACTGCAGCACAGTTCACAATAGCAAAGATTTGGAACCAACCAAAATGCCCATCAATGATAGACTGGATAAAGAAAATGTGGCACATACACACCATGGAATACTATGCAGCCAAAAAAAGGATGAGTTTAGGCCCTTTGCAGGGACACAGATGAAGCTAGAAACCATCATTCTCAGCAAACTAACACAAGAACAGAAAATCAAACACTGCATGTTCTCACTCATAAGTGGGAGCTGAATAATAAAACACATGGACAGAAGGAGGGGATCATCACACACTGGGGACATCAGGGAGTGGGGAGGGATAGCATTAGGAGAAATACCAAATGTAGATGACAGGGTGATGTATGCAACCAACCACCATAGTACATGTATACCTATGTCACAGACCTGCATGTTCTGCATATGTATCCCAGAACTTAAAGTACAAAAAAAAAAAAAAAGAATTCAAGAAAAAGAAAAAAATGCTGGCAAGCTGTGGAGAAAAGGGAATAATTATATAACTGTATAATTATACAGTTTGGGAAAATGTAACTTAGCTTGGCCTCTGTGGAAAACAATTTGGAGATGTCTGAAGTAACTTAAAACAGAACTACCAGTTGACCTAGCAATATCACTACTTGGTATACATCCAAAAGAAAATAAATTGTACCAAAACAACACCTGCACTCATATGTTCATTACAGCACTATTCACATCAACTAAGCAATGGAATCGACCAGTTGTCCATCAATGATGAACTGGATAAAGAAAATGTGGTACATATATACCGTGAAGTACCGCACAGTCATAAAAAAGAACAAGATCGTGTCCTTTGTAGCAACATAGATGCAGCAGGAGGCCATTATCCTAAGTGAATTCACACAGGAACAGAAAGGCAAATACTGCAGGTCCTCACTTCTAAGTGAGAGATAAACATTGGGTATTCATGGACCTAAAATGACAACAGTATATGCTGGGGATCACTAGAGGGGAACAGAGGGAGACAATGTTTAAAAAACTAAATATTGGGGATTATGTTCAATACTTGGATGATAGGATGATTAATACCACAAACCTCAGCATCATGCAGTATAGCCCTGTAACAAACCTGCAGATGTACCCTCTGAATCTAAAACCAAAGCTGAAATTATTTGTTAAAATCATAATAGTTTAAAATGCTAAAAGTAAAATAAAAATGGGCAGAAACTCTGAATAGACATTTCTCAAAAGACATATAAATAAGCAACAGGTAATATGAAAAATGGCTCAGTATCACTAATCATTAGAGAAATACAAATTGAAACCAAAATGAGATATCATTTCACCCCATTAAAATGGCATTTATCAAAAAGAGGGATAACAAATGTGGGCAAGGATGTTGGGGGGGACCTTCATACAATATTCGTGGGCATGTAAATTAGTACAGCTCCTTTGGAAAACTGTGGAAGTTTCTCAAAAAAACTAAAAATACAACTCCCTTATGATCCAGAATTTCACCACTGGGTATACATGCAAAAGAAAGGAAATCAATGTATTAAAGAAATATTTACACTCCCATGTTTGTAGCAGCACTAGTCACAATAGCCAAAATATGGAATCAATCTAACTGCCCTTCAAGGGATGAATGAATAAAGAAAATGTGGTATATATACAACATGAACATTATTCCACCATAAAATGAATGAAATCCTCCCATTTGCAGCAACACAGCTGGAAGTGAAGGTCATTGTGTTAAATAAAACAAGCCAAGCACCGAAAGACAAATATCACATGTTATCATGCATATGTGGGAGATTAAAAAGTTGATCTCATGAAGACAGAGACTAGATTGATAGTTTTTAAAGTCCAGGAATAATAGAGGTAAGGGTGGAATAAAAAAAAATGTTGATTAATGGGTACAAATATACAGTTTGATAAAAGATGTAAGACTTAGTGTTTGATAGATAAGAGGGCAATTATGGTTTACAATAATCTATTGTCTATTTAAAATAGCTAGAAAAGAATAAATTGAATGTTTCTAGAATAAAGGAAAGACAAATATTTAAGGTGGTGAATATTTTAATTACATTGATTTGATCTTCACAAATCAAATAAATCTAATTTGTAATATGTACTTTGAAAATATATAAATCTACATATTAATTTAAAAACAATTTTTAAAGCTTTTTACTTTCTTAAAAAATTAAAATATTAAATATAAGTATAGTATATTTGTCACAATGAATAAGTCAATAGTATACATTGTTAACTGAAGACCACAGTTTATTCAGACTTTCTGAGTTCTTATCTAATATCCTTTTTCTATTCCAGAATCTCGTCCAGTATATCACAGCTTCTTTAGCCATCATTCCTCCCTTGGTTCACCTGTGGTAATTTCTCCAAGTTTCTTAGTTTTTTATGATACTGAGAATTTAGAGAAGTACCGGTCAAGTATTTTACAGAATGTTCCTCCATTACAATTCGTATTATGCCTTCCCCATGATTAGACTAGGGTTAGGAAATCTGTAGAAGAATACCACAGAGATAAGGTGCCATTATCATAATATTATATCAAGGATTGAGACTGTCAAAATGACTTACCAGTGGTAAGGCTAACTTTGCTCACTTGGCTGAGGTTGTTTATTGGGTTTCTCCATTGTAAAGATAATATTTACATACTGTACTCCTTAAAAGAGATTCACAATACACACTCCACATTTAAGGAGTGGAAAGTTATGCTCTACCTCATGACGGTGGAGTATCTACCCAGAACCTATTCTGTCGCAGAAACTCTTCCTTCTGCTACCAGACAGAATACTCCCTACCTTCTGCCTTTTTGGATACTAGCTCTTGAACCAGTCTGCGACAACAGCATAGATTAATTTCCATGTCTATTCTTTAACTGTAAAGGAATTTGAGAAAAGGAGCAGTGGCTCCTAAATTTTGAAGGTCACTCTTGCCTCTCACCAGGAGTTAAAAGGTAGAAAATTTCCCAAATACTGGAAGGATATTGAGTAGGCAAAGAATACATTTTCACTGTTGTATTAAGATTGAAATCTTATAAAATATAGTTACATACTTTGATTTTTTACATTAGTTTTTATATCATGAAAATTTTTGTCATTATGTATTCTTTGTGAGCATTTTTTAAAACTAATTCAAGGTATTGCTGTGTGAGCCTGGTTTTAGTGATTGTGCAATTTTTCACGATGCACTACTTCCCAATTACACAACTTGCAGGATTTTTCTGAAAATTTGTCTAATGTTTTGACAGCTATTCTTATGAAGTATTATATTTAACTTATCTGAAACTATGCTGAGAGAAGAAAATTGAGATTTGCTTTATTTTCTAAATGACTGATTTAAAGTCGACATAATTATCAATAAATAGAAAATTGTTATTAACAAAATTTTCAAAAATGCATAGATAGAAAATAAACAGCAAAATTGTTAGCAGCATATACTGTAAAAATATATATAATCCAGTAATTAGTTATAAGGAGATATTCTATCATAACAGAAAGAGTTTATAAGAGAAATAAAATGTTGATTTCAATCCTCAAGAAGCTTGCAATCTCAATGATGATACAAAGCATAAACATATAAAACATTTAGCATAACACTTGATTTTACACTATGCAATTTTAATTTTCTTCATATAAACCCCTTCGGAGAAAAATGTATTCTTTCCCAGAACTTTTTTAAAGTAAGTTCTTTTTCACCTAGACCAATCTACTAAAACTCGCATGGAGAAATATATAGAGAGAAAGTATTTCTAAAAGAATTATTCTTGTGTGAAATAAGAAAATATTATACCAAAGATAGTATAGGATGAATAATAGTGAAATTTCTTTTATTATAAATCCTTTCAAATTTAAATAAAAGAAAATGATCCTGGGATGGTTGCTTATGCCTGTAATCCCAGTGCTTTGGGAGGCGAAGTTAGGAAGATCACTAGAGGCTAGGATTATGATGCCAGGAGTTTGAGGCCAGCCTAGGACATACAGTGAGACCCTGTCTCTACAAAAAATTTAAAAGCTAGCCAGTGTGTGGCACACACTTATGATCCTAGCTAGTCCGGAGGCTGAGGTAAGAGTATTACTTGAGCCTAGGAGTTCAAGGTGATAGTAAGCTATGATCATGCCACTGCACTCTAGCCTGGATAATAAAGTGACACCCTACCTCAGACACAAAAAAGATGTGATAAATTTCAGAATTTTTAAAAATTACTGAAAAACTTGTGTGTGTGAGAGTGTGTATGTGTTTATGTGTGTGAGAGAGAATGTAAGAGTATTATATTTTCTAAAATGACTCAGTAAGTAAGTCTGTTTTCCACCGCCAAAGAACATACAAAATAAAAACACCTGTAGTCTAACTGCAGCTCTCACAAATCACTGGCAGTCATCTGAAGAGACTGTGTAAATGAAAACTGCTTTCTGGATAGGATATAAACAGAATTTTTAAAGATCTGTGATTACACAAGATTGGAGGCTTTGAAGTTCAAGTCTGAGGGAAAAAAATGGATAGAAGGGGAAAAGTCAACAAACAGATAGAAAAGGAATCACAGGAAGAGAGAAGCATACCTACCATACAGATTCAAAGTGTTCTTTTTATGTGAATGTTGCTAGATTATAAAAGCCTTAAAAGCAGATAACATGTCTCAGTCATTTTGTATTCTTAGAACTCAACATGGTACCTGGTACCTAACAGTGGACAGTAGAATCCAGAATATAACAGGGAAACATGTGGTGGTACATAGGGAAATAAAACATACTTTTAGTTATCTTTTGTTCAAATTTTCAAGTTTCAGAAGTGTTTTGTAATAGAACAAAAAAGGCTTCATTTTTGAAGACATAAAGTAAAACATTGAGAAACTAGCAAGTTCCTGGTTTTATAGAAATATAATGGTTGGAATATTTTGAAAAGGAGTTGCATTGGTATTTTTTATAAATTCATGTTCAAGTATGTTAGCCCTGAAAAGGCTTGTGCTCCCGAATGACTGAGCCCTGCCAGTGTAAGGCATGTGAAAGTGAAATGTGGCCCTTAGGCCTGGCCCAGAAGAGTTTCTTACATGCCTCCCCTCTGCCCTGGGACTGCTCCTCCTACCTTTTTTCTTTACCTGGCCAACTGGGAATTAGATGACTACATTCCTTAGAAGTCATGTTTCAAAAATGGCAGAGCTTCTGTCAGCTTTGATTACTGACTGATCCCATGGAGAAATTTCTGGCCCCACCAACCAGAAACACCGCCACAGTTATGTGAACAAGAACTAGATGTCTGTTGTGTTTGCCACACACACATTTTGCATTCTATTGAAATAAAGCACCCAGCATTAGCCTAATACACCACTCTTTAAATATACCTTGAATATCTGCCTGGAGTCATTCATTTAACTTTTCATTTGACAGCACTTTTTTTCAGCTCCTGATCACTAAAGGCACAAAGAACAGGGAAATCAGTAAAACATTTTTTTTTACCCAAATTCTCAAACTAATTGGAAAAGAAAGTAAGCAAACAAATAATTTTGCTACAAGTTATCAAAGAGTACAAGCATACAGAAAACACCGTATGAGACTGGGGTGAGGAAGATGATGAATCAAGAAAAGCTTCCTCGAGAAGGCATTATTTAGTCTACATTTTGAAGGATCAATAAAAGTTAACCAAGTGAAGATAGAGGAGCAAGGCATTGTAGGCCAAGGGCCCGGCAAGTTTGGTAGGTAGCACAGTGGGCTGTGGAACTGGTAGTCATTAGTAAGTCTTGGGACCTGGGATACAGAAAGGGGAGTCCTTGAAGAAGGAGAGAAGGCAACTTGCCAAGTGTAAGGAGAATCCACAGTTGCTGCACCATCAATAGTTTGTGTCTGACATAGCAAAATGCCAGGTCATATAAAACTGAGTGGCAGTTGGTATTCATGATGTGTGTTCCAAACCCCTTCTGGGGTTAGAAGTAAAACTTCTGAGAGGCCGCTCACCTTGGAAGCTTTTGGTGCTGACTATAAATAGGTTATCTTGAAAAGGGAAAGGTCCCATATTTTATCACATTTTTTAAGGTATCGGGTTACAAACTCACATGATTCCCTGAACACCTTTGGGTCTGTCAGGGCTAAAATAAAACAAACAATATAGAGGTTCTCTGCAAAAACCAGTTAAGTTTTTCTTTAGCTTTTTTGTTGTTGTTGTTTGCTTTTTAACATTTGGTTAACATATTGGAGTAAATTATTTTGATCTCTACCTTCATTTGCTAAAAGCAAGATGAAAAATAAATAAATAAATAGCTCTGCTACCAAATTGATTCCAGTGGTAGATATGGGGATGCCAACAAATCAATGTCAAAAATTTTTGAATAGCATAAGCAGTGAACAGTGAGTACACAGTAAGTAGCATAATAAATATTTACAAACCAGAGGAATGTGTATGTTTAGTCCACTTTAATTATTTGGTGTCCCAGGGGATAACATAAACAGGATGCAACACACTAAATGCCTATAGGCAACAGAAAAAATAATTATCAATATTTAGAAAGAAAACAATCAAAATTCCCTAATTTCTCATTATTATGACATATTGAAAATCATAAACACTGGTGGTGATTTCAAAATTTTGAGAGATCAAGAGTGAGTCTGTACTGAAATAATCTTTGTTGACTTTTCTATGATCAATCAACCCTAAAAATTTCCATCTAAAAATTGGTGTTTTAAAAACTCTTAGAAGGACATCACTAGCATGGCAAAGTAGGAAGCTCCTTACTCTTCCTCTACCCACAAATCCATCACATAAACATTTATCCATGGATCAGTTCCCTCTGAGGGAGTCAAAGAACAGTCAGGAAATTCCTACCCACCAAGCAACTAAGAAAATATCCACAATGAATGGGAAGAAAAAGCTGAAGCACACTGAGGCACAGACCCACCTTGGGCACTGTGTCAGAAAATTGGGAAAGGAATCCACAACACCCATTTTCTCCCTGTAGAGAGTAGGGTAAAGACCTCACATATAAGACTCCAACCCTAAGTTTCCCCACATTTTGACTCTTCATTTACCAGCTAGATAGGTGGAAAGGAGTAGACACATGTGTGTCTGTCTAGATCATAGGAAAAATCTAAAGAGCAAAGTTTCATATGAGCTGCAAGCCCTTTCAGAGACTTCCTCCTCCTAGAAGTGCCACAAAGGGGCCTACAAAACACATCCCCCTGATTCCTCTGGAAGAGGTTTATGAAACATTCTCCAGCAACTGCCTGGCATTCTGACTTCTAATTAACTTGTATTGGGGAGTTAAAGGGAAAGTCACTAACCTGCCACTAGACTGAGAGGAATTTCCACTCACATCAGGAGCCCAAGCTTTTACAACATCCACCTAAGGGACTGCATCTAAATCTCCTAGCTCTGGGAGAAGTAACAGGCACACATATGTCTCTCTATATCTTAGGACAAATGCAGCATTTTTAAATAGACGTGCAAGCACCTCCAAGAACTGTATCCCCCAGGAGCAGAGCAGAGAAGAAGCTTTAAAAATGCAACTCACTGTTTAACAACAGAAGAGTTTAGAACACACATCAAGGGCCCCAATCGTTAAAGCTACATCCTAAATGACTTCATCCTAAACCTAATAGCTCTGAAAACAGAAGTGAATAAGTATATATAAACATGAGTCTTCCTTCATCCCAGAACAAATAAGTGCTTTTAAACAGGCATCCACACACTTCCAGAGGCTATAGCCCCTTGGTATAGTAAAAAACTGGGGCAGGAATGTGCACTTCTCACCTTCTGCCTCAAAGAAGCTTATGAAAAATGCTGTCTGTGACTGCTTGACAGTCTGGTCTCTAATGAACTAGCACAGAAGAGGTAAAGGAACAAACAAACAATAGCTCTTTGGTAGCTAGAGCTGCAGCTCAGTACTGTAGAATCCCTAGACCCCCAACCCCCCCCCCCCCGAGATAAATCCAGGCCCCTATACATATTTTTTTTTCTGGAAGGAGTTAGGCCATTTACTAACAACCACAAGTTCACAGCTCCCACCTAACAGACTGTATACTTAATAACCTAGCCCTGATTAACCCAAAACCATAGAAAACAAACAGGTGGTGAAATAATTGGCCTACTTTCAGAAGCTATCCCTTCTGCATCAGAAGGTACAGGCATTTGCCACAGATATTCTTTCCAGTTTTACTCCAGAAAGAAGGGGATATAGATACCTGTACTTGGCCTTCTTGCAAATATAGAGCTAAAATTCACATTTAACACCCCAACCTTCCTAGATACATCTAAAGAGTCTGGCTCCTATTATACTAATCTCAGGTTACTGACAAGATACAGCACATCCTAAGCTCCAGGGGTCCACCAAAAACACAGACAGAAGATTGGACAAATGTAAAGATCTGAGAGGCACCTTAAAATCTCTGGCTGTATGGACTGGTGAAAACCTTCCCCTACACAGCTTAGAAAAAAAAAAAAAAGTAGCTGTCTTATCTAATGCACAGAAACCAACACAGAGAATCAAATAGAATGAAAATGCATTTTAAATAAAAGAACAAGATAAATCTCCAGGAACTGACCACGATCACAGAGGTAAAAACAGCAGTGTAAGAGAAAACAGAGCTTTTAACAAACAGAAACAAAGTACTTTTTGAAAATACAGAACAGAAATCATGGATTTGAAGAATGCTATAATCAAAGTAAAAAATTCAATAGAGGGGATGAATGATGGACTAGATTACACAGAAAAAAAGTCAGTGAACTTGAAGGGAGAGCACAGGAAATTATCCACTATGATGAGAAAAAAAATTAAAAAGTGAAGATAGCTTAAGAGACTTATGAGACATCATCAAGAAGAACCAATTACACATACACATTACTAGAATGCCAAAGGGACAGAAAACAAAGAAAGGGATAGAAAACCTATACAAAGAAATAATGACAGAAAACTTCCCAAGTTTGGGAAAGAAATTAGAAAGCCACGTTCAAAAAGCCAGTAAGACATCAAATAAGATGAATCCAAAGAGATCCACACCATGGCATGTCATAGTCTAATTTTCAACAGTTAAAGGAAAAGAGAGTGTTAAAAGCAGCAAGGAAAAGTCAAATTGTAGCATATTGAGGAACCTCCATAAGAGTATCAGCAGATTTCTTAGCACAAACCTGAGAAGCCAGAAGGTAGTGAGATGATATATTCAAAATATTAAAAGGAAAAAGCTGCCAACCAAGAACCCTTTGTCAGCAACCCTGTCTTTCAAAAACAAAAGTGTGATAATGATTTCCTCAGGCAAATGAAAGCTGAGAAAGTTTATCACCACTAGAACCTTATTACAAAAAAAAGTGAAAGGAAGTTCTTCAAGCTGAAAGAAAAAGGTATTAATTAGTAATAAAAACGTACAAAAGTATAAAACTCACTAGTAAAAATAATTACATCATCAAATTCAAAATAGTCTAATACAGTAATGGTGGTGGGTAAGTCAACTATATTTCTAGTGTAAAGGTCAAAATGCAAAATTATTAAAACAATGAAAGCTATAACTGCTAAGGAATATATATTATTTAAATATGTAAAGTGTGGCATCAAAAACATAAAATGCAGGAGGAGGGGCAATAAAAATAGAGAACTTGTGGCAGGGCGTGGTGGCTCAAGCCTGTAATCCCAGCACTTTGGGAGGCCAAGGCAGGTGGATCACAAGGTCAAGACATCAAGACCATCCAGGTCAACATGATGAAACCCCGTCTCTATTAAAAATATAAAAAATTAGCTGGGCATGGTGGCACGTGCCCGTAATCCCAGCTACTCAGGAGGCTGAGGTAGGAGAATTGCCTGAACCCAGGAGGTGGAGGTTGCAGTGAGCCAAGATTGCGCCATTGCACTCCAGCCTGGGTAACAAGAGCGAAAACTCCATCTCAAAAACAGAAAAAGAGAGAGAGCTTGTGTATGTAATCAAAATTAAGCTGTTATCAACTTAAGTTAAACTGTTATAAGTATAAAATGTTTTATGGTATGTCTCAGGATAACCACAAAGAAAAAGCCTGTTAAATATATTCAAAAAGATAAAAATAATAGAATCAAAGCACAGCACTACAGAAAGCCACCAAACAAAGGAAGAAAGCAAGAGAGAAAGAAGGAATCAAGGATCTACAAAACAACTAGGAAACAATGAACAAATATGGCAGGAGTAAGTCATACCTATGAAAAATAACCTTGAAAGTTAGTTGATTAAATTCTCTAATGGGAGGGATAGCCTGGGGAGAAATGGCAAATGTGGGTTAAGGGGAGGAAGGCAGCAAAACACACTGCCATGTGTGTACCTATGCAACTATCTTGCACATTCTGCACATGTACCCCAAAACCTAAAATGCAATAAAAATTAAAATATATATATATATAGAAATCAAATACATTGCACAAAAAAAAAAAGAAAAGAAAAAGAAAATATATACAGTTACTTAGCCAGGCATGGTGGCTCATGACTGTAATCCCAGCACTCTGGGAGACTAAGGCAGGTAGATCTTTTGAGCCCAGGAGTTCAAGACCAACCTGGGCAGCATGGCAAAACCATGTCTCTACAAAAAAAAAAAAAAAATACAAAAAAATAGGCATGGTGGTACATACTGGTAGTTCTAGCTACTTCAGAGGCTGAGGTGCGAGGACCACCCGTGCTCCGAAAGTCAAGGCAGCAGTGATCCATGATCACACCACTGTACTCCAGCCTGGACAACAGAGTGATACTCTGAAAAAATAAAAAAATATAAAAAATAAATAAAATTTAAAATATATATATATAGAGAGAGAGAGAGACACATATATATATGCGTGTGTGCATATGGATACATGTGGGTGTATGTATGTATATATATATATATAGACACATATACACATATATATGTAATAAAGCTGTGTATATATGTTACATATGTGTATATATACACATCTGTGCATACATGTATACATATATGTATATGTACATACATATATACATCTGCATATATGTATGCATACATGTATATGTATATAAATAATGGTGTGTGTATAATATATGCATGTACACACAGTTATTATATGGATGAGAAAGCAATACCAAGCTAAATACTGTTTATAAGGGACTCATCTTGGCTGTAAGAACACACATAGACTGAAAGCAAAGTGGAAAAAAAGATATTGTATGCAAATGGAAACAAAAATCAAGTAGGAGTAGTTATACTTAGATAGACTAAGTCACAAACTGCAAAAAGAGACAAAGAAGTTATCTTTATTTAAATTATAATTAATATTATATAATAATAAAGGGCTCAATTCAGCAAGAGGATATAACAATTATAAATATATATGCATACAACATCAAAGTATGAAAATATTTAAACAAATATTAATAAATCTATAAGAAGAGATAGACTGCAATACAATAACAGTAGAAGACTTCAACATTCTACTTTCAGCAATGGGACAGATCACCCAGACATAAAATAAAGAAACACTGGAGTTAAACTACACTCCAGATAAAATAAAACTGACATTTACAAAACATTTTATCAAACAGCTGCAGAATACACATTTTCTCATCAGCACGTAAAACACAGACCATATGTTAGGACACAAAACAGCCTCAAAATAATTTTTGAAATTGAAATTATATCAACTATCTTTCTGATTACAGCAAAAGGAAATGAGAAATCAATAACAAGAGAAACTTTGAGGACTGTACAAATATATGTGAATTAAACAACATGATCCTAAATAACAAAATAATCAAAGAATTACTTAAAAAAGAAATTCTAGAAATTTTTGAAAAACAGAAAAAAGCAAGCAAAACATACTGAAACCTATGGAATGCAGCAAATGCTGTACAAAAAGGGAACTTTATAGCAACAAATGCCTACATCAAAAAAGTAGAAAGTTTTCAAACCTAAAGATGTACTTCAAGAAACTAGAAAATCAAGTTAAAAACAACCTCAAAATTAATAAAAGAAAAAAGTAATAAAGATCAGAGCAGAAGTAGATGAAATTAAGACTAAAAAAAATACAAAATATCAACAAAACAAGAAGTTGTTTTATAAAAAAGGTAAACATTCAAACAAATCTTTTGCTAGGCTAAGATTGAGAGTGAAAATATCCAAATAAATAAGAAATGAAAAGGGAGACAATGCAACTGATAATCAGAAATATACAAAGAATCATGAGAGTCTATTATAAAAACTACATGCCAACAAATTGGAAAACCAAGAAGAAATAAATTCTAAACAAATACAACCTATGAGATGAAACCTTGAAGATATAGAAAACCTGAACTGTATCAATGATGAGTAATGAGATAAATCAGTAATCAAAAGTCTCCCAACAAAGATGAGTTTAATACTAAATTACTTCACTGCTGAATTGTTCAAAATTTTAAACAAGAACTAATACAAATTATTCTCAAGTTTTCCAAAAATTGAAAAGAAGGAAAATTTTCTAAACTTGTTCTATGAGGCCAGCATTACCCTGATTCCAAAATCACATAAGCAAATGACAAAAATAAAATCATAATAATCATAGGCCAATACTCCTGATAAACACAAATGGAAAAATTATAAACAAAATACGAGCAAACTGAATCCAACAACACATCTAAAAGATTATACACATTGATCAAGTGGGATTTATCCCAGTGATAAAAGAATATTTCAATACATGTGAATCAATAATGTACCAAAAGAATGGACAGAAAACATGATTATTTCAATTTTATAAAAAAAAAAAATTTGATAAAATTTGACATTTCTTCATGATAAAAAAAAAAAATCAGGTAGAGAAGAACGTACTTCAACTCAAAAATGACCAAGCATGACAATCTCACAGCTAACATACTAAGCAGGAAAAGTAAGTAAAAATTTCTGCTAAGATCTGGAACAAAACAAAGATGCCACTTTCATCAGTTTTATTCAAAATAGTACTGGAAGTCCCTCCATAACAATTTGACCAGAGAAAGAAATTAAGGGCATACAAATAGGAAAAGAGAATGTCAAATTTTCCCTTTTTGCAGGTAACATAATCTTATATTTAGAAAAGCCTAAAGATGCTACCAAAAAGCTCTTAGAACTGATAAACAAATTTAATGAAGTTCAAGAATACAAAACATACAAAATCAGTAGCCTATCTATATGTCAACAGTGAACAATCTAAAAAAGAAATCAAGAAAGCAATCTTTATATAATAGCTATAAAAATAAATGATTAAAACCTAGGAATATTTTTAATCAATGAAATAAATGGCCTCTACATTGAGCACTATAAAAGATTGATGAAAGACATTGAAGAGATATCAAGGGGTGGATCCAAGATGGCTGAATAGGAACATCTGTGGAGTGCAGTTCCCAGTGAGAACAATGCAAAGGATGAGTGATCACATTTCCAAATGAGTTTTTACTGCCCACAGACCAGTAGATTCACAGGCTGAAAAGTGCCACGAGTTTCAGCCAGTGCAGCGGGTTTCCACACAAAAACTCACACAAATCTGAGCAGTGGTTTCAACTGGTGCCTGGAATGCCTGAGATACAGAGCAGCCCATTCAACTGGGGAAAAAAAAAGGCAGGGGGGTGGGCTGAAACAGGGAACCAGCTGATCTGGGCTCAGCAGGTCCAACCCCGACAAAGACCAAAAATCTGAAACACTCTGAACTGACAATTTTACAGCAAGCAAAGCTGGACCCTGGATGGTCCAGCTCTGTGGGGGGAAATGCATCCACCATTAGCAAGGCAGTACACCATAACCAAGGCAATCAGTCCACCATTACGGAGACAGTCCACCACTACTGAGGCAGTCTGCCACTACCAAGACAGTCCATCATGACTGAGGCAATCAGTCCTCCATTACTAAGGCAGTTCTAACTATACCTCTGTAAACAAAACCACAAGAAAGTTCACACAGCACCTGGGCAGAGCCCATGGCAGCTCAGCAATGCCTCTACTGGCAGACCATGACTGGGATATCTACTTGCTGGGCAGGGCATTTCTGGAAAAAGGCAGTAGCACATCAGGAACTTATAAATAAAGTCCCACCTTCCAAGGAAAGAGGACACAGGAAAAAAGGCTGTTTTGAGATCTGCTGCAACAGACTTAAATGTAGCTGCCAAGCAGCTCTGAATGGAACAATGGAGCTCACAGTTCAGCAATGGAGCTCTTATAAGGAACAGACTATCTCCTCAAGCAGTGCCCCAGCACTCATATAAGCAAAGATACACCTCATAAGGGAGAGCTCAGGCTGACATCGGGCAGGTATCCTCCTGGAATGAAGATAACAGAAGAAGAAACTGACAGCAACCCTTACTGTTCTGCAACAACCGTAGGTGATCCACAGGCAAGCAGGCACTGGAGTGGAACTCCAACAGTCCTGCACCAGAGGGGCCAGATGGTTAGAAGGAAAACTAAAAAAACAGAAAGAAATAACTTCATCAGCAACAAAGAGGTTGTGCATTCAGAGACCCCATCCACAAGTCACCAACTACAAAGACCACAGGTAGATAAAACAACAAAGAATGGAAGAAACCAACAAAAAAAAAGGATGAAAACATCCAAAACCAGAATGCCTCTCCTCCTCCAAGGGATCACAACTCCATACCAGCAAGGCAACAAAGCTGGATAGAGAATGAGTCTTATGAATTGACAGAAACAGGCTTCAAAAGGTGGGTAATAACAAACTTCTCTTAGCTAAAAGAATACGTTCTAAGTCAATGCAAAGAAACTAAGAACCCTGAAAAAAGGTTTGATAAAATGCTAACAGGAATAAACAACTTAGAGAATAATATAAATGATTTCATGGAGGGGAAAAACACAACACCAGAACTTCACGAAGCATACACAAATATCAATAGCCGAATCGACCAGGCAGAATAAAGGATATCACAGATTGAATATCAATTCAATGAAACAAATGGAAAGGCAAGATTCAAGAAAAAAGAGTAAAAGAAATGAACAAAGCCTCCAAGAAATATGGGATTATGTGAAAAGACCTAATCTATGCTTAGTCAGTGTGCCTGAAAATGACAGAGAGAATGAATCCAAGCTAGAAAACACTCTTCAGGATAATACCCAGGAGAACTTCCCCAACCTAGCAAGGCAGGCCAATATTGAAGTCCAGAAAGTACAGAGAACACCGCAAAGATATTCCTCAAGAAGAGCAACCCCAAGGCACATAATCATCAGATTCACCAGGGTTGAAATGAAGGAAAAAATGCTAAAGGCAACCAGAGAGAAAGGTTAGGTTAACTCACAAAGGAAAGCCCCCCCAGACTCACAACAGATCTCTCAGCAGAAACCCTACATGTCAGAAGAGAGTGGGGGACAATATTCAACATCCTTAAAGAAAAGAAATTTCAACCTAGAATATCATATGCAGTGAAAGTAAGCTTCATAAGCAAAAGAGAAATAAAATCCTTTACAGACAAGCAATTGCTGAGAGATTTTGTCACCACCAGGCCTGCCTTACAAGAGCTTCTGAAAGAGGCACTAAACATAAAAAGGAACAACCAGTACCAGCCACTCCAAAAACATACTAAATGGTAAAAAGTATTGACACAATAAAGAAACTGTGTCAACTAATGTGCAAAACAACCAGCTAACATCAAAATAGCAGGATCAAATTCACACATAATGTTAACCTTAAACATAAATGGGCCAAATTCGATAAAAAGTCAAAATGCATCAGTGTGCTGTATCTGGGAAACCCATCTCACATGCAACAACACACAAAGGCTCAAAGTAAAGGGAAGGAAGAAGATGTACTAAGCAAATGGAAAGCAAAAAAAGAAAGAATTACAATCCTAGTCTCTGAAAAAATAGACTTTAAATCAACAAGGATCAAAAGAGACAAAGAAAGGCATTACATAATGGTAAAAGGATCAATGCAACAAGAAGTCCTAACAGTCCTAAATATATACACACCCAATACAGGAGCACCCAGATACATAAAGCAACTTCATAACTACCTACAAAGAGACTTAGATTCCCACATAATAATAGTGGGAGACTTTAACACTCCACTGTCAATATTAGACAGATCAAATAGACAGAAAATTAACAAGGATATCAAGGACTTGAACTCAGATCTGGACCAAGCAAACCCAATAGACATCTACAGAACTCTCCACCCCAAATTCACAGAATATACATTCTTCTCAGCACAACATTGCACCTACTCTAAAATTGATCACATAATTGGAAGTAAATCACTCCTCAGCAAATGCAAAAGAACAGAAATCATAAAAGTCTCTCAGACCACAGGACAATCAAATTAAAACTCAGGATTAAAAAACTCACTCAGAACTGCACAACTTCATGGAAACTGAACAACTGACTCTTGAATGTTAACTGCATAAACAATGAAATGAAGGCAGAAATAAAGATGTTCTTTGAAACTAATGAGAATAAAGACACAATGTACCAGAATCTCTGGGACACAATTAAAGCAGTGTCTAGAGGGAAATTTATAGCAATAAATGCCCACATGAGAAGCAAGGAAAGATCTAAAATCGACACCCTATCACCAAAATTGAAAGAACTAGAGGAGCAAGATCAAAAAAAAAAAAAAAAAAAAAACTCAAAAGCTAGCAGAAGACAAGAAATAACTAAGATCAGAGCAGAACTGAAGGAATAGAGACATAAAAAATCTTTAAAAACTCAATAAATCCAGGAGCTGGCTTATTGAAAAGATCAACAAAATAGACCACTAGCTAGATTAATAAAAAAGAAAAGAGAGAAGAATCAAATAAATACAATTTAAAAAACCAAGGGGATATTACCACCAATTCTAAAGAAATACTAATTATCATCAGAGATTACTACAGACAACTCTATGCACATAAACCAGTAAACCTGGAAGAAACAGATAAATTCTTGGACACTTGCACCCTCTCAAGCCTAAACCAGGAAGAAGTTGAAGCCCTGAACAGACGAGTAACAAGGGCTAAAGTTGAGGCAGGAATTAATAGCCTACCAAGCAAAAAAAGCCCAGGTCCAGATGGGTTCACAGAAGAATTCTACCAGACTTACAAAGAGGAGATGGTACCACTCCTGAAACCATTTCAAACATAAAAAGAGGGAATCCTTTCTGAATCATTTTATGATACCAACATCATCCTGATACTAAAACCTGGCAGAGACTCAACAAATAAAGAAAACTTCAGGCGAATCTCCATGATGAACATAGACGCAAAAATCTTCAATAAAATACTGGCGCACCAACTGCAACAGTATATCTAAAAGATTATTCATTACAATTAAGTAGGCTTCACCTTGTGGATGCCAGGCTGGTTCAACATATGTCAATCTATATATGTAATCCACTACATAAAAAAAAAAACAAAGACAAAAACAACATGATTATCTCAAAGATGCAGAGAAGGCCTTCTACAAAATTCAACAGCCCTTAGTGCTAAGAACTCTCAATAAACTAGGTTCTGATAGAATGTAATTCAAAATAATAAAATTTATTTATGACAAACCCACAGCCAATATCATACCAAATGGGCAAAAACTGGAAGCATTCCCTTTGTAATCTGGCACTAGAGAAAGATGCCCTCTCTTACCACTCCTATTCAATATAGTATTGGAAGTTCTAGCCAGAGCAATCAGGCAAGGAAAAGAAATAAAGGGTATGCAATTAGAAAATTAGGAAGTCAAACTGTCTCTATTTGCAGATGACATGATTGTATATTTAGAAGACCCCACCGTCTCAGCCCAAAATCTCCTAAAACTGATAAGCAACTTCAGCAAAGTCTCAGGATACAAAATCAATGTGCAGAAACCACAAGCATTTCTTTTCTTTTTTTTTTTTTTTTTTGAGATGGAGTTTTGCTCGTTACCCAGGCTGGAGTGCAATGGTGCGATCTCGGCTCACTGCAACCTCCGCCTCCTGGGTTCAGGCAATTCTCCTGCCTCAGACTCCCTGGTAGCTGGGATTACAGGCATGCGCCACCATGCCCAGCTATTTTTTTATATATATATTTGTAGTAGAGACGGGGTTTCACCATGTTGACTGGGATGGTCTCGATATCTTAACCTCGTGATCCACCCAACTTAGCCTCCCAAAGTGCTGGGATTACAGGCTTGAGCCACCACACCCCTCCAACCACAAGCATTTCTATACACCAATTACAGACTTTAAACAGAGCCAAATCAAGAATGAACTTCTATTTACAATGGCTACAAAGTGAATAAAATACCGTGGAATAAACCTAACGAAGGACGTAAAGAACCTCTTCAAGGAGAACTACAAACCACAGCTCAAGAAAATAAGAGAGGACACAAACAGATGGAAAACATTCCATGCTCATAGTTAGAAAGAATCAATATTGTGAAAATGGCCATACTGTCTAAAGTAATTTATAGATTCAACACTATCCCCATCAAGCTACCTATGACCCTCTTCACAGAACTGGAAAAAAATCACCTTAAACTTCAGATGGAACCAAAAGAGAGCCCACATAGCCAAGACAATCCTAAGCAAAAAAAAAAAAAAAAAAAAAAAAAAGCTGGAGGCATCATGTTACCTGACTTCAAACTATACTAAAAGGCTACAGTAATCAAAACAGCATGGTAGTGGTACCAAAACAGAGATATAGAACAATGGAACAGAACAGAGGCCTCAGAGGCAACGCCACACATCTACAACCATCTAATCTTTGAGAAACCTGACAAACACAAGCAACGGGGAAATGATTCCCTGTTTAATAAACAATGTTGGGAAAACTGGCTAGCTATGTGCAGAAAGCTGAAACTGGACCCCTCCCTGACACCTTACACTAAAATTAACTCCAGATGGATTAAGACCTAAAACCATAAAAACCCTAGAGGAAAACCTAAGCAAAACCATTCAGGTCATAGGCATAGGCAATGACTTCATGACTAAAACACCAAAGACATTGGCAACAAAAGCCAAAATAGACATATCAAATCTAAGTAAACTCCAGAGCTTCTGTACAGCAAAAGAAACAATCGCTAGAGTGATTGGAAACCAACAGAATGGAAAAAATTTTTTGCAATCTACCTATCTGACAAAGGGCTAATATCCAGAATCTATGAAGAACTAAAACAGATATAAAAGGAAAAAAAATTAAAAAGTGGGCAAAGGACATGAACAGACACTTTTCAAAAGAACACATATATGAGGCCAACAACCATGAAAAAATGTTCATCATCACTGGTCATTAGAGAAATGCAAATCAAAACCACATTGAGATATCATCTCATGCCAGTTAGAATGGCAATCATTAAAAAAGTCTGGAGACAACAGATGCTGGATAGGATGTGAAAAAACAGGAACACTTCTGCACTGTTGGTGGGAGTGTAAATTACTTCAACCATTGTGGAAGACAGTGTGGCAATTCCTCAAGGACCTAGAAATAGAAATTCCATTTGACCCAGCAATTCCACTACTGGGTGTGTATCCAAAGGATTATGAATCATTGTATTATAAAGACACATGCACATGCATGTTCACTGTGGCACTATTTACAATAGCAAGACCTGGAACTAACCCAAATGCCCATGGATGATAGACTGGACAAGGAAAACGTGGCAAATATACACCATGGGATACCATGCAGCCATTAAAAAAATGATGAGTTCAGCCGGGCACGGTGGCTCATGCATAATCCCAGCACTTTGGGAGGCTGAGGCGGGTGGATCACGAGGTCAAGAGATCGAGACCATCCTGGTCAACATGGTGAAACCCTGTCTCTACTAAAAATACAAAAAAAATAGCTGGGCACGGCGGCCCGTGCCTGTAATCCCAGCTACTCAGGAGGCTGAGGCAGGAGAATTGCCTGAACCCAGGAGGCGGAGGTTGCAGTGAACCAAGATCACGCCATTGCACTCCAGCCTGGTAACAAGAGCGAAACTCTGTCTCAAAAAAAAAAAAAAAAAATGATGAGTTCATGTTTGTAGGGACATGGTTCAATTTTGAAACCATAATTCTCAGCACACTGACACAAGAACAGAAAATCAAACACCACATGTTCTCACTCATAGTCTGGTGTTGAACAATGAGAACACAGGGAGGGGAGTATTACACACTGGGGTATGATGGGGGCATCTAGGGGATGGGCAGCAAGGTGTAGGGAAGTTGGGGAGCAATAACATGGGGAGAAATGCCAGTTGTAGGTGATGGGGGGATGGAGGCAGAAAATCACCTTGCCATGAATGTACCTATTCAACAATCCTGCATGTTCTTTACATGTACCACGTGTGTGTGTGTGTGTGTGTGTGTGTGTGTGTGTGTGTGTGTGTGGAAATTGAAGAGGGCAGATGCAAAAAATATGTAATGGTATATTATGCTCATGAATTAGAAGCATTAATATTGTTAAAATGTCCATACTACCCAAAGTGATCTACCAGTGACATTCTTCGCAAAAAACACAAAAAGTCCATCCTAAAAGTTATGTGGAAATGTAAAAGACTGATTAATCAAAGCAATCCTGAGAAGAAAGAATACAGCTAGAAGTATCACAATACAATTTCAAAGCCAGTATAACCAAATCTGTACAGTACCATTTATAAAAACAGACACAAAGACCAATGGAACAGAATAGATAATCCAGAAATTAATACTCATATTTACAGACAACTGATTTTCAACAAAGGTACCAAGAATATGCAATGGGAAAAGGACAGACTCTTCAATAAATGGTGTTGGGAAACTAGACGTCTATCTCCCATCATGTACAAAAATCAAAATGGATTAAAACTTACACATAAGATCCAAAACTATGAATTTACTAGAAGAAAACATAAGGGAAATGTTTATCGCATTGGTCTGGGCAAAAATTTTTTGAATAGAAACTGAAAAATGCAGGCAACAAAAACACAAACAGACAATTGAGATTACATCAAACTGAAATGCTTCTACACAGCAAAGAAAACAATCAACCGAGTGAAGAGACAACCTATACAATGGATTAAAATATTTGCAAACTATCCATCTGACATGAAATTAATACCGAGAATGCTGAAAGAACTCAAACAACTCTAAAGCAAAATATAAATAATCAAACTAAAAATGGACAAATAATTGGAATATAGATTTTTTTAAATGAAGACATACACATGGCCAACAGATATGCAAAAAATGTTCAATATCACCAATTTTGGAAATTCAAATGAAAACCACAATGAGATATCCCCTCATCCCAGTTAGAATAACTATTATCAAAAAGACAAATAGCAAGCCATAATGGAAAACAGTGTGGAGATTCAAAAAAAAAAAACTAAAAATAGAAAAACCATATGATCCAGCAATCCCACTATTGAGTATATATGCAAAGGAAAGGACATCACTATGTAGAAGAGATAGCTGAACTTTTGTTTATCACACTATTCACAACAGTCAAGATTTGGAAGCAATCTAATTGTCCCTCAACAGATTAATGGATGAAAAAAATGTGGTATGTGTGTATATGTGTGTATATACACACATATATATATACACACACACACATAAATACATACATACACACACATACAACAGAAAACTATTTCACCACAAAAAGTTTAAATACCTTCATTTGCAGCAACATGGATGATTCTAGAGAACATCTGTCTTAAGTGAAATAAGTCAGGCACAGAAAAATAAATATCTCATGTTCTTATATGTGGAAACATTTAAAAGGTGATCTCACAGAAGTAGAGAGTAGAATGTTGGATACCAGAGTCTAAGAAAAATAGGGGGGTGGGGAAGGTAAGAGAAGGTAGATTAACAGGGACAACATTACATTTAAATAGCAGTAATGAGTCCAGTATTCTATAGCACAGCAATGTGACTACAGCTTATTGTAAAAATAACTAGAAAAAACTGATTGAGGTGATAAATACACCAATTACCTGATTTGATTATTATATATTGGATACATGCATGAAATTAACACATATATCACATAACTGTGTATAATTGTTGCATGTTGATTTTAAAAAAACAATTCTTTGAGGGTCTGTTACTGCTGCTTCTGTTCGTCTTTGGTATTAGCCCTTGTCCTCTTCTTTCTGCCTCTGCTTCAATATCCAGATAGTTTACTTTGGAAGCAGAATGACAGACAGCCATCATCAATAGGTCTTGAAATTGATGCAATACACATAGAGGCTTTGTCCAAGAATTAATAAAGACCATATTTAATAAATTTTTTAAAAGAAAGGGAAGGAGGAAAGACAAGAAATCTCATTTCCTATTGTTAACTTCTGAAGCACTTTCAGATTCATTAGGCTGGATGGAACTAGTTTAGAAAAGAACAAAAAATAAAATATAACTGGAGGATATCTAGCTTATAACAAAACAATCTGCCAAGAAAGTCTTTCAAATTCATTAGAGGGAAAGCTGCCCTTCATTCTTCAAGATGCAAAATGTGGTCTTCTCTAAGGGACAGCTGTAACCCACATGTCTTTCGCTAATCACGCATAGCCTCAAAAAAGAATCTGAATCTTTTTCCTTGATTTTGTCATGGATTCCTGGCCACCACCTGCTGTGTAACAGAGGCTCACCCCAGGAATTATGTAGCCTTATTTCATTCTTGAATAAATTTTTTTCTCAAGCACAGAGATTAAAGAGTCCCCTTTCTTAGAATACACAGAATCGGAGGTAGGGGGCTCTGCAGCTGCTGCAGGGGCTGCACTTCATGTCTACAATGAAAAAATCAAAGCAGCTGTAGGTAGGTCTCTGAGAGGTCTCTTGGCACAGAGTACAAACAGGTCACCCTGCAAAGTGAAAGCTCTCATAAGGTTAAAATGTTCTGTGTTCCTTATTTGATACTCAAATTCCACATGCTGCTCTGCTCCACAGTATTAAAACACACACACACACACACACACACACACACACACACACACACACAGTGGTTGCCTTCACAGGCAGAAAAACAAGAAGAAAAGCAAAAATTCCTATTAAGGGTGCAAAAATCAACCATTTGGACAACAGAAAAAAATATATAGTATTTTATTTCATTTTACCTAGCTGGATGTCTCTATTTCAGAAAGGTATAGTCAACAATGCTACTAATAAAGAAATCCACAGATAGCTCTAGGACTGTCACTACCCTATCTAAGAGTGACTTAGATATTATTCCAATCCATAAGCTGAATTATTATGATATTAAGACAAGGTGTAATGGAGCAGGAAATGTACTAAACAAAGAAATTCTGAATGTTCTTCTTTGAGCTACCATTATGACTTTAACAATATCATTTAAATTCTTCATGCTCAAGTCTATACAATAAAAGAGGGGTCATGCTCAGTAGTGTCTACAATTTTATTATATGCACAATTTTCTACTTTTACTCAACATTTTGTAAATAATCAAGAGAAACAGGCATAGTAAAAGGTAAACTGTAAGCCATGTAAACATAATTAACCTTCACTTTCAATCAGGCTTTTGACAAAGTATCAGGTTTCATGCATCTAAGAATGTAAAGACCTAGGGATGACATGGAATTCACATACGGTACTAGATTCCTGATGAACTGCATATGGAAAAAAAGTTAGATAAAATAATAAAAATATGCAGAATTCCAATGTCTCATTAATTAATGAAAACCGAAGAGCAAAGAAGAAAATCAGATTTCCAGGCTAATAAAAGCTAAAGGAATGAAGAAGAGAAAGTGAAATAACAGCAGAAGAAAGAAGAGGAAAAAGAAAACAAATACTTGAGGTTAAAAATAAGTTAAACTTCCATGACGTTTAAATATCCCAAAAGAGTAGTTTTCAAAGCATAGTTCCTGAACCAGCATCATCTAGCAGGCTACTAGAAATGTACATCTTCAGACCCTACTCCAGACCTGCAAATGAGAAACCCTGGTTGAAGAATTAGAAACGTGTGTTTTGACACAACCTCCAGGAAACTCTAAGGCACACTTAATTTTTAAGAATTTCTAATGTAGAAAAAAAAGAAAGGGTTAAATTAATGAGTTGTAGGTGATTGAACAAGCACACAGAATGGGATAAAACAACACTCAAGAAGATAAGAAGGATACAATAAAATAATTATTTTATTTTTAAATATACTAATTAAATTTACATCCATGGTAACAATATTTTTTTTGAGGCAGTCTTGCTCTGTTGGCCAGACTGGAGTGCAGTGGCATAATCTCAGTTCACTGCAACCTCCACCTCCCAGGTTCAAACAGTTCTCTACCTCAGCCTCCTGAGTAGCTGGGATTACAGCCACCGGACACCACACCAGGCTCATTTGTGTATTTTTAGTAGAGATGGGGTTTCACCATCTTGGCCTGGCTGGTCTTGAACTTCTGACCTTGTGATCCACCTGCCTTAGCCTCCCAAAGTGCTGGGATTACAGGCATGAGCCACTGTGCCCAGCTGGTAATGAAGTCTTTTAAACTTGTTAGAAAAAGAGCATGGAGACAGAACAGCTGAAGAGACTCTGATCTCCCAAGAGCTTGAATGCCAGGAATACCCGGGGGCCTTGTTCTAAGCTAGACATGCCTTTCTTCTCTTGCCCATTGAAAATTTCTTCCTTGAATAGGAGTGCTGAGAGAGGGCATCAACCACTCCTATTCAATATAGTATTGGAAGTTCTAGCCAGAGCAATCAGGCAAGAAAAAAAAATAAAGGGTATGTGATTAGGAAATGAGGAAGTCAAATTGCCTCTATTTGCAGATGAAATGATTGTATATTTAGAAGACCACATCATCTCAGCCCAAATCTCCTAAAACTGATAAGCAACTTCAGCAAAGTCTCAGGATACAAAATCAATGTGCAGAAATCACAAGCATTTCTATAAACCAATAACAGACTTAAAGAGAGCTGAATCAAGAACGAACTTCCATTCACAATGGCTACAGAGAGAATAAAATACCTTGTAATAAAACTAACAAGGGACGTAAAGGACCTCTTCAAGAAGAACTATAAACCACTGCTCAAGGAAATAAGAGAGGACACAAAAAGATGGAAAAACATTCCATGCTCATGGTTAGGAAGAATCAGTTTGCGAAAATGGCCATACTGCCCCAAGTAATTTATATATTCAATGCTATCTCCATCAAGCTACCTATGACCCTCTTCACAGAACTGGAAAAAACCACCTCAAACTTCAGATGAAACCAAAAGAGAGCCCACATAGCCAAGACAATCCTAAGCAAAAAGAGCAAAGCTGGAGGCATCACAATACCTGACTTCAAACTATACAACAAGCCTGTGGTATTCAAAACAGCATGGTACTGGTACCAAACAGGGATATAGACCAACAGAACAGAACAGAGGCCTTGGAGACAATGCCACACATCTACAACCATCTGATCTTTGACAAACCTGACAAAAACAAGCAATGAGGAAATGATTCCCTGTTTAATAAATGGTGTTGGGAAAACTGGCTAGCCATGTGCAAACTGAAACTGGACCCCCTTCTGACACCTGACACTAAAATTAACTCCAGATGGATTAAGGATTTAAACATAAGACCTAACACCATAAAAACCCTAAAAGAAAACCTAGGTAAAACCATTCAGGACACAGTCATAGGCAATGACTTCTTGACTAAAACATCAAAAGCAATGGCAACAAAAGCCAAAATAGACAAATGGGATCTAATTAAACTCCAGAGCTTCTGTACAGCAAAAGAATCACTAGAGTGAACTGGCAACCAACAGAATGGGAAAAAAATTTTGCAATCTACCCATCTAACAAAAGGCTAATATCCAGAATCTACGAAGAACTAAAACAGATTTGTAAGAAAAAAACAAACCCATCCAAAAGTGGGCCAAGGACATGAACAGACACTTCTCAAAAGAAGACATATACAAGGCCAATAAACATATGAAAAAATGTTCATTGTCACTGGTCATTAGAGAGATGCAAATCAAAACCACATTGAGATACCATTTCACACCAGTTAGAATGGCGATTATGAAAAAATCTGGAGACAACAGATGCTGGAGAGGATGTGGAGAAATAGGAACACTTTTACACTGTTGGTGGGAGGGTAAATTAATTCAACCATTGTAGAATACAGTGTGGCAATTCCTCGAGGACCTAGAAACAGAAATTCCATTGGACCCATCAATCCCATTACTGGGTATATACCCAAAGGATTATAAATCGTTCTATTATAAAGACACATGTACATGTATGTACACTGTGGCACTGTTTACAATAGCAAAGACCTGGAACCAATCCAAATGCCCATCAATGACAGACTGGACAGGGAAAATGTGGCACATATACACCACAGAATACTATGCAACCATAAAAACTGCTGAGTTTATGTCCTTTGTAGGGACATGAATGAATCTGTAAACTATCATTCTCAGCAAACTGACACAAGAACAGAAAATCAAACACTGCATGTTCTCACTCCTGGGTGGGTGTTCAACAATGAGAACACATGGACACAGGGAGGGGAGCATCACACACTGGGGTCTGTCTGAGGGGACTAGGGGAGGGACAGTGTGGGATAGGGAGGTTAGGGAGAGATAACATGGGGAGAAATGCCAGTTATAGGTGACGAGGGATGGAGGCAGCAAATCACATTGCAATGTATATGCCTATGTAACAATCCTGCATGATCTGCACATGTATCCCAGAACCTGAAGTACAATAAAATATATACCTTTTTAAAAAAGAAAGAAAATTTCTTTCTTTCTTTTTATAAAGAATGGCTTAATCTTCTTTCTTTTGTTATATAGAATGGCTTAATATGGAAGGAATTAAACCTTATTTAAATTCTTAAAACCATATTTAATTTCTTAATATGGAATATTTTTATGTCCTTCAGATGAGCTGGGGTGGAAAAAAATTCTGAAAAGAACTAGAATAAAATATATCAGCAATAATAATATAAAAATAGTTGCAAATTATTTGATACTTTTTCATACCAGCACTGTGCTGAGAAACTTGACAATTTTTAGCATTAACACTCATGACAATTATTTCAGTTGAGTATTATCCTCATTTGCAGGACAGTAAACTATAAATTGGAGAGGTAAGTAATTATGCAACACTGCATACTTAGGAGCTTGGATAGCTTGAATATGAACACAAAATTTTATGATCCCAGCCCACGACTCATGTCCTTTTCTCAGAAATAGTGTTTGGGATTCAGTAGAGCATTTATGATTGGAGATACAAAATTGGTCATCAATAATATTTTGTCAAATGCAGTTAGGTGTCACCTAACAACAGATATACTTTTTAAAAAAATGCATTGTTAGGTGATTTCATTTTGTGAATATCATAGAGTGTACTTAGACAAACCTAGATGCTATAGCCTTCTATACATCTAGGCAACATAATACAGTCTATTGCTCCTAGGCTATAAATCTGTACAGCATGTTGCAGTTCTGAATACTATAGGCAATTGTAACAGAATGGTAAGAAATTGTACATCTAAACATAGGAAAAGCAATGCATTGCACTATGATCTTATGACATTACAACAACTACAACATCACTAAACAATGGGAATTTTCCAGCTTTATTATAATTTTATGGAACCATCATCATAATAAGCAGTTCATCATTGACCTAAACATTTTCATATGATATATGACTGTAGTTGAAGCCTCTGCAGAATGCAAAAATTCTGACTAAGAAAGAGATGAGAACTAAGTTTGGAAGTCTGAGGAATGCCAACATTTAATGGCTGAATTTAGGTTGATCTACCTTCTTAGTTTGCCCAGGACTGAGGGATGTCCTCAGACAGCGGGGCTTTTGGTGCTAAATGTCAGACAATTCCTGGCAAATGGGGACAATTGGTTACCCTACAGATGTTGAAAAGATACAGCAAAATAATTAGAAGTAATTTGAGAGCCAACACATGGAGCATAGTCACAAAGACTGGACAGCATAGAACATCCACGAGAGTTACTGCTTATGTTTCAAAGGCAAGATTAGATGAAGATCATAGTTTGGATATTTGCTTAGGACTGGGGAGACATAAGCACATTTTTAAATTCAGAAGAGAGACAATAAAGAAAAGAGTTCAACATGCTGGAGATGGAGATTTATGACTATAGTTAGATAACAGAAGACATAAACATTAAAGAAACTGCATACCTTTTATTTAAAGATGGAACACGTATCAAATACGTCTATGATACAAAAAAGTGAACAATCATGGCATGTCTGCTATGGGCCAGACTCTGTGACAAGTACATTTATTTATGTTGTCGCATTAAATTCCATTGAAAAACCAATTGATTACTCTCAAGGGGATTTTATTGATAGTAACAACTAAAAGTAAATGTATGATTTCTTATGAACTACATATAGATCAGAAAAATTTACTCTACTACAAATATGATGACACATTTCAAAGTTTACTTCACATTAATTTGCAAAATTATCTTTTTTTCCATGTTCACATAGATAATCATAAGTGGAGTTCTGAAAACTGGGCAGTTTGCCCTTCTTACTCAGTGTTCGAAGTCTATAAGACTTAGTCCTATTTATAAGTGGTTAGCATCCCTTTCTTCTAAATCTACCTCAGTTTAAACCCAAACAGATGCAGGAAAAGTGAACTTAAAAAACTTTATCTGTGGTCTTCTCATGTTCACATTCTTCAAATACAAAGAAAGAAAGAAAGAAAACAGTAAGTTTAAATATAAATATTTATAAGTATTTTGGTTTACGTAAAGTTATTTGTTCAAGTACTAAGTCGTGATGCTATCTAAGGTCAGTTTATGATTTATAGCTAAGTTTAAAATGATGCTATTCTATGTATAAAGCAGGGGGTGTAACTTTAGGACAATATCTTAGAGTTATAAATAATCTACAAATGCTCACCAAAGATGAACTCAAATAGAAGATTCCATAAAGTAAACAAAGAACTCAGTACAATTTCTGACATAAAGCAGGGGCTAAATGAAGTTTACTTCCCTTCAAAGTAGAGATGTACAGGTAAGCTTACGAAGTTTTTCTTAAATATAATTAATGATTTATTTTATCTCTGCCTCTAAATTCATCAAAAAGTTAACTCATTTACAATGAAAAAAAATTTATACTAATTTATTTTGAAAGTATTTTTTCCATTTATATTTATTTGTAAACCAACAAACCTCATTTTGCCAGGCCAATAGCCTCAAATCTTAAAATAATTAAAGATTTTAATTTAAATGTAAAACATAAAGACTTTTCAAGGCAGCTAATTAGAAGCAGTTAGTGTGTACCACTCTCACAGAAAGAAATAGAAGGGACAAGTAAATACAACACCTTCAACTGACATCTAGGTCCACGCATTGGGATTTATCAAGAAAACAACTTAACCCATGGGAAATAGAAAAAAAGTAAGGCAGGACAACCGCCCACCCAGGAATGACACAGAATCAGAGGAACCTCCCCACCCAGGAAGCAGTGAGTGAGTAAGCAACTCATGCTTCTTTCATAGATCTTCGCAACCCTCGGGTCAGGAGATCTCCTTGTGAACCACTCCACCAGGGACCACAGTCTGATATGTGTAACTACATGGAGTCTTGGCAGAGCAGCCACTCAGGCACATGCAGAGTTCCAGGAGCTTTAGATATCTGAGGTTCTGAGAAATAGCAGCTGCAACTCCAGCAAAGTAGGGTATTAGACCCCCACACATACCCCTAGAAAAGGGCTGAATGCAGGGGGCTGAGCAGCAACAATCTGCAGGCCCCATTTCCACAGCACTTCACAAAATAAGACTAACTAGCTTGGAACTCCAGCCAGCCACTAGTAGCAGTGTTACACTCCCTGAGGTAGAGCCCTGAGAAGGAGTGGCAGGCTGCTATCTTTGCTTTCATGCAGGCTTAGCCATTATTGCCTTCACTGCAGCTGCCTTGTAGAATAGCAGCAAGGCTGCTTTTTGTGTGTGTGGGTACCTAACCTTGCTTCTCTTTATTGGTAAGGACCTCCAGACCAGGGCTACCAGCCACTCTCACTGGTGTTTTCTAGTTAGCAGTGGTTCCAAGCCTTTTGGGATGGAGCTCCCAAGGGAAGGGATGGTCAGCCATTGTTCCAGTTTCACAGTCTTAGCCATCGTTGTCTTTGGGCTCTAAAGAGTTTGAGGCAACTAATGATTGAAGCAGTCCACCAGCACAGTGTAGCAACTCTAAAAGAAGCAGGTAGACTGCTTTTTCACACATGTCCTAGATCCCGTGTCTCTTCACTGGGCATAATCTCTTAGCTGAGGTCTATAACACACCACCTCCACTGGTGCTTTTGTCTGGCAACAGGTTCATACTTCCTTGGGAAAGAGCTCCCAGACAGAGGGCAAGCCACCATCTTTGCAGTTTAACAGACTTCACTGTTGATAGCTTAGGATGCCAGAAAATCCAAGATGACTAGAGACTAAAGTAGACTCCCAGAAAGCGGCAGCAGCCCTATGGAAAAATGACCAGACTGTTTATTACATGGATCTCCAATTTCGTATCTCCACACTGAGTGGGTTCTCCTGATCTGGGCCTCCACCACCCACAGCAGGGACTACCAAGCAAGTAGCAGCTCTGCAACTCCATGAGACAGAGCTCCCAGTAGGGAGTTGGTTGCCACCTTTGCTGTCTCACAGTCCTTGACCTTGCTGTCTCTAGGCTCTGGAAAGTCCAAATGGATAAGGGGCTGCTTTAGACTACAAGCACAGAGAACCCACCTTGCAAAAGAATGACCAGACAGTTCTTCATGCAGGACCTGGTTCTCACTTATGCTCACTGGGTGGGGTGGCCCAACCTGGGACTCCAGCACCACTACCCTGCTCCCACTTAGTCACTTCAAAAAGAGGCAGCCCAGCAGTTAAAAGAACACCCACATACAGAGATGAGAAAGAAATAATGCAAGAACTCTGGCAACTCAAATGTCAGAGTTTATAGCCTCCAAACAACCACACTAGTTCTACAAGGGTTCTTGACCAGGCTGGGTTGGCTGAAATGACAGAAATAGAATTCAGAATATGGATAGGAATTAAGATCATGTAGATTCAGGAGAACAGTAAAACCCAATCCTAGGAAACTAAGAATCACAATAAAACAATATAGGACATAACAGATGAAATATCCAGTATAAAAGATTGCCTAACTGGTCTAATAGAGGTGAAAATCACACTACAAGAATTTCACAATGCAATCACAAATATGAACAGAATAGACCAAGCTGAGGAAAGAATCCCAAAACTTGAAAACTGGCTCTCTGAAATAAGACAGACAAAAATAAAGAAAACTTAAAAGGAACAAAAAAAATTCTGAATATTACAGAATTATATATAAAAAGGCCATATCTATGAATCACTGGCATCCCTGAAATGGATTGAGAGAAAGCAAACAACTTGGAACACATATTTTAGAGTATCACTTATGAAAAAATTCCCAACTCACTAGAGAGGCAACCAGCCAAATTCAGCAAATACAGAGAACCCTGACAGGCCTCTACACAAGAAGATCATCCCCAAGGCACATAATCATCAGATTTTCCAAGGTCAAAATGAAAGACAGAATGGTAAAGTCAACTAGAATGAAAAGGCAGGTCCCTTACAAAGGAAATCCCAATCAGGCAAACAGTGGATATCTCAGCAAGAACATTACAAGGCAGAAGAGACTGAGGGCCTATATTCAGCATTCCTAAAGAAAGCAAGCTTCAACCAAGAATTTTATATCTATCCAAACTAAGCTTTCTCAGCAAAGGAGAAATAAGATCCTCTTTCAGATAAGCAAATGCTGAGGGAGTTTGTTACCATCAGACCTGCTTTATAAGAGATCTTGAAAGGAGCACTAAACATGGTATTTCCTGGAAAGGAAACACCATTGTCAGCCAATACAAAAACACACTTAAGTATAAAGACCAGTGACACCACAAAGCAAACATGTAAACAAGCTGACATAATAACTAGCTAACAACACAATGACAGGTCAAATCAATACATATCAATATGAACCTTGAATTTAAATGGGCTAAATGTCCCCATTTAAAAGGCAAAGTGGCAAGCTTAATTTAAAAGCAAGACCCAACAGTATGTGGTCTTCAACGGACCCATCTCATACACAGTGATACTCTTACCTCAAAATAAAGAAATGAAGGACAATCTACAAACAAAATTGAAATCAGAAAAAAGCAGGTGTTGCAATTCTAATTTCAGACAAAACAGACTTTAAACCAACAATGATCAAAAAAGACAAATAAAGGCATTACATAATGGTAAAGGGTCCAATTCGACAAGATCTAACTGTCCTACACATATATATATATATGCACACCCAGAACAGGAGACCAGATTCATAAAGCAAGTTCTTAGAGATGTACAAAGAGACAGACTCCCACACAATAATAGTGGGATACTTCAACATTGCACTGACAGTATTAGATAATTGAAGCAGAAAATTAACAAAGATATTCAGGACCTGAACTCAACATTGAACCAAAAGGATCTGATAGACCTCTACTGAGCTCTCCACTCAAATAACAGGATATATATTCTTCTCATTGCCACATGGCAGGTACTCTAAAATTGACCACACAGTAAAAACAATCTTAAGCAAATTCAAAGGAACCAAAATCATACCAAACACACTCTCAAACCACAGAGCAATAAAAATAGAAATCAACACACACATACACACACACACACACACACACAAATCACTCAAAACCATGCAATTTTATGGAAATTAAATAACCTGATCCTGAATGATTTTTGGGTAAGTAATGAAGTTAAGGTAGAGATAAAAATATTCCTTGAAACTAATGAGAACAAAGATACAACAACAAGAATCACTGGAACATAGCTAAGGCACTATTAAGACAATTGTTTATAGCACTAAATACCCACATCAAAAATTTAGAAAGATCTCAAATTAACAACCTAACATCACAGGTTAGGTTGTGATGAGCTAGAGGAGCAAGAGCAAACCCCCTAAAGCTAACAGAAAACAAAACATCCAAAATAAGAGCTGAACTGAAAAAAATCAAGAAACAAAGTATCACTCAAAAGATCAATAAATCCAAGAGTTATTTTTTGAAAAATCAATAGATAGGCTGCTAGCTAGATTAATAAAGAAGAAAAAGCAGGATACAAATAAGCACAATTAGAAATGACAAAGGGGATGTTATCACTGACCCCACAGAAGTACGACCAACCATAAGAGATCAGTATAGACATCATTAGGAAATCTAGAAGAAATGGATAAATTTCTGAACATGTACAGCCTCCCAAGACATGAATAAATTTATTTTCTGAACAGGCCAATAATGAGCATTTCATTGAATCAAAAATAAATAGCCTGACTCAATGATTCTATGGCTCAATAAATGAAACCATAAAAAATCCTGAAACTAAACAGATTTACAGCTGAATTGTACCAGATGTACAAAGAAGAGCTTCCAGTACCATTCCTACTGAAATTATTCCAAAAAACATTAAGGAGGAGAGACTCCTCCCCAACTCATTCTAGGAGGTCAGCATCATGCTGATACCAAAATTGGGCAGAAACAAAGCAAATATGAAAACTTCAGGCCAGTGTCCTTGATAAATATTGATGGAAAAATCTTCAACAAAATACTAGTAAACTGAATTCAGCAGCACTTCAAAAAGCTAATCTACCATGATCAAGTAGGCTTTATCCCTGCAATGCAAGACTGGTTCAACATATGCAAATCAATCAACATTATTTATCACATAAACAGAACTAAAGACAAAAACCACATGATTATCTCAATAGATACAGAAAAGGCTTTCAATAAAATTCAACATTCCTTCATGTTAAAAACTCTCAACAAACTCAGTTTTCAAGGAACGTACCTCAAAACAATAAAAGCTGTCTATGAAAAACCCACAGCCAACATCATACTGAATGGGCAAAAACTGGAAGCATTCCCCTTGAAAACTGTCACAAGACAAACATGCCCTTTTCACTCTTCTTATTCAACATAGTGTTGGAAGTCCTGGACAGAGCAATGAGGCAAGAGAAAGAAATAAAGAGTATCCAAATAGGAAGAGAGGAAGTCAAACTATTCCTGTTTGCAGCTGACATGATTCTCTATCTAGAAAACACTATAGTCTTAGCCCAAAAGCTCCTTAAGCTAATAAACAACTTCAGCAAAATTTTAGGACAAAAAAAAATCAACACACAAAACCAGTAGTGTTTCTGTACACCAACAACAGCCAAGCCAAGAGCCAAATCAGGAACACAATCCCACTCACAACTGCTGTAAAAAGAATAAAAATCTTAGGAATATAGCTAACCAGGGAAGTGAAAGATTCCTACAATGAGAATTATAAAACATTGCTCATAAAAAAATCAGATAACACAAACAAATGGAAGAAAACATTCTATGCTCATGGATAGGAAGAATAAATATCAAAATGGTCATACTGTCTACAGCAGTTTACAGATTCAATGTTATTCCTATCAAACCACCAATAATATTCTTCACAGAAAAGGAAAAATACTATTTTATAATTAATTTGGAAGCAAAAAGGAGCCCAAATAATCAAGGCAACCCTAAGCAACAAAAATAAAGCTAGAGGTATAAGTTTACCCAACTTCAGACTTTATTAGAGGGCTACAGTAACCAAAAGAGGATGGTACTGGTACAAAAATAGATGCATAGATCAATGGAACAGAACAGAAAGGGCAGAAATAAGGCTGCACACCTACTACTATTTGATCTTAGACAAAGCTGACAAAACAAGCAATGGGGAAAGGACTCCTTATTCTATTCAGTAACTGGTGCTGGGGTAACTAGCTAGCCATATGCAGAAGATTGAAACTGGACCCACTTCTTACATCATATTTAAAAAACCAACTTTAGATGGAGTAAAGACTTAAATTTAAAACCCAAAACTATAAAAACCTTGGAATACAACTGAGGCAATACCATTCTGGACATAGGAACTGACAAAGATTTCATGACAAAGGTACCAAAAGCAATCACAACAAAAACAAAAATTGACAAATAGGATCTAATTAAACTAAAGAGCTTCTGCACAGCAAAGCAAAGTATCAACAGAATAAACAGACAACCTCTGGACTGGAAGAAAATATTGCAAACTATGCATCTGGCAAAGGTCATACATCCAGCATCTATAAGAAACTTAGACAAATTTGCAAGAAAAAAAAAACATCAAAAAGTAGGCAAAGGACATGAACAGATACTTTGCAAAAGATGACATACATGTGGCCAACAAGCATATTAAAAAAAAATCTCAACATCACTGATTAATAGAGAAATGCAAATGAAAACCACGATGAGATATCATCTCACACCAGTTAGAATGCTCATTATTAAAAAGTCAAAAAATAACAGATGCCATTAAATTGCAGTGAAAGAGAACACTTATACACCATTGATGGGAGTGTAAATTAGTTCATCCATTTTGGAAGACAGTGTAACAATTCCTCAAAGACCTAAAGAGAGAAATACCACTCAACCCAGCAATCATATTATTTGGTATATACCCAAAGGATTATAAATCATTCTATCAAAAAGACCCATGCATGACACGTATGTTCACTGCAGCTCTACTCACAATAGCAAAGACATGGAATCAACCTAAATGCCCATTAATGGCAATTTGAATAAAGAAAATGTGGTACATACACACCATGAAATACTATACAGCTATAAAAAAGAAAGAATTAGATCATGTTATTTGGAGGAAGGAGAGGATTAGAAAAAATATTAAGCCCAGTGTGTGATGCTCCACTCCCTGTGTCCAAAACCTAAAATGCAATAAAATAAATAAATAAAAAAGAAAAAATATTGAGTGCTGGGTGTAGTGTCTCACACCTGTAATCCCAGCACTTTGGGAGACAGAGGCAGGTGGTTCTCAAGGTCAGGAGTTCGAGACCAGCCTGGCCATGATGGTGAAACTCCATCTCTACTAAAAACACACCCACAAAAAAAAATTAGCTTGGTGGAGTGGCACGCACCTGTAGCCCCAGCTACTCGGGAGGCTGAGGCAGAAGAATCTCCTGAACCCAGGAGGCGGAGAGCCAAGACGGCACAATTGCATTCCAGCCTGGGCAACAGAGTGAGACTTCATCTAAAAAAAAAAAAAGAAAGAAAAAAAGAAAGAGAGAGAGAGAGAGAGAGAGAAAGAAAGAAAGAAAGAAAGAAAGAAAGAAAGAAAGAAAGAAAGAAAGAAAGAAAGAAAGAAAGAAAGAAAGAAAGAGAAAGAAAAGAAAAGAAAAGAAAAATGCTAAGTACTAGACTTAGTACCTGGGTGACAGAATAATCTGTCCAACAATCTTCATAAAACGAGTTTATCTATGTAAGAAACCTACACATATTTCCATGAACCTAAAATAAAACTTTAAAGAAGAAAACCTACAGAACATATTTAATGTGGTAAGAGCTGAGAGGGGTTAGAACAGAGATAATAAAAGAGTTCAAGTGGGTTAAATACAATAAAGTGGGATTAAAAATAATAAAAACAAACTTTAAAATTAAATATTAAAATATCTAAAGATTGTTTGGTCAATACCATCAGTTTTGAAGACCATAAAAACTCCATAGAATAAAAATCATATTTGTTTAAAGCACTGTGTGTAACTGTCAGCACGTTTATAAAGCTTGGGGATTGTTAATACATGATATTCTTGTAATGACAATGGTAGTGATGTCAACACTAAATAATGCCTTAAGTTATAATAACCATACTGCTAAATCAATATGTATTATGTTATTTATGTGTTCTTAATATAATAGTTCAAAAGAGCAGAATGTTCTGTACCCAAGAATTCCACAATATTTATCCACCCGATTATATGAGAAATGAAGATTTTAAAACCACACAGGACTACAAAGGTCAAGTATTTGAATCAGCTGTTGATTACTTCACCAGTAAAATCAAAGAACAAATTTGAAATTTTTTAGACACTAGATAGTTTGACTGATTTAATAGTCTAAAGATTTTACCATTTCAGATCAAAAGTAGCATCACTTTGTTTCCTATGAAAACCCAGTTGTCTTATTTGATATGGTATACACAACAATATAAAGTTACAATTACAGTTAAAATGCTATTATTCATAATAAAAATATGAAATCGGAAAAACTGGGAATTCTGGACATTTCAGCCTTACTTGAAGTAACCCAGTTAACACTGTAGCTATAAGTCTATAAATCCTAAAGAATATTGTAATTGTGAATCTATAAAGAAAAACAATATTTCAATTGAACACTATAAGCAATAAATGACTTAAAGAGACTGCAATCCATGTTTATAAAATATTTTGAAATACTTCATTTTCTAATAGACCAATAGAATCCTGCAAATAATTTTTCTTCTACAAGCACTCACATTCACTTATTCAGCAATAATCATTACTTGCCAGGCACTATGTGCTAAGTAGAATAAATAGGTGAGTAATATCATCAAGAAGCACTGATTGACTGGCATCCCAGAAAATAATAACAAGAAAATTGTAACATTTAGACTAAGAAAGGCAACCCTATTAGAAAAGACATCTGTATTTATAATTAAATGAAGTCTTCAGCTGGGAAAATTTATGGTTAGGAATTTTGCTAAACAAACCTTAAAAGTAAGTATTACAATCAGAAGCATGTGTGTTCTATTACACCCTGTCTTCCAAAAAAGTGTCATACAACATCACAGCTATAAATTTTCATAGGTATTTTTGTTAGAACACTAAATTGTTTTAATATTTTGCAACTCCCATGTGTTATAAATCTTAGAAAATATTCACCAGATAATCTTTATTCAGTAATGAAAGACTTGCCAAAATGGTACTAATTCTCAAAATAATATGAATTATTGAAATATTCTAAAATTTATTTTAAAAAGTGCTCACTTCCCTACCTTTTCCCCAAAATCTCAAGTAGAAAAACTCTAGAAATCAGTTAACACATCACTATAGTGTTGGTAAGACTGAGGTGACTAAAGGACATTCATAAAAACAATTTATCTTTTAGTCTTTTATAGGAAGAGGTCTGAATTTTGGAAACATACTATCAGCATCTTTCATGAAATAAAAGATCTTATTTATGTTTTGTTTCATTTTGTTTTCCTGTTTTCAACCTTCTCCTCTTGCCATTTAATTATATCTTATTAGAGAAAGCAATTAGTCCTATTCTTTTCCTTGAATCTTTCTTCCTTTAACCATGGTATTCTGCCCCGCTGGCAGTCACTCATGAGTTTCTGAAACAAGAGGCAATGCTATAAGATTCAAGAAACTTAGTTTATCACCTGGATTTGCCATTTACTTTGCTACCTATTCATTTTCGTTCCCCTTCAGACATATGAAAACAGAAAAAATTCCCTGTCAGTCTATCATTAGATTGTTTTTATTTGGCAATTATATTTTTGCACCCAAATTTGTTGATCCTTTCAAATTTCCTTTAGAGAAGTTTTTAGGGGCTCAGCATTGGTTGGAAATTGTCCCTATACCAGACAGTCTATGCAGAATTGGTGAAGGGCTCTCAGCATCCCACACAGTCAGGAAGGACCTGAATTCTAATCCATTTACTAGAATGATTTCTTTTCATTGTCTCAAAACAGATACTAATAGATTTAGAATATGCTCTATTGTGTAGGCTCACTGGCCATCTTTCATCACAGGCTTCCACAATTCTCTGAGGGAGGACAATTCTTTCCTTTGCAGCTGACTTCACTTGAGTTCCTAATGTCATGTATCTTAGTTCTCATGTTATTTTAAAAGTCTTAATATACGTTTATTCTCCTGGGTTTCAGCCATATCACACTTAGAATCTTTGTTCCCCTTCCCTGCTCCTCACCCCCAGATTCATCACTGACAAGGATTGGGCAATTTTTCTTTTTCCTTTTCCAACACTCAGTTGCAAAGGGTTGTTCTACCTTGCCTGACCTTTTCACTGCACTTAACCTTGAAGTACAGCTACCCAGAATGTCTTCAAGGGGTCCTACATCTGTCTGAAATTCTCTTTGTTGACTCAGGCTGGATTAGATCAACTCTTTTGATCATCCTGCCCCATCCTACTCAAAGTTTCTCCAACATTCTCTAGGAAATTAGACCTTTATGAACTGTCCAACCTGCCTCCTTTTCCTTGTACCTCAGCTGTTGGCCTGTGGGGGTAATGGCATCCATGGACATGCATCTTTCAGAATTCCAACTATCAAGATTATGATTGACTGACAACCCCAGTTGGTGTATTCTGAAATTCATCACCACATACGTGTCTGAAGGCCACATTTTATGGGCTATTTCCAAGCAGACATTGAGCACATCAAAGAAACTAGAAGACCTGAGACTCCTTTAATAGATGACCTCCATTGTTAAGCTTTATTAGAACTGCATCAGAGGAATGCAGTTCCTCTCTCCACGGACTTTACCTGGTAGTCTGATGATTCTTACAGCCTCCTTGGGTTCCTCCATTTGTTCTCATGGGCATTTCCCCAGTAAATCTATTACATGTCTAATTCCATCTTGGTAGATGCTTCTTGGAGCACCTGACCTAACATACAGTAAGAATTGAAGATGGTGGGGTGTTACTTTCCTTGAGTTCCTTCCTGTTGGGCCATACAGGTTGGCAGGGACTAAGTTCCTTGCCTCTATGACCACATTTCCTATTGGGTTACCCTCTCTAACAGGTACAGTCTTGCTGACCTCCAGAAACTGCTCAATTTGTTCTTTCAAACACAGAATTGGTAGCAACTCCCTCCTGTTGACAGTACTGGAATACTTCATCATCCTTGTTAATTATCTTTAATTTTACCCATGTTTTAGACACTTTCTTGAATTATTTTCCAACACCATTTGATATATGTTTAAATATTTAGAAAATAATTAATATACAGAACTTACCTGTATCTTTCCCTCAGATTCTCCACTGTTTCATATCATAATCACTCTGCATGTGTGTATGTAATTATTTTTTCTGAATTATTTGAAAGTTTCATATCTGATGCACTGTCTAGCAAATATATTTCCCTACAAACAAGGACTAAAGATATTATCTTGCATATCCATACCATTATCTGAAAACAAGAAAAATTAACATTAAAGCATTATTATCTAACCTACAAATCTTATTCTAATTTTTCCAATTGACTCAATAATGTATTCTATGAAAAATTTAGTCCAGATTTGAATTCATAATCATATATTACATATTCACCCCCACTGCATGCAGCATCTATTTTCTGCCAAGTTTCTGAAAGTTATAGTAATTGATATGAGAAAAGGCCCTAGGAAACAGACCCTCAGAACTGGATTATGGAATAAGTTTGCTTAAACATTTGATGGGTATATGTATAACCTTCTTCCTTGATGGGTAAGGGAATAAGACATGGCATTCAGTATCATCATGATCAGTTGAATTATCAGTAGTGGCATGAAAGGGAAGAGATCAAATGGATGTGGCATGTAGTTGGTTGGGTGATAACGGTGATTAAAGAAATTGTGTCATGATAGCTTCTTTTTATAATCCTAGAGAATGTCATACAAAAAAAGAACAAATTGAAAACTTCAAATGCACAACACAACACAAAGTACAAGTAGAAAACTGGAAAGTATGGCAACTTTAAAATAGTCCCTTACTATCAGTATCCATACAGAAGGTATGGCTAAGGATCAAGGAGAGGACTTGAATGTAAACATTTAGGAGGTACACCACCAAATAAATATGTAACGTTGACACGTCTCATGTCAAGGCAAGAGCATTGGGAAAGGAGCAGAACTCTGAGACAGGAAATAAAGAAATTGGGCAGATAAGACAAGGCTGAAAATTTTGAGTCCCCAAATCTCCCTGAACTTTGTCTACCAGCAGAAGCAGCCCCTTCTCTTCTGGCAGAGAGGAATCAACCTTCCTCTGGTATTACCAGGAGCACATTGGCTAACAAGAAAAAGGCAGTTGTCTATTTCCCTGAGGATCTTTCCTCACCATGCTTCATCATCTCCAAGTCCATAATTCAAGTTGAATCCCAGCATAACCCAGCCAGAGAAGAATAAAGCATGATCCAAATGGAGATAGCCTATGTACCTAAAAAGAGTGCAGGATCTTGACAACGTGAATCAGAAAGAATTTGAGGAGCATGTACATATGTGTATGGGTTCTAATACTACATTCATTAAAATGGAGCAAATAAACTGATAGAGTATAATCACACAGGATTTAAGATTTCATGTATACTGTGTTTCCACAGGCAAATGTCAGTAGCAGTAACAGTCTACCAGGTGGATTAACTGAAGCATAGACTCAACCATGGCTTATAATCAGTAATACTGAAATGCTAGAACTTAAGTCCCTGACATACTATAGAGAAAGTAATGCAGGATTTTTTTCTCAGCCCCTTCATTAGACTCGCAAACATTTACTCAGCCTGTTGTGCTCAAACCCTTTCAGGAGGATGGATGTGAGAGTGTGGGACCCAGCCAGCCACTCCAGGCACTGGCAGGAACAAGCACTGAATGGAGCTCATGCCCAGACAAGGCATGAGCAAATGAGTGTGGAATCCAGTGAGCCACTCTGGGTGCTGTCAGTAGAAAGCTCCATGCAGGGCTCATGGCCAGACCAGCTGTAAGCAAACAAGTGTGGGATCCAGCTGGCCACTCCAGGTACTGGCAGGAGCAAACTCCATGTGGTGGTGCCAACGTACGGGGTGTCTGCCACCTCAAAGCCAAAGAGGGGGTTTCTACAGCCTCCTTTAGTTCCACTGTCTGCAGACAGCTGTGTGTTAACAGCTCAGTTGGCCCCTTGTCTCATCACACGAAGAAAATGCCCTCTGCCAGCAAGTGCAAAGGACCAGTGTGACAGCCTTTTTGTGTCCTCACAATTGGCTAGTCCTGAGCTCTTGTTCTGTGTCCAAAAAGAATGAGGTTATGTAGACACTTAAAAGATGGTGAAGGTGGAGAATTTTAGTGAGCAGTGGAAATGGCTCTCAGCAGAGAGGGTAGCTAAAGAGCGAATAGGAAGGGCAGGTAGTCTTTCCTGAAGTCAGGTTGTCTTCACCCTGAAGTCCAGCCATCTCTTCTCAAAAGCTCTATCATCTCTTTCCTACCAACTGAGTCTGGGGTCTTTATAGGCAGAGCATGAGGGTAGGGCAGGCCATAGGTAGTTTTGGAAAAGGCAACATTCAATTGGAAAAACACATTTTTCAGAAAGAACTAATCAGGAGAGAGCAGGCAAACGGGAATAGAAGTTTTCACTTTGGGCCGCTAGTTTCAGGCTACTTTGGCTTGAAGGTGGGGTTTCTCCAGGGACCCGCTCTTGTCTGCCTAGAATTTCTCTGCCTCCTGCCACTATCAAAAGGAGTTCAAAATCTCATGAAGATGAGAGTACCTGGCTGGATCTATCATACACAGCCTGCTCAGCCATTCCCCTAATCATAAACCCTTGAAGGGCCCAGAAGACACATTTTCCAAAGGACATTAAGAAATGTGTTGGTGAAGGAGACAATGACATTCTCAGAAAGCTCTGTGAAGTCTGTTTTTTATAAAGCATAGATGATGGGGAGAGAGGCTGCAAAGCAATCAAGCTCTCTGAGTTTAATAGTGACTCTAGGATCCTGGCATGGTAGAAGCCAGCTAGAAGTGCCTAACCCTCAGAACCATATCAGCTGTAAGGACAGGGTAGAAATCAGAATGTTTTATGAGAGTGGCAGGAGGCAGCCTAGGCAGATAGGGGCACCTCCCCAGTGAAACCCCACCTCCAAGCTGAAGACAGTTTAAAGACTGAAACCCAAGCTACAAGTTAGATCCTTGGACCAAATTGAGAACTTGTCTTTGTGTTTGGCATGCTGTCCTCTGATTTATGCCCACCCTTCACCTACTTTACATATACCTACCCTTTGCTGATTGGTTTTCTACACTGAGGTGCCCACCTTTGAGTGGTATCTTCACTTTAACCTTATTTGCATAAGGTTACTCACAAACCAATCAGCATGCACTCCACATTCTAAGTCCATAATAGGGTCTGGACCCAGTCATAGGAGAGGTGCCTTCCAGCCTTCAGGTAAGGGAACCAGACACCCCCACATCTCATGTTTGCTCAGAGATTTTCTTTCAGAAAGTAGAATTTATTTCCTTAATAAATAAAGAAAATAAATTCCAGTGTCAGAGCACCTAATTCTTCCTGAAGAATTCAAATCTAACAGAGCTAAGGAGCATAAAGACTAACATTTTGACCCACAGAGATCTGTGCCAATGGCTAACTGATCATGGGGTCCTAGTGATAAAATCATCCTAGGTGCAGCTTAATATTTATCAATAGGAAAAGTTGAGGTTAAGTAGGCAGCAATCTGACTCATCACTGATTAGAATATCCAGGCTCTTACCTAGTTGCCAAGCTTATACCAATTTGCAAGCCTCTTGAATTCAGGGAACAGGTGCCACAAAGAAGCTTGCATATTGGAAGTAATGAAAATCAGCATCCTAGTCAATGGCTTTCTAGCTTGGTTATATATAAGACTTACTTTAAAAAATACTACATTTGGCCCTATCTCCAGACCTTCTGACTGATATACATGCCATCTGAGGAATTGGTCAAAAGAGAAACTAAAAGTGGCTAAAGTTTGAAACAATAAAATGATATCCAAAAGCATCCAAATAAATCAGAAGGAACTAAACCAATACCCACAGAGTTAAATGCTCACATTTTGTCTACTTTGTACGGAACAATTAGAGTGTATCCGTTTGAAAGAAGTTTACAGAAAGAAGAGACATGAAAATGTAAATTAAAGTGTGAAACGTTTAACCCAATAGGACAGAACTGAGGAGGAAAGCCAGAAAGAAATTGTTGGAATTAATCATATAATTGGTACCTAAAATTGTGTACTGAATAACCATGAGTAAAATGATAAAGGAATTTCCAAAAAGTCATTTGTTTAAAAATCCCCCAAAATTGAAATATAAAATCAGAAATGTATTGGCAATTAGTAACAACTTTTGGCTACTAATTGCTATAAATCATAAACCAAGACTGATAAACTACTTAAGAAACCGAAGTTCTACTATAAGGACACATGCACACAAATGTTCATTGCAGCACTGTTTACAGTAGCAAAGACCTGGAACCAACCCAAATGCCCAATGATGATAGACTGGTCTGGGAAAATGTGGCACATATACACCATGGAATATTATGCAGCAATCAAAAATGATGAGTTCGTGTCCTTTGTAGGGACATGGATGAATCTGGAGAACATCATTCTCAGCAAACTGACACAAGAACAGAAAATGAAACACCGCATATTTGCACTCATAGGCGGGTGATGAACAATGAGAACACATGGACACAGGGAAGGGAGTACTACACACTGGGGTCTATTGGGGGGAATAGGGGAGGGACAGCGAGGAGGGGAGCTGGGGAGGGATAGCATGGGGAGAAATGCCAAATGTGGGTGAAGGAGCAGAAGGCGGCAAAACACACAGCCATGTGTGTACCTATGCAACTATCTTGCATGTTCTGCACATGTACCCCCAAACTTAAACACAATAAAAAAAGAAACCAAAGATAAAAATTATAAAATGCTAAAACTTTGGCAAAATAAAAAATTATCAAAAAATGTTTCAAACAAAATCAATATCTATAGAAAAACCACATGCTCAGTTTTGAAATTTTATTTGACTTTAAAATATACTTTTAAAAATATTAAATACACTCATATTAGATAAAAACACCTTATGATTTTAGCCTTTGATAAGTTCAAGTTTCCCTAATCTTACTATAAAACAATTGATCATTCAAATTTTGCAGTAATCATTACAAGCTGTTAAAATCATTCCATAATTTATGTAAACATTTAAAATAATTTAAAAGAAACAAAATTTTAGTAAATTAAAAAGATTTAGTAAATTTTGTGAATTAAGTTTCTTTACATTTATTTTAAGCTAATTGGTTTTTAGCTTATTGTTAGCACATGCTGCTCTAAGAGTTTAATACAGAGATTTTTATGATCTCTCAAAAACCTCAATTTTGCCTCAAACTTATGCTTCTTCGGGCTATGTGTATGGGATTGAAAACATCTGGATATGTGGCTGAGTGTGGTGGTTCACTCCTGTAATCCAGCACTTTGGGAGGCCAAGGCAGACAGTTCACTTGAGGTCAGGAGTTTGAGACCAGCCCGGCCATTGTGATGAAATTCCATCTCTACTAAAAATATAAAAATTAGTCGGGCACGGTGGTTCATGCCTGTAATCCCTGCTGCTCAGGAGGCTGAGGCAGGAGAACCACTTGAATCTGGGAGGTGGAGGATGCAGTGAGCCAAGATTATGCTACTGCACTCCAGCCTGGGCAACAGAGAGAGACTTCGTCTCAAAAAATAAGTAAATAAATCTCGACATGCCATTGTAACAGCTGTTTAATTCTGAAGAACACGTTAATAGCTATATTTTTAAAAACATGTACAAATTCCACAGACCAATCCAGATGTTTACTTTCCCACAGGATAAATTGAGTCAAAAGGCTAAATTTCTAAGTTTTGTTGGTAGCAATCACTAACAGAAAATATGTATGAGTGATGATAAAGAAAAGGAAAAGGAAGAGGAAGAGAAGGAGGGCATGGAGTACAAGAGGAGGAGAATACTTTTTATTTTAAATTCTGGAGTACATGTGCAGAATGTGCAGACTTGTTACATAGGTAAATGTATGCCATGGTGATTTGTTGTACCTGTTAATCTATCATCTAGGTATTAAGCCCAGCAGGCATTAGCTATTTTTCCTGATGTTCTCCTTTCTCCTGCACCCACCCGCATGAAAAGGTGCCAGTATGTTGTTCCCCTCCCTGTGTCTATGTGTTCATGTTGTTCAGCTCCCACTTATAAGTGAGAACATATGGTTTTTGGTTTTCTGTTCCTATGCTAGTTTGCTGAGGATAATGGCTTCCAGCCCCATAAATGTTCCTACAAAGGACATAATATGATTCCTTTTTATAGCCACATAATATTCCATGGTGTATATGTACCACATTCTCTTTATTCAGGATACAATTGATAGGCATTTGTGTTAATTTCGTATCTTTGCTATTGTAAATAGTGCTGCAATGAACATATGTGTGCATGTATTTTTATAATAGAATGATTTATATTCCTTCAGGTATATACCCAGTAATGGGACTACTGGGTCATATGGTATTTCTGGTTCTAGGTCTTTGAGGAATTGCCACTCTCTCTTCCACACTGGTTTAACTGATTTACCTTCCCACCAACAGTATAAAAGCATTCCTATTTCTCCACAGCCTCGCCAGCATATGTTATTTCTTGACTTTTTAATAATTGCCAGTCTGACTGGCATGAGATGATATCTCATTGTGGTTTTGTAATGATTAGTGATGTTGAGCTTTTTTTCATATGTTAGTTGACCACATAAATGTCTTCTTTTGAGAAGTATCTGTTTATGCCCTTTGCCCTCTTTTTAATGGGATTGTTTTCTTTTTACTTGTAAATTCGTTTAAGTTCTTTGTAGATCCTGGATATTTGACTTTTGACAGGTGGCTAGAAAGCAAAAATTTTAGGAAGAGAATAATTGTGCTTTTCATAGTAATTCTGTTACACACATTAGGTTATTACAACAACTCCCTGAGGAATTTAAAGTAGTAATAACCTTATTTTTCAGAGAGAGAAACCAAAACTGAATAAATTTAAGTTACCAAAGACTACAGAAAATGACAAAGGCAAAGATAGAATTAAAAACCAGGTAGGATAAAAAGTTTTTAAAAAAATACCACTTAGACTTTAAATATCAATCCTAGTATAACTTCTAGCATAATAAATAACATTGCTTTCTTATCTTTTTAACTCGAATCAGGGTTGGGTATAAAAAATCCTTTTGCAGCTTCCTACAGGATCCTGAACTTAGAGGAGTTTTAGCAAATATTATTAGACATTCAGTGTTTCCTGTAATTATGTTAAATATCATAGCCTCTCCTAACCCCTTTTTACAAAATTCCAATGGTACACCCAACTAACAAGGACGTGTGTGTGGTAGTTTAGTTCAGGAGAAATCTCAATCATGGCTGCTCTGCAGTCAGATACTGAGTCAGAATCCCAGCTCCATATACACAGCCAGAGCAAGTGACTTGGCCTCCCTAAGTATGTATCCCCATCTCCAAATGGGTAGATAATAAGAGCACAAATGTCACAGGCTATTTTGAGAATTGGATGAGTTATCCATATAGTGCTTAGTATTCTCCTCTCCAGCACATAATAAGTTCTCAGAAACTGTTGGCTATGTTTTAAAAGGAATATGTTCTTGCATTTTTGTCTAGGAGAATGAACACTAAAATTTTCAATACAATGTAATTCCAAAAATATACATGGTTAACAGACAGCATGTAAAGTTCATGCTGTTCCAAAAACAAGTATGTAAATCTCCGATAACATCCATCTCACACTTGGTCCCACTAACACACATGGAGCATATTACTTACAACTATATTGGATTATAGATTTTCTTTTGTGTAAGAATGCCTGTGTATGTGATTATAGACATTCCTTGTCTCTAATCCCATCTGCATTATAGTCTGGTCAGTGTCATCAGTGAATAGGTCAGAATTAGGTCCAGATGGAAGCAAGAACTGTTAGTAGTCTAATACAGAAAATGCCATAAGAGATGACCATTTAGTGCAAGTTGAGAGACTGGGGATTTCTCTGACACTAAACTAAGATTACATACTTTAAATTTAAGTTTCACAGTTCTTTTCATGTCCACCTTTCCAGTTATCGCAAAACAGATCATTCCTAGGCCTAGTATGGATAGCATTATTAAAAGTAAAAATGTAACTCTGTATTATCCTTATGTTTTCATCAACGGGAGATGAAAAGAAAGTAAAAAGTTCTTAGAATGTTATCTGTAAAATCCAAGACTGAGGTTTTAATATCAATATCAGTCCATGAGAATTGGATACCAATAAGCAATATGTAGCCCAATTAAGAAATGTCAAAATATTTTTAAATGCTTGTTCCGTCAATGGTGTTAATAATCTTCAGCTGTTTCTTAAATAATGTGGTAAAGTTACTATTGTTTACCTCTGCTTCCTAAGTCTATGGAAGAGTACATATCCCAGACTGCTAGTAATTAGGCAGGGCCACATAACTAGTTCTGCCTGATAGAATATGAACTGAAATAGTATGCTTCAGTTCTTCACCAAAGAATTTAATTGCAAGTGCAAGATCTTCTCACTCTCTAACCTTCTCCACGAGTTCAAAGGGTAAAGCTTCAAGGGAGCCTCTGTCAGCCCAGCTCCATGTGAACTAGGGTGTCCCACCAACCCACATGGAGGGCAGCATCAGTAAGTTATGTTAAGCCACTTAGTTGTAACTGCAGCACAGCCCAAACAATCCTGCCTAATATAAACAGAATCAATATTTTTCCAGCAGACTTTTGAAACAGCTGTGGAATCCTTCTTATTTTACTATTATTAGTGAGAAATGAAATAATCTATGCCCATTCCATTTACTGTTATCAACAATATGACAGTACTCTTGGGCTGTCTTCATTAACATGACTTTATTACTCCAGAAAACTTTTGCTCAAGGAAAAAAAAAGTCGCAAATGAATGCATTAACGTATCTCACTTTAAAACTTCCCAATAATCCATTTAAACTAACATCAAACTGCTCAACTTTCCAACTGATACTATATAATCACTATTTACTCTCCAAGACACCCTTTGAAACTCTTTTCTCAAAAGTTTTATTTTGTGATGCCCATGATTCCTAAGCTATCACAGCATAAACTTTGCCCAAACAGAATCTGTATCAACACAGGTTTGGAGATAAGCATTTTGATTCAATGTGGCACCCAAATGTTGAAACCTATTTGCTATTCCTGATCTAGAAGAGTCAGGGATTGAAGGATTCTGGTACATCTTAAGACAAAGTGGGGCTAACAATCTTAGGACTGGCTGAAAGTCACAAAGATCCAATCAAAGATCTTGATTATTTCATCTAGTCTAGCAGAATATTACTCTCTGGAGATTGTACAAAATGAGGACTACATATTGAAAATGCTAGGAAGAACTGAAGGAAGCATGCTTACTAAATTCAGATGAATTTAATAAAAGTTAATATTAAGAGCAGGGATATGTCTAGTTCCCTTCCTTGTCCCCCCAAATCCTTTGGCTCCCAGAATGCAAGAACTAGGGTTATACTCTCAAGGAGTATTCGTGAATTCAAATGAAAATGCCTACAGAGACTGACACTCAATTATCTCACAATGAAATAAAAAGTTTTTGATCCTATGAATCCCAGGAATTTTAGTTCCTCACTATCAAGTATGAGTGTATAGAGATCACCAGATATTTGAGGATAACCTTCAATATGAAAGAAGCAGTGAACCCTCACCCAAATTAAAAAAAAAAAAAAAAAAAAAAAAACACTACAAGAAAATAAACACTATGCAAAGCAGAATAAAATTTCAAAAAATAACCTCTGAAAGAAAAAATATTACATTTGTGGGGCGGTAGGGAGCAGAAGATGATAAAGATAAAACAAGATATAAAGGACAAAAAATTTTAAAACTATAAATATAACAGAAGAAAGAAAAATATTTAACAGAAGGATTGAAAAATTAAATTCCACCAGAAAGCAGTATGTAAAAGAACAAGAGATTAACAGTAGGAGAGAAAAGAGTTCCTAAGAGGCTAACTCAGGAATCAATTTGACTAAGTATTACAGCAATAGGTAACAGGGATAATAAAAGGCAAAAAAAGTATCAAATAAATAAAGAAAGAAAATGTTCCAGAACTGTAAGTAAGTTTCTAGACTGAAGTATCAGTAAGTGCTCAGCACAGTAGATGAAAAAAGACCCAGACTGAGGTACATCATTGTGAAATTTTTAAACACCATGAGTAAAGGTAAGATTCTAACAGCTTCCAGAGAGAAACAATAAAGGTCATATGCAAAGTACTGATAATTAGAATAGTGTGAGATTTTTCAATAACATAATTAAAAATTGGAAGACAGCCACAAATGCTTAACTTCTGATTATGGAAATTTTAAGTGTGAATAATATAAAGAATCTCAATACACCTTCCACCCAGCTTCAAGAATTGTTTACTCATGCCCAACCTTTACTACAAACTATTTCTCCCTCATCCATGAACATTTAGAAGATAGCAACATATATCACCTGTAATAATTTTAGCACATATCTAAAATCAAGAACACCCCATTTAAAACTATACTTTAAAACATAACCATACTTTTATCCCACCACCAGATAATCATTCAAAATTTTTTGTCAACCAACTCAGTGTTTACACTTCCATGATTATCTTTTGTTTTGTTTTGTTTCCTGAGACGTGCTCTGTCACCCAGGCTGGAGTGTAATGGCTCAATCTCCACTCACTGTAACCTCCACCTCTTGGTTTCAGGCAGTTCTCCTGCCTCAGCCTCCCGAGTAGTTGAGACTACAAGCACATGCCATCTCTACTAAAATTTTTGTATTTTTAGTAGAGACAGATGTTCACCAGGTTGACCAGGCTGGTCTCAAACTCCTGACCTTAAACCATCCACCCACCTCAGCCTCCCAAAGTGCTGTGATTACAATGATGAACTACTATGCTCAGACTCTTTTCTTTTCTTTTTATAACAGTTTGAATCTGGATCTGAGTAAGATAAATACATTGCTGTTTTTAATATGTTTGTGATTTTTTTTTTGAGACGGAGTTTTGCTCTTCTTACCCAGGCTGGAGTGCAATGGCACGATCTCGGCTCACCGCAACCTCCGCCTCCTGGGTTCAGGCAATTCTCCTGCCTCAGCTTCCTGAGTAGCTGGGATTACAGGCACGCGCCACCGTGCCCAGCTAATTTTTGTGTTTTTAGTAGAGACGGGGTTTCACCATGTTGACCAGGATGGTCTCGATCTCTTGACCTCGTGATCCACCCGCCTCGGCCTCCCAAAGTGCTGGGATTACAGGCTTGAGCCACCGCGCCCGGCCTGTTTGTGATCTCTTTTAACTTATAAGTTCCTTCTCCAATTCTTTCATTTCTTGCAAAATTTTTGTTGAAGAAATTGAGTTTTTTTTTCCTTTAAAGTTTCCCACTGCATAGATTCTGCAGATTATCTCTCTTTGGTATGATATAATGTGTTCCTCTCTCCACTGTAGTTCCTACAAATAATCCTGTAGTTAGATCCTGAGATTTGAACAGATTTAGGTTAAAGTAGTTTTATTAGCTTGACACTTCCACAAGCTGTGTTCTGTAATTCAGTCAGGAGGCACATGATGATGTACATACATCTGATGTACATATCAGATGCTGCTCATATAAGCAGCAACTGATGATCAATGCCTGAATCCATGCATTCATTGGTATTGAAAAATGCTACTCTGATTCTATCTTTCCTTCTTAGTTTATTAATAGAGATACAAAGAGAAATATATGTCATCTTAACAACTATTTAGTTACTTGACATAGTTACTGCTAGAAGAGCAGAACAAATTCTTGATTGTTTTCCCTTATCAATTTTCAAAATAATGAGTTATTTTCCTGATACCTTCCAATGATAATAAAATTTTGTCTCAAAATTTCATATTAATATAAGTATGTTTGATGTATTCATCTACTTCAATCACTGAGGTTATTATTCTTATTGATGCTCAAATTGTCCCATCTTTGGCCAATGTAAGCCCCAGGGACCCCTGGGTCCTTCTGACATGATCCAGTATGTTTGGTGACATTCTTGTTTTCTCATATAACAAAATTTCCCCAGGCTTATCTATTGTAGTTTCTAACACAGAGATGGAATAAGCCATTTCTTCAATGTTCATTGTTTTTAGAGGAAATATTATTTAAGGAACACCGTTTGGGCACCAGTTATCAATGATACCAGGTTGCTCATTGTTTCTGGACTCCAGCTGACAAAGCTATATGTAATGTGTACTTTTCAATAAAAATAGTAACATGATGTAATATTGTCAACAATACACTATTGATTATTCCAATTAAAATGCAATTTATGAGTCTTTTACTTAGCCCTGTGAATCTTACATTCGTCCTTTCTCTCATAACAACAACTTGATTCGCAAGGACACCAATGCATGCAAAACTATCCAAGAATAACAATACTAACACTAGCATCAACTGTATGAGTAGTATATCAGTTTAAGATATTTTGCAGTTCTTCTTTTCACAGAAGTAGGAGCATATACTCAAAATACTGTGTTGTAAAGTCATTTATGATAATTTATCTTTCAAAGTTATGTTGTCACACTGCTCTGACATCATTGAAATTTCCTATGGCCCTCCTGCACTCAATTTAAGATGGACAGTTCTCTCCCAGTTTCAGCTACTGTCCACAGAATTGCCTGTGAAGCTCTCCAAACTGCGGACCTAACTGTGTCTGCAGTTTTCTCCAGTTCTCTGGATCATGAAAACCTTACTGGCAACCCTCTTGTTCCTCATTAATTGCTTCTGGTACCACATGGATTCTGTAGGGAATTGGTGGTTTTTTCCTCTGCACTCATATTTTTGCACTTACTAGACTACTTTGTCATCCAGTTTTGTTTTAGAGGTTGTTCGTTGTTTTTCAGTTTTCCTTTCTCATTTTTCTGTTTGTTTTATGAGAAAATTCAGTGGAATTATTAAACTGCACAGTTACCTCCATTTTCTAAAACTCCTTGAATAACTTTCATTGACTAATCTTTCTCTTCAAAACACTCAGTAACAAATAATTTTCATTTTATAATACCATATCCAGCCAACTTAGCAATCAAGTAGAAGGAAGTAACGCAGACAGATTCACATTTGCCAAATCTTAAAAAAAAATTACCTTTTAGGGGCCCTTTCTCAGAAAACTACTGAAAGATGTGTTTAAACAAAATGAACAAGAGTACAGAAGAAAGAAAACATAGAATTTAGGACATAGGAGTTCTTGCCTGGGTTATTAGCAAAGAAAACTCAGGAGGAATGTTCTAGGATGCTATCATGCCCTAGAGAGCAATCAGCCTAATGTGGAATAGAATTTAAAATTCCCAAAGGAAATTCTTCAGAGATAGACACTGACAGATTATCTAATGTGTTCAAGCCTATGAAACACAATGTCAAGAGATTTTACAATTTTATTGGAATATTTGGCAAGTATAGGAGAAACTTCTAACTATCCCACAATATTCATTCTCATATTAGAAAACTAAATCCTCATGTACTTTAATAAGTAGTCAATATATAGCACTTACAATTGATAAATACTAAAAAGTAATAGAAGCATATTATTCCAAAATACGTAAATACCAGGAGAAACTGCTACAAGAGTTGAAAGTATTCACTGATAGAGTAATTAGCTGATGGATAAGTCCAGTGAGAGCTACTGCTTTTTGTTATAAACCTTCAAGCACCATTTGATTTTTAAACTCTGTGCATTTATATCTTTGATTAAAAAATTAAGTAATCTGTAGTCAATATACTGGGACAGGTGGTTTCCATGGCTTAGATGTAGCAAGATGCACTTTCATTAAAGGTAAATGTAATCTAGCTGATGAGGATAGACACACAGATATTAGTTCATCACAATCTCTGTAATGACACAGTATATAGAACATAGTTGACTTCATTGAATATTTGTGTTTAACTATCAAAAAGATTCTTTCTCTTCTATTGCTTCAGGAAATATAAAATATATAACATTCTTTTAAGACTCCACAGGGAAAACTGCATAAATATTTTCCTGAGGAACTTAGTGCCTTCCACATTACCCTGTAGACATTTATGTTTGGGCTGGGATTGTGTTTGGTCTATTTCCAGTTTTATCTTTAGCTCAGTGTAGGGTACATCAGAGTTGCTCAATCAGTACTAGATAATTGAATGAAACCATTTCAGAATCTTCTTCCTATGATCCATATGAAATTCTTACTTTTCACTGGAACATTTCCTTCCTTATTGACACTCAAAGAAATCCTGGGTAGTATTGGGCAAGAGAAGAAGACATTCAAAAGAAAAAGACTGGGAATGCCCAAAACAAAAAAATGGAAAAGTTCACAGCATTTGGCAAGGCTAAAGGAAAAGGGAAAATAAGGCATCAGTACTGATCTAGCCTCATATACTTTCAAGCCACCCAGGCTAAGAACCTAAAGCTCAGGGAGTTCATTATATTGACCAAGGCACACCACCGGTTTGTGGTAGAAAGAGCATTAATCTTCCAGCCCTCTAGTGTCCATAGCAATGGACTAGTAATTTTACATTATTAATATACATAGGTTAAAATAATTGTATTTACACATAAGTAATTCCACAAAAATGAATCACATAATTTGTCTTCAGATGACTGTTGTTAACTAATGACATGAAGTTGTTTTTACATCACTTTATATTATGCTTGTTCAAATAGTGGTTTTAAGACTAACATTTTTCTGAAGCTTATTCAAGGTCTAGAAAACTTTGGGGAAAAAAGGAATAATACATAAACTCTGCAATAAATGGATTGATAAATCAGGGATGTCATGATGTGCTCCTGGTGGAATGCTGAAGTAGAGACAAGTTATTTAGAAATCACAGACCTTGTTTAGGAAATGGGAAGTATGGACAAGTTCTCACGCGCTCAGTATCCCTTTTCTGCCCAGAAACATGAAAGCAATGCACCCTCCCTTGGCCACAAGCATTCATAGACACGTAGAGGTCTCCCTTATCCACCCTTACCAGTAACATTTTATAAGGGCTAGTTAAATAAAATGGAATGCTCATACACAAGCTTTCTTTTAACAAAATAGGACTGAGTGTTTTGTATTTTGAAAGTTATTTCCAGGCTGCCAAAACATTTTAAAAGTATAAACCAGTTCCCATAATGCAGAACCAAAAGTGAAGTGATTATTAATTTTGAGGAATAGGGTTGAAATTACATAAAAGGAAAATTATTAAATCCATATACAACATAACTTATATAACTCATTAGAAAATTGCAAGTTGTTTAATGTTAAGATTATCAATTTATCAGTGTTAAAGATGATACTACTTTATCTTTGAAACTCTGATAGTATTGGCTATTGCTTGGAATGACATTCTCTAAAATTCCCTTTCAGTGAGTCTAATATTGTCTCTTACACTTTCACATGATCTAATTATTGATTCAATACTCTTGAAAAAATGTACATAGGAATTTTAAGTAGAAAGTAAGAAATGGAAGGGAGCTTGCAACATTTTAGTTTCTTGTTCAATCTCACTTCTTTTCTGGAAAGTGGAAAGACTTGAACCATGAAGTCAGAGACCTAGACACAAACCCTGCTGCCAGTCATGTCACTCAGTTTATTTACACTCTCTAAATTTCAGCTCCTCATCTATAAAAATGGAAAGAATAATATCTATCTTATATGGCTGATGTAACTAATAAGTAAGATAATATACAAAATATCCAATTGAGCATTAGATTGTGTAATCAATGAGTGGTTTTTTTTTTATCAATTCTAGCCCTAAATTATATTAAAACAACTTTTTACAGGGTCTTGTTTTCAATTTCTCTACCCTTTTACCCTTTTTACAATACCAAAAACATGTTCTGAATCAGTGTAGTGAGATTCATGTATGTAAATCTGTGGTTGTGTTGTTTAACACTCTTCCGTATATTGAGCTTTTTACCCAAAACAAAATAAGATTCAGATTTAGAGAAAAGCACATTTTTGTTTGGTTTGGTTTGGTTTGGTTTTGATTTTGATTTTTTGTTTTTTCAGTTTTTTATTTTAATGTATTTTTTTACCATGAGAAAAGAGGTAAGACGTTTTCAGTTATTCCTCTAATAGATAATTCTCTACTACTAATTGCTCAGATTGGGGAAACAAAATATGAGAGATAATCTGTCAACAGAGAAAGCTGCACATCCCAAGAGTTGTGATTAGCAGCTGCCCCAGAGAATCTGAATCCTGGAAGAGGACCATTTACAGCCAGCTCTAGAGTTGAGAGAGAAGGAAGAGAATTTCTCAATGTCAAGCAACAAGAAGCACAGACACTGCCCACAATTTTTAGTTGAGTATTTACTACTACAGCCAAGTTTTCTACTTGCAGCACCATTTCCCACCCTTTGGGGAATAATCAAGTGAAGTCCCTGAGGAGAGATGTAAAACAAAGGATTTATCACAGAGGCCCTGGGAAGGAAGCAGCTTTAATCTGAAAGTCTGTATCATCTCTTGAGAAGGGACTATTCCAAGGATATATATGAATACAGTTAAGTATATGCATTGAGAAAGAAGGAAGAGCAGCCAAGAAAGGTGCCACTAGACAGCCTCTACTACAGAAATGCCATACAGGTTTGTACACACATAGAATAAAATGTAACTAAGAGGGTTTGATTCTGAATAGTGACTGCATTTGTTCTCATTACAGAGCTGTTAATGCATGTTTTGGCAGTGTTCTCAGAGCTCCCATTCTCTCTCCCAGTATAAGCTATGAATTGCAGCAATGCCCTCAGCCAGTGTGCACTCTAGCACAGTACCACAAGTGAAGGAATCCACAGTGGACAATGTTTAGTTCACTTGGACCTCTCTGCTATTTATTTTGTGATCTGAGGAACTATGTTGATCTGTAGTAGCTGACAAAAAGATATGGATGTGGTAAAGCTGGATCAAAGTAAAGAAGAGCATCAACAATATTAAAATTCCAATTTCATGGCACCTCAAAGTACCTTCAAAGATCTGATAAAGATCAGAGGGTATCTAGCAACTGGTGGGAATTCTTTGGCATCAAAAAGAAACTTTGGCTGAGGCCTGGGTTTATGGATTGAAAACTGCATGAATGGCTGCAGTAAGAAACTGATCAGAGGCTCATCTTAACTCCAGGGCATGTGCAAGGACCATATATTGAGAAAGACCAACCATGTGTACTGTGCTGAGAAAGCAGCAAACACCCCCATAGAGCCTTGACTCAACTCCTACTCTCCATTCCTAGGAAGGCATTCCCTCACCTTCCCTACCCTCCCTGTCCAAATGTCTTCTCCATACACAGAGACATCTAAATTAGGAGATTTACTTCAAACATCTGGTCCCATATCATACTGATAGCCACCTGCTCGTATACACTGCTGTAACAGAATTAGTCATCCTCTACCAAGGAGCCAGAAAACTGGCTGCATAGAGATACAGAAGAGACTGACTCAGTGTAGGGTCAACTGAGTCTTTTAATGATCTTTCATTAAGAGATAATATCTGTATTGTAATTAAATATAAGAGGAATAATAATCTTAAGAGGTATTTATTGTAGCCTACTACTTTTAAGGATTTTTCTTATGTACATACAAAAGCACATACATATCTCTGCATCTCTGTCCAACTGAGTTCTCATTCTATTGGGGAGGTGTGTGAATCAGAAGCAGAGGAGGAAAGGGAAAGAGAAGACAGAGGGAGAAGGGGAGACCAAGAGAGAAAGACCAGGTGGAAGAAAAAAACCAGAATAACATTCTCAACAGATTTTTGGCCCTTTTTAAATTGAATACTTTGTATGGTATTTCATGCTCCTAAGCTATTTTATGTCTATTATTTTTATATGTGGATAATATCCGTAGATAGCTGAATATGCTTTCAAATATCTAATGCAATTTTAACCAAATAAGTCTATAATTGTCCTACTGTATATCATATTGACTAGTTTTATACTAAACATGAGTTTAGGTTTTCATAGGTTTCTTCACCACCATTATCTTGGTTAATCAAGAATCAAATTCACCTTATGTTAAAGAAAGTAAGTATTTTAAATGACTGGTTTTGCAATTGTGTACTGGATTTCTTAAGTCAAGGAACAAGATTTTCTTAAAATGTCCTTTTTTCTCTCACTCCTTTGTTATCTATGTGGCTTCTTTCACTATTTGTAGAGAGAGAGAGCAAGAGTTGGGGGGTGGTACCCATTTCATAAGATACAACATCTTTCAAAATGAAGCCCAGTACTGGGTATTCAGGTTTCTAACTTCTTTTGATTCTTCTATGAAATTCTCTTAATGATGGAAGCTTTTTTTTCCAGAGTAGGAGCCACCTAAACACAACTCAAAAAGAATGGTAACAGAAAGACTTCAATCTTTCTCTGGCTTCAGCTTATCACAGAAGCCAGAAGAGCTTATCAAAGAAGAGTTTAACCAACCTTGGCAAGAAGCTATGTAAGCACTAAATATTAAATCGGTGTACAATTAAGTCAAGTTTAAGTGCCTTTGTAATTATTTTAAAACTCAATGAGAAAACGTATACATACATCCTAGTTTTCCTTTTTAAAGTCTAGGTTTGTGCATATTATCTTGGCATAATAATTAATAGTGCTCCTTGTCATTGCTCAATGTTCTAAACAAACTCAAAACCTCAATGGTTTAAAATAGAAGCTATACCAGACATTTCAAAAGCACATCTTTGGTGTTAAAAGGGGAAATGCACCTGGAAGAAACCTCATTGTGCTTATGTTCAAATAAATACCTTTCATATTTCCACCTAAGATATTGTTCAGGCTATGAACCAGGGGGCAGACTGCATGAGAATGCCTTGGAGTGCACATGAACTTTCTTAGAATATACTGTTATTTTGCCCCTCATGAGACATACACTCTCCCTTTTCCACTCCAGAGATTGCAGAAGGTATCACAAGCTCTTGTGGAGTTTTCTTTGAGCGTTTCCCAGCACTCTTTGTGATTGATTCTGTATAGGTTACTCTGAAGTTCAGAAAAAGGTGTTTTGAAATTCTAAATTCTTAGGACAAAAGTAGTCTTGTGGTGCTGCCTAATAACAATTTGTTCATACCACAATTATTTCAGAAGGTGAATTTTCTTCCAAGAAAAATCATTTTAATATGATACACTGTGACATGGTAGAATAAGAAAAAATAGAGTTATACATATACATATATATATACACAGAGAAAGAGAATTCTATGTAAATTACATATTTATATATACATAAATTATATTTTTATATTTATAATTGTGTTGTGTCACATTAAGTCATGTGACAAATGTGAACAAGGTTTATTGGAAAATTTCTTTGATGACTGAGCTTTGGTTTCAGTGGAAAACATTTTTTCCCTAATTCTAGCAAGTCAGAGTAGAAATCCCAGCTGTTACAAATAATGTAGCTACTTCAATAATATTTCCAACAAATTGAATCTGAAGCATACATTAAAGCTAACATTTTAAAGTGCTTAGCTATTTTCACTAAATATGCAAATTAACAATTTGATACTACTTGCTTCCACTTAAATTAATTTTTGCCAATATAAGGAAAACTGTCCTCACTTTTTATAGTACCAGATATTATAAGAGAATAAGAAAGAACAGTACATAAAATAGAGCCACACAATACAAAGAAAAACTTGTAGTCTTAGGAAATAATATATATAAGCAATCAAAAATGATGAGTTTTTGTCCTTTGTAAGGACATGGATGAATCTGGAGAACATCATTCTCAGCAAACTGACACAAGAACAGAAAACGAAATACCACATATTCTCACTCATAGGTGGGTGAGAAAAATGAGAACTCATGGACACAGGGAGGGGGGTACTACACACTGGGGTCTATCGGGGGGAATAGGGGAGGGACATTTGGCGGGGGGAGCTGGGGAGGAATAGCCTGGGGAGAAATGCCAAATGTGGGTGAAGGGGAGGAAGGCAGCAAAGCACACTGCCTTGTGTGTACCTATGCAACTATCTTGCATGTTCTGCACATGTACCCCAAAACCTAAAATGCAATAAAAATTTTTTAAAAAAATTGCCCTTACCTAAAAGATTGGTATCCTTGAAGTTCATAATTTATTTAAGAAGTCCCAGAGTAGTGAAATAATCTTATAAAAACTTATAACGTGTTATGCCCTATATTTATAATAAAAAGTGAAAGGGTTGTTCTTTGTGGTAGCTCTGGTCAGAGCTGACATTGATGGTCAGACCTCTCCCAGGCCTTGTATTACAAGAGATAATGAATAGGCATGTCCATACATTAGTCAGCATTTCAGGGTTGCAATATACAGATATATGCAGGTTGCATAATTATGAATATTGTCAAAGTTTACAATATAGAAACATTGGCTGGATGTGGTGGCTCACACCTATAATCCCAGCATTTTGGGAGGCCAAGGCAGGCAGATCAATTGAGGTCAGGAGTTTGAGGCCAGCCTGGCCAACACGGTAAAACCCTGTCTCTACTAAAAATACAAAAATTAGCTGGGATGGTGCATGCCTGTAATTCCAGCTACTCAGGAAGCTGAGGCAGGAGAAGCACTTCAACCAGGGAGGTGGAGGTTGCAGTGAGCCGAGATCATACTGCACTTCATCCTGGGCATTAGAGACTCCTTCTCAAAAAAAAAAAAATCATTGTTTAAAAGGGTGCCGTTATAATTATACAATCTTTCAACAAAATAGTAGAATAACACTGGTGGTATAGTAAAAATAAAATAAAATAAATAATTGTGCCCTGCATCTAACTGAATGTTTGATCCAGGGACTGTTTATAGCCAAAATCAGTTTTTTCAGCCATTCCATTAGATCAAGCTAACAGTAACAAACAACACTCAAATTTCAGTGAATTATAAAAACAAAAATGATTTCACTCCATGTCTGTTATGGATTAAAGGGGAGGCTCTGTACATGATATTCATTCAGGGAGTCCGCTGAGTGACTGAGTCAGCCACCATCTCCAAGGTTAAAAATCAGGATACAAGGAGGAAAAAATTCTAGGTGCTTTGCATCAACAATTAAATGTGCCAGCCCCCACATGTTTAGGTCACTTTTGTTCCCAACTCATTGGCTAGAGTTTGTCACATGACCTCGTCCAGTTGAAATGGGGCTATTTTATGATTGTGTAGTACTATATTACTGTAATTGTAATTTATATTTTCCTAATGACTAAGGATGTTAAATACATTTTCCAATATGCTTAATTTGCAAATGCTTTTCTCATTGAGATAATCATATGGTGCTTCCTCTTCATGCTATTAATGTGATTAGTTATACTAACTTTCAACTGTTAAATCTAACCTGTCATTCCATGAATAAGTCTTACTTGGTCACGATTCATATTTTTTAATAGATTATTGAATTTGATCCACTAATATATTATTAGTAATCTTATATCTATGTTCCCAGGGGATAATAGATAGCAGTTTTTCAATTTTTATTTTATTTTAGACTCGGGGTATATGTGCATATTTGTGAGAATATTGTGTACTGGTGGGAAGTGGGCTTCCAGCATACCTATTACCCCAAAAATAATGAACATTTACCTGATAGGCAATTTCTAAACTCTGAACTTCCTCCTATTCTTCCCCCTTTTGGAGTTCCCAATGTCTACTATACCCATCTTTATGTCTATGTGTACCCATTATTTAGCTCCCACTTATAAATGAGAATATGCAGCATTTAATTTTCTGTTTCTGAATTTGTTCACATAGGATAGTAGCCTTCAGCTTCATCCATGTTGCTGCAAAGGACATGCTTTCATTCTTTTAGGGGCTGCATAGTATTTCAATGTGTCCATATATCACATTTTCTTTATCCATCAACCACTGATGGACACATAGGTTGGTTCCATAACCTTGCTATTGTGAATAGTGTTGCAATGAACATACGAGTGCAGGTGTCTTTTTTATGTGATTTCTTTTCCTTTGGGTACACACCCAGTAGTAGAATTGCTGTGTTGAATTGTAGTTAAATTTCTAGTTATTTCAGAAATCTTCATACTGTTTTCCATACCAGGTTGAACTAATTTACATTTCTGCCAACAGTGTATAAGTGTTCCCTTTTCTCTTCATCCATCCCAACATCTGGGGTTTTTATATATTTTTTAAATAATAGCCATTCTGATTGGTATAAGATGATATCTAAGTGTGGTTTTAATTAGCATTTCCCTGATGATTTTTCCTCAAAAGAAATGTCTGTTCATGTCCTTTGCCCAGTTCTTACCGAGATTTTTTTTCTAGTTCAGTTATCTAACTTCCTTATAGATTCCAAATATTAGTCCTTTGTCAGAGGCCTAATTTGTAAGTCTTTTGAAAGAATCTTTAGAGTTTTCTAGGTATACAATCATAGTATCACTGAACAGAAATAATTTGACTTCCTCTTTTCCAATTTAGATGCCTTTTATTTCTTTCTCTAGCCTGATTTCTCTGGCTATGACTTCTGGTGTTATGTTGAATTATAATGGTGAGAATGGAAATCCTTATCCTGTACCAGCTTTTAGGTGGAATGCTTTCAACTGCTCCCCCTTTACTGTGACGCTGGCTGTGAATTTGATATATATATAGCTCTTGTTATTTGGAAGTATGTTCTTTTGATGCCTACTTTGTTGAGGGTTTTTGTCATACAGAGATGTTAGATTTTTGTATAGCAATATTTCATATGATGGGAGAGAATCCACGATGGCTGATCATTAACAGCTCAGAATTGTAGCTCCCAGTGAAAGCACAGAGAATGAGAGGACACCACACTTTAAGATGAATTTTCATCACCCATGGATCAGAAGATTCCCAGTGGAGGAGCCCCATGGGTCGCCAGCGTGACTCTTGTGGCTGGCACAGCGGTTTTGCCAGTGCCTCAGCGTGGCAGCTCTTCATGCAGAGAAAACGGGACTGGTTCCCCTTCTGACTGACATTTGGAGCTCCAAGAAGGCAGAGCTGCTTATTACAGACTCAAGAAGAAAGCCAGACTGAAGATTCCCAGGCAGAAAAGCACCATCAATCTTAACATGGCTGTTTTAGCTGGCGCATTGGGTTGCTTGGATTTCAGCACTGATAATCAATAAACTGGATGTCCACTCAGAAACCTATTTAGAAAGGCGGTAATTGTAAAGACCACAGATGGATAAATTTATAACAAATGGAAGAAACCAGCCTAAAAATGCTGAGAATACCCAAAATCAGAACCCTTCATCCTTTACAGGGGATTACAGTGCCTCATCAGCAATGAAACAAGCCCTGATGGAGAAGGACTGTGTACCATTAAATGAAGTAGGCTTCAGAAGGTGGATGATAAGGGAGTTAAAAGAACTTGTTCTAACCCAATGTAAGAAAACTAAGAACTTTGAAAAAAGGTTTGACAAAATGCTAACAAGAATAGACAATATAGAGAGGAATATAAATGAACTAACAGAGTTGAAAAACACAACACGACAACTTAGCAAAATATGTACAAGTTTGAATAGCCGAATTGATCAAGCAGAAGAAAAAATATCAGAGGTCAAAGACCAACTTAATGAAATAAAATGAGAAGACAAGATTAGGAAAAAAAGGATAAAAGGAATGAGCAAAGTCTCCAAAAAAATGTGGGACTATGTGAAAAGACCTAATTTACGTTTGATAGGTGTACCTGAATGTGATGGAGAGAATGAATCCAAGCTGGAAAATACTCTTCAGGATATTATTCAGAAAAGGTTTACCAATCTAGCAAAGCAGGACAATATTCAATCCCTGGTAATACAGAGAACACCACAAAGATATTCCTCAAGAAGAGCAACCCCAAGGCACATAATCGTCAGATTCACCAGGGTTGAAATGAAGGAGAAAATACTAAGGGAAGCCAGAGAGAAAGGTCAGGTTACCCACAAAGGGAAGCCTATTAGACTTACAGCAGATCTGTCAGCAGAAACCCTACAAGCCAGAAGAGAGTGGGGGGCAATATTCAACAACCTTAAAAGAACTTTCAGCCCAGAATTTCATATCCTACCAAACTAAGCTTCACAATTGAAGAAAAAATAAAATATTTGATGAACAAGCAAGTACTCAGAGATTCTATTACCACCAGGCTTTGCAAAAGCTTCTGAAAGAAGCATTATACATAGAAAGGAACAACTAGTATTAGCCTTTCTAAAAATATAAGTAAAGAGCATCAAAATAAAAAAGAATTTATATAAATGAATAGATAAAATAGCCAGTTAACATCAAATGGCAGTAACCCTAAATTTAAGCCAACTAAATCCCCCAATCAAAATATACAGCCAAAAAACAATGATATGCTGCATCCAGACCCATTTCACATCCAAAGATACACAAAGACTCAAAACAAAGGGATGGAGAAAAACTTACCAACCAAATAGAGAACAAAAATAAATAAATAAATAAATAAAAAGCAGGAGTTGCAACCCTTGTATCTGATAAAATAGATTTCAAAGCAACAAAGATATAGTGGTAAAAGGATCAATGCAACAGTAAGAGCTAACGATCCTAACACCCAGATTCGTAAGACCCATAAAGATATTTAGACTCAACGAGACAGAAAATTGATGAGGACAACCAGGACTTGAACTCAGATCTGGAACAAGTAAACTTAATAAATATTTATAGAGCTCTCCATTTAAATACACAAAATATTGATCAGCCATTAATACTCATTTTTAGAATAAAGCAATATTCCCATTCTCTCTCCCTCGTTTTCTTCCTCTTTCTTCATCTTCTTTACTCCTTTTTTTCTCTTTCTTTTCTTCTTTTCTTTCAAAAAAAAAAAAGCAAAGACTTCAGAAAAAAAAAAAAAAAGTAACACAGCTAGTAACCAGTGAGCCAGGATTAGAAAACAAGTAATTTGCCTCTGAAAGCTACCCATTCCAGAGGCTAAATAATGTGCATTCATGCCTCAGTGTGATTAACTTCAAACTGACTGGTTGGCTTTTGAATACAGTACAGTGTTACGTACAACAAAGGATGACAATCTCAGTGAATGTCACCTAAAAAAAAAAAAGAGAGAAAGAAAAAAAGAAATATTTCATGTTTTGATGTCAGAGCTGTGCTGACCACACAAAATGCATAGGGAAGTAGTTTCTCCTCCTCTATTTTCTGAGGAGAAAATTCGATCAAATTTTTTTTTTAACATTTGATAGAACTCACCAATGAAGTCATCTAAACTTGAAGTTTTCTTCATGGGAAGGTTTGTTACTACAAATTCACTTTTCTTAATATACATAGGGCTATATAAATTTCTCCTAAATCTTTTATGTTCATTTTGGCATTTTATGTTTTTTTCTAGGAATTCATCAATTTCATCTATACTGTTGACTTTCTTGATATGAGGTTGTTTATAATCATTCCTTTTTATCCATCTTTTATAAAGTCTGTAGAATCTGTAGTAATATCCTTCTTTCCTTCTAGATAATAGCATCTTGGTAATTTTTCTCCTTCCTTTCCCCCTGCTGTGTGTGTGTGTGTGTGCGCACGCGCACGTGCGCACGCGCACGTGCGCACGCACATGTGTGCACTCAATGCACACATCTTTCTATCTCTCCTTTTTGCTTTTTACATTTTATAAGTCACTCTTGCTAAGGGTTTATCAAGTTTCACATTTTCAAGGAACCAACATTATTTTCTTTGTTAATTTTCTCTACTTTCATATGTTTTCTATTTCATTGACTTTTTTTTTATTTTAAACGATTTATATAATGGTTTGAACCATTTTATATTTTCTGATGTATCTAAAGTCATACATTTCCTTTTTTAACAGTATTTAAATGCATTTCATCAAATTTTTATATGTTGTCTCTTTGTTATCATTTAATTCTAAACATTTCCTGAAATCTGTGATTCTTTAATTTCATCCAAGGGTCATTCGAAATGTAGTGTGATTTTTAAGTATTTTGGAATTTTCTAGAACTCTCAGTGTTACTGATTTCTAATTTAATTCCATGGTGGTCAAAGACTATTCCCTTTTTAAATATTTTTTTTAATATTTAATATTTTATAATATATTGAGACCTGTTTTATAACAAAGGATCATCAGTCTTGATGAACATTTTATATGTACTTTAAAGAATATGTACTCTGAAGCTGTTAGGTATAATGTTCTATAAACAGTAATAGTTACATGGTTGACAGTGTTACTTAATTATTCTATGTCCTGACTTATTTTTGCCTATTTATTCTCTGTATCACTGAGAGATTTTTTTTTTTTTAATCTCCAACTGTGTTTGTGGATTTTCTTATTTATCATTTTTATTCCCTCACTTTTTGAGTCACATATTTCAAAGCTTAGCTATTAGGAACATACACACTTTTGAATACTAAACCTTCCTGTTAAATGGACTCTCTTTTCATTAGTACTTGTCCCTCTGTCTCTGCCAATACTCCCAACTTGAAGTCTTTGGACTAATATTACTATAATCACTCCAGCCTTTTCATAATTAACATTTTTGTGATATACCTTTTTGTTTACAATTTCTATCTCTTTTCACCCACCCAAACTGTGAAAAGAGATAGAAAACATAAAATGTTCAACTTAATGTAAAGATTATTCTATCTTTATATCTAAAGTGTGTCTCTTATAGACAGCATATAATTTGATTTAGCATTTTAATCCAATCTGACAACCTTTGGCTTTTCATGAGAATGTTAATCCACCAACATTTAATGTAATTATTGATATAGTTGGATACAGATTTGATATAGTTGGATGCAGATTTACTACTTTACTTTTTAATTTTTACAATCTTCTTTCATTGTTCTTTTGTTCCTATTTTTCTGCCTTCTTGTAAATACTTTGAATAGTTTTACCATTCCATTTTAAATGTTTTATCAGTTTAAAATTTATATCTCTGCATTATTGTTGGTGATTCTGTAAGGATTAAAATGTTTATCCTCAAAGTTTCACAATTTATATTAAGTTAATATTGTATTACTTCTACTAAAATGTAAAAATAGTACAGTTCTATTTATAATTATTCACACCCACTCTGTATTATTACTTAATGTATCACATATATGTTATAAACCTAACAATTCAGTATTGTAGTTTTTGGTTTAAATATGTGTATGTCTTTTGAATAAATTAAGAAAAAATCAAAATTATTTTATATTTACTGAAATATTTATTATTTCTTGTGCTTCTCAATTTTTTAAGTAAATCCAAGTTTCTACCCAGTGTCATTTTGCTTCAGGCCTAAGAACACCCTTTAGCATCTCTTGTAGTGCAGATCTACTGTGACTAATTCTCTCAGTTTTATTTTAAGCTTGAAAATGTCTTAATTTTGCCTTCACTTTTCATAGACATGTTTGCTGGACATAAAATCTGGATTGGTAGGGTTTTCTTTTCCTTCTTTGTTTTCAGAACTTTATGTAGCTTCATTTTCTGTGGGCATCCATTGTTTCTGATAACATTAATATGTACTACCATCAGTAATTACATGCATCATCATTCCCTATACATAAAGTGTCAATTTTCTCAAGCTGCTCCCAAGATCTTCCCTATATTTTTTAATGTCCACAATATGACTATGGTATTACTGGCTGTGGCTTTATTTGCATTTATCTTTGCACTAGTACTTAGAGTTTTCTGAGTTTCTTGGAGTTTCAAGATCATGTTTTTTATTAATTTGAGAAAAATTTTACACATAAGGTTTTCAAATATTCCTTCTTCCCAATTCTGTTCTTTACTTTCTGATACTTTAATTACATGTATTTTAGACTATTTGATATTTTCCTACACATCACTAAGGCTGTTAATGAGCTTTTTTCCATTTTTTCCTCTGTTTTACTGATCTCTGTTCATGTTAACTGATTCCTTCCTTTGCAATTTCTTATCTAATATTAAGCACATGAAGCTCAAATTTTTCAGATACCATATTTTCAACTTCACACTTTCCATTTGGTTCTCTTTTACAGTTTCCATTACTATTCTGAGATTCCTCACCTGTTCATTCATTACAACATATTTTTCTTCCTGCCCATGAAAATGCTTACAACAGTTTAAAAGTAGTGGTCTGGTAATTAAAATATCTGAGTGATTTTTGTAGTTGACTTCTACTTACTGATTTTTATCTTATCTGTGAGTCACATTTTCTTGTGTCTTTACATGTTAATTTTTATTTTTTACTGATGATTATAATTATACATTTTAATATTCTGGGTTTGGTTACCTTTTTCAAGAGTATTGATTTTCTTTTCCTTTTCAGCAGTCGGATAACTGGGTTGGACTCAAACTTCAAACTCTGGCTCCCCTGTAAGCAGCTTAAATTTCCACTCAGTTACACTTTCTTCCAGATCTGCTGAATTTCCCCATAAATGCATAGTTCAGGGATCAATCAAGGACTCAGACAGGGTTTACATGCTGATGTGGGGGCCTCCACCTCAATTAGCTCCCTGTTGTCCAAGAATCCTCACCTTCTTTTCATCTACCTTGGCAATATTAAACTCTATTGTCTGATTTCTCAAGTCAGTAAGACTACAAGTTCTGTTTGAGCTCCAGTCAGTCCAAGCCACTCTGAATAAAGAATACCCTCAAGCAGAAAATTCAAAAATGTGAAATTCACTCAGTGAAGTTTCCCTTTTCAGGAGTCTATACTCCCCCAGCTTCTACCTGCTTTTGGTCACTCTACAATGCCTTCAAATAGTGGTTCATTTTTATTTTATCTAGAATGTATTATTCTATTCTGACATGGTTAATCCAGCACTAGCTACTCTACTACTACTAGAAGCAAAATTTCCCAATTATGTTTTAAGATAAAATAAGACCAAAATTATACTTGAATAGAAAACAGTAATAAGGTCCCCATTCCAAATGAAAAATATTTAAAATCTATGCACTTATTTCACAAAGTCAAAGATTTTAAAAATGTAATTATTCTAATGCATGTTGAATTACCATCTTTCCTTTAAAAATATTCAGCAATTCAATTGCAATAACATTTACTCTCACTTCAAATGCTTATTCTAAGACAGCCATGTATTAGAGAGCAGCAAATGAGTTTTAAAAGTCAGTGAGTCCTTTTCTGAGAAAGCAGAGTCAGATTTCTACTTCCCTGCCTCTGCATAAATCAAGAAGTTTTAAGGTTAGAGGAGTTTAATAATTTGGTTTTCCATCCTCACAACTTGGTTGTAGACAACTAAGACACAGATAGATATAGATGTGGATTCAGATAAATAAAAGTTTGCAAGGTATCTTAATAAAAAATTTAGTAAACAATCTCAACCTATGCTATTCAATTTTACGTCAAGGACAAATATGCCTAACGAAATTTAAAAGGCCCCCACATCAGGGAGAATCCACAGAAATCATTTATTAAATTTAAAAACTTTGATATTCTATACTTTTTTTCAAATTACAAACATAAGTGAAAAGTTTTAGATATCATTTAATGACAACTGTGTATCAAATTTCCTATTCACATAAGTTTTATTTTCTGTCTCCTGGTCATACTTACAGTTTAGTCATTTAATGAATGAAACCCTCAAATAATAAGATTTTTCATGAACTAAAGGGTTGTGTATTCAACAACAACAAAAAAATACTATACAGGCAGTTCCCAGCAAGAAAAACACAGAGGATGAGTGATCACTGCATTTCCAAATGAGTTTTTATTCCCCATAAACCAACAGATTCCTGGGCTAAAAAGCAACATGAGGTTCCAGCATGGCTATTTCAGCCAGCACTGCGGGTCTCCACACAAAAACTCACACAAATCCATGCAGCCAGCTATTTCAACAGGGGTCCAGAATACCTGGGATACAGAGCCACCCATTCTACTGAGAAAAACAGGGGGCTGAAACCAGGAGCCAGGTGATCTGGCTCAGCGGGTCTCACCCCCAACAAAGACCAACAATCTGAAATGCTCTGGATTAAGAGTTTTGCATCAAGCACAGGCGAATTCAGGAAAGTCCAGCTCAGTGTGGGGAAGGGCATCAGCCATCACCGAGGCAGTCCATTACTACCAAGGCAGTTCATCATTACTGAGGCAGTCTACCATTACCAAGGCAGTTATAACAAAAGTTTACACAGCAGCTGAGCAGAGCCCACAACAGCTCAGTAATGCCTCTGCTGGCAGACTGTGGATAGACTACCATCTTGCTGGGGAGGACATCTCTGAAAAAAGGCAGCAGCATGTGAGAAACTTATAAATAAAGCCCCACCTTTGCAGGACAGAGCACCTGGGGAAAAAGGTGTTTGTGAGTTCTGCTGCAACAGACTTAAATGTACCTGCCCAGAAGCACTGAATGGAACAATGGAACTCCAAGCTCAGCACCTGAGCTCCTATAAGGGATAGACTGTCTCCTCAAGCAGCTCCCTAACCCCTATATATCCAAAGAGACACCCCATAAAAAAGAGCTCAGGCTGACATATGGTGGGTATGCTTCTGGGATGAAGATAACAGAAGAAGAAACTGGCAGCAACTCTTTCTGTTCTTCAGCCCATGGGTGATCCCCAGGGAAGCAGGGTCTGGAGTGGACCTCCATCAGTCCTACAGCAGAGGGGTCAGATGGTTAGAAGGAACACTAAAACACAGAAAGAAATAACTTCAATATCAATAAAAAGGACATCCCTCAGAGATCCCATCCAAAAGTCACCAACTGCAAAGGCCACAGGTAGTTAAATCCACAAAGATGGGAGGAAACCAGTTCAAAAAGGATGAAAACACCAAAAATCAAAACACCTCTCCTCCTTCAAGGGACCACACTTCACACCAAGAAGAGAACAAAGCTGGATGGAGAATGAGTCTGAAGAATTGGCAGAAACAGGCTTCAGAAGGTGGGTAATAAAAAAAACTTCTGGCTAATAAGAGTTTATTAGGGGAGAGAGAGGCAAGATGGCGTCATAGAGGCAACTCAGGATTGCAGCTCTCAGTGAATGCGCAGAGGGTGAGTCCTAGCCGCATTCTCGGATGTTCCTTTTATGCCCACAGAGCGTTGAAAGTCCCAGGTGTGGGAGAGACACAGGACGCTAGCAGCCGGCTAACGCAGCCGGCTCCCGCCGCCTCTTCGGCTGGTGCAACAGCGGGACCTGGCGCGGAACTCACTGGTCTGGGTGCCCTGTTAAACCAGCAATCAGATTTGGAAGGGCAGATTGGCATGTTCATCTGATTGAACGGGACTTGGACAATGAGCCAGACCAGGAGTTTCCTTGGAAGCGTGATCTGAGCCGGGGTAGTGGGCAGCGGCACAGGAGATTGCACGGATCCCAGTGCCTCATCAGCAGGCGCCAGTGAGAGAGTCGACCTTTCAGCTTGGGGAGAGGAAGAGAGAGAGAGAGAGGATGGACTCGGAGGCAGGGAGCTGGGTGATCGGACTCGGCGAGTCCCACGCTCACAGGGACAAGCAGGGCGGTGACTGGAGATGCTTGGGGCTGAGAGTTTTGCTGCTGGCATCTAGGACAGTGCAGCCCAGTGAGGGAGAGGTGTCCACCATTGCTGACGCAGTCCACCCCCACTGAAGTACTGCCCAGGACTGACGCAGCCTGCCGTTGCTGAGGCAACCTGCCGTAACAGAGAGACTCCGCGCTCCACAGCAGAAGGGAGCCCAGCACCAACAGGGCGGACCCACACTAGCAGGTCAGAGCCCCGGCAGGCAAATAGTGAATAGACTGCCGCCTAGTGGGGCAGAACAGTGCAACAGATACTCATAAAGAAAGCCCCAACTCCCTGAGTCAGAGCATCTAATGGGGGGGAAAGGGGGTGGTGTTTTATGAGTTCTATAGCAGCAGACATAAACAACCTCCCAACAACACTGAATGAAAAACGGAGCTCACAGCTCAGCACTGGAGCTCCTATAAAGCACAGACTGTCTCCTCAAGCAGCTTCCTGACCCCTGTATATCCAAGCAGTCACCCCAGAAAAGGACTAATCAGACTGACATTTGGCTGGCATTATTCTGGAACAAGGACAGCAGAAGAAGAAACTGGTATCATCCCTCACTGTTCTGCAGCTGCTGCAGGTATACCCCAGACAAGCAGGGCCTGGAGTGGACCTCAGCACTCATACAGCAGAGGGGATAGACCATTAGAGGGAAAACTAAGTAACAGAAATACTTCATCATCAACAATCTCAGCATCCACACAGAGACCCAATTGAAAAATCAGCAACTACTAAGATAACAGGCAGATAAATCCATAAAGATGGAAAGAAACCAGCTCAAAAAGGAGGAAAGCACCAGAAACCAAAACACCTCACCTCCAAAAAAGGACCAAAACTCCTCACCAGCAAGGGAACAAAGCTGGACGGAGAATGAATGTGACGAAATGACAGAATCAGACTTCAGAAAGTGGATAATGAGAAACTGCAGTGAGCTAAAAGAACATGTACTAAACCAGTGCAAAGAAACTAAGAACCTTGAAAAAAGATTTGAAAAAAGACTCGAGGAATTAATAACAAGAATGGACAACTTAGAGAGGAATATGAATGAATTGAAGGAGCCGAAAAACACAACACGAGAACTTCACGAAGCATGCACAAGTTTCAACAGCCGAATTGACCAAGCAGAAGGAAGAATATCAGAAGTTGAAGATCAACGCAAAAATAAAATGAGAAACCAAGATTAAGGAAAAAAGTACAAAAAGGAATGAACAAAATCTCCAAGAAATGTGGGACTATGTGAAGAGACCCAACCTACGTTTGATAGGTGTACCAGAATGTGATGAAGAGAATGAATCCAAGCTGGAAAACACTCTTCAGGATATTATCCAGGAAAATTTCCCCAACCTAGCAAGACAGGTCAATACTCAACTACAGGAAATACAGAGAACACCACAAAGATATTCTGCAAGAAGAGCAACCCCAAGGCACATAATCATCAGATTCACCAGGGTTGAAACGAAGGAGAAAATACTAAGGGCAGCCAGAGAGAAAGGTCAGGTCATCCACAAAGGGAAGCCCATCAGACTCACAGCAGATCTCTCGGCAGAGACTCTACAAGCCAGAAGAGAGTGGGGGCCAATATTCAACATCCTTAAAGAAAAGAGCTTTGAACCCAGAATTTCATATCCAGCCAAACTGAGCTTCATAAGTGAAGGAAGAATAAAATCCTTCATGAACAAGCAAGTACTCAGAGATTTTGTCACCACTAGGCCTGCTTTACAAGAGCTACTGAAAGAGGCACTACACATAGAAAGAAATAACGAGTTCCAGCCATCCAAAAAGCATACCAAATGCTAAAGAGCATCAACAAAATGAAGAATGTACATGAACCAACGGGCAAAACAGCCAGCTAGCATCAAAATGGCAGTATCAAATTCACACATAACAATATTAACCCTGAATGTAAATGGGCTAAATGCACCAATCAAAAGACACAGACTGGCAAATTGGATAAAAAACCAAAACCCATCAGTATGCTGTATCCAGGAAACCCACCTCACATGCAAAGATACACAAAGGCTCAAAATAAAAGGATGGAGGAAGATTTACCAAGCAAATGGAGAGCAAAAAAAAGCAGGAGTTGCAATTCTCATCTCTGATAAAATAGACTTTGAAGCAACAAAGATCAAAAGAGACAAAGAAGGTCATTATATAATGGTAAAAGGATCGATACAACAAGAAGAGCTAATGATCCTAAATATATATGGACCCAATACAGGAGCACCCAGATATATAAGGCAAGTTCTTAATGACCTACAAAGAGACTTAGACTCCCACACAATAATACTGGGAGACTTTAACACTCCACTGTCAATAGCAGACAGATCAACCAGACAGAAAATTAACAAGGATATCCAGAGCTTGAACTCAGACCTGGAACAAGCAAACCTGATAGACATTTACAGAACTCTCCACCCCAAATCCACAGAATATACATTCTTCTCAGCACAACATCACACCTACTCCAAAACTGACCACATAATGGAAAGTAAAGCACTTCTCAGCAAACGCAAAACAACTGAAACCATAACAAACAGTCTCTCAGACAATAGTGCAATCAAGTTAGAACCAAGAATTCAGACACCAACTCAGAACAACACAGCTTCATGGAAACTGAACAACTGGCTCTTGAATGTTGATTGGATAAACAATGAAATAAAGGCAGAAATAAAGAAGTTCTTTGAAACCAACGAGAATGAAGACACAACATACCAGAATCTCTGGGACACATTTAAAGCAGTCGGTAGAGGAAAATATATAGCAATAAGTGCCCACATGAGAAGAGTGGAGAGATCCAAAATTGACACCCTATCATCAAAATTGAAAAAGCTAGAGGAGCAAGATCAAAAAAACTCAAAATCTAACCAAAGACAAGAAATAACTAAGATCAGAGCAGAACTGAAGGAGATAGAGACACGAAAAACCCTTCAAAAAAATCAATAAATCCAAGAGCTGGTTTTTCAAAAAGATCAACAAAATAGACAGACCACTAGCCAGACTGATAAAAAAGAAGAGAGAGAACAACCAAATAGATGCAATAAAAAAACGATAAAGGAGAAATCACCACAAATTCCACAGAAATTCAAACCATCATCAGAATACTACAAACAACTCTATGCACATAAACTAGTAAACCAGGAAGAAATGGATAAATTCCTGGAAGCGTGTGTCCTCCCAAGCCTAAACCACAAGGAAGCCAAAACTATGAATAGACCAATAACAAGGTGTGAAGTCGAGGGCACAATTAAGAGCCTACCACACACAAAAAAGCCCTGATCCAGATGTGTGTGAACCCCACAGCCGAATTCTACCAGACACACAAAGAGGAGGTGTTACCATTTCTTCTGAAACTATCCCAAATAATCCAAAAAGAGGGAACCCTTCCCAAATCATTTTATGAGATCAACATCATCCTGATACCAAAACCTGGCAGAGACTCAACAAGAAAAGAAAACTTCAGGCCAATATCCATGATGAACATAGATGCAAAAATCTTCAATAAAATACTGGCAAACCAAATGCAATGGCACATTAAAAAACTTATCCATCATAATCAAGTAGGATTCATCCTGGACATGCAAGGCTGGTTCAACATACACAAGTCTATAAATGTAATTCACCACATAAACAGAAGCAAAAACAAAAACCACATGATTATCTCAATTGACGCAGAGAAGGCATTTGACAAAATTCAAGAGCCCTTTATGCTAAAAACTCTCAATAAACTCAGTATTGATGAAACATATCTCAAAGTAATAAAAGCTATTTATGACAAACCAACAGCCAATATCATACTTAATGGGCAAAAACTGGAAGCATTCCCTTTGAAATCCAGCACTAGACAAGGATGCCCTCTCTCACCACTCCTATTCAACATAGTACTGGAAGTTCTAGCCAGAGCAATCAGGCAAGAAAAAGAAATAAAGCGTATTCAAATAAAAAAGATGGAAGCCAAATTGTCTCTATTTGCAGATGACATGATAGTATACCTAGAAGACCCCATCACCTCAGCCCAAAAGCTCCTGAAACTGATAAGCAACTTCAGTAAAGTCTCAGGATATTAAATCAATGTGCAAAAATCACAAGCATTCCTATACACCAATAACAGACTTAAAGAGAACCAAATCAAGAACAAACTGCCATTCACAATTGCTACAAAGAGAATAAAATACCTAGGAATACAACTCACAAGGAAGGTAAGGGACCTCTTCAAGGAAAACTACAAACCACTGCTCAACAAAATAAGAGAGGACACAAACAGATGGAGAAACATTCCATGTTCGTGGTTAGGAAGAATCAATATCGTAAAAATGGCTATACTGCCCAAAGTAATTTACAGAATCAATGCTATCCCCATCAAGCTCCCATTGAATTTCCTCACAGAACTGGAAAAAAACACCATGAACTTCATATGGAACCAAAAGAGAGTCCGCATAGCCAAGTCAATTCTAAGCAAAAAGCACACAGCAGGAGGCATCACACTACCAGACTTCAAACTATACTACAAGGCTACAGTAATCAAAACAGCATGGTACTGGTACCAAAACAGAGATATAGACCAATGGAACAGAACAGAAGCATCAGAGGCAAATCAGCTTATCTACAACCATATAATCTTTGATAAACCAGACAAAAACAAGCAATGGGGAAAGAATTCCCTGTTTAACAAATGGTGTTGGGAAAACTGGTTAGCCATGTGCAGAAAGCAGAAACTGGACGCCTTCCTGACACCTTACACTAAAATTAACTCCAGATGGATTAAAGACTTAAACATAAGACCTGGCACCATAAAGACCCTAGAAGATAATCTAGGCAAAACCATTCAGGACATAGGAGTAGGCAAGGACTTCATGACCAAAACACCAAAAGCATTGGCAACAAAAGCCAAAATAGACAAATGGGACCTAATCAAACTCCACAGCTTTTGCACGGCAAAAGAAACAGTCACTAGAGTGAATTGGCAACCAACAGATTGGGAAAAAATCTTTGCAGTTTACCCAACTGAAAAAGGGCTGATATCAAGAATCTACAAAGAACTCAAACAGATTTACAGGAAAAAAAACAAACAAGCCCATTCAAAAATGGGCAAAGGATATGAACAGACACTTTACAAAAGAAGACATGCGTGAGGCCAACAAACACATTAAAAAAATGCTCATCATCACTGGTCATTAGAGAGATGCAAATCAAAACCACATTGAGATACCATCTCACGCTAGTTAGAATGGTGATCATTAAAAAATCTGGAGACAACAGATGCTAGAGAGGATGTGGAGAAAGAGGAACACTCTTACACTGTTGGTGGGAGTGTAAATTAGTTCAACCATTGTGGAAGACAGTGTGGCGATTCCTCAAGGACCTAGAAATAGAAATTCCATTTGACCCAGCAATCCCATTACTGGGTATATATCCAAAGGACTATAAATCGTTCTACTATAAGGACACATGCACATGAATGTTCATTGCAGCACTGTTTACAATAGTAAAAAACTGGAACCAACCCAAATGCCCATTGATGATAGACTGGAGTGGGAAAATGTGGCACATATACACCATGGAATATTATGCAGCAATCAAAAATGATGAGTTTATGTCCTTTGTAAGGACATGGATGAATCTGGAGAATCTGGAGAACATCATTCTCAGCAAACTGACACAAGAACAGAAAAGGAAATACCACATATTCTCACTCATAGGTGGGTGAGAAAAATGAGAACACATGGACACAGGGAGGGGGTTACTACACACTGGGGTCTATTGGGGGAATAGGGGAGGGACAGTGTGGGGGAGCTGGGGAGGGATAGCCTGGGCAGAAATGCCAAATGTGGGTTAAGGGGAGGAAGGCAGCAAAACACACTGCCATGTGTGTACCTATGCAACTATCTTGCACGTTCTGCACATGTACCCCAAAACCTAAAATGCAATAAAAAATTTAAAAAAAGAAAGAAAAGAAAAATAATATAGACTTTAAGCCAACAAAGATCAAAAGAGACAGAGAATGGCATTCCATAATGGTAAAAGAATCAATGCAACAAGAAGTGCTAACAATCCTAAATATATATGGATCCAATACAGGAGCACCCAGATACATAAAGCAAGTTTTTAATGACCTACAAAGAGACTTAGATTCCTACACAATAACAGCAGTAGACTTAACACTCCACTGTCAATACTAGACAGATCAATAAGACAGAAAATTAACAAGGAAATCCAGGACTTGAACTCAGATCTGGAACAAGTAAACCTAATAGACATCTACAGAACTCTCCACCCCAAATCCACAGAATATACATTCTTCTCAGTGCCACATCACAAGTACTCTAAAACTGACCACAGTATTGGAAGTAAATCACTCCTCAGCAACTGCAAAAGAACAGAAATCTTAACAATCTCTCAGACCAAAGTGCAATCAAATTAGAACTCAGGATTAAGAAACTATCTCAGAACCACACAACTTCAGGGAAACTCAACAACTGGCTGTTGAATGTTAACTGGTTAAACAATGAAATGAAGGCAGAAATAAAGATGTTCTTCAAAACCAATGAAAACAAAGACAAAATATACAAGAATCTCTAGGATACATTTAAAGCAGTGTCTAGAGGGAAATTAACAGCAATAAATGCCCACATGAGAAATAAGGAATGATCTAAAATTGACACCCTATCATCAAAATTGAAAGAGATAGAGGAACAAGACCAAAAAAACTCAAAAGCTAGCAGAAGACAAGAAATAACTACAATCAGAGCAGAACTGAAGGAGAGAGAGACACAAAAAAAACCCTTCAAAAAATCAATAAATCCAGGGACAGGATTTAAGAAAAAAAAAATAGGCCACTAGTAAGATTAATAAAAAAAGAAGAGAGAAGAATCAAATAGATGCAGTAAAAAAAAAAATGATAAAAGGGATATTACTACCAAATACAAAGAAATACAAACTACCATCAGAGATTACTACAAACAACTCTATGCACATAAACCAGTAAACCTGGAAGAAATGGATAAATTCTAGATACTTGCACCCTTCCAAGACTAAGCCAGGAAGAAGTTGAAACCCTGAGTAGACCAACAACAATGGCTCACTTTGAGGCAGTAATTAATAGCCTACCAAACAACAAAATAAAGCCCAGGTCCAGATGGGTTCACAGTTGAATTCTACCAGACATACAAAGAGGAGGTGGTACCACTCCTTCTGAAACTATTCCAAATAATCCAAAATGAAGGAATCCGTCCCAAATCATTTTATGAGGCCAACATCATCCTGATACGAATACCAAGCAGAGACTCAGCAAAAAAAGAAAACTTCAGGCCAATATCCATGATGAACATAGATGCAAAAATCTCCAATAAAATACTGGCAAACCACTTGCAACAGCACATCAAAAAGCTTATTCATCACCATCAAGTAGGCTTCATCCCGGGGATGCAAGGCTGGTTGAACATATACAAGTCTATAAACGTAATTCACCACATAAACAGAACCAAAGACAAAAACCGCATAATCATCTTAATGGAGAGAAGGCCTTCAAGAAAATTCAACAGCACTTTATGCTAAAAACTCTTAATAAACTAGGTATAGATGGAATGTACCTCAAAATAATAAAAGCTATTTACAGCAAAACCACAGCCAGCATCATACTGAATGGGTAAAAACTGGAAATATTTCCTTTGAAATCTGGCAGTAGACAAGAATGCCCTCTCTCACCACTCCTATTCAATACAATATTGGAAGTTCTAGCCAGAGCAATCAGGCAAGGAAAATAAATAAAGGGTATTCAATTAAAAAAGAAAGAAGTCAAATTGTCTCTATTTGCAGAAGACATGATTGTATGTTTAGAAGATCCCATTGTCTCAGCCCAAAATCTCCATAGCTGATAAGCAAATTTAGCAAAGTCTCAGTATACAAAATCAATGTGCAGAAATCACAAGCATTCCTATACACCAATAACAGACTTAAAGAGAGCCAAATTAAGAGTGAACTGTCGGCCGGGTGCGGTGGCTCAAGCCTGTAATCCCAGCACTTTGGGAGGCCGAGGCGGGTGGATCACGAGGTCAGGAGATCAAGACCATCCTGGTCAACATGGTGAAACCCCGTCTCTACTAAAAATACAAAAAATTAGCTGGGCATGGTGGTGCACAGCTGTAGTCCCAGCTACTCAGGAGGCTGAGGCAGGAGAATTGCCTGAACCCCGGAGGCGGAGGTTGCGGTGAGCCGAGATCGCACCATTGCACTCCAGCCTGGGTAACAAGAGTGAAACTCCGTCTCAAAAAAAAAAAAAAAGAGTGAACTGTCATTCACAATTGCTACAAAGAGAAGGAAATACCTAGGAATACAACTAACAAATGATGCAAAGGACCTCTTCAAGGAGAACAATGAACCACTGCTCAAGGAAATAAAAGAGGACAAAAACGGATCGAAATATATTCCATGCTCATGGTTAGGAAGAATCAATATTGTGAAAATTGCCATACTGCCCAACGTAATTTACAGATTCAGCACTATACCCATCAAGCTACCTATGACCCTCTTCACAGACTGGATAAAATCATCTTAAACTTCATATGGAATCAAAAGAGAGCCTGCATAACCAAGACAATCAAAGCAAAAAGAACAAACCTGGAGGCATCATGCTACCTGACTTCAAACTATACTACAAGGCTACAGTAATCAAAACAGCTTGGTACTGGTACCAAAACAGAGATATAGACCAATGGAACAGAACAGAGGCCTTGGAGACAATGTCATACATCTACAACCATCTAATCTTTGACAAATCTGACAAAAAAAGCAATGGGGAAAGGATTCCCTGTTTAATACATGATGTTGGGAAAACTGGCTAGCCATGTGCAGAAAGCAGAAACTGGACCCCTTCCTGACACCTTACACTCAAATTAACTCCAGATGGATTAAAGACTTAAACATAAGACCTAACACCATAAAAACCTTAGAAGAAAACCTAGGCAAAACCATTCAGGACAAAGGCATAGGCAAGAACTTCATAACTAAAATACCAAAAGCATTTGCAACAAAAGCCAAAATAGACAAATGGGATCTAATTAAACTCCAGAGCTTCTGCACAGCAGAAGAAACAATCATTAGAGTGAACTGACAACCAACAGAATGGGAAAACATTTTTGCAAACTACCCATCTGACAAAGGGCTAATATCCAGAATCTACAAAAACAAGAAAAAAACAAACAACCCCATCCAAAAGTGTGCAAAGGATATGAACAGACACTTTTCAAAATAAGACATATATGAGGCCAACAAACATATGAAAAAATGCTCATTATAAATGGTCATTAGAGAAATACAAATCAAAACCACATTGAGATACCATCTCACACCAGTTAGAATGGTGATCAGTAAAAAATCCAGAGACAACAGATACTGGAGAGGATGTGGAGAAATAGGAACACTTTTACACTGGAATGTAAATTAGTTAAACCATCATGGAAGACACTGTGGCGATTCCTCAAGGACCTAGAAATAGAAATTCCATTTGACCCAGCGATCCCATTACTGTGCATATGTCCAAAGGATTATATATATTTCTATTATAAAGACACATGTACATGTATATTCACTGTGGCACTGTTTACAATAGCAAAAATGTGGCACCAACCCAAATGTCCATCGATGATAGACTGGACAAGGAAAATGTGGCACATATACACATGGAATACTATGCAGCCATAAAAAGGATGAGTTTGTGTCCTTTGTAGGGACATGGATGAATCTGGGAACCATCATTCTCTTGTGTCAAACTGACACAAGTACAGAAAATCAAGTACTGCAAGTTCTTACTCATAGGTGGATGTTGAACAATGAGGACACACAGACACAGGGAGGGGAGCATCACAAACTGGGGTCTGTTGTGGGGGGACCAGGGGAGGGACATGGCGGGTAGGGAGGTTGGGGATGCATAACGTGGGGAGAAATGTCAGATATAGGTGACAGGGGGATGGAGGTAGCAAACCACACTGCCATGTATGTACCTATGCAACTATTCTGCACAATCTACACATGTACCCCAGAATATAAAGTACAATTTCATATATATACATATATATACACACACACATACACATGTACACACACTACATTTTAAAAAATAATTGAATTAGGCACAACTTTCATTTTCTTATTCTTTGCTATATTGTGATGTGTATAATAACTACCTTGGGTGAGAACTGAAGACTTTTTGTCTTTAATTTTGTCTTTATGCAAAGGTAAGAATGCAATTCACTCAGGCATGTATTTTGTTTAGGCTTCTTAATTTTCACAAAAGTACCATATTCCACCTTTGGACTGGTCGTCAAGTATAAACATCTGCTCTTAACAAGTAACATAACTGTTCCAGATAATAACCAGTAAATGCATCTTTGAAATTTCAGCTGCCCATGCTTACTTAAAATAACTTGGAGAAAATAACATTGACAGCTGTTAAAAGTAACGTGACCACAGTAATGATCATGTCAGATTTTAGTCTCTGATACCAGTCTTCACCTGAAGAAATAGCTGATTCCAAGATTGGGAAAGGGATGGTACAAGGTGAGTCTGAGATACGTTGTGACAGAAAGCAAGAAATTTTCAATTATTATTAGGGTTGGTCAAAAGCCAATATAAGGTGACACCCAATAACTAATATAAGGGACCAAAAAAAAATGGCTCGAATAAAATAACCCACATGAATTTTCTCAGACTTCATGGATACAATATGATACTAAGAAAGAGAACACCAGAAAATTTAGCTGCTAATATTTTAGGTATTTAAGCCAAATTCATATTTTGAAATTGATTACATGAAAAAATTAAATATCCTGATTTTTCAGTAAAAACTTTACTTCAAGACAACCAAATAGGCAACTTAAATTTATGCTTCTGTATTCCAGGAGAATGCTAGCAAATAAATATATAATAGAAAACATATTAATTTAAGGATTTTCAATTATAATTAAGATTTTTAAGTGAACAGTTGGTGAGGAACTGACATTTATGTAGTGACTAACACTCCATTGATTACTTTCATGATTCAATTAGAAGACACATTTGTGCAAAGGAGGAACCAGGCTTTTATCACTCTAATTCATGGGTTAGTCTGAATATGACTAAAAATGAGGCAACCATATATAATGTGTCTCCTGATTTAATGCGATATGATGAATACATATTAATTAGGAAAGGTAGATGATTTTCCATAAGCAAGAAAGCAGATAAAATAGAAAATGAGATATATGGCAGGACAAATAGCAGTCTCTTCAGCAAGTCAAGGTCATGATAAAAAGCACTGTTCTACATGAACAAATGCTTAACCAACATAAAATTCAACACATAAACCTGGATTCAATTCCAGTTTCAATAAACCAATTATATAAAGAACATTTGGGAAGCAATTGGGGCATATGGAGTATGGACTGGTTATTAGCCGAGCTAAATTTATTGACATGGAAAAGTAAATATTTAAACCAACAACTTAACCAGAAAAAGCAATATACAAAATAGCATGTGTAATGTGACTTTTCTGCAAAACACATACTATGTTTCTTTGTGTGGTGGGGGCAGATAAATGGTTTTTTCCCTTTTTTAATTTATCTGTATCTGTTGATTTTCTACAATATACATATACTTCTTTTATAATAGCAAAATGTTATTTTTAACTAGAAAATATTTATGGTCTAAAAAATGTGCAGTCCCATTCATGTATGCTATAACTATTATAACTTTTCCCTTGGATCAGCCTTATTATTTCAGAGCTAAATATCTATGTCAAATTATTTATGCCCCCAAATCTGGTGACAGAACAGCTTTTACTGAATTATAAGTCTGTATCACACATTCAGCTTACTACAAAGGCAATGTTCAAACATTAGAATGTATAACAGTGTATTTATCACAGTTTTCCAGAGAAACAGAACCAACAGTACATATGTGGATATATAAAAGGGAATCTATTATGTGAATTGGCTCATGTGATTATGGAGGCTAAGAAGTCCCAATATTGTCTGTAAGCTGGAGAACAAGGAAAGTCATTGATGTAATTCAGTCTGAGTCTGAAGGCCTGAGAACCAGTGTTAATGGTGTAACTCTCAGTCCAGGGTCAGAGGCCTGAGAAACTATTGAGGGTAGGAGGGAAGGTGCCAATTTGCCCTTCTTCCACCATTTGGCTCTATCTAAGTCCTCGGTAGACTGGATGATGCCTGCTTACATTGGTGAGGGTATATCTTCTTTACTCAATGTGATGATTTGAATGCTATTCTCTTCCAGTAACCTCACAGACACATGCAAAAATAATTTTTGTCAACTTTCTGACTATCCCTCAACACCATCAAGTTGATACATAAGATTAATTATCACAAACTGTATGAACTATGAAAATATCATTAGGGATATTTTTAGGTTGCTTATGAATACCCATGAAAGAACAACTCAAGTTTTTATATCAGAAATATCTGTTTCTCATGAATCTAATTGGTTTCTATCTCATAAATACTATTAAAATTATTTTTTAATTTTTCTTAAGCATCTAGGCAAATTAAAGCCAAATTTTCAGCCACTTCTAGCCACTCTTTAGAATGATGTGTTATACATTTCTGAACATCAGTCTTGCTACTGGTTTATTAATTCCTTGCCATACTTTTCACCTTGCCCAGATTTGTTCAAACATTTACTTTTTTTGAGCTGCATATGTTCACTTTGATTGTGTTTTACAGAATGAGCTGAGGTGTTGATTAACTAATTAAGACTGACAAAAAATTCTAAAAAACATTCTAGCTAAATCACTGTGACTCAATAACCTCAGTCCTATTCCTCATTTAATCTGGTCAAGAGAAAATTACTTCCTGGCCTACATCATGGCAGCTCCCTATGGGAATATATTCCAAACTGTATTTTAAAATGATGTTCTAAACATTGATTGAAAGCCAACATTGTGGAAACTCAGCCATATGAAGACATTCTCTGCATGATTGGTAAAGTTGCTATTGAAGACCCTGCCTGTTATGTTCTTCAATAACAAAGGTAGAGAATTCAACATTTTTTTTTTTCATTGCTACCTAGGGAGTTTCTGTAAGAGTCTACTTCAGAAAATGTTTCCGTCAACTAAAAACAGCTTTTCTCTTGCCAGGAATCATAATACATACATCACCAAAGTTGGATCTAAAGATAAGTGCTTCAGTCCAGTTTTGCAAGTCTCAATCTAAACATTCTCTATTTATCATCAATTTCAACATTGGTACAGAGCAATTTTGGCAGCCCAAGAACATGATCTGGGAATCAAACTAAGTTTTTAAGAGAACTAATATATGGAAAGTCTTACCTTTGCAATAAATGCAGACTTCAAAATGATCATCATACAATGAAACCATAGTACTAAGAGAAATGGTGAATACAACAAAAACTGATTTATAAACCCTTAGCTGAAACTTGGAAGCTGAATGTAACCAGTTGGGTAAATAATGGAGAATGAGGTAATGAAGTTTCTTATTCAGTATGCAAAAAAAATTAATAAAGCTACTCACATAAAAATCTTAAAAAATCAGGAACTCATAAAAGGGAAAAAGGCAAAATATAAGTGGTCACTTAATAAACTATTAAGATATACTACCAAATAAGCATTCTTTGTAATCACAATGTAAATGGTTTCAAATAAATTAATGATAAACAACCAGTGGGTTTTGGGGATTCAAAGTCATATGCTCGACTTCTGGCTCTGTCATTTACTAAACTTTGTGACCCTGAGCAAATTTCTTCACCTCTTTTACCCCGATTTCAGCATCTGGCATGTGGTGCTGATAATATTCCTGCCTGGTAGAGTTATTAGCGTTATTGTGTGTGGGTTTTCTTTTTTGTCAAGAAAGGGTCTCACTCTGTCACCCAGGTTGGAGTGCAATGACACAATCTCAACTCGCTGCAAACTTCACCTCCCAGGCTCAACTGATCCTACCATCTCAGCCTCCCCAGTAGCTGGAAATATAGGTCTGTGCCATCACACTCACCTGAGCTCAGGTGATCCACCCACCTAAGCCTCCCAAAGCACTAAGATTACAGGCATGAGCCACCACAGTTCTTTTATTTTCTTTTAAAGCTAGCAGAAGACAAGAAATAACTAAGATCAGAGCAGAACTGAAGGAGATAGATATACACAAATAACCTGAAGAAAACCAATAAATCCAGGAGTTGGTTTTTTGAAAAGATCAACAAAATAGATAGACTACTAGCCAGACTAATAAAAGAGAGAAGAATCGAATAGATGCAATATAAAATCATAAAGGGGATATCAGTACCAATTCCCCAGAAATACAAACTACCATCAGAGATTATTACAAACACCTCTATGCACATAAACCAATAAATCCAGAAGAAATTGATAAATTCCTGGACACTTACACCCTCCCAAGACTAAACCAGGAAGAAGTTGAATCCCTGAATAGACCAGTAACAACAAGGTCTGAAGTTGAGGCAGCAATTAATAGCCTACCAACCAAAAAAAGTCCAGAACCAGATGGGCTCACAGCCAAATTCCACCACCATAATTCTTAAATGACAAAATAAATGAAAATAGTTTAGTCAAACGTATGAAATGTAGTGTGTACTTCATAAATGGTACTTTGTAGTGGCTATAATGTTCACTAAAAGAACACTGAATTTCTAACATCATTAAATTCCAGAGTATTTATTTTCTCTGTGAAACTGAAACTTCTTCCCTTTGATAACTGGGCCATCACAGAATGTTGAATGTACATTTGAAAATCATGAAAACAAGCAGAAACTAGTCATAAAGGCATGGACCAGCAGAATTGAATATTGCAGGAAATAAATACTTGAGAGAAAATATTTTAGGTGTCATAAACATAAATATGACACCTAAATATTTTAGGTGTCATAAAAACACCTAAAAGCAGTATTTGGAATTAAACAAGTGGGAAATATAAGCATGAAGACAAAGTAGACATTTACCAGTTACTTAGATAGTATAAGGTTTTTCTTAAGTGCTTGAAAGATATATAGAATTCTGTAATACTACATTAACTGTCTATATAATTAAAAACATTCTTCTAAAATGGAAGTTATGGGACCAGATTTTCTATTTTATTCTGTCTGTTGCTTTTATTCTGACTTCTACCAGGCAAACATCAATGCCAACACACACGCACACTCACAGGCACATACACACACAGAGTGGAGAGTTCTGTATCATGACAGTTAAGCAAGATGCTTTGGGCTTATGGCAAAATTATCTAAGAAACACTACAATAGTTTTCTTATCTCAGACCTAGTTATAGTTAAATTTCCTAGATTGTTAAGGACTACAGGAAGCATTGGCAGGCACCTTCAGCTTCAAAGATCATCTTTTGCTGGATGGATAAAGACAATGCCATTTAGTGACAGCGTAAAGACTGAGAGGAACAGGTTTGGAAGTTAATCAAGAATTCTGCATTTTGCTTTGAACATGTTAATTTGGAGATCCTACTAGTCATCCACGTGAAGGTCTTAAGTGGGAAGCCACACAAGTGCAAATCTTAGTGTGTAGGTCTGACAGGAGATATAAATTTCAGAGTTTTCAGGATATAATTACAGCTAACCTTTATTAAGTGCTTAGTACAAGCCACACACTATTAAATATAGTCCTCTCCACTGTAACTCTATAACTAAAGTACCATAATTATTCTCATTATATAAAGAAACAGAAACAGAGATCAAGTAATCTGCATAAAGTCACACAGCTACCAAGTGGTGGAGCCAGGACCTGTGTGCAGTCTGGCTCCCCAGCCCATGCTTTTGTCTGCCATTTTATATAAGTATTTACAGACTCAGGACTTCAGGAGATGATATAAAATTAAGATCTGAATACACAAGAATTTAGCCTATAAGCATGCCCCAGTATAAAGGATGGGTAGAAGAGAACCTTGAGTAAAACTAGGGAGCAGGCGGGTCATATATAAGTAAAACAGGAAAAATACTTCAAGAAGGGGAAAATGCTTCCAATGGGTTGAATGTTACTGTTAGGTTAAGAGGAATACCAAACAAAGGCCATTGAATTTGGCTACATGAAGATGTTGACATTATGAAGAGTGACCTTGGTCTCTGCAGAGGTGTAGGATATGATACTAGATAACAAAGAGGTGGAAGGGAATAAGTGATGAGGAAGTAGAGAAGTAATTGCAGAATGCTATTTTAGAAGTTTTCTTATAAATGGCAACAGAGAGTGTGTTTGGAGAAAGCTGTTATTGCAACTTCATTTTTGGTTGGTGATAATGATTGAATGGGAGGGTGAATAACAGGAGGAGCACATCCTAAGAGAAAAGGGGAAAGAAGCAGCAAGAAACAAATGGGACTGGCCATTGTTCCCCATCATCCTGAAGCAGCTGGATTAATTTTTAGGGATAGGACAAAGTTCTCCAGAAGGCCATGTATGCTCTGAGTCAGTGTCCAATATATGGTACTGTTTCTCCCATAGCCAGGATTCATGGGTCCAGGAATCAAGGGGTGGAAGGGAAGTGCCACAACTCACCATCACCTCTAGTGATCCACTAGCAAAATTTTTGCTTTCTGTTCCCATGACATTACATTCTGCTGGCCTACAAGTCTTAGTTCCAGAGGGAAGAATGCTGCCATCAGAAGACACAATGATTCCATTAAACTGGACTCTAAGTTTGCCACCTGGATGATTTGAGCTCCTCCTACCTTTAAATCAAAAGGCTTAAAAGAGTTACATTGTTGGCTGGGGTGACTGACCCAGACCATCAAGATGGAATCAGTCTACCACTCCACAATGGAGGTAAGGAAGAGTACTCATGGAATACAGGAGATCCATTAGGGTGTTTCTTAGAATTACCATGCCCTGTGATTAAGGTCAGTGAGAAACTACAACAGCCCAATACAGGCAGAACTACAAATGACATGGACCCTTCAGGAATGAAGGTTTGAATCACTCCACCAGGAAAAAAAAAAAAAAAAAAAAATCTGCTGAGGTGCTTGATGAAGGCAAAGGGAATACAGAATGGGTAGTCGAAGAAGGTAGTCATCAATACCAGCTATGACCACATTACCAGCTGCAGATACAGGATTGTATTTGTCATGAATATTTCCTCCTTCTTTTGTTAAAAATATGTTTGTGTATGTATACATTTGTACTAAGAAAATATCTTCATTTTATTTCCTTTTCCTTTATTATATGACATAAGATTTATTGAGTTCAGATCAGCATTTAAGTATTGTTAACTTTATGTAATAGTATTTGGGTTTGGGATTGGTGTGTTTCACTTGTAGGAAGGATAGTTGTATTATATAAGGCATAATTATGACCTTATTATTGTCTTTATTTGAAGATGCTGTATGATCTCAGGAGATGTGCGTGGGTTTAAGTTGACAAGGGGTGGACTTGTGGTGGTTAATACTGAGCGTTAACTTGATTGGATTGACGTACACAAAGTATCAATCCTGGATGTGTCTGTGAAGACGTTGCCAAAAGTGATTAGCATTTGAGTCAGTGAGCATGAGAAGATAAGTCCACCTTTAATCTGGTGGGCACAATCTAATCAGCTGCCAGCAAATATAAAGCAGGGAGAAAAACATGAAAAGGAGAGACAGGCCCAGACTCCCAGCCTACATCTTTCTCCCATGCTGGACCCTTCCTGCCCTCAAACATCAGACTCCAATTTCTTCAGTTTTGTGACTCAGACAGACTTCCCTTGCTCCTCAGCTTGTAGACAACCTATTTTGGGACCTTGTAATTGTGTAAGTTAATATTTAATAAACTCTCCTTTATATGTATATGTATATATAAAAACATAATACACATATGTGTGTATCTATATATAACCTATTAGACTGTTTCTCTAAGAGAAAGTTGACTAATATAGACATGATCAAAGAAGAATTACTCCATTCATGAAAATAGAAAGAGTGGGCACAGATGCACTAGAGAGAAATGATTTGGTGGTAGGAAGACAGAGTTTCCAAGTTAATATGTATTGTCTCAATTAAGTGTGAGCTGAAATTATCAGCTAAGATAGTGAAAGGGTATAGAGTACAGGAAAAAATGAAGAAAGTTTAACAAATTGTTGTCTTCAGTGGGGAGTCAAGCTTAATAGAGAAGAGGACTAATTACTGGGCAGTGATGAGGGCCAGGTTTAAGGTTATAATCATGAATTCAAAAAGAACCAAAAATCTCAGTTGTTCAATTTTCTATATATATGTTTCATATATATATATATATATATATATATATATATATATATATATATACACACACACACATATAAATATATATGTGTATATATATATACACACACACATATAAATATGTATGTATATATATATATACACACACATATAAATATATATGTATATATATATGTTTGTTTATAGATATGTTTATTTATTTATTTATATATATATATTATTGTTCTTTAGGTTCTGGGGTACATGTGCAGATCATGCAAGGTTGTTGCATAGGTACATACATGGCAATGTGGTTTGCTGCCTCCATCCCCCCATCACCTCTATCTGACATGTTATCCCTCCCTAACCACCTACACCCCACTGTCCTTCCCCTAGTCCCCTCCAACAGACCCCAATATGTGATACTCCCTTCCCTGTGTCCATGTGTTCTAATCGTTCAACACCCATGTATGAGTGAGAACATGAGGTGTTAGAGTTTCTGATCTTGTGTCAGTTTGACACAAGATAATGATGGTTTCCAGATTTATCCATGTCCCTACAAAAAACATGAACTCATTGTTTTTTATGGCTGCATAGTATTCCTGGTGTATATGTGCCACATTTTTCTTGTCCAGTCTATCATCAATGGGCATCTGGGTTAGTTCCAGGTCTTTGCTACTTTAAAACAGTGCCACAATGAACATATGTGTGCATGTGTCTTTATAATAGAATGATTTATAGTCCTTTGGGTATATAACCAGTAATGGGATTGCTGGGTCAAATGGAATTTCTATTTCTAGGTATTTGAGAAATTGCCACACTGTCTTCCACAACTGTTGAACTAATTTACACTCCCACCAACAGTGTAAAAGTGTTATTATTTCTCCACATCCTCTCCAGCATCTGTTGTCTCCAGATTTTTTAAGGATTAGCATTCTAACTGATGTGAGGTGGTATCTCAATATGGTTTTTATTTGCCTTTCTCTAATGACCAGTGATGATTAGCTTTTTTCTTATGTTTGTTGACTGCATAAATGTCTCCTTTTGAGAAGTGTCTGTTCATATTCTTCACCCACTTTTTGATGGGGTTGTTTTCTTTCTTGTAAATTTAAGTTCTTTGTAGATTCTGGATATTAGCTCTTCATCAGATGGGTAGGTTGCAAAAGTTTTCTCCCATTCTGAAGGTTGCCTGTTCTCTGTGATGATATTGCTGTGCAGAAGCTCTGGAGTTTAATAAGATCCCATTTGTCTATTTTGGCTTTTGTTGCCAGTGCTTTTGGTGTTTTAGTCATGAAGTCCTTGCCAATGCCTATGTCCTGAATGGTTTTGCCAAGGGTTTCTCCTAGGATTTTTATGGTGTTAGGTCTTATGTTTCAGTCTTTAATCTTGTTGTTCAATTTTCTCAGCAGAGTTTATTTGCTCTAGTGAAAGCAGGTAAAACGAGGATGATGACAATGGTAACAATACTCTTTGAGGCCTTAATTTGTGCCACTCTCCTAAATGGTTTAAATATAATGAATTTTAAACAATCCTGGATGGGAAAGTTGGAAATCTAATATTAATGCCTACAGTCAAGTGACTATAATTACAGAACAGCAGTGAGAAGGCAGGGCATCATGTCAGCCAATAATAACTTCAATGGAGCTAGAATAAACATCTTGGAGACAGCCATGGAAAATAAAGGAAGCACTGTCCCACATCTTGACCCTGGGATACATAACTGCAGGGAATATGATGTCCTCAAGGACAGTTAACTTTCCATCTAGGTAACAGGTAGAAAGAGCATTCCAAGAAGATATTGAGAATGCAATGGGGTTTGCTGGACCTAAGTGGAAAGTTCTAGAAGGTAGACAAATGGGTATAGAAAAAAGGGAAGGAAAGAAGACTGAATTCAATTTGATTATGGAAGGAAAGTCTGGGTGATAATGTTTGGGAAGGATGTTTAGATCTTTGGGGGTGACCACATCAAATATGTGTGTAAAGCACAATGCAGCTAGTTCTGAAAGTGTGTTAGATGACACACTTGTAGAACTAACTTCTAAGCATGCTAATACTGAATGCTCAGCTTGATAGCTATGTTATAAATCAGAATTCAATCAGAAAAATAAGAAACAGTTTAGATATTTTGAGCACAAAGGGATTTAATTCAGGGAATTAGAAAATTTAAAAAATAATGGGAAGCCCTGGAAAGTAATAAACTTCAGGGAGACAGCCCTGATTATTTCAACCACCTGTAGAAAAAAAAGGGATGATTCTCAAGACACAAAACTTCAAGACACATGTTACTTCCCTAGTTGAAATAGTGTCTTTCTTCTGCATATGGCTAGTCAGTTATTGTAGCACCATTTACTGAACAGTTCTTTCCCCATTGCTTTTTTTACTGATTTTGTCAAAGATTAGATGGTTGTAGGTGTGCAGGGTTTATTTGGTGGTTCTCTATTCTGTTCCACTGGTCTATGTGTCTATTTTTGTACCAGTACTATGTTGTTTCAACTACTGTAGCCTTATGATATCATTTAAAAGTCAGGTAATGTGAGGCCTCCAGCTTTGTTCTTTTTGCTTAGGGTTGCTTTGGCTATTCAGGCCTTTTTTTGGTTCCAAATGAATTTTAGAATAGATTTTTCTAATTCTGTAAAAAATGATATTGGTATTTTAATAGGATTAGCATTAAAAATATAAGTCACTTTGGGTAGTATGACCCTTTTAACTATATTGATTTTTTGAATCCATGAGCATGGAACATTTTTCATTTATTTTTGTCACCTCTGATATCTTTCCCTTTTGTAGTTCTCCATATAGAGATCATTTAACTCCTTAGGCTTATTAAACTAAAGAACTTCTGCACAGCAAAAGAAATTACAAACAGAGTAAACACCCCACATAATGGAAGAAAATATTCACAAACTATTTATCTGACAAAGATCTAGTATCCAGAATCTACAAGGAACGCAAATCAACAAGCAAAAAGTTAAAACTACAATTAAATGGACAAAGGACATGAACAGATACTTCTCAAAATAAGACATATATGTGGCCAAGAAACATATGAAAAACTGCTCAACATCACTAAATATTAGAGAAATACAAATCAAAATCATGAGATACCTTCTCACACCGGTCAGAATGGCTATAATAAAAAGACAAAAAATAACAGATGCTGGTGAAGCTGCAGAGAAAAAGGAATGCTCATACACTGTTTGTGGAAATGTAAACTAGTTCAAACATTGTGGAAAGCAGACTGGAGATTTCCCAGAGGATTTAAAATACACCTACCTGGGTATATACTGGGTATATACAAAAAGGAAAATAATTCCATCTATCAAAAAGACACATGCACCCATGTGTTCACTGCAGCACTATTCACAATGGCAAAGACACAGAAGCAATTTAAGTGCCCATCAACAGTGAACTGGATGAAGAAAATATTGTACATATCTACACCATGGAGTATAATGCAGAGTATAAAAAAAACAGTGATAAAGCAAGAGGCCATTATCTTAAGCAATCTAACAGCAAACCAAAGAACAAAAAACCAAACACCATACAATCTCACTTAGAAGTGGGAGCTAAACTTTGAATACACATGAATACAAAGATTGGAATAACAGACACTGGGATCGCTAGATGAGGGAAGGGACAGGTGGAGGGCGATAATGGGCTGAAGAACCACCTGTTGGATACTATGCTTACTGCTTGGGTGATGAAATTGTTGGGACCCAAACCCTCAGCATCACACAATTTACACATGTAACAAATCTGCATATATACCCTTTAATCTATAATAAAAGTTGAATTTTTTTAAAAAAAAAGAAAGAAACAGTGCCTTTGCTTCTCCCTGACTCCCAATTCGCATGTCCATGCCTCTCATTGATAGGATTTATCTGGAAACTTGCCAACAGGGATTTTGGAAAATGTCTTTCCAGGTTTCCAGTTCCAGCATGCAGAGGAGAGAAGTGAAATGGGAAATAATCCTGAGTTACCAAAAAATAAAGCCAGATGCAGTGGCTCATGCCTGTGATCCCAGTACTTAGGGAAGCCAAGCAGTACAGATCACAAAGTCAGGAGTTTGAGATCAGCCTGGCCAACGTGGTGAAATCCCATCACTACTAAAAATTACAAAACTTAGCCAGCCTTGGTGGCATGCATCTGTAGTCCCAGGTACTCAAGAGGCTGAGGCAGAAGAATCAATTGAGCCCAGGAGGCAGAGGTTGTAGTAAGCTGAGATTGTGCCACTGCACTCTAGCATGGTCAACAGAGGGAGACTCTCAAAAAAAAAAAAAAACACTAACATACTATGATTTATTCATTCTCATTCTCTCTCTGTCCCCATCCTCCCCCTCTCTAATCTCTTTCTCATTTGTCTCTCATCTCTTTCTCTCATCTCTCTCTCTTTCATTTCCATCTCTCTTCTCTCCCTCTCTCCTCTTCCTCCCTGAAATCACAGGGAAATTTCTCTGGCTTGGCCATCACCTTTACATCTCCCCATCCCCATCTAAACAATGACAAACTTTCCTTGTCACCACACCCTATTCTGACATTGTATTTACTCAGGGTTCTATCTCACCTGCTTGGCCTTCACACTTTCTGTTCTGACTTCCTCCTCCAACTCAGCACCTTCTTCCTGGGCTTATTCCTAGGCTTTCTTCAAGGTATCAACTTGCTATTACTTATTCTTGAGACCTTTCCCTTGTGACCCCTCAAGCAGTTTCAATGTCCCAATCCTACACTTCCATAATACTTTCCCCATTAGAATTCATATTACAACTTTATTAAAGTTGCTTGTTGTCTCTCTCCTGTACAAGCTCTGTGACTCTTGGGAAAGAGACCTCATCTTTCTTGTTCCTTTCTGTGACCTCAGTGTCTTTTATACTCTAAGTTCTTAACAATTACTTGTGAAATGAAAGAAGACAGGGAGATGAAAAAAGGAAGAAAAGAAGGAGAAAATATGAGACTTCCATTTTATTTCTTAATTGGAGTTTCATTGATGTGATATGGTCTGTTTTGAAAACTTACACATCTGGAACACATCAATTACTTTGTTTATAAGGAATTTATGATATATTTATTTATACTGCTTTTGTTTATATTTCCATTGAGGTGAAACTAAACTATAAGAAAATATACTGCTTATAACAAGAAAAACTGGTGCCTAATTTACCCTTTCAAAATAATTTCGCAGACTTGTGAACCCTTGAAAGTTGAGATTTCCAATTAGGACAAAGGGTGAAAGTATTTCTCCATCCTGTGTCCTACATGACCCCATCAACCCCCGCCAGAAATAAATCAAGGCATCAAACATAACAAACGTTCTTTGTTTCAAGCCCAAGTTTCAGTTTTCCAAGAAGAAGCTTTCAAGAATTTATATTAAAATTTGGACTTCCAAGATGGCGTTGTAGAGGTGACTCCGGATTGCAGCTCTCAGTGAAGGCACAGAGGGTGAGTAATATCCACATTCTCGGACAGATCTTTTTTTCCCACAGAACGTTGAAAGTCCCAGGTGTGGGAGAGACACGGGATGCTACCACAGCCGGCTTGTGTGGCCACTTGGGCCAGTTCTGCAGCGCAGTGGCATCGGGCACAAAACTCACTGGTCTGGGTGCCCTGTAAAACCAGCAATCTGAGATTTGGAAGGGCAGATTGGCATGTCCATCTGATTGAATGGGACTTGGACAATGATCCAGACCAGGAGATTCCTGGGAAACATGATCTGAGCTGGTGCAGTGGGCAGCGGCACAGGAGATCACATGGATCCCAGTGCCCTATCGGCAGGCTACTGAGGCACCAGTGAGAGAGTCAACCATTCAGCATGGGGAGAGGAAGAGAGAGAGAGAGAGAGGACAAACTCTGAGGCAGGGAGCTGGGTGATCGGGCTCTGTGGGTCACACCCTGATGGAGACAAGCAGGGCAGTGATTGGAGGCACTCGGGGCTGAGAGTTTTGCTGCTGGCATCTAGGACAGTGCAGCCCAGTATGGGAGGGGTGTTGACCACTACTGACCCAATCCCCCCCGCTACTGAAGTACCACCCAGGGCTGACAAAGCCTGCTGTTGCCAAGCAACCTGCCATAACAGAGAGACTCCACCAGCAGGGCGGAGCAAGCCACAGCAGAGTGGAGCAAGCCACAGCAGAACAGAGCCCAGCAGCAACAGGGTGGACCCGCGCTAGCAGGGCAGAGCCCCGGCAGGCAAATAGTGAATAGACTGCCTCCTAGTGGGGCAGGACAGTGCAACAGATACTCATAAAGAAAGCCCCAACTCCCTGAGACAGAGCATCTAAGGGGAAAAAAAAGGGTGTTTTATAGTTCTGTTGCAGCAGACATAAACAACCTCCCAACAACCCTGAATGAACAATGGAGCTCACAGCTCAGCACTGGAGCTCCTATAAAGCACAGACTGTCTCCTCAAGTAGCTCCCTGACCCCTTTATATCCAAAGAGTCACCCCAAAATAGGACTAATCAGACTGACATTTGGTGGTCATCATTCTGGAACAAAGATAGCAGAAGAAGAAACTGGTAGCATCCCTCACTGTTCTGCAGCTGCTACAGGTGTACCCCAGACAAGCAGGGCCTGGAGTGGACCTCAGCACTCTTACAGCAGAGGGGCTAGATCATTAGAAGAAAAACTAAGTAACAGAAATACTTCATCATCAACAATCTCAGCATCAACACAGAGACCCAACTGAAAAATCAAAAACTACTAAGACGACAGGCAGATAAATCCATAAAGATGGAGAGAAACCAGCGCAAAAAGGAGGAAAACACCCATAACCAAAACGTCTCACCTCCTACAAAGGACCAAAACTCCTCACCAGCAAGGGAACAAAGCTGGACAAAGAATGAGTGTGATGAAATGACAGAATCAGACTTCAGAAAGTGGATAATGAGAAACTTCAGTGAGCTAAAAGAACATGTTCTAAATCAGTGCAAAGAAACTAAGAACCTTAAAAAAAGATTTGAAAAAAGATTCGAGGAATTGATAACAAGAATGGACAACTTAGAGAGGAATACGAATGAATTGAAGGAGCTGAAAAACACAACACAGAAACTTCGCAAAGCATGCAAAAGTTTCAACAGCCAAATTGACCAAGCAGAAGAAAGAATATCAGAAGTTGAAGATCAACTCAATGAAATAAAATGAGAAACCAAGATTAAAGAAAAGAGCACAAAACAAAATGAACAAAATGTCCAAGAAATGTGGGACTATGTGAAGAGACCCAACCTACGTTTGATAGGTGTACCAGAATGTGATGAAGAGAATGAATCCAAGCTGGAAAACACTCTTCAGATTATTATCCAGGAAAATTTCCCCAACCTAGCAACACAGGTCAATACTCAACTCCAGGAAATACAGAGAACACCACAAAGATACTCCGCAAGAAGAGCAACCCCAAGGCACATAATTGTCAGATTCACCAGGGATGAAATGAAGGAGAAAATACTAAGGGCAGCCAGAGAGAAAGGTCAGGTCACCCACAAAGGGAAGCCCATCAGACTCACAGCAGATATCTCAGCAGAAACTCTACAAGCCAGAAGAGAATGAGGGCCAATATTCAACATCCTTAAAGAAAAGAACTTTCAACCCAGAATTTCATATCCAGCCAAACTGAGCTTCATAAGTGAAGGAAAAATAAAATCCTTCATGAAAAAACAAGTACTCAGAGATTTTGTCACCACTAGGCCTGCTTTACAAGAGCTCCTGAAAGAGGCACTACACATAGAAAGAAACAACCAGTACCAGCCATCCTAAAAGCATACCAAATGCTAAAGACCATCAACAAAATGAAGAATGTACATGAACCAATGGGCAAAACAGCCAGCTAGCATTAAAATGGCAGTATCAAATTCACACATAACAATATTAACCCTAAATGTAAATGGGCTAAATGCACCAATCAAAAGACACAGACTGGCAAATTGGATAAAAACCCAAAACCCATCGGTGTGCTGTATCCAGGAAACCCACCTCACATGCAAGGATACAAAAAGCCTCAAAATAAAGGGATGGAGGAAGATTTACCAAGCAAATGGAGAGCAAAAGAAAGCAGGAGTTGCAATTCTCCTCTCTGATAAAATAGACTTTAAAGCAACAAAGATCAAAAGGGACAAAGAAGGTCATTACATAATGGTAAAAGGATCAATACAACAAGAAGAGCTAGTGATTCTAAATATATTTGGACCCAATACAGGAGCACCCAGATATATAAGGCAAGTTTTTAATGACTTACAAAGAGACTTAGACTCCCACACAATAACAGTGGGAGACTTTAACACTCCACTGTCAATATCAGACAGATCAACCAGACAGAAAATTAACAAGGATATCCACGACTTGAACTCAGACCTGGAACAAGCAAACCTGATAGACATTTACAGAACTCTACACCCCAAATCCACAGAATATACATTCTTCTCAGCACCACATCATACCTACTCCAAAATTGACCACATAATTGGAAGTAAAGCACTCCTCAGCAAATGCAAAATGACTGAAATCATAACAAACAGTTTCTCAGACCATAGTGCAATCAAGTTGAAACTCAGAATTCAGAAAATAACTCAGAACCACACAGCTTCATGAAAACTGAACAACTGGCTCTTGAATGTTGACTGGATAAACAATAAAATGAAGACAGAAATAAAGAAGTTCTTTGAAACCAACGAGAATGAAGACACAACATACCAGAATCTCTGGGACACATTTAAAGCAGTTTGTAGAGGAAAATATATAGCAATAAGTGCCCACATGAGAAGAGTGGAGAGATCCAAAATTGACACCCTAACATCAAAATTGAAAGAGCTAGAGGAGCAAGATCAAAAAAGCTCAAAAGCTAGCCGAAGTCAAGAAATAACTAAGATCAGAGCAGAACTGAAGGAGATAGAGACAAGAAAAACCCTTCAAAAAATCAATAAATCTAAGAGCTGGTTTTTTGAAAAGATCAACAAAATAGACAGACCACTAGCCAGACTGATAAAAAAAGAAAAGAGAGAACAACCAAATAGATGCAATAAAAGACGATAATAAGGAAATCACCACAGATTCCACAGAAATTCAAACCATCATCAGAGAATACTACAAACAACTCTATGCACATAAACTAGTAAACCAGGAAGAAATGGAAAAATTCCTGGATGCCTGTGTCCTCCCAAGGCTAAACCAGGAGGAAGCTGAAACTATGAATAGACCAATAACAAGGTCTGAAGTTGAGGCAGCAATTAAGAAAAAAAGCCCAAGTCCAGGTGGGTTCACAGCTGAATTCCACCAGACACATGAAGAGGATCTGGTACCATTCCTTCTAAAACTATTCCAAATAATCCAAAAAGAGGGAACCCTTCCCAAATCATTTTATGAGACCAACATCATCCTGATACCAAAACCTGGCAGAGACTCAACAAGAAAAGAAAACTTCAGGCCAATATCCATGATGAACATAGATGCAAAAATCTTCAATAAAATACTGGCAAATCGATAGCAACAGCACATTAAAAAACTTATCCATCATGATCAAGTAGGATTCATCCCAGGGATGCAAGGCTGGTTCAACATACGCAAGTCTATAAATGTAATTCACCACATAAACAGAAGCAAAAACAAAAACCACATGATTATCTCAATTGACACAGAGAAGGCATTTGACAAAATTCAACAGCCCTTTATGCTAAAAACCCTCAATAAACTTGGTATTGATGGAACATATCTCAAAGTAATAAAAGCTATTTATGACAAACCAACAGCCAATATCATACTTAATGGGCAAAAACTGGAAGCATTCCCTTTGAAATCCGGCACTAGACAAGGATGCCCTCTCTCACTACTCCTATTCAACATAGTACTGGAAGTTCTAGCCAGAGCAATCAGGCAAGAAAAAGAAATAAAGGGTATTCAAATAGAAAAGGTGGAAGCCAAATTGTCTCTATTTGCAGACGACATGATAGTACACCTAGAAGACCCCATCACCTCAGCCCAAAAGCTCCTGAAACTGATAAGCAACTTCAGCAAAGTCTCAGGATATAAAATCAATGTGCAAAAATCACAAGCATTCCTATACACCAATAACAGACTTAAAGAGAACCAAATCAAAAACGAACTGCCATTCACAATTGCTACAAAGAGAATAAAATACCTAGGAATACAACTCACAAGGAATGTAAGGGACCTCTTTAAGGAAAACTACAAACCACTGCTCAACGAAATAAGAGAGGACACAAACAGATGGAGGAACATTCCATGTTTGTGGTTAGGAAGAATCAATATCATGAAAATGGCTATACTGCCCAAAGTAATTTACACAATCAATGGTATCCTCATCAAACTACCATTGAATTTCTTCACAGAACTGGAAAAAACCACCATGAATTTCATATGGAACCAAATAAGAGCCCCCATAGCCAAGTCAATTCTAAGCAAAAAGAACACAGCGGGAGGCATCACACTACCAGACTTCAAACTATACTACAAGGCTACAGTAATCAAAACAGCATGGTACTGGGACCAAAACAGAAATATAGACCAATGGAACAGAACAGAAGCATCGGAGGCAACACAACGTATCTACAACCATATTATCTTTGATAAACCAGACAAAAACAAGCAATGGGGAAAGGATTCCCTATTTAATAAATGGTGTTGGGAAAACTGGCTAGCCATGTGCAGAAAGCAGAAACTGGACCCCTTCCTGACACCTTACACTAAAATTAACTCCAGATGGATTAAAGACTTAAACATAAGACCTGACACCATAAAAAGCCGAGAAGAAAATCTAGGCAAAACCATTCAGGACATAGGAGTAGGCAAGGACTTCATGAACAAAACACCAAAAGCACTGGCAACAAAAGCCAAAATAGACAATTGGGACCTAATCAAACTCCACAGCTTCTGCACAGCAAAAGAAACAGTCTCTAGAGTGAATCAGCAACCATCAGAATGGGAAAAAAATCTTTGCAGTTTACACATCTGACAAAGGGCTGATACCCAGAATTTACAAAGAACTCAAACAGATTTACAGAAAAAAAATAAACAAGCCCACTCAAAAATGGGCAAAGGATATGAACAGACACTTTACAAAAGAAGACATACATGAGGCCAACAAACATATGAAAAAATGCTCATCATCACTGGTCATTAGAGAGATGCAAATCAAAACCACATTGAGATACCATCTCACGCCAGTTAGAATGGTGATCATTAAAAAATCTGGAGACCGCAGATGCTGGAGAGGATGTGGAGAAATAGGAACACTCTTACACTGTTGGTGGGAGTGTAAATTAGTTCAACCATTGTGGAAGACAGTGTGGCGATTCCTCAAGGACCTAGAAATAGAAATTCAATTTCACCCACCAATCCCATTACTGGGTATATATCCAAAGGACTATAAATCGTTCTACTATAAGGACACATGCACATGAATGTTCATTGCAGCACTGTTTACAATAGCAAAGAACTGGAACCAACCCAAATGCCCAATGATGATAGACTGGACTGGGAAAATGTGGCACATATGCACCATGGAATATTATGCAGCAATCAAAAATGATGAGTTTGTGTCCTTTGTAAGGACATGGATGAATCTGGAGAACATCATTCTCAGGAAACTGACACAAGAACAGAAAAAGAAATACCACATATACTCACTCATAGGTGGATGAGAAAAATGAGAACACATGGACACAGAGAGGGTATCTACTACACACTGGGGTCTATTGGGGGAATGGGGGAGGGACAGTGGGGGGGGCTGGGGAGGGATAGCCTGGGGATGAATGCCAAGTGTGGGTGAAGAGGACGAAGGCAGCAAAACACACTGCCATGTGTGTACCTATGCAACTATCTTGCACGTTCTGCACATGTACCCCAAAACCTATAATGCAATAAAAATTAAAAAATAAGAATAAATAAATAAATAAATAGAATTTGATGAAACCATGTATTAGTCTGCTCAGGCTGCCATAACAAACTACAGCAATCCCCTCTAAGCCACAGTTTGGTTTTCCACAATTTCCATTACCTGCAGTAATGGCAGTCTGAAAGTTGGTGAGTATAATACAATAAGATATTTTAAGAGAGACATGGAGAAAGAGCAAACATTCATAGAAATTTTATTACAGTATATTGAAATAATTTTTCTATTTTGTTATTATTGTTAATCCCTTACAGTAATCTATAAATGAAACTTCACCATAGGCATGTATGTATAGGAAAATGCATACTGTATAGAGGGTTTGCACTATCCATGGTTTTAGTCATCCACTGGAGGTCTTCAAACATGTTCCCTATGGGGAAGTGGAGACTACTGTATCATAGTCTGTGTGGCTTAAACAGGAGTTTACTTTTTTTTTTTAACCATTCTGGAGGGTAGACATCAAAGATCAGAGTGCCAGCATTGTCAGTTTCTGGTGAGGACTCTCCTCCTGGCCTATAAATGGCCACCTGATCATTGTATCTTAAAATGGGCTTTCCTCAGTGCCTCTCAGCTCTGGCTCTCTTCTCTGGTAAGGTCAGTAATCCCATCATAAGTGCTTCATCCTCAGGATCTCATCTAACCTATTGATCCCTGTAAGGCCCTATCTCCAAATATATCACACTGGGACTTAGGGGTTCAACATGACTTTTGAGATAAAACAATTCAGTCCATAGCAAACCAATTTATTATTATTCTAGGGACACTAGAAAAAAAATCTATATTTGTTCTGTCCAATACAGTAGCTAATAACCCCATGCATCTATGTAAAATTAAGATTCATTTCCTCAGTCTCAGTAGCAACACTTCAAGTACCCAACAGTCACATGTACCTGGGGATACCATATTGGGCAGCACAGATACAGAATATTATCAGGACATAAAGTTCTATTAAATAGCCCTGGTCTAGATCAATAGTTGAACACTAAGGAATCCCTAAAGGTAGGAATTTTAGACATGTAGATAAGTACAAAATCTATTAAGAGTTAGACTGATTGGTTCCTCTACTTCTGCTGTTCTCACAGCCTTTAACAAAAAGGTGGGTTTTTATTACAAATACCAGAAACTTGAATTCAACCAGACATAAACAATTAAGGATTTCATTTACTCACATAACTTGGAAATTCAAAGGGGATTCTAACACAGTTTATCAGAGTGCTGGCTCCACTTTTCTTTCAACATCTTCTATTAACATTTTAAACCTGAGCCTAGTTTCCTTCCATGATTACAAATAACTCCTGCAGTTTCAGGCCACACATCTATACCCCACACCATTCAGAAAAAAGAGGTTTTCTTTTCATTCCACCTTAGAAGGTAAGTTCTTTATTTCACTCTGCTTGAATCTAAAACAATAGTAATTTCCAGGTAGATCGCATTAATTGATAGCCTTAGTCACTGATTTCCTCATCATGGCAACTATGTCAGATCAGGCTGATTTGCTCAGGCCTGTGAGGACTCACTCTGGGAACTGGGATGAAGTCAATCCCTTCCTTCCCCAAAAAACTATGAAGGAAGGTAGCTCTACAAAAGAAATTGTGAGCCGTAGTAAAGAGGAAGAATGGTGTTTCAGTCTGTTTTCACAGTGCTATAAAGAAATATCCAAGACTGGGTAACATTTAAAGGAAAAAAGTTTAATTGACTCACAGTTTCACATGACTGGAGAGGCCTTGGGAAACTTACAGTCATGGAGAAAAAGGGAGAAGCAACGGCCTTCTTCACATTCAGCAGGAGAAAGGAAAGCAAGCAGGGGAAATGCCGGGTGCTTATTTAACCATCAGATATCATGAGAAGTTACTATCACGAGAACAGTATGGGGAAACTCCCCAAATGATACAATCATATCCCACAAGTTTCCTCCCTTGACACATGGGAATTAATGAGGATTACAATTCAAGATGAGATTTGGGTGGAGACACAGAGCCAAACCATATCAAATGGATACTGAACAGGCACCCAGCAGATGTGCCCTTGTATGCATCCTCAGCAGTCAAAGGACTGGCTCTGGATACAACTACCAAGTCATAGCACAGTTTAAGCAGTCCATTAACTCCTAACACAGACAGCTACAGTTTCCCAATGCAGTGCTCTGACGACTCCATACTTCTTTTTACCTCTTGTTCCAGCCAAGAGCCAGAACTGATTCATTTTAACCTTTCCTCATTATTGTTTTGGAATTTATATGTGCCTTCCTCCTATTTCTGAAGATGTTTCTTATTGTATACGAAGCTTTAAAACTGAGCAATAAAATAGAGAAGCAGATTTCAAAATAAATAATCTGAAGTCAATAGCTTGCTGAAATACCAACAACAATCATAAAATATTAAGGAATAAAGAATATATTCAGATTAATAGGAAAACTTAAACTCTATCCTTTAAGTACTTTATGCCCCTAAGTAATTTATTTAAATCATGTACACAACAGTATTCTCATCTGTAAAATATGATCTGTAAAATATGAACTTTAAATATTACTAGGATTAATAAGATAATACAAATTTTTTAAGTGCCTGATCACAGTGATCATATGGATTAAAGACATAAACATAAGATCTAACACCATAAAAACCCTAGAAGAAAACCTAGGCAAAACCATTCAGGACATAGGCATTGGCAAGGACTTCATGACCAAAACACAAAAAGCACTGGCAACAAAACCCAAAATAGACAAATGGGACCTAATCAAACTCCACAGCTTCTGCACAGCAAAAAAAAACACTCACTAGAGTGAATCGGCAACCAACAGAATGGGAAAAAATTTTTGCAATCTACACATCTGACAAAGGGCTAATATCCAGAATCTACAAAGAACTAAAACAGATTTACAAGAAAAAAAAAAAAAAAAAGCCCATTCAAAAGTGGGCAAAGGATATAAATAGACACTTTACAAAAGAAGAAATACATGAGGGCAACAAACATATGAAAAAATGCTCATCATCACTGGTCACTAGAGAAATGCAAATCAAAACTACATTGAGATACCATCTCACATCAGTTAGAATGGCGATCATTAAAAAATCTGGAGACAACAGATGCAGGAGAGGATGTGGAGAAAGAGGAACACTTTTACAGTGTTGGTGGGAATGTAAATTAGTTCAACCATTGTGGAAGACAGTGTGGCAATTCCTCAAGTACCTAGAAATAGAAATTTCATTTGACCCAACAATCCCATTACTGGGTTTATATCCAAAGGATTATAAATCATTCTATTATAAGGATACATGCACACAAATGTTCACTGCAGCACTGTTTATAATAGCAAAGACCTGGAACCAACCCAGATGCCCATCAATGATAGACTGGACAGGGAAAATGTGGCACATATACACCATGAAATACTATGCAGCCATAAAAAACGATGATTTTGTGTGCTTTGTAGGGACATGGATGAACCTGGAAACCATCATTCTCAGCAAACTGACACAAGAACAGAAAATCAAACATGGCATGTTCTCACTCATAGGTGGGTGTTGAACAATAAGAACACATGGACACAGGAAGGGGAGCATCACACACTGGGGTCTGTCAGGGGGAAATAGGGTAGGGACAGCAGGGGGTGGGGAGCTGGGGAGAGATAGCATGGGGAGAAATGCCAGATATAGGTGATGGGGAGGAAGGCAGCAAATCACACTGCCATGTGTGTACCTATGCAACAATCTTGCATGTTTTTCACATGTACCCCGAAACTTAAAATGCAATCAAAAAAGGTACACACATATGTTTATATAAGATTCACATGTTTATACATACACATGTGTGCATATACAGGCATACTTCAGAAATGAAAACTGAGTTTTAGACCACTGTAATAAAGTGAGTCACACAAATATTTTGTTTTCCCAGTGCATATAAAAAGTTATATTTATGGTTTACTGTAGTCTATTAAGTGAGCAATAGCATTATGTCTAAAAGGCGATGTGCATAACTTAATTTAAAATACTTTATTGGTAAAAAATGCTAAGAATTATCTGAGCTTTCAAGGAGTCCTTGTCTTTTTGTGGTGGATTCTCTTGCCTCAGTGTCAGTGGCTGCTAATTGATCAGGGTGATGGTTGCTGAAAGTTGAGGCAGCTGTAGCAATTTTTTTAAATAACACAAGAATAAAGTTTACCCCCAAAAAGTATGATGGTAAAATAATTAGGTAAGATAAATACTTTGAAATCATTTTAACAGCTGATGAGTTGGGGCTACATGAAGAAACTCTAGTTTCCCAATTAACATTTTACTTATATAAGAAAGAAAACAAATGTCAGTAAATGATAAAGCTTTGGGGAGCAAGGGAAGATGGTACTATAAAAGCAACTAGAAGACCCCATTGCCTCAGCCCAAAAACTCCTGAAACTGATAAGCAACTTCAGCAAAGTCTCAGGATATAAAATCAATGTGCAAAAATCACAAGCATTCCTATACACCAATAACAGACTGAAAGAGAGCCAAATCAAGAATGAACTGCCATTCACAATTGCTACAAAGAGAATAAAATACCTAGAAATACACCTTACACAAAACATAAGAGACCTCTTCAAGGAAAACTACAAACCACTGCTCAACGAAATAAGAGAGGACACAAACAGATGGAGAAACATTCCATGTTCATGGTTAGGAAGAATCAATATCGTGAAAATGGCTATACTGCCCAAAGTAATTTACAGAATCAATGCTATCCTCATCAAGCTACCATTGACTTTCTTCACAGTACTGGAAAAAACTACCTTGAACTTCATGTGGAACCAAAAGAGAGCCCACATAGACAAGTCAATCCTAAGCAAAAAGAACACAGCGGGAGGCATCACACTACTGAACTTCAAACTATACTACAAGGCTACAGTAATCAAAACAGCATGGTACTGGTACCAAAATAGAGACAGAGACCAATGGAACAGAACAGAGGCATCAGAGGCAACACAGCATATCTACAACAATACAATCTTTAATAAACCTGACAAAAACAAGCAATGGGGAAAGGACTCCCTGTTTAATAAATGGTGTTGGGAAAACTGGCTAGCCATGTGCAGAAAGCAGAAACTGGACCCTTTCCTGACACCTTATGCTAAAATTAATTCCAGGTGGATTAAAGACTTAAACATAAGACCTGGCACCATGAAAACCCTAGAAGAAAATCTAGGCAAAACATTTCAGGACATTGGAGTAGGCAAGGACTTCATGACCAAAACACCAAAAGCATTGGCAACAAAAGCCAAAATAGACAAATGGGACCTAATTAAACTTCACAGCTTTTACATGGCAAAAGAAACACTCATAGAGTGAATTGGCAACCAACAGAATGGGAAAAAATTTTTGCAGTTTATGCATCTGACAAAGGGCTGATATCAAGAATTCACAAAGAACTCAAACAGATTTACAGGGAAAAAAAAAAAACAAACAAACCCATTCAAAATTGGGCAAAGGACATGAACAGACACTTTACAAAAGAAGACATACATGAAGCCAACAAACATATAAAAAAATGCTCATCATCACTGGTCATTAGAGAGATGCAAGTCAAAACCACATTGAGATACCATCTCACGCCCGTTAGAATGACGATCATTAAAAAATCTCTAGACAACAGATGCTGGAGAGAATGTGGAGAAATAGGAACACTTTTACACTGCTGGTGGGAGTGTAAATTAGTTCAACCATTGTGGAAGACAGTGTGGCGAGTCCTCAAGGACCTAGAAATAGAAATTCAATTTGACCCAGCAATCCCATTACTGGGTACATATCCAAAGGAGTATAAATCGTTCTACAATAAGGACACATGCACACGAATATTCACTGCAGCACCATTTACAATAGCAAAGACCTGGAACCAACCCAAATGCCCATTTATGATAGACTGGACTGGAAACATGTGGCACATATACACCATGGAATATTATGCAGCCATCAAAAACGATCAGTTCATGTCCTTTGTAGGGACATAGATCAATCTGGAGAACATCATTCTCAGCAAACTGACACAATAACAGAAAACGAAATACCACATATTCTCACTCATAGGTGGGTGATGAACAATGAGAACACATGGACACAGGGAAGGGAGTACTACACACTGGGGTCTATTGGGGGAAATAGGGGAGGGACAGCTGGGGGGGATCAGGGGAGGGACAGCATGGGGAGAAATGCCAAATGTGGGTGAAGGGGTGGAAGGCAGCAAAACACACTGCCATTTGTATACCTATGCAACTGTCTTGCATGTTCTGCACATGTACCCCAAAACCTAAAACACAATAAAAAAGAATGATAAAGCTTTACCATAATACTGGATGGAAAAACTATTTACAATCAAGACTGCATTCCAAATCAATGCAAGAGAGAATAGACTATTTAACAAATGTTATTGGCATAACTAGCTAACTATTTAGGAAGAAATACATTTATATGCTTAAATATTACCTTATACAAAACTAACTTCTGAATAAGTGAAATATTTTTAATGTATAAACTATAAAATTCTCTAAGACATATGAGAAAAAAATGTATGCAATTTAGGCACTGGGAAGAGTGGCAGCAACATTTGAAAATTTAAAGAAAAAGACTAACACATTTTAAAGGTAATTTACTGATGCAGAGTGTGGGCTGCCTGACTTCAAAATCTAGCACCACGACCACTATGGTTTCTTTATATAGGTCTAAATCATCTGTTGTTAAAATGATTTCAAGGTATTTATCTCAAATAATCATTATTTTATTATCATCATATTTATTTTATGATCATTGAGATTATAGAGAAGCAGGTTTTCTCTTGTTAAAGTTTCTTATCTTTTCTCTGCATCTGTGTCCTCTTCTGCTGAATGACTATTTATACTGGACATTTGTTTCTACCCTCCTCTGTGTTCTGCTCTACACATAGACACCTGTTGCTGGAGCAAGAAGTCTAATATAACATTTTCCAGACTTCTTAACAACTAGGATTTGCAATGCATCTTGGTTCTGCCAGTGTTACATATGGCCACAAGATTTGAAAGACAAAACATGAGGTAGATGTCAATCTTTTGTGGCTGGAACAATTAACTAGCAATTTCCAACACATTAATTTCTGTGGTGGTCAGAGTTCACATTCCAGATGTAGAAACAATCTTCTGATCACTACACAGTTTAGTATGGGAATGATGATATCAGAAGCAGTAGCTGCTTCCTCAACAGTGAATTTCCTCCATGAGTTGGAGCAACATGAAGCTTAAAAATCAGCTTGATTCCATATGAAGTTCAAGGCGGTTTTTTTCAGTTCTGTGAAGAAAGATCAATTCTAAGCAAAAAGAACACAGCAGGAGGCATCAAACTACCAGACTTCAAACTATACTACAAGGCTACAGTAATCAAAACAGCATGGTACTGGTACCAAAACAGAGATAAAGACCAATGGAACAGAACAGAGTCATCGGAGGCAACACAACATATCTACAACCATACAATCTTTAATAAACCTAACAAAAACAAGCAATGGGGAAAGGATTCCCTATTTAATAAATGGTGTTGGGAAAACTGGCTAGCCATGTGCAGAAAGCAAAACTGGACCCCTTCCTGACACCTTACACTAAACGTAACTCCAGATGGATTAAAGACTTAAACAAAAGACCTGGCACCATAAAAACCCTAGAGGACAGCATTGAGTCTGTAAATTACTTTGGGCAGTATGGCCATTTTCATGATACTGATTCTTCCTAATCATGAACATGGAATGTTTATCCATCTGTTTGTGTCCTCTCTTATTTCATTGAGGAGTGGTTTGTAGTTTTCCTTGAAGAGGTCCCTTACATTCCTTGTAAGGTGTATTCATAGGTATTTTATTCTCTTTGTAGCAATTGTGAATGGCAGTTCGTTCTTAATTTGGTTCTCTTTAAGTCTGTTATTGGTGTATAGGAAGGTTTGTGATTTTTGCACATTGATTTTATATCCTGAGACTTTGCTGAAGTTGCTTATCAGTTTCAGGAGTTTTTGGGCTGAGATGATGGGGTCTTCTAGATATACTATCATGTCATCTGCAAATAGAGACAATTTGGCTTCCTTTTTTCCTATTTGAATACCATTTTTTTTTTCTTTTGCCTGATTGCTCTGGCTAGAACTTTCAGTACTATATTGAATAGGAATGGTGAGAGAGGGCATCCTTGTCTAGTGCCAGATTTTAAGGAAATGCCAAATGTGGGTGAAGGGGAGGAAGGCAGCAAAACACACTGCCATGTGTGTACTATGCAACTATCTTGCATGTTCTGCACATGTACCCCAAAACCTAAAATACAATAAAGAAAAAAAAAACCTAGAGGAAAATCTAGGCAAAACCATTTAGGACATTGGAGTAGGCAAGGACTTCATGACCAAAACACCAAAAGCATTGGCAGCAAAGGCCAAAATAGACAAATGGGACCTAATCAAATTCCACAGCTTCTGCACAGCAAAAGAAACAGTCACTAGAATATTGAACTTTATCAAAAGCTTTCTCAACATCTATTAAGATTATCAAATCATTTTCTCTTTCACTCTTTGGATGTGATGTATTGTTTATTGTGTATATTGAACCATACTTGAATTTCTGGTATAAATCCCACTCGATTTTCATTTATTGTCTTTTTGATGTGTTGTTGGATTTGGCTAGTATGTGGTTGAGGATTTTTTGCATCTAGATTCACCAGAGATAGTGGCTTGTAGTTTTCTCTTTTTGTTGTGTACTTGTCTGGTTTGAGTATTAGGGTTAGGCTGACCTCATAGAATGACTCAAGAATTCCCTCTGCTTCAAATCTTTTGATTAGTCTGACAAGAACTGGTATTAACTTCTCTTGGTAGAATTCAACAGTAAAGCCATACAGTCCTAGATTTTTCTGTTGGAGACTTTTTATTATTAATTCAATCTCATTACCTGTTATTAGTCAAGTTTTCTTTTTCTTCTTCTTGGCTCAATCTTGGTAAAATGTATGTGTGCAGGCATTTATCAATTTCCTCTAGGTTTTCAAGTTTATTGGTGTATACTTGTTCATATTAGTCACTTTGTACTTCTGTAGTGTTCACTATGATGTCTATTTTTGTTTCCAATTTTATTTATATGTGTCTTCTCTCTTTGTGAGTTTAACTAACAGCTTGTCAATTTTTTTATCTTTTTTAAAAAACAAACTTTTTGTTTTGTTGATCTTTTGTAGTTTTTGTCTCAATTTTTTCTTTTTTCTTTTTTTTTTTTTGCTGTAATTGTCATTATTCTTTCCTTCTACTATTTTAGGGTTTTGTTCGTTTCTAGTTCTTTGAGGTCATTTATTTGAAATCTTTCTAGTTTTTTTGATGTAAGCATTTATTGCTATAAACTTGCCTCTTATTACTGCTTTTGCTGTGTCTCAAGTTTGGTATGCAGTGTTTCTCTTCTCATTCATTTCAAATTTATTTCATTCTTAATTTCTTCCTTCACCCACTGGTTTTTTAGAAGGTGTTTAATTTACATGTATTTATATAGTCTCAAATGTTCCTCTATTGATGTAGTTTTACTGCATTATGTGCAACATGATGTGTAAATGAGTATATATGTAAAACAAGTATCTAGAGATTTCAAACTGTGTGAAAAAGTTATGCTCACCTTTACTTTTGAGACATACATTATGTGCAAAAGTTCCACGAGTCAAAGATTTTTATTTTACTAACAAGTTAGTCTACCACAGTTATGAGTGTATGTCTGTACATGTGTATGTGTATGCATATGTCTATGTATATTTACTGTCAGAAACACAAGACATCTGGACCAGAGAACAAATCACGTATTACTCATGGCAAAAATAGCAGCAAGAATAGCATCTTGCATGAGTTCCCCATGCCCCAATTCCTCACAGGTTAACACAATATCAACCCATACGTGTGGCAAAGAATAAGATCCCTGAAATTGTGAGACTTATAAATTTATGTAGGGTATTTGGTATATCTGCTCCTATCTCCCCTTCTGTACACAGAGAATAAGAGAAAAAGAGAAATTTTACAACCCTTCAAGGTAATTGAATACTTGTCCATGAAAGGTAAGTTTCTACAACTGTGCAGCAATTCATCATTTCTAGTTTTCAAGACCTTTCTATCAAAACATATCCCTTGCTTAGAAACCCAAATCGTGCAGAAATGTGAGAATATTTACAGAGAATTCCAAAAAAGAGGATATCAAATTAACCTATAATGTCCTATCTATACCAAGTTGGAGACTGTTTCCTCATTAACTATAATAAAGTTATCAACTTTAATTCGGTACTCTAAGAAGTTAAAATTCCAATTTTTTAGTTTCTATTTTTAATGATTAAAAGTTATCTTTATATATATATATTCTTTATAAAAGTTTTATTATAATTTTTGTTAAATTGCTAGTTTACATCCTTTGGTCATTTTTTCAGTGTGCTAGCTGTCTTTTAGCAATGATTCTGAGAATTTTTTCCTGAGATCCTCTCAAAGTGCATCTTGAGAAAAAGATTGATGTATGCATGCTATTTTCAGGAACATGATCCCGGAAAGCAAGGATGGAGGATGGCAGCATGTGCGGAAGAATAGAATCAATACAAATATAGTTTTTCCAAGTTATTATACAACTGTGAAAAACTAACAGACTTTCTGAGAAGCCTTATGCAGTGGACCCCAATGTTTTTTGCACCAGTGACTGGTTTTGTGGAATACAGTTTTTCCATCGAGGGGCGTGGTATGGGGGATGGTTTCAAGATGAAACTGTTTGACCTCAGATTATCAGGCATTAGTTAGATTCTCATAGGGAGTGCACAGTCTAAATCCCTCACATGTGCAGTTCACATTAGGGCTCAAGCTCCTATGAGAATCTAATGCTGCTGCTCATCTCACACCTCCTGCTGTGTGTCCTCTGCTCCACGTGTTGTGTGGCCCAGTTTCTAACAGGCCACAGTCCAGACCAGTAGCACTGATTTGTGGCCTGGTGGCTGGGGACCCCTGCCTTATATGTTTCATGAAGGAAGATGGAAGATTTATGTCTAGATGCTCGTATCATTGGTCAAGAGCTGGCTGACTGTTGCTATTCACTCAGGGGTGGCTGGCAAAATATAAAATATTAGGTTTTATGAAAAGTTGTAGATTAGTCTCAAACCTTTGGAAGGCCAAAAGGTTTTATTGGGACGGTCCATGAAGTTAGGGAGAAAAGAGGGATGAGACTTTTCCCAGTTTAAGTCTGTTTACCTCACATCCCTTTGTCTTCGCTCTGTTTACTCATGTTAACTTTGTGCTGGATGGCTCTCTCAGTGGGAGATAAAAAGGGAATCTGTTAATAGTGTTTGCTCTGGGCCCAGAACCTAAAATTTGTATCATTCGTATAACCATTCTTTTATCCATGTTAATTATCCACAAGCGTGTTGACTTGGAACCTCTTTTATGAATGAAAGTGTGGACAGACAGAGGGTCTGTGTTTATTGGTTGCATTTTGCCCTCTGAAAGCAGCTGGTGGCCATCCCTAGCCCACTTGAAACTCTAATGGTGTGAGAGGGCATTCATTCATCCTTCGTTGAGTCAGGTTCTGCAGGTCAGACTTCTGCAGGTGGTAACTCACATGTCAGGTGGTGACCCCGACATGATCAAGGACACAGGATGACTTGCTGGGTGTAAACTCTCTCACACTTCCTTGTGGTTGTGCATGCTTGAGTGCAGGTGATTCCTATCAGCTCCCAGACATTCAGGCAGGAAGAGAGGGACTCCCAATATGTTCCTAGAGTGATCCTATGTCAGGATACATCTGCTTAAAACTAGTCAGTCAGTTCAACACTTGTCATCGTAGCCTTGGTCAGACTATAAGATGAGGATGAGAAGATGTAAATGCTGCATATGAAATGTCCAGTTGGTACACTTATGTCCCCTTAGAACTCTCAAATCCAGCTTATCACTGAGTCCCCTGTAAGGCAGAACTTTTCTCAGGCATTTCTATTAACAAAATGTCTTCTCTTTACATTTTTCTTCCCTTAACCTAAGACTTAAATTAGGGTAGAAAAAATCCTCCAGTAACTTCATTGGAATTCCAAGACTAAAGTTCTTACTGTATTCAGGCTGCTATAACAAAATATTATAAACTGGGTAGCTAATAAACACCAGAAATTTACTTCTCACAGTTCTGGAGAGAATGTGATGTCCAAGATAAGGTATTGGCAGATTCAGAGTTGGTGAGGGTCATTTCTCATAAATGGCACCTTCCTGCTTCATCTTTACATGGTGGATTTGGCCAACGAGCTCCTTTGGCTTACTTTGTAAGAGCACTGGACCCATTCATGAGGGCTCTACCATGATTGCCTAGCTACCTCTCAAAAGGCCCCACCTCCTGATATCATCACTCTTGGGATTAGGATTTCAACATGTGAAGTTGGGACAAATGCAAACATTCAGACCATAGCAAGTTCTAAGGATGTTCAATTGTGTCACTCTGAATTTCTGGCAAAGACACCAATGGCTTCCCTGAAGTATTCTCAAAATAACATCATTTTACTCAAAACTGCTCTGTCTTCTGTATCTGGACAATATATTGTACTTACTAGAGTCCATTTGAACAAATAGCAAATAACCTTGAAAGAACCCAAAGTACTCTCAGGCAGTAATAAAGCCTCATAAATAAATTCAAGAAGATGTCAAATATGCTGTTTTTACTGTTTCCTTACAAATTGGTTTTAATTTCAAGATTCAAGGAGATAAAACTTAAAAACCTAATTGTCATTGACAAAAATTATGTGTACTCCTTGTAACTAAGCTATACTCCAACCCATTTACTACAATAAATCAACTCTTAGAGTTGCCATGTATCTCACTACCAGATTAAAGATCCTCTAGTCCCTAATTAAATTGAGAATACATTTGGAGAAGTAGAATGAAGTCAAACCTAGAGTTGTCCAATTAATTTTTAATTCATATGGGCCCTGGGAAATCTTTAAACATTAAATACAAAAATCTACCTCAAGTAAGGCAGTTTATGTAGGCCTAATTTAAGAGATATGACCCTTATAGAAACAGTATTTTTCTTATAGAACCAAATTTAACAGGGTTGGTGAAATTCAGCCAGGATCACACTACTTCTGAACTCTCTGATTACTTTACATATTTACAATAACCCAAGAAGATATAGTTATTTTGATTGGTTTATCTAGGCTCTCTCTTCTACTATTGGTATTTGGAATACATTTCATGTCTCTGAATGAGCATTCTAAACTTTTGTTACAAATTAAATGTGTAATCCAAGCAAAGGTCACCCAGGTAATAAGCCTAGTAAGGTTAGTTCTTTTTCTTGGTCCTCTACCTCCTTCCATCCTTAACCCTTAAGTAGGCCCCAGTGTCTATTGTTCCCCTCTATGTGTCCATGTGTTCTCATTATTTAGCTCTCACTTGTAAGTGTAAAATGAGGTATTTGGTTTTCTGTTCCCACATTACTTTATTAAGGGTAATAGCCTCCAGCTCCATCCCTCTTCCTGCAAAGGACACAATCTTATGCTTTTATATGACTGCATATTTTCTCATGGTATATTTGAAACACACAGATAGGCATTTAGGTTGGTTCCATAACTTTGCTATTGAGAACAGTGCTGCAAAGAACATATGTGTGTGTGTGTGTGTGTGTGTGTGTGTGTGTGTGTGTGTGTGTCTGTATAATAGAACAATGAACAACTTGTATTCCTTTGGGTATAAATCCAGTAATGAGATTTCTGGGTCAAATGGTAGTTACATTTTTAGCTTTCTAAGGAATCATCACACTGTTTTCCACAATGGTTAAACTAATTTACACTCCCACCAATAGAGTATGCATCTTCCTTTTTTATTGCAACTTTGCCACCATCTGTTATTTTTTGACTTTTTCATAATAGCGATTCTGACTGGTGTGAGATAGTTTCTTACTTGGGATAACTGGATAGCCATATGCAGAATATTGAAACTGGACCCCATCCTTACACCATATACAAAATTAACTTGCAATGGATTAAAGCCAAAACTACAAACACTCTAGAAGACAACCTAAGTGATACCATTCTGGACATAAGAACTGACAAAGATTTTATGATAAAGATGTTAAAAGCAATGTCAAAGCAAAAATTGACAAATGATATCTAATTAAACTAAAGTGCTTCTGCATAGCAAAAGAAACTACCAACAGAGTGAACAGACAAGGCATCTGACCAACGTCTAATATTCAGCATCTGTAAGGAACTTAAATTTACAAGGAAAAAACCAACGATCACATCAAAAAGTGGGCAAAGAACATGAACAGACACTTTTTAAAAGAAGACATTCATGCAGCCAACAAACATATGAATAAAAGTTTCATGCCACTGATCATTAGAGAAATGTAAATCAAATCATGAAGAGATAAATCTTTTTTAAAAGAAATCTCATCTTCAAGTGAAGAATATAACATAATGGTGACTTTTGTGTAATTTTTAATTCCCAAAATCAACTTTACATTCTAAAAATAAAAATGTAAAGAATATACCATCATAGACTCCAAATCTTTGCTCCTTTCAGGGAGAGCATTTCCTCTTCTGAAGTCCCCTGGCAAAGGTCCACAGGGTTACCAGAAGTGAGTATTTGACACTACAAGTGGTGATCCTTTCCACTTCCCATGGAACTTTTGGTTTTTCCATACACTATATTCTGTTTTGACAAAGGGCTACTAGGAATAAACACTTTTTAGAAGCAACATCCTATAATAAAATCTATTAGCTCATTTCCACCTTTGGACATTGTCCACGCATGCACTCAATATGAAATGACATCCTGCAAAATCCCCAAGTGGGGCTGGCAGCCTGTGTGGCTCAGCATGTGAGGATAAAACCAGATCACCTTCCTCAGGACCACACAGACTAAATAAATGCAAAGCCAAAGTGTAAAAAGGGCAAGATAGTGCATTCTCCTCAGACCTTGGGGAAAGCATTCTTCCTTCACTTTCCCTCCTTGATAACTCCACAAGAGAAAAACAGCTCATTTTTTCAGTAGGATGTTCCCTTTTATAAATCCCTACCATTCTATGGCAAATTTCTTTAATACAAAGATGAAAATATTAGAGAAGAGAACTTCTTGTCATTCTACCATTAGAGAAAAAAGTTACTTCACCTAGAATAAAAACAGTGAAAGGTAAACTTCAAAGTGAAAATCCTAAGAACTAAATATTTGAGTTTTTAAGACTTTTCTATTCTGGTTAAAAGAAAAATAGAGAAATTTAAATTATTTCCTTAAAGAATGTCCATTGCTATTTTTATCACTCTGCTTTCCTTAATGAAACCATCAAGTCACTTAAGGATTTTAGCCATATTTGTATAAACAATAGTAGTTAAACAGTGCTAAGCATAATACCTGAAATATAAGCACTCGATGATAATGATGGTAATAATAATCATAATCATAATCATAATGATTTCCCCACAATACTTTCCCTACCTGCATAGACCTCTGTAAATGCTTTCGCAGGTTCTGTGATACCAATCACATCAAACTAGCCCTGGGCTCAAAATCTCTAAATTTTACATAATGACCTTTAGGCAATTAATAGAGAAAGTACTTACATGGCATCTGTTTTGCATGATTTTGTAACAACAGATAGTTGTTCTGGACCAAAATATATCTTAAGAATAAAAGTAATTAAAATCCTTCTGATCTACTATGTAGACATGTTATTCTCCTCTATAATTCACAAAAGGAAAGTTCATGAAAAAAAACCTTCTGCACTTTCTTCTATACTTGCCAGCATCTCTAAAATTGTCAGCATCTCTAAAATTAGCAAATAATAACTCAGATGACCCTAAGGTTATACAATTCATGGAATGTGTTTTATACTCCCCACTTTGTGCAAGTACAATGTGCTCTGCTACTAACAGAAGGTCAGCTGTTGACAGGCAGAGTCATTTAAACATAAGTGATCTTTCATTTCAACACTCTGAAATTATTTTGCCAAGGAAATGGAGTTGCAATATCCTCAATGGTTTGGTGGAAGGACATTAAAAGGAAAGCATAAAGATAAATAGAAAAATCCTAATTTTTATAGATTTCTCTTTCTGATATGTAGCCATTCTTCTTGAGGCAAATGTGTACAAATACTCATAACTGACCTTTTATAAACCCTAGCTAGCTTTAGAGTTATTAAAAATATATATTAGATATTATAATTCAAAATACAAAACCTGGGAAAAACTCTTCCTTACTAAATTCTAACAGGCAACACAATAGTATATTATAGCTATTACTTAACAGCAAACTGCATGAGGAATGTATTTCAAACAAAAGACTCTAATTATACTAATGGATCCAAGATTTATATTTGCTTTAAAATTTAGCTCAGGGCACCCCTCCATTACTTTGCATTAGTTAGTTTAGACCACTGATAAGAAAAATTTCTGAAAATTTGGCAACAGAAATCTAAGGTTGTTTTATTGTAAAACCAACAAATACCAAAATCTTAGATATAAACTCTAGATTCCCCAAGCATATCAAAGTAACTGAGACAGGATAGAAATATCTTTTACCTGAGTAATATCACTAGCCTCAAGTGGGGTTCTCATTAGAACAAAACCACTGTGAGGACAGGGAAATTAGCACCCTGAGGGAAAATTTAAAAATATATATTTAAAATGTTTTCTAGAGTCTGAGTCCATAAGAAAAATATACCAAATTTCTGGGAAGAGGGTGGGGGACAAAATTTAGCAGAGATTGCCAGCTGTCCACCCAAAAAGGAATAGAATTCTTCCATTCTTCCATTGTGACAGAGTTGTACTTGTGACATCACTGCCCATCAAGAAACTAAGCTCCCCAGCCCCCATGCACCAAGTGTGGGCTATGACTAACAGCTTCACCATGGGATTGGAGCATACATTATTTGTTTAACTTGTTTATGCATAATTCCCAGCCCCAGATTTCTGTTCTTTTCCCTTTTGTCTGGTTCAGGGCACTCCTCCATTATTTTAAGCACTGAGGAACCTCATACTAAGGAACCTTGAATGTCACTTGTTGACAATGGCAATGCCACATTATCAACCTGGGTCCCAAAATACTTGCATGGAGGAAAGCCCACAACCAACCTCTAGCACTTAACTCAGAGAAGGTTATAAAACAATAAGCCTTAGACTTTCAGCCACTAAACACGTTAATTTATTGGTTAAAGCACCTTAGGCGACTCTGACCAAACAGAAAAAATTAAGAAGTGGGAAATGATCAGAAGAGGGCACGACTGAAAGAACTGGAGGAGGTGAATATCTGAAAACAGGGCATTACTTAAGTTGCTGCTATTATTGTGTGGCAGGATAAGTCTCTGTGTAGGTCTCTAAGAACTTGTTTCATGAATCTGGGTGCTCCTGTATTGGATGCATATATATTTAGGACAGTTAGCTCTCCTTGTTGCACTGATCCCTTTACCATTATGTAATGCCCTTCTTTGCCTCTTTTGATTTTGTTGGTTTAAAGTCTGTTTTCTCAGAGACCAGGATTACAACACTTGCTTTTCTTTGCTTTCCATTTGCTTGGTAAATATTCCTCCATCCTTTATTTTGAGGCTATACGTGTCTTTGCATGTCAGATGAGTATCCTGAATGTAGCACACTGATGGGTCTTGACTATCTAATCTTCCAGTATGTGTCTGTTAATTGGGACATTTAGCCCATTTACATTTAAGAATAATATTGTCATGTGTGAATGTGATCCAGTCATTATGATGCTGGTTATTTTGCTCATTAATTGATGCAATTTCTTCATGGTGTCAATGGTTTTTACAATTTGCTATGTTTTTGCAGTGGCAGGTACAAGTTGTTCTTTTCCATGTTTAGTGCTTCCTTCAGGAGCTCCTGTAAGACAGGCCTGGTGGTGATGAAATCTCTCAGCAATTGCTCGTCTGTAAATGATTTTATTTCTCCTTCACTTATGAAGCTTAGTTTGGCTGGATATGAAACTCTGAGACTTTAATGCCCCATTGTCAGTATTGGACTGATCAATGAGACAGAAAAACAAGGACTTGAACTCAGCTCTGTACCAAACTAACCTAAAAGATACCTACGTAACTCTCCACCCCAAATCAATAGAATATACATTCTTCTCAGCACCACATCGCACTTATTCCAAAATTGACAGCATAATTGAAAGTAAAATACCACTCAGAAAGTGCAAAAGAACAGAAATCCTCACAAATAGTCTCTCAGACCACAGTGTAATCAAACTAGAACTCAGAATTAAGAAACTCACTCAAAACCACATAACTACATGGAAACTGAACAACCTGCTCCTGAATGACTACTAGAAAAATAACAAAATTAAGGCAAAAATAAAGATGTTCTTTTAAACCAATGAGAACAAGATACAACATACCAGAATCTCTTGTGTAGAGGGAATTTATATCACTAAACCCCACAAGAGAAAGCAGGAAAGGTCTAAAATCAAAACCCTAACATCATAATTAAAAGAACTAGAGAAGCAAGAGCAAACAATTTAAAAAACTAGCAGAAGGTAAGAAATAACTAAGATCAGAGCAGAACTGAAGAAGATAGAGACAAACTCTCAAAAAAAAAAAATCAATGAATCCAGGAGCCAGGTTTTTGAAAACATCCACAAAATAGATAGATTGCTAGCCAGACTAATAAAAAAGAAAAGAAAGAAGAATCAAATAGATACAATAAAAATTGATAAAGGGGGTATAAACACCGATCCCACAGAAACACAAACTACCATCAGAAAATACTATAAACACCTCTATGAAAATAAACTAGAAAATCTAGGAAAAATAGATAAATTCCTCGTCACATATGCCCTCCCAAGACTAAACTAAAAAGAAGTCAAATCCATGAACAGGCCAATAACAAGATCTGAAATTGAGGCAGCAATTAGCCTACCAACCAAAAAATGTCCAGGACCAGATGGATTCACAGCCAAATTCTACCAGATGTACAAAAGCGAGCTGATACCAATCCTTCTGAAGCTATTCCAAACAACGGAAAAAGAGGGAATCCTCCCTAACTTATTTTATGAGGCATCATCCTGATGCCAAAACCTGGCGGATATGCAACAAAAAAAGAAAATTTTAGGCCAATATCCCTGATAAACTCAATGCGACAATCCTCAATAAAACACTGGCAAACAATACAGCAGCACATCAAAAAGCTTATCCACCACAATCAAGTAAACTAATGACAAAAAAAACATGATTATCTCAAAATGCAGAAAAGGCCTTAACAAAATTCAACACCCTTTCATGCTAAAAACTCTCAATGAACTAGGTATTGATGAAATGTATCTCAAAACAATAAGAGCTATTTATGACAAACCCACAGCCAATATCATACTGAATGGGCAAAAACTGGAAGCACTCCTTTTGAAAACTGGCACAAGAAAGGATGCGCTCTCTCACCACCCCTATTCAACATCATATTGGAAGCTCTGGCCAAAGCAATTAGGCAAGAAAAGGAAATAAAGGGTATTCAATTAAGAAATTAGGAAGTCTAATTGTCTCTGTTTCCAGATGACATGATTGTGTATATTTAGAAAACCCCATAGTCTCAGCCCACAATCTCCTTCAGCTGATAAGCAACTTCAACAAAGTCTCAGGATACAAAACCAATGTGCAAAAGTAACAAGCATTCCTGTACACCAATAACAGAAAGGCAAATCATGAGTAAAGTCCCATTCACAATTGCTACAAAGAGAATAAAATACCTAGGAACACAGCTAACAAGGGATGTGAGGACCTTTTCAAGGACAACTATAAACCACTGCTCAAGAAAAAAAGAGAGGACACAAACAAATGGAAAAATATTCCATGCTCATGGTTAGGAAGAATCAATATCGAGTTGGAGGGAGGCAAAAAAAAAAAAAAAAGGAAGAATCAATATCATAAAAATGGCCACACTGCCCAAAGTAATTTATAGATTCAATGCTATCTCCCCATCAATGTAGCATTGACTTTCATCACAGAATTGGAAAAAGCTACTCTAAATTTCATATGGAACCAAAAAAGAGCCTGCATAGCCAAAACAATCCTAAGCAAAAAGAACAAAGCTAGAAGCATCACAAAAGACCATTCAGGACATAGGCATCAGCAAAGACTTCGTGACTAAAACACCAAAAACGATGGCTAAAAAAGCCAAAACAGATCAATGGAATTTAATTAAACTAAAGAGCTTCTGCACAGCAAAAGAAACTATCACCAGAGTGAACAGCCAACCTATAGATTGGGGAAAAAATTTTGCAATCTAGCCATCTGACAAAGGGATAATATCCAGAATCTACAAAGAATTAAAACAGATTTACAAGAAAAAAAAAAAACCATCAAAAAGTGGGCAAAAGATATGAACAGACACTTCTCAAAAGAAGACATTTATGCAGTCAACAAACATGAACATGCTCATCATCACTGGTCATTAGAGAAATGCAAATCGAAACCACATTAAGATACCATCTCACACCAGTTAGAATGGCGATCATTAAAAAGTCAGTAAACAACAGATGCTGGAGAGGATGTAGAGAAATAGGAATGCTTTTACACTGCTGGTGGGAGTGCAAATTAGTTCAACCATTGTGCAAGACAGTGTAGCAATTCCTCAAGGACCTAGAAATAGAAATTCCATTTGATCCAGCAATCCCTTTACTGGGTATATACCAAAAGGATTATAAATCATTCTTCTATAAAGACACATGCACACTTGTTTTTACTGCAGCACTGCTCACACTAGCACAGACTTGGAACCAACCCAAATGCCCATCAATGATAGCCTGGATAAAGCAAATGTGGCACGTATGCACCATGGAATACTATGCAGCCATAAATAAGGATGAGTTCATGTCCTTTGCAGGGACATGAATAAAGCTGGAAACCATCATTCTCAGGAAACTAACACAAGAACAGAAAACCAAAAACCACATGTTCTCACTCATAAGATGGGGTTGAACAATGAAAACACATAGACACAGGGAGGAGAACATCACATACCAAGGCCTGTTGGGTGGTTGGGGGCTGAGGGAGGGATAGCATTAGGAGAAATACCTAATGTAGATGATGTGTTGATGGTTGCAGCAAACCACCATGTCACACATATACCCACGTATCAAACCTGCACATTCTGCACATCTGCTTCAGGACTTACAATAATAAGAAGTTGCCTAACAAATGTGAGATATAATTCTCAAATCATTTCAATTCTTCTGCTAGACAACAAACAATTACTGACTCTATAACCTTTGCTAGAACTCTGAAAAAATAAAGACGAAAAAGACGAAATTTGCCCTTTGGAAACATGATCTGGAGGTGCTCAATGAAGCAGCTCATGAAAGAAAGCCAATTCCAGAGAAACAACAGGATTTCTTCAGCTACCTTTCACTTAACTTTGCCTCTTTTTCTCATAGACACAGAATTGTTAATACATGTGACATGTCAGAAAGAAAAGAGCAAGTACAGATTCTTTAGAAGTGATAGTGTTAGGTTTTTGTTACCCATCTTAATGAAAATTTTTAAACATTTTCCATAGTACAACTTTAACTTCTGTTTTACAACATTACTGATCTCATGAACTTTTGAAGGTTTGAATCCCTGGGATTTTCTTAAGAACGATATTCTCTTCTGAGAAGTTGTTGACAGTGTACTTACATTCTTTGTGAATTTGTAAACTGTTACAGACATCTTCCAAGAAAGATGTTTACACCCATAGCATGGTTTCTCTAAGATTCTCTACCACCTTGAAAACAGAAAGCAAGTCTTCTACACTTATTCATGCCTGGCATGCCTGGCACCAAGCAGGAATTTAAAGAGATTATTAAAACTGTAAGTCAGTAAAATACCTTACCCTCATGAAGAAATGAATCTTAAGAGCCCATGCCCACAAGGACAATGGCAGAGCTAAGAAAAGACAAGGGTCTTGCCTCTTAGTGCAGTGGTTTTACAATATTTTCTCGTTGATACATATGACACCCTGTGAATCAAATTATTCAATATTAGCTATCAATCTTATGGTGAAATTAAAGAAGACAATTGCTTCTCTTCTCTGATGTTTGTCTAATTATTTGCATTGACTAGTTCTAGCTTATGGCTATGTTCAAAAAAAATTCAACTGTATCTAACATTTTATATATTAAAATATAACGAAATAAATGAAATAAACCCAGTTGTGGAATAGTTAAAAAAATACCATGATTTGGTGATTACTAATTTTTTTCACAAATTACCAAAGTGATTAGTGTCAAGGTAAAAGGAAGACATATGTTCCTGAAGGGAGAAAATAATTCTGAAAAAAAGTCTTCAAGCGATGTATGCCTTTCCTTGATTACAATATGGTCTCCTGCATAGTGCTATCCATAATCATTCTCTATCACTCCTCTCTTCCTCATCTTCCGATCCCCAGTTAAGAATTACTGCCTTTGGGGCCCAAAGTGGCTCCGGCCGGATGTCGTGGCGCTTGCGAAGGCGAGGCCAAGAGTTCAAGGCCAACCAACCTCAGCAACCTTACAAGCTCTCAATGATTGGAAAAAAAAAAAAAAGAATTACTGCCTTTAAGATCTGTAGGGGAAGTAAAATGTTGAGATCTAGACAATAGGTGATTGAAAGAGGGAGTTAAAGGCAATCAAGGTTTAAAATACACTATCAGAGGGATGTGCATTTTATTTCTCCACTTATTTCCTATTTAAGAACTTGGAGAATTTAAAACAGGGACATTTTAAAGACTTAAATAACTCAGTCTTTACCTAATCTAAGAAGGGAAAATAAAACATACATGAATAAAATGAGAATATAAATATAAACATGTTATCTATGCCCATATATATTATGTGTATGTTTGCTTGTGTGTGCATATATACACACATATATAAACACATACCTGAGTGAACTCAGAGTAAAGGTGGGTGTGGAAATAAATATGTTAGTATAATAAAAATGAAAGAGACTTCCAAATAAGGGAAAATATTATAAGAAAAGCTGAAAGAAGTCCATTGTTTAGACAACAACTGAAAATATCATGAGAAAGGCTAAAAGAAGTGCATTGTGTAGAAAATAACTTGGCCAAGTTGGGAAGTACCAAAGGATTAGGCTAGTTAGATGTTGATACAAGGAAGTAGAAATTAGATGTTCTTGAAGGCCAGGCTTGAGACTTTTATTTATGCCATAACTAGTAACAAAAAAAATGCCTTCCTAAGTAAGCACTGTAATAAAAGCAGATACCTGCAGAGCCCAAAATTCATGAATCCTCCAGTTCCAGATACAAAATGATGTAGTATTTACACATAGCCTATATACATCCTCCTGTATACTTTAAAATACTATAAGTAATATTAAATTACTTGTAATACCCAATTCAATGTAAAGGCTATGTCAATAGTTGTTACATTATATTGTTTAGGGAATGAGATATGAGATGTTTTTCTTACAATCTTAAGTAAAGGATTAAAATGCCTGAATTAGAGATGTTGAGACTCAAATAGAAGCTTGAAGGGAAGCTTCTATTGTCTGAAGAAGCATGATGCTATAGATATGGATAAAAAGGAATGACTCCTGAATTATTCCAGAGGAAAACTCAGAAATATTTGGCATATAAAAGGCTTCATGTGCCAAAGAAGAATAAATAGTCACAAATAGTCCTGAGGTTATGAGACTGGAGAATGTGTTTGCATTGCTACGGCATCGCAAAAAGCAAATTTATTTTTCTTTTCATCTCTTTATAGAAAGCTGAGACATTCATAATCCAACTAATTTTTCTGTCATAATTTTGTTCTGTTCTTCATCAAACTGAAATACAGTTGGCCCTCTGTATTTTTTAATGCAACATCTGTGGCTTCAACCAATCCACAGATGGTTAAAAAACAGTCAAAAATATTGTGTCTGTAGTAAACATGTACAGACTTTTTCTTTATTATTCCCTAAACAATACAGTATAACAACTATTTATATAGCACTGACATTGTATTAGGTATTATAAGTAGTCTAGACATTAGAGTATACAGGAGAATGTGTATAGGCCATATGCAAATACTACACCATTTTGTATCTGAAATTTGAGCATTCATATTTTGGTATCTGCAGGAGGTCCTAGAACCAATCCCTCATGGAAACTGAGAAATGACTGCATGGCCAGAAATTTTTTATTTCAGTCACCTTGCCTCATCTTACTATGCACACACACATATGCAATTCCTTAAATAACGTATTTTGAGCAGTGTCATATATGGTTTTCAATACAAACATTCAGCAATTATACATGTTATGCAAGATTAACTTATCTTCCCGTTACCATCTCCCATTCCTCAACACCACCAAACACACTAAGCTCTAGCCTACGTGACTTATGCCTTCCTGAATACTTGTTCATATCTCTCTGTGCCTAGAACATGATTATAGCTGATGGTCCTTCCATCAAATATTTATCCTTCCCCTTGTTCACCTGAAAAGTACCTTCCCATTCTTCAAAATCCACATCATTCATTCCTTCTCTGTGATGATTTCCTCAAAGTCCTATACATTCCTCAACAAGCATTTTTGGCATCATTGAGCTTGATGAAAGGCCCATCAGTACATAAATATTAAATATAATTTTCATTCACAGGAGTTCACAGTCTAATGGAGTGACAAGTATACAAACCAGCAATAATAAAACAATAGGTGAGGTTCTATAACAAAGGGAGAGCTTATAAGAGATAAAGCAGAACACACAAGGAAAATAACTATCTAGGTCTCTGTGGAAGGCAAGAAAAGTTTCCTGTAACAGCTTGTGCATATTCCCGACTGTAACAATTACCATGTTTTAAATAACTGTCGTATGTGCCTGTGTGTCGTCAGTTCAGGTAATCCAAAAGTAAATGCCAAGATGAAGTATTAAAAAATTTGTTGAGGGAAAAACTTAAACATAAGAAAAGAAGGAGGAAGAACAGCAGGGAAAGCCTTGATACCATGATGGCACCTGTCAAATAAGAACAGAGAAGAAGGTAAGACCAGGTAGGAAGTGCAGGGCAGCACTAAGAAAGTCTTAGGCAGGACACAGGGGAATCTAGCCCAGGAGTTACTAGTGGAGCAGTCCTGCTTTGGGTAAAATATGGTCAGGCCTGGTATCTTCATTATGCTCAGTAATTGACAGGGAGCTGCCTGGGGATAGCTTGACTGTCCTCAGTTGAACCAAAAACATGATGGAAGTCAGAACTGCATGAAAAAGCAGGTTCTCTCCAGAAGGAAGAATTAAGAAGTACAACTTCATGGCTTCAACAGGCTGGCTAAAATGCTAAATTCTTCTAAGCCACAAACCAAAGTTTAGTCTATTTGTATTTCCAGTATTTATTATAGTGCCTGAAACTCAGTAAGTGTACAACCAATGTCTAATAAATTAATATTTTAAGTACAGCATGATGAATTAGGCATTGTGGAAGTAAAACGTATTAAAATTTATTATCTATTTGATCCCATAGATCTTAACAGAAATATAAATGATATTTTAAGGTAACAAAACCTGAGTAACAAATGAAAAGGTACATAAAGGAATTGCTATAAATCTTAAACACAATGGGCCCACTGGCAGTTCTAAAGGCCTGCTAAATTCCAGATTCCCAGAAACATCTGGATAATAGATTCTTGTCATAGCTCCACTGAAATTAAGTTAGAAATATGTTTATCCCATGCTGGGATAGCTGGGGAGGCTGGGAATGACAGATAAGGTGTTTAGAGCTGAATGTACCGGATGCCCAGTGCTCCGTCCTTTGCAGTCATGCTGTACACTTTGCAACTCTGAAATTTATGAAATCTGCTGTGATCCCTGCTCAAACAACATATGCAACTGTGTTCCACTGGTAGTTACAATCTGAGAGTTCTATAAGCCTATACTTTTACCCATGATTCAACAATGTTGTGATTCCTCTATTGTGTACTCTTATTCAGCTAATTTCCTTATGTTTATTTTAGATAATTAAACCTAATTGGATTTACCCAAATGGTATCTGTGCACGGCTTTTTTCAACAATCTAAGTCTATTATTGACATTTTTTAATATGCTGATTGTGCAGATTGGTAGAAGCCAAGGGATTTATGCAACAGCTCTGAGACCTATCATGACCACATGTCTGAGGAAAAAGTTCTGGAACAATGGAAAGCAGGGAAATGCAACTGCAGTGTAGCACTTTGCTGACCTTCCAGTTTGAGATGACCAAGACCTTAACACAAGTGATGCAAAGTAAAATACATCAGTGCAGAATGAATAATATACCATCAACTCTCAAAGTCCTAACCCTCTTTATAAAATAAATTAAAAATAAAAATTCATGGCTCAGTAATTTCTGGACAAAGTGACAAGGGACTCATTAAAACTTAAAAAGTGGTGTGAAGCAGAGGCACAGGGGCAAGGATTATAATCAATACAGAGATTTGTAGCACATTAAGAGTCATAATGGGCTGAGGCAGTAAGAAAATGCTTTAAGGAGATGAGTTTGAACTGAGCTCTTAAAGGCACAAAGAAGGAGGTGTGCATCATAGGAGAACATTGTGACCAAAAAAAAGCTGGAAAAATAGAAAAGAGCTGACCATATCCTAGGTGTGATAAAGAGGTCCTTGTAAAGAAATATTGGTAAGTCATTTGTTCATTTATTTATGTCTTATCTTGTTCCAAAAAGGATTTGTGGCCTTCTACTGAAATGTTAGTTTGGTATCAGATGACATCAGAACTTGAATTTTAGGCTGCAGAATTCATCTTTTCTTCATAAAGAATGAAGAGCAGCAATCTATCTTTCAGCTGAATGTAGAAGTCAGGTGAATGGATGTGAAGATAGTGTGTACCTACAAAAGCAGATGCCCAAATACTAACTTATAAAGAGCATCCTGAAGAGAGATGAACATCTTTTCAGTCTATACCATGGTTAAAGCAAATATATTTGTGTGCATCCACAGTTCAACTGATTGCTTTTATACTATCACTTGTGAAAGTTGTAAGTAGCTTCATATAAAAACAAAGACTGGAGAGAATAGGTATAAGTGGACTACAGACCAAGAGCATGATTTCAAATCATATGGGCCCATGAGCAGGCACCCAAGTGGGGCAAAGGGTCTTCAGGGAACTAAGTCAACGACAACCAAGAACGCATCTTCCTAACTCACCCTTATATTCCAGGAGAACACACCTTCCTAAACCACCTTTATATTTCAGGGTCCTAATTCATTTAGTATTTTCTATATCTTTTGTGCCTTAGAAGCAAGCATCTGCCATGGGTGTGTAACCCTTTAAGTGTCTTTCAAATGCTCAAACTCAGACACCACACATCAAGAGATTAATGAGAAAACCACTGACATGACCAGGCAAGAGTAAATGTGGAGGAGGCATGGGACATTGGCAATAGGATAATACAAATACAAGAAATATGAAGAGTTTACAGAATCTAGCAACTGATCACAAGTGGGAATTGAAAAAGAAATCACGATAATAGAACGGCACTAAAAGAAAATATCCACTTTTTCTTTTCCTTTTTTTTTTTTTTTTTTTTTTTTTAGAAAATATCCGCTTTTAGGAGTAGGAAGGAGATATGGAATAATGGTGACAAAAAAGGAGCCATCAGAAGATAATAAAATGATCAGCATATGGCAGGTCATTGAGTCCAAGGAAGGAGGAATTTCAAAAGCTAGAGAAGAGAAATTGTAAAAATTACAGACAATAGAATAAGTTGTAAGATGGTGCCTAGAGTATAGATATAATACACTTTCAAGAATTTTGGAAGTGTAAACAATGTGAGGAGTATGATAGAAACTTGGAAGGAAATCAGGCTCAAGAGGAGGATTTTTCTTTTCTGTGAATAGAAAGGATGAAGCATGTTTGCAGGAAATGATGTGGTCATTAGAAAATGGAAGCATAAAGATAAAATGAGAGAAAAGGAACAGAACAAGTTCACAAGGCTGACAAAAGAGGAAGGAATCAAAAATGATCACAGTTAAGGAGAAGTAAGACAATGTTGCATTATAGAGGTCAAAGAAAGAGGCATTAAATATAGGTGTAGGAGTATTAACAGCCTAAATGTTTGAAAAAGATGAAGAAGGAAATCTAAGAAAGAGTCATTGATTATCTATTAAGAGATCACACTGTCCCTTTGAAGGCAGTGTTTTCAACTGCCAGGAACAGAAGCAAGATTGCAGAAGGATAAGGGAAAGATAGGAAGTAGAGGGAGTAAATGTGAACCACTCTTTTGAGAACTTTCCTGAAGAAAATGAAATGAATGGGTAATAATTCAAGAGGTACAAAAATCAAAAGATATATACGAACTCAGAAAGAACTGAGTATGTTTGCAGGGGAGAGGAAGATACCAGCAGAGATGGAAAGGCTAACCATACTGAAAAGAAAGGGAATAAAACTGCTCAAGTAAGGCATAAAGAAATTGGGAAGAAACTGAATACAGATCATAAGATGAAGGATTAATGCTGGAAAGAATATAAACAACTTGCCTCTAAAAAAGAACAAAAGGAAGGTTCAGTGAATGCATGTATTTTGAGAAAAGGAGTAATTTCAAACTTAGTCCAAATTCCTCCAAAGTCTTTATGAATGGTTGTCATTAATCAACCAACTATGTCAAGTATAAATCATCCACAATCATCTTATATTTCATTTGAATTTTTCACTTAAATGGTTTTGATTGAATTCAGCTTTGGGTCTAGCGTTGTATCTCTATGCTCTATTTCCACTGGATTGAGAAAGAACATATTCAAATAATTTTTAAATGAGAGAGTAGATGAAGTAAAAAAAAAAATCACAAGATTTAGGAAATTACCAACTGCTATAAACAAAGCCATAAGAAACAAAATGCCTGTCTGCTTCCTAACAAAAATAAAAGAGGAATGGTTAGGATTCAGAATATAGAGAATATTTATGTTCATTGGTATAGCATTGCAGACCTGACCTATATTTTCAGAGATGCAAGTAAACATCCTCTGTGCAGTGCAAGCCCAGATAGTGAAAGCAGGAAGAGAAGGCTAGGAAGGAGGAAGGTAGCGGACACAGCAAAGAGTTTGTTTCACATAGAAGCTGCTCTTCTCTTAATCAGCTTCCATATTCGGCAGAAACTGAAAAGGTAAAAGCTCTATTTCTCAGATCCCTTCAGCTACTGTTCTGGGTATGCCTCGCAATCAGATGCATGTGCATGAGACTTAGAATTGAAGTAAATGGAGAGAGAGGTAGAAGCACTTGAGATGTAATAAGCTGGAGCTGATTAGTAGCTGCTGTGTGGCTCTGAATCAGCAGTTCTGGGAATGGCTTCCTTTTTGCCCCATCAGATGTAAGATGGTATGTTCCTGGAGCCAACAGACCTCCCAGAGGCACAAAATACTGAAAACTGACTGGAATAAGTAGTCTCCTTGGCAGACCAGTTCTAGTATGTTGATCTGGGGCTCATTCCTGGTGGTCTAGTGTAAAGCCTCTTCATCCAGCTATTCCCGTGATTTTGTAAACACTTAGATCCCTATATTACATCCATTTCTGCATGTGGCTTCTGCTTCCTGAAACCAGACTCTCAATAATACAGTAGGTCAGATGTCAGCAAACTATACCCCTGAACCACAACTGGCCAGGTGATTTTTACAGCCTGAAAGCCAAGAATGGGTGTCACAGTTGGAAATGATTATATAAGTTAGATTTGCTTAACAAACATCAAGATGCCATCTTAAATTTGAATTTCAGATAATTTTACAGTATAAATATGTCCCAAAGTATGTATGGAACATACTTACATTATTCAATGTTTGATTTGGCAACCCTAATGAAAGTACTCTATTATATCCCAATTTTGCCTGCTGGTCTGCAAAATCTAAAATATTTCTTATCTGATCCTTTAAGAGAAAGGCCTTCAAGGGATTTGAGGACTGCTGCAGTAAGTACCTTTCTGTACATATATCCCTCATGGTCCAGGGCTGTTGCATCAATTCCATCAGTTCAGGCAACATCTAATGCATGTCTACTAGTGCCTTGGGAAGAAGGTAAGGATTGTGTGTTTTCTTGGGAATAAACTGGAAAGTCTTGAAGTGACCAGAAAGCTAAGGGAGATCCCTCAGTAAAGAAGCAGCTGGATCCTTCCTAGAAAGTAGAAAGATCCTGAAGCTGAGAGAGGTGAGACCTCAGTAACAGAACTCATTAACAGAAATAAAGATCTAAAGTAAAGAGAGGGGGCATTTATCTCCAAGAATGCAGCTTGGTCCCAATTGTGAGGGAACTAGAAACAAACAATAGTCTCTAGCACAAAAACATTCCCGATGTGCTATCTTACTGTATTCTGCCTTGATCTGGAGACATGACCCAAGGCTATTTATATCAAAAGCCCAGAGATATCTGTAAATCCATCATAAAAATGAGCAAAACACACCAGTCCCCTGATTACAAAAAATGGAAATTAGACCATATGTTGTGCCAGTTGTTAAGGTATTATTGTCGTACACTCCCAAACCCACATCTCTTTACTCTAACCAAAGAGTACTCTCTTTAGGGTTGCCAAATCAAACATTGAATAATTAAGTATATCCCACGCAATATTTGGGAAATATTTAGACTTAAAAATTATTATCTGAAATTCTGTATGACACTGCATTTAGGACTCTACAAACTACATTTCTGCTTTACTGGATCCTTCCTTTTTAGGCATCTCAAACAGAGACTCTGCATGGAGACTTCCATACTGGAGGAGGAAAAAGAAATTGGCTCTTTTCCCTGTGTTTCCTGTGGACTTCCTGTCTGTTGCAATTCCTGTGAAGCAATACCTCTTCCCCCTGGCACAAGAAGGTACTTCCTTCAACTGTATGCATCTAGTTTGCAAGTTTTCCAACACTTTCAAAAACAGCTCCGGATCCCTGCTGAGAAATACCAACACCTCAAAGGTTGAGTTTCAGCTCTGTGGGGTTTCTTCTGTAAGTTTTTAAGTTTTCATGATTTCAACCATATTAAGCTCAAATCTCCTTTACGATAATTGGCCATGGGAAACTTTGTTGGCTGACAACACCAGTCATCTCCACTATGGCCCCATCACCACAGTTGAGCTGAAGTCAAAGCCACACCCACTGACCTCCATCCCTCCCACCAGGCCCTGGTCAATTCCTGCTAATGCCTAGGCCCTGGTAGTACAGTGCTGGCCTTCATTCCTATGGGATGTGGGAGTACTCTGATGGAAAACTTGTGTAGGGACTTCCCACCATCCTGGTCAAAACTTTCTTAGAACTGCTCCATAGTCTGAGAGTTTTCTGCCCTCCCTCCTTTTGCAAAGGTGTCAGAACCACCCCCAAAACCTGAAAACTCTTCTGTCTACTTCTGTGCCTTCCCCCTTTATTCCTCACAGGCATTTCCCCCCATAAATCTCTTTCACATTGAATCTTGTCTTGGTGGTGGCTTCTTCAATGAACTAGCACAGTAGTTGCAGTGGTCCAGGTAAAAGATGACACCAGCTTGAAGGGGGAAGTTGGCAGGGGATATGGGAGTAGATAGCTCTAACACATACTGACCCATATTACAGTAAAAATAATACACATCTGCCTGCTATAGGGGATGGGGTAGGTGGGAAGGAGGGATTTAATTTACATCAAATGGCATTGAACTACAGCCCCCATTGACTTTGGATATAAACTGCCTCTTGTGTCACAAAACTAAGCTCCCTTTGGGATTCATTAAGGTAAATTTTCTTTCAAGTTTTAAATCACAATAGAAAGTTCCTAAGGGAAGTTGCCTCAGATATCTGGACGAACTTAATAGCCAGTTACTATACTAATATTTCTCTCCCTCTTTATCATGAGTTCTTTCTTCCTGAATTATTTTGTCTTCCATTTAGACAAATGGAAGTTCTCAGGACTCATCTTACTCCCAGAAGAAATTATCACAGATGATTGCTTACTATTTTCTTTTTTGCTTTGAGTTCTTGGCTTGCAGGACACCACCAATTCTCAGTTCTCTTCCCAACACACGGGCTACAACTTTCCGTTTCTATTTCTAGTTGTCCCTTCTCCACTTTACCTTTCAATGTTAGAGTGTCCCTGGGCTCAATCCTCAGCCTTCTCCTTCATTTATACTCATACTTCTCACTCTCTAAGTTATCTTATGCAGTTCTGTGGTTTCAGATACCATTAATACATTTGTGACTCCCAAATTTATATATGAAACCCTGACTTCTTCCAGAGCGCCAGGCTTGCTTTCCAATTGCCAACCCCACAACTCCATTTGAATATTTAATAGTCATTTTCAACTTAACATGCTCAATATGAACTTTTGATTTCCCAATACTCCCTCTGTCCCTTCTGCAATTGTTCTCCTCTTCCAGTCTTCCCCATCTTATAAAAAGGGTTCCTCATTTTCCCAGTGTCTTCCTGTCTTTTGTAACTGCTCTCCTTCCCTCTCTCTGACCTTTTAACCATCAACAGATCCTGAAATATCCCGTCAGACTTGACCTTCCCCATTACTTCTATCTACTTGAAGAGCTTACTTTGTCTTCACAGAATGAATCGCTATGTGAATATGTGTGTATATACAGGCACATCTCAGAGATATTACAGGCTGGATTCCAGACCACTGCAATAAAGCAAGTCAGACACATTTTTTTTGGTTTATCAGTGCATATAAAAGTTATGTTTACTCTGTACTATAGTCTATTAAGTGAGCAATTATATAATGTCTAAAAGACAAAACAATGTACATACCTTAGTTTAAAATACTGCTAAAAATGCTAATGATCATCTGAACCTTCAGTGAGTCATAATCTTTTTGCTGGTAGAGGGTTTTGCCTCAGTTTCAATGGCTGTTAAGTGATCAGGGTGGTGGTTGCTGAAGATTTGGTGACAGTGGCAATTTCTTTAAAAAAGGCAACCATGAATTTTTCTGTACCAATTGTCTCTTCATTTCATAAAAAGTTTCTCTGTGGCATGTGATGATGTTTGATACCATTTTATACACAGTGGAACATTTTTCAAATTTTGGAATGAAAAATCCTCTCCAACTCTGCCACTGCTTTACCAAATAACTCTATGTCATATTTTAAATATTTTAATGTCATTTCAACAATGTTCACAGTATCTTTACCAGGAGTAGATTCCATCTCAAGAAACCACTTCCTTTGCCCATCCACAGAAGCAGCTCCTCACTCATTCAAGTTTTATCATGAGACTGTAGCAATTCTGTCACATCTTCATGCTCTATTTCTAGTTCTCTTGATATTTCTAACACATCTGTAGTTACTTCCTCTACTAAAGCCTTGAACTCCTCAAAATCATTCAATCGACTTCTTCCAAATCCTTGTTAATGTTGACATTTTTACCTCCTCCAGTGAATCACAAGTGTTCTTACTGACATTTAGGAATGGTGAATCCTTTCCAGAAAGTTTTCAATTTACTTTGCCCAGATCTATCAGAGAAGTCAGTATCTATGGCAACTATAGCCAAAAGAAATGTATTTTTTAAATAATAAGACTTGAAAATCAAAATCACTTCTTGATTCATGGACTGCAGATTCTGTTAGCAGGCATAAAAACAACAGTAATCTTATACATCACCCTTGGGTGACCAGGTGCATCGTCCATGAGCCGTAGTATTTTGAAGGAATCTTGTTTTCTGAGTAGTAGGTCTCAAAAGTAAGCTTAAAATTTTTAGTAAACCATATTGTAAATAGAGGTGCTGTCATTCAGGCTCTGCTGTTCCATTTCTAGAGCAGAGACAGAATCAATTTAGTGTAATTCTTAAGGGCCCTAGAATTTTCAGAATAGCAAAAGAGCACTGGCTTCAATTTAGTCACCAGCTGCATTAGCCCCTAAAAAGAAAGCCTGTCTTTTGAAGCTTTGAATCCAGGCATTACATCTCCTCCATAGCTATGACAGTCCCATATGGCATCTTCCTCCAATAGGAGGCTGTTTCACACTCACTGAAAATCTGTCTTTTACTGTAGCCACCTTCATCAATTATCTTAGGTAAATCTTCTGGATACTTCCTGCAGCTTCTTTATCAGCACTTGCTGTTTCACCTTGCACTTTTATGTTCTGGAGACAACTTCAGCTTAAACCTCATGAACCAACTTCTGCTAGCTTCAAACCTTTCTTCTGAAGCTTCCTTGTCTCTCTTAGCCTTGACAGAATTGAAGAGAGATAGAGCACTGCTATAGATTAGACTTTGGTTTAAGGGAATGTTGTGGCTGGTTTGATCTTCTACTTAGACTATTAAAGCATTCTCTATATCAGCAATAAGGCTGTTTCACTTTCTTAATATTCTTGCATTCCCTGGAGTACCACTTTTAACTTCCTTCAAGAACTTTTCCTTTGCATTTACAACTTGGCTATCTGGCACACAAGACTTATCTTTCAGCCTATTTCAGCTATTAATATGCCTTTCTCACTAAGCTTATTTCCAGCTTTTGATTGAAAGTGACAGACGTACAGCTCTTGTTTTCACTCAAACACTTAGAGGCCATTGTAGGGTTACTAACTGGTCTAATTTAATATGATTGTGTCTCAGGGAATAGGGAGCCCAGGGAGAGGGAGAGAGATGAAGGAAAGGCTGGTTGGTGAGCAGTCAGAACACACACAGCATCTATCAGTGAAGTTCAACATCTTATGTTGGCACAATTCTGTCACCCCCAAATAATTACAATAGTAACATCAGAGATCACTAACCACAGATAACTATAACAGATAAAAAAGTAATGAAAAAGTCTGAAATATTGTGAGAATTACCAAAATGTGATAGAGACATGAAGTATGCACATGTTGTTGGGAAAATGGCACCAATAGATTGGCTCAATGCAGGGTTGACACAAACCTTCAACTTGTTAAAAAAATAAAGTAATAGCTGCAAAGCTTAATAAAGCAGAGTACAATAAAATGTACCTTTGGTTTACTTGTGACAAAAAAAAAAAAAAGTAATCTTGTCTCTTGTCTGTTTACAGCTATTTCTGCACCAACTGGGACCTGCCACATAGAGTAAGCATCATAAATAATTGTCAGATTAATGAAATGCCCAGGAAAATAAATCAACTGAGACATCAAGGAAATGCCCCCTCTGCTCTCTTTGATGTTACCTGGTTTTAGCTCTTTACCATTTACATTCCAAAAAGCATTTCCTGCTTGCAAGTGGAAGTCCTCACTAATAGATTTACAGATCACTGAAGCTATTAATATAACAATAGTTATTACTTTTACTAAGATTTTAAACCCATATTTATTATTTTTAAATTCACAGGCATTTTCTGAAAAGTGGGTAAATAGATGCTCTTGCACTTTTCAGGATATTTAAACATTTACCACAAGGAACTGTCTCCCAGCCAGCATCAGCTAGTACTCAACAAAATTCTAATCCAGGTAAAAACTGTTTGAACATTTTCTTTTTCCTTGCATTTCTCTCAGCTTTCTCTTAAAAGCAAACCCATCTCCACATTTTTTCTTATGATGATTAGATAATTTCTAATCAGTGTCCTGAAACCTTGAACTTTGCTAATGTCATCATCTGTTACCTGACAGAGTGTCAGTCCTCCTCCTAGTTCAAACCCCAAAGCCTACAAGTCGTATCCTTTGAAATATTTCTTCTAGTCTGTCTGTTTAGTCCAATCACATCACATTTCATTTTTAAAAGTAAAACGACCTTTTCTGGCACCAGAACAGTTCTCACCTGAACAGATGAGCCTAACAGCTATGCCATGAACTAATTGTTCCAGGAACATAGTAACATACAGAAAGGTAAGTAGGTTTTCCTGGCAAATGGGTTTCCTGAGACAATCTGGTCAAAAAGCCAGTCTTTCCATTCCATGTTTATGGTAGTTTCTGAGATAAAAAGCCCTTATCAATGAACTGTCCCCAAATCCTACAACTTCAGAAGAAGAAACCAGCCCTGTAATATTTAAATTTCACAGGCATTATCTGAAAAGTGAATAATGAATAGACTCATCCCCACTTTTTAGGATGTGCTAACACTTACCTAAAGATGCTGTCTCCTAGCCAGCAATCAGTTTCCAATAAAACTGTTTTTAAAAATATTTATAGCTTCATCTTTGGAATGGAAAAAAATTCTATAATAAAAAAAAAAAGCTATTTACATGTTTGGCTCCCAGTGAAATGGTGGGTAAAATCTGGAACTGGATGGCTAAGGAACAATGAATTAGAAAGTAGCAGGATATAGTGTTCTAACTACTTGCTGTGAAGATACCTTGCTAAGTGAAGAGAATAATGTATATTTTATAGAAAGTTTCTCCTGTCTCATGCTTCTTAAAAATATTAACTTCTTTGATGTAAATACACATCAATACTACAAAAATCAAGTAATTTTAAAAGTACTTTGATTCAACAGAAGGAAATTCAAGTTTTCTTTCTAAAAAAACTATATATATAGTTCATACATATATGTTTAAACTATATATATTATCTTTTACATTAATTTCAGTTACATATTTGTTACAGGATAATCTACAAAAATATGGGCTGTGTCACTACAGAGTATGAGACTTTTGATTTTATTTTGTGTAGCTAAGGACATTTATTTCATGTTTGATATTATGACAGAATTGTGTTTTATAATTTTGCATGCTTACTAATTACTGATCTTTGGTTTTCCCATATATGTTACATTTCTTTACTGTAGCATTATTCTGCTAAGTTTGCCACTTATAATTCCTTCCTTCCTTCATTCATTAAACAATCATTGATTGAGCTTCTACTATATGCCAGGAGCTACACTGAATAATGGAAATGCATTGTCAACACTAATCAATAGGAACTGATTAGTCCAGTGGTCCAGTTTTATACTGGAATGCCTAGAATTGAGCATCTTTGAAGAAATTTTTAAACAGATGTATATATTTGTTGCCCTGCTAATCTCCTCCACCAGACCAGGAGCTCTTGAAGAAATAAACCATATGATAATCCTCCTGATTCTGTTGCATTGCCAGATACAGAGTAAGTGTTCAGTAAATATGAACAGCAGTTTCTCATTCTGGACTTAGTTCATTTAAAATTTCCCAGGAGTATCAGATAAAAGAGAAAGATGAAAATCAATATACTTTTCCTAATGTTGTCTGGAGATGCTTAAAGAGTCCTGGACTGAATCGGAATGTGTCAGGGTCATCCTGAAACAAATTAAAATGTTAAGTGGGGTTAGAGGCTGACTTGGCCTGGAATTTTACAGTAGGTAACCCTGACAGTTACCTGGTTGGTCATAAAGCCAGTTTTATAAAGACATGCCTATAGATAAGTTATGGGTTTTCTAGGAATGGACCTTGACAATTGTACCTCTGATTGAGAATTTTCAAATCTTTAGCTAACCATTTACTATAGCATAAGTTCCCCTAGTGACCCCCATTCAGTCATCCAGTCAACAAATATTTACTGAGCTTTCTAGGACTAGACGGTTGCCAAATGTATCTCGGATCAATAATTTTCAAACCCTTGGCCAAGCATTTACTATAGCACAAGGTCTCACAGTGCTTGTGAGACCCATTCATTCATCTAGTTAGAATATATATATATATATATATATATATATATATATATATATATATATATATATATATTGCAGCAAAACATATATATATTTTATTGCACTTTAGGTTCTGGGGTACATGTGCAGAACATGCAGGATTATTGCATAGGTACATACACGGCAAAGTGGTTTGCTGCCTCCATCCCCATGTCACCTATATCTGCCATTTCTCCCATGTTATTCCTCCCCAACTTCCCTACCCTCCAATCCTTCCCCATTATCCCCCAACAGACCCCAGTGTGTGATGCTCCCCTCCCTGTGTCCATGTGTTCTCATTGTTCGACACCCGCCTATGAGTGAGAACATGTGGTGTTTGATTTTCTGCTGTTGTGTCCGTTTGCTGAGAATGATGGCTTCCAGTTTCATCCATGTTTGTGTCCCTACAAAGAACACAAACACATCGTTTTTCATGGCTGCTTAGTATTCCATGGTGTATATGTGCCACATTTTCCTTATCCAGTCTATTATCAATGGGCATTTGGGTTGGTTCCAGGTCTTTGCTATTGTTAACAGTGCCACAATGAACATACATGTGCATGTGTCTTTATAATAGAACAATTTATAATCCTTTGGATATATACCCAGTAATGGGATTGCTGGGTCAAAGCTAATTTTTATTTCTAGATCCTTGAGGAATTGCCACACTGCCTTCCACAAAGGTTGAACTAATTTAATCAGCAAATATTTATTGAGCACTTAGCATGTTCTAGAGAATGGGTTGACTTCTGCATTAGATACTGGGCACTGTGCTCAGTACTACATATAATTCCAGAAGAAACTTCTACTGTTCTGAGTAAGATGGCCAAGTGGGCCTCTAAAGAACCAATTTCTCTTTTAGCACAGGACTCAGAAAGAAACAGGCAAGCAAATTGCCCATAATCAAATGCTGGTCTTGCAACTCTCATTGTTACCCTCTAGTTCTAGCTTGAGACCCAGACAAGAAAGCTATCCCTACACCAAAGGCCTCCCACTGGTCTCATCCTGACACTGATCAGGACTTACAAAGGTGAGGGTATCCCCTTCAACTGGGTGATGCTCTAAAGTCTGGTATTTACCCACCAGCATGATGGGAGTGAACAGAACTAAAGCATTCCCCTCACCAGAAAGTTTCTAAAGAAATGTTTTGTTAATAATCCCTTACTCCTCCCACCAAACACTCCTCTCAGTATTTCACTGAGAACTTCATTTCACCCCTTTTCTGGATAACAAAATAAGAAAAGGGGAAAAGCTTTGAGATTATAGATATAGCAGAGCAGGGCCAATACTGTTGTCCTCAGCCTTTCCAGTGGTAAAACCTATGGTGGTCTTAGTCAACTGAGGATGGGCTATACCAATACGAAGATATGAAGCATGCTGCCCTTTTCCACATACCCATTTCTCATAGAATTCCCTTTTACTGTTACCACAGAGCAAGCCAGGACATTTGCTCTCCTCACCATTTACCTCTTTAATCGGGTTTTCCATTAAGGGAATTGCAGTTAGGCTACATAACGTGTCATTTTCAAAAAATATGTTTTCCACTTTCTCACAACCGTGCTTTGCAGTTAGGAAAGACAGAATCTTGCTGTCTGTTCTTTCACATTCTTCACCTTTCTTTCCCCAACTTTTGTGCCCCTAGCCATAATGCCACCAGTGATATCAATGTCTTCTAGTCAATGATGGAAAGATGCACTAGGATTGTGTGATATGGTAGTCAGCCATCAAAAAAGAACAATTCCCTTTGGAAAACCTGCACTTGTTTGTTTTCTTCTTTTTTCTCTTTAAACTACTTGTTATCTCCACTATTTGGAGCAGCAGATATCAAAATTTTATTTAATCTTTTTTTCGTCTTTCAGCCCATAATGCTTCTACAGAGATAAAAACTGTTTCACTCATGTCTCTTATCCATCATTTGGCATATTACAGGGACTTCATGAGTACTCTATCATGAAGATCTTTTAAAATTTTAGCATTGGAAATCTAAATTTATATACATTTGTATAAATTTAGAAATCCCCAAATCTTTACAAATTAATAAATATTCAAAACTCATATAAATCTTCAAAGTGTGGATTCTGGTACTTTCTTTGAAAATGCTTCCTTGATATCCATTTTTCTTTCAATAAAGCCTGCCACAAAAATCTAGTGTTTTTTTCCCAGCTTCTACAGAGCTTTCCTCTGCTTTCAAGCACGTAGGTCTGACACGTACTCAGTATCTGTAACCTTCCCTAGCCTGTGTTCTTTGGAAACACACAACTATTTCTGACTGGATTCTATCCTAACAAAACCAAATTCTTAATACCAAAAATCAGAGTAGTTACATAGAGGAAAACTTCTATGTAACTTACATGTAAGATGCTTGTAAATTTTCTTACTCTTTTCTCTTCAAAAGATACACATTCTCTTTCATAAAGTTTTTGAAATTGTTTTGAAAACAGCAATGCATACTTCATAAAAATGCAAATTATCATGGCTTTTTCAGCAAAACATGCACATACTCATATTAATTTGAATTTAAAATGTAATACTGCAAAGCCACTGATCAACACATAAGACACAGTCTAAATTGTTTAAATGGGCTATACTACAAAACCATTATGGCCATGAATTGTCAAAAATAAAAGCCGATTCCTATTAGTAGCACACAACATATAATGCTAACTTTAAGAGCTCAGAATTAGGAGTATATTACAGAATCTCAGGAATAACTTTCCTTGGTCACCTTCACACACTTGTACCAAAGATCTGTCTTTTTCTCTCTTTCTTTCATTTCTTCTTATTCTCTAGAATTACATCTACTTTGATAGTTTTAGAAATCTGCACAAATAGAAAAATTATTTTTGATGAAAGAAAATTTGTTAGAGGTTTTCTATGCTTCTGCATGTGGCACAAACTGCCTTTTGTTTCAGAATATCTTATCAAAAATGCATTTATAGCAAACAGACTTTTAGGATAGAGACAGCATCTCTCTCTTGTCCAAAGGGCAAGCATGACTACAGCCCATTATAAAATATTCAGGTTCTCTAAGCTCCGAGTTCCGGTCCTCTACTGCAAGTTATTGCATGCACATGTGTCATCTGACCCTCCTGGCACTGCCCTCAGGATTCAAAGAACAGATTCAAAGATGTTGCTGCCCATGCTGCCTTTTGTACTATGAGTAAGAATGTCCTTTATGTCTGACCTAGGAGGCCTGTGTCTTCTAGCAGCATTCATAAAATTATAACAAACTAACTTATTAACTTGTAAGCAGGATAAATCTCATACCCTTCAGAGTTCTGGGCAGTTTTTTTAAACTACTGGCCAGCATAATTGCCAACTCTTTGTTTCTTAAATTTTTTGTTAATGTTCATAATTAAGAACAGAGTGGAATAAAAAAACAAATTAACTTGGTCAAGGACTTGTTACCTCCCAGACCAAAGACTTACTTGCAGGAGTTTAGACAACACATCCTACAGAGTGTTGCCCTAACTTGTGTTGCATGGTCCTAGGGGATATTATTCTGAAAGGAAAGAAGGTTATGAAGTAGGATATGTTACCTTGCCTAGATCAAATTCCGCAGCTCTCATAAGACCAACCCACTTTATGAAGATACTTTCCTTTAACAGTGAAGGAGGAAGACATGACAACCAACCAAAAACATGAAAGACTCTCACTTCCCAACCATAATACTCAGTAGTCTTTGGGATGGAAGATGGAGAGAAAAGGCTGCAGGGAAGGAAACACCTGCCACGTGCTTCATTTGCCACAGTGGCAGGGCAGGCAGTCATCCCTCGGAGCTGCAATGTCAAGTGGAAAAATTCCTGTTTTCTGACAAATCTAATATTTGGTTACAAAGGAAAAGCATCTGGAAATAGTTTATTCCTCTACTGGATGGTATTCTATATGAACTGTCACTTCAAATATATATTCAAAAGCTGAAGCTTAAATCTACATCAACATAGAGAAGGAAGAAAAAAGAAAACTTGGCAGATATTTTTTCCTAAAATAAGCATTCTATATTCTTATTTTTATTTGTCACTGAGTCTGCTTTTTTAAAATAAGCATTCTATATTCTAAGCCACTAGAACAAAGTTTGGAAATTGTCTCAGCTTCTCCATTTCACCGTACAAATTGAACTAGACTTTTCTTTGGAACCAGCCAAAGAGCTCCTTGAATCAAACTGGTATTCTTCAAACTGTGGCCATTAGGGCAAGAAATAAGGCACAGCTTCTGGTGACCATTCAGACCCTTCTTCATTGTCCGCTGTCTCTATTCATATCATTTATAAAATTTAATTAAAGGGATTCAAGTCACTAATGGTGAAAAATAGTAGGGAAAATATCTAACTGTAATCATGATAATGAACAATTAACTTGAAAAGTCTTCTTATTAAAACATCTAACAAGATTACGTGGGCACCGTGATATTACTTCCACTTCTCAGGACATCACTTTTCTTTCTCAATAAATAATTCGGAGCCCCATATAAATACTTCCACAGTTCTAAGGTTCCATTCTACAGACAGACACATATCCTTTCAGGGATAGAGTCTTGCTGCAGAAGTATTCCTTTCCAGCAACTAGACTCAGTAACTCAATGTAATTGGAGCTCATGTCTCTGTTCTTAAGAAATCTCTAAGAGGCTAGAAAGGGTACAGAATCTTTCAGTTTACTGATGTGAAGAATAAATAAGCTCTACATTCTGAAAATCTTGGCTGTTTAACTTGAAGGTAACTTCTTCCTTTAAAGTCTTTAACATAAAAAGAATAAAAATGAAGAAGTAGGAAGGCTTCACTGGAGAAGACTTTCTCTTCAGGATTGCAAAGTTCTCCAACATGGCTCTATGTACTACTTCAACCTTGCCTGTCCTTTCATTTATGCCCCCACCTCTCTACTCCTGAAATCCAGGACTGTTCTATCACTATAGGACCTTAATACCTATTACCCCAAATGATAGCACCTGAGTGAAGGTCTTCTTCTGGAAGTCTTCCCTGATGCCTGGCTTAGGAATACTCCAGAGAATATTGTAGTTTTCCTATCCCACTTTATCAAAATATGTGTGTGTGGTATGCTTTAACTGCTGATTTTCTTTCCTTAATTTCCTTCTAGACAACACTCAATGAAGTCAGAGATTCTCCAGGAATTAATACAATGAGTGACATCCTGTTATCATTCAAAAAATATTTGCTCAGTCAAAGAAAATAAACCTGCTTGTCCTTAGTCAAATATAGTTCTATTTAGGCTTTCAAGAGCTAAAAAATATTAATTCCCACAGTAACGTTGTTATTCTTCAACGAAGAGATACTAGATGGCTCAGAAAGTCATTATCAATCAAAATAAGTAGTCCTATTCTGATTTAATATAGCATATCCTTGACTAAGTTCAAGATAGTATAGGCAAAACAGAATTACCCAGCACAGAATATCCTTTTAATTCTACAAAAAATGTTTATACTGAAAAGGAATTTAATTCATGTGTAAACACGAACAGTTTTAAATATTTCCATGGAACATCTCCATTAACGGTAAACTCTCCTTTCCAAAATATGAAGAAAAAAAAAAGTATTCACTAGCACTAAAGCAATATATGTATTTTTCTTTGTACATACATCTTTGTATTTTTAAGTGACTTACTCTTCAAATAAAAGTATATCACTAACTAAGTCTAGGTGGGTGCAAAAGTAATTGCAGTTAATGTACATTAAAATGATAGCAAAACCGCAATTATTTTTGCACCAACTTAATGTATGTATGTAGTGCATTTAAAAGTAAAATTATTTTTAAAATTAAATTTTCTAAATTATAATTTAGGAAAAAACTCCATCAAGTTCAACCTAAAATAAAGCAATTGGAAGCCATAAATTATTTAAATGGATAATATTTGTCATTATTGTAAAATGTTACTTTTGATAACAGCAATATTCCTCATCATTTATTGTATATTTTGTTTGTAAAAGAGATCAATCCAATTCTTGGAATAGTTCAAAAAACATACTTGAAACAATGACTTGCAGTAGAATGTGGCAGTTGTTAAAACAGTTAGTTCCACTAAGTTCCCTGGAGTGAGTAAATTAAGAAGGAACATAAAATCTGAGAAGGCTTCACAGAGGAACTGGGACGTCTTCAGCTTCAGTGTGATACAAGCAAATGGAAAGATAGTCCAACAAGGAGACAAGGAGGAGACCAACGAGGATCCGGGATAGCTAGAGCATCCAGAAGTATTAAGGGTAACCACACACGCATGGAGTTGGGTACACCAGAGAGGCTTTTGGGAGGGTTTGTCAATCAGGAGGCGACATATCCATGTTTTAGGTGTTTTAAGATGATTAATCAGCCCACGGTTTACAGAACAGATTGGACATGGAAAAGACTTGGGAAAGAAAGAAAGAGTTTATACCAAGGACAGCCAAAATGAAAAAGGAGAGGGCAAATGAAAGAAATGTCCCCAAAGATGGCCAACAGGGAGCTAATAACGGAAAACTTGAGATGGTTCCCTCGCTTAGATTTCTACAACAGGCCACTGACTGAAGCAGTCATTTTCATCCTCGCCTCACTGAAGTCAGGGGATCTTTTCTTGCTAGATAAAATCCTCTCATTCAGCAACCCATTTACTCTCATGACAAAGTACAGAAGTCTGACACATGCCTGAATGATGAGGTTCATGCCAGCCTACCCAGTCTCATGTCCCAACTCACACCTCTACTCACTGCATTCCAGCCACTTCTAGGTTCCCTCCTATGAGGCATTCTATGCTTGAAATTTTTATAACTCATTTTTGCTTTCCAGATACAGCACCATATCTCTCCACCTCTCTCATATACAAATATACACCCCTCTTCATTCAGTAACTCACACTAATCCTTTGCATCTCAATTTGAATGTCACTTGCTTATGTAAATTATTATCTCTTACCAGACTGCATGAGGTTAGCTGGCTATGTGATTCTATAACTCTCTCAATCTTTTTGTACTATCCATTACATTCATAATTACTTGTGCAATATCCTCCTCTCCACTACACCGTAAGTTCCATAAGGGCAGGGGCTTTCTCTGAGATGTCTAGTGTTATATTCCTAGTTCCCAGTCCAATGCCTTGAAATGTAATGGGCACTCTAAAAATGTTTATTATATCAATTAGTGAAAAGTACTGAGTGCTAGTGATTGAAATGATCATCTGGCCCCAACACTTTACCTAAAATATAGGTTTTGGGAGAAGCAACCACCATGCAAAAAACAGATAGATAGGTACCAGCAGTCTTGCACTGACTTTTACAGGTATATAATTACCTCCACTTGTCCTCACCTACCCATGATTCTGATACCATTTATTTATGATACGTGTGAATATTTGTATTATAAATAAATGGTACAAATATTCATTTTTACCATTGACTTTTATCACCCAAAGCCAAAGAAAGTAACAGTTGGCATCATCTAACCACTGCTTTATCTCCTCTAATTACCCACAAATTAAATTATATTTAAAATTAAGAGATATGAAATGGTCAAAGCATTCTGCATTTTTAATATGCCACAAGTTATGCTTAAGAAGATATATTTTCTTTTTTCTATTGTGAGAAGATTTTTCTCATCTGCTATAATTCAACTTATATGCTATTCAAACAACCAAAACAATGATTCAGCTTCTAAATGAGATGTGAATTATCCTCCCTACTACTGTGGAAAAATGTCCAATTTTCTATGTCCATTATCATGTCATTTCCTTTTTTTCATGGGGCATTGCTAGCTTTAGGGAGCATTGGCATAGAAAACAAAATATGGTCTTTCTGGTTCCATTTATTAAACAAGATGCCAAACATGCTATGGAAACAATGACTGGAATGTAAGCTGGAGGACAGAGCCCATCTCTCACAGTGCTTTGTGCATTATAGAAATTCAATGACTTTCATAACTTTCAAAAAATCTTATTAAACTGTCAATCTTAGCATTTCCTAGGACTTAGAATACTATCATATCCAAATTAATAAAGAACATACAGGACTTTAACTATTAAACAGGGATTATCAAAAGGCAATTGAATGATTAAAAAGGAAAACGTCAAGAAAAACACTGAAGAAAATGGGATATTTTGACCTAACACTTTGAGACTTAGAGTTCTGAAGAGAATTAGCAGCATTACATTACTATAGTCATCTATGTCTGTCTGTTATAGTTGTTTTACATGCAAAGTTTGAGTTTTTCCTCTCTCATGGCCACTATATCTACTATAAGCCAGGTACACTAACAACCAATCCTCAAGAAGAAATAAGAATAAACTAAAACATTTATATTACAGAGGGACAGTCTAAAAGGAAGAATTGTATAATACTATCAAAACAGAGTCAAAGTCTCTTTTTCTGAAGTAATCAAGAAATGAGTTCCTCTGGCTAAACACAGTACCAAGTATTACAAATTTCCAAAGAATTAGAAAAAAATAGCAAATGCTATAATGAAAAATTATATCTATTGTCATCTAATCTGTACTTCATCCAAACACCCTAATAATCTTCCCAGCCCCTTGACCAGCATTCAGAATGTCATTTGTCATTGCCTTTTCAGGTTGGAAGGATAAGAAGAGACTAAGCTGAGCCTATTCTATAAGACACTGGGGGAGTTTTTCTATTGTTTAATAAATCTCTGATCTTGATAGCAACTTACTCATTTTTCTCTAACTTTGCAGATGACAATTTAATCCCAATCTCCACTTCAAACAAATTAGTTGTGAAGCCAGGAAATAGATATTCTTGTCTTGAGTCTGCCACTATCTTTGTGACCTTAAGCAGATCAAAAGATAAATCTCAAGGGGGGACCAAGATGGCTGAAAGGGAGATTCTACAGAGTGCAGCCCCCAGTGAGTGAGAAACAGAATCAGAGCAATATCTTCGTCTCCAAATGAGCAAAATCTTCATCTCCAAATGAACGTCTACTGGGTTCATTCCAAAGGGACTGGTTGAACAGTGGGATTAACCCAAAAAAAGGTGGCCAAAGTAGCCCAAGGGGGCTAGCCAAGGCAAGGCAGGGCACGGCACCACCTGGGAAGTATATCTAGCACAGAGGATCCGGGAGCTTCACCTCCTTGGTACTTCAATTCAGATATAGCTATTGACTCCTTGACTTCAGCAGCCACAGCCCAGGAAAATGCCACCTGGCTGAGAACTGCCCTGAATTGCAGACCCGGGCAACAGCCCTGGCAGGCAACCCTGGCTGGACCAATGCCAAGAATTGTCAGTGCAGACTAAGGCAGAGACTTTTACTAACACCAAGAAGGCTTGAGGGAGGAACTGCCCCTCCCACAGAAGAAGGGAGAGTTGAAAGTGGGGAGGGGGATACAGCCAGAAAAGGTCCCACTCCCACAAGATCCAGCAAGTGGAAGCCCTCTCCCAGGAGAGTTTCACAGTTAACACATCAGACAGAGCTCCATCCAGGAGCAGCAGGCACAGCAGGAGGGAAAGATGCCCCCACCAATGGGAAGACGGGGCTAATCCCACCAGTATAAATGGAAACCAGGCAAAGAATAAACAACAGCCTGGCTAAGACTGAGGCAGCCCAACAGCACCTCCACAGGCAGACAATGAATAGACTGTCTCAAGAAGCACGCTGACACCTGCAATTAAAAAAAAAAGGAAAGAAAAAAACCTCATACAGGAAAAATAATCACAGCTTTAAAAGAAAGGATGTCCACTCAGAGATCCCACCCAAAATCGCCAACTTCAAAGATGAAAGATAGATACATCCATGAAGATGGGAAGAAACCAGTGCAAAAAGGATGGAAACATCGAAGTCCAGAATGCCTCTCCTCCTCCCCAGACAGATCACAACGCCTCACCACCAAGGGAACAAAACAGGTCAGAGAATTATTTTGACAAATTGACAGAAGCAGGCTTCAGAAGGTGGGTAATAACAAACTTCTCTGAACTAAAAGAACATGTTCTAACACAATGCAAAGAAACTAAGAACCTTGAAAAATGGTTAGATGAAATTCTCACTAGAATAACCAGCCTAGAGAATAACATAAATGACTTGATGGAGCTGAAAAACACAGCATGAGAACTTCATGAAGCATACACAAATTTCAATAGTCAAATTGATCAAGCAGAAGAAAGGATATCAGAGACTGAAGATCAACTCAATGAAATAAAAAGAGAAGGCAAGAAAAGAGGAAAAAGTAAAAAGAAATCAACAAAGCCTCCAAGAAAAATGGAATTATGTGAAAAGACCTATTGTATGCCTGATCAGTGTACCTGAAAAGGATGGGGAAAATGAATCCAAGCTGGAAAACACTGTTCAGGATATTATCCAGGAGACTTTCCCCAACCTAGCAAGGCAGGCCAACATTCAAATACAGGAAATACAAAGAACACCACAAAGATATTCTTCAAGAACAGTAACCCCAAGGTACATAATCATCAGATTCACCAGGGTTGAAATGAAGGAAAAAATGCTAAGGACAGCCAGAGAGAATGGTTGGGTCACACACAAAGGAAAGGCCATCAGACTCACAGCAGATCTCTCAGCAGAAACCCTACAAGCCAGAAGAGAATAGGGGCCAATATTCAACATCCTTAAAGAAAAGAGCTTCCAACCCAGAATTTCATATCCAGCCAAACTAAGCTTCATAATTGAAGGAGACATAATATCCTTTATGGACAAGCAATTATTGAGAGATTACATTGCCACCAGAACTGCCTTACAAGAGCTCCTGAAGGAAGCGCTAAACTCCAGAAAAAAGCATACAGTACCAGCCACTGCAAAAATGAACTAAATGGTAAACACCAACAACTCAATGAGGAAACTGCGTCAACCAATGAGCAAACCAACCAACCAGTAACAAAATGGCAGGATCAAATACACACATAACAATAGTAACCTTAAATGTAAATGGCCTAAATGCCCAATCAAAAGACACAGACTGCAAACTGGATAAAAAGTCAAGACTCATTGGTGTGCTCTATTCAGGAGACCCATCTCACAAGCAAAGACATACATAGACTCAAAACAGAGGGATGGAAGCTGATCTACCAAGTAAATGGAGAGCAAAAAAAAGCAGGGTTGCCTCCAAGTCTCTGATAAATGAACTTTAAACCAACAAAGGTCAAAAGAGACAAAGAAGGGCATTCCATAATGGTGAAAGGATTAATATAACAACAAGAGCTAATGATTCTAAATATATATGCACCCAATACAGGAGTACCCAGATACATAAAGCAAGTTGTTAATGACCTACAAAGAGACAGACTCCCACACAGTAATAGTGGGAGACTTTAACACTCCACTATCAACATTAGACAGATCAACAAGACAGAAATACAACAAAGATATTCAGGACTTGAATGCAGAGCTAGAACAAGTGGATCTGATAGACATCTACAAAACTCTCCACCCCAAAGCCAAAGAATACACATTTTTCTCAGTATCACATCACACTTACTCTAAAATTGACCACATATCACTCCTCAGCAAATGCAAAAGAATAGAAATCATAACAGTCTCACAGACCAGAATCCTCCCTAGAACTCAGGATTGAGAAACTAACTAAAACTGCACAACTTCAAGGAAACTGAACAACTGACTCCTGATGTCAACTGGATAAACAATGAAATGAAGGCAGAAATAAAGATGTTCTTTGAAACCAATGAGAATAAGGACAGATAATGTATACCAGAATCTCTTAGACATTCAAAGCAGTGTCAAGAGGGAAATTTATAGCAATAAATGCCCACATGAGAAGCAAGGAGAGATCTAAAATCGACACCCTAACATCAAAATTGAAAGAACTAGAGGAGCAAGATTAAAAAACTAAAAAACTAGCAGAAGACAAGAAATAAAAGATTAGAGCAGAACTGAAGGAGATAGAAACACAAAAAAAAATTCAAAAAATTAATGCATACAGGAGCTTGTTTTTGAAAAGATCAACAAAACAGACAGATCACTAGCCAGATTAATAAAAAAGAAAAGAGAATAATCAAATAGATGCAATAAAAAACGATAAAGGGGGAATCGCCACCAATTCCACAGAAATACAAACTACCATAAGAGATTACTACAAACAACTCTATGCACATAAACCAGTAAACCTGGGAGAAATGGATAAATTGCTGGACACTTGCACCCTCCCAAGCCTAAACCAGGAAGAAGTTAAAACCCTGAATAGACCAATAACAAAGGCTAAAGTTGAGGCAGCAATTAATAGCCTACCAACCAAAAAAAAGCCCAGGACCAGACAAGTTCACAGCTGAATTCTACCAGACATACAAAGAGGAGCTGGTACCACTCCTTCTGAAACTCTTCCAAACAATACAAAAGGAAGAAATCCTCCCCAACTCATTGTATGAGACTGACATCATTCTAGTACCAAAACCCAGCAGAGATACAACAAGAAAAGAAAACTTCAGACCAATATCCATGACGAACATGCAGGCAAATATCTTCAACAAAATACTGGCAAACCAACTGCAACAGCACATCAAAAAGCTTAACCACCATAATCAAGTAGGCTTCATCCCAGAGATGCAACCCTGCTTCAACATATACAAGTCTATAAACATAATCCACCACATAAACAGAATCAAAGACAAAAACCACATGATCATCTCAATAGATGCAAAAAAGTTCTTCAACAAAATTCAACAGCCCTTTATGCTAAAAACTCTCAATAAACTAGGTATCAGTGGAATGTATCACAAAATAACAAAAGCTATTTATGACAAACCCACAGACAATATCATACTGAAAAGGCAAAAACTGGAAGCATTCCCTTTGAAATCTGGCACTAGACAAGGATGCCCTCTCTCACCATTCATTAAATACAGTATTGGAAGTTTTAGCCAGAGGAATCAGGCAAGAAAAAGAAATAAAGGTATTCAATTAGGAAAGGAGAAAGTCAAATTATCTCTATTTGCAGATGAAATGATTGTATATTTAGATAACCCCATTGTCTCAGCCCAAAATCTCCTTAAGATGATAAGCAACTTCAGCAAAATCTCAAGATACAAAGTCAATGTGCAGAAATCACAAGCATTTCTATACATCAATTACAAACAGAGGGCAAATTAAGAGCAAACTTCCATTCACAACTGCTATAAGGAGAATAAAATACCTAGGGATACAACTAACAGGATGTAAAGGACCTCTTCAAAGAGAACTACAGACCACTGCTCAAGGAAATAAGAGAAGACACAAACAGAAGGAAAAGCATTCCATGCTCATGTTTAGGAATAATCAGTATCATGAAAATGACCATACTGCCCAAAGTAATTTACAGATTCAACACTATCCCCATCAAGGTACCTATGACCTTCTTCACAGAACTGGAAAAAATCGCTTCATATGGAACCAAAAAAGAGCCCACATAGCCAAGACAATCCTAAGCAAAAAGAACAAAGCTGGAGGCATCACATTGCTGGACTTCAAACTATACTACAAGGCAACAGTAATCAAAACAGCATGGTACTGCTACCAAAACAGAAACATAGATCAATGGAACAGAACAGAGGCCCCAGAAGCAATGCCACACATCTACAACCATCTGATCTTTGACAAACCTGACAAAAACAAGCAATGGGGAAACGATTTCCTGTTTAATAACTGATGTTGGGAAAACTGGCTAGCCATGTGCAGAAAGCAGGAACTGGATCCCTTCCTGACACCTTACACTAAAGTTAACTCCAGATGGATTAAGGACTTAAACATAAGACCTAATCACATAAAATCCCTAGAAGAAAACCTGTACAAAACCATCAGTACATAAGCATAGGCAAGGACTTCATGACTAAAACACCAAAAGCAATGGCAACAAAAGCCAAAATAGACAAATGGAATCTGATTAAACATCAGAGCTTCTGTACAGCAAAAGAAACAATCATTAGAGTGAACCAGCAACCAACAGAATGGGAAAAAAATTTTGCAATCTACCAATCTGACAAAGGGCTAATATGCAGAAGCTACAAAATAATAAAACAGATTTACAAGAAAAACAAACAAACCCATCCAAAAGTGGGCAAAGGATATGAACAAACACTTTTCAGGAGAAGACATATATAAAGCCAACAAACCTATGGAAAAAAAGCTCATCATCACTGGTCATTAGAGAAATGCAAATCAAAACCACATTGAGATACCATCTCATGCCAGTTAGAATGGCCATCATTAAAAAATCTGGAGACAATAGATGCAGGAGAGGATGTGGAGAAATAGGAACACTTTCACACCATTGGTGGGAGTGTAAATTAGTTCAACTATTGTAGAAGACAGTGTGGAAATTCCTAAAGGACCTATCAATAGAAATTTCATTTTACCCAGCAATCCCATTACTGGTTACATGCCCAAAGGACTATAAATCATTCTATTATAAAGGCATTTGCACATGTATGTTCATTGTGGCACTGTTTATAATAGCAAAGACCTGAAACCAACCCAAATGCCCATTGATGATAGACTGGACAAAGAAAATGTGGCACATATACACTATGGAATACTATGCAGCCATAAAAAAGGATGAGATCATGTCCTTTGTAGGGACATGGACGAAGCTGGAAACTATCATTCTCAGCAAACTGACACAAGTACAGAAAATCAAACACCACATGTACTCACTCATAGGCGGGTGTTGAACAATGAGAACACGTGGACACAGAGAGGGAAGCACTACACACTGGGGTCCATTGGGAGGGACTCGGGGAGGGACATTGCAGAGGAGGTGGGGTGGATAATGTGGGGAGAAATGCCAGGTACAGGTGATGGGGGGATGGAGGCAGGAAACCACCTTGCTGTGTATGTACCTATACAACAATCTTGCATGATCTGCACACGAACCCCATATCTAAAGTACAATAAAAATATATATTTTTAAAAAAGGAAAATCTCTTTGTAAAATAAGGAGCCAATTAAAATAATTAATCTAGGCCCTTTCTACAGTAAGAATCTGATGGTAAGAATAGTAATTCTTAGAAATTTCAGTTAAAGAAAATGATAAATGTAATAATGAAAAACAAGTTTCCCTTTTTTTGCCTAGACAGCATGAAAAGCAATGAATGAACACAACCCTCACTCTATTATGGGAAAGACCAGTGTAGTAGTTCTCTCTCCTGGAACATCTCCAAGGAAGAAACTCAGTGGTGATATCTGAAAGGGAGTTAGGCCTTTAGGATGGGCAAAGTCAGGCCTGTAGGAGGGCTTCAGAAAGAGATCAAGAAAAAGAAGCACCATCTTATAGAATTGGGGAGAACTGTCTGAGCACCACTGCCAGCTTCTCTGCCTTTTAGATCAGGATCCAGGACTAACCTGCTTCTGTCTATTTTTCTTGCTTACAGTTCAGTATTCCTTAGTCACCAACTTCATCCAGATATCTGACACTTGGACACTCTTCCTGAGACTGCAATATCTTACCCCAGCTCATTTGGTTGTTTGACCTTCTGACTCACAGTTCTGCTCTGTCAGCAATTTTCCACTTTCTTATCCCAGATGAGCATTATTAAGGTTTTACAGTCAACCCATCACTATATCCCAGACAAAATAGAAACTCTCTTTTCTTTGTCTGACATACTTCTTCATAGAAGTGTAGACACTGTTTATAACACTCTAAATGCTAAGTTAATTTGTTCTTTGAAAAAGCAATTCTTAGGTTCTTAGGAGTCTACCATGTGCCAGATATCATAAATGAACAAGCAAATAATAGGTGGGAACAAATATTAAGAGGAAAATGATATAGGGTGTTATAGGAATATTAAAGACTATGTTAGACTGGTTGGTCCAGAAGCGGCCTCACTGAAATGCAGACATTTAAGCTAAGTCCTGATTGAAAAGAAAGAGACATCGATGCAAGTATCTTGGGGGAGGCAAAGGGACATTCACAGCAAAGGGAACTGCTATGGCAAAATCCTTAGGACAGAAATGATGCTGATGAATTAAGAAACAGGGAGATCAGTGTGGCCAGAACACAGGGGGCTTGCGGAGAAAAGTCAGGATGAAACTGGAGAGTTGAACTGAGTCAAGAAAGGGAGGGATTGTAGACTGGAGTTAAGGAGCTTATGTTTTATTCTAAGAGTAGTGGAGGTTTTTAGGCAGTAAAATGATGTGATGTGATATATAAAAAGATGGAAAGGGAGAACAGTAGAATCCAGAAGGTCCATTACAAACTCACTGCAATAGTCCAGGCAAGACATACTGATAGCTTAGAGTGGTATCTGTGTAGGTTTTTAAAAAGTGGGGATAATTTCAAAATAAATGTGGCAGGACTAGCTAATTAATTAGATTATGCCATGAAGGAAAGAGAAATCAAAGATGTCTTCTAAGTTTTTGGCATCTAGTTGGATGGTACGCCACTTACTGAGATGGGTACACCTGTTAAAGCAATGATCTGCTGGTAAATGTTTAACCACCAACTCTCAAGAGGAAAAATCTGTCATTTACAGTGTTTGGCATATCAGGGGTATAAATATTCCCACCATTGCCCAATTCCATCTACAAACATAATGGCACTGAATGAGAAATGGTCACCAGTTGGCTTTTGGGAAGTGGTAGAAATTAACTCTAGCATATTATTGGTAGTAACAAGCTTTGAGAAAGTCAAGAATTCTATTTTGACGTGGACTGAATTTGAAAACTCTATTGGCTATTCAAAAAACCTTAAGTTACTGTATTTTTTCATGATCATGTACAATTGTATAACTGTATTTATACATGAGAACTAACTTGTATCTTTATAGTCAAGGTACCTAGACTAATGACATTATCTTAATTTCCTATATAAATATCTTTACTCATTTCTTTTTTCTCTTTTTCTGTCCTCTTTATTTTATGCATATGTACATATAGATCTGTGTGTACTCATTTTTTATTGCTGCTGTAGCAAATCACCACAAGCTTAGTGGCTTAACCCTGATTTATTTTACAGTTTTGTAGGTCAGAAGTCTGGCATGGGATCTCATGAGGCTAGAATCAAGGTGTCAGCAAGGCTGAGTTCCTTTTCGGAGACTCTAAAAGATAATCTGTCTTCCTGCCTTTTCTAGTTACTGGATATGTCCCTCATCCCTTGGCTTCTGGTCCTCTTTCTCCATCTTCAAAGCCAGAAGATTGAGCCCTTCTCCTATTTTTTGACTCTGACCTCTTCTGCTTCTCTCTTCCGCTTCCAAGAACACTTGTGATTGCACTGGGGCAGCCCAAAAAATCCAGGACAATCTCTCTATTCTAGATTCAAATTACTAGCAACCTTAATTTGCAAACTAATTCCCCGAACCTATTAATAAATTACAGGGAATAGGATGTAGGCTTCTGGAGGTGACCATTAGTGTGTGCAACACAATAAATATGAATGTATGTCTGTATGCATACACATACCAGGGCAAATATTTACATATCTTATTTGTATACCTGTACACATGTATCTATATATGTATATAAGGACAAATTTATACCTACACCCTCATATATTTCTGTAATACAAAAACTTACACATTTCTTTTACTAGAATATTGTTTCAGAAAGAATTCTCTCCATAAAAAAACAACTTGTATACATTCATCTCTCAGTATCCATGGGGGATTGGTTCTAGGACCTCTCATGGACACCAAACTCCATGGATGCTTAAGTCCCAAATATAAAATGGTATAATATTTGCATATAACCATTGCACATTCTCCCATATAATTTAAATCGTTGTTAGAGTGCTTATAATAGCTAATATAAATGCTGTATGAATCACTGTTATACTGTTTTGTTTTGGAAATTCTGACCCACAAAAAATATGCGCATGTTTAATACAGACTACAGTCACCATCTTTTTTTCCAAATATTTTTGATCTGCAGTTGGTTGAATTCATGGATGCAGAACCAGTGGATTTTGGAGGGCTTACTCTATTTCCCTTTTTAGTTCTGAAAAAACTGTAAAATCCATATGTTGCCCTTACCCTGTTTTCCAAGACGTTCATAACTAAATTTAAATTTTGCTTGTAATAGTTTACTAATCCCAGATAATAACTCCATCTATTTATCACCTTTTAATTAAAATATTAGACCTACACATCAATGTTTATAATTGTACTGTACTTATCTCATTGAAAACTACTTTAAATGTTTTTTTGAAAATAGGATAGGTTATAAATTATAAACAATGACAGCTCTGACAGAAATCCCAGGAAAGCAAAATGATAGTGTTACACTTTCTTTAGACCACGACATTAAAAAACAAATCACGGAAAGCTGAAACCATGCAGTAATAAGACTCCGAATCCCTGAGAAGGGAAAGAACATTCACACTAGCTTTCCATTTTCCACAGTTCTGAGCTCTGAGCCATTCCAAGAAAATCAAAATGTGATAATCCCCGTCAGATAGAATATCCAAAAGAAAAAAGGAAGAAAACTTTCCAAGAAGAAATGGAACCAGAGTGGCTGCATGCTCTCACTACATGGAAAGCTGTGAATTTCCTCAAGCCTTGCCACTCCCTGGACATTCATCCTTTCCTAATATTTCACCTCTAGAGCTCAAAGGCCCATGGGCATTTTAAAGGATTTAATATGAGCCTCTGGGTGGGAAATACATCACACATATTAAAAGGCCCAGCCCAGAGCTGGAGGTAGTCCCAGCAATAGCTATTCTGCTGCTAAACCATGGTCCCCCTGCCCATTCCTGTCAGCAGTGGTGAGCCTCATTAATTCAACTCCATTTACAAAAGTAGTTCATGGATCACAGACCTAGATGCCACCTCCAGAGTGGGAGCACAAGCCCTCCTCAAGTGGGCCTACTCTCCTCCTCCCCTCTCCTGCATGTGGGTGATCCTGCTCCCATGATGACTTAGACATGCATCAAGGTAAAGCTTATAAGCAGGGAGAGCCAAGGAGGAGGCTTCATGTGTACAGGGAAAGGAAGCTCTTCCCCACCTGTGAGAAGAGTCACCTCCTTAAAAATCTCTCTCTTTAAGCATCAGAGGCAGAACTGAACTCAAAACCTAGCACCAAGATCTAACAGTATGTGGCCTTCAGCAAGTCACTTATGTCTGTGAACCTAAGAAGCCTTATTTCTAAAACAGGATTAATAATGGCACCTGCCTTGTAGATTTGCTGTAAGAATGAAGTGCCATGATATATATAAACTCCTTGGCATGCTATATGATATAGTAAATACCCCATAAATGTTAACTAAATGCATAAAAAGAATTAAAATTAATAATGCTCCATCTGGAATGCCAAAAACACATTGCATATTAAGTAGTGCAACAAGATCTATTTGTTTAAATTCTCAATACAAAATACTAGAACGAAATTTGGTCCACAGAAAACAAGGCAAACATTTAATCTGCAAACAGCCTGCAACAGTAACACCTATCATGTGTTGCAGATATACTCCATACCTGTTACTGGACTGAGTGATTTTTATATACAATGTAATCTTTACAATTACCATATAATTACTCATTTTAAACATCAAAATACTTATGCATAAGTAAAATGGGGAGCAGAAAAGTTAAGGATTACCCAAAGCCCTACAGCTAATGAGTTGTATCTCTACCCCAGACCTACCTTGAGGTCAGAGCTGATAATGTTGATTATATGTGTTTTGATGTTTGTTGCATCCCTGAGAGAAACTGAGAATCCTACCAATGCCAATCTTTTGAGAGTCAATTCATATGGTGACCACATGATCGCTTTGCAGAACTGGCCTCCTCTCACTAAAGGTCCATTCCCTTTACCTTGCTTTGCACACTATGAGCCAAGCTATTTGTTTTGTAGCCTCTAGCAGGTCTTCATCCCCAAGGGATATTCCTCTGGATATTCTGTCCTTATGTCTCCCAGAGTTCAGCCGCTGGCAGGCCCCCAACTTTTGAAATGAGGGGGCAGATAATCTTTTCTATTCATTTCCATGACGCAGCATTTCTGTTCCCTCCCTCCTAGAAAGCAAGAGTACTTTAACACTGGCTAAGAACTTCAGGTCAGAAGTTAGGTAAACTTTGTTTTAAATCCTGGCTCCAACTCTTACTAAACATGTGACTTTGGGTAAGTCATTGAGTAATACCAATTTCCTTTATTTGTTGAATGGAGGTAATAGTCATATTTATCTTACTGTTTCTTGAAAATATTATACATTTAAATGAAGCTTAAATGTACAGCTTGTAGCATAGTACCCAGCACAGAGCAAGCATTTAATATATGCAAGATAATAGTATAGAACTCATAATTTTAAAGTTTGTGGTATATTTTCCGACAGACTCTAAGTGTCATTTTCTTTATGGTGTCCCTAGTTCCCATGACAGTGCCCAGCCTCTAGCTGTGGCTTCTCACACACTTGCTGATTGATCGAATGTAAGAAAGCTGTGAATGAATCCTTTATCAGGCATATCACAAACTACTCTCGCACTCCCCCTAGTGGTGATCTAATAAATTCCCCTACTTGGAGATTCCTACCTTTTGCCTTTAAATTGTATGCTTTCGGAACAAGGAGATGTAGAAATCGTTTGTAAGAAGCTTTATAGGTAAAGTGCTGTGTGAAACCTCTGCACTATTCTCTTTCAAAACACTTAAGGATCAACACTATTTGTCTTGGCTTCTAGCGTTAGACTGCTGTTTCTTTGACAGTGATAAAACACAGACGCTGGGCCACATGGGACTCAGTTATATTCGGATTATATCCATGTTCACAGAGCCTCCTTCCAAGGAGCGTTCGTTGTACGCTTCCCTAGGTTTTTTGGTGTGTGGTGGCTAACCACTTTGGCAGGAGAAAAATAACTAAACCAGAATGAACAAAAGGAGATAAAAAGAAAGGGAAGAGCAGCGTGAACTGCGTTTGGAAAGTGAATTCTAGGGAATTTTGAGAAAATATTATGGGTGAAACAGTAATGTTTGAGCTATTATGAGATGGAAAGAAAAAGTGTTCTAAGATAGTTCCTGTGTGTGGTAAATGGAATTCACCTTTAAAATTTCTTCACAAGACTTCAGTACACATTTAAATAGCTTTTCCAAGACTTTTGGAACATCTAAGTGGTGTTTTTTTGAACAGGATACCTTGTTAAGACTGTCCAAAATGGGTCCTGCTTTCTTTCAGCTTTTCTACATACTTGGTCGATGAACATTCATTGCATAAACTGGGCTATGTAGGTAGACCAGTTTCTCTTTCTCCAATACTCTGAACCACACACGTCTTCACGTGGATCACTGTATAGTAACTTTCTCCTTCAAAACTGCCCTTTACATCCTTATTTACTTCAGCTGCATTAAAATGGCTATGTGAAGAAGCAAGCAGATTATTTAGCATAATTCCCCAATGATTAATTCTCTTTCAAGGATAGATTTCCAGTAAAATTTCCTTCCATGCCTCCTTTTCTGGCTTGAATAAATAGGTGGCTGTCAGCCTCCACCAATGTCCACAGAACAGTAAGGAGTGTGACTGTTTAGGCTCCAGTATTTCTCTACTCTCCCACCTACTGCTACCAGTGTGACCATCATAAAATCACAGAAACTCTCTGCACTGCAGATCATGTTTTTTCTTTCAATTTGATAATTTTATACTGGATTTTAAATACATGCTTACTGCAAAAAGCTCAAATAATACAAAATTATATAAAGCGAAACGCTTGCTCTCTCCCCACTTCCCACCCTGATCAGTGCTTCTGCTTATGGTAGTTATCTTCTTATACTTTTTCTATACAAATATATTAATTACTATGTAACATAATTTCTACGAATAAAAATAGTATAGTGTGCATTACACAGTATGAAATTCCCTTAAAAATCAGATCACACTAGACATAATAAATTATTTTTTTATGTTTTCAAATGGAAATAATAATGGAAACAGTTTCATGAGGTCTGAGTGAAATAATGTATGTGAAAGCAACTTGACGGTTATAAGATACCCTGCAAAGGTATCATCTTTTTATTGTAACTACGAGCACTTTGCTCATAGTTTACTCTTCTCATATAGCATCCGGAATGACCAGCTTTTCTTCTTTCCCCTATTTTCTTGTAAATAACCTTATTTTCTCAATTCAAAGACACTCTTTAAAAAAATATTTTATCATCTCTGAAACCAAGATACATATTACAATTAATAGTGCATCCTGGTTTAATTTGGTAATATTTTTTCTATTTTACTGGTTTATAAAATAATGGCATATCTTAGAAGGATGGCATCTTAGATTTGGTGATACATGCCGAGTATATATCTCTTCTTTCCATAATCATTTTGACCTCAAAATTGTCACCTTAATTAAGCAACTTCATCTCCTTATGTCTAAGCGTCACTGGCCATTAAATAATGGTAATATTTAGAATTATCATTTTAAAAGTACCTAAGATAGGCCTGCCTTATAGTAGAAATTTACTGTCTGAATTTCATTTTCTTCTGTACCCCTCTAAATTTTTAATTCTCAGACTGATATATAAAGCCCTGACCATATCATTGCATGTCATCTACTCTGTCCTTCAATCAATCTATACCACCTGCTATTCCCCAAAATTACCCCATATTTTCTCAGTCCTGACCCCTGACCAAGTAGTTACCTGCAAAAGTCCCACCTATCCAAAGTCAAAATGCATAGAATTTTTTCCTGATGTTCTTGGAGCAGATGTGATCTCTTTTATATTTGAGCCACCATAGTATCCTATTTTGCTAAGTCACATTTTCTTTTAGCTTTTTCTTATCCTCATCTCTTTCTGCTAGAACTTTCTTCAAAACACTCTCTTCATTACCTGTGAATACAGATACCCCATACAACAGCACACTGCCTGACATACTGTAACTGTTCAGTAAATCATTTCTGCATAGAAATCTATGTTCAACATTAAAGTCTGTAGTTATGACTTATTTCTCCCAGGAATTGTAACATTTTCAATATTTCCATCCTTACATAGTTGCAACTTGAATTTTTATTAGTCTGAAAACATACTTCAACATAGTTTATAGGCAAATACTCTCTTAACTCCTTGAAATCCTTATTTTAGAAGAAGGATTTTACGGCCTGGAGCAATGGCTCAAACCTGTAATTCCAGCACTTTGGGAGGTCAAGGTAGGAGGATCACTTGAGTCCAGGAGTTCAAGACCAGCATGGGCAACATAGGGACACTCTGTCTCTACAAATAGCTTAAAAATTAGCTGTCTGTGGTCACTGTGTGTTCTGTGGTCCCAGCTACTCAGAATGCTGAAGTAGGAGAGTCATCTGAGCCCAGGATGTCAAGGCTGCAGTGAGGTGAGATTATGGCACTACACTCCCACCTGGGTGACAGAGCTAGACCCTGTCTCAAAATATATACTTTTTTCAGGTTATTTTATATCGAAAACATATAAATTTACCAAATAAGAAAATGGAGAAAAAGCAAAATCAATTCACCAATTATAGTTGATGCTTTGTCACATAAATAGAAACAATACTGAAGATAAAGCTACTTGAATATCCTGAAATGTAGATATTTATCCAATCCCACACAAGGTAATTGCCACAAATTTTGTCCTATATAAACAAACTGTGACTATAACATGCAGAAGGCATATACAGTTTCTAGGTATTCAAAACAGAAATGTAGCTAATTGGCTTGCCTTATTCGATATCAGTGATTTTGTCAGAGAACAAGTCTCTTTGTAAATGATGATAAACATGCATCTTGCTAAAATTATACAGAGAGACAGAGACCTCCAGTGGCTGAGTAACTTCACATAGAGAGAATGTGAACAGCGTAAAAGAGATGAAAAAAATAATGGATTATTCACCCAAAGGGTTTTCAGTCTAGTCATTCTTCTATGGCATGTACTCTAGTACTTCCTTAATTATGGTCTAGGACATAGTGTCTGAGGACAACTGTGTTCTCACCGTAACATTAGAAAAATCATACCCCTGTCTAAGAGAAGTTACTAGACAGCTTAACTGGTATTATTTACAATTATTTTTATGTTACATAATCTAAATTATATTTTCCAACTATTTTCTGTGATATTTTCTATTAATATAGTTTCACTGCTTACAAGCATTGATACTTAAATAAATTTTTTAAATTCTCAATTGATCTTTGTGAGGTAAACAGCACAGACTACATATATGCAAGAGAAAGCTATATATATAAACAAATATAACATTTTAATAATTGAAATTAATGAAATGAATGCAAGAAAACATGACAACTATAAAACATATTTCTAAAACTAACATCATTTATATTAATTAGGTGATTCCACTTAAGCCTGATATTTGTTTCCAAAGAGCAATAAGATACATGCTTTAATGAAATCCAAAGTACAAAAATTGTTTGAATCTAAGCAAAAAGGGATTTTTTTAAAGGTCTGAGGATCTTTAGAAACTGTAGGTTCTCTGTATTATGTTAATAATTTCTCCCGAAGGGGAGAAAAAGAATTATGTCTGTTCATTTTCCTTTGTTATGTCTCCAATATTAGAAAAACCACAGTTTCATTCATTCAAAGAACAAATAGTTTGCTAGATATTGAGAATATAAAGACGACTTGATCAAGCTTTAAAACATTCAGGTTTCACAAAACACTAAAATACAAATTAAGCTTCTTCGACTACTCAAAAGAATTGAACAATATTTGTCAAATGCTTATTAAGACAGCCCAGTTCTAGCTTAGAGGTTATTCCTGTATTTTTAAAATAAGGCTGGAGAAAATAAAAAAATAATGCCTTCCAAAACAGACTTCTCTCCCAAATATTCACGCACATCCTCTATCCCAAATCTCCATGTTTTGGAGGTTTTCTGTCTAAATACAACTCTGAGGCCAAATGCACAGGGGATACAATAAAGAGAAGTTTGGTTAATATATGACATTAATGCATATGTATGGATTTTTTTGCAAGTTCTAATATTTATTTTTTATTTACTTTTTTGTCTGTTTTTTTCTATATATATATACATATATAAATTATTATTACATTTTAGGGTATATATGAAGAACATGCAGGATTGTTGCATAGGTACATACATGGCAATGTGGTTTGCTGCCTCCATACCTATCAGCTGTATCTGGCATTTCTCCCCACATTATTCCTCTGCAACTCCCTACCCTCCACTGTCCCTACCCTAGTCTCCACACACCTCAGTGTGTGATGCTCCCCTCCCTCTGTCCATGTGTTCTCACTGTTCAACACCTGCCTATGTGTGAGAACATGCAGTGTTTGATTTTCTGTTCTTGTGTCAGTTTGCTGAGAATGATGGTTACCAGGTTCATCCATGTCCCTATGAAGGACACAAACTCATTTTTTATAGCTACATAGTATTCAATTGTGTATATGTGCCATATTTTCCCTGTCCAGTCTATCATCAATAGGCATTTGGGTTGGTTCCAAGTCTTTGCTATTGTAAACAGTGCTGCAATGAACATACATGTGCATGTGTCCTTATAATAGAATGATTTATAACCCTTTAGATACACATCCACTAATGGGACTGTTGGGTCAAATGGAATTTCTATTTCTAGGTCCTTGAGGAATCACCACACTGTCTTCCGCAATGGTTGAACTAATTTACACTCTCAGCAACAGTGTAAAAGTGTTCTTATTTCTCCAAATCCTCTCCAGCATCTGCTGTCTCCAGATTTTTTTAATGATCACCATCCTAACTGGTGTGAGATGGTATCTCAGTGTAGTTTTGATTTGCATTTCTCTAATGACCAGTGATGATGAGCATTTTTTCATATGTTTGTTGGCCTCATATACGTCTTTTGAAAAGTGTCAGTTCATATTCTTTGCCCACTTTTGAATGGGTTTTTTTCTTGTAAATGTATTTTAGTTCTTTGTAGATTTTGGATATAAGTCCTTTGTCAGGTGGATAAATTGCAAAAATTTTTTTACATTCTCTTGGTTGCCAGTTCACTCGAATGATTGTTTCTCTTGCTGTGCAGAAGCTCTGAAATTTAATTAGATCCCATTTGTCTATTTTGGCTTTTGTTACCAATGCTCTTGATGTTTAGTCATGAAGTCCTTGCCTACGCCTATGTCCTGAATGACCTTGCCTAGGTTTTCTTCTAGGGTTTTTATGGTGTTAGGTCTTATGTTTAAGTCTTTAATCCATCTGGAGTTAATTTTAGTGTAAGGTGTCATGAAGAGGTCCAGTTTCTGCTTTCTGCACATGACTAGCCAGTTTCCCCAACACCATTTATTAAACAGGGAACCCTTTCCCCATTGCTTGCTTTTGTCAGGTCTGCCAAAGATCGGATGGTTGTAGATGTGTGGCGTTGCCTCCAAAGCCTCTGTTCTGTTCCATTTGTCTGTATCTCTGTTTTGGTACCAGTACCATGCTGTTTTGATAACTGTAGACTTGTAGTACAGTTTGAAGTCAGGTAGCATGGTGCCTCAGCTTTTTTGTTGTTTTTTTTGCTTAGGATTGTCTTGGCTATGCGGGCTCACTTTTGGTTCCATATGAAGTTTAAGGTGTTTTTTTTCCAGTTCTGTGAAGAAGGTCATTGGTAGCTTGATGGAGATAGCATTCGATCTATAAATTACTTTGGGCAGTATGGCCATTTTCACAATATTGATTCTTACTAACTATGAGCATGGAATGTTTCTCTATCTGTCTGTGTCCTCTCTTATTTCATTGAGCAGTGATTCATAGTTCTTCTTGAAGAGGTCCTTTATATCATTTGTCAGCTAAGTTCTACAAATTTCAATTCTGCAATATATTTCTAAGTAATTCTCACCTCTGTTAACACTTCCTCTGTCCTTTAGTCCCTATCACTTACCACCTATGATATTAGAAAGGCCTCCTATGGGTCTGTCTGCCCTCAGAATATCCTCTAGTCCTAATCCACTTTACAGTATACTCTTCCTACTCACAATTCATGTATAAACTACTTACCTGCTCAAAAACTTACATTACCTCTCCACTATCTATTATAGAGCCAACCCGTTTTCTCTGCCATTCTCCAGCTCCTATGACATGACCCATAACCAATTTTTTCTGCCTACTCTTCTAATGACCCCTCTACTCCAGTCCAGTTGAATCACATGCTCATTCCAATCCACTCTCTGAAATTTCTAATATCACAATTTGTTAATGCTTTCTGTCTTGAATTTCTTTCATCTCTAAAGAGATCCTTATTTCCATCACATGTGCAGTAATCTGTCACCCCCTCTGATTTTATCAAACCATCTGTAATTCTTTTGCAATACTCTTCATTTTATGCTCTCTATTCTAATTATTTGGGTATGTCTTACATTCCATATGAATTTCAAGTCAGTAAGTACAGAATCTGTAAATGATCCATCCATTTTATATCCATCATTATCACTAGCACAGGGCTTTCCATATACTACGTCATCAACAATTTTTTTTTTCATTTTCAAAATAGTTATGAAAAGCGCTTAACTTTGATCCAGTTAGCATAAACTTAATTGGCAATTCAGGATCCTATTCACCTAAATGAGAGTAGAGCATCACTGGATTATTGTATGGTCCTTTCACATTCTACTGAGAATTACTGTAAAATAAGCAGAGAGACATTGCCACAAAAACGCATTCAACAAAACCCACAGACACAAGCACAATCTTGGTGACAAGATGAGAGCAATCAAGGAAATCCCACAATTATCCTTGCAAAAATCTCTCTTCACAGCTCTCAGCTCTAAATGCAGCTATATTCATTGGTAGCACTGAAAAAATTAGTTTAGATAATCCCTCGAAAGCTTGTTGATTTTAGCTTTCTGTGATTCTGTTACGTTTTAGCCCTTAATTAAATTTATGTGCTGATATGTTAAATCATTTTCATTTCTGTTTAACCCCATATTCAAGGAGGTTTTGTTCCAATATTATATCAAAACCTATCTGGATCACAAAGCAAAGTTTAAAAAAGACTGTAGTTTTTCTGCCTTTCTAGTTGCCCTTGTAGAATTAGAATTAGAAGTCTATATAAGAAATCCCAAATGGAGAAATTAAAATGCAGTTGTTACTAGGAATCTCACCATGCCTGAAGCGCTGAACTCCTATTCCTGTGTTTTGGTGAACTACAATACAAATTAGCCCAATTATCTCACCATCATATTTGCAGGTTTTATTCCTTCTTTGGAACTTACAGAGATTAAAAATAAATTTTAGTTTCTTCTAACACAGTTTCAAAATTTACTGCTTCTCTTTCCTCCACATCTGACACTCAACCAAGCCAAAGGCAGAGTACTCCCTCCCTGGTGATGTCCCTGTTCATCCATCACGCCTTGCTGATGCAATACAGTGCCATAAGCTGTCTTCAGGGAGCATGGGTGGCCAACAGACATGAGCCCATGAGTGAATGGAAGAATTGTGTTCAGACTCTGTCTTGCATAGGAAAAGTGCAAGGGCATGTTTGCCAGATCTCCTGGATGCTTTGTGTGGATAGTTTTAATCTCCTCTTCAAATAGAAGTTCATCCTTTAAACATTTATTTTCACAATTTTTCTTGTTTCTTTTGTCTGTTTTGCACATAAGCCTAATTTATGTGTACCTTTTAGGACTGTGGTTAAAACCTTCTCCCAAAAGAATTCTAGGTTAATACTAGGGAAGTAGATACATAATAAAAAATTATCCAAAAAGCCTGGTTAACTTCTTTTTCCCAGTATACACACGTTCTATTAGCAAAGAAAATAAGCTAGACCCAAAATAATCTTCAATTTTGTTGACCTAAATAATTACTCAATTTCTATTTTAAATTTTCTAGTAAAAAACTTCATCTTAATGTGTATTCTATTGTATTTCTAACATTAGCATGTCTATATGTTATTTATTTGTAGATCTCACTTTCAAATTTCCCATTTTGATTATATAAAAATTAAATGGTATTTAGAGAGGGTATTTGGTAATACAAGCTTTTACTTGCACATTTGGTGTTAACTTTGTTATTGTTTGAGTTTTCTTTTAATAGGCTGTTAGCTATGCATCTGGGAGCCCTAGCAGATGCAATTTCTCCTTCAGTAAGGACAAAAAGCAGCTAGATGCTCCACACAAGCATCGGAAAGGTCATCCAAAGCATATTTTAAGAGCCTCTATTAGTTTTGCAGATTTTTGTCACACTGAACCTCATGCTTGGAAATGAAAAATAAGAGATTTTTGTTTTACTTGTCAAAGCACTCCCTCCTCTGATATACACAGTAGCGATAACGGATAGGTCAATTTGCATGAGGAGCCAATGATTTTCTCTAATAGAAAGTACCACAGTCCTATTTCCTATCACCAACTTTCTCTCCATAAAAGTCAAGGTAAATTTAGATGGACTCATGAGGCAATGATGAACAAGAAGACTCCTAAAATGGGGTTAAAACGAAGGCCGAGAGGGAAGGGAGTGAGCAAGTCCTGGACTGAATCAGGGCATCATATTCACATCTCAAGATGTGGTAGGCATGAGAATACACCTGGTGGGCTTCCACCCAAAAGAAGTGTGTTTGAGGCCCCAGCCACAACTCCCTGAAACCTATTCTTGCATTAGCACCAAGGCCACACCTCCCATAGGCTGCTTCCTGCCAATGACCCATCTCTGGGAGATGTGAGACTTCTTTTGGCTAACTTTGGCTCAAGAACTCCCCTAAAGTTTTACCAAACCTTTCTTAGACCATATAGAAATCTAGGAGGCATGCAGCCAACTTTCTCTCTCTCGCTCGCTCTCTCTCGCCTTCACTTGAGGTCAGACTAGCATCACATTCTGATGACTGGCTAAAACTCTTCCTACTTATTTTACATGCAGGCATTTCCCCCTGATAAAACCTTTGCCTGTTTTATTCCATCTTGGCATCTCCTTCTTAGAGGACTCAGACTAACATGCACAGTGTAAGTGCTGAACCTGTCTTGACCTACTTCTCTGAGTCACTTGTATCTCAGGAACTATTAGAATGAACCTTATGAAACTGCCAACATCCAACCATTGGTGACTTACAAAAGTAACAATTTCATATAGTTCAACCTAATTGTAGCGCAGAATGCTGACAGGGTTGAAACCCTGGAGGCTCAGTTCTCTAAAGAACAGTTTCTTTGAGACTGAAATAAGAATCTACATTCCCTTTCCTGAGAGGGCTCAATCTGGGACAGTTAGCCCAGTTCTTCAGCTCAGGATAGCTTTCACCCAGCAAATACGATGCTTCCCATTGCCCATGTTTCCCTCAAGAGACAGCTTGGCTGCTTCATCAGCCTTACTCACTGGCTTATTTCCACTGGAGCCCAGCTCATCGTCATAACTTACCTATAAGAAAATGAGCATCAAAACTCATCCTGATTCTCTGCTGTAGGTAGCCTTTGCCCCATGGAAATGCCTTGGCTCAGGAATTGATAGAACTTTGAGCTTCAAGGCACCAGTAAGTTTGTGGGGAATTCTTTTTAAAATCAGAGGTACCTTAGAAAGTGGGGGAGTCCACCTTTCCAGAACCAGGCAGGATCAATTCAGAACTCAGAATGACTGCTGCACAGGGGACTCTGCACCACCTTTCTTGTTTCCAACATGGCCCAGGAAGGCAGCTTCTACTCAGGAGACAGGAACCCTCTGACACAGCTGGCACACTGAGCCAGGAATAAATCAGAGAATTCTCTTCCACTTTCCAGACCACTGAAAACAGGGACTCACAGGAGTAGAAGAGAAATAATTTTCTTTTATACTCCTGTGAGTCCCTGTTTTCAGTGGTCTGGAAATTGGAGGGCAATATACTGGACTTCTTGCTCCTATTAGCAATGGTATTCCACTCTGGCTTGACTAGAGCATGCAACTTGCCCCTAAAATTCAGTATGCCAACTACACATAGTAAAAATGTTAATAGTAAAAATTTACCTTTCAGTGTAGGAATTGTTCCAATTATTAAACCTAATTCAAATTGTAATTAAAGTATAAAACATTTTCTATTCAAAAATCTTTGTTTCTGAAAATTTAGCTTTTAAAACTAAGTAACCACATAACTTATATTTAACCAATATTTGAAAATATATAACCAATATTCTCAAATGCTAAGAGAAAGGTCTTGCTTTTTCTCCAACAATTTCCCTTTTACCAAAGAAGAAAATTAACTTTACAAGCAATTAATTTGAGAGCTTTAATGTAAGAAAAATAGCCTCCATTTACTGAGCACTTACTGTCTGCTAAAATAAAATTAGGAACTACTGAATACTTGAGTTCTGCTGCTGGTACTGACTCAGTGCTATAAAATGAATAAAATCATCATTGCTTTTTGTATGCCATATTTCATATGTTTCTTCCATGCATATTGTATATTTCTTCTTCGCAACTTGAAACATTGGCATCATATTTTGTATTGGACTTTATATAAACATATCTCTAATTTATTATAAGCCTTTCATGAACATTACTTTTCCATTTTGTGGACAATATGTTTAATCCTTCCTTATGTTTAGACACTTAAGATTGTTTACCTTTCTGCCTCAATTGAACATACCATCATTCTTAAACATGTAATTACTTGATTAAAGATTATGGAAGTCTCCCCTTATCTGCAAGAGACAGGTGTATGCTTGAAACCAGTAGGTGCTTGAAACCAGATATAGTACTGAACCCCATATATACTGTTTTTCCCTGCACATACATACATATGATAAAGTTCATCAATTAGAAACAGTAAAAGATTAACAACTAATAAAATAGAACAATTATAATTATATGCCAGCATCACTACTCTTGCACTTTGAAGCCATTATTAAATAAAATAAAGATTATTTGAACATATCACAACAGTCAATCTGATACCAAGACAGATACTAACAAGTAGCATATACAGGGTGGATACGCTAGACCAAGGGATTATTCACGTCCCAGGTGGGACAGAATGGGATGGCAGAGATTTAATCATGCTTCTCAGAAGGCACACAATTCATAAAACATGATTTTTTATTTCTGGAATTTTCCATTTAATATTTTCAGATCGTGGTTGACCAAGGGTAACTGAAACTCCGGGGTTTCAACCCTGTCGGCATTCTGTGCTACAATTAGGTTTACAGAAAGTAAAACCTTGGATAAAGGAGGGAACATATTAACATTTTTAGACTCAATAAGCATCTTTAAATTTTACATTTTTATCGGCTACATATGAATGTTTCCATTGGAGACCGTGAAGTAAAAAATGGTATTTCATTTAAATTTGCCTTATTATACCAATAATATTTGACATTTTCACCAATGTTGTTAAATAACCTATATCTTTACTCTTTAAAGTAACTCCAGAGTTCTTACTATCAAATGCTCAAAGGTCGTCTCTGTAATCTTCTTGAAATTTATCATCAGTTACTTCAAATAGACTTAAATAGGACTGTTATCCATTCTATATCAATTATGCCTTTGCCTCAGTTTAGTTGCTGTAGTGGATTTTACATTAATATATGAACTAGGATATTTACATAGTTCTCCCTCTCTTTCTGTGCATATGTGTGCATGTGTGTGTGACAAAGAGAGAAAAAAGCTAATCTTCAATCCTCTCTCAAATCCTAAGAATCACTGACATGTCACAATCATAAGTAACTCATAACTAAATTTATTCTCTTTCTCAAATTACATTATCCTTGTTACTTCTCAAATTTTCCATTTTGTCCTAAAAGTTTCTTGCAACATTATTACAAACTATATGGTAAAAATCTCCAATATTAAAAATTAACAAACCATCTGATTCAAGTCGATTGCTAAATATTTTCTCTCTGATTATGTATAGCTTGGTTTAGATAATTTGATTTTTTTTTTAAGATTAACTCAATTCATTCTCTCCAGATTGTGGATTGGAAGTTGGATGAAACACTATAAATAAATGTGGAAAAATAATTTTGCCAAATTTCAATCTCAATCAGTTTCCATCAAAACTTTATCCTTTTGCTGTTTCAATATATTTGTGTGTTTTTTTAAGTTATTTATTTTAAAGGCTCACTGGGCTTCCTGGATGCCAAATCAGTTTTAAAAAATTTTTATGATACAAACTAAAATGAATTAAAAACACCTGGAATTAATGTTCTCTAAAATATATGTGTTTTTAAAGTTTAGAGAAAGAGGGTGGGAAGAGGTGCTTGGCAGCATGTTTGGGTTTTAGTAAATCTGAAATTTTTGAAAAATTGTTCCAGATGTTGATGAACCCCCTGGTTCCCCTAAGTTTCACCCAAACCTGCTATAAATAAAGATAATTATAAACAGCAATAAACTAGGGTAAGGCAGTGTGTAATGGATGCCATAGGAATCATAATTAATTTGAATTAACTCTGAACTGAATTTAACCACAGATAATACGGACGTGGATGGGTTGTAAATACTGTGAAGAAAAGTTTAGTTTTACATGTACTTACATAAATAAAATAGGAAAATAAAAACAACTATTTCACACATAAAAACCTGACAGCATCCTGGCATTTTATCCTGGCATTCAGAAGCTCTCATTATCTAGCCCAGCGGTTCTTCAGACAGGATGATAAATCTCCCATGGAGGATGTCTGGAAACTTGTGGGACATATTTGGTTGTCACAATGACTGGGAAGAGCTACTGCCTTTTACTACCCAGTGGCCAAGGGTGATTAACATCCTAAAATTCCCATAAAATGAGGAAATATTCACCCAAGTAACTAACCATGGTGTCCCCACCAATCTCACCAGCCCTCTCTGACCCCTAAATTCACATCTTATCAACGTTCCTGACATCCCCCACAAATCACAGCCATCTTGCCTTTGTGTTTTTCCTCTATACTTTGCTTACTTGGATTTTTTTTACATCTCCTCTTCAATAATCCACATCTAATTTTATCTTCCAGAAAGACTTTTTCACTTCAGGTCTTTCCTCTGAAAGACTGACCTCCATCGTAAACTTTTTATCTTCTCATGAGGTCTTCCAATAGCCTCATCCTCATTATTTCATATTCCCTGATTACATCTAATACAGGGTAGTTTGTGTACACAAAAACTGTTTAATTAACTACTGCCGAACTTTTTCTTATCAAGACTTGAACTTGTACAGCCTTAGAAATAGTTTGACTTTTTTATTTGGCTTTATTGAAAGAACTCTGCCATGTGTGTTTATTATATGCACATGTGCATGTCTGAAGATATAGATATAAATATAGACACAGAGACAGATATAGATTACATACTTCCCTATAAACAAACCATTGCCCTCTCATTTAAGGATGGCACTGTTTGAGTAGAATTTGTCCTCTTGGTTTATTCCTTTGATAATCATGTACCTCTGATTCTCATGGTTTTAATTCTTACTAGTTACACTATAACAGTAGAGAATCTTTAGAACCTTAAAGTGCAGCCAGGAACAGTTGACTTGGAAAAATATAATCTAATACCTCTGAGAGGAAATAATTCCCACCGACGTTTGCTGGAAGATATGAACTATACATCTGGACTGTAGTAATGCTTCAGAATGACTAAGGAGAGTTTCGTCTTTCAAGCCAGTGAGAGCTGTACTAGAAAGTAAGCTTTCAAATAGCCCTTCGCTGGTTTCATGGAACAAGACTTAAGGACTCAAATAAAAAATGAGTAACTGCCACTTTAATTTAGGGCTGATACCACTTTATGGTGATGACTAGTAAACGCAGCATTTGTCTCAAGAACATGTGACTTTTGAATGACCTTGTCCCTATCACAGGAGGCTTCCTGCTCCTCTGGACCCTTGCCAAAGTGCCCCCTTCCACTGTAGCAGCTGTCACCAAGAGCAGCCCACAGTCCCTCTCAGCCTCATTCCACATACAGCCCTCGAATGGGCACAGGATTGAAAGCTCAAAAGATTAAAGATTTCATTTCAGAACACAAAAGGGAAGAAGTCTACTTTCTGTGGACAATTAAGTCTACTGGTAACATAATCAATCTTTTATTAATAAAAAATGCCAAAAATAACATGATTAACACCATTGCTTTCTCTAACAATGAAAGCATCACATTATTTTAAAATAAGAAATGCACCAAGATAGCAAAATAATTTAGAAATTATTTCTAATTCTACCATGTATACATTATCACTGAATATTTTGGTAAACATTCATTCAGAGTTTATATTAATACACACACACACACACACACACACACACGCACTCACACACTCAATCCAAAATAGTATTATAAAACATATACACTGCCTATGATTTAGTTTACTAAGTTCTATGTTACGGGCATGCTTCCATGCCAAACACAACCCTATTTGCCATAGAAAAGACAAGGAATCAACCTCTCATACCTAGGTACCAATTTAGGTACCCATCAACAGTTAATTCAATAAAGAAAATGTGGTACATCACCATGGAATACGCAGCCATAAAGAAGAACAAAATCATATCCTTTATAGCAACATGGATGCAACCTGAGGCCATCTTCCTAAGCAAATCAACACAGGAACAAAAAAACCAAATACCACATGTTCTCACTTATGAGTGAGAGCTAAACATTAAGTACACATGGAAAAAAGATGAAATCAATGGACAATGGGGAATACTGGAGAGAAAAGAGAACAAGGGGGTTGAAGGTTGAGGTACTGCCTACTGGTTGCCATGCTCCCTACCTGGCTGATGGGATCATCTATACCCCAAATCTCAGCATCACACAGTATTCCCATGTGACATACATGCACATGTACTCTCTGAATCCCAAACAGAAGTTGTAATTATTAAAAACAAAAAAAAAAAGAGAAAAAGTTCTCAAAAGAGTATCAATTCACCATGACTTTAGGGTAAAATAAAAATTTCTACAAGGGTGACTGGCTGTACCTTTGAACTGTCGATCTTAAATAGGCTGTCATTTGTAGTAATAGTTGGAGCTATTTAAATAAAGACAAAATCAATAATTTACTTGTAATTAAATTGTGTCAGGTTTTTTTTAAAAAAAAAAACCCTCTGAGTTTATAACATGCTGAGATTAAGCAGAAGACGTTATTTTAGCAATTCTCATTAGTGTAGTTTTGATAATATTAACAAGATAACAGGAAATCTTAGATTCAACTGTTTCATTGCAAAGACATAAAATAGTCTATCATGGTGAAGCATTTTAAAGTATAACTTTTACAGAAATAGAGAAAGACAGAACAGGAAAAGCAAGCAGAAATACATACATAGGACCCCAAACCACAAGACATGAGGTCATTCCTTGAGGTCTAATAGAAAACCAAGGTCTGAGAGTATGTGATACAGTATCAGGAACTGGAACAATCACAGTGCCACTCAATCTGCCGTTTGCACGAGAGTCCAGCAGGGGACTGTCTCTGGGAAAAACCTATGTGTGCACTCTGCGACAAGTATTGACAAGAGAGGAGAACCACATTTTAGGGATCACAACATTCTGCTTCCGTTTAAGCTCTACTTAATGTTTAGAGCCATGAGGAACTTTTTTAGAAAAGGAAAATAGCTCTGTTGTTGGAAAAGCAGGTATTGAATAAATTGTTTTTTGAACTCTAGACTGTGAGAACAGCCCCAGAAATGTTATTTTACTTGCTTTCAACAATTGAGCATTAACATAGCATGAATTATAATGTGGTAATGTAATACAACACAACAAAACATAACATCGCATAACATAACATGGTAGAGAACCCAAATTCCTATGACTGCCAGTTAAAACTCCTTGCTAAATGAAAACTAAATCATCAGCCTCTACACAAACTTGGCTCCATAGTCAGGCAATTCTTTACCCTCTTTGGATCTTAACTCTCTTGCCTACAAAACTAGAGAGTCAGACATCTAAGGAATCCTCCAATTACATAATTGTCCAATTCTATAATTCCTAGAAATATTCAAATCAAGTAAAATTGGAAACTTTTTTTTCCCTCACAGAATTACTTAAAGCCCTATGAAAGGAAATGTGTTTTCCTCATAGCTCCTGGAACTAGACTTTGTCCCAGCTCCATCCTCTGCCCCTAAGGCACAGCAGCTGCAAAAGCTGCAGAAAGTGGCTCACTTCCAAACAGCTCTTTTCCTTCTAGCACAGGAGTGAGACTATTCAAGAGCATCTGGAAAGTCTGGTTAGTGTTGCAGTTGCTTCCCAGGGTCTCATGTTGCTTCCTCACAGCAGCTAATGATACACACGAAATAAGCATCAAAGATTTCTTCCACCAGTTCACATTCTCTGCTTCACCTGCTCTAAGGGTATGACAGAGAAATGCTTGCCCTAGGATTTAAGTGGCAGGTGACAGTACTTCTATCTGCCACATATACATCTTTAAGCAGCTAAAAACCAATCCCCAACTCTAACTCTGGAAGAAAGTTTCAAGGCTAACATTTCCTTTAAGAAATCAGCAACTATTTGGTTAGCAGTTGGATTATAAACATCTATGTAAAGTTATATCTGCATCCTCATGCTTAGTGACTTGTAATGTTTAGCCAGGCCAGTCTCTTACAATCTTTGTGTAGACTACTGAAGAGACCCATTTCCCTGAAAATCAAAAGATGGTTGACTTAGAAATAATTCAGTCACTGTGCAGCTAAAAGGAATAAAAAAGCAACATACTGAAATATTTGAAAAATGGATTTTACTGCTTTGGAAAAAAGTTAGATCAACACTGTCTCACATATTTAAATATATCCAGAAAATTAAAGGAAGGCCTGTTAGACCCAAAAAGCACTTCCTACTGGCTTTCTTATTATGTCTGCAAAGCTATTTGCTTTCTCCTCTAGACTCTACCCATGACATACCTTACGTCCTCCTCTCATTGGTAAAAAACATAGGAAAGGATTTTGTCAATGCATTCACTAAGAGGTACAAATGACTGATAAGTTGCAAATGTCCTCTTCTCATAACCTATTTTCTCTCAACACAGAACAAAACCATAACCAATGGGATGAAAGGCAAATCATAGAATGTTAGGCTGCAATCAATCAAAAACAGAGATTTTCAGAGAAGGGAACACTCCTAGGAGTTAACAAATAATAATGGTGTAATTGCCTACCTCTACACAGAATAAAATGTCTTTGTTTTTGGTACCAATAATGTTCTCTTTTCACCACTAAAGAAGGAAAACAGGTGACAGTGACAGAACTAACTTTAAAACCTCAAAGAAGTATCACTTCTCTGCTAATGTTCAAAAAGTTTTGAGCACAGTAGATCTTAAAGTAAAAATGTTGAGAGGAAAAATAGAAATCTGAGTTTACCTACTATATCAACCATCCAGGGCCACTGGGAAATCTACTGAGTTTTTAAACTTCCAGACTATAATATACATGAAGAATGTAATGATAATTAAATTGCGCTAGTCACCTATTTAACTGAATATAATGACCAAAAGTTATTTTAGTACAAGCATTTTCAGAATGACTCTTTCAAGTAAACAATTGCCAAGCACCTCAGTATTAAACTGGTGTGAGGTCTGGTTTCCATAGAGCAGCAAATAAACAATACAAACAAACATAACACTACAAGGTCATATGTCACAGTTTATTTTCTGAGGAAAATAATTCAATTGAACAATCTGAAGGAAGTAGCTCTATGTTTGTTATTTATAGTTTTCTTTAGGTCATTTTTTCTGAATCTCATAAGGAGCTTTTAATGTCTTCTAGCGCATTAAAGTTGAAGGAAAATAAAATATTACTTAATTATTTGTAAAGAAACAGAATGTACCAAATACCATAATTTTCCTTCACATGTTTTATCTGAATTTTTCATCTTATTTTCATAACCATTTATGAAAACATTTGCCCATGTGCCAATGCTCTCACATCTGAATTTATTCCTTTCAAACAATGCTTTTATTATACAACCAGTACAATAAAGTGACTTATGTTAAAGGCATTGTACTTCAATTTTCTTTTTTTAAAAATTCATTAAAAATTGCCAACTGAATTTTTATAAATTGATAGTATTGACTCACATTATCATATTAGAGATATTTTCCTTCAGGGGAGGAAAAGAACCTTAAACCCAAGATATCTAAAGTCTTTTAGATCAAGAAACACATTTTCTTAAGAATGCAGCAAACCATTATTATTTTATATGGAATAATTTTTCTCATCTAACATTGTAATTCTAATACTATACAACAATTCAGTCAAGTACTAGAAATTTTAATGAATGCTGAGGATGGCTAAGGAAAGAAAAACTTTGTTTAAACAAAATAGAGTAAGCTTTAGGGTTAAAAAATACATATTCCCAACAGCTTCCAACACCTATCTCTTCTTTTGAACTTTCTGGCCTTCTTCCATACAGCTTTCTTACAGATGATGAGGCCAGAGGGAAATAGAAGGCTTTGCTTTTGCATTTCCAAGAGAGATGAACCCAGGTTAATATTTCTGCCTCTTATACTTCATTACCTACAGTGATCTTGTTTGACCCCAGAGTTAATTTATAAGCCCGCGAGAGGAAAAGCGCTGGGTTTAAAAATTCATGTAATAAAGTAGACTAGAGAAAATAGTAATAGAGAAGATGAAATCAGCATGGCTGGTAGAAATGAAAATCATTTATTCCCTAACACATCTAATATCTAACACAACTACCAGATTACTAAAACAACATGGTGACCCTGGCAGAAGCTTTATCAAGTGTACAGATTAATAATTTAAATGGATAAAGCAAATCCCAGATTGTACTTTTAACTAAAAAAAAAAAAATGCATAGTTAAGACAAGGAGAAATGCACTTGTATATTAAGTAAATCTGATCTATTCTGGACATAATTATTCTAATTATTTTTCATTTCCAAAGCAATTCTAAAACAGTACAAAGTCTGAATGAATTTGTTCATTTATTACAAACAAAAACAGTTAGGTACTATGGCAGACATTAAACTGTTCTCTACTTTATAACTGCATATCCTTCCCTCACTGAAGTTTAGCATGCTATGTGACTAACTCTGGAAAATCAGTTGTTAATAGAAGTAACTCTCTAGCTTTTCCCATCTGTAAAGATGGAACTGCTACTAATATTGGTTTCTAAATGACTAAAATAAGTTTCCCCATTACTGCCATCAAATTGCATTGGACATAGGGCATGGGCAAGAAATAAACCTTTGTTGTTCTAAGCTACAGAGATGTGAGGGCTGTTTCTTAGTGCAGCATAACTTGATGTTTATTAATCACTACAGAAAAAAAACTTTTTTGAGATGGAGCCTCACTCTATCGCCCAGGCTGGAGTGCAGTGACTCAATCTCAGCTCACCATACCATCTACCTCCTAGGTTCAAGTGATTCTTCTGCCTCAGCCTCCCAAGTAGCTGGGGCTACCGGCATGTGCTACCATGCCCAGCTAATTTCTGTATTTTTAATAGACTCAGGGTTTCACTGTGTTAGCCAGCCTGGTCTTGAATTCCTGATCGCATGATCTGCCCGCCTACGCCTCCCAAAGGGCTTAAATCGTAGGTGTGAACCACCATGTCCAGCCTTACAGAAAAAAAAAAATTTTATTGCATTTTATGTTTTGAGGTACATGTGAAGAACATACAAGATTGTTGCATTGGTACACACATAGCAGTGTGATTTGCTACCTTCCTCTCCATCACTTATATCTGGCATTTCTCCTCTTATATAAGAAAATTTTCTCTGAAGCACATCAATATAGTACAGTGGCATAATGGTAGTAGTAATAATTGTTATCTGTTAAGACTAATTCTTTGTTAAAACTGGTACTCCATGCAGAATTTTTATGAAAGATTATTCAGGAATGTAATTATTTTTTCTATAATAACTTACTTGCATGTAATAGGCATGTAATATATACTTATTACTTGCATGTAATAAGTATATAGTAAGTAAATGTAAGAAGTGGTCTAACTAAAAGACAATGATAGGTATTTTGGAAAATATGCTCAGGTCCATGGGTATCCTGAATCCTTAAATTACAGCATATAAAGAGTATGATTTGTATTCAAATTGATTGAATCTCTGAGAAAATCTATAATAATTGAATAAAAAGTCAAAACTCATCAGTGTGCTGTATCTAGAAAACCCATCTCACATGCAAAGATACACATAGGCTCAAAATAAAGGGAAAGAGGAAAATTTACCAAGCAAATGGAGAGCAAAAAAAGCAAGAGTTGCAATCTTAGTCTCCGAAAAAAATAGACTTTAAACCAACAGAGATCAAAAGAGACAAAGAAGGGCATTACATAATGGTAAAAGGATCAATAAAACAAGAAGAGGAGCTAATGATCCTAAATATATACGCAACCATACAGGACCACCGAGGTACATAAAGCAAGTTCTTAATGACCTACAAAGAGACTTAGACTGCCACACAATAGTGGGAGACTTTAACACTCCACTGTCAATATTGGACAGATCAACAAGACAGAAAATTAACGAGGATATCCAGGACTTGAACTCATCTGGACCAATCAAACTTAACAGATATCTACAGAACTCTCCACTCTAAATCCACAGAATATACATTCTTGTCAGCACCACATCACACCTACTCTAAAACTGACCACAAAATTTAAAGTAAATCACTCCTCAGCAAATGCAAAAGAATGGAAATCATTTTTTTTGGGGGGGGGGGGGCTCAGTTCTTTATTTAGCTTATACTCTGAGTCTTTCAATTGGTACATTTAGCCCATTTATATTTAAGGTTAGTTTTTTTTTTTTGAGTTTATTTTTATTATTTTTTTTTTTAATTTTTATTGCATTATAGGTTTTGGGGTACATGTGCAGAACGTGCAAGAATGGAAATCATAAGAAACAGTCTCTCAGACCACAGTGCAATTAAATTAAAACTCAGGATTAAGAAACTAACTCAGAATCACACAACTTGATGGAAACAGAACAACTGGCTCTTGAATGTGGACTGGATAAACAATGAAATGAAAGCAGAAATAAAGATGTTCTTTGAAACCAATGAGAACAAAGACACAATGTAACAGATCTCAGGGACACATTTAAAGCAGTGTATAGAGGGAAATTTATATCAATAAATGCCCACATGAGAAGCAAGGAAAGATCTAAAATCGACACCCTATCATCAAAATTGAAAGAGCTAGAGAAGCAAGATCAAAAAAAACTCAAAAGCTAGCAGAAGACAAGGAAAAACTAAGATCAGAAGTGAACTAAAGGAGACAGAGATATAAAAACCCTTCAAAAAGTTAATACAGGATATGTTTTTTTTGAAAAGATCAAAAAAATAGACCACTAGCCATATTAATAAAAAAGAAAAGAGAGAAGAATCAAATAAATGCAATAAAAAACAATAAAGGAGATATCACCACCAAATCCACAGAAATACAAACCACCATCAGAGATTACTACTACAAACAACTTTATGCACATAAACCAGTAAACCTGGAAGAAATGGATAAATTCTTGGACACTTGCACCCTCCCAAGCCTCAACCAGCAAGAAGTCAAAACTCTGAATAGACCAGTAACAAAGGCTGAAGTTGAGGCAGCAATTAATAGCCCTACCAACCAAAAAAAGTCCAGGTCCAGATAGGTTCACAGCGGAATTCGACCAGACATACAAAGAGGAGCTGCTACCACTACTTCTGAAACTATTCCAAACAATCCAAAATGAGGGAATCCTTTCCAAATCATTTTATGAGACCAACATCATCCTGATACCAATACCCGACAGAGACTCAACAAGAAAAGAAAACTTCAGGCCAATGTCCATGATGAACACAGTTGCAAAACCCTTCAATAAAATACCAGCAAACAGATTGCAACAGCACATGAAAAAGCTTATTCATCATGATCAAGTAGGCTTCAACCCGGAGATGAAAGGCTGGTTCAACATACACAAACCTATAAACATAATTCACCACATAAACAGAACCAAAGACAAAAACCACATGATTATCTCAATTGATGCAGAGAAGGCCTTAAACAAAATTCAACAGCCCTTTATGCTAAAAACCCTCAATAAACTAGGTATCAATGGAACTTATCTCAAAATAATAAAAGCTATTTATGAAAAAACCACAGCCAATACTGTACTGAATGAGCAAAAATTGGAAGCATTCCCTTTGAAATCTGGCACTAGACAAGAATGCCCTCTCTCAACACTCCTATTCAATATAGCATTGGAAATTCTAGCCAGAGCAATCAGGCAAGAAAAAGAAATAAAGGGTATTCCAATAGGAAAAGAGAAAGTCAAGTTGTCTCTATTTGCAGAAGACATGATTGTATATTTAGAAGACCCCATCGTCTCAGCCCAAAATCTCCTGAAACTGATAAGCAACTTTAGCAAAGTCTTAGGACACAAAATCAATGTGCAGAAATCACAAGCATTCCTATATACCAGTAACAGACTTAAGGAGGGCCAATTCAAGAACGAACTGCTATTCACAATTGCTACAAAGAGAATAAAATACCTAGGAATACAACTACCAAAGGATGTAAAGGACCTCTTCAAGAACTATGAACCACTGCTCAACAAAATAAGAGAGGACACAAACAGATGGAAAAACATTCCATGCTCATGGTTGGGAAGAATCAATAGTGTGAAAATGGCCATAATGCCCAAAGTAATTTCTAGATTCAATGCTATTCCCATAAATCTACCTATGACCCTATTCATGGAACTGGAAAAAAACTATCTTAAACTTCATATGGAACCAAAAGAGAGCCCACATAGCCAAGTCCATTCTAAGCGAAAAGAACAAAGTTGGAGGCATCACATTACCTGACATGAAACCACACTACAAGGCTACAGTAATCAAAACAGCATGATATTGGTACCAAAACAGAGATACACATCAATGGAACAGAACAGAGGCCTCAGAGGCAATGATACACAGGTACAAACATCTGATCTTTGACAAACTTAACAAAAACAAGCAATGGGGAAAGGATTCCCTGTTTAATAAATTATGTTGGGAAAACTGGCTAGCCATGAGCAGAAAGAAGGAACTGGACCCCTTCCTGACACCTTAAACTAAAATTAACTCCAGATGGATTAAAGACTTAAACACAAGACCTAACACCATAAAAACTCTAGAAGAAAACCTATGCAAAACTATCAGGACATGGACGTAGGCAAGGACTTCATGACTAAAACATCAAAAGCATTGGCAACAAAAGCCAAAATAGACAAATGGGACCCAATTAAATTCCAGAGCTTCTGGACAGCAAAAGAAACAATCATTAGAGTGAACCAACAACCAACAGAATGGGAAAAAAATTTTGCAATCAACATATCTGAAAAAGGGCTAATATCCAGAAACTACAAAAAACTAAAACAGATTTACAAGAAGAAAATAAACCAACCCATTCAAAAGTGGGTGAAGAATATGAACATACACTTTTCAAAAGAAGACATATATGAGGCCAACAAACTTGAAAAAATGCTCATCATCACTGATCATTAGAGAAATGCAAATCAAAATCACATTGAGATACCATCTCACACCAGTTAAAATGATGATCATTAAATAATCTGGAGATAACAGATGCAGGAGAGGATGTGGAGAAATAGGAACACTTTTACACTGCTGGTGGGAGTGTAAATTACTTCAACCATTGTGGAAGACAGTGTGGCGATTCCTCAAGGACCTAGAAATAGAAATTCCATTTAATCCAGCAATCCCATTGCTGGGTATATATCCAAAGGATTATAAATCATTCTATCACAAAGACACATGAACACGTATGTTCACTGTGGCACTGTTTACAATAGCAAAGACTCGGAGCCAACCCAAATGGCCATCGATGATAGACTGGAGAGGGAAAATGTGGCACATATACACCATGGAATATTATGCAGCCAAAAAACATGATGAGTTTATGTCCTTTGTAGGGACGTGGATGAACCTGAAAACCACCATTCTCAGCAAACTTACACAAGAACAGAAAACCAAACACCACACATTCTCACTCATAGGCAGGTGTTAAACAATGAAAATACATGGGCACAAGAAAGGGAGCATCACACATTGGGGTCTTTTGGGGGGGACTTGGGAAGGGACAGCAGGGGTAGAGAGTTGCAGACAGATAACATGGGGAGAAATGCCAGATGTAGGTGATGGGGATGGAGCCAACAAACCACATTGCCATGTATGTACCTATGCAACAATCCTGCCTGTTCTGCACATGTACCCTAGAACCTAAAGTGCAATAAAATATTTCAAAAAAGGATTAAAAGAAAATCAATAATACACTTCTATTTTAGCTACAGTAATCAAAGCAGATGTGAACTATTTTCTCCAACAAAGACTTTTTTGAATTGGACTGCCTTGGACCAAATCCTGATTTTACCACTTTTTCTGTGTATGGCCTTGTGCAATTATCTAACCCAACTGAATCTTGGCTGTCTCTTTTGTGAAATGCTTGCCTCATAAAGAAGTAAAAATAAAATTCTTTTAAGTTATATGTGAAGTGTTGAACTCGTTGCCTGACACGTACTATATTCTTAACAGTAGTAGTTAGATCTTGTTTCACGTAACAAAAGTAAGATTAGGTTTGGGACTTTCAGTTTATAACTTATGTAATAATTATGTGAACCTTTATGATTATATTCACAACTACCAAATCCTTTCTATCATTACCACTAATGAAATGCTCTCCAAATGCAGACAATAAGCAAAATTAATTATTTTTAATAAAAAATAACTTTTGAGTTTAATAAAATAATTATTCAGAGCTACAGAATTATTAATAAAACAAATATTCTTTGTGATAGAATTTGTTACCACAGCAAAAATATGGTCTTATTTAACAAGGGGAAGACAGACATAAAAATACACTGAAAGTCTACTTGGATGCAATGTAGTTCTTACAAAACAGAATTTTGATGACATAGCCAAAGGAGTCCAAAACATGTGAATTAAATTTCTTTTAAAAAATTACATATGGTTCAAAAATAAATAAACATGGGGAGAAAACATTGTGTGCAATGAGCTTGGAATTTATCAAATGTCAAATATCTTTTAATTTGTGACATTTGTACATTTAAAAGATCACACGCTCATTAAAAAATATTTTCTTGGTGTTCACATACATGCTTAAATTATTTCATTTTTACCTGAATCTCAGTAATTTCCACTTGGTTTAAGTGTTAAGAATTACACAAAATAATTTTAGATATTTTTAATTTGCTCGTGTTTTTAAATTTGGTTGTTTTGCTATGAAATTTAAAACTCAGGGTTTTTCCCATTTCAGTAGTTGAAAATGAGAAAACTCATTATAGTACAACATTCTGCTGAAATAAAATCCAGTGACAACAAATAGAAAGAATGCTTTGGCTTGCAAAGAGTTTTGACTGGATGAAAGAATATAACTGCACAGCCTATAATCATGGCTCATTTTACTGCACCAAAATTTCTTACAGTTAACCCAAGCTTTGCAATGCACCCTCTGCCCATAACAGTCTTTTAATAATTGACCAGCTTTCACAGCATGAAGCATTTTAGCCACATAATAGTGATATTACAAAACCTGACAAGTTATTGCATGCTCAAACTGATAAACTTGGAAGGTGTTGGGCAGGACCATACTTACATAGCTTTTTCAAGTTATCTGAATCTGTATAGTTTGTTTTGATTTGCCATCTTTCATTGGTTCTGAGAGAATAAATCGATTCAAATATAATGATTCATATCTTTAAAATACAGAATAGGTTAGTATATTGTATAAACAGCTTTGATGACAATTGCAATTCCTTGCTCAGAAATAGATATTAATTTTCTGCCAGAGATTGTAACAGGATGTGAGTTCGCTTTTTCTTTCTGGAACCAAGGCCAAGGCTTATAGCTAAGGACAGTAAGTAGCCACTCCATTTTCTAGGTTCTACAAACCAGTGGGACTTACTAGAAGAAATATTAAAAGTAAAGACAAAAATGGCAATTACTTGTATACCACCCTAATAATTCAAAAGTTTGGCTTTACAACGAATCCCTACTTCCCACACATATTCACCAAAACATGTAAGACGACGACTGAGAAGTATCAGAGGTCAGCTTGGCAGTTGGGCATCAGGAGGGGAGAAAACTATTTTTGAGACTGTTTCTTCTGTCCTTTGATTGAGGAAAGTCAGGGTATCCCTTGTCTAAAGCCAAGGGAAATAATTCAGATGTGAAGACAGGAGCCCCAGTTGAATATTTGGCCAGAAGTCTTGCAAATGAGAAAAACAAGTATAACAAGACAAAATGATAAAGGACTGTCAGCTAGAGTGGAGGCACCTCAAATCCCTGTTCAAAAGAGATATATTCGGGAGATTCCCCGTATGCATACACGTCTGACTACTGCCCTAGGAGTGAAGGTGATATTGAAGGTTTCAATCTGTTGAGACCACTGAGGGTAGGGGGGCAGAGAGAGATGCGTATGGCGACATTAGCTGGGACAATCCAGAAAACATGAACAAATCTCATCAGGAATCACCAACGCTTAGGGGTGCTGGTTAGAGGTGCATGTTGAAACCACTACCCATCAAAGCCCATGGGCAACAAATTCAACAGCATCTAACCCAGGGGAAGAGGCAACCTCATCAAGTTAGAAGGCTTTTGCCTTTTCCTCTGTCCCTCCTCTAGCTCTCTCTATTCTTCCCTGGCCCCACCATAGCCTGCCCTAGGTCCAAAAAGAAAGCGGGGCGCGAATTTTAAGAAGATAATTGAGAAGGTTTTAAATAAAGAGATGTGAATAGTAAGCACCAGGTTAAGGCCATTCTAATATATGTCTAAAAAAGGCTGAGAAGTTACAGGATCTGGCTTAAGATGTTTTAAGCATGTTTCTAGCCAGCGGAAAATATATATTTAAGTAACACAAAATGGCAGGGAGCTGTTACTGAAGAAAAAATAAGAAATGTTTGCATTTATTCCAAATGGATTAGTTTCCTCAGAAAGGTTCAATGCTAATGGATTTGTCTTTATTTTCATGACTAACAAATTGAAAATTTTTAAATACTTAATCCAGGAACTTTCCAATTTTAGGGTGCCTTAAAATCACCTGGATCTATTATTTAAATTCAAGTTTTCTAAGCTCCACTACAACTCCAGAGATGCAATTCAATTGCTCAGTAGCAAGAAATCAGAATCCGCATTTTAAACAACTTAATTATTCAATGCTATATGTTTCCCTTTAATCACTGCTTTGACTGCATCCCACAGATTTTGAAAAGTTGTGCTTTCATTTTCGTTTAAATCAAAATTTTTTATTTCTCTTGAGAGTTTTTTTCTTTAAACCATGTGTGATTTAGAAGTATGTTGTTTAATCTTCAAGTATTTGGGATTTTCCAGCTTCCTGTTATTGACTTATTAATTCCACTGTGGTCTGAGAGTGAGAATTGTATGATTTTGATTCTTTTAAACTTGTTCAGATGTGTTTTATTGCCCACAGTGTGGTCTGTCCTAGTATTTCATGTGAGCTTGAGAAAAATATGTATTTTCTTATTGTTGGATGAAATAGTTTATGGATGTCCATTATATCCAGTTCATTGATTGTGCTGTTGAGTTCAACCATGTCCTTGCTGATTTTCTGCCTGCTGGATCTATTTCTAATAGAGAGGCGTTGAAATCTCCAACTGTAATAGTGGATTCATGTATTTTTCCTTGAAGTTCTGTCGGTTTTTGCCTCATGTATTTTGATATTCTGTTGTTAGGTGCATACACATTAAGAATTGTTATGTTAATATTCCATCTTCTTGGAGAATTGGCCCTTTTATCTATATGTATTCCCATCCTTTATCTTTGGTAATTTTTCTTTCTCTGTAATAAAATTGAACACAACTTTATCACAATGGAGCTAGTTCAGGTGCCACACTTGGAGAAAACCTGTTTTACTCTTTAATGGCTGCTCTAATTACCACAAACTTGAAACAACACAAATGTATCATCTTACAATCAATGTGTATCTCACTGGGCTAAAATCATGGTGTTTCAAAGGCTGCATTTCCTTCTAAAGGCACTAAGGGATAATCCATTTTATTGCCCTTTCTAGCTTCTACCTATACCTACAAAAGAACCCATGTGATTAGATTAAGTCCATCCGGATGATGATCTCTCTATCTCAAATTTCTTACCTTAATCACACCTGCAAAGTCTCTTTCCAAGTAAAGTGATATTTCCACAAGTTTTGGAGATTAGGATGTGACCATCTTTGGGAGAAGCCACTATTTTACATGCTCCACTGGCCTTATTACATTTGCTCTATGATTTTAAAAGAATTTTCAAAAATATCTTAATAACCCTTGACCAATTTTCAGTGTGTGACATCAGGGAAATAGTTTTGATTTGTCACCCAGGAATGGCACTCTTACATGACAGTAGGATATTGTAATTTTTATAATGATAACATTATTGGGTTTATTCAGTGTTACACAGTAACCAGATTCTAGTGACACATTTTGGCAGGAATACTACAAATGTGATGTTGGTTCTCCTCAGTGAGTTACTCAGAAGCGCATGATGTCAGTCTGGCCCAGCATGGAAAATGTTAATTTTCATCACTTAAACAACAGTTAAATGATGTCCACTGTAGAGTCACGATTTTTTCACTCTAAAGTTACTATTTTTCTTCTTGTAATTAATAATCTGACCACATTTTATTCTAGTACTTGTGTGACTTCATTATTTACATTTAGATCCCTGACCAATTTGTAATTTATTCTTATATATGGAATGAGATGTAGATACAATTAGCTCTTTTGTCAAGTGGCTATTTGTCTCAAGACCATTTTATTAAATTTTATTGTATTCCCCTTAATTTGAGATGTCACCTTGGTCAAATGCTCAATTTTCATATGTGCTTGGGTCTTTTTCTGGACTTTATGTTCATGGATCTATCTATGTACCAGTACCATGCTGTTTGACTATCAAAGTTCCATAGTATGTCTTAATAATGGGGGTAGTTTCCCTTGTAGTTTTCTTTTTCAGCATTCTTGCATGTACACTTTTCAATATGAAACTTAGTACAACACTTATACCTCCACAAAACAAACATGCTAGTATTTTTATTGATCCTACTTTAATTTTATTAATTAACTAGGGAAAACTGATATCATCATGATATTGGGCAATCCCATGCAACAAGCAGGAATGCCTTTTCATTTGTTCAAGTTTACCTCTGCGTTTTTAACAAGTATTTAAAAATTGTACTCGTGAAGATTTTATACATCTCTTTCTAAGCTTATTCCTTAGGATTTTTTAATTGTTGTTGCTACTATAAATATTTTTCTCTACAATTATGTCCTCTAACTGATTATAATTGGGTATTTAAACACTATTTACTTGTGGACATTAATTTTATATCCTGCTAATTTACTGAATGATTTTATTGTGTTCAGAACCCTTGACTCGCTGGAGTTTTCCAGATATGCCATCACATCATCTACAAACAGAAATATTATTGCTTCTTTTTTACCTAATCTTACAGCTCTAATTGATCTCTCCTGTTTAATTGCATTGGCTAAAATCTCATGTATAACAATAATAAACATAGGAGACATCCTTGCCTTGTTTCGGACTGCATGTATATTATTCTAACATCAAGTAAGGTGCCAAATTTAGAAGTAAATTCATGTCAATTTTTACTTAATTTTTATCATGTTAAAGAAGCATCTCTAGAATTCCTCTGGAACATTTTAATTCAAAGTGGTTCTTGAATTTTGTTAAGGTTTCCTGTGGCATCAATGTAGATATGTCCTATGATATTTCTCAAGAATATTAACGGAGATATCATAATATAATGAAAGTGATAGCAAACCCAGCTCTTCGGTTTGCTATCACTGGTGTGGCATTATATTATGAGGCAGAAGCTATGCTGGCCAGAGATTAATCTTCTCTGTAAGTGATGTATGACTATTCACTCCTCTTTCAGGCCACAGCACTGCAGCAGCCTTTTACTTCTGCCATCTCAGGATCCAAAACTGCCATCCCACTTTCCAACCAATCAGTGATAGGAGCCAGAAAATTTAAAAATGACTGACGAATGATGACAGGGGCCAGACACAAACGGGAAAAGATTGGGTAGAAGTTGAAAGATAAAGCAAAAATAGTTAAAATGGACCAAGTGGCAGTGAGAAAAAGAATAGAGGATTCAAAGTAAAAAAAAAACCCAGGGAGGCACTTTTGCCAACGTGGATCCAGGCAGCAGCTCCAAGTGCTCAAAAACTAAGGCTCTGTGCTCATAAACTGGTACAGGAATGAGTTAAATCATCTGGATCAAAGGTTGGCAAACTTTTCTGTGAAGGGGCAGATAGTGAATATTTCAGACTTTGCATGTCACATACTTCCCCATCTCCTTTTCCTTCTCCTCTTCCTCCACTAAAAAGATCAAAAATACTTCACAACTCTTTAAAAGCATAACTACCATTCTTAAGAGTCATATAAAAAGAGACCATAGGCCAACCCAAGAAGCACCGTTCCCAAAACACAAGCCCTATGGACTTGAACCTGAAGTAAAAAACTGCTTTCCTCACTTTGGACATCACAACAGTGATCTGTCTGCCTGAGAGAGGGATAGCCACCATTCCCCACTCCATCACCAGTAGACACCTGGCCTTCTACAGGGAGGAAGAGGAGGAGGGAAGACGCCCTCCCAGAGCGTTTGCCATCGAAGTAATGAGACTGTTTGTTACTAATTTCCATCCCAAGATAAAGGACAGAGTCCCTGGGGTGCACTAGTGGAAACAATTGGCAAAAGAGGGCAATATTAACAAGAAGCTTGCATCTAAGCTCCTATTTCTGGGAATGACAACTAGAGTTGAAGTAGAAATAAGAAAAAAAATATCTGTTACCTTAAGATGGAATGGATGGTTACATCTATGTATAGATATATATTTAGATATATAATTATAGTGTGTTGATGACAAATAATTTGGCAGCATCTCAGGCCATGAGAGCCCCACCAGTGATAGCAAACCCAAGGAGCTGAAATGAGTCTGGGTTTCAGAATTTAGAATATGGTGGAGCTCTGACAGCGGCTACAGTCAGTCTGCTGCCTCTAGACTCTGAGTTAATATATTACAATGAAACTGTGTAATATATGGCACACAGCTGAAACCATCCTGATTAATACAGTTCTCACAAGCTAGAGTGCCCAGCCAAAGAACAAGGCATATTGGCTTCATTCCTAAAATAAAAAAAAATATTTGGGGAGTGTAGTATTCCTGAGTAATAATAATTTCTTTTAAATGTTTAACAAGTTTTTCAAAAGCGTTATTGAATGCTATTATTATATATAGCTTATTGAACACTACAGTAAATGCAGTAAGCTGAGCTTTAATCCAGCTCAGCTTCCTAGTAGCTGTATGAACTTGAGCAGTTTTGTTTCTTCTATAACTGAGACTGGTACACTAACCAGTCTTGAATGTCTCTTGTAACTTTGAAATGAATGATTGTGATTATCTCACTTGATTATCACAAGGGACTTGGAGGCATTTAGCCTGTGCATCCAGGTTAAGTATAGAACACCCAATCAGAACTGTGCAGTTTAAAATAATATTCTCAAAGAGATGCAACTTACATATGTTTTGCTCAATCTAAACACAAAAGTTTTACTACCATGTTTGATGTGGACAGATTCCAGGAATTTATGAAAATGGCAAAAAAAAAAAAAAAAAGATTTAAGTGCAGTTAAATTTACCATACAAAATATTGTATACATTGTGTTATAGAGTAGTTTATTCCCAACTATGATCATTAGTTACAAACTGTATACAGTAGATTCTGATGTACACTTCCAAACCCCCTCTCTCTGATGAAGTAGATGAGAGCCTCACTGCTCCTCCAGGTTTGCTTTGTTCTCATCCCGTGGGGCTGCACTTGTCAGGTTTTTGCTGCCTTCATACTACTTGCACAAAGTCTGGTGTGCATCTACAAATTCTTAACCTTCACTTTAAATACCAAGTGTTTACCAAGTAATAGTTTCCTTGAGTGTAGCCTACATCATGTCCGATACTACTTTTCTTTCTTAACTATGAATGAAGTTTCTGTGCTTATCTCTGCCCCCTTCTTGTTCCCCATCCCCTTTACCTATACATCTGTCACCACTACCACAGTCAGTGTTCTTTGCCATAGTCAGTGTCCTCCATCAAGTTTTAGTGATGGAAAGAGTTATACTGTCTACTTGTTTTGAGTATAAGCAACCAGCTACTGGTAGTGGTATAAACTAAAAATTGAACTCTCTTCATTACCCCTGTCACAATACTTTCTGTATAATCACAAAGAACATTCCCCTGGGGCAGCAGTACAAACGTATTACTTACTAAATTCTCGTGATAAGCATCAGATAGACCCTATGAGTACTGGACAACCAGGACCATTTAACTTTGTTTGCATCCTAAGGCAAATCCTCACCCCTAGCTTTTTCCAAATGAGTTCCATTCTCTTCTTCTTCTAAGTAGGAAGTCTCATCATGACTGAAGAAAGAAGAAAGATCCAACCACATGTGCCCCACATCAGCCATCTTTTTTTTTCTGTTTCCCTAAATAGCTGAATTTCTCACTGGCTTTATAGTATTAAAGAGTCAAAATTTATAACATTATAAGCATATCTCATCCTACAGAATCCCAAATTGAGCTATCATAGCCAAGATTTTTTCTTCTGAATCATATTTGTAATTCATTCTAAGACTCATTTCACAACAAGAAGATTAATCATCTCATTTTTTTAATTGCATTTTAGGTTTTGGGGTACATGTGCAGAACATGCAAGATAGTTGCATAGGTACACACATGGCAGTGTGATTTGCTGCCTTCCTCCCCTTCACCCACATCTGGCATTTCTCATTTTTAAAGACAACTTTGGTAATCATTTAAAGTATGTTCTGCATATACAAAAAATATCAGATGTTGAATATGATCTTTTAGGGTAAATAGATGTCAAAAATATTTCTCTATAGTAATTGATAGCTATGGGAATTTCTAAAGTACAGAATGTACTATACTATTCCTAATCAACAGGTGTGCTGAACTAGCACCATTTGCCAAATTAAGTATAATTATTTACACCTGATGAGTTCCAAGAAAGCATTATGAGCCATCCTACATTTTCTAGATATTATATAGTTATAAAATTAGACATTGCCTCTATATCCCAAGATTAAATTCAGCTTTTTAAAATTTCTGCAATGAGTAGAAATATAAATTTCAACCAGAGTGAAATAAAGTTACACTGGGTCATTGTGTAGTGTTATGTATACATTTCAGTTTCTTATCTAGCCTGCTAAACTTAATATTGGTCAGAAGACAGGTTTACGTAAAATACAGAAAAACAAGACAGTAAAATTTTTTTTTCATTTGTAATTTAGAACACTCCTGTCAGAAAGGCAATCATATAATGAACATAATATGCAGTGCATGTGTGTTAGCTACATGTAAAAAAGTGTGCAGACGATCTGCACATGGACGCCACAACTTAAAGTATTAAAAAAAAGTGTGCAGACATTGCACAAAATTTTTCATGCAGCATCTCCTATTGCCTGAATATTTTTTTTTATTGCATTATAGGTTTTGGGGTACATGTGCAGAACATGCAAGATAGTTGCATAGGTACACACATGGCAGTGTGTTTTGCTGCCTTCCTCCCCTTCACCCACACTTGGCATTCATCCCCTGAATATTTTTAAAATGTATTGCCTTAAGTTACCCACAAACAGATTAAAATCTTACATATTCAAATTCAGTAACAAAATTAATTAATAGAATATAATCATACATGCCGTATCTGGGGTTTTAGTGTTTAAGAACAATTTCTCAAATGACTATAATCCAGAAGTTATATTTAACACTTCCTGAGAATTTTAAGGCCAATTTGGGTCCTGACAACGCTTCAATGTCATCCTTCTGAAAGCTTAACATTGTACATTACCTTAGAAAACAATGTGATGCTATTAACATTTATGTTAACTTAAATACCTGGTAAATAAGAATTTATCACATCACCTTAGAAAGAGCAACCCTTTATTCTGAGGAAGCATTGAAACATTTTTTTCATCTACTTATACCTATGATATACAAACCTTAAAGTGAGTCACTCCTTTTCTAACAGTGAGAGAAAGCCAGATGCATTACAAAATCACTTTTCCTGACCCTGTCGGGGTGTGACATTGCAGAAAAACCAAGCAACCTGAAATCCTAGGAGACCCCTCACCCAGGTGAGATGGGATCAACAGTCTCACCTGTGATAGCATGAGAGGAAGATGAGGCTTCCATCAAGGTGGGTTTTAAAAAAGCCAGTACTAGCACAGGCTACACTAGCAGCAGAGAAAGCTACAAAACCAAGGAAGTTCCCATACATGTTCAGGATTCCTTTTTTACCTTTTTTTTGAGAGATGCCCACCTGGTGCTCACAAGAAATACTAAAGGCAAGACAGGAGATCAGACTCCGTCTATGGTACAGAGTCAAAGAAGAGAAAATCAGTCACCACCATTGGCAGGCATGAAACCCTGCTCCTCTGCTTGGAGCCATCTCTCAAAAAACTCAAATCTCTGTAAATTCTGGATATCAGCCCTTTGTCAGATGGGTAAACCACAAACATTTTTTCCCATTCTGTTGGTTGCCGATTGACTCTAGTGACTGTTTCTTTTGCCGTGCAAAAGCTGTGGAGTTTGATTAGGTCCCATTTGTCTATTTTGGCCTTTGTTGCCAATGCTTTTGGTGTTTTGGTCATGAAGTCCTTGCCTACTCCTATGTCCTGAATGGTTTTGCCTAGATTTTCTTCTCGGGTTTTTATGGTGCCAGGTCTTATGTTTAAGCCTTTAATCCATCTGGAGTTAATTTTAGTGTAAGGTGTCAGGAAGGGGTCCAGTTTCTGCTTTCTGCACATGGCTAGCCAGTTTTTCCAACACCATTTATTAAACAGGGAATCCTTTCCCCATTGCTTGTTTTTGTCTGGTTTATCAAAGATTATATGGTTGTAGATATGTTGTATTGCCTCCAATGCCTCACTAGGAAAATGTGGCACATATACACCATGGAATATTATGCAGCAATCAAAAATGATGAGTTTGTGTCCTTTGTAAGGACATGGATGAATCTGGAGAACATCATTCTCAGCAAACTGACACAAGAACAGAAAAGGAAATACCACATATTCTCACTCATAGGCGGGTGAGAAAAATGAGAACACATGGACACAGGGAGGGGGGTACTACACACTGGGGTCTATTGGGGGGAATGGGGAGGGATAGTGGGGGGGAGCTGGGGAGGGATAGCCTGGGGAGAAATGCCAAATGTGGGTGAAGGGGAGGAAGGCAGCAAAACACATTGCCATGTGTGTACCTATGCAACTATCTTGCATGTTCTGCACATGTACCCCAAAACCTAAAATGCAATAAAAATACATACATACATACATGCATACATACAAACATACATACATACTCAAGTCTCTGGAGTACAGGCAATAAAACCTACCATCTCCAACAGGACAGAACCATTGTTTTCTAAAAGGATAGAAAAAACACCTCTGTCTCCAGGAGAGGAGCAAAAAAAATAGTCCTGAGCCCTGGATCCTATACCAGTACTATTAGAGGTTTCCTACCACTGAAGTAGGGCAAGAAAATCTGCACAAGACCCGCCATAGATACAGGCAGAGAATTGGCTGTCTGCTACGAGGAGGAGAAAGCTGCACACCCAGAGGCACAAGCACCTTATCATGAGGCTGAGGTCAGAACAGGCCTCCTGCCCTGCTCCCCACCAGTCTAGTGAATACTGAGTACAAACCACCACAGTCTACCGGTGGGAGAAGAGAAGGACCATGGGCCTTTCTCAGGTACCAGCAAAGAAGGACAGCTGAAAGCTGAAGGTTGAAGGCAAACATTGAGATAAACTGTGAGGCACCCGGCTCTTCACCCTAAGCATAAAACATGATTAGAGAAATTTAAAGACAGTTGCATACTGAAGATAGTCATTGCAACTATAAAACGGAAACCCAGTTTCTCACATTAACTCCTATAAGAGTTAAGATAAGAAATGTGAACGGAAAATAAAGTATCAGGACCCCAATTCACCATGCCAAAAGGAAAACAATAAGTTGAATGATGAGTCATACATCACACTGCCTTTCCTTTTCTTCCTAAGCAGATTGCTAAAGATAAAAAGCCAGATGACCTCCACAGGTAGCTACTCTACGTCCATTTTATTGTATGTAAACTGCAAATTCCCCTACCTGCTCCTTTTCTCTTGCAACATATGGATTCGGTAATGTAACCACACCCTCCCCTCTTTGCCTTCCAGTCTGCTTTTTTTCTTTAAATACTGAAGCCCTGAACATCATCTTTGGAAAAAAGCGTGGATCACAGATTTCTTCCTGTTTTATGTTCCCTTTTCTCCAGGCATGTCCTTAACTTTGGCAAAATAAACTTCTAAATTGATTGAAATCTGTCTCAGATATTTTTTGGTTTATAAAACCAGTAACAAATTTATATATGGAAGACCCCTTAATATATAGAAAGCAAACAACAAATTTCTAAGTAATCCATGGATCAAAAAGGAAGTTACAAAAAACCTACAGAGTGCTTAGCATCAAACAAAAATGAAAATGCAGCATATCAAAATTTGTGAGATGCTGCTGAAGCAGTGGAGCTGAGAAAGATGAAAACTTGGCCGAGTGCAGTGGTTCATGCCTGTAATCACAGCACTTTGGGAGGCGGAGGCAGGTGGATCACCTGAGGCCGGGAGCTCAAGACCAGCCTGGCTAATATGGCAAAACACATTCTCAACTAAAATACCAAAATTAGCTGGGCATGGTGGCTCATGCCTATAGTTCCAGCTACTCAGGAGGCTGAGGTGGGAGAATTGCTTGAACCTGGGAGGTGGAAGTGCTGTGAGCCGAGATAGTACCATTGCACTCCAGCCTGGGTGACAGAGTGAGATGCCTGAAAGGAAAGAAAAGGAAGGAGAGGAAGGAAATGAAGGAAAAAAGAGAGGGAGGGAGAGAGAAGGAGAAAGATAAAGAAAGGTCACAATAGATATCTAAGCATCTACAATAAGAACACTTTTTAAAAGAGCAAATTAACCCATAGCAAAACAGGGAGCAAATTATAAAAATAAGTGATTGCCCATGAAATTAAGAATAAGAAAGCTAAACAGAAAAATCAATGAAACCAAATTTGGTTTCTCATTATTTATAAATCTATGTCTAAACTGACCAAGTTTAAAAAAAAAAGAGGACAAATAACTGCAGACTTCACAAACACTAAAATGATAAATATGGTAAAAAAAAAAAAAAAAACTGCATGCCTATAAGCTTAACAAGCTAGATGAAACTGAAAAATTCCTTGAAAGACATCAATTTCTGATGTTCACTCAAAAAGAATTAGATAGCCTGGTTAATCCTATACCCACTAAAGATTTTGAATTCATACATAAAAATCCTCACACAAGGAAAACTCTAGGCCTAGATACTTTCATTGGCAAATGTTGTCAATCATTTAAGGATTTATGTTAATTATTTTTTAAAGTTATTTCAGAATACAGAAGAGGAGGAAGTACTTATCAACTCATTTTATGAGACCAGCATTACCCCAATAATACCAACAGAAATGATATTACAAAAAAAAAATGTCAGAGGCAAAAAGATTCTCACCAAAATACTAGCAAATCAAATCTAGTAATATTACATTTTAAAAACAAACTTCGTGAACAAGTGGGGTTTATCTAGGAATTGCCAGACAGATTCAACATTCAAAGAAAAATCAAATTGGCCAGTATAATTAACCAAATAACTAAGACGATCATACAACCAACTCAGTTGTTACAGGTAAAAAAGCACCTGATAAAACCCAACATCTTTTCCTAAAAAATAAAAATAAAAAGCCTCTCATCAAACTAAGAACAAAAGGTAGCTTTCTTAACACGGTAAAGAAAATAGTGTCTCCCTAACACCAGGAACAAGACAAGGATAAGTTGAATTGTATTCAACACTTCCAACCCAATATAATCCAAATGCTAAGGGTCCAGATAAAGGAGTTTATTCAACCACAAAGCATGAGGGTGGCCATCTGGGGAGCACAGCTACACTGAAGAATGGTGAGCAGTGCTCCCAATGTGGAGAAAAATGGGGTCATTTATAAAGGCAAAAACAGAGGTGCTAAACATAATTACATTTTCAATACAAAAGCTAGCATACAGATGTAAAATTTGATTGGCTACTAGTGATTATGCTCTAAGAGTGTTGCTTAACATTCTACATTAAAGAGGTAGTAATCACAGAGGTCTCAATCTCCAACGTCATTTAGCTATGTTTAAATAAAGAATAGAGAGTCTGGTTAATGCGTAATATCTCGACACAAAGGTCAGAAAGCAACCGTCATGTACCGAAGAAGAAAAAGTGAGTCAGCTTTCAGGGCTTAACGTTTCCCTCGGCATAAATCTGGAAAGTTCTGAAATCTTATTTTAGTTTTATAATATTATACTGGAGAACTAGCCAATGCAAATAAAACAAGAAAAAGAAATAAAAGGCCTACAAATTGGAAAGCAGAAAATAAAACCATTTCTATTTACCAGCTACATGATTATCTACAGACAAAATCCCAAAGAATCCCCAAAAACTATGAAAATTAGAAACTGTGTTTAGTTAGAAAAGTTTCAGGACATAAAGGCAGTATGCAAAATATCAATTATATGTATGTCTACCTATTTCAAATGTGTAATAGAGGCATATTTTCTCCTCTTACACATTTGCTTTATTCTGATTTGTTTTCTTTTAAAGAATCATCCCCCATAAAATTTAATCCCATTTTCCCAGTCTTCCAGTGTTTTTATCTTAAATAATAATTAACGTTAAACTTTTTTTAAGTACCATTTACAACAGCAACAAAAACACAAAATACTTAGGCATAAATCTGATAAAAAATATGAACATTATATGTATCCTGGATACTAAACCACATTGATAAATTACTAATCTAAATGGAAGACTCAATCTTGCGAAAATGTCAGTTCTCACTAAACTGATCCATAGAGTCAATACGATTCCAATCAAATCACAGCAGGGTTTCTTTACAAAAATTGACAAGCCGATTTTTAAAAGTATATGGGAAGACAAATAGATAAAGGAAAGACCTATGTGTATGGTCAATAACCGTACTTGAACAATTGAGTATCTGTGTGAAAAAAGAAGAACCTGACACTCAAAATGGGTATAGACTTAAATGTAAAACCTAAAATAATAAAGTAGGAGAAAATATTTTGGACATTGAACTAAGATTTCTTAGATGCAACACCAAAAGTATGATTTATAAAGAAAAATGATAAATTGGACTTTATCCAAATTAAAAGTATCCTCTCTTCAAAATACACTGTTAAGAGAGTGGAAATGACAGAAACAAAAAACAGAACAGTGCTTGCCAGGGGCTGAGAGTGGAAAGAGGAATTGACTACAAGGGGCCTAAGGAAACTTTTGAGGTGTTGAAAATGTTCTGTATCTTGATTATTGTGGAAGATCCATGAACGTATGTACTTTCAAACTTCACAGAACTCTGTATGTAAGAAGAGCAAATTTACTGTATATAAATTATACACCTGTATATGACATATGACATACTGCATATCTATATTCATACATATGAATATGTATTTACCATCTGCAAATTATACCTCAATAAATGTGACATATATATCTATATGTCTACATATTTTACCACCTGATGTTTTCTTGAGTTAAACCTATACTCAGTGTCCTTTTTTTTCTTTCCAAGAAAATCAACAAGAACAGCATAGCTTTGGCACAGTTATGCTAAGTAGGCCAATGGAACAGAATAGAAAGTCATGAAAAAGACCAACATAACACTATTTGTGTTAAAGGTGGTATAGCAGAGCAGTCCGTACATAAAGCCTTTTGTATGAATTTTATTGTGGCAATCTGACATCTATATAAAAAAGTAAAATTTAACTCCTACCTCATACCATAACAATAATAGTTTCAGATAGATTTCATGAACCAACTGAAAAAAATAACAAAGTTTATAGGTGATAATATAAGAGATTATTCTTATGACTTTGGGGTAGGAAATAATTTTTTAAACAGGACATAGAACATGGTCATCATGAAGAAAAAGACTGATAAATTGAACAACATGCATATTAGTAAATTTTGCTCATCAAAAGGCACCACTAAGAGATTGAAAAAGCAAGGCATAGACAGAGGATCCTCACCAAGCATACAAGTAACAGGGGGCTTCTATCTTTAATATATAGAAAATTATTATAAAGAATAAGACAGAAAACTTAATAGAAAAATGGGCAAGAGATTTCAAAGACATTTCACAAAGAGGATACTCAAATGGCCAATAAATGCAAAAATGGTATTCATGCTCACTAATCATTTGAGAAACTCAAATTGAAACCACATGGCTAAAATAAAGTGACTGGAAATACCATGTTTTAACAAAGGCATGAAGCACAAGGAAAACCTAGATACAGGTAGATGCTATCACAATAATCCCCAGAAAGAGATACAAGTTAAGGAAAGACTGATCTAAACGGGCAGCAACAATGTGATGGAAGAAAAGGAATATTTATGAGAGGGCAAAAAAACAACTGCCAGACATTCTTAACTTATTAGATGCAAAGGAAAAGGAGAAAGAAATCAAGGCAATAATGTTTCGTGCAAATAAAGCAAACTTAACCATCACATACTTCAAGGAATTATCTTCTTTCATGATTAAAAAAAAAAAAAACATGAATTACAATTAACAGTTTGCCAGGTCTTTATCATACCCAGAAGTATTTCTATCGTACATGCTAAGCACTGTACTAGGGATGGTGCACATTAGAATCCTTGCATCCATGCATTTATAATTTATTATACAATTATAAGGATAATTTATATATGTATATTTGATCTCCATTCACTTGTATATTTTTGCATATATATGCAAATACTGATATTGTCTTATAAATCTTTCAATTTAGTTACCAAAATAATATTTATTTTTGATAAAAATTTACTAACTATGCAGAATAGTAAACCACAGCCTTGAATGATCCAACCTTGTAGTATTTTTCCCTGTTGGACTGAAATCAATTTCCCAAGTCTTTATCAAGCCTAATTAGAAAGGTTATTAGAGTCCATTCACTTAAATATTTCAAGTCTAATTTAAGATGCATCTTATTTATTTTATGGTAAATTCCATTTGGCTGTTTATCATCTAAAATTCCCAGGCCACCAAACTCCAAACATGAGACCCAGCTGCTTTATGTCTCAAGTGAATGGTTACTGGTCAAAGGACATGTTCTAAAAGTCAAAAAGTTGAGTATGAGTCAGGCTGAGTCTGCCCTGGGTAGAATTTGCAGACAGCACATTACTCCTACTAAACTTTATTTTATTATGATGTTTTTGTTCTGAAGAATCTTTCCATATAAAAATTTAATATCACTTTTCCATCCTCCTAGTGTCCTTGCCTTATTCCAATGTTTCTTCTAGCTTTGCCTTCGTCACATTAGCTCTGATGCCACATGCTCTAATGTCTGATTTTTTCTCTCTTCAAAACTAACCAACACCATCACATTTGTATTAGTTAACAAGTTAGATAAGGGGTGTGTTAATGATTGACAGTATCTTACTAAACAGTACTGAGAACACACTTCCTAGAGAAAAATAATTCAACAAATTAAAAATTCAGATAAATGGTATTCTTGGAAACAAAGACATTAAAATAAACAGGTGTTAACCTTTTGTCCATTTAATCAACAACAATTATTGGCAATAATGTTTGTTTTATGGAAAATGTCTAACTTTAATAATTCCATATAGGAAGGATAAAGAAAAGAAAGAGAAGGGAATAAAAGAAATGTATTTTGAATTGAGGACATAAGAAAGATTATGTAGGAGATTATAATTGGTCTGGTGATAGCCTGGAGAGAGTAGACTGAAGAATGATTATCCTAAAGAAATAAAGTAGTAAGAAGAATGGAAACAAAGAAGATAATTTACAGGCGGGGGAACAGAAAAACCTGAGAGTCATACATTTATAATTTCTAGACAAGAACTCTCTATATTCTGGAATAAAAATTCAAAAGTAGAACTTCACTTTTACTTAAATGAAAAAAAGTTGACATTTCATTAGACATTAAATGTACTAAGAAAACATCATTTGGAAACGAAGTGTTTCAAACTTCATTCGATGACAGAAAAAAATAGAGCTGGCATTTAAGAAAATTTATTTTGTCAATGACTTTAGAAGCTCCCCTCTAAATTATCTTTATCTCAAACAACGAACAGAACATATGTATTCCGACGTTTTTTCCTTGGTCTTTGTTACGGTCCATTCTTCTGAGTTCCCCTGATGAAAGAGTACCCGTATTAAGAAAACAGATGAACTCAGAGTACAAATGTTTTCTGTTCTTTGCAACACATAGATGTCAATTGAAAAATATAATGAAAATTTTCTTGATCTACTGCAAGTATTCGGAATATTTCTCTAATAAAATAACCAAAAGCTATCTATCAATAAGGTACTTGAAATATAATGCCAATATTTCTACAGAATAAACATGTATGAATTACATTCATAGTGTGAACTTCATATTCTTCCAGCCCCTGCTGTGGTGAAAGCAGGCTCCCCGTAGTCCATGCTAGTAGTGGTGATGTGAGGGAAGAAATCCAGCAGGGACGACTGGACTGCAAATCTCAGATACAGAGTTTTTCTCCTTGAACCCAACTCAAAAAAGAACTCGGCACTTGAGAAAGGTGCACAAAATGTTTTTTGGAAGGAAATGAGTTCATACAACCTTGCAGCATCACTCCTACACTCCAGTCGCTGCAGGAATTGTATGGCCCTTTTTAAGCCTTAAAATTTTTACTCTCTTTGTCATGATGGAACCAAATGGAGGAAAAAAAGACTTTGTGTTTTGGGCTGTAATGGTTTATTTGTCCTGTTTGGGGAAAAAGAAATCTCCAAAGTTTTAACTACACATTAATTTAGGCTCCACTAATCCACACAGGACTAAAGATATTCAGCCATATACTGAAAAGCACCATTTTCATCTTATTTTTATTCAGGGGAAGGACTAGAACTCAGGGATAAAAAGCAGAGTTGGTCATGAAGAGGGGTATATGGATGAATATTTGGAGAAAACGATGTCATGCAAATTGTAAAACTCCAATATATTAGCAAATAAGATATAAATCTGAAGGAAAAATTCAAGTTAAAGGGAAAAAGAATAAATTCCAAAAGTTAAGGGATGCTTTAAAGTATTACTAAAGAAATTTTAATATCATTAATACTAAAAGCTAATCAAAATGTGGCTAAAGAAACATAGACTAGGAGATTCCATCAGAAGCTCTAAATCTTCTCACCAGCTTTCCACATACCCTTTTTACCAATGCTACTAAGAATGTGTCTGACTCTTATTAAGAAGTCTAGTGAATTTCAATGTCAACAATACCAGGGACCATCTCAAGAAAATATGAACTGTGCTAAATTATTTCTAATTGGAAATATATTTAGATTGTATTTAAAATAGATAAGATCATCTGGAATTTTTTCTCTACTCTAGCCTCTAAAAATTTTAATCTAGGCAAACATACATTGATAGTCACACTCTCAAAGCTGCAAAAAAGCAGAAAACTAAGAGTCTAGAAAAAAGGTAAACAATGGTACCATCAAGTCTAGAGAGTTTGAAAGAGAAAAGTCATTAAGCAAGTAAGGAAGTATATTTCAGGCACAAGACACATGTGCAAGAAGTCCAGAAGCATCTCTACATTAAAAGACAACTTACAGACACAAACTATCAAAGGAAATTTAAGTTTTTGTTTAAATCATTCACTTTATTGATACTCTGGATTTTTAAAATAAATACTTGTTTTTATATTAGTAAAATATTCCAAAGTAGATGAATTACTCATATCCAAAGGGGGGATAAAAGAACTAAATGATACGGATCAAAAAGAAAATATTATTATCAGAGGCAATTAAATCCAGACAGTTATATAAAGTTTCATATTCAGAAGGAAAAAAATTCTACAATATTTTTGTGTAAGTATGGCAAAAGCAAAGAAGAAATACATAATAATGAGCTGAAGAAATTGGCCTGAGCCTGCTGACTTCCCAGGGGAAGGGGCAGCCATCATTACTGCTGTGACTGCCTGCTGTCTAAGCCATCAGAGCTCCTTGTGGGAGGGCAGCAGCGAACATTGCAGCTGCAGGGACTCCCTGCAGGAACTCCAACTCACACCACGGACTCACGGAGAGAACATTCATCTCCCTGAGTCCGAGCCCCTAGGGTGAAAGGTGACCATAGACATCACAAACCAGCCGACTTGGTCTTTCCTCCTCCAAGCTCTGAGGAATCCTGGCAGACCAGACAAGTGGGTTTACCCCCCAGTGCAGCATACCTCCTCCATCCAAGGACAGCCACAGTGCCTTGTTACATGGGTCCTGCTTCCTGTGCCATTCAACTGGGTGAGCACACACCCCAACAGGGGTTGTCAGAAATCTTACATAGGAGTGTTCTTACTGGCATCAGATCAGTGCCCCTTAAGGTCAGAGATCCCAGAGGAAGGAGAAGGCACCTATCTTTGCTGCTCTGCTGCCTCGAGTGACATCCAGGTGCAGGAGATAAATAGTGTCTGAAGTGAACCCCCAGCAAACCATAGCAGCCCTAGAAGAGGGACCTGACTATTAAAAGAAAAACAAACAGAAAGCAGCAACAACAACATCAAGAACAACTACAACAAAAGTCCCCAGAACAATTTCATCTGAGGGTCAGCAGCCTCGAAGATCGAAACTAGACAAACTCATGAAGATGAGAATGAATCAATGAAAAAAATGCTGCAAACCCAAAAGGCCAGAGTACATTTTCTCCTCCAAATAATCACAACCCCTCTCCAGCAAGGGTGCAGAATTGGATGGAGGATAAGCCAGATGAATTCAGAAGTAGGCTTCAGAAGGTGGGTAATAACAAACTTCACTGAGGTCATGGAGCAAGTTCTAACCCAATGCAAAGAAGCTAAGAACCTTCATAAAAGGTTAGAGGAGCTGCCAACTAGGATAAACAGTCTATGGAGGAATATAAATAACCTAATGGAGCTGAAAAACCCAGTGCAAGAACTTTGTAAAGCATACACAAGTATCAGTAGCTGAATTGATCAAGCAGAAGAAAGAATATTAAAGGTGGAAGACTATCTTGCTGAAATAAGGTGGGCAGACAAGATTAGACAAAAATGAAAAGGAATGTACAGAACCTCCAAAAATTCAGGAAAGACAGAGAACCTCACTAAAATATTCCATGAGAAGATCAACCCCAACACACCTAATGATCAGATTCTACAGGGTTGAAATGAAGGAAAAAATGTTAAGGGAAGCCAGAAATAAAGGTCAGGTCACCTACAAAGGAAAGCCCACCAGACTAACTGCAGATCTCTCAGGAGAAACTCTACAAGCCAGAAGAGAATGAGGGACAATATTCAACATTCTTAAAAAAAAATAATTTTCAACCCAGAATTTCTTATCCAATCAAATCAAGCTTCATAAGCAAAGGAGAAATCAAATCCTTTTCAGACAAGCAAATGCTGAGGGAATTCATCACCACCATGCCTGTCTTGCAAGAGATACTGAAAGCAGCACTAAATATGGGAAGGAAACCCCAGTGCCAGCCATTGTGAAACACACAAAAATATAAAAACCAGTGACAATATGAAGAAATGGCATTAACTAGCTTGCCAAATCGCCAGCCAGCATTATGATGACAGGGTCAAATTCACACATAACCTTAACCTTAAATGTAAATGGGCCAAATGCCCCAATTAAAATACACAGACTGGCAAATTGGATAAACAATCAAGACCCATCAGTTTGCTGTATTCAGGAGATCTATCTCACATGCAAAAACACACATAGGCTCAAAATAAAGGATGGAAGAAAATTTACCAAGCAAATGGAAAACAAAAAGATGAGGTTACCATCCTAGTCTCTGGCAAAACAGACTTTAAACCAACTTTATTAGTCCATTTTCATGCTGCTGATAAAGACATATGCAAGACTGGGCAATTTACAAAGAAACGAGCTTTAATGGAGAACTCATAGCTTTCATGTCCTGTCTCCAAACAAAATCCCTCAGATGGATGTTTCCAGGGTTTTCACTCTAATGGAAGATCCATACAAATTCCAAAAGTAGGATTCGGAATTTTAGACAGAGAAAACCAAATTCCAAGTTCCAAGGTGTGATCTCGAGGATGATGTCTTGGGTAGTCATTTATACTTGGCCCTAAAACCCCTCCCTCCATGGGGAAGGATATAGTTAAAGGAAGGACAAAACAGGACCTTCTGAAGGACAGGACTTAGGACAAGAATAGCTTTTGCTAATGTTTAATGAAAGTACTACCTATCTTGCAGACAAGATCCTTGGAGTTCGTCACTATTCTTTTATCAGATAAAACAGACTTGAAATTAACAGCAATAATAAAAGACAAAGAGGCCATTATGTAATAATAAAAGGATCAATTTAACAAGAGGATTTAACCATCCTAAATATATATGCAGCTAACATTGGAGCACCCAGATTCATAAAATGAATACTTCTAGACCCATGAAAAGACTTGGACAGCCACATAATAATTGAAGGGAACTTCAACACCCCACAGACAACATTAGACAGATCATCAAGGCAGAAAAATAACCAAGAATCTCTAGGCTTAAGCTTCACACTTGACCAAATTGAACTAATAGACATCTACAGAATCCTCCACTCATCAATCAGAATTTATGTTCTTGTCATCTACACATGGAACATAGTCCAAGATTGACCACATGCTTGGCTTTAGGCAAGTCTCAATAAATGTTTAACAAATCAAAATCATACCAACCATACTCTCAAACCAGAGTGGAACTACAAATCAACACCAAGATCTCTTAAAACCACACAATTATATGGAAATTAAACAACTTGCTCCTGAATGACTTTTGAGTAAACAATGAAATTAAGTTGGAAATCAAAAAATTATTTTGAAGAAATGAAAACAACGAAACAATGTATCAAAATCTGTGGGATGCAGCAAAAGCAGTGCTAAGAATGTACGGTGCTAAGCGCCTACATCAAGACAGACAGATCTCAAATTAACGATCTAACACTACACCTAGAGGGGCTAGAAAAACAAGAAAAACTAACCTTAAAACTAGTAGAAGAAATACTAAAATCAGAGCAGAACTCAACAAAATTAAGATCCAAAAATTTATACAAAGTTTCAACTAGAAGTTTTTTGAAAGATAAACCAGATCAATAGACTGTTAACTAAATTAACAAAGAAAAAAGATCCAAATAAGCACAATCAAAAATTACAAAGGTGACATTACAACCATTTCTACAGAGACACAAAAGATCCTCAGAGATTATGAACACCTCTATGCACACAAACTAGAAAATCTAGAGGAAATGGACAAATTTTTGGAAAGGCAACTTACCAAGAGTGAATCAAGAGGAATTTGAAACCCTGACCTGACCAATACAAAGTTATGAAACTGAGTAAGTAATAAAACCTACCAATCAAATAAAGCCCTGCACCAGGTGGATTCACAGACAAATTCTACCAAATGTACTAACCTGGTACCAATTCTGTTGAAACTATTCCAACAAACCAAGGACAATATTCTCCCTAACTCATTTACAAAGCCAGCATCACCCTGAAACAAAAACCTGGCAAAGACACAATAAAAATGAAAATATCCCTGATTAACAACAACGAAAAAATCCTCCACGAAATACTACAAAACCAAATCCAGAAGCACATTAAAAAATTAATTCACCACAATCAAGTAGCCTTCATTCCTGAAATAATGCAAGATTGGTTCCATACAGGCAAATCAATAAATGATTAACTACATAAACAATTAAAAACAAGAAAACATATGAGTATCTCAATAGACATCAAAAAAGCTTTTGATAAAAGTCCAACATTTCTTCATCACAAAAGATCAACAAAAAAGGTATTAAAGAAATATACAATAGGAGCCATCTATAACAAACAAAATAATAGGAGCCATCTATAACACACCCACAGCAAACATCATACTAAATGGGCAAAAGCTGAAAGCATTCTCCTTGAGAACTAAAATCAGACAAGGATGCCCACTCTTCCCACTCTTAGTCAACATATTACTGGAAGTTAGTACTAGAAGTCTTAGCAAGAGCAGTCAGGCAAAAGAAAAAAAATAAAAGGCATCTCAGTAGGAAAAGAAAAAGCCAAATTATTTGTCTTCACCGAAGATATGATTTTATCAATAAAACATCAAGAAACTCTGCCAAAAGCCTGCTAGAACTGATAAACAATTTCAGTAAAATTTCAGAATACAAAATCAATGTATAAGAATTAGTTTCATTTCCATATACCAGTAGAATTCAAGCTGAGAACCAATAGAATTCAACAAATATGAAATGCAATCACCACCAAAAACATAAAACACCTAGTATCTAACCAAAGAGGTGAAAGAGCTACAATGAGAATTATAAAGCAACTGCTGAAAGAAATTATAAATGACATGGACAAATAGAAAAACATTCAGAATCCATGAGAAACAAATAAGCATACAGCAAGTAACTTCACTGTAAAGTAGACAAAGGACATAACACTTCTTAACAGAAACCTCGAGTGGCAAACAAACATATGAAAAAATGTTCATAACTAATTATCAGAGATAAGCAAATCAAAATCACAATGAGATATCATGTTAAACCAAAAAGTCAAAAAACAGATGCTAGTGAGGCTGCAGAGAAAGGGAACACTCACATATTTTCATGGGAATGTAAATTAGTTCAGCCACTGTGGAAAGCAATTTGAAGATTTCTCTAAAAACTTTAAACAGAACTACTTTTTGACCCAGTAAATCCTGTTACTCATATATACCCAAAGAAAAATAAATCATTCTACAAAAAGACACATGCATTTGCATGTTCATCACAGCACTATTCACAATAGCAAATACTTCTAATCAATTTAGGTCAACAGTAGATTGGATAAAGAAAATTTGTACATACATACTATGGAATACTAGCCAGGCATTAAAAAAGAATGAAGTTCTCTTTGCAGCAACATGGATGCAACTGGAGGCCATTATTCTAAGTGAAATTAATCCAAGAGTGGAAAAGCAAGTATCATACATTCTCACTTATAAGTAGAAGCTAAACACTGGGTATACATGGACATAAAAATAGGAGCAATACCAGCCTGGGCAATATGGTAAAAACCCATTGCTACAAAAGAAAAAATACAAAAATTAGCTAGGCATGGTGGCTTGTGCCTATAATTCCAGCAACTTGCAGGACTGAGGTGGGAGGATTGCTTGAGCCCAGGAGGCAGAGGTTGCAGTGATCCAAGATTTCACCACTGCACTACAGCCTGGACAACAGAGTGAGACCTTGTCTCAAAAAAAAAATACTGAGGACAACTAGATGGAGAAGATAAGAAGGGGAGCAAGGGCTGAAAAAAAAACTACCTAAGTGAAAGAAAGGGTCACTCATACCCCGAACCCTAGCATCACCCAATAAACCCATGTAACAAACCTGCACATGTACCATCTAAATCTAAAAAATATCTAAAAGGAAACTAGAATTTTATTATACTTTAAGTTCTGGGGTACATGTGCAGATCGCGCAGGATTGTTACATAGGTATACACGTGCTATGGTGGTTTGCTGCATCCATTCCTCATCATCTACATTAGGTATTTCTCTTAATACTATTCCTCAATCCCCCGACTACTGCTATCCTTCCCTTAGTCCCCCCACCCTCCAATAGTCCCAGTGTGTGATGTCCCCTTCCCTGTGTCCATGTGTTCTTGTTGTTCAACACCCACTTACGAGTGAGAACATGCTGTGTTTGATTTTTTGTTCTTGCATCAGTTTGCTGAGAATGATGGTTTCCAGCTTCATCTATGTCCCTGCAAAGGACATGAACTCATCCTTTTTTATGGCTGCATAGTATTCCATGGTGCATATGTGCCACATTTTCTTTATCCAATCTATCATTGATGGGCATTTGGGTTGTTTCCAAGTCTTTGCTATTGTAAACAGTTCCACGATGAACATACAGATGCATGTATTTTCATAAAAGAATTATTTAAAAAAAAAAGATCCCTGGAGGTACCAAATCTGCCCTACATATTGGTTGTTCTTTAATCTATAAGTCAACCCAATATCATACTTCTAATAACTCTCCTTTTTCCTATTAAGCCAGACAGAATTGCTTTCTGTTAAACAATTTCTATTCTTTCAAGCAAAATAAACTTAATTCTAAACGTGGCTTGCATGGTTTTACATAATCTGGTTCCTGCCTAGTCTCTAATTTCTCTTCATATTACTTTCCAAATCACTTACTGTCCATACAGGCTTCTTTCAGTTTGTCCTGTCCACCTCAGTATTTTTTACACATGGTCCTGTCTCTAAGCAAACCTCCTCTTGACCTAACCAATACTTTCTTTCAGGAATCCAATTAAATATCACTTTAGGATGCCTCTCTGCTCACACCCCTATTGAAGCAACACCACATGTTCATCATATCAAGTCTGTCTTCTGAGCATGTTAACACTAGTGGTTAGATTTTTGTCACATCCAAGTCTTCCTGATAGAGCCTAAATGCAACCAGGAAAATTCTGTCTATATTTTTCATGCTTCTCTCCCAAACTCCTTGTGCAACACATGATGCAGAGAAAATGTTCAATGTATATTTGTTGGGTAAACAAATGAATGTTATCACATGTGTCTTGATGCTTTCCTCCCCCATCAACCAAAACTCAATTTTCTTCTTTGCATTCTACATCATATCTAAATCTTTCCTTCACAACTAGTTTCTCAATTAATTGTTTTATAGGTACTCGGAGAGAAATTACCTCTACCTTTATGTCATTTAATAGATAATTATTTTAAATTTTTGAGGGTATATAACAAATATATCTATGAAGTACATGAGATATTTTGATACAAGTATGTAATTCATAATAATCACGTCATGGAAAAGGGGTAACCATCCTCTCAAGCATTTATCTTTTGTGTTACAAACAATCCAATTATGTTGTTAGTTATTTTTAAATGTATAATTATTGTTGACTATAGTCACTCTGTTGTGCTATTAAATATAGATGTTATTCATTCTTTCTTTTTAACTATTTTTTTCAACCTATTAACTATCCTTACCTCCTCCCCACACCCTTTACCATGCCCAACCTCTGGTAACCATGTTTCTAACTCTCTACCTTCATGAGTTCAACTGTTTTAATTTTTAGATCCCACGAATAAGTGGGAATATGCAATGCTTGCCTTTTTGTGCCTGCTTATTGCATTTAACATAATGACCTGCAGTTCCATCTATGTTGTTGCAAATGACAGGATCTCATTCTTTTTTATGGCTAAATGGCACTCCACTGTATATAAGTGCCATGTTTTCTGTATCCATTTTTCTGTTGATGGACACTTGGTTGCTTCCAAAACTTGGCTATTGTAAACAGTGCTGCAACAAACATGGGAGTGCAGATCTCTTTGATAACACTAATCTCCTTTCTTTTGGGTATATTACCCAGCAGTGGGATTACTAGATTCATACGGAAGCTCAATTTTTAGTTTCTTAAGGAACTTTCAAAACTGTTATTCATAATGAATGTATAAATTTACATTACCATGAACAGTGGACAAGAGTTTCCTTTTCTCCACATCCTTGCCAACATTTGTAATTGCCTATCTTTTGAATAACAGCCATTCTAACTAGGGTGAAATAATATCTTGTTGTCATTTTGATTTGTGTTTCTCTAATCATCAATGATGTTGAGCAACTTTTCATATGCCTGTTTGCCATTGGTATGTCTTTTGAGAAATGTCTATTCAAGTTTTTTGTCCATTTTTTAATATTAGATTCTTTTCCTATAGAATTGTTTGAGCTCCTTGTATTTTCTGCTATGAATTTTTTATCAGATGTGTAGTTTACAAATAGCTTCTCCAAGTCTGTGGGTTGTCTCTTCACTTTGTCGACTGTTTCCTTTACTGTGCAGAAGCTTTATAACTTGATGTGATCCCATTTGCCCATTTTTGCTTTGGTTTTCTGTGCTTGTGGGATATTACTCAGGAAATGTTTGCCCAGCCCCATGTTCTGGAGTTTCCCTCAATGTTTTCTTATAGCAGTTTTATAGTTTTATGTCTTAGATTTAAATATTTTATCCAATTTGATTTTTGTATATGGTGAGACAAAGGAGTCCAGTTTCATTCTTATGCATATCAGTACTGTTTTCCCAGCACCATTTATTAAAGAGACTTTCTTTTCCCCAGTGTATGTTCTTAGCACATTTGTCAAAAATGAGTTTGTTGTAGGTGTGTGGACTTGTTTCTAGGTTCTGTATTCTGCTCCATTGGTCTATGTGTCTGTTTTTACGCCAGTACCATGCTATTTTGTTTACTACAGCCCTGCAGTATGATTTGAAGTCAGGTAATATAATTCCTCCCATTTTGTTCTTTTTGCTCAGGATAATGTTGACTACACTGTTTCTTTTGTTGTTTTATGTAAATTTTAGGATATTTTTTCTATTTCTGTGAAGAATGTCCTTGGTACTTTGATAGGAATTGCACTAAACCTGTAGATTGCTTTGGGTGGTATGGACATTTTAACAACATTGATTTTTCCAATCTATGAATATGGAATATCTTTCCATTTTGTGGTATCCTCTTCAATTTCTTCCATCAGCATTTTATTATTTCCATTACAGAGCTCTGTCACTTTCTTTTATTCATTCCTAAATATTTAAGGGCCCATAGGCTCTTTAGTCAGTAGGTGATGAACTGTGCCAGGACTGGGTCTTTCCCTTCAAGGCATCAAGTTCCCTTTCAGCCCAGGATGCAGCTGCAAATGTCTGAGATCTACAGCCTAGAATAGGGGCCTAGACACTCTGCCCAGTATCCTATGCTACTGTGGCTGAATTGGTATCCAGGATGCAAGACAAAGTCCTCTTTACTGTTTGCTCTCTGCTGTCCTTTCCTTAAGGATTCACTTTCTGTGCGGTGAGAGCTGCACTGCCTGGAGTTGGGGGAGGGGTGGCACAAGCACTCCCTTAGCCACCCAGACTAGTATCTCCATAGGTCATGTGTCACCCTGGTTCTCTGGCTCTGAGTTCAGCCCATCACTAGGAGTTGCCTGGAAACTGCAGTCCTTGTGTCCTAGACTGTCTTTCAAATTTACCTAAGACCCCAGAGTACTTTGGCCCCCAGTGGTGAGGCTTGCAGAAAAACTCAAGTTTCAGCCACTAGGATGGGCGATTCCTCTCTGGCTAAGGCTTGTCCAAATGTTTCCTTCATGCACAGGCACTGGCTGAGCCCAGCATGGCTCTGCTCTCCACTATGACAGGGCAACACTGAATTCAAAGTAAAGTTTCCCAATCACTGTGCTCTCCCCAACCCCCACCTCGGGATGCAGATGCCTGATGCCCAGTGCCACATGGCTGCTGCTGGGGGATGAAGAAGAAGTGGTGTTGGCAATTTAGGACTGTCTCTCCAACTCTCTTCACTGCTCCTTCCAATGACATGAAGTTAAAACCAGGTACTGTTATTGCTCACCTGACTTTTTGGTTTCTGTGACAGTGCTTTACTGTGTACGGATAGTTGTTATAATTTGGTATTCATCCATGGTGGGGGCTTCTATCCCACCATCTTGTTCCACCCTCTAGATGAGAAATTAAATGAGAAAACAAGTGTCTACCGTATTAGTCCATTTTCACATTGCTGATGCAGTCATACCTGAGACTGTCAAGAAAAAGAGGTTTAATGGACTTAACAGTTCACATGGCTTGGGAGGCCTCACAATTATGGCAGAAAGAAAGGAAGAGCAAGTCACATCTTATGTGAATGATGGCAAGCAAAGAAAGAGCAAGCTTCTAGGGAAACTCCCATTTTTAAAACCATCAGATCTCATGAGACTCACTCACTATCTCAAGAAGCCTGGGGATGAATGCCAAGTGTGGGTGAAGGGGAGGAAGGCAGCAAAACACACTGCCATGTGTGTACCTATGCAACTATCTTGCACGTTCTGCACATGTACCCCAAAACCTATAATGCAATAAAAATTAAAAAAAAAAAAGAACAGTACAGAAAAGACCTGCACCAGTAATTCAATCACCTCCCACTGGATTCTTCCCATGACATGTGGGAATTATGGGAGTTACAATTCAAAATAAGATTTGGGTAGAGTCACAGCCAAATCATATCACCTACTATGCATCAAACTATGTTACAGAGATTGCAGAAACCAACTAAACCTGCCTCCTTGCTTTCAAGGAATTTGCAGTCTTCATAAGAATATGAACATGCTGGTCTTCACCATAGCTAGGTTTCCCCTCCCTACCTCTGTCTTTGTATCACTGAGTTTCCAACACCTGCTGCTATTGGGCCTTCTTGGTACATATTACCTACACACTAACTTCCACTACACAAAATGTCTGGACAATGCTATGTACTAAGAGTGGATAAAACAATGGCACAGCTCAGCGCAACTTTAGACCTCTAGATGGGCTGGTCTCATCACCTGCGGATCTTTTCTTCCTCATATCCAAATATAAGATGAGTTATTTTATATAAACATATTAGACCACCTTGGATTCCCTTCCCCAGTCTATTCTCATTCATCTTGCTCAACCACTGCCCCAGCTGAGGTTCTATCATAAAGGCAGGGAGTGGAAGGGAATCAGCTTATCTAAGATTTCTGGATACTTGGATCCTAGACAAATAAATGTGTTATAAAGATATGTTTGCTAAAATCTAGACATAGATACTTGCCATAAATAAAAATTACATTCCTAACATCTTCACTATATAATTACTGCAGTCCACACAGAAAAGTACATTTTTTAAGGTTCCTATCTTCTAAAATACAGAAAGAAAGCACCCAAATACAAAATGATATTTTGCTAAGGTCATTCCCTTCTATAATAGTTTTTTATAAAGACACACCAGAAAAAAAGAATATTTGGTTTTCTGAAAATGTTTTTGAAAATGCAATTAAACAATTATTTGCCTGTAATAGAAGAAAATGGCCAAAGGGAGTATCTTTAATGCTTTCTGTCATCCTTCAATTATTGCTGGTTTCTCTAAAAAATTAAATATCTTCATTTTTGTACAAGATAAAACATGTTTAGAGATACTGAAAGGGAAAGATAAGTTTTCTGATATATAAAATGTATATAACTGGCTGGGCATGGTGGCTCACACCTATAATCCCAGCACTTTGGGAGGCTGAAGCGAGTGGATCATGACGTCAAGAGATCAAGACCATCCTGGTCAACATGGTGAAACCCAGTCTCTACTAAAAATACAAAAATTAGCTGGGCATTGTGGCGCACACCTGTAGTCCCAGCTACTCGGGAGGCTGAGGCAAGAGAATTGCTTGAACCCAGTAGGTGGAGGTTGCAGTGAGCCGAGATCGTGCCATTGCACTCCAGCCTGGGTAACAACAGTGAAACTCCATCTCAAAAAACAAAAAGCATATAACTTTATTAAAATGAACCCATGGGGGCCCAAAGTGGCTCCGGCCAGATGTCCTGGCACTTGCGAAGGTGAGGCCATGAGTTCAAGGCCAACCTCAGCAACCTTACAAGCTCTCATTGATTGACAAAAAAAAAAAAAAAATGAACCCATTACAATTAGAAAGACATTTATTTTCCCTTTTTACAATAACCTGTCCAGCCTGGACTACCTCACAGTAATGATATCTTAAATTTACCCCACAAAAATCACAAGGAATTAAGAAGCTTAAGATTCCATTTTCCAAGTAGAATATCAGGCAAGTATTTTTAGAGTTAGTTTAATAAATTTTATCTAGTTTCAAAATGTTTATATTGGCCACCCTTCTCAATTTTCTCCATTATATTCCACTTATCATACTTTTCTAGGCATGATATGCTGACATGGGTTAAATTTTTCAATGAAAAAAGTAATGCTTTCAGGATTTATAAATTTCAAAGCATTCATATTATTCTTATTGGGGCAAAAAAAAATGTCTTTAAAATAAAATGTTGACAAGACTGCAGTCACTGTGTTTGAACAACATGAATGTAAGTAAAAACTTTTTTAAAAAATTGACAGTGAAATTTATTTTTTTAAGAAAAGTCACTTATCCTTCTGTCTCTTACTGTAAATTATTTTATATTTGACAAATGGAAGATTGACCAATGTTATAAATAAAATCGGGATAATTTATTGCTAAAATTGTAAAACCATATAAAAATCCTGTATATTTCTTTGAATAATTCACAGACTAAAATATTATACTGAAACTAAGAATGCAATAAGTTGCTCTATGGGGTGGTTTATAGCTCAATGCTATTCATAAACAATGAATTCTATTTTATTTTTCAGGGATTTATCATGAGTTTAGCAAGTGTTTACAGTGGTATCTCTTATTATTTATTCATAAGAAGCTTGAGAGTTATCTATTTGGCAACCTTAAAAATAATTCTGTACTAAATTTTACAATGCAATTATTGCGTATTTTGAAACTTTTAGAGACCTCTCAAAAAAAGGAAGCCTCTAATGTTCATCACTGATCTTTCCTTCCCCTTGTCCAGTGAATAAAGAATTATTCTCTCCTATGTATTAACTAAGATTATTTTGGTTGCAAATGACAGAAACCCCAATCACAAGTGAGCTAAGTAAAAAGATAGAATTTTGACTCCACTGTCTGCAAAGTCAAGCAAAGGGCTTGCCTCAGATACAGCTTGATGAAAGGAACGAAGTAATGAAAACAGCCCCAATACTCTTTATTTCTATAACTGGCTCTGTTCACCCACATGTGAAGATTTCATTTTTACACAGGTTGCCTCCTCTGATCAGCAGGTAGCCAGTAGCAGTCAGAGTTAAATTCTCCCAGGTTCAAACCCAATAGACAAAAGAAAAATCTGTGTTCTAGCATGCCCAAAGAAACCTAATACATTTCTTTTGAAGTGGCTTAGGTCACATGTCCATGGCTGAGGCAATCACTGTAGCCAGAGAACCATAAGGAAATAATTGTCTGAAGCCTCAGGTGGAAGTAGAGACAGGTACCCAAATGAAAAGTTGGGGCTGTTGACAGAAGGAAGCAGGGATACTGGGGTGGCAAACAATCACTAGCACCACTGCCTCCTCATGCTCACTCGTTATTTCAAATGGCCCATTCATATGCACAAGTCACTTTACTTTAAAAAAAAAAAAAGTATTTTCAATCTAAAACATAGATAAGTAGCAAATTACAAATGCAAACTACGGTCATGAAGAACATCTTGAGATCCTTCTTTTGGGCCCCAATCTTTAAGGAAAACAAGATCTTTTGTCAGGGTTTCAAGTAAAACATTCATGTTCAACAAAATTGCTCTCTCCAAAACAACCCAGTACCTGAGGCTTGTGGCCTCCGTTCTGAGCTCCACCATCCTCCCACCTCCCATCTAAATCCAGTTCCACCAGTAGAATTGTATTGTTTGCCCTAGAGGCCTTTAAGGTGACTTCCCTAGTGTATCTTTCTCAAAAAAATCTCACGACCGCACAGTCTAGACAACTCTAGCACTCTCCATCAATTGTGTTCCTTTTTACATCTCCTGTCATGGACCCATCCTCAGTCAGAGAATGTATATACCCTTCTACAGTTGTGCAAAAGTAATTGTAGTTTTGCCTTTTTTTTAAGCAATGGTGAAACTGCAACTACTTTTGTATCAATCTAATATTATTTTCCTACCAACAATATAATTATATTTTATAATTATATTAGTTATTAATAACTAATTTTCTAATATTAATTTTTCTACTAATCAAGGGAATAAGTGAATACAGATATTGACTCTTTAACTAGCTGTGAAACCTTAGACAAGCAGCTTTATAAAAATCCCAAGACTCCTCAACTTCATCTGTAAATCAGAAAAATTCCCTTCTCCCCAGTGATCTAATCTCTTTAGCTATCTAGATCCTATGCGGTTGAGATAATATATATAAAATGCTCAACTCAGCATCTGCACATAGTACGCCTTCAAATATAGAAACTGTTATATTTTGATTGATATTATAATTACCACCTTCCTTTAACCCAATAGCCTCATTTATCTGCTCCTATTTATAGCAAAACTCAAAACAGCTGTACATGCTAACTTCATTTCCTAAAGGGTCTCTGTTCACGTCTGTGTGTTTTCATGACAGTGTTGAGTATGAGACCTGTGTGCCCACTCCTGAGCTAGCTCACAGGCACATTTCCAACCACTTCGTTTGTCCTGCTGTGGTCAGGGGATAAGGCCAACCTAGGATGTCCCAGCTCCCCACCAACAGAAACAACAACTGATCACAGGCAATAAAGAATAGTAGGAAGGGGAGAGAGATAACCAGACACCAGGGAGAGTCCTGGGAACAGGAGCTCACTCAGAACAGAGTCCACATTCACTCAGCTCCCAGAGTGGTTCTCTTCTGTTCCTCTCCCCAGTTTTTTCCATATTCCTTCCTCTCTTATGAGTAGTTCTTTTGTCTCTCTTTCCCTCTTCCCCAGCCCAAGTATTACCTAGCTTCTGAGAACTTGGAAAACCTCTCTGAATCTCCCTGACATTTTAGACACTGGCCTCTCTCAATAAATTTCCTAGTCTTTGGGGCTACTTCAGATGCAGGTGGCTGTTGTCTACACAACAGTCTAAAAGAGGGGCTGTCAGGGTACTACAGAATAAAGAAATTCTGATTCAAGAATTTTTAATTAATTCAAGACTTGGATTAATACCCTCTAATATTATCTGGCCACAATTTTCATTGTTGTAATTTTTTTTATTGTTGTTGTTCCAACCGATGTCAATATTAGCATCCCCTAAACTTGCAGTTTCAACAACAACGTAGAGCTGAAATTTTATTTTCTAGGAAAAAAAAAGAGAGAGAGGGGGGCCCAAAGTGGCTCCGGCCAGATGTCGTGGCGCTTGCGAAGGCGAGGCCAAGAGTTCAAGGCCAACCAACCTCAGCAACCTTAAAAGCTCTCATTGATTGGCAAAAAAAAAAAAAAAAAGAGAGAGGTAGGTTTGAAAGAGATCTTTACCTTGAGAGAAATAACTTCAGTTTAGTATTCTCTGTTCAATAACCTACTTATTATCTCTAAAGTAATCAACCATTCATTGAATAAATTATTGAAAACAATGCATCTATTAAAAGATTGAGGTAGGTCTCTGTGTACTGTTATGAAACAATCTTTAAGATAGCGTTAAATTTTAGAAAGCAGATTACACAATTGCTTAATCTCATTTGTGGTATGTATTTTTAAATAATTCTATTTTAATTTCTTTTATATGCTTCTTATGCACTGGTATATGTGCATAAAAAATTTTGAAGACATACATTAGAAACTATTGAAAGGCATTACATCTGGCAATTGGAACACTAGGTTACAAATAGAATAATTACGTTTAACTTATTTTTTATTGCTTGTTTTTTACCATGTATACAGCATTTTATAATAAGAAAATGAACAAAATTTTATTATTTACTCAACTATAACTGAAAGTCTAGGTTCCCTTAAAGAACATATAAGTTATATCATTAAGAGGTACAGACTTACAGTCATAAAAATAAAGAAAACTATAGCTTAGTCACAGGAAATTAATTCAAAATCCTGTCCTCAAACTGTCTCCTCTCCATGCAGGGTTTGAGAAATATATTCACACAAAAGAAAATACATGCACAGAGGGAAATGGCCATCAAGTATTAACAACCTACTTCTCTGAGCCTGTGGCTCAGCACTATAAGCCATGGTAGACCACTGAGGGACTCCTTATAACAAGATTAGGAAAGTGTACGTAACCTGGAGGCAAAACTACAAAAATGGCCTGCTTTGCACATTCCCTCCCATGCCCTCAATCAAATACGAGGTACTCCCACCCTTAAGAAAGGAAGACTAATACAGAACAAGCCAAAGAGAAAAACAATCAGAACAATAAAACATTTGCTGATGCCCAGAGCAGATATAGCTGATCTAGAATTCTGAGCCCAAAATCGTTCCTGGAAAACAGGCTATCAACTGACTGACCATCAAGAGGAGGCTCCCAAGGGAGTTGGATCCCAAGACAGAGACAAACCACCCCACCACCTGTGCACTAGTTGCCCACATTGCCCCTGTGCAAGAGCCTTCACTTTGGGGTGAGGTCAATGCCCTTTACCAAATCATCCTTGGTCAAGGAATAAGGAAGGTAATCTACACCTGCTGAAAGCCAACTTCATGTTTACATTGTACAGAGTATTTCTTCAAGATACAATCTGATTGGTGAAGTCACTTATAAAAACATTTTCAAATGGCCATCAATGTATTTATCTTGATTAAATGCATCATCTTTCATTTGAGAGTTAATTTGAGTTAAATTTGGCTGGCATTCTAAAAGATGACAGGCTATTTTAATCTGATAGCGACATTAACACAGAGAAACCAACTGACAAAAAGCATCCTATCAGAACATCAAGGACTATTTCACTGAAATGACAGCAGCAGCATCTTGTGTTTTTCCACACAAGATAGCACTTAAAATGCACAACCTCCAACACTGTCTCACCACCACACACACACACACACACACACACACACACACACAAAATAGAGTCAGAGCCAGGCTATAGCATTTGTTTGGAATGTTCATTGGGGCAATATCTAAAATATTGGTCACAGATATTTATTCATAGTATTTTTATCAACTATATATTCCAGAATATCAAACATAGCAGGTCAACAATAAATATTCATGGAACAAATGAACACTCAAAAATTAAACTGTAAACCAAACAAATATTTTTTACTTTTCTGTGAACCCTGCTTATTAACACTTCTATTCAATTTTTCCAATCTTTTCTTGCATCTCTCTTGATAATGTAATGGGTACTTTTAATCATCTTCAGAACTGAAAATATTTCTTGGTAAAAGTAACAGGTAATGATAAATTTGGGTTCTGTCACACTTCAGTTCTCCTCCACCAACTATGTATTTAAGAAACTTAAATAGCTACTACCATTTTGAATTTGCTAAAGAATTTGATGAATATGTTTAATAACTTAGAGTCGAAAATGTAGGAAAGGGCCGTTATGGTCACTTGTCAGACTCTAGTACCCAGAACAGTGAAGCAGATAAAGAGCAACATGCTTCTCAGGAAGCCTGGACAGTGCAGGAGATGTGGTGCAGGCCTTGTGAAATTATCAAGCCTTTCTTGGATTCTGTCGCTGAAAAGTATAACAGAGTGGTGTTCCTTGAAGTAAATGTAGATGACTGTCAGGATGTTGCTTCAGAGTGGAACTAAGGCATATCTACTTTCCACTTTTTTAAAATGGGACAAAAGATGGGTACATTTTCTGGAGCAAACAAAGAAAAATGTGAAGGTACCATTAATAAATTAATATAACCATGTATTCTGAAAATATAACCAGCCAATGGGTGTTTAAAACATAATTTATGTTCAGAAAAGAAAGATGAAGACTACATACTGAACTGCCATTAATTATAAATGGCAAATATTTATTCTACCCTTTAAAAAAGAAAGAAGATGAAGATGTATCTTAAAAATTAGCAGTCTGAATTTTTTACACAAACTGTACACATGGACACTACATGCCCATTGCCTAATGACAATTCAATAGGTTAAACATAGGCATATCTGGTTATTAAGATTTGGGAATTATGATTCAAACCACACCTCAGTGCCTATAGAACTGAGTTCTAAACCAGGATCAGCTGTAGCAAAGATGTCATTTAGTTGAGGGTGTAGGGTAACAGGGTTGCTGAAGACCATAAAGCCCTGTTGGTTAACCCACTCCAAATGTAATCAGCAAATTATAATGGAGGATGGTTTGAGATGTAGTTGAAAATAGTGGTAGAAAGACAGACTAGGGTAGAATTGCAGGCTGCAGTATACTAAGCTAGATATATTGAACTTTATTCTGTTGCAATGGAAACCCATCAAGAGATTTTTAGTAATGTAGTGACATGACTTTAATCAGGAGTCAGCAAACCATAGCCTGAGAGCCAAATCTGTCATTTTTATAAATAAAGTATTAGTGGAACACAGCCACATTCATTATTTATAAGTTATCTGTGTTTACATTTGCTCTACAAAGGGGAAGAATTGAGTAGTTGCAATAGACACCAAGCCTATATGGCAAATAAAACCTAAAATATTTACAGTCTGGCCCTTTACAGAAAAAGTTTGCTGACCCCTAATTTATTTTTTTTTTACTGCGTTTTAGGTTTCGGGGTACATGTGCAGAACAAGCAAGATAGTTGCATAGGTACACACATGGCAGTGTGTTTTGCTACCTTCCACCCCTTCACCCACATTTGGCATTTCTCCCCATGCTATCCCTCCCCTGCTCCCCCCGCCACTGTCCCTCCCCTATTCCCCCAATAGACCCCAGTGTGTAGTACTCCCTTCCCTGTGTCCATGTGTTCTCATTGTTCATCAGCCACCTATGAGTGAGAATATGCAGTGTTTCATTTTCTGTTCTTGTTTGCTGAGAATGATGTTCTCCAGATTCATCCATGTCCCTACAAAGGACACGAACTCATCATTTTTGATTGCTGCATAATATTCCATGGTGTATATGTGCCACATTTTCCCAGACGAGTCTATCATTGATGGGCATTTGGGTTGGTTCCAGGTCTTTGCTATTGTAAACAGTGCTGCAATGAACATTCGTGTGCATGTGTCCTTATAGTAGAACAATTTATAGTCCTTTGGATAGATACCCAGTAATGGGATTGCTGGGTCAAATGGAATTTCTATTTCTAGGTCCTTGAGGAATTGCCACACTGTCCTCCACAATGGTTGAACTAATTTATACTCCCACAAGCAGTGTAGAAGTGTTCCTATTTCTCCACATCCTCTCCAGCATCTGTTGTCTCCAGATTTTTTAATGATCACCATTCTAACTGGCGTGAGATGGTATCTCAATGTGGTTTTGATTTGCATCTCTCTAATGACCAGTGATGATGAGCACTTTTTCATATGTTTGTTGGCCTCATGTATGTCTTCTTTTGTAAAGTGTCTGTTCATATCCTTTGCCCATTTTTGGATGGCTGACCCCTAATTTAAACTCATCTTTTAGAAAGAACTTTCATAGCAGAAGAGAAATATTAGAAGCCAGACAGACTAGTTCAGAGATATCACTTGTGAATGGTTTCAGCAACTGAGTGAAGAAAAGGAGGGACTAGGAAGGAAAACAGTTCCCAGAAAATGAAAATCTTCATTCTTACCAGTACCGTGCAAGTACCTTGTAAAACCTAGGGCCAAAAGAATTCTGAAACACTACTTGATATGGTTTGCCTGTGTCTCCACCCAAAACTCATCTTTAATTGTAGCTCCCATAATCCCCATGTGTCAAGGGAGAGACCCAGTGGGAGGTAAGTGAATCACGGGGGCAGATTTCTCCCATTCTATTCTCGTGATAGTCAACACGTCTCACAAGATCTGATGGTTTTATAAAGGGCAGTTTCCCTGCACATGCTCTTGCCTGCTGCTATGCCTTTGCTCTTCCTCCACCTTCTGCCATGATTGTGACGTCTCCCCAGCCATGTGAAACTGCAAGTCTATTAAACCTCTTCATCTTCTAATTACCCAGTTTGGGTATTTCCTCATAGCAGTATGAAAATGGACTAATACATTACTTAGCAATTATCTTCCCAGATCCTATAGTTTTTACCCATCCAGAAGAATTAGAATGTCATCAAAATGCCTACTTTTCATAAAGTTTCAACAAAAATCCCAAACTTCTTTCAAGTACTTATAGTCTGGCCTATTGTTTACTTACATAACCTTTACTAAGTACAAAAGCTGGGAGCAAAAATATATGAAGACATAATTACTGTCCTTGAAAAATGTGAAGTCTTTTAGAATGAATCATAAAAGTAAATTCCAAATTTTCAAATAAAGTAGCAGTGGTGGCCTAAAAATTGAGGAAATTATAATTTCTTACTTTGTAGGAATGCCAATTATTAATCAGCCCTATCTCTTTCAACCCAAACTGTGAGTCAAAAAATGTCTACATCAATATGTCCCAACTAGTTTCATGAGAATATGGTTGCATTTCAAAAAAAAATGCAAATTCCATTTACTTCTAAAGAAGTAAAAATTACCAAAACTCAGTTGGCCATGGAAGATTTTTGGCCCTTTAGCATTTATTAACATGCCATATTTTTCCCTAATTTGTAAAATTGTAGTTTTATTATTCCAAATAGCACAAGTTAAATTTAACAATTTAGGTAAACAAAGGTATATAGGGCCAAGTACAGTGGTTCACACCTGTAATCCCAGCACTTTAGGGGGCTGAGGTAAATGGATCACCTGAGGTCATAGGTTTGAGACTAGCCTGATTGACATGGTAAAACCCTGTCTCTACTAAAAATACAAAGTTAGCTGGGCATGGTGGTGCATGCCTGTAATTGAACTACTCATGAGGCTGAGGCAGGAGAATCACTTGAACCCGGGAGACCAAAGTTTCGGTGAGCAGAGATCATGCCACACACTCCAGCCTGGGCGACAGAGTGAGACTCCATCTCAAAAAACCAACAAACAAGCAGACAGCAAAGGTACATGTTTGCCTATCTGGGTGTTTGATTCATTGTAGCAGCCAAAATATCTATTTGTCTGATTTTTTTTACTGTTTGACATTGTATAGGCCCAACTGTAATTCTATAGCTTTCATAAAGAAAGAAGCATTTGCCTGTGTTTAAAGAAGCAAATGGCCATATATCAAACAACCTTGGTTAATAATAGACAAGTTGAAAGAATTTGCTCAACTGTAAGATTTTATGAAAAAATACCTAAAACATCTGCTCCCTACATTATTTCTTAAACCATCTGATCTACCTTCCAGGAACACACATACACGTACATACACACATAGATGTGCTTTTTTTTTGGAGACACAGTCTTGCTCTGTCACCCAGGCTGGAGTGCAGTGGTTAATCACAGTTCACTACAGCCTCAACCTTCCACCTCAATAGATTCCCCTACCTCAGACTCCCAAGTGTCTGGGACTATATATGCACACCCCCACACCCAGCTAATTTTTTTATTTTTTGTAGCAGCAGAGTCTAAGTTCCCCAGACTGGCCTCAACCTCCTGGACTCAAGCTATTCACCTGCCTTGGCTTCCCAAAGTGCTGGAATTATAGGTGTGAGCCACTATTCCCAGCATACATTGTTAAAATAAACATATTCTTAAAATAAACTAAAAAAAAAATTAAACACACTAAACATTTCAAATAAACATATTGATATATACCATATGAAAGTACATAAATCTTAATTTTGCCAGTGAATTATTATAAAATGAACACACTTTCAGAAGATCATTGCAATGCAAGCAATAGCATCCCCCTTTAACAGGCAAATAAATTAAACCTTAGGGAAATTACGTAACTTGCCCAAGGGTACATAGCTGACAAAGAAAAGATGCAGGAATTTGGAACAGACCCCTGGAGTTACTTGGAAAAATATCACAAGCACAACCCTGCCAGACGAAGAAGCACAAAACACCATAAATGACTTGCACATTTGCTGGTTCGATTCTTGCTTGCATTTTGCTTGCTTGTGCTATACCAGATCTGCAAGTGAACTCAACTTCTAAACCTCTAACTCTTTCTTCACCACCCAGGCCTGATTATTCCTCCCCATTCAGGTCTGATATCCCGGCTTCCTGACTTCCATCTCATTCTTGGCCACAGTCAACTACTGACTCCCTGGTCTTCATTTTCTGGCTCCCAAATCACTGGCTTATTCAGACCAGGACATCTGTCTGGCTCTCTCCTGACCCCCTGCCAGCCCAACCCAATCTTGCAATTGCCCACACAAGTGAATCACAGACACTCCCAGGGGAGAGGTTGACATTTCTCACTGAAACCATCTCAATCATTCAGATCATTTGCCAATCAGGCAACTCTTCTGCTGCTGGCTTTCAGGGCCACTCCAGAATTAAGCAACAAATTACATTTACTAGGAGAAGAGGAGTTCGTTTCTACTAGTGGATCACGTGTCAGTGCTGTATTAGCCATGACTACTTTCAGCATGACCTATCCAATTTACTTAAGACAATATTCAGATGTATGTGGAGAAAAAAAATCATGTCAATTTTCTTTCTGCCCTCTTTTGAATTCTTAACTGACTTTAATTAAGTAAATACGTTAACATCATGAGTTTGGCTTTAGAAGCCTATGTCTTGAAGCAAAGTGAACTGGACAGGTCTTCTTGATGTCATTAATCTATAGAACCATGCAAGTCCTGTGTTCTGGTGCCATTTGAACATTCTTAAGCCTAACACCAAAAATAAAATCAAAATGTACTCAAGGTTCCCCAGACTGCCCATTTCTAAGAAAAAGTCAATACTGACCTCAGCATACCCATGGTGTAAGTCCCTGGAAGGTACCACTCAGCATTAGGATTAGTGGTTACTGAGCAGTGATGCTGTTATTGTCTGGGTCCAGTTTAGTTTCCAATTGCTGTGTGAGATGAACCCACAATCCAATGACCAGTATTAAACATTCAGAATAATATCTAAGATTTAAAACAAATGATATTCTAGCCAGAATAGAAAATATAAAATTTCTGTTAAACGCAGATAAAAGATGAGATATGAATGATAAATAGGTTTTGTAGAAAAGAGAATATGCCACAGGAAAATCATGACAGATGTGCAGTAAGCATGTTTGTCTAGAATTTTTGAAGGCTTACGGACCATTACTCCATGTTCCAAATCAGTCATTTCATGATTATTACCACTGAGTGACCATTAATAACTAGTATCTATTCAAGTGTATCTATTCATTGTCCCAAGTATCTCAGTTCTTGGAATGTGACTTTTCCCACACCAAAGGTGCATTCAGTTAAGGCTATGGTATGGGTATATACAGAGCTGGAAGTTGGACAAGACAGAAGACAAGGCACTGTGCCATAAGATAACACAGTATAAGATACATAAATCAAGGAAGACTAAACTATTTAGAATACATAGTCTTTGTTTGGAATGCTTTAGGCTGTTTTGGGTTACATTTTCTGGGTTTTCTGTGAGAAACAGTTAAGGTTTTAAATAAGTTTTTAAACAGAACGGGGAAAGTACTCCTTATTCAATAAATGGCACTGGGATATCTGCTAGCAAGATGCAGAAAATTCAAACTGTTTCAATTCCATTCATCACATTCAAAAATTAACATAAGATAAATTAAAGACCTAAACCTAAGACCTAAAACAACAAAAATCTAGGAAATACTATTCTGTACATCAGACTTGACAAAAAAATTTATGACTAAGTCCTCAAAAGCAACTGCAACAAAAAAAAAATTGAGAAGTAGGATTTAAACTAAAGAGCTTCTGCACAGCAAAAACCTATCAACAGAGCAAACAGATGACCTACAGAATCAAAGAATATATTTGCACTCTATGAATCCAACAAAGGTCTAATATCCAAAACAGATTAAGAACTTAAGCAAATTATCAAGCAAAAAACTCATTAATAAATGGGCAGAGGACACAAACAGACACTTCTCAAAAAGACCTATGAAAAAATGCTCATCATCACTAACCATCAGAGAAATGCAAATCAAATCTATAAATACCATCTTATATCAGTCAAAATGGCTATTACTAAAAGTAAAAAAATAAGAACATGTGAAGAAGTTGTGGAGAAAAGCAGTCACTGCAGAAAACTGTGGAAATTTATCAGAGAACAAAAAACAGAACTACCATTTAACCCAGAAATCCCACAACTGGGTATATACCCAAAGGAAAATAAAGAGTTCTGCACACACACACACAAAAAAGACACAGGCACTCATTTGTTCATTGCATTTTCAGAATAGCAAAGACATGGAATCAACCAAGATGCTCATCAATGGTGGACTGGAAAAAGGAAATGTGGTACACATACAACATGGAATGCTACACAGCCATAAAAAAGAATGAAACTGTGCCCTTTACAGCAACATGGGTATAGCTAGAGGCCATTATCCTAAGCAAACTGATTCAGGAAGAGAAAACCAAATACCACATGTTCTCACTTACAAGTGAGAGCTAAACATTAAATACACATGGGCACAAAGATGAGAACAACAATGTAGACTGCTTGAGAGGGTGGGGAGGAAAGCATAGTTTGGAAGGCTACCTACTGGGTGCTATGCTCACTGCCTTGGTGATGAGATCATTTGTACACCAACCCTCAGTGACATGCAATTTACCCATGTAACAAATCTGCACATGTATGCCCTGAAGCTAAAAGTAGAATACAAAATACTTTTTTTATAAAAAGATACGTTCTCACTCTCTAGTTACCAAAACCCAGTCCAGTTCTGACAGACATATTTTAAGAGAAAACATATTTTCTGTCCTCTTCAATCAATCAAAAATTCAGTATTTATTTTTACAGCAAAGAAATTAATCAAGATAAATGTTTTAAATCCTACATTGACCACTAAAACTCCATTCCCTTAGATGGTGTGTTAGATTTATTGGTTGGAAACTTCCCCACAACAATTAATTAATTAATACAAACTATCCTGAGAGTTCCTAGTTCTTTATTGAAAGTTAGACTTCAGAGTATTTTTAGTAAATTACAATCAGAAGTTCCATCTAAATCTTGGAAGCAAAGTTTAAATGATGAAAGAGTGCCAGCTTCTGAGGCACTAGCATGAGGTTTTATTTTATGTCCTTTACTATTCAAAAAGAATTTGTTTATAAAAGGAGAGATCTGAATCATGAGAGGCAACAAAGAAATGCTCTGCATGGGTGAGTCTATCACTTATTAAGTCATGATGCCTTTTAAAAACTCCTTTGCTGCCTTTCTCCCCTTCACCTATGCAACTATCTTGCACGTTCTGCACATGTACCCCAAAACCTAAAATGCAATAAAAATTAAAAAAAAAAAAACTCCTTTGAAGATCCTCAGGCACTGCAAATTTCACTCAGTTCTGATTTTGTGGGTAATGAGAAACTTCCGTGAGCTAAAAGAACATGTTCTAAATCAATGCAAAGAAACTAAGAACCTTGAAAAAAGATTTGAAAAAAGATTCGAGGAAATGATAACAAGAATGGACAACTTAGAGAGGAATATGAATGAATTGAAGGAGCTGAAAAACACAACACAAGAACTTCGCAAAGCATGCACAAGTTTCAACAGCCGAATTGACCAAGCAGAAGAAAGAATATCAGAAGTTGAAAATCAACTCAGAGATTTTGTCACCACTAGGCTTGCTTTACAAGAGCTCCTGAAATAGGCACTACACATAGAAAGAAACAACCAGTACCAGCCATCCTAAAAGCATACCAAATGCTAAAGAGCATCACCAAAATGAAGAATCTACATGAACCAACTGGCAAAACAGCCAGCTAGCATCAAAATGGCAGTATCAAATTCACACATAACAATATTAACCCTAAATGTAAATGGGCTAAATGCACCAATCAAAAGACACAGACCAGCAAATTGGATGAAAAACCAAAACCCATCGGTGTGCTGTATCCAGGAAACCCACCTCACACACAAGGATACACAAAGGCTCAAAATAAAGGGATGGAGGAAGATTTACCAAGCAAATGGAGAGCAAAAAAAAAGCAGGAGTTGCAATTCTCGTCTCTGATAAAATAGACTTTAAAGCTACAAAGATAAAAAGGGAAAAAGACGGTCATTACATAATGGTAAAAGGATCGATACAACAAGAAGAGATAATGATTCTAAATATATATGGACCCAATGTAGGAGCACCCAGATATATAAGGCAAGTTCTTAATGACTTACAAAGAAACTTAGACTCCCACACAATAATACTGGGAGACTTTAACACTCCACTGTCAATATCAGACAGATCAACCAGACAGAAAATTAACAAGGATATCCAGGGCTTGAACTCAGACCTAGAACAAGCAAATCTCGTAGACATTTACAGAACTCTCCACCCCAAATCCACAGAATATACATTCTTCTCAGCACCACATCACACCTACTCCAAAACTGACCACATAATTGGAAGTAAAGCACTCCTCAGCAAATGCAAAACAACTGAAATCATAACAAACAGTCTCTTAGACCATAGTGCAATCAAGTTGGAACTCAGAATTCAGAAAATAACTCAGAACCACACAGCTTCATGGAAACTGAACAACTGGCTCTTGAATGTTGATTGGATAAACAATAAAATGAAGACAGAAATAAAGAAGTTCTTTGAAACCAACGAGAATGAAGACACAACGTACCAGAATCTCCGGGACACATTTAAAGCAGTCTGTAGAGGAAAATATATAGCAATAAGTGCCCACATGAGAAGAGTGGAGAGATCCAAAATTGACACCCTATCGTCAAAATTGAAAGAGCTAGAGGAGCAAGATCAAAAAAGATCAAAACCTAGCCGAAGACAAGAAATAACTAAAATCAGAGCAGAACTGAAGGAGATAGAGACAAGAAAAACACTTCAAAAAAATCAATAAATCCAAGAGCTGGTTTTTCGAAAAGATCAACAAAATAGACAGACCACTAGCCAGACTGATAAAAAAGAAAAGAGAGAACAACCAAATAGATGCAATAAAAAACGATAATGGGGAAATCACCACAGATTCCGCAGAAATTCAAACCATCATCAGAGAATACTACAAACAACTCTATCTACATAAACTAGTAAACCAGGAAGAAATGGATAAATTCCTGGACGCCTGTGTCCTCCCAAGCCTAAACCAGGAGGAAGCTGAAACTATGAATAGACCAATAACAAGGTCTGAAGATGAGGCAGCAATTAAGAGCCTACCACACAAAAAAAGCCCAGGTCCAGATGGGTTCACAGCTGAATTCTACCAGACACACAAAGAGGATCTGGTACCATTCCTTCTGAAACTATTCCAAATAATTCAAAAAGAGGGAACCCTTCCCAAATCATTTTATGAGACCAACATCATCCTGATACCAAAACCCGGCAGAGACTCAACAAGAAAAGAAAACTTCAGGCCAATATCCATGATGAACATAGATGCAAAAATCTTCAATAAAATACTGGCAAACCGATTGCAACAGCACATTAAAAAACTTATCCATCATGATCAAGTAGGATTTATCCCGAGGATGCAAGACTGGTTCAACATACGCAAGTCTATAAATGTAATTCACCACATAAACAGAAGCAAAAACAAAAACCACATGATTATCTCAATTGACGCAGAGAAGGCATCTGACAAAATTCAACAGCCCTTTATGCTAAAAGCCCTCAATAAACTTGGTATTGATGGAACATATCTCAAAGTAATAAAAGCTATTTACAACAAACCAAGAGCCAATATTATACTTAATGGGCAAAAACTGGAAGCATTCCCTTTGAAATCCGGCACTAGACAAAGATGTCCTCTCTCACCACTCCTATTCAACATAGTACTAGAAGTTCTAGCCAGAGCAATCAGGCAAGAAAAAGAAATCAAGGGTATTCAAATAGAAAAGGTGGAAGCCAAATTGTCTCTATTTGCAGACGACATGATAGTATACCTAGAAGACCCCATCACCTCAGCCCAAAAACTCCTGAAACTGATAAGCAACTTCAGCAAAGTCTCGGGATATAAAGTCAATGTGCAAAAATCACAAGCATTCCTATACACCAATAACAGACTTAAAGAGAACCAAATCAAGAACGAACTGCCATTCACAATTGCTACAAAGAAAATAAAATACCTAGGAATACAACTCACAAGGAACGTAAGGGACCTCTTTAAGGAAAACTACAAACCACTGCTCAACGAAATAAGAGAGGACACAAACAGATGGAGAAACATTCCATGTTCGTGGTTAGGAAGAATCAATATCGTGAAAATGGCTATACTGCCCAAAGTAATTTATACAATCAATGCTATCCCCATCAAACTACCATTGAATTTCTTCACAGAACTGGAAAAATCCACCATGAACTTCATATGGAACCAAAAGAGAGCCCAAATAGCCAAGTCAATTCTAAGCAAAAAGAACACAGCGGGAGGCATCACACTACCAGACTTCAAACTATACTACAAGGCTACAGTAATCAAAACAGCATGGTACTGGTACCAAAACAGAGATATAGACCAATGGAACAGAACAGAAGCATCGGAGGCAACACAACATATCTACAACCATATAATCTTTGATAAACCAGACAAAAACAAGCAATGGGGAAAGGATTCCCTGTTTAATAAATGGTGTTGGGAAAACTGGCTAGCCATGTGCAGAAAGCAGAAACTGGACCCCTTCCTGACACCTTACACTAAAATTAACTCCAGATGGATTAAAGACTTAAACATAAGACCTGGCACCATAAAAACCCTAGAAGAAAATCTAGGCAAAACCATTCAGGACATAGGAGTAGGCAAGGACTTCATGACCAAAACACCAAAAGCATTGGCAACAAAAGCCAAAATAGACAAATGGGACCTAATCAAACTCCACAGCTTCTGCATGGCAAAAGAAACAGTCACTAGAGTGAATCGGCAACCATCAGAATGGGAAAAAATCTTTGCAGTTTACCCATCTGACAAAGGGCTGATATCCAGAATTTACAAACTCAAACAGATTTACATGAAAAAAACAAACAAGCGCATTCAAAAATGGGCAAAGGATATGAACAGACACTTTACAAAAGAAGACATACATGAGGCCAACAAACACATGAAAAAATGCTCATCATCACTGGTCATTAGAGAGATGCAAATCAAAACCACATTGAGATACCATCTCACGCCAGTTAGAATGGTGATCATTAAAAAATGATTCCTCAAGGACCTAGAAATAGAAATTCCATTTGACCCAGCAATCCCATTACTGCGAATATATCCAAAGGACTATAAATCATTCTACTCTAAGGACACATGCACACGAATGTTCATTGCAGCACTGTTTACAATAGCAAAGAACTGGAACCAACCCAAATGCCCAACGATGATAGACTGGACTGGGAAAATGTGGCACATATACACCATGGAATATTATGCAGCAATCAAAAATGATGAGTTTGTGTCCTTTGTAAGGACATGGGTGAATCTGGAGAACATCATTCTCAGCAAACTGATATAAGAACAGAAAAAGAAATACAGCATATACTCACTCATAGGTGGATGAGAAAAATGAGAACACATGGACACAGGGAGGGGGTCTACTACACACTGGGGTCTATTGGGGGGAATGGGGGAGGGACAGCGGGGGGGGCTGGGGAGGGATAGCCTGGGGATGAATGCCAAATGTGGGTGAAGGGGAGGAAGGCAGCAAAACACACTGCCATGTGTGTACCTATGCAACTATCTTGCACGTTCTGCACATGTACCCCAAAACCTATAATGCAATAAAAATAAAAAATAAAAAACATTTTATCTGACCTAAAAAAAAAAAAAAAATATCTTAGGAAAAAAAAAAAATGTACTTAGAGCACCTACTGCAGCCCAATCCTGTTCTAGGTGCTGGGATATCACTGTAAAGAAGTGAAACGGGCTAGAGGGGGCTCCACTGCTCATGGGGCTTACAGTCCAGTGGGTAGAGGCAGACCATAAGAAAAAAAGACATAGGGTGTTAAGTTCTGCAAACATAAAATAGGAAAATAAAACAGAAAGTACATAGAACTCTAGCTTAGATTGGACAATCAGGGAAGGCATCTCTGGGGAGATAGCATTTCAGCTGAAATTTAAGTGACTAGAATGTGCCAGCCACATAACGCTTTGGGGAACCAACACTCTAATCAGAAGTGATGAGAAAGGCAAAGGCCATGGAGAGAATAAGCTGATGTGGTCTAAATAAAAATATGACCAGTTTAATTGAAGCACAGCAATCAGTGGAGAGGATGGCGCCACAAGAGGGGAGGCCCTCTCACAGGGCCTTGGGGTCTGGTCACCAGCATAGACTTGGATCTACCTGATATAGGAAGTCATTCGCAGTTTTAAGAAGGGGAGTGATATAACCTGCTTTTAAATTCCTCTTTATGTTTTAAAATTCCTCTTTATGTGTCCAAGTTGCGATTTTAGGAGAAAACATGGAAGCAGAAACACATTTAAGAGGCTAAACAGATTGAATTTATTTTCCACAGAAGCAGTTCAAACTGAACACTATCAAAAAAATTGAAAAACTTTTTTTCTGACTGTAGCCAACCCCCAGCCTTTAGGCAATTGTGAAGTTCAGATGTTTTACCATAATTTATGTGGTATATGCTGTTTTTCATCCCATGGACTATAAACACGACAGTTTCTACATGCACAGCTGATTTTGCCATTCTAGTGCTCAAAATCTATATAAAACTATCTCTGTCAAATAATCTATTATCTCCAATCTGTTCTGCCCAGATTTTATGACTGACCTGACAAGGGTGATATGTCCATATGCATTGGCCAGACGTATGTGGAAGTGGACAGAGCAGACACCCCTGATCCACATTGCCAGAACTGACCCAAGTGGCCCTTCCAGGGCAGCTTATTTTTTTTGTTTGTTTGTTTTTTAAAGTAGTCTTGCTCTGTCACCTGGCTGAAATGCAGTGGCATGATCCCGGCTCACTATAACCTCTGCCTCCCGGGTTCAAGCCAATTCTCCTACCTCAGCCTCCCAAGTGGCTGGGACTAAGGCACCACCACCATGCCTAACTGATTTTTGTGTTTTTAGTGGAGACAGGATTCCACCATGTTGGCCAAAATGGTCTCCATCTCTTGACCGGGTGATCCGCCCACCTCGGCCTCCCAAAGTGCTGGTATTACAGGCGTGACCCACCGCGCCCAGGTTGATCTTGGATGCATAGCTGAAAATCCAGCATATGCCCTACCCTGCAGTCTGCCAGCTTTGCAGTTTATCATCCTTCTCGTCCTTTCCTTCCTGTATTTTCTGTCCATCTTCAAGCTCTAGCCTCTATTCTCTATATTTCTAAAGTGAGTAGAAAGAGAATACATAAGATTTCTTTCCAGAGGATCAAAAAATCATACTGATGGGGGAGAAAAGTGTATCATAAAATTTTTCCAGTCATTCTCAAGTGGAACCAGGCTCCAACATATCCATGTATTTGGTTATTCCTAAATGTTCACGGCAGAATATTTCTGCTGTGAAATCCCATTTAATGCAACTCGACTCTGGGCCAGCGTCACGAGGGCCCAAATAACACATTAGTTTTGTGAAATTATTTGTGAGGAATTCCAAATAACACAATTTAGTTTTTGTATATATTCATGCTTCTGGTTACCTATACAGATAAATGACCAAATGATAGTCAAAAGAAACGAGTACTTTTTCCCTAGACTTGTACAAAATTTTTTGAAAAAAGTATTTCTAAATTATGCATTAAAAATAATCATGAAAACCATATTTCTAGCTGCATAATATTGTAGAATACAATTATCTCTCTAAATGACACCTCTTCCACCTGTAAAACGACCATATTAATTCTGCCCTTACAGGGTTTTGGAGAATGTTAGCATTTCTATGCTTTGAAAATATTAAAATACCATATAAACATTTAATATTATATCATGAAATAGTAAAGGAAAGTAGCCTATTAAATAGGTATTTTTCTATATAGCCCCTATGAAACAAACTACCTTTCTACGTAAAGTAGAAAACTACCTTGTAAGTAGAAAGATAATTTGTCCCACAGGAGCTATATCACTTCAAATTATTCAATTAAAACAATTACAGTTAGTTCAACAAAACCTATTATGTGAATAGCTTCTAAATGGCTCCCAGTCATGCCCCAATTCCTGGTTTTCATGTCCTGTGGTGGCTTCTTCCTTTGTATATGGGCTTGACCTACTGACTCACTTAAATAAAATATGACAAAGGTGATGGGACATCATTTTCAGTATTAGGTTTTTAGAAAACCCTGGCTTCTGTCCTTTTCCCCTTCTTCACTCTCTCAATTCTTTACTCTGATGGAAGCCAGCTGCCATGTTGTAAGGTGTCCTATGAAGAGAGGTCCATGTTACATGGAACTGAGGAAGGTCTCTGGCCAGTAGCCAGATAGCTAATGCAATCCATACTTAACTTTGTCCATGAAATAAAACTATGAGTAATTAAAGACATCAATTCTTGCCATTTTCAGGTGATTTTGATTAAAAGTCCATGCTCCATAGAAACAAGAGCAAATGGAGAGCTTCAGGGAATGGAAGAAGAGTCTAAATGGGCCACCCTGCTTTTGTCAAAGAAAATTTATTGTCATTAAATTATTTTATTTGTATATACTCATGGAATACAAGTACAATTTTGCTACATTGACATTGCCTTTTGGTGAGGTCAGGGCCTTCAGTGCATCCATCACTGGAGCAACACACATTGCACTCATCAAGCAACCTCCCATCATCTACCCCCCTCCCACTCTCCTTAACCCTTTGAGTCTGTGTCCGTCATTCCATACTCTGCGCCTCCGTGTGTATGTATTGTTTGGCTCCCACTTATGAGAACATGCAGTATTTCTCTGTATCTGAGTTTCACTTCACTTAAGATAATGGCCTCCAGTTCCATTCATGTTGCTGCAAAAGACATGATTTTCGCTTAACATAACGTCCACCAAATTCATCTATGATGCTGTGTCAGAATTTTATTCTTTTATAGCTAATAGTATTTCATTGTGTGTGTACCACATTTTCTTCATCCAGTCCTCCACTGATGGACACCTAGGTTGATGCCATATCACTGCTGTTGTGAACAGTGCTGCAATGTAGAATTTTTTTTGTAATATATTTTTGTTTGTGTAGATACCCAGTTGTACAATTGCTGGATCATACGATAGTTATATATTTACAATCAACTTCCTTTATACATGATAACCCACAAATCTATGCCTACTTTATAAAATATTATCCATAGGGTCTCCTTTCACTTAGAGTAGTTTCTTTTTTAAAACTTTTGCCAAGACTTCTACCAACCTAGTACATATTACCAGGAAGCAAGGATCTTTCCAACAACCCAAGTCTGGTTAGTTATTTCTCTCTTGTTTAAATGACATGTTTCTTTCCATTAAACAATAAAAGCTTATAATCATGATATCTTTATTTACCTTTATGGCTAAGAAATTTAGAGTTTAGGTTAATATAGAAAAATAAAATGTAAACCCTCTTTTCCTTCTACCTCTAAAGTAGAATTGGTAGATTATCTGCACCCTATCTAGGACTAAAAAACATATTTTTTAATTACACAGTTGATTACCAAGATGACATGAAAGTATCTTTTACATTCATTCCCTCTTCTGATAATTAGAATTTGTCAGAAATGTTTTTAAAACAGGTTATCTCTTCTCTTTAGCACCAAAAAGAAATAATGCTAATCTTTTGTTTCCCACTTCTAAGATAAAGAAACTCACTGAAAATGTATCTCAAGATCAAAAGCCAATTGAGGAGGCAAAAAAGATAGTATTGACCATGCTTATGCCTGGGACTTGAATCTGCAGGCAGACCGACATTAGTCTCGCAGACTAAAGTTTTCTGGGCATCACACAGCATCCAGCAATGGATGTGGAGACCCACATAGTACTAATGCAGAGATGAATCTAACTGACTGCATGGAGACATAGTGATTATCTGCTTCAGAGAATATGCAAAACATAAACCAAAGCCACAGAATTCCCAAATAATTTCCAAAATGTTTAAAATTCCTGGATTTTTCTGGGTAGTATATGTTGACTTAAAGAAAATATTCCCTCATTTAGAACACAGGGAATATCTTAAGATTACTCTTCTTAATAAGTGCTAATGAGGTTCCAGCTGGGAACAGTGCTGAAAAAATGTGCCTTTCACTCGGAGGATTTTCTAATCACACACCCACCTCCTACTCCCTGCTGGATAGCTTCTTTCCCAGTTTTCTCAGCATATTTTGGTTTTGGGGTATCTTTGGAAATAAGAGTTAGATGAGTAACATAAGGTGATCATAGTGAATTCCTCTCTTCAACACTACTATGATCAGAAGCTGGAGTAGTGAATTGACCTATTCTGTGAAAAAAAGTTTTAGATCAAACTTTTGCCCTTATTTGGTAAATGAGAATTTCTGTACTTCAAGTGTTACTTAAAGATAGTTTTATATATCTAAACTTCCAGCCCTTTTTATTTGCTTCAGAGGCCAGCGTAAGTCGAGATATCATAAGTATTATAAAATTAAAGAATGATAAATTATATTACCCCTGAATGGGTGCATTCATTCTAATAAATGTATCATATATCCTAAGTTATACAAAAATTACTATCATTTTGAACAACCCAGTGATATTGACCTTGATGGAGTATACAGTGAATTGCAGGAGGCAGGACTAAGTCACTGATTTCCTAGCCATCTGTAAAAACCCACATTTTACACATACTTCGATGACTTACCTAATTTCTATTCGGATTATATTCATTTGCTGGGGCTGTTATAACAAAGTACTGTGCACTGATTGGTTTTGACAACAGTAATCTATTGTCTCACCATTTTGGAAACTAGAAGTCCAAGATCAAGGTATTGACTGGGTCATATGCCCTCTAAAGGCACTAGAAAAAGGTCTGTCCCATGCCTCTTCTGGTCTTTTTGTTTGTGGCAGCATAACTGCAATCTTCACATGGCTCTCTATGTGAAAGTCTATGTCCACATTTTCTTAAAATGACACTGGCTGGGCGCAGTAGCTCATGCCTGTAATCGCAGCACTTTGGGAGACCAAGGTAGGGAAATCACAAGGTCAGGAGTTTGAGACTAGCCTGGCCAACATGGTGAAAACCTATCTCTACTAAAAATACAAAAATTAGCTGAGCATGGTGACAGGCACCTGTAGTCCCAGATACTCAGGAGGCTGAGGCAGGAGAATCACTTGAACCCAGGAGGCAGAGGTTGCCGTGAGACAAGATTGTGCCAGTGTACCCCAGCCTGGCAACAGAGCAAGATTCCATCTCAAAAAACTAAGAACTCCAGTTGCATTGTTAGGAACACACCCTACTCCAGTTTAACCTTCTCCTAACAAATTATTATTACATCTGCAATGACACTATTTCCAAATAAAGTCACTTTCTGAAGTACTGGGGACTAGGACTTCAATATATGAAGTGGGAGGCAGTGCACAATTTAACCCAATACAAGAGTAAACCAAGGTCATGAATTACTGAGTTTGCCAACCCTTTATGGATACCATCACTTAGCACTTTTGCAAATAAGCTGTTTTGCTGAGCCTTAATCATAGATCACAGTCACTATCTTGAAAGAGTGATGCTGTCAAAAAGCATCTCTACCAAAAGAGAAACCTGACCTTGTAGCCAAAACAGAAGATTTATCTACAGAGAGAACACTGATGTACCTCTTTTAAAGCCAGAGATAAGCAAAGCTATGATAAGCAGGGCCGAGGGAAATGGGGCAGACAAGAAGAGTAAGATGACTCAGATTTTACAGACAAAATCATAGAACTTAATTTTTTAGATGTGGAAACTGAAGGTAGAGGCTGAAGGGTACACAACTGGTCAGTGGTAAAACTGGAATTAGATGGAAAATCTGATGATACTCTTGTCTAGTGAGCTTTTCTCTATCACACAGATTATAACTCCAAAAGGAGTGCAGGACAACCAGGATAAAAGAAAGTACTAACCCAAAACAATTACTTGTCTTTGCATGTCTTGAACTCTAAAAACAGTGCATGTCCAAGATATTCAGTACCTTTCATTCCATCTAGCCTGAAACACATAGCTTGATGGCTGACTGGTAAGTTGGCACTGCCCTCCAGAGGCCTGTGCTGTCTGCTCAGTTGCCCCATCTGGCTGCCATCATGAAGCCTCTTGTTCACCTGCCTACTCAAGAGTATCAATGTCACTAACGGGCCTTTCCTAAGTGGTGGGCACTCAGTCAGAGTTTCAGCAGTACATTCTGTGCATAATTAAATACATGCAGTTGCCAAGCAAGAAGGCAAAGGCACGTTTTCTTAGCATGTGGGGTAGTTATCCCTCACTTCACAGAAACTTTGCATAATCCACTGGAACTCATTTAACTGGCCTCAGTTCCGTAACTGACTGAAAACAAAAGCCAACCCATAAATCCAAAGGAATCATCAATTTTAATTATGCATAAAATTCAAAAGAGGTCAAAGTGTCAAACTGGAAACATGGAAAACAATTTCCTATAGACCCATCTCAGAGAAGAGTAACAAAATAAAAGGTGAGTAAAATCCTCTTTTATAGTTCTCACTTTCCTCACCTGAAATCTATATAAAGGCATCTGAGGAAGCAATATTTTAGCTTTTGTTTCTCTCATTTAGTTCTAATTCTTTCTAGTTTACGATTCCAGGAGAATCAAACTGGGACTCAGGAGTCTTGAATTAATGCAACAACTACTTCTGCTAAAAAGATGTGTGACCTTGATCAACTCCTTTAACTTCCTTTATTTCAATTCCTTCAACAAGGGGCTGGTTTAAATGATCTCAAAGGGCACTTGCAGATTTAACCCTCTGTAATTCTCTGAAATCAATTTTGCAAGAACAAAGTCTCGAATTTCAGCAAACCTCCATGGTCTGGAATTTCCCTACTTCATACACCATATAGGGGTCTATATTATCGATGGAGTTGCCTTGGCAATGAGTCAAACAGCTAGAGCCATTATAAATGATAATGCCCAAATTATTAATTCAAATGCCAAAAAATGTTTTTTTAAATGTATACCATTTGGAGTAAGAATAATTTCTATAGAAATTTTCAAACAGTCAAAAACCTCTTATAATTTTGCCTCATACCTTTTGACCTGACAGTTAAGCTGTTAGACACTAACATTTCAATGGAGCAAACTTGCCACCTTCATAGTGAGCAGCTATGGGAATCAAAAGCTCCTTCTGGTCAAACTCATAAATACTTTCTCTCAAAATGTGAGTACATAAAACAGAATCACATGTCTTTATATCCACTCAACTATTCCAAACTTGTTTCTAAATTATTAAATTTGTGGTGCTTCCTACCATAGTATCTACAAGCTACAAAATAGGCAATAAATCTAGTGTGCAATTCATTTTTGGAGTTATGTTTGGACAAGTGAATTCAGGATACTCACAAATGACTTCATGTATTATAAACAGGCAATTAATTTCCTCACTAGTTATGGTAGGGCAATTTGCTATGCAGTTATTACCTATCAAAAGATAACAAAAGTATGTAATCATTTCTGTCAACGTGGTCAACTCAACTCTAAAGTATTTTGTTTCTAGGATGCTTATATCTGAGATTTCCAGGAGAAATATATGCCCAACAATGAAAACTCTTAGAAGACTTCACTACACAATAGCACTCCAAAAATCCCAGTAACATGAGGGCTCATTTTCCCATTTATCAAACTCTATGGTTAACTGGTAGAAATTTTAAGATTTCAATGGTAGTCCATAAGAATGAATGAACTGAAGGATGAGGCTAAGATCTAACTGAATTGAGTCAAGTGTGATCTGAAGTCCAAGTTGCAAAGGAAGAAGACATAAAAACTTTGTGCCCAATCAATACTAATGTCCAAACCCCAAAGATCAATATGATGAAAGGAAACCAATAGCAGAAGTTATCAGGGTGCATGTCTACTTTTAGGCAAGTGGGTAAAAGCATCAGGGGTACATTGAGGCTCATGTTCTGTAAAGTCCAATGTCAGGGAGTGACTGAGGGCATATGGACAAGATCCAGCATCTTTTACAGTGAGAGGAACAGGCAGCTTATAATAGCTAAGTAGAAGGGCAAGGCCTTCTAGTTTTCTTAGAGAACTGGGACACAAGAAACAGAAGGAGCCTAGAATTTGAAAGCTGTACCTCAGTATAACCAGAACCTTCCCAAGACCAGGAGATTCTGCAATTACTCAGAGTGATTCAGACAACTATCACATCTTTTCTATTCTCTTTCTCCAATGGGGGAGACAGAGCTCCTCAATACTATCTGGCTTGGTTCCCAATATCTCAGGAACCACACAGAACAGATACTGGGAGATAAATCTTTTGACAGTAAGGTTCAAGATGGTGCAGGGACAGGCAGAAACTGACATTTATTAACATCTATAACCTATTAACAATGTATTCCTTTGTCTCTAACCTGTGATCTGCCTTTTCCCTCAATCAAGCTCTTCTGGTAAGGTAGGGGCAGGAGCTTAAGTGAAGAAAGATGGGACAAAGTAGAGAAGAAACTCATGATTATTAACTGTTGAATGGCATTAGTAAGATTCTTAGACTGATTAACTTTAAAAGTTTTAAAAATTAAGGAATCCCAGTCATTTGTTTCTAAATGAGGAAGCGAAAGCACAGAGAGGGAATTGACTCACTCAAGTTCATACACCCTGTTAGTCACAGAACCATAAGAACCAAGATATCCCGTTTTAACCCAAGATATGCCCTACTTAAAGACCTTGTCATCATAACTGATGGCCCCAAATGGAATTCTGAGAATGATCAAAATCCCACAGATTCATCCCATTTGACAACAAATTTGTTGGAGCTGCTGTATTCTTTTTCATTTACTGATGTGCCAGAAAAACAAGGCACATCAGTAAATGGAAAAAATAGAAAAACCTATTTTTGAAAATAGGTTCATATGGGTCGATACTCTTCATGAACATAGTGGCAAAATATTCTCAATAAAATACTAGCAAACCAAATTCAACATCACATTAGAGGATTATTCACCATGAGTAAGTGGGATTTATCTTTGAGGTGCATGGATGGTTCAACATAGGCAAAACTATAAGTGTGATACACCACATTAACAGAATCAGGGGCAAAGATCACATAATCATCAATAGATACAGAAAAGCTATTTAACAAAATTTGGCATCCTTTCATGATAAAAATAAATTAGGTACAGAAGGAATGTATCTCAACATAATAAAGGCCATATATGACAAACCCTCAGCTCACATCATATTCAACATTGAAAAGTTGAAATCTTTTCACCTAAGATGAGAAACAAGATGGATGCACTCTCATCACTTCTATTTAACATAGTACTATAGAAGTCCTAGACAGAGCAATTAAGCAAAAAAGAAATAAAAGTCATCCAAGTTATTTTTTAAGTCAAATTGTCCCTGTTTACAGTTGAGATGATCTTATATATAGAAAACTCTAATAGATTCACCAAAAAACTGTTAGAATAAATGAATTTAGTAACATTTCAGAGTCAACATACAAAATTCAGTAGCAGTTCTATTCACTAATGATGAACTATCTGAAAAAGAAATTAAAAAGCCAATCTCATTCACAATAGCTACCCCGAAAATGAAACATGTAATAAATTTAACGATGGAGTTAAGACTTGTATACTGAAGACTGTAAAATGTTGATAAAAGAAATTGAAGAAAATACAAATAAATGAAAAGATATGTTCATGTCTTAGAAGAATACTGCTAAAATGTCCATATTACCCAAAGCTATCTACATATTCAATGCAATCTCTGTCAAAACTCCATAACATGTTTTCACAGACATGGAAAAAACAATCCTACAATTTGTTTGGAATGACAACAAATCCTGAATAACCACAGCAATCTTGAGCAAAAAGAACAAAGCTGGAGGCATTATACTACCTGGCTTCAAAATATCCTGTAAAACAGCATGGTACTGGCGTACAAACAGATAAACCAGTGGATCAGAATAGAGAGCCCATAACTAAACCTATCCACTTACTGTCAGTTGATTTTCAACACAGGTGCCAAGAACATACATGTGGAAAGTACAGTGTATTCAATAAATGGTATTGAGACAACTGGATATTTACATGCAGAAAAAAAAAGTAGGCCCATTTTTCACTCTATATAGGAAAATCAACCCAAAATCAATTAGACTTAAATGTAAGACCTAAAACTATAGAACTATTAGAAGAAAACATAGATAAAAACTGCCATGACATTGGTCTAGACAATAGGTTTTTGGATGTGACCCCAAAAGCCCAGGCAACTAAGACAAAAATAGACAAATGGAATTACATCAAATTAAAAAGCTTCCGCAAATCAAGGAAAACAATCAGGAGAGTAAATCAAAAGCCAGAGAATGGGAGAAAATACTTGCAAACCATGTATCTGATAAGAGATTAATATCCAAAATATGTAAGAAACTCAAATAACTCAATAGCAAAAAAAAAAATTTTTAAATAGGCAAAGAATCTGAATAGACATTTCTCAAAAGTTAAAACTGTGATATCACCTTACACTTGTTATAATGGCTATTATCAAAAAGATGAATGATAACAAGTGTTGGGGAGGGTGTGGACAAAAGAGAACCCTTGTATGTAGTTGGTGGGAATGTAAATTAACATAGCCATTATAGAAAACAGTATGAAGGTTCCTCAAAAACTTAAAAATGGAACTATCATATGATCCAGCAATTTGACTACATATCCAAAGGAAATGAAACCAGTAAGTTGAAAAGATAGCTGCATACCCATGTTCGTTGCAGTTATTCACAATATCCAAGATATGAAATCAACCTATGTGTCCATCAGTGAGTAAATGGTTAAAGAAAATGTGGTGTATGTATGTAATGGAAAACTATTTCACCTTTAAAAAAAGAAGGAAATTCTGTCCTTTGTGACAACATGGATGAAAATGGAGGATATTATGTTAAGCGAAATAAGCCAGGCACAGAGAGACAATACTGCATGATATTACTTACATGTGGAATCTTTTAAGTTGAATCCATGGAAGCAGTGGGTAGAATGGTGGTTACCAGGGTAGAAAGAGGGATGTGGGTGGGGAGGTGTTGGTCAAAGAATACAAAATTTCAGTTAGATAAGAGGAATAAGTTCAAGAGATCTATTGAACAACACAGTGACTACAGTTAATAACAAGGTATTGTATTCTTGAAAATCACTAAGAGAAGATTTTAAATGTCCTAGTCACAAAAATGATAAATATGTGAAGTAATGCATGTGTTAGTTTGATTTAGCCGTTCTACAATGTATACATATTTCAAAATATTATGTTGTATACAATAAGCATATACCATTTGTACTTTCAATTTTAAAAATTTTTAAAGGAAAATCAGGTCCTAATTCTACATCTGAGCTGACACTGGTAAAATCTAGAAACAAAATATATGTACATAAATAACAGATTAATTTGGATCTGATGCCTACAAAACACTGAAAGGAAAACAGAATCCTAGAATGAGATGAATGGCATGCAGACAGTCTGAGAAGCTCCAGGATGCCCTGACTTAGTGTCAGACATGACATGTTGCCCGCCACACCCTTAGAACATGTCTGGAGCTCAAAGGGCACCATGTGAAAAACAGTCATCCAGATGCATTTTTCATATGTAGCAGTCATAAAGATTGGTTCTTAGAACAAGCTAACATTTTTCTAATTCCCAAATGTAATGCCAAGACTTGGGGGGGAAAAATAGATGGCAGTAACATATGTTGGAATGGACCTAGTATATTCAGATCAATAAGGTAGGATGCCAGATGACTCCTCACACAAATTCTAAAGTAAGTGGCCATATGAAGGAAAACTTGGTTTCCAGATGAGAAACAAGTTTTAAAAGCCAAAACGATTCTATATCCCAGACAGGATATGGCAAGATGCTATAGGCAGAAGGTGGAAAAAATGTCTGTTTCCTCTTCCCCTGCCAAGTCAATCTGGCCATGTCAGGACACCCACTGCACATTTTTGGTAGCTTCTCACTGCCTCTGAAGAGTTTCTATCATGCATCAACTGCTTGACCAAGGCGAGATTTAAGCTAATTACTATGTGAAATATAAATCAGCAATCACCAATTAAAAGTTATTTGCAAAGTAAAACAATGCTAAATCTGTCCCCTGGGTTTATTATAGCCCATGTGCTCTGCAAGGATTATGGGAAAACAGTTGTTCGTTGATGTTGTTTTTGTTGTTTTATAGGACTTTCTTCCCCTTAAGAAGCCTAGATGTCTCATTCACAGCAAAAAAAATTAAAAAGTCACCACCAAATGGATATTTCATAGGTATTCATCGCTGAAATCCTGAAAAAGTAGTTTCCGTGAATTATTCTCTGGAAGACAGGGCAGCTGTAAGGCAGACCCAACCACAAATGAAAGTCACGTAAATGAAAGACAAATAGGCATAGAATTAGTACTCACAACTTGCAACATATGTGGAGTAAGGGCTGTCTCTAACCACTGTGGCCACAGCCGACACTATGTTCTAGTCTAAGAAATATCCTGATCCTGCCCACACATAGTTTCTGCTCTAATTTATTAAGAGGTTTTTTTATTTTTATTTTTATTTTTTCCTAGCTGCAACCACAGAAAGAATTGGGGAATTTAATTTACTCCCTAGTTAGAGATGGTCGTCTTTGTCCTTCAACCTCACTGCATTTCTACTAAATCTTCTGTGTTTAATAGGCACAAAGAAACTTGCCAGAAGAGGTGAAGTTTCCTTAGTCATTTTTTAATGTTCTTCCTATTATCAAAGCACTTGATAGTTGAATGCAATCAACCATATATAGTTTTCTAGACTGGAGATGATTCTCCTAAAATAGTGATTCTCAAATTTTAAGCTTTTTCATACTCACTTGAAGAGCTTGCTGAAACAGATATCTGGGTCCCACCTCCAGAGTTCTGATCCAGGACATCTGTAGTGAAGCTGGAGAATTTACATTTCCAGAAAGTTCCCAGGTGATGGTGATGCTGACCCAGGAACCATACTTTGAGATCTACTGTTTTAGAATATCCCACCAAGCTCTGAAAGTCATACAAACCAATCCAAAAAAGTTTAAGTCTAGAGAGTGGGTCATGTGTGATGATTAATTTCAATCTTATTTTATACAAGTAATGATTATGGCATAAGAACTATTATATTTTTAAATGCAATAATAAACTTGGACTGGGTTCTCCCCCATATATTGTAATACGTATAGCATAGCATATGTATATGTATGCTGGGGACTCATATGGTAAGCTGGCACATCTGATTTCAGAGAAGTGCAGAACAGAAACTTTGACCTAGAAGTTTAGGACAATCCAGTGGTGCCTCAGGGCATCCTCTGCTAGCAATCTCCAACTATACTGTGGACTTTACAACAGAAGCCAAGTCCAAGAGGAATACACTCAGAGGAAAGTTGAAGGAAGAAAGACAAGGAAGCTGGTATTTGCCTTTAACTGGATAAGATGTCTGAACTGAATATTTTCCAGATGTGAGGAAACAAGATAAAACCCAGGGGCTTCAGCATGAACAGAGAAACAATTTTGACAGCCTATTTGAGACTAGAATATAGACATTATCTTACAATAAGGGAATAAGGGAATGTAAAGCACAGTCCAGCTTATGTAACTACATTTACTTGGACACTTAAAATTTGTATTTTGAGGACTTTATTTTTATGAGGTTTGGAACTTTTGTGGTTATTTCTTCCCTCCTGGTTTTCCCTTTCTTTGTGTTGACATTGCTCTTTGTATTCTTTATTAGAAAATGATTACAGTCTTTTTTGACTAAGTATAATAGAAGTTAAGGGTTTTTTTTTTTTCTTATTTAAGGCAAAGACAAAAAAACTTTAATTATGAGAGTCAAGAAGCACAGTGGAAATTAAAGTGATAGATTGCACAAGCCAAGAGAAAAACTCAAAAAGAATGTTTTAAAACACCTCAATCTCACACTTGGGCATTTCCCAAAGAATTTTAATCAATCCTTGGAGGTGAGGAGGGGTTGCATTTTTATATAAGCAACTCATTTGCTTAGATCATAATGGGTGCTATCAGTTTTTTTGCCCCAGATTAGAGTTTTCTGAGTTCTTCCAGCAGGAAAAGGTGCCTCTTATTGCCTCAAAGTCTTAATATGCAAAGAGTTTCATCAGCAAATATTTAACAGCTACTTGCCCTAAGTGCTGGATATATTAAAAAAGGAAGCATAGATTTCTCTACCTTCTAAAAACTTACAGTCTAGTGGGGGCACATAGACAAGTAAAAGAATAAAAACACTTGGAACATCAGGTAAAACCTTATAAAAGTAGTTCAATGCAGGCTGAAATCTGAAAGATAAATTGAAAAAAAAATCCAAACTAGTCAGCCAAAAGGGTTTTTTGCAGGTAGGAAAAACAGAGCACATAAAGACTCAGTGGTGAGTGATACCACATGAATAAAGGCAATGAAAAGGAAATTGGTATAACTGAAGTACAAAGGAGTGAGATCTTATAAGTAGAGTGACCATATAAATTATTAACCAAACAAGGACACTTGGGAACTGCAGTGCAGTTGCAATTAATAAACACCCTTGAATAATAATGGCTTAAACTGAGATACATGCTCACTCTAATTGTGACCCATGTTTTGGAGCTTGGACTCTATTTTTTTGGCAATTTTTTTTTTACTTTAACATCTGGAATACAGAACTTAAGTGCAGAATGTACAAGCTTGTTACACAGGTATACATGTGCCATGGTGGTTTGCTGCACCTATCAACCCATCCCAGAATTTCATATCCAGCCAAACTAAACTTTATAAGCAAAGGAGAAATAAAATCCTTTCCAGACAAGCAAATGCTGAGGGATGCTGTCACCACCAGGCCAGCCTTGCAAGAGCTCTTAAGGAAGCACTAAATATGAAAAGGAAAAACTGGTACCAGCCACTACAAAAGCATACCAAAATGTAAAGAGCAATGACACTAAGAAACTGCATCAAGTAGTGTGCAAATAACCAGATAGCATCATGATGGTGGGATCAAATTCACACATAACAATATTAACCTTAAATGTAAGTGGGCTAAATGCCCCAATTAAAAGATACAGATTGGCAAATTGGATAAAGGATCAAGACCCATCAGTGTACTGTATTCAGGAGACCCATCTCACGTGCAAAGACACACATAGCCTCAAAAAAAAAAAAAAATCGAAGAAAATTTACCAAGGAAATGGAAAGCAAAACACACACACACACACACACACACACACACACACAGAGTTTGGAATCCTAGTCTCTGAAAAACCAGTCTCTAAACCAACAAAAATCAAAAAAGACTAAAGAAGAGCATTACATAATAAAGGGATATAGGGATCAATGCAGCAAGAACTAATTATCCTAAATATATGTGCACCCAATACAGAAGCATCCAGATTCATGAAACAAGTTCTTAGAGACCCACAAAGCAACTATGACTCCCACACAATAATAGTGGGAGACTTTAACACCCCACTCTCAGTATAAAACAGATCGACAAGACAGAAAATTAACAACTATATACAGGACTTGAACTCAGCTCTGGATCAAGTGGACCTAATAGACATCTACAGAACTTTCCACCACAAATCAACAGAATATACTTTCTTCTCAGTGGCACATGCCCTTATTCTAAAATCGACCACATAATTGAAAGTAAAACACTCTTCAGCAAATGCAAAAGAACTGAAATAACAAACGGTCTCAGTCAAACAGTACAATCAAATTAGAACTCAGGATTAAGAAACTCAAAACTATACAACTACATGGAAATTGAACAACCTGCTCCTGAATGATTTCTGGATAAATAATAATATTAAGGCAAAAATCAAGAAATTCTTTGAAACGAATGAAAACAAAGAGACAATGTACCTGAATCCCTGGGACACAGCTAAAGCAGTATTAACAGGGAAATTTATAGCACTAAATGCCCACATCTGAAAGCTAAAAAGATCTGAAATCAACACCCTAACATAACAATTAGAAGAACTAGAGAAGCAAGAGTAAACAAATCCAAAAGTTAGCAGAAGGCAAGAAGTAACTAAGACCAGAGCAGAATGAAGGAGATAGAGACATAAAAACCTCTTCAAAAATCTTTTTTTTTTTTTAGACAGTCTCAGGGCAACACCCAGGTTAGTGTGCAATGGCACAATCTTGGCTCACTGGAACCTCTACTTACCAGGTTCAAGAGATTCTTCTGCCTCAATCTTTCCAGTAGCTGGGTTTACAGGTGTGCTCCACCATGCAGCTAATTTTTGCATTTTTAGTAGAGATGGGGGTTTCACCAGATGGCCAGGCTGGTCTCAAACTCCTGACCTCAAATGATCTGCCCACCTCGGCCTCCCAAATTACTGGGATTACAGGTGTAAGCCACTGCACCCGGCCCAAAAAGTCTATTTTAAAGATAAAGGTTAGGGCCAGGCGTGGTGGCTCACGCCTGTAATCCCAGTACTTTGGGAGGCCGAGGCAGGTGGATCACGAGGTCAAGAGATTGAGACCATCCTGGTCAACATGGTGAAACCCCGTCTCTACTAAAAATACAAAAAAAAAAATTAGCTGGGCATGGTGGCGCGTGCCTGTAATCCCAGCTACTCAGGAGGCTGAGGCAGGAGAAGTGCCTGAACCCAGGAGGTAGAGGTTGCAGTGAGCCGAGATCGCATCATTGCACTCCATCCAGCCTGGGCAACAAGAGCGAAACTCCATCTCAAAAAAAAAAAAAAAAGATAAAGGTTAATTCATAGAATTATAAAAGAGGACATGGCATATTCATATTTGTATTCTGCTATGATAATTCTGGCATCTGAATAGAGAATAAGTTGGAGGCACCATACTGGAAGAGAGCAAACAACTTTTCTGCAAAAGATGATGGTCATCTGAACTAGGGAAGTGCCTGAAGAAATGAAGAGGAGCAAATGAATTCAAGCAAATCTCAGAGGCTCAGTTTGAGTCTACAGGGAACCTACAGAAACTGGTAATTAGGCTGGAAAGAGTTATCAGGAAGGTTTTTTCCACTTGTTTTGCTGTCAAAATCTGGCAGGCCATTTATAGACAAAATTCCCTTTAATTAGGGAATTTGATACAAGTTGTTTTATATAAGTGAGAATCAATCATGTTACATTTCAAAAATAGAAATCATATATTACTAACTCCTGAACCCTTCTAGAAGTTTAACTGATACCAATATAAAAAAAATATTATATAGATTGGTATAACTAGATGTCCCAGTTTTCTAATATCAGTATTTTATTTAAATTCACCCTGGTCACCCTTGGTTAAAAATCGATTATTCATTCAGGTTAGAGAAAGATTTATTTGATACAGTAAGAAAATCATGATTCATACAAGAAAATTTCACACATTAAACTTCATTAAAATTAACAACTCTGCTTTCAAAAGACATTATTATGAAATGACAGGACAAGCCACAAACTAGGAGAAATATTTTCATATTGTATATCTGATTAAATGCTTGTATTGTAAATATATTTTTTTTAATTCTCAAAACTCACTAACAAGGAAACAAATAAAAAAAGAGCAATTTGAACAGACATTTCACCAAAGATAATATGTATCACAAATAAGAACACCAAAAGATGTTCACCTCATTAGTTGTTAGGGAAATGCAAATTTCAACTACAAATAAAATCACTACACATTTATTACAACGCCTAAAACTTTTTAAAAGATTGACTGTTCAAAGCATTGACAAGAATGTAGAGCAACTAAAACTCTCATACACTATTGATAGGAGTGTAAAATAGTACAATACTTTGGAAAACAGTTCAATCATTTCTTAAAAGTTTAACATAAATCTCCAGTACAATCTAGTCAGTCCACTCCTTGGTATTTACCCCAAAGAAATGAAAGCATCTTTCCATGAAAGGCCATATGCAAAAGTGTCCACAGAGGCTTTATTTGTATTAACTGAAAACTGGAAACACAAATAATGATAAACAGTTAGATGGGTAAACAAATTATGAAATGTGCATGCAACAAAATACTACTCAAAAACAATCAGAAGAATCTTCTTGACTCCCAAGAAGCCAGGCCAAAAGAGAAGAGATAACACACTGTATGATTCTATCCATATACAATCCTATAAAATACAAAATAATCTATTTCAACAGAAAGCAGATCAGTGTGCCTGCTGGTAGGGAGAGAACAATGGGCATTATGTTTGAGAGTGATGGATATGTTCATTTTCTTAATTGTGATGTTAGTTTCACAGGTTTACACATGTCAAACCTTATCAAACATATACTTTAAACGTGAAGTTTTTGTATGTCAATTCTACTTCAATTAAGCCATTAAAAAAGAAAAGAAAGAAAAATAAATCAGTTATCCACAGAGCACAATGTTGAGAATTTCTGATGAGCTGGCAAGAAAAATCAGGTAGTTTTTTGTGAGATCATCACTTACTTTGGAGGTGGTAATCGAAATTTATTTACTCTCAAATATGAGCAGGAAGTACAAGAATAAGCCAGGCCAAAAGTGGGCTACTAAGGTGATCATACAAACTGATGTTCTTGGGATGGTTCTAATTTATACATATTATCTGACATCATTATTAGTTAAATGCCCTTTTATTCACAAAAGCATCCTGATTCCGAAACAACTAATTACATAGCTAACATACTTTTAGGCAAAATGACTATCTTCCCAGGTACTCAAGGCAGAAAACCAAACTGAAAATCACTCAAGTAACTATTTTAAAAGAACGTTAAGTTATACTGTAGAGCATCCAGGAAGATCTGTTAGCCAAAATAAAATTTGGTTTCCAAAATGCAAACAAAATAAAGCAAAACATAAGTGGACTTTAAACAAAGAAATCTATGAGCAAAAGAATCAAAATTTATTTTGAGGACTGAGAGCAGTTTTGCTTATTCATTTATCACCAAGTAAGTGCCAGGTACTGTGCTGAATGCTGGGAATACACTACACAGTTCTATCTTGCTGGCATTCCAGGCACCACTGGGGTACAAAAAAAAAAACCACTCCTGCAGCTAGCTCGGTGTCTGCTCAAATAGCCAGCCAGTTTAGTGCTGGAAACCCAGGACTCTGGTGGTGTAGGCAACTGAGGGAATTTACTGGTCTGTGGGTTTCAATGACCATGGGAAAGGCATAGTATCTGGCCCAGAATGTACCGTGCCTCACAGCACAGTCCCTCGAGGCTTCCCCAGGCTAGGGGAGGGAGTTCCCAGAACCCTTGCGCTGCCAAGTGAGGCAACACCCCACCTTGCTTCTGCTCACTCTTCATGGGCTGCACCCACTGTCTAACCAGTCCCAATTAGATGAACCAGGTACCTCAGTTGGAAATGCAGAAATCACCTGCCTTCTGCATTGGTCTGGCTGAAGGCTGCAGACCAGAACCGTTCCTATTCAGCCATCCTTCCACTTTTAAAATAGTATTTTTTATTGTACATGGGAGGGCATAAGAAGCCCAATTCAGAGATCCTGAGCTTTTATCTCTACACGTCCATTAAAAATCCTTAACTGCTGAGAATTGTTAGAGTTTAGGTGCTGCACTCTGGCAAGCAGTGACTTCAACCCCAGGCACTTCACTCCTCATTTCTCAACAGCCAGCAAGGAACCTTGAGTTGCAAGTGTGAGATGCAGGTGTTGTTCATTTGTCCTCTTGATATTCAAAATATTACTGATGAGGAGACTTTAGTAATTATGTCAAATTTTCCTAATGCTCACATTTCAAAATTTCATAGTTCTAGCTAGAGTCTCATTTGCAAAAAACTAAACCAAATAAGGTCATAAAAGTTGAAGGCAACAAATATAAAGCTTTTAATAAGCAAATATACAATATTGTTTAGTAGATTTTTTAATGTAACATATATACATTCTAAGGTATAATTCAGAACACCATAATTGGGTGGGATTTACCTCATCTCATTTATAGTGATAGGGAAATACGTGATTCTAAAGAAGGTATGGAAACCCTAGTCTCATTCATTTTACCTTCCATTTCATCCGTGAATCTAGCATACTTAGAAGACCAACCACATATTAAAAATGTAGAAAAAAATAAGAAAATACACCTAACGGGTAGAGGAGGCCTAACGGCCACTGAAGATGCACAAACAGTAGCAACTGACTACTTTGGGACTGAGTGCACTGGAGTAGGATGGAGATTTACCGAGAGGCTTTGCAATCATCTCAAACACTGTCAGGAACGTCAAGTCGAAGCACTGGCATAAATGATAACAGTGTTCACCACGGTTGTTTTTTTGTTTGTTTGTTTGTTTGTTTTTTAGACAGAGTCTCGCTCTGTTGCCAGGCACCAGGCTGGAGTGCAGTGGCACAATCTTGGCTCACTGCCACCTGTGCCTCCCCAGTTCAAGCAATTCTCCTGCGTCAGCCTCCCGAGTAGCTGGGACTACAGGCATACGCCACCACACCTAGCTAATTTTTGTATTGTTTTAGTAGAGACGGAGTTTCACCATATTGGCCAGGATGGTCTCCATCTCTTGACCTTGTGATCTGCCCGCCTCAGCCTCCCAAAGTGTTGGGATTACAGGCGTGAGCCACCACACCCAGCCCACCAAGCTCTCTCAAAGACTGCTTACATACCTGTAGGCAAAACTGTATTTCACATCATTGTTTTACAAAATAATAATTCTTAAATTTTAAACTGCAGGTTTCATATACATAAAAACTTGTGTGGTTTCTCCATTTCTCTGAAAAATACAATTTTGCTTGTCGTCGTTTAATTCCCATGTTAGGTCAGGACACCATTTATAGTTTTAAAAATTAGTAGGAATAAAAGGTCAGTTTAGGGTTCAGCATGGTAATGGAAAAATATCTGGCTGGTATATTTTATGGAATATCTTGAAATCACTTTTAAAATCTCTGGAAAGTTAAAGGTGAAGAACTTTATAGAAATTAAGGAGTCATTGGCAAGGCCTGTTGACTAAGATCAGTGGAAATATACCAATCACACCCCCAACCCCACCACCACCCTCCCCACCCCACCAAAAAAAAAAAATCATGATTCAGGTTCTCCCTGTCTTTCTCTTAACAGCTGCCTGCCATCTAGTGGATGTAATGCAGTCACGCCACCACATGCTTTCTTTAAAAGCAATCAATAGTGCTTATTGAATCACGTAATAATGTAGTTTGAATAAAAACAAGGGCAGGAGCTTTATCCTACAGCACACCCCCAGCATAAAGTCATCTGGTGAAGACTTAAATGAACTATTAAAATACTCAAAAAACAGATTTTTGTGGTTAGCTAATCAAAAACTAATTCCCTTTAAAGCCAAACATTAAATAAACAGAATTGCTATTTTTATGCTTTCTTTGCATGTTCTTGGACTTAATCTACAAATTATTTTGCTTCAGAGTATATTTCTGTTAAAAATCATTTAATCAATTATTCGTTGATAATTGATGATAGATACTACAGGAAATACCAAAAAAAAAAAAAAGTAAGGCTATAAGCCCAGCTCTTAGATTTACAACTTAGTGAGGAAGGAAAAACAAAATCCAAATGCAACAACTAGTAACTGTGCTAACTTGTGTGGTTCAAAAGAAGGCAAGATCAATGAGTGACACCTGAGGACTTGAGGGGTGTTTTGAGTATAATTAGAGACAAATGACTAAGTCACTAGTCCTGGAGACAGTGAAGATGCTTTTTGTAGGAATGAGGAATTTATATCTTAATATAAAGCAAAGGGAAAATGAATCTATAATAAAATGGGCTCGCAAGAGTGGTCATTCCAGGTGAACTTGGGCCATGTCGTAGGCTGACCAACTATCACCTAAGTACCTATGGCAACATCATGAAGAGTTAAATTATATTGCTACCACTATCTGAGCTCTTAAGGTCATTATTTGCCTATGGTTGAGCAAATACTGCCTAATTGTAAGTGGAAACAAATGCCCTAATTGTACTCTAAGAATACTCTTGCAATACTTTGTTAGCCAAAGAGAAGTTCTGGTTGCCAGACTTAAAAAGTCTGAGAAGGGAAATCAGAGTTTATAGAGCCAGGTGCACTGGTGAACTCCCCACTCATCCCTCCAGGTGTTCCCTTTTGCCAACGGCTAAGGCCAAACAGCGTTTTGGAGGCTTGGGCTGCTTTCTACAGCCAGTATGGAGCCTTCACCTTTTCAGGGGCTATTCTCCTTTCATTTCTCCCAAAACAGCTTTTCCTACTTTAAAGTTTAAACTACTGTTCAGCTCACTTTTATATGAATTTTAATGTGCTTTAAAATTTTAAAGCAATTCTTGATTCCATAAATTTGTCTTTTCTCATTTGCCTGTTCTTTGATTTGGGACTCCATCCTATTTATAGAGACTACATAATAATGATTAGAATTATTTTTTAATTTACTTTCTACTTACGTTCTTTTAAACATAAACCTATAAGATGAGCATTATCTCACTTTTACAGACAAGAAAATCAGAGGCTATGCAAATTGCCCAACATCATTACACAGAGAGTAACAAAGTAGGGATTCCATTTAGATTTTTCTGATTTTAAATCATATGTGTGTTATTTGCTTTACTGGGCTCTGCTGCTTTCTACTAAGGATTACATCTTGCCCTCCTGCTGGAGCCGTAGTCTCTATATACATTTCCTCATGATTCACAAGCCTTGATTTATTCAGATGAATTCAATATGGAAAAAGGACTTTTAGGTCAGGAAGTACAACTTCCTGCCAAGACTCAAATTTTTCTGTATAAAGCATTTATTGTTCCAAACACATTTATAATAAATATCACATTTTTCTATTGCATACCCCCTATGAAGCCACCCCAATAACCAAGATTGCCATGTAAATGCTGTCAGATATCTCCCATTTCCAGCCTCTCACAGTTACAGTTTCCCACTCTCCAAACTTTTCTACTTACCAAATAGAAACAGTCTTCCATTTCTACCCAAGGGGATACTTTTTTCAGGGGCTAGCTATCACTTAATTGCAGTAGAGAGACTGGGTTAACAGAGACTTTATGTCACTAGCAAGAGACTTTGCAAAGAACAAGGTGACCTGAACCTAAACTTCAGAGAGTCTCGGTATTCTCAGGGGCCTCACTAGTGGTCACATTTGTGGCAAATACTTACTCCTAAGGTTCTTTAGGAAAGAGAATTGTCGGCCAAGGACCCATGTGAGTCCCCAGTTCTCAGAGAATTATTAGCTGGCCTATTGAAATAGCATATTTACTGAAGGATCCTAGGGAAAGGAAAGTTTTAGTTCCCTTTTAGTGTTTCCCAAACATTAAGAGAATAATTTTACTGGGCCACCACCACATAAATTACATTAGAAGCAACCTTTACTCTGTCCCAAACTCTACCAAACTGAGAGGCCTAGAAGCTCAAGGTCCTTATACAGAACAAAAACAAAAGAGTAGCAAACCCTTCCATTGCATTCTCCTAATTAAACAAGAGATTTACAGTAGGGTAGTGAATATGTGGAAGATTTCATTAAAACTTGCAGTAATGTTAAATACACGTTAGTTTAACGCACTATTTGAAAGGGATATTAGGTCACCTCCATGAGGGTTAATTAATTATTTTCGTGACTCTGGTCCCCACAAAGACAGCAGAGAAGATCACAGAAAGCCAAACCAGAATCAGAGCCCAGAGGCAATGGCTGCTGCGTCTCTGTCCCTGCAAGCAAAACCCAGAAAAGCCAGCTATCCTGTATTAGTCCTTTTTCACACTGCTAATAAAGTCATACTCGACACTGGGCAATTTACAAAAGAAAAAGGTCTAATTGGACTTACAGTTCCACATGGCTAGGGAGGCCTCATAATCACAGCAAAAGGCAAGGAGGAGCAAGTCACATCCTAAGCAAAAGGCAGCAGGTAAAGAGAGCTTGCACAGGAAGGGGCGACGCCTTTCCATGTCTTTCTGTTTAACCATCAGATCACGTGAAATTAATTCACTATCAGGAGAACAGCTCAGGAAAGACCCACCCCCAGAATCAATCACCTCCCACTGGACTCCTCCCACAACAGGTGGGAATTATGGAGTATAATTCAGGATGAAATTGGGTTGGGACACAGAGCCAAACCATATCATACCCCTTCTCCTGGAGAAATATTTTACAATGAACAAAAGTTAAAAGATCTTTCTGAAACTTAACTGGGGCAGGGGACAGGAATATTGTTGGGTGGAAACCCCCAGTTTTAGAGTTCCTGAAAATCTGTAAAGAAAAGGCAGCAAACCACCTTGCCATGTATGTATCTAAGCAACAATCCTGCATGATCTGCACATAAACCCCAGAACCTCAAGTACAATTAAAAAAGAAACAACTCAACAGTAGCTAAGAGGACAGATCAGAGGACCCTGAGTTCAAATCCTACCTTGCTACTTCCCATCTTAAAAAGTAACTTGACTTCTCAGAACCACATATTCCCTATTTGAAAATTGGAAGTGTTGTGAGGAGAAAATGAAATAATGTCTGGAAGCACCTGGCACACTGCCTAGTACATTCTGTGAATGCAAGAAATGGCATTTGCCAAAACAGAGGGGGCTATTAGTGTTGTGGCCATCCCTAATTGTCCATTAACAAAATAGACACTGTATATAGAAGTGTTAATCTAGTATAGCAAAGTCCTGCTCCATCGTTACCAGCCTCACCACCACTTCAGACATGCCGGAGGGCTGCTTGATGTCTCACTCATCCACTGCCTTCAAAATCGCATCAAGTACATTCAGTACATTCATGCACAAAATCAACTTTAAATCTCTAAAGAGTATGGCAGAGTCTACCATATCTCCTACTTGTATAAGTTATTAAAGTCTGATCTGCTGGAGACCACTGGAAGCAAGCCTGTACTCTGACAAACTCAGATTTATGGACGTAGATGCAACAAGGGATGGCACTCCTGAGCAAACACAGAATGCTACTCTGAAGATAGGAGGAGGAAAGTATCTTTTCTAAAGTTTGACTTCTGTGAAAGATTCTGAGGAGGATCTAATGGAAGTAGGGGCAAGTTCTAGATTGGTTGCTGTTTCTTAGGACAAGATTAGGAAAAATAAGGAGTAACGAGGGAGTAGGTGCTGTCATGAGGCAAGGTTGGTTTAGCAATTGGATGCCTCCAGTAAAGGATGAGCAAAGTGGCCCCCTAGAATCTGGATGCTGGGTCTAAAGGGAGCTCTCTGTGCTATCTCTGCAACTTTTCTTTAAGTCTAAATAGTCATAACAATCCTTTAAATACTACTATTTTAATTCTAAGACTCTTCACCAAAGAAAATTACCACCTCACCACTCTGCTCACTGATCCTCTGGTCTCACAATGAGTTACCATGGGACCCCATGGACAGAACACTCCTGATGTGGTGTATAATCCTCAGTTTGGGCCACATCCCCCATCACCTTTTCCACAAGCAAATTGTACTATTGGCTCATATTGTACTTGTGGAAAACTAAGATCCCTGAAGTTTTTCCTACATAAACTGGTATCAAGCCAGCTGTCCTTTTCACCTTCCTCTCCAAACTGTACTCATGTAGTCTATTTTTTAAGCCAAGCCTAGAACATTACTGTTAATGTTTATCTTATAAATTCCCCCTCTGTCAGTGCTATGACATAGTAGAAGAGGACTAAGAATCAGAAATTCCAGGTGCAAATTCTAGTTCCACAACCAGTTGCATAACTTTAAACAGGCCACTCTATTTTTCTGGGTCTCATTTCTTTGTAAAATAAGCATGTTGTTACTAGACAGTCTGTGAGATTTCTCCTAGTCCAGCATCCTATCATCTCTCCTATGCTTCTATCACGCTAGGAGTCAGACTATTGCACTAGATGTGTACCTTTATCTGCATTTTGTCTTTATTTTACTGATGAATAAAATGATTCCAGTGTGCCAATTAAATTGACCGATGTACAGCTAGAGGATTCTAGCAAGCATTTTCAGGGTCTAAAGCTCATGCTCTTTGCCCTACACACAACAGCCTTCCCTTAACCTTTCTGGGTCTTCCTGCTTCTTCCATCTCTCCTTTCCTCCTGCACACAAAGCTACAAAAAATCTTAGTCTAGAAAAACATTTTCTGCCTCTGTATAACCTTCACTAGCTGTTCCTTTTCATGCAACTTCTCAAAGGGGCTGTCTATACCCCTATTTGCATAGTATCATTTACTTATTTCTTCATCCCCTGAAAATCAGATTTCTTTCCCTATGTGCTTTTTAAACTGATTTCTCAACCAGTAGACCTGGAGGCCTCGTCGCTGTCATTATCTTCATGACTTCCCTGAGACTGCATCTCTGACTCCATTTCCTTCTCCCCAGAGTTTCTCTGAGGCTTCATTTGAACCCTTCTCTTTTTTAGAGCACGTCAACTATCATCTCCACACAAATGGCTCCCAAGTCTTCCTAACTAGCTCTGAATTTCTTTCATAAGTGACGGGATCATTTTATTGGGGTACTAACTTTGAATGGTCTCTCCCTGTATTTTCCCCTTCTTTCTATTCCAAACAGGCAGCTGACCCCTTAGAGATTTCTTATCGCAGGACATTTTTGCCTCATGGAAATCTGAAGGCTATCCCCTGCTCAGGTTCTAACCTCATTTGCCAATACAACCTACTGATAGAAATTCTGTCCATCTGGCTATGGGCAGGGCTGTAGTAGCCTTTGTCCAAGAGTACTGCTAATAACTAAAAGGCTATAAAGCAGATAATAGTCCACAGTGATATTTGGCAGTAGGTTGGAGAGTCAACAGGCATTTTACCCATCACTCATAAAAGTACAAAAATGTTCTCTTTTCAGCCAGAGGAAGAACAAGCGATAAAGTTTAAGAGGAGGTCTGGTTACCTAGATGTGTAAATAAATATGGTTTGTTTTAAGGCTGAGAACATTTTTTAAAATACTTATCCATTTACATGTCATGGAAACAGTCAAAACAATCCATATGACAACTGTTTAGTGCAAACAAGAATTTGCTGAAACAAAACAGAAACACAGCAAGAACAAAGTGAGAAGACAGCTGAAATGAGGACTCGACACATTTTAAAAAAAGAAGAAGAATCTTTATTCGTGAACACTAATTAAATGTCTTTCAATGTTTTGTAAAACAGATGGGAACTTTATTTGTTGTAAGGATTTAGGTACATGCAGAATTGAAGAATGAAGCTTAAAAACCAGGAAATCCCACCACCACCATCACTTATTCTGCCCCCCAAAACCAATATTCATTTAAAAAACTAAATTTAGTCACATCTTTTTAAAAGACTACATTATTTAATTTGTTAATATGATAAAAGCTGGAAATTAAAATATTTCTATAGTCTTTAGACTACATTCTGATGTTCATCCCATTTATGTTTTTATAATAGTGATGCTTGTGGGAAGACAGTAATTTTGAAATTGGTACCGTATGTTGCAATGTAACAGACTTTCTGTTGAATTAGGTCACTTATGGATTATTTAAGGACAGTTTTCGTTTCTATTTCTTCTTGAATTCATTTTTCCTATGAAAGCATGTCCATGGTAACTGTTCAACATTAGTGAAGAATTCCCAGTGCCACCTTGCTGGGTTGGAAATCTTACTACCTGAGATGGGACTCGTTTTTCAATTATGGGGGTTCATTTCAGAACAGCAATTTGAGGAAAGATTATATATATATATATAATCTTTATATATATATAAAGATTATGTATATAAAGTATGAGAGGTGGGAAATTCAGATTAGGAATGTGAAAAAGAATGTGTCATGTATCAGGAAGACAAACTAAGAAAGAGGACAGGAGGGAATTTTAAAGAGTACAAGGTGTCCCTCATATCTGTTTTTCCCCTTGTGAAAGGAAAATAAAATCTTGGGACCCCAAACTCACTATGCCAAAAGGAAAAGTTAAGCTTGGAAACTGAGTCATGCAAAAAAAGCTGCCTTTCCTTTTGTTCCTAAACAGATAGCTACAAGATAGAAGTCCACATATCTCCACAGGGGGCCTCCCTCACCTGGACAATGTAAATTGACAGCTTATCTTCATGGGTGTGGGACAAGTGGAAACTAGAAATTGTCCTTCTGCCCACCTTGAGATGAATGCATATTGGACATCTTCCTCTAGTCTATGCTTACTTTATATTACATAAAGTGTACATTTACTGAGTGTAAGACAAATACATAATTAAAAATTCCTCTGCTCTCTCCTCTTCACGTGCAACATGTAGATTCAGTGAGTGCTACTCACCTCAACAGAATGTAACTGCTTGTCTCATTTGTCTCCTTTATTTTTTCTCCTTATCCTCCCACCTGCTTTAAATATTAAAGCCCTCAAAATTCTCTTTGGAAAAAGTACAGGCTATAGATCCACTGTGGCTTGTGTCTTTTTTCCTTTGGTGCATCCTCAACCTTGGCAAAATAAACCTCTAAACTGATTGAGACCTAGCCCAGACACTTTTTTGGTCTACACCTTTCTTCTACAGTAATCCACTTTTTAGCTACACACCTGGCCACCTGGAATAAGCACTACATTTCCAAAAAGCTAGATGTGGCTATGTGACCTTTAAGCTCTACCCAATGGGATATGAGTAAAAATTCCTGTCATAGTTTTCAGAAGACTCCTAAAGGAGCAATGGGTATTAACCATTGGCCTCTTTTTACCTCTTCCTCCATCTGGCTGCTTGGATACAGATGTGACAGCCTGGCTTCTATCTTGAACTATGAGGACAAGGAGCACACCTTAGGGGTAGCAGAATAAAGGCCAGAGAATAACTCAGTCCTTGAGGACTTTGAGAAGCATTGCTATCATCCAACCTTGGATTACTGCATTACTTTGCTCGGGCGACCATAACAAATCACCACCAACTATGTGGCTTAAAACAGCAAAAAATTATTCTTTCACAGCTCTAGAGGCTAGAAGTTCAAAATCACACATAACCAAGGCCATGCTCACTCTGAAGCCTCTAGGTATGGATCCTTCCTGGCCTCTCCCCTATTTCTGGTGGTTTCCAGTGGTTTCTGGTGTTGGGGAAATAGAATTAAAAACAAAATACTCACTTAGCCTAGAAAACCTTTCATCAAAGCTAGAAGAAAAAGAAAAAATTTTTGTTATTTAGTAAGCATTAACTAGAATGGGATGTTCATCATAGGCATTTCACAAAGAGATTACAAACCCAGAAAACAATAGTCACTCCTTTCTACAGACAAGCCTATACAATTCATTCCATACTTGTTCTCAAGATAAACAACTAGTCCTTAAGAAAGAGAACTTGACTGCACCATTTGTTACACATTCTAGATTCATCTGGCAGCTGGAGTGACCATCTGTGTTTGCTAATTGGATTTATCCAAAGGAAAAATAAATTTCTCCTATCTTTGTGACAAGAGACAGTTTCGGAGAGAGGTGCCTGCCCATTAGGCTCCTACTCTGAAGAAGAAGGAGAAGAAGACTGTGAAAAAGGGGCACTATCTTCCTTAATGATTGCCTTTCAAAGAGATGGCTCCCAGGTATGGGAGAAAGACATTCTTAAAGAAAAGAAAGCTAGAAAGAAGTTTATTTACCTTTTTTAAAGGTTTATATAACATCAAGCAGGCAGAGAAATAATTTATAATACAAGTTTTCTAAAGTAAATGTTCACTGGGAGAATGAAGTCTCTTCTTTTTAATTTGTATTTACCCTTACACAGTCAGTCTTTGGCTTGTGGTTACATCACTCCCGTCTCTACTTCTGACATGACAAGGCACAGTCTCTATGTGTCTTTCTGTCTAAATTTCCCTCTTCTTAATAAGATACTGGTCAGTGTACTACAGCACATTGTAATCCAGTGTAACCTCATCTTAATTTGATGATATCTGCAAAAAGCTTATTCCTATATAAGGTCACATTCACAGGTAAGGAGGGGAAAGATTAGGGCATATATTTTAGGAGGATACAATTCAATCCACAACAATTATCTACTTACAAAATTGTATGTAGGAGAAAAAAAATCTAATTTGACTAAGACATCATTATTTGGGGACCTTGTTACTCACACACAAATATTTCTGGGACCTGGCAGAATCTGATGACAATTTAAGAACTCCAGCATCCTTCATTTATCCAGGTAAGCTCCTCTCCCTTGGTGTGGAAAAAACACTTTGGAAAAGATGCCCCAGGCCATTTCTTATGTCATTAGTCCTTTATTATCCCAACTCCCATCCCAGTTGTAACCTTGAGGTGTTGTCTTCATTTTTATCTCCTAGTTGATAGCTAAAATTGCTTTAAGAGGAAAACAAAACCTTTTAATTTCTTAGTTACAGTTAAAAGTCCTAACAGATATATATGCTAGTGTGGTAACACTTTAAAGTGAATAGGTTCCTGTAAAAATGCAATCAAACTATCAATCAACAGATGTAAATTACTGAAGTTAAATTCTTGCTCTTTTTTAGGGAAAAACATGGTGAGAACAGAAACAAGTCATTTTTCAAAGATCATATCCAGAATACTATTAAAATAAAGCAATTTTTGAACAGATAAAATGGAAAATGCATTTAAACTTCTAAATATTTAAGTGTGCTAGAATCTATTTCTAGATCAACTAGTGAAATCCTGAACATGCCATAACAACAACACAAAAAGCCCCTTTGTTTTGTTCCTGTGATAATTCCAAACTGCCGGAGGCAGACAACTTCTCTGTGGCTGATAAAATGTTACAGAGCAAAATGTATGCCAAGACAGAGAAGTAAAGAACCCAGAACAAAAGCAGAGGGAAAAGGTATATATGAGTTGTCCAGAAGGGGATTATCTATGGCAAACACTGGGAGAGACAGCATTTGAGCTAAGCTCTATATTGCTTAAGGAAAATCTTTTCAAAGGCCCAAAGTTTTAGAGATAAAAAATAACAGAATTTTAGATTTGCACTGAATTCAGCATCACCTGTGTTAGGTCCCAGCAAGTATATGTAATTGAATTTGACAGTTTCTCCTGAAATCATACATCCCAAATGCTCAGAAATCTTAGAGTGAGTGACTGGTCAACAACCAATGAGCCTTAACAGCACAATACAGGGTTTTCGCAGAGATGGCAAAATCGGTTGCACCCCAGGTAATTTTAACTTATCTATACATTTTCCCACTGAAGCCTCCTGACCTTTTCAGGGTTCCCACACACAAAGCCATTTTCTTTCTTTTTTGCAGGGCGGGGGAGGAAGGCAGGAAGGGAGGAAAGGAGGAAGGAAGGGGAGAGGAAGGGAGGGAGGGAGGGAGGGAGGGAGGGAGGGAGGGAGGGAGGGAGGGAGAGAAGGGAAGAAAGGAAATCAGGCAATGAGAGAGACATTTCCGACCTGGATCTAGAGGTCAATGAGTTGATTTCTTTTTTCTTTTTTCTTTTTTCTTTTTTTTTTTGAGAGAAGGAAAGAAAAAAAGGAGTGAAGGAGAGGAAGAAAAAGAGGGAGAGAGAACAGAAATGTTGCTTTATTCTAAAAGAAATAGGTATTAATAATGGCCAATCAATATTTTATTTAAACCTATGAGTAGGTGTGCTGTGGTATTGAAGAATGTATATTTTGTGTATTTAAAATGGAGAGCTCTATAAATATTTATTAAATTTACTTGTTCCAGATCTGAGTTCGAGTCCTTAATCTCCTTATTAATTTTCTGTCTCATTGAGTCTAAGTCTTTATGTATCTGGGTGTTAGGATTGTTACCTCTTATTGTTGCATTGATCCTTTTACCACTATATCTTTGTTGCTTTAAAATCTATTTTATCAGGCAGATTGCTAAGATGGTGCAGTAGGAACAACTCAGGATTGCAGCTCTCAGTGAAGGCACAGAGGGTGAGTCCTAGCCGCATTTTCAGACAAACCTTTGTTGCCCACAGAACAAGGAAATTCCCAGGTGTAGGAGAGACATGGGACACCAATGCAGCCCTTTTGGCTTGCGCTGCCATTTCGGCTGGCACCGCAGCACAGCAGCACCCCGCACAAAACTCACTGGTCTGGGTGCCCTGTTAAACCGGCAATCTGAGATTTGGGAGGGCAGATTAACATATCCATCTGATTAAACAGGACTTGGACAGTGAGCCAGACCAAAAGATTCCTGGGAAGTCTAATTTGAGCCGGTGCAGTGGGCTGTGGCACAGGAAATCACACAGATCCCAGTACCCTATCAGCAGGTGACTGAAACACCTGTGAGAGAGTCAACCATTCAACTTAAAAAAAAGAGAGAGAGAGAGAGAGAGAAAGCACTCTGAGACAGGGAGCCAAGTGATCAGGCTCGGCGGGTCTCACCCCCACAGAAACAAACAAAATGGCGATTCAAAAAACTTGGAGTTGAGAGTTTTACTGCAGCCTCAGCTGAATCCAAGATGATGCAGCTCGGTGGGGGAGGGGCGTCCGCCACTACCGATGAATACCTCCCCTACTGAGGTACACGCCATTGCTGAAGCAGCCTGCCATTGCCGAGGCAACCCGCCATAAAAGAGACACTCTGACAACAGGGCAGAGCCCACCACAGTAGGGTGGAGACCCGTGGCAGCAGGGCAGACCCCATGGTAGCAGGGCAGAGCCTCGGCAGGCAAATAGTGACTACACTGCCTCCTAGCTGGGCAGGACGGTGCAACAGATACTCATAAAGAAAGCCCCAACTCCCTGAGACAGAGCATCTGAGGGGGAAAAAATGGGGGGGTTTTATAAGTTCTGCTGCAAGAGACCTAAACACAGCTGCCCGACAACCCTGAATGAACAACGGAGCTCACAGCTCAGCACTGGAGCTCCTATAAAGTACAGACCATCTCCTCAAGCAGCTCCCTGACCCCTGTATATCCAAAGAGTCACCTCAAAAAAGGACTAATCAGACTGACATTCAGCAGGCATCATTCTGGGACAAAGATAGCAGAAGAAGAAACTGGTAGCATCCCTCACTGTTCCGCAGCTGCTACAGGTGTACCCCAGACAAGCAGAGGCTGGAGTGGACCTCAGCAGTCATACAGCAGAGGGGCTAGACTGTTAGAAGGAAAACCAAGTAACAGAAATACTTCATCATCAACAATCTGGGCATCCACTCAGAGACCCAATCGAAAAGTCAGCAACTACTAAGATGACAGGTGGATAAATCCACAAAGATGGGAAGAAAACAGTGCAAAAAGGAGGAAAACACCCAAAACCAAAACACTTCACCTCCTACAAAGGACCAAAACTCCTCACCAGCAAGGGAATGAAGCTGGATGAAAAATGAGTGTGACAAAATGACAAAATCAGACTTCAGAAGGTGGATAATGAGAAACTTCAGTGAGCTAAAAGAACATGTCCTAAATCAATGCAAAGAAACTAAGAACCTTGAAAAAATATTTGAAAAAAGATTTGAGAAAATGATAACAAGAATGGACAACTTAGAGAGGAATATGAATGAATTGAAGGAGCTGAAAGACACAACATGAGAACTTCACGAAGCATGCACAAGTTTCAACAGCCAAATTGACCAAGCAGAAGAAAAAATATCAGAAGTCGAAGATCAAGTCAATGAAATAAAATGAGAAACCAAGATTAGAGAAAAAAGTGCAAAAAGGAATGAACAAAATCTCCAAGAAATGTGAAACTATGTGAAGAGACCTAACCTACGCTTGATAGGAGTACCAGAATGTGACGAAGAGAATGAATCCAAGCTGGAAAATACTTTTCAGAATATTATCCAGGAAATTTTCCCCAACCTAGCAAGACAGACCAATACTCAAGTCCAGGAAATACAGAGAACACCACAAAGATATTCCACAAGAAGAGCAACACCAAGGCACATAATCATCAGATTCACCAGGGTTGAAATGAAGGAGAAAATACTAAGGGCAGCCAGAGAGAAGGGTTGGGTTGCCCACAAAGGGAAGCCCATCAGACTCACAGCAGATCTCTTGGCAGAAACTCTACAAGCCAGAAGAGAGTGGGGGCCGATATTCAACATCCTTAAAGAAAAGAACTTTCAACCCAGAATTTCATAACCAGCCAAAGTGAGCTTCATAAGTGAAGAGAGAATAAAATCTTTTGCCAACAAGCAAGTACTCAGAGATTTTGTCACCACCAGGCCTGCTTTACAAGAGCTCCTGAAAGAGGCACTACACATAGAAAGAAACAACCAGTACCAGCCATTCCAAAAACATACCAAATGCTAAACAGCATCAACAAAATGAAGAATCTGCATCAACCAATGGGCAAAACAGCCAGCTAGCATCAAAATGGCAGTATCAAATTCACACATAACAATATTGACCCTAAATGTAAATGGGCTAAGTGCACCAATCAAAAGACACAGATGGGCAAATTGGATTAAAAAAACAAAACCCATTAGTGTGCTGTATCCAGGAAACACATCGCACATGCAAGGAAACACAAAGGCTCAAAATAAAGGAATGAAGAAATATTTACCAAGCAAATGGAGAGCAAAAAAAAGCAGGAGTTGCAATTCTTGTCTCTCATAAAATAGACTTTAAAGCAACAAAGATCAAAAGAGACAAAGAAGGTCATTACATAATGGTAAAAGGATCAATACAACAAGAAGAGCTAACAATCCTAAATATATATGGACCCAATACAGGAGCACCCAGATATATAAGGCAAGTTCTTAATGACTTACAAAGAGACTTAGACTCCCACACAATAATAGTGGGAGACTTTAACACTCCACTGTCAATATCAGACAGATCAATCAGATAGAAAATTAACAAGGATATCCAGGGCTTGAACTCAGACCTGGAACAAGCAAATCTCATAGACATTTACAGAACTCTCCACCCCAAATCCACAGAATATACATTCTTCTCAGCACCACATCACACTTACTCCAAGATTGACCACATAATTGGAAGTAAAGCACTCCTCAGCAAATGCAAAACAACTGAAATCATAACAGTCTCTCAGACCATAGTGCAATCAAGTTAGAACTAAGAATTCAGAAAGTAACTCAGAACAGCACAGCTTCATGGAAACTGAACAACTGGCTCTTGAATGTTGATTGGATAAACAATGAAATGAAGGCAGAAATGAAGTTCTTCAAAACCAACGAGAATGAAGACACAACATACCAGAATGTCTGGGACACATTTAAAGCAGTCTGTAGAGGAAAATATATAGCAATAAGTGCCCACATGAGAAGAGTGGAGAGATCCAAAATTGACACCCTATCGTCAAAATTGAAAGAGTTAGAGGAGCAAGATCAAAAAAGCTCAAAACCTAGCTGAAGGCAAGAAATAACTAAGATCAGAGCAGAACTGAAGGAGATAGAGACAAGAAAAACCCTTCAAAAAATCAATAAATCCAAGAGCTGGTTTTTCAAAAAGATCAACAAAATAGACAGACCACTAGCCAGACTGATAAAAAAGAGAGAACAACCAAATAGATGCAATAAAAAACGATAAAGGGGAAATCACCACAGATTCCACAGAAATTCAAACCATCATCAGAGAATACTACAAACAACTCTATGCACATAAACTAGTAAACCAGGAAGAAATGGATAAATTCCTGGACGCCTGTGTCCTCCCAAGCCTAAACCAGGAGGAAGCCGAAACTATGAATAGACCAATAACAAGGTCAGAAGTTGAGGCAGCAATTAAGAGCCTACCACACACAAAAAGCCCAGGTCCAGATGGGTTCACAGCCGAATTCTACCAGACACACAAAGAGGAGCTGTTAGCATTCCCTCTGAAACTATTCTAAATAATTCAAAAAGAGGGAACCCTTCCCAAATCATTTTATGAGACCAACATCATCCTGATACCAAAACCTGGCAGAGACTCAACAAGAAAAGAAAACTTCAGGCCAATATCCATGATGAACATAAATGCAAAATCTTCAATAAAATACTGGCAAACCAATTGCAACAGCACATTAAAAAACTTATCCATGATGATCAACTAGGATTCATCCCGGGGATGCAAGGCTGGTTCAACATATGCAAGTCTATAAACATAATTCACCACATAAACAGAAGCAAAAACAAAAACCACATGATTATCTCAATTGACGCAGAGAAGGCATTTGACAAAATTCAACAGCCCTTTATGCTAAAAACCCTCAATAAACTTGGTATTGATGGAACATATCTCAAAGTAATAAAAGCTATTTACGACAAACCAACAGCCAATATCATACTGAATGGGCAAAAACTTGAAGCATTTCTTTGAAATCCAGCAGTAGACAAAAATGCCCTCTCACCACTCCTATTCAACATAGTACTGGAAGTTCTAGCCAGAGCAATTGGGCAAGAAAAAGAAATAAAGGGTATTCGAATAGGAGAGGTGAAAGCCAACATGTCTCTATTTGCAGACGACATGATAGTATACCTAGAAGACCCCATCACCTCAGCCCAAAAGCTCCTGAAACTGATAAGCAACTTCAGCAAAGCCACAGAATATAAAATCAATGTGCAAAAATCACAAGCATTCCTATATACCAATAACAGACTTAAAGAGAACCAAATCAAGAACGAACTGCCATTCACAATTGCTACAAAGAAAATAAAATACCTAGGAATACAACTTACAAGGAACGTAAGGGACCTCTTCAAGGAAAACTACAAACCACTGCTCGACAAAATAAGAGAGGACACAAACAGATGGAGAAACATTCCATGTTCCTGGTTAGGAAGAATCAATATCGTGAAAATGGCTATACTGCCCAAAGTAATTTACAGAATCAATGCTATCCCCATCAAGCTACAATTGAATTTCTTCACAGAACTGGGAAAAACCACCATGAACTTCATATGGAACCAAAAGAGAGCCCACATAGCCAAGTCAATTCTAAGCAAAAAGAACAAAGCGGGAGGCATCACACTACCAGACTTCAAACTATACTACAAGGCTACAGTGATCAAAACAGCATGGTACTGGTACCAAAACAGAGATATAGACCAATGGAACAGAACAGATGCATCGGAGGCAACATAACATATCTACAACCATATAATCTTTGATAAACCAGACAAAAACAAGCAATGGGGAAAGGATTCCCTGTTTAATAAATGGTGTTGGGAAAACTGGTTAGCCATGTGCAGAAAGCAGAAACTGGACCCCTTTCTGACACCTTACACTAAAATTAACTCCAGATGGATTAAAGACTTAAACATAAGACCTGGCACCATAAAAACCCTCGAAGAAAACCTAGGCAAAACCATTCAGGACATAGGAGTAAGCTAGGACTTCGTGAAACACCAAAAGCATTGGCAACAAAAGCCAAAATAGACAAATGGAACCTAATCAAACTCCACAGCTTCTGCACAGCAAAAGAAACAATCACTAGAGTGAATTGGCAACCAACAGAATGGGAAAAAATCTTTGCAGTTTACCCATCTGACAAAGGGCTGATATCCAGAATTTACAAAGAACTCAAACAGATTTACAGGAAAAAAAACAAACAATCTCATTCAAAAATGGGCAAAGGATATGAACAGACACTTTACAAAAGAAGACATACATGAGGCCAACAAACACATGAAAAAATTCTCATCATCACTGGTCATTAGAGAGATGGAAATCAAAGCCACATTGAGATACCATCTCACGCCTGTTAGAATGGTGATCATTAAAAAATCTGGAGACAACAGATGCTGGAGAGGATGCAGAGAAATAGGAACACTCTTACACTGTTGGTGGGAGTGTAAATTAGTTCAACCATTGTGGAAGACAGTGTGGTGATTCCTTAAGGACCAGAAATAGAAATTCCATTTGATCCAGCAATCCCATTACTGGGTATATATCCAAAGGACTATAAATCGTTCTACTATAAGGACACATGCACACGAATGTTCATTGCAGCACTGTTTACAATAGCAAAGACCTGGAACCTACCCAAATGCCCATCGATGATAGACTGGACTGGGAAAATGTGGCACATATACACCATGGAATATTATACAGCAATCAAAAATGATGAGGTTTTGTCTTTTGTAAGGACATGGATGAATCTGGAGAACATCATTCTCAGCAAACTGACACAAGAACAGAAAACGAAATACCACATATTCTCACTCATAGGCAGGTGAGAAAAATGAGAACACATGGACACAAGGAGGGAGGTACTACACACCGGGGTCTATTGGGGGAATAGAGGAGGGACAGCATGGGGGGGAGCTGGGGTAGGATAGCCTGGGGAGAAATGCCAAATGTGGGTGAAGGGGAGGAAGGCAGCAAAACACACTGCCACGTGTGTACCTATGCAACTATCTTGCATGTTCTGCACATGTACCCCAAAACCTAAAATGCAATAAAAATTTTTTTAAAAAAGAGTATACACTGGGTACAGTGTACCGACCTCAGTTTAAGGGTGCACCAAATCTCAGAAATCATCACTAAATAACTTTTCCATGTAACCAAACTGCCTGTTTCCCAAAAACTATTGAAATAATAATAATCAAATTACATTAAAGAGTGCTTTAAAGTTCAAATTTGAAAGACTACAATTTATTTGTAATGTATAACCCTGACAGTATGTCCCACCACCCCTGGAGCCAGGCTACCCTTCACTTCCTGCCATCATCACCTGCCTATATATACATATGCTGTGATTTCTAGTTTGCATGCCAAACCAAACTGATTCATCCTTGTATATAAAGCAATGAGCCATCAAGTGGTAGCAATGATCTGGTGATTTATTTCGTGTAATACAATCATTGTAAAAACATTCTTGAAATCTAGTCTACTTATTACAGAATCTTGATTCAATAATTTAACCAAACAAAGAAGTACCTCTGTGTATAGTGTTTCAAGCAGCAGTGTAATCCACAGAAACCCTTTAGTGACCAGGAACATTAGCACCTGAGTCCCACAAGCATTGAGGCCAACACACTCTCTTTTAAAACCTTGAGCCCTGACCTCAAACTTTAATTGTAAATCAGTAGTGGAATTATTGTAGGTTTTTTAATCGAAAAGATACCTCAATGATCTGTAACTGCAGGAGTTAGAATTGCATTCCCAAACTGACTTTGTGGTACAAAAATATAAGGTAGAGATATTGTAGGAAGCTGATGGGAGAAGTTTCCTGGCCAATTTATTTTAAAACAAAAGTTTACTTGCCGAATTAGTTATATTGAAAGAGGTTGTCAACAAAATCAAAACTACTGCCAACCAGACTAATTATGGTCCAGATTCCCAATGTTCATGAAATAAACACTTTTCACAGCAGAACATGAGAAAAAATAAAATGTACCAGAACTCCACAAAGAAATAAGAGGATTAAATTTAGGAATAATTCTCAGCATCAAAATAAACAGTCCCAATTAAGCTTTCAAGCTCTTAATTCAATTGAAAAGGATAGACAAATTGGGTCCCTACACATTTCTGTTGAGTAAGATAAATAAGATCATTTTAATCTTCTATCAAGGGAGTAGCAAAGTAATATAATAGCCAGAAATTTAATCTTTGAATCTGTGTATTTCACATTGCATTAATCATTGTCAAACACATTAGTTTGACAATGCTGAATAAATTTCTAAAAACACAAAGACATTTCTAGAAATGTAAAATAAGAATAAGGAACATGAAATAAATAACTTTTGCATTTTACACTTTTATAACTTGCACAAAGCATGTATGAAGGCATAAGAAACAAATGCTATCATCTAAAAAATAAAGTGAATTTTTACCAGACAGGATGGACCAAATGACCTTTATTCATTCTATTAAAATATATTTTGGCCTTTAGTTTATGGAATATCATTATTAAAAATGATGTTTCTCTAAAGCATGTCTAAAATATGGATAGTCATTTCAACAGAAAAAGCTACTAACATTCTATTGGAATGCCTCATGCTGTTTCTATTACGACAAATCTTTAAGTAGGTGAAAAGAAAAATTATTATGACAGACTATAGTTAAAACAGTGAAAGCACTATAGAATATATTTTTATTACAAAAAGAGCAGGTATTGTTCTAATTACATGGAACCATCAAACAGGTGAAGGCCTTATTGGGCACCTTTTAGTCACAGCCGTCTTTCAGGCCCACAATACTTTTAATATAAACCTAGATTTACCCACTTTGGAGACCTCACCTTGGTCATATCTAAAATGTATGCTTGTAACTCAAAGCCTTTATAAGAAAACAAAAGGATTGCTCGAGAAGAATGAAACCCACGCTACTAAATGCATTGTGAACACTCTCCAAACATTTGATATTTAAGAAAATACTACAAAAACAACAAAAGAAGTAATTATATATGGTTATTAAAGTCTGCTGTTACCACCAATCCCTCAGAACTGGAATATTAGTGAGATCCCCAAAATATAGTAAACTGAAATGTCTTCTGGGCCATTTCAGACCCTCTTTTCACATCATCCATGCCATTTCTAGCCCCCCAAAAAATGCATTTGCCAAATAGAATGAGTCAAATGTCAAACACTGGAAAAGGAGCCAAAGAAATTGCAAGCTATAGGAACTCAGCCAAGGAGATGCAGAATATCAATAGGAAGTCAAGTTTAATGGAAGCCAACAGTCAGTGAAAGTAAGGCTGAGGATAAGGACAGGATGGTAGCACCTCTGTAAATGCCAACTGTGAGATTTGTACAAAGGAGTCAGCAGGTTGTGCTGGAATAAAGTTTGACTCTTTAAGGAGTTAAATGTGCCCAGACACCATCTTTGTCTTTGGACTTTCTACTCTCATCCAAACCACAATACAGACAACAGGGAGGCTGATGTAAAAGAAGTTCTATAATCTTGTGCTCTTTGGTCTGTATCTCTAAAGGCTCACAGGTCGAGCTGTACCTACTTTCTTCAAACTAGTACCCCAACAAGCTCACCACTATCCCTATGCAATTCTATGGGCAAGAGGCCATTGCTAACAGCTCCTGTTCTGATTTCTGTATCTTGATGACTGACAGTGGAGGGGAGACTAGGCAGGAACATGCTGATCAGGCCTGGCCAGACAGAAGCAGTAAACACATGGACAGGGAAATGGAAGATCATAAGCTTCAGGATTGACTCCTTGCTCCATTGAAGCAAGAGCTAGAATTGCCCTCTCAACCACAAAGAGCTGTGGGATACAGATATGACACAGAATAGATCTAACCTGGCCAGACATGGTGGCTCATGCTTGTAATCCCAGCACTTTGAGACATCAAAGTGGGCAGATCACTTGAGATCAGGAGTTGAAAAGCAGCTCTGGTGAAACCCAATCTCTACAAAAAATACAAAAATTACCCAGGTGTGGTGGCACACTTCAGTGGTCCCAACTACTTGGGAGGCTGAGCCTGGAGAATCACTTAAACCTGGGAAAAAGAGGTTGCAGTGAGCTGAGATCACCCCATTGCACTCCAGCCTGTGCGACAGGGTGAGACTTCATCTCTAAAAAATAAAAAAAAAGACCTAACCTGGCTCTACTCCCAATTGCTGCCTTACATTTCCCTATGTTGTTGTCCAGAATGTTGCCCTAAAATGTTGTCCATTTTTAATGCCAAAAAATAATTCATAGAACATATGAATTTGGGATGTGTTTGCCTAGTTTACAGTGCTTTTTAATTATAAGCTGAGGCACAGTAATCAATAATAGTAATAATCTCAAATACCTGAGCCAGAATCACAAGCCTCTTCCATAAGAAATCCTCAAAATTTCTGCATCTTTTCTTTGTTGGAAAAAAGGGAATGTCATTTGCTTTATTTCATTTGAGAAATAAATAGATTGGAAGAATGTAAACCTGCCTATCTCCTCTAGATCACTTATTTATTCAACAAAGATTTATTGAGCACTGATTACTTCTCTGTCATTTTGCTCTACACTGGAAATTCCAGACACAAATAAGCCATAATCTTATGCTTTGCTGACCAATATTCGGGGAATAGCTGTCTTTATCTTTTGGGCAACAAGTAAGGATATATGGCATCCTGGTTTTCATTATCCTGAAGGAATTTAGTGTTCAAGTAGGCTTGCATTCTCAATTTTACCAACCTCCTCTAATTTCAAGAATTTCATTTCCTTTTTTCATTTGTGTGTGTGTGTGTGTGTGTGTGTGTGTGTGTGTGTGTGTGTGTGTGTTTGTGTGTCTGAGAGAGAGAGAGAGAGAGAGATGGAGTGTCACACTGTTGCCCAGGCTGTAGTGTAGTGGCGCAATCTTGACTCACTGCAATCTCTGCCTCCTGGGTTCAAGCAATTCTTCTGCCTCAGCCTCCCGAGTAGGTGGGATTACAGGCATGTGCCACCACACCCAGCTAATTTTTTGTATTTTTAGTAGAGACGGGGTTTCATCATGTTGTCCAGGAATGTTTCAATCTCCTAATCTCGTGATCTGTGATCCGCCCATCTTGGCCTCCCAAAGTGCTGGGATTACAGGTGTGAGCCACTGCGCCCAGCCTCATTTCCTTTTTTCTTGCCTCATTCCCTCTCTTGGCCACTGCCTAGCATTCTGTCCTTATTTAGCGATTCCATAGCCCTGAGATGTCAAATTTCGGTGGTCTGCTTTCTCATCTCTATCTCTTGTCCATCTTGCTCTCTCATTCTCTTTTTCCTGCTGAGCTTATTCTTCATCTTTGATATATTCTCAAATATGGTTTATTCCTCCACTTCATATTTTTTCTTACTTATTTAATATCACCATCATTTAAAACATACCTTGACTAAAACCCAAACTCCCTTGCCACTTGTTCCTCCATTCACTTTTTCAGAAATATACCATCTCTGAAGCAATCCAGCTGTTCTTCTTTGCTCCATATCTAGATTATTAAGTGCCATTGAACAAAAAGATTTTACAAATGAAATACAAATTGAGAGGATTTGAACTCCTACATATTTATGACCTACAACTCCATTGTATTTTTAATACTGGTAAACAGTTATCTGTGTCCTTGAGTGACTTCTCTTCATATTCCATCTTGAGACTTTCTCATATCTTCATAACTCTGTTCAAGTATTGAGTCCCACTACTTCTCCCTCCCCTTCCTAGTTAATGGTCATTTTCTACTTCACAAAGAAAATAAAGGTCATTGGCACAAGCTTTTGTCAATAAGTTTTCTAAGTCTTAGTTGATGCCTATGCACAAGCAAGAGCAGATTGGAGAAATGTTTTAGCTCTTGACCTTGCTCTGCCTGGCCAATATACAGAATGAGGAAGTTCAAATTCCTCTCTACACCTGTCCACCCATTTTTCTCACATCTCCATGCACAGCTGCCTTTTCTTCAGTCTGCACTGAGTCTCTCTGCTCTATTTTGTACTCCAGCCCCTTTAGTGTCTAAGGACTCTATCACATCAAGACAATCTTTTACTTCTCCCTTCCTGCTGCCTCCTTTTCTCAGCCTATTCCCATGAGCAAACCTATTCCACATTTAAGACCTTTCCCTTAACCCCAGATCCCCCTCTAACTATGGTCTATCTGACTGTTTCTTTCTTAGAAAAGTTTTCTTTAAGAGTAGCCTGGACCCCCATAGTTCCAAGAGCTAAGGTTCAAGAGAAGCACAGGCTGCTGTCCCTGGGGTTTAGCACCAAAGGCAGAAGCATGAAGGAGGTGCAGGATGTCACTTTTAGGACCGAGACACAAGTGAGGCACCATTTAAGAGCCTAACCCAACAAAATGGGAACTGTTCTGGAGCCCGGTGATTCTGGGGCTAAGTTGTAAAAGTAGAGCTAACTGCTGACCAGGAATCTTAGGTACAAACAATTGTATCTGGGGCTGAAGGGCAGTGGTACATACAATCTGAGGTCACCAGTCTAGAATGCCATTAGTGAAGGCAGCACTGACCTCCCACCACAAAGGCAGGGCAGCAGCATGGGGGATTGTCCCAATCCTGCCTACCACAGCCAGTGCGTATACACACCATGGGCAGGTGGGGGGTGGGTTTGAAGACAGATTAGCCCAGCCTACTTTGCCCCTTGTCCCCATGCCAGAGCAAACAGTCTGAGAGCCACAGGATTGTCCAGCCCAGTTCACCAGCATCAGTACCTAATCACTCCTCCCAAGGGACTGAGGTTATCCATCCTACCCAGACACTATCACTTTAGCTGGCACCTATCTGCGGTTTGTTACCTGCAGGCCTGGAGACTGGCCCACCCAGCCCATCACAGCCATTGCCAACACCAGTGCACACTGCTCAGGACTCAGAGGCTCATCCTGCCACTGCCATTGCCCATGTGACACTGGCTGCCCAGGGGCCTGAGAACTCACCAACCTCCCCAGACTATGACTGCCACCGTTGGCATCTAAGTAAGCCACCAACACAAATAAGAACTGGCCTGCCTAGACCCACTAACACCCTGCATATGCCACTCTGGGACCAAAGGATAAGCAGGCTTAGCCCACAACTACATCCAGTGAGGCCCAAAGACTGGCCTACTTAGCATCCCCACAGCCTCAACTAACGATCACACTCTAAGCCATGAAGGAAACCATAGATACCATTGATGCTGTTAACAGACAAAAAAGTCAGAGACTACACTACTGCACACACCAAGAATCAAAGCCAAAGTGCTCTACCCAGCCAACACCCTAGGTTCATCTTCAGGAAAAAGTAATCACCTATGAAAGCAAATTCAAAAAACTGGAAGGCATGATGGATGCACTAGATGCATAGATATAAACATAAGGACACAAGAAATGTGAAAAAGCAAAAAAAAAAAAAAAAAAAAAAAAAAAAAAAAAAACGCCTCCAAAGGAACCAAAAATTATCCAGCAATAGATCCCAATCAAATAGAAATGAACAAACTCCTGGGAGAAAATAATTCAAAGTATTGATTCTAAAGAAGCTCAGGGAGATAGCAGAGAATTTCCAAAAAAAAAAGAATAAATCAGAAAAACAATTCAAAATATGAATGAGAAATTTATCAGAGAGAAAGATATCACACAAAACAACCAAACAGAAATACTGAAACTGAAGAATTCATTGAATGAACTATAAAACACATTCAAACACTTCAGAAACAGACTAGATGAAGCAGGAGAATCTCAGAACTTGAAGATAGGTCTTTTGAAATAACACAGTAAGAAAAAAAGACAAAAACACTTTAAAAGAGTGAACAAAGCCTTCATGACATATGGGACACCATAAGGCAACCACATTTATGAATTACTGGTATCCCAAAAGGTGAAGATAAGATGAATGTGTTCAAAAACCTGCTTAATGAAATAATAGCTGAAAAGTTACCACATCTAGCAAAGAATTACAAATCTAGATACAGGAGGCCCAGTGATTGTCAAGAAGATACAATGCAAAAAGTCTCTACAGCATGTATTTTTACTGCATATATTTGCAAACTATTTATCCAACAAGGGACTAATACCCTGAATATACAAGAAACTCAAATAGCTCTACAGTAAATGAAAATAACCCCATCAAAGAGGGAGGAAATGACATGAACAGACAATTTTCTTTTTTTTTTTTTCACTTTTGAAAAGTTTAATCAGGTTACATTAGTAATAACAGGGCACAGAAACAAAAGTATGGCTAAATCCTAACAACATAATACACTGTAAATCTTTCCAGTCTTTGGCAAAATGATAGATTGAAAACAATGTTCATCTACATTTCTTTGATTAGTGATTTTGAATCCTTAGCATTGTTTTTTAAAATGTATTACCTATTTGTTTCTTTTGTTCCTTTTTATTATTTTTTTTCTTGCAGTTTAGGTTTTAGGGTACATGTGAAGAACATGCAAGATAGTTGCATAGGTACACATGTGGCAGTGTGATTTGCTGCCTTCCTCCCCTTCACCTATATCTGGCATTTCTCCCCATGCTATCTCTCCCCAACTCCCCACCCCCCACTGTCCCTCCCCTATTCCCCCAACAGACCCCAGTGTGTAGTGCTCCCCTCCCTGTGTCCATGTGTTCTCATTGTTCAACACCTGCCTATGAGTGAGAACATGCGGTATTTTATCTTTGAACAGACAATTTTCAAAAGAAGATGTAAAAACAGTCAACAGGTGTATTAAAAAGTGCTCAACATCACTAATCATCAGAGAAATCCAAATCAAAACTACTATGATATATCATCTTGAATTAATTAAAATGCCTGTTATGAAAAAACACACAAAAAAAATAACAAATGCTGGTGGGGATGCACAGAAAAGGGAATGCTTATATACTGTTTGTGAATGTAGTATGTAAGAATGTAAATTAGTATAGCCAGTATGGAAAATATTGCATAGATTTCTTATAGAACTAAAAATAGAGCTACCATATAATCCAGGAATCCCACTATTGGGTATTTATCCAAAGGAAAAGAAATCAGTATATCAAAGGGATACCGGCACTCCCATGTTTATTTCAGCACTATTCACAACAGCAAAGATACTAATCAACCTAAGTGTCAATCAATGGATTAAAGAATAAAGAAAATGTAGTATGTCTACACAATGTATTTGGCCATGAAAAAGAATGAAATCATGTCATTTGCAGTAACATGAATAAAACCAGACGTCATTATGTTAAGTGAAATAACACAGGCACAGAAAGACAAATGCATGTTCTCACTCATATGTGTGGAAGCTAAAAAGCTTGATCTCATGGAGAAAGAGTATAATTGCAAAGGCTGGGAAGGGTGTATAGGTAGGCAGGAGCATGAAGAGATGTTGGCTAATGAATACGAAGTTACATTTAGATGAAAGGTATAAGTTCTAACATTTCACAGTAGTGACTTAAAAATTAATCTCATAGAGATAGAGAATAGAAAGATACTAGAGACTAGGAAAGGTATGGAAAAAAGAGAGTGGGAAGATGAAGAGAAGTTGGTTAATGAGAGCAAACATACATAAAGATAGAAGGTACAATTACAAGTGTTTGACAGCAAAGTAGGGTCATTATAGTTAGCAACAATATATTCCACATTTCAAAGTAGCTGGAGGAGAGGACTTGAGTTGTTTCCAACACAGAAATAATAAATACTCAAAGCAACAGTCACCCTAAATATCTGGACTTGATCATTACCTTTTCTATGCATGTAACAGTATATCACATGTACCCCATACATATGTAAAATATTGTGTTTCAATTTTTTAAATTAAATAAAAATAAGTAAATAAATAAAAAATAGGTAGAATTAAATATATTTGACATTTTAGCACCTACTATGGCTCTACAGATGAATGTTAAAAAGTTATGATGTTAAAAGAAAATAAAACAAAAAAAGAGACTTAATCAGGGTCACTGCATATAAAGCAGAAAACTTCTAATTTTAAGAGAATTTAAAGAAACTAAATCAGGGTCACTGCATATAAAGCAGAAAACTTCTAATTTTAAGAGAATTTATAGATAGGAGTTTTTTTCCATTTAAAGTTCCATAATACGAAAATTCTTAAGGTAGAAACCAAGTCAAAATATTAGTCCTGCGTTAGTCTATTTTTAAGTTTTTTGTGGAGGTTAAGTAAATCTACAGTGGGAAAAGAACATTTTCCTAAATGAAGTCTCTTACTCTATGTGTCATACGTCAAGAGAATAGTGTAAGTGCTAATGCCTGAAAATTTTTTAATGAACTGAGATTATCACTGGCAAATACATTGTGGGAACAGCTCTGGAAGTAGAAGACAGAAATAAACCAGATGATCTAATGGTTGGTCTTTTTCTCATCCAAAAATGATGAGTCTGTGAAGTGAGTAAATCATTCTGTAAAAGAGCTTTAAAACATAAGCAAATATGCCCATGTAACCCAGAATTTAAAGTATAATAAATAAATGAAAAACAAAACATAAGCAAACATGAGAAGAATTAAAATCGCTGTTATATTAGAATGAAGTTAAATTAAAAGTATACACAGGGGAGAATTATACTCCAGTGAAAAGCAAGAGGCTAGAAGTGTGTGTGTGTGTGTGTGTGTGTGTGTATGTGTGTGTGTGCATGCATGCGCGTGTATGTGTGTGTGTGTGTGTGTGTGTGTGTGTGTGTGTGTGTGTGTGTTTGCTTGTTTGAGAAAGAAAAGATTTAACTATCCATAAGTATTTCTGGTTTGTATGCTGCTCACAAATGTTGCAGCTGGGATGGAGTTAGCAGGGATGAAAGATTTGGGAAAGAGCAAACCATGAACAATGTAAGAAACAAACAAAAAGTACTGGAGATATTTCCACTGTCAAGAAATGCCTCGAATAAGTGGATTTAAGAGAAAGTGAAAGTTGTAAAGCATGTTGTGAAAATAACTACAATAAAATAAAGGTAAGTTAGCCTTTTTGTATTTAACCTAGCCCATATAAGTATTCATGACTGAACCGTTGTAAAGATAACGTTCTAGCAGTAGAAGCAACTTTAAGACTGAATAGACAACTCAGTGGATACCATAACACTTATCGTCTTGAAAATTACCCTATGATCAGGTACTTTTGTTTTGTTTTTCCACTACTTGCTTCTTTCTCGGAAGCTTCATTCAAGTATGTGCATCGACATAATTCATCTTGAAGGTGTGTTCTATCATAGCCAATGATTTTATTACATTACTCTAAATCAGCTTCAGCTTTCACCACTCCTCCTACCATGAGTGCAGAAACTAGTTTTTTTTACCAGCTGTTCTAGCTTGTCCTCCAAGGTCTAAGGAAATAGTCATCCCTTGCTTGGAGATTATGTAACATCCCACATGGGACAGATATTTTTTAAGGAATATGACTTCTCACCAAGATTCACCTCAACTACAATTTGTTGCCTTAGACCCAATACTAGGGTCGCATCTCATCATGTTCCTGGGGAAAAGGACAAAGTTCAAACTAAGAAGAGATACCTTATATACCAAAAGAATTATGAGATTTTACTCATGTATGTAGATTAAAAAACCTGAGACCAAAGAGAATAGGTTATAACCCTGTATCTGGCTACATTTAGGGATAGGGGTAGACTTCCAGAGATTTAGGGTTTAATGTTGCAGCACATGCAACTGGAATCAGCTCCTATAGTTTACTTCATTGTTGGCTAAAACCTTGACTTAACTTAGGCTTACATTTAATGAAGCTGAAGTGTCAGAATCTCCATTACATAATCCAGAACAAGGAAACAAAAGGTTAAAGGAGATAGAAATGGTAAAGTTGATTTGCATTCATACTCACTCCTGCTACATCCCTTGAGAGTTCCTAGAGGACACTCCCCTTACCAAGGTATTAAGAAATACATTAGTAAGTAGAGTATTAACATTCTTGAAAAGCTCTGTCATTGCTCTCTGTGTAGGCCATGTATCATGGTAGAAGATGACACCATTGAGATGACTGCCAGATTTCGGTGGAGATGATGAGATCCTTGTGCTCTCATCACCAGGTGACAAAGCCCATGTGACAGTGCTTAGCTGCCAGAGACAAGGTGGATGAATTCACCATAAAGGGCAGCAGGACATTGTGGCCATCAGAGTTACTCAATCTATAGAAATTATTGGCATGGCTAAGTCACAACATCCCTGGGAATCAAAGAGATAGACAGCCCACAAAAAATGTTACTGTCTTAGAATTGCCAATACCTCAGAAAAATCTCCCAGCTTGGTGACCAGAAACCTGACTTGAGTTATTATGGTGGGGGGTCATGGCTCTCATTCTGTTTTCAGTCCTAAACATATTCATAGATCTGGTGCCTCTTAACTGAAGGGGAGTCCAGGTCCCTTTAAGGAAGAATCCTTCAACGTTGTCACAAGCATAGACTCTACATTTTCCTCCAAATTCTCCCCAAAAGACTCTGTGCCATTTACTAGAGTGACTGGACATTTGAGAAAAAAAATACATGAGACTTTTCAGGAATTACTAGACACTAGAAAATGTCACTGGACAGTAGAGATAGAAGAAATTTATTAATATTACCTTCAGTCCTCTCATTTTACAGATAAAAAAATTAAATCAGATGAGGAACTACAGATAAAGAATAAATGATTTGTCCATGGTCGGTCAATAGCATAGCCAGAACTAGAATCCAGTGCTCATTTATTCCACTCTAGATCTCTCTCACAGCTGCCAAAATGAACATAGTAAGCCATCGCTTTAAGGGATTTCATACGTTAACAACGATCAGACAGCTGACTCCTCTGTTATAGCTTGCAGCTTTTAATTTATGGTTTTAACTTTTCATTTCCTTTAGATAAAAACTGTGATGAAATTAGATACAGATCTTTTAAAATATTCCAAATAAAAAAAATTAAATGCCAAAAGAGCTCATTGCCAATCTTTTCATATAGTCCCCACCCTGTGCTCATTACTTTCAATTTCTCAAAACAAAATAGCTGAATGTATTAGGATAAGGACTTAAAAATGATTAATTAATAGACAAAAATATGAACAAAACTAATATATAAACTAGATATCTCTCTTCTTTCCTTCTCCTCATATCAACCAATTTGCTGTGATAGAGGAATTGTCATACTCAGCACCCATGTAAATTAAGTTATTAAACTAATCTATGCAGGCTTATTTCACGTTTAACTTTTGCTCTCAGAAATATTCCATATACCATATATATAAACTCTGAAAGCTTGTGGGAGATTAAACCGAATAGAGACCTATTTCTTGCCCTCAACATGTTTTTTTATTTTTTATTGCATTTTAGGTTTTGGGGTACATGTGTGGAACATGCAAGATAGTTGCATAGGTACACACATGGCAGTGTGTTTTGCTGCCTTCCTCCCCCTCACCCACATTTGGCATTTCTCCCCAGGCTATCCCACCCTAAATTCCCCCCATGCTGTCCCTCCCCTATTCCCCCCAATAGACCCCAGTGTGTAGTACCCCCCCTCCCTGTGTCCATGTGTTCTCATTTTTCTCACCCGCCTATGAGTGAGAATATGTGGTATTTCGTTTTCTGTTCTTGTGTCAATTTGCTGAGAATGATGTTCTCCAGATTCATCCATGTCCTTACAAAGAACAAAACCTCATCATTTTTGATTGCTGCATAATATTCCATGGTGTATGTGTGCCACATTTTCCCAGACCAGTCTATCATCGATGGGCATTTGGGTAGGTTCCAGGTCTTTGCTGTTGTAAACAGTGCTGCAATGAACATTTGTGTGCATGTGTCCTTATAGTAGAACGATTTATAGTCCTTTGGATATATACCCAGTAATGGGATTGCTGGGTCAAGTGGAATTTCTATTTCTAGGTCCTTAAGGAATCGCCACACTGTCTTCCACAATGATTGAACTAATTTACACTCCCACCAACAGTATAAGAGTGTTCCTATTTCTCCGCATCCTCTCCAGCATCTGTTGTCTCCAGATTTTTTTAATGATCACCATTTGAACTGGTGTGAGATGGTATCTCAATGTGGTTTTGATTTGCATCTCTCTAATGACCAGTGATGATTAGCATTTTTTCATGTGTTTGTTGGCCTCATGTATGTCTTCTTTTGTAAAGTGTCTGTTCATATCCTTTGCCCATTTTTGAATGGGCTTGTTTGTTTTTTTCCTGTAAATCTGTTTGAGTTCTTTGTAAATTCTGGATATCAGCCCTTTGTCAGATGGGTTAACTGCAAAGATTTTTTCCCATTCTGTTGGTTGCCGATTCACTCTAGTGACTGTTTCTTTTGCCATGTAGAAGCTATGGAGTTTGATTAGGTCCCATTTGTCTATTTTGGCTTTTGTTGCCAATGCTTTTGGTATTTTGGTCATGAAGTTCTTGCCTACTCCTATGTCCTGAATGGTTTTGCCCAGGTTTTCTTCGAGGGTTGTTATGGTGCCAGGTCTTATGTTTAAGTCTTTAATCCATCTGGAGTTAATTTTAGTGTAAGGTGTCAGAAAGGGGTCCAGTTTCTGCTTTCTGCACATGGCTAACCAGTTTTCCCAACACCATTTATTAAACAAAGAATCCTTTCCCCATTGCTTGTTTTTGTCTGGTTTATCAAAGACTATATGGTTGTAGATAGGTTGATTTGCCTCCGATGCCTCTGTTCTGTTCCATTGGTCTATATCTCTGTTTTGGTACCAGTACCATGCTGTTTTGATTGCTGTAGCCTTGTAGTATAGTTTGAAGTCTGGTAGTGTGATGCCTCCCGCTGTGTTCTTTTTGCTTAGAATTGACTTAGCTATGTGGGCTCTCTTTTGGTACCATATGAAGTTCATGGTGGTTTTTTCCAGTTCTGTGAAGAAATTCAATTGTAGCCTGATGGGGATAGCATTGATTCTGTAAATTACTTTGGGCAGTATAGCCATTTTCATGATATTGATTCTTCCTAACCATGAACATGGAATGTTTCTCCATCTGTTTGTGTCCTCTCTTATTTCGTTGAGCAGTGGTTTATAGTTTTCCTTGAAGAGGTCCCTTACGTTAGTTGTGAGTTGTATTCCTAGGTATTTTATTCTCTTCATAGCAATTGTGAATGGCAGTTCATCCTTGATTTGGTTCTCTTTAAGTCTGTTATTGGTGTATAGGAATGCTTGTAATTTTTGCACATTGATTTTATATCCTGTGGCTTTGCTGAAGTGCTTATCAGTTTCAGGAGTTTTTGGGCTGAGGTGATGGGGTCTTCTAGGTATACTATCATGTCGTCTGCAAATAAAGACAATTTGACTTCCACCTTTCCTATTCAAATATGCTTTATTTTTTTTCCTGCCTAATTGCTCTGGCTAGAACTTCCAGTACTAGGTTGAATAGGAGTGGTGAGAGAGGGCATCCTTGTCTAGTGCCGGATTTCAAAGGGAATGTTTCCAGTTTTTGCCCATTAAGTATGATATTGGCTGTTGGTTTGTCATAAATAGCTTTTATTGCTTTGAGATATGTTCCATCAATACCAAGTTTATTGAGGGTTTTTAGCATAAAGCGCTGTTGAATTTTGTCAAATGCCTTCTCTGCATCAATGGAGATAATCATGTGGTTTTTCTTTGGTTCTGTTTATGTGGTGAATTACTTTTATAGACTTGTGTATGTTGAACTAGCCTTGCATCCCCGGGATGAATCCTACTTGATCATGATGGATAAGATTTTGAATGTGCTATTGCAATGGGTTTCCCAGTATTTTATTGAAGATTTTTGCATCTATGTTCATCATGGATATTGGCCTGAAGTTTTCTTTTCTTGTTGAGTCTCTGCCGAGTTTTGGTATCAGGATGAAGTTGGTCTCATAAAATGATTTGGGAAGGGTTCCCTCTTGTTGAATGATTTGGAATAGTTTTAGAAGGAATGGTACCAGATCCTCTTTGTGTGTCTGGTAGAATTCAGCTGTGAACCCATCTGGACCTGGGCTTTTTTTGTGTGGTAGGCTCTTAATTGCTGCCTCAACTTCAGTCCTTGTTATTGGTCTATTCATAGTTTCAGCTTCCTCCTGGTTTAGGCTTGGGAGGACACAGGTGTCCAGGAATTTATTCATTTCTTCCTGGTTTATTAGTTTATGTAGATAGAGTTGTTTTTAGTATTCTCTGATGATGGTTTGAATTTCTGTGGAATCTGTGGTGATTTCCCCATTATCGTTTTTTATTGCATCTATTTGGTTGTTCTCTTTTCTTTTCTTCTGTCTGGCTAGTGGTTTGTCTATTTTGTTGATCTCTTTGAAAAACCAGCTCTTGAATTTATTGATTTTTTTGAAGGGTTTTTCATGTCTCTATCTCCTTCAGTTCTGCTCTGATCTTAGTTCTTTCTTGTCTTCTGCTAGGTTTTGAGTTTTTTTTATCTTGCTCCTCTAGCTCTTTCAAGTTTGATGATAGGGTGTCAATTTTGGATCTCTCCACTCTTCTCATGTGGGCACTTATTGCTATATATTTTCCTCTACAGACTGCTTTAAATGTGTCCCAGAGATTCTGGTATGTTCTGTTTTCATTCTTGTTGGTTTCGAAGAACTTTATTTCTGCCTTCATTTCATTGTTTATCCAATCAACATTCAAGAGCCAGTTGTTCAGTTTCCATGAAGCTGTGCTGTTCTGAGTTACTTTCTGAATTCTGAGTTCTAACTTGATTGCACTATGGTCTGAAAGACTGTTTGTTATGATTTCAGTTGATTTGCATTTGCTGAGGAGTGCTTTAGTTCCAATTATGTGGTCAATTTTGGAGTAGGTGTGATGTGGTGCTGAGAAAAATGTACATTCTGTGGATTTGGGGTGGAGAGTTCTGTAAATGTCTATCAAGTGTGCTTGTTCCAGGTCTGAGTTCAAGCCCTGGATATCCTTGTTAATTTTCTGTCTGGTTGATCTGTCTGATATTGACAGTGGAGTGTTAAAGTCTCCCACTATTATTGTGTGGGAGTCTAAGTCTCTTTGTAAGTCATTAAGAACTTGCCTTATATATCTGGGTGCTCCTATATTGGGTCCATATATATTTAGGATTGTTAGCTCTTCTTGTTGTATTGATCCTTTTGCCATTATGTAATGACCTTCTTTCTCTCTTTTGATCTTTGTTGCTTTAAAGTCTATTTTATCAGAGATGAGAATTGCAACTCCTGCTTTTTTTTGCTCTCCATTTGCTTGGTAAATCTTTCTCCATCCCTTTATTTTGAGCCTTCGTGTATCCTTGCATGTGAGATGGGTTTCCTGGATACAGCACACTGATGGGTTTTGGTTTTTTATCCAATTTGCCCATCTGTGTCTTTTGATTGGTGCATTTAGCCCATTTACATTTGGGGTTAATATTGTTATGTGTGAATTTGATACTGACATTTTGATGCTAGCTGGCTTTTTTGCCCATTGGTTGATGCAGATTTTTCACTTTGTTGATGCTCTTTAGCATTTGGTATGTTTTTAAAATGGCTGGTACTGGTTGTTCCTTTCTATATGTAGTGCCTCTTTCAGGAGCTCTTGTAAAGCAGGCCTGGTGGGGACAAAATCTCTGAGTACTTGCTTGTTGGAAAAAGATTTTATTCTTCCTTCACTTATGAAGCTCAGTTTGGCTGGATATGAAATTCTGGGATGAAAGTTCTTTTCTTTAAGGATGTTGAATATTGACCCCCACTCTCTTCTGTCTTGTAGAGTTTCTGCCAAGAGATCTGCTGTGAATCTGATGGGCTTCCCATTTGTGGGTGACCCGACCCTTCTCTCTGGCTGCCCTTAGTATTTTCTCCTTCATTTCAACCCTGGTGAATCTGATGATTATATGCCTTGGTGTTGCTCTTCTTGCAGAATATCTTTTGGTGTTCTCTGTATTTCCTGGACTTTAGTATTGGCTTGCCTTGCTAGGTTGGGGAAATTTTCCTGGATAATATCCTGAAGAGTGTTTTCCAGTATGGATTCATTCTCTTTGTCACATTCTGGTACACATATAAAATGTAGGTTAGGTCTCCTCCCATAGTCCCTAATTTCTTGGAGATTTTGTTCATTCCTTTTTTGTGCTATTTTCTCTAATCTTGGTTTCTTATTTTATTTCAATGAGTTGATCTTCGACTTCCGATATTCTTTCTTCTGCTTGGTCAATTCAGCTGTTGAAACTTGTGCATGCTTCGTGAAGTTCTTGTGTTGTGTTTTTCAGCTCCGACAATTCATTCATATTCCTCTCTAAGTTGTTCATTCTTGTTATCATTTCCTCGAATCTTTTTTCAAATCTTTTTTCAAGGTTTTTAGTTTCTTTGCATTGATTTAGAACATGGTTTTTTAGCTCTCTGAAGTTTCTCATTATCCACCTTCTGAAGTCTGATTTCCTCATTTCATCACACTCATTTTTTGTCCCGCTTTGTTTTCTTGCTGGTGAGGAGTTTTCATCTTTTGTAGGAGGTGAGGTGTTCTGGTTTTGGGTGTTTTCCTTCTTACTGGTTTCTTTCCATCTTTGTGGATTTACCCACCTGTCATCTTAGTAGTTGCTGACTTTTCGATTGGGTCTCTGAGTGGATGCCCAGATTGTTGATGATGAAGTATTTCTGTTACTTAGTTTTCTTTCTAACAGTCTAGCCCCTCTGTTGTATGGCTGCTGAGGTCCACTCCAGGCCCTGCTTGTCTGGGGTACACCTGTAGCCGGTACAGAACAGTGAGGGATGCTACCAGTTTCTTCTGCTGCTATCTTTGTCCCAGAATGATGCCCACCAAATGTCAGTCTGATTAATCCTTTTTTGAGGTGACTCTTTGGATATACACATGTTAGGGAGCTACTTGAGGATACAGTATGTACTTTCTAGGAGCTCCAGTGCTGAGCTGTGAGCTCCGTTGTTCATTCAGGGTTGTTAGGTGGGTGCGTTTAGGTCTGCTGCAGCAGAACTTAAAAAAAAAACCTTTTTTTCCCTCAGATGCTCTGTCTCAGGGAGTTGGGGCTTTCTTTATGAGTATCTGTTGCACCATCCTGCCCAGCTAGGAGGCAGTCTAGTCACTGTTTGCCTCCCAAGGCTCTGATCTGCTACCATGGGGTCTGCCCTGCTGCTGTGGGGCTCCACCCTACTGTGGTGGGCTCCACCTTGTTGGCAGAGTGTCTCTGTTATGGTGGCTTGCCTCGGCAATGGCAGGTTGTTTCTGCAATGGGTGTGTACCTCAGTAGGGGTGCTATGCATCTATAGTGGCAGACACCCCTACCCCACCGAGCTGCACCATCCTGGATTCAGCTGAGCCCACAGTAAAACTCTCAACCCTGAGCATTTTGAATTGCCATTTTGTTTGTCCCTGTGGGGGTGGGACCCACTGAGCCTTATCACCTGGCTTTCTGCCTCAGAGTCCTCTCTCTCTCTCTCTCTCTCTCTCTCTCTCTTAAGTTGAACGGTTGACTCTCTCACAGGTGTTTCAGTCGCCTGCTGATAGGGCACTGGGATCTGTGTGATTTTCCATGCCATGGACCACTGCACCAGCTCAAATCACGCTTTTCAGGAATCTCCTGGTCTGGCTCACTGTCCATGTCTTGTTTAATCAGATGGATATGTTAATCTGCCCTCCCAAATCTCAGACTGCCAGTTTAACAGGGCACCCAGACCAGTGAGTTTTGTGTGGGCTGCCGTTGCGCCGCGGCACCGGCTGAAATGGCTGTGCAAGCCAAAAGGGCTGTACTGGTGTCCCATGTCTCTCCTACACCTGGGAATTTCCCCGTTCTGTGGGCAACAAAGGTCCATCTGAAAATGTGGCTAGGACTCACCCTTTGTGCCTTCACTGAGAGCTTCAATCCTGAGTTATTCCTACCGTGCCATCTTGCTGCCCTCAACATTTTTATCTACAGTCTCATGGAAAAGGCAATCAAGGTAAAACAAGGACACAGAATTTATAATTGAATGTTGAAAGAGATCATTTTTTAAAATGGCAAGTGAGATAAATAGGGAATATTCAGAAGATACAGGGGAAGATTTTCAGGTTACATTTCCATTCTGTGACTCCTAAAACCTTAGCTATACTTATTCTAATGGAAGACTAATTTTTAATTATTACTAAAAATAAGTACATTTTTTAAAAGATTATAAAAGTGAAGATATTGGACAAGGTTCATTTTATGGTGAAATTAGCCATGAATCAGAAAGCCAAGTTACTTTTATCAAGCACTTAACTCAGATTTTGAAAACAAAATACTATGGTGCAATACCAATTATTTTCATTTCATTTCCCTTTTGTAAATGCTTTGGAGAAAAGAGTTTTCCTGAAGTTATAGAAAACCTTCTCAGATATGAGATCAAGGTCACCACGACTGAATTTGATTTTAGTATATCTAATACTGAGGTTAAAATTCATAGCATTTTTTAAGTAATCATAAAAAAATACAAGCAAGATTTGTGGAAGAATAGCAAAAACAACATATCACTCTTTGGGCATCACTCAATCACCTGATGGCAGCCACTGCCCCAGAGACAGAAGAAAATGGGGAACAAAGAACAATATTTTAAAAGCCACTGAATAAACTTAATATTAGGCGACAAAACAGAACTTTAATCACCTTAATTACTCTGATTTCAGACAAATATTTAAGAAGCACCAACCTGTAAGAAAACAGCTTCAAAGTTAAACTACTTGGGTTTGAATCTCAGACCCGGTGTTGTTGCCTGGGTAAAAATGGCCACATCATTTAACCTCTCCAAGTTGAATATCCAATGAATGTTGGCTATCATTAATAATTAATTACCCAGCCCATGTCACATTAAAAGAGGCACATTTTGAATGAGACATTTGAGCCGCAGTGAGCACCAACAGCACACTATAAGACAGAAAGAGTGAAAAATAGAACTATAAAATTAGAAGCAAGAGGTCAATAAACAGGGCAATTTCCAGATCTTTAGCACTGTGGCCAAGAGATCGGTATACTTTAGTAGTCCCTGATGGCAGGAATAAGCTTAATAAGAAATGTACAGCTGAGACAATGGGGTCTTCTAAATATACAGTCATGTGGTCTGCAAATAGAAATAATGTGACTTCCTCTTTTCCTAACTGAATTTCTTTTTCTTGCCTGACTGCTTTTTCCTTTTCTTGCCTGATTGCTCTAGACCCCTTCCTTACACCTTATACAAAAATTAACTCCAGAAGGATTAAAGATTTAAACATAAGACCTACCATCATAAAAACCTAGGCAATACCATTCAAAATGTAGGCATAGGCAAAGATTTCATGAGTAAAACACCAAAAGCAATGGCAACAAAAGCCAAAATAGACAAATTGGATCTAATTAAACTTCAGAGCTTCTGCACAGCAAAAGAAACAATCATTAGTGTGAATCAGCAACCAACAGAATGAGAAAAAAAAATTTGCAACCTACCCATCTGACAAAGGGCTAATATTCAGAATCTACAAAGAACTAAAATAAATTTACAAGAAAGAAACAACCCCATCAAAAAGTGGGTGAAGAATATGAACAGACACTTTTCAAAAGAAGACATTTATGTGGCCAACAAACATATGAATAAAAATGCTGATTATCACTGGTCATTAGAGAAATGCAAATCAAAACCACATTGAGATACCATTTCATGCCAGTTAGAATGGTGATAATTAAAAAAGCTGAAGAAAACAGATGCCAGAGAGGATGTGGAGAAATAGGAATGCTTTTACACTGTTGGTGGGAGTGTAAATTAGTTCAACCATTGTGGAAGACAGTGTGGTGATTCCTCAAGGATCTAGAAATAGAAATTCCATTTGACCCATTACTGGATACATACCCAAAGGATTATAAATTGTTCTATTATAGACACATGCACATGTATGTTCGCTGCAGCACTGTTTAAATAGCAAAGACTTGAAACCAACCCAAATGCCCATCGATGGTAGACTGGACAAAGAAAATGTGGCACATATACACCATGGAATACTATGTAGCCATAAAAAGTGATGAGGTCCTGTTCTTTGCAGGGACATGGATGAATCTGAAAACCATCATTCTCAGCAAACTGACACAAGAACAGAAAACCAAACACTGCATGTTCTCACTCATAAGTGGATGTTGAACAATGAGAATACATGGACACAGGGAGGGGACATCACACAATGGGGTTCATTGGGGGATGGGAGACTAGGGGAGGGATAGGGGTTGGGGAGATTGGGGAGGGATAACATTAGGAGAAATATCTAATGTAAGTGATGGGGGGATGGAGGCAGAAAAACAGCATGGTATGTGTATATCTATGTAACAATCCTGCAAGATCTGCAAATGTACCCCAGAGTTTAAAATGTAATAAACACACACACACACACACACACACACACACACACACACACACAGTACAGAACATTTTTTAAGAAAGCAACAATATATTACCAAAACACAGTTTTTTTTAAAAATTCTAAAAATTAAGAGATATTCTATATTTCTGACTGAGAAGATTCAATATTTTAAAGGTGTTAGTGTGTCCCAAATTGATGTTTATGCTATGCAATTCTAACTGAAAGTCTAAACAAGATTATTATTTTATTTTGTAAGGGATTATACATGTGAAAGTAATGAATACATTTTAGAAAAAGAGAGAAGGAAGTAGGACTCATGCTTATGAATACCATAACATTTTAAAAGAATGTACTGATTTAAATAGTTTATCATGGGGCAAGAGTAGTCAAATTAAAAAAATAAATAAAGCCCCCAAATAGACCCTAATATCATATAAATTTAGGATTTTATAAGGTATTTTATAAGAAATACATGGGGAAAGGAAAGATCATTTAACAAATAGTTCTGGGATGATTGGACATATATTTGGAGTTATGGGTAAGTTGAGTTAAACTAAATTCATACTTTAATGTACTAAAATATATTAAAATTTAATATAAAAACTCAATCCTAATGTATTAGTTTGCTAGGGCTACTCTAACAAAGTACTGCATGCTGAGTAACTGAAACAACAGAAATTTGTATTCTCAGAGTTTTGGGAGCTAGAAGTCCAAGATCAAAGAGTCAACAGCATTGGTTTCTTCTCAGGCCCCTCCCCTTGGCTTGTAGACAGCTGTCTTCTCCCTCTGTCTTCACATAGTCTTCTCTCTGTGCATGTCTGTGTCCTAATTTCCTCTCCTTATAAGGATACCAGTCATATAGAATTAGGACTCACCCTAATGACCAAATTTTAACTTAATTACTTTAAAGACCCTATCTCCAAATACAGTCACATTCTGAGAGACTTGGGTTTAGGACTTCAATATATGAGTGGGGATGGGGGATTATTTAGTCCATAATCCTTCCTGTTCCTCTTCATGTTTTTTTCTTCTTTTCACTTCCCTTTGATATTTAACAGTTCACTCTTAAAGCCATTGACTGGAGCAGAATAAGGTTAGGTGTCCACATCAAAGACAAAGGAGATGCAGTAACCCAAATTTGGGTGTCAGAGCCTAAGCAGAATGAAAAGCACATCCATGTTGGGGCAAGGGTGTGATTCAATGAAGAAAACTGCACCAACCAAAGGGCAAAACGACCAACCAGTAATAAAATGGCAGGATCAAATTCACACATAACAATATTAATGTTAAATTTAAATGGCCTAAATGCCCCAATCAAAGGAGACAGATGGCAAAATGGATAAAAAGCCAAGAATCATCAGTGTGCTGTATTCAGGGGACCCAATTCATGTGCAAAGACACACATAGACTCAAAACAAAGACATGGAAGACAATTTACCAAGCAAATGGAGAGCAAAAAAAAAGAAGGGGTTGCAATCCTAGTCTCTGATAAAACAGACTTTCAACCAACAAAGATCAAAAGAGACAAAGAAGGGCATTACATAATGGCAAAACGATCAATACAACAAGAAGAGCTAACTATCCTAAATATATATACACCCAATACAGGAGCACCTAGACACATAAAGCAAATTCTCAATGATCTACAAAGAGATTTAGACACCCACACAATAATAGTGGCAGATTTTAACACTCCACTGTCAATATTAGACAGATCAATGAGAGAAAATCAACAAGGAAATCCAGGACATGCATACAGATCTGGACCAAGCAAACCTAATAGACATTTACAGAACTCTCCACCCCAAATCCACAGAATATGCATTCTGCTCAGCAACATATTGCACTTACTCTAAAATTGACCACATAATTGGAAGTATATCACTCCTTAGCAAATGCAAAAGGATGGAAATCATAACAAACAGTCTCTCAGACCACAGTGCAATCAAATTAAAACTCAGGATTGAGGTTCAATCCAAGATGGTCAAATAGGAATAGCTCCAAAGTGCAGTTCCCAACAAGAAGGAAGAGGATGAGTACTCACCACACTTCCAAACAAGTTTTTACTGCCCACAGACCAGGAGATTCCCATGCCAAAAAGCACCACAAGTTTTCAGCATGGCTGGTACCACAGCTGCCCAGAAACTCACACAAATCTGGGCAGTCATTTCAACTGGAGCCTGGAATTCCTGGGAGACGAAGCTGCCCATTCAACTGAAAGGGAGGGAACTGAGACATGAAGCCAGGTGATATGGCTCAGCAGGTACCACCCCCATAAAACAAGCAATCTGAAATGTTCTGCATTGACAGTTTCACAGCAAGCGCAGCTAGACCCGGGATGATACAGCTCAGTTGGGGGAAAGGTGTCCACCACTACCATGGCAATCTGAAGACCTAAAGATACCTGCCCAGCAGCTCTGCATGGAACAGTGAAGCTCCCAGCACAGCACTTGAGCTCCTATAAGGGACAGACTGTCTCCTCAAGCAGATCCCCAACTCCCATATACCCAAAGAGACACCTCATAAAGGAAAGCTCAGGCCAACATCTGGTGGGCACCCTTCTGGGAGAAGATAACAGAAGAAGAAACCAGCAGCAACCCTTACTGTTCTTCAGACCCCATGGGTAATCTCCAGGCAAGCAGGGTGCAGAATAGACCTCCAGCAGTGCTGCAGCAGTGGAGCCTGACTGTTAAAAGGAAAACTAAGAAACAGAAATAAATAGCTTCAACAAAAAGGATGTCCACTCAGAGATCCCATCTGAAAGTCACCAACTACAAAGACCACAGGTAGATTGAGCCACTAAGATGGAAAAAAAACAGTGCAGAAAGGATGAAAACACCAAAAACCAGAATACCTCTCCTCCTGCAAGGGATCACAACTCCTCACCAGCTAGGGATCAAAGATGGATGGAGAATGAAAATGATGAATTGACAGAAACAGGCTTCAGAAGGTGGATAATAACAGATTTCTCTGAGCTAAAAAAGCATATGCTAACCCAATGCAAAGAAACTAAGAACCTAGAAAAAAGTTAGTTGAGATGCTAACTGGAAAGAACAGCTTAGAGAAGAACAAAAACAACTTGATGGAGCTGAAAAACACTGCACAAGAACTTTATGAAGCAAGCATACACAACTTTCAATAGCCAAATCGACCAAGCAGAAGAAAGGATATCAGAGATTGAAGATAAACTCAATGAAATAAAATGAGAAGGCAAGATTAGAGAAAAAAGAGTGAAAAGAAATGAACAAAGCCTCCAAGAAATATGGGATTATGTGAAAATACCTAATCTATGTTTGATAGGTGTACCTGAATGTGATGGAGAGAATGAATCCAAGCTGGAAAACACTCTTCAGGATATTATCCAGGAGAACTTCCCCAACCTAGCAAGGCAGATCAAGATTCAAATACAGGAAATACAAAGCACACCACAAAGATATGAGCAACCCCAAGGCACATAATTGTCAGATTCACTAGGGTTGAAATGAAGGAAAAAATGATAAGCGCAGGCAGAGAGAAAGTTCGGGTTGCCGACAAAGGGAAGCCCATCAGACTCAGAGTGGAACTCTCTGCAGAAACCCTGTAAGTCACAAGAGATTGGAGGCCAATATTCAACAACCTTAAAGAAAAGAACTTTCAACCTTGATTTTTTTATATCCAGCCAAACTAAGCTTCAAAAGTGAAGGAGAAATAAAATTCATTTCTGAGAAGCAACTGCTGAGAGATTTCATCACCACCAGGCCTGCCTTACAAGAACTCCTCAAAGAAATGCTAAACAAGGAAAGGAACAAACAGTACCAGCCACTCCAAAAATGGACCAAATGGTAAGACCATCGACACAATGAAGAAAATGCATCAACTAATGGGCAAATCAACCCGCTAGCATCAAAATGGCAGGATCAAATTACACATAACCATATTAACCTTAATGTAAATGGGCTAAATGCCCCAATCAAAAGACACAGACTGGCAAATTGGATAAAAAGTCAAAAACATTCGTGTGCTGTATTCAAGAAACCCATCTTATGTGCAAGGACACACATAGGCTAAAAATAAAGGCATGGAGGAAGATTTATCAAGCAAATGGAGAGCAAAAAGAAAAGCAGAAATTGCAATCCTAGTCTCTGATAAAATGGACTTTCAACCAACAAAGATCAAAGAGACAAAGAAGGGCATTACATAATGGTAAAAGGATCAATGCAACAAGAAGAGCTAACGATCCTAAATATATACACACCCAATACAGGAGCACCCAGGTACATGAAGCAAGTTCTTTACAACATACAAAGAGACTTAGACTCCCACACAATAATAGTGGGAGACTTTAACACTGTCAAAGTGTTAAAGTCTCTCCACTGTCAATATTAGACAGATCAATGAGATAGAAAATTAACAAGGATATCCAGGACTGGAACTCAGATCTGGACCAAGCAGACCTAACAGACATCTACCAAAATCTCCACCCCAAATTTACAGAATATACACTCTTCTCAGAACTGCTTTGCATCTACTCTAAAATTGACCACATAATTGGAAATAAATCACTCCTTAGAACATGCAAAAGAATGGATATCATAACAAACAGTCTCTCAGACCACAGGACCATCAAATTAGAACTCAAAATTCAGAAACTAACTCAAAACTGCACAACTTCATGGAAACTGAACAAACTGCTTTTGAATATGAACTGGATAAATGATGAAATGAAAGCAGAAATAAAGATTTTCTTTGAAACAAATGAGAAGAAAGAAACAATGTACCAGTATCTCTGGGACACATTTAAAGCAGTCTCTAGACGGAAATTTGTAGAAAAAAAAAATGTCCACATGAGGAGCAAAAAAAAAATCTAAAATCTATAATCTGTCATTAAAATTGAAGGAACTAGAGGAGCAGAATCAAAAAAAATAACTCAAAAGCTAGCAGAAGACAAGAAATAACTAAGATCAGAGCAGAACTGAAGCAAATAGAGACACAAAAATCCTTCAAAACATCAATAAATCCAGGAGCTGGTTTTTCAAAAAGATCAACAAAACAGACCACTAGCAAGACTAATAAAAAAAAGAGAGAGAGAAGAATCAAATAGATGCAATTAAAAAAAAAGATAAAGGGGATATCACCACTGATTCCACAGAAATACAAACTACCATCAGAGATTACTGCAAACAACTCTATGCACACAAACCAGTAAATCTGAAAAATATGAATAAATTCCTAGACAGTGCACTATCCCAAGACTAAACCAGGAAGAAGTTGAAACCCTGAATAGACTGAAGAGACCAATAACAAGGGCTGAAGTTGAGGCAGCAATTAATAGCCTACCAAACAAAAAAAGGCCAGGTTCAGACAGGGTCACAGCCAAATTCAACCAGATGTACAAAGAGGAGCTGGTACCATTCCTTCTGAAACTATTCCAAACAATACAAAAAGAGGAAATCTTCCCTAACTCATTTTATGAGACCAGCATCATCCTGATACCAAAACCTAGCAAGACTCAACAAAAAAGAAAACTTCAGGCCAATAACCATGATGAACATAGATGCAAAAATCTTCAATAAAATACTGGCAAACCGATTGCAACAGCACATCAAAAAGTTTATCCACCATGATCAAGTAGGCCTCATCCGGGGATGCAAGACTAGTTCAACATATGCAAGTCCATAAATGTAATTCACCACATAAACAGAACCAAAAACAAAAACCACATGATTATCTCAATAGATGCAGAGAAAGCCTTCAAAAAATTCATCAGCCCTTTATGCTAAAAGCTCTCAATAAGCTAGGTATCAATGGAATGTATCTCTAAATAATAAAAGCTATTTACGACAAACCCACAGCCAATATCATACTGAATCAGCAAAAACTGGAAACATTCCCTTCGAAATCTGGCACTAGACAAGGATGCCTTCTCTCACCACTTCTATTCAATATAGTATTGGAAGTTCTAGCCAGAGCAATCAGGTAAGAAGAAGAAATAAACGGTATTCAATTAGGAAAGAAGGAAGTCAAACTGTCTCTATTTGCAGATGACATGATTATATATTTAGAAGACCCCATCATCTCAGCCCAAAATCTCCTGAAACTGATAAGCAACTTTGGCAAAGTCTCGGGATACAAAATCAACATGCAGAAACCACAGGCATTTCAATACACCAATAACATACAAATAGCCAAATCAAGAGCGAACTCCCATTTACAACAGCTACAAAGAGAATAAAATTCCTAGGAATACAACTAACAAAGAATGTAAAGGAACTCTTCAAGAAGAACTATGAACAACTGCTCAAGGAAATAAGAGAAGACACAAACAGATGAGAAAACAGTCCATGCTCAGAGTTAGGAAGAATCAATATCATGAAAATGGCTATACTGCCCAAAATAATTTACAGATTCAACGCTATCCCCATCAAGCTACTAATGACCTTCAGAGAATTGGAAAAAAAACACCTAAAACTTCATATGGACCAAAAGAGAGCCTGCACAGCCAAGACAATTCTAAGCAAAAAGAACAAAGCTGGAGGCATCACACTATCTGACTTCAAACTATCCTACAAGGCTACAGTAATCAAAACAGCATGGTACTGGTACCAAAACAGAGACATAGACCAATGGAACAGAACAGAGGCCTTGGAAGCAACACCACACATCTAAAACCATCTGATTTGACAAACCTGACAAATACAAACAATGGGGAAAGGGTTGCCTATTTAATAAATGGTGTTGGAAAAACTGGCTAGCAATGTGCCGAAAGCAGAAACTGAACCCCTTCCTGACACCTTAGGCTAAAATTAATTCCAGATGGATGAAAGACTTACACATAAAACTTAACACCATAAAAACCCTAGAAGAAAACCTAGGCGAAACCATTGAAGACACAGACACAGACAATGACTTCATGACTAAAACACCAAAAGCAATGACAACAAAAGCCAAAATAGACCAAAAAAAAAAAAACAGCAAAAGAAACAATCATTAGTGTGAAATGGCAACTAATAGAATGAGAAAAAATTTTTGCAATCTACCCATCTGATGAAGGGCTAATATTCAAAATCTACAAAGAACTAAAACAGATTTACAAGAAAAAAAACAAACAAACAAACCCACTCAAAAGTGGGCAAAGAATATGAATGGACACTTCTCAAAAGAAGACATATATGAGGACAAAAAAAACATATGAAAAACTGCTCATCATCACTGGTCATTAGAAAAATGCAAATCAAAACCACATTGAGATACCATTTCACACCAGTTATAATGGCCATCATTAAAAAATATGGAGACAACAGATGTTGGAGAGGTTTTGGAGAAATAGAAACACTTTCATAGTGTTGGTGGGGGTGTAAGTTAGTTCAACTATTGTGGAAGACAGTGTGGCAATTCCTCAAGGACCTAGAAATAGATATACCATTAACCCAGCAATCCCATTCCTGGTTATATACCCAAAGGATTATAAATCATTCTATTATAAAGACACATGCACACATATGTTCATTGTGGCACTGTTCACAATAGCAAAGACTTGAAACCAACCCAAATGCCCATCCATGATAGACTAGATAAAGAAAATGTGGCACATATATACCATGGAATACTATGCAGCCATAAAAAATGATGAGTTCTGTTCTTTGCAAGGACATGGATGAATCTGGAAACCATCATTCTCAACAAACTGACATGAGATCAGAAAATCAAACACTACATGTTCTCACCCATAGGTGGGTGTTGAATAATGAGAACACATGAACAGAGAGGGGGAGCATCACACACTATGGTCTGTTGCAGGGGGCCAGGGAAGGGACAGTGGGGGTGGGAGGGTGGGGAGGGATAACATGGGGAGAAATGCCAGATATAGGTGATGAGGGGATCAAGGCAGCAAATCACCTTGTCATGTATGTACCTATGCAACAATCCTGCATGATCTGCACATGTACCCCAGAACCTAAAGTACGATTAAAAAAAACAATAGAGAAGACAAAATTATTGAATGCAGGAATGGGGGAAAAAAAGACTGTTTAGTACTATTTAGACAGTATCTTATAGAAATTTTACGGTATAAGTGGTCTAGCTTTTATTCATTTCTAATATACAATTATTTTCATTTTTATTTGACTTTAGTGCAAAGGGCTTTTAGAAAAATATTTTTGAAAGTTCAAATGTGTAGGTTACATTTTTAATTTTTTGTTAGTTTTTATTTTCTTCCTTTCAAGTGTTCAGAAAATGTAGCATACATTTTACTTTATGAAATCACTGAAATTTTTGTGTGACTAATAAATGTGATCACTTTATAAATGTTACTTCATAATTTTAATAGAATAAATATTTTTAAATGGTAGGCACAAGGAGAGAAAAAAACTGTTAATTTTATTATTCAAATTCCCTACAGATCTACTTTTTGCTTTTTGTTTGATAGGTCAGATGCTGAGAGATCCAAGTTGAAGTCTCACACTATCATTCTGATTTTGTAGATTTATTTGTGGTTTTGAATAAAGCAGTGCTATATGGTAAAGTGAGTTGGCATAAATGCTTTGTAGAAGTGATTTTAAGATAAATATTTATAAACAGCAAAGTGAGGTAGAGAAGAGAAGAAAGGGAATTCAAGACTGTTAAGACAACTTCTGAAAAGACACAGAGTACATTAAAGAAATGACAACCTCAATTCATTCTGGCTTTTAGTCCCCTGCTTTTTCAAAAGTTAGGCAGTAACACTCTGCAGGGAGGTGAGCTCCTGTTCAGATACATGGGATTAACAAAACTGTATTTTGTTGTTGTTTCTCAAAACAAGTTTAAGGATGGACATACTTTTAGCAAATGAGACCTATGGAGAAGTTAGCTGGAGCCTTCTTGGAAAAGATGTTCCTCTCTGACTTAAAAGAAAAGAAAATGCAAACAGAAACTCTTCCTTTTCTCGGATGTGACTGTATGAAGCCTGGCTGGGGTTGAACATAAGGCCACATCCGGCACTTATGGAATGCAAGCTAAACATTAAAATGCTGTGTCCTCGTGTAGCTGAAGTATCAACACTGTCTGCCACTGGGCTTTCTGTTATACAAATAATATATGTCCTTATTATTTAAGCCATTTTTAGTTCAGGATTGTATGCTTTTGGCTGATATACTAATACAAATAAAAAGAATATACTTTTCGGAAACATCTAGAGGTCTAATAGGGTTGGCACAGAAAGCAAATTGAAGAGTGTAATAGGAGAAAGAAAGACTGAACACATTTTAAAGAGCTTTAGATGCTATGCTCCTAAACTTCTCTGTAAACAATGGGGAATTCTGTATCTGCTTACATGCAGGAAAGAGCATTCTGGAAGAGATTAGAAAGGCTGAAACTAGAGGCTCAGAAACAGAGATAAATCTAAGGTTTTCAACCAAAGGTATTCTACCATCCCCTTATTTCCAGGGCACTGTAAGAAATCACCTGGTCCTTCCCTTACTCTCTTACTTTCCTCCTTCCCTGTCTCACTCTCTCCCTCTGTCCCTTATGTCCCATGCTTGACAAATGGCAGGTCACTGATAAGTTACGTAAATCTGTTTACAGATTACCTTGGAAATACCATGAGAATGTGTATTGTAATTTTGGCTAGAATAAAGTTGATGTCCTACAGGAAGAGCAACAAATCCATGGCTGAAAATGCAGAATTAGAAACTAAAGAAGTGGTTAAAAAGAAGTACAGAAAGAGATTACAGTTTGTAAACAGGTGTATTTCCTAAATTTTTTACTTTTCTCTCCTCTTTCTCCAGATTATACTCTCAGCCTCAAAATCAATAATCTTGCTCTTGCTCATGAGAACCTCAGACAGCAACAAAGTCAATATTTCTACCTATCACTTGCTATTTAGTATTTTTATGTCTATAATTTCAGAAACCCTGACAATGTCGTATTACAAAGTTTAGAAGCATGTTAAGAAATTTTGGGTACCTATGCATACAATAGGTCTCTACTAAAAGTACAAAAATTAGCCTGATGTGGTAGCACATGCCTGTAGTCCCAGCTACTTAGGAGGCTGAGGCAGGAGAATTGCTTGAACCGAGAGGCAGAGGTTGCAGTGAGTCAAGATCATGTCATTGCACTCCAGCCTGGGCAACAGAGAAAGACTCTGTCTCAAAAAAAATAAAACATGGTAATGAAGAACAATCTTAAGAACTGATTAAATATGTCCTCAAAGAAAATGAGCAGAACAATCTAAATAATCCTAGAACATATAGTTTAGGTGACATTATTTTTTCATATTTAGAAAATCACAAGTAATTAAGAAGCATTTCATTTTGCTTTGATTGACATATGCACAGCACCTTGTTAAAAGGTAAACAACTAGAATCTGCACAGAAAAACAAAATATGTATCGACAGAGTAAACAACCTACAGAACGGGAGAAAATATCTGTAAACTATGCATCCAACAAAGGACTAATATCCAGAATCTATAAGAAACTTATAGAATTTAACAAGCAAAAAAAAGCCCCATTAAATAGTGGGCAAAGGACATGAATAGACACTTAAAAAAAGACATACACATAGCCAACAAACGTGAAAAAATGCTCAACATCACTAATCATCAAAGCGATGCAAATCAAAACTACAATGAGATATCACCTCACACCAGTCATAATGGCTATTAAAAAAAGACAAACATTAGAAATTGGAAAGTTTGTGGAGAAAAGGGAATGCTTATACACTATTGGTGGGAATGCAAATTAGTTCAGCCCCTGTGAAAAGCACTTTAAAGATTTTGCAAAGAACTAAAAATGGAATTACCATTTGACTCAGCAATCCCATTGCTGGGTATATACCTAAAGGAAAATAAATTGTTATACCAAAAAGACACCTGCACTTGTGTGTTCATCACAGCCCTAGACACAACAGAAAAGACATGGAATCAACCCAGGTTTCCATCAATGGTGGATTGGATAAAGAAAATGTGGCACATATACACCATGGAATACTACACCGCCATAAAAAATAATGAAATCATGTCCTTTGCAACATGGATGCAGCTGCAGGCCATTAACCTATGCAAATTGACACAAAAGCAGAAAATTAAAACCACGTGTTCTCACTTATAAGTGGGAACTGAACACTGACTACACAGAGACACAAAGATAGGAGCAATAAACACTGAAAATCCCAAAAGGAGGAAAGGAGAGAGGGAGGGAAGAGTTAAAAAAAACTACCTACTGGGTACTACATTCACTACTTAGGGAAAGGAAGCATTAGACACTCATACATTAGCATCTCAAAATATACTCTTGTAACAAACCTGCACGTTTATCCCTAAATATCTTTTTTTTTTTTTTTTTTTTTTTTTTGAGACGGAGTTTCACTGGTTACCCAGGCTGGAGTGCAATGGTGCAATCTCGGCTCACCACAACCTCCGCCTCCTGGGTTCAGGCAATTCTCCTGCCTCAGCTTCCTGAGTAGCTGGGATTACAGGCACACGCCACCATGCCCAGCTAATTTTTTTTTTTTTGTATTTTTAGTAGAGACGGGGTTTCACCAAGTTGACCAGGATGGTCTCGATCTCTTGATTTCGTGATCCACCCACCTCAGCCTCCCAAAGTGCTGGGATTACAGGCTTGAGCCACCGCGCCCGGCCTATCCCTAAATATCTTTTTAAAAAACAGAATTTTATAAACAATAAAACCCTATAATTTAAAAAAAAATAGATGATACACAACTGATAGTAGCCTACTGGAAGTCCATCAAGTAAAAGCGCAACCATTTAGCTCTGCAGCACTGCTTCAAAATGTGCAACGAAGTACTCCCAAATTCATAGAAAACTGCAAAAACAAAAATTAAAAGAACTTTTCATAAAGCTGCAATAACAAAAAGAAACTCTTGAGGGGAAATGGATTTTTTTAGTTGGATTTTGGCCAGAACTCTCCTTTCAAGAAGTAATGAATTTTTCTTCAGCAACAGAAGTCTAAAAAAGCCAGTGTGGGGCAACTTTAAGTCCACAATAATAGCCACAATTTATTAAGCCCTGTGCTCAGATCAGATGTTTTATAGTAGTTATTTTGAATCCTCACAACTCTACACAGTAGGTACTATTTTCCTCATTTTACATAAGAAAAGAAAGAAAGAAAGAAAGACTCTAGCAGATTATATATGTAGTCCAAAGTTAAACAGACAATTGGAGAGCAGAAATTTGAACCTAGTTCTTCTAACTCCAAAACCCATTCACTTTTGACTATACCACACTGTTCCTAAAGGATTTAAAAGGCTGAAATAGATTGCCGAGGTGGTGATCCACCTAGGGATGACACTCTGATTTCTGCTGGAGAAGCTAAAAATAACCAGAGGGTTACAAGTTACTTGAGAGCAGAATTACTCACTTTGTATCCCACCTATTTGGTTTGTTCAGTCACTACAACTAACTAGTAATATCAGCAAGATGACAGACTAGAAGCCTCTGGCACTCATCCCCCTCACAAAATAACTGAAGGGGAGCATCACAGTGCATCAGAGAAGTAGCAGAAATTTTTGGCGAGTACAGAAATTCAGGATGGCCACATCGAGAATCAGAAAAAATATCAGGACACCACCATCCCTTCCCCATCTGAAATAAGCTCGAAACCTGTAGGAACTTCTTTCTTAGGAAAGGAGATAAGCAAGAGGATCACAGCAACTCCCAGCAACCCCTACAGACCTCATAACTGGAGTCATTTGCAATCTTTTTTTTTTTTAAGGCAGTGTCTCTCTCTGTCACCAGGTGCCAGCCTGGAGTGCAGTGGTGCAATCTCGGCTCACTGCAACTTCCGCCTCCCGGGTTCAAGCAATTCTCCTGCCTCAGCCTCCTGAATAGCTGGGACTATAGGCATGCGCCACCATGCCCAGCTAACTTTTATATTTTTAGTAGAGATGGGGTTTCACCATGTTGGCCAGGATAGTCTCGATCTCTTGACCTCGTGATCCGCCCGCCTATGCTTCCCAAAGTGTCACATGCAATCTTTTTTTTTTTTTTTTCAATTTTTATTGCATTATAGGTTTGGGGGTACATGTGCAGAACGAGCAAGATAGTTGCATAGGTACACACATGGCAGTGTGCTTTGCTGCTTTCCTCCCCTTCACCCACACTTGGTATTCATCCCCAGGCTATCCCCCCAGCCCCCCCCTGCTGTCCCTCCCCCATTCCCCCCAACAGTCCCCAGTGTATAGTAGACCGCCTCTCTGTGTCCACGTGTTCTCATTTTTCTCACCCACCTATGAGTGAGTATATGCGGTATTTCTTTTTCTGTTCTTGTGTCAGTTTGCTGAGAATGATGTTCTCCAGATTCATCCATGTCCCTACAAAGGACACAAACTCATCATTTTTGATTGCTGCATAATATTCCATGGTGTATATATGCCACATTTTCCCAGACCAGTCTATCATCGTTGGGCATTTGGGTTGGTTCCAGGTCTTTGCTATTGTAAACAGTGCTGCAATGAACATTTGTGTGCATGTGTCCTTATAGTAGAACGATTTAGAGTCCTTTGGATACATACCCAGTAATGGGATTGCTGGGTCAAATGGAATTTCTATTTCTACGCCACACTGTCTTCCACAATGGTTGAACTAATTTACACTCCCACCAACAGTATAAGAGTGTTCCTATTTCTCCACATCCTCTCCAGCATCTGCTGTCTCCAGATTTTTTAATGATCGCCATTCTAACTGGTGTGAGATGGTATCTCAATGTGGTTTTGATTTGCATCTCTCTAATGACCAATGACGATGAGCACTTTTTCATATGTTTGTTGGCCTCATGTATGTCTGCTTTTGTAAAGTTTCTGTTCATATCCTTTGCCCATTTTTGAATGGGCTTGTTTGTTTTTTTCCTGTAAATCTGTTTGAGTTCTTTGTAAATTCTGGATATCAGCCCTTTCTCAGATGTGTAAACTGCAAAGATTTTTTCCCATTCTGATGGTTGCCGATTCACTCTAGTGACTGTTTCTTTTGCCGTGCAGAAGCTGTGGAGTTTGATTAGGTCCCATTTGTCTATTTTGGCTTTTGTTGCCAATGCTTTTGGTGTTTTGTTCATGAAGTCTTTGCCTACTCCTATGTCCTGAATGGTTTTGCCTAGATTTTCTTCTAGGGTTTTTATGGTGTCAGGTCTTACGTTTAAGTCTTTAATCCATCTGGAGTTAATTTTAGTGTAAGGTGTCAGGAAGGGGTCCAGTTTCTGCTTTCTGCACATGGCTAGCCAGTTTTCCCAACACCATTTATTAAATAGGGAATCCTTTCCCCATTGCCTGTTTTTGTCTGGTTTATCAAAGATAATATGGTTGTAGATGTGCTGTGTTGCCTCCGATGCCTCTGTTCTGTTCCATTGGTCTATATCTCTGTTTTGGTACCAGTACCATGCTGTTTTGATTACTGTAGCCTTGTAGTATAGCTTGAAGTCTGGTAGCGTGATGCCTCCCGCTGTGTTCTTTTTGCTTAGAATTGACTTGGCTATGCGGGCTCTCTTTTGGTTCCATATGAAATTCATGGTGGTTTTTTCCAGTTCTGTGAAGAAATTCAATGGTAGTTTGATGGGGATAGCATTGATTGTGTAAATTACTTTGGGCAGTATAGCCATTTTCACGATATTGATTCTTCCTAACCACGAACATGGAATGTTTCTCCATCTGTTTGTGTCCTCTCTTATTTCATTGAGCAGTTGTTTGTAGTTTTCCTTAAAGAGGTCCCTTACATTCCTAGGGAGTTGTATTCCTAGGTATTTTATTTTCTTTGTAGCAATTGTGAATGGCAGTTCGTTCTTGATTTGGTTCTCTTTAAGTCTGTTATTGGTGTATAGGAATGCTTGTGATTTTTGAACATTGATTTTATATCCTGAGACTTTGCTGAAGTTGCTTATCAGTTTCAGGAGCTTTTGGGCTGAGGTGATGGGGTCTTCTAGGTATACTATCATGTCGTCTGCAAAGAGAGACAATTTGGCTTCCACCTTTCCTATTTGAATACCCTTTATTTCTTTTTCTTGCCTGATTGCTCTGGCTAGAACTTCCAGTACTATGTTGAATAGAAGTGGTGAGAGAGGGCATCCTTGTCTAGTGCCGGATTTCAAAGGGAATGCTTCCAGTTTTTGCCCATTAAGTATGATATTGGCTGTTGGTTTGTCATAAATAGCTTTTATTACTTTGAGATATGTTCCATCAATACCAAGTTTATTGAGGGTTTTTAGCATAAAGGGCTGTTGAATTTTGTCAAATGCCTTCTCTGCATCAATTGAGATAATCATGTGGTTTTTGTTTTTGCTTCTGTTTATGTGGTGAATTACATTTATAGACTTGCGTATGTTGAACCAGCCTTGCATCCCCAGGATGAATCCTACTTGATCATGATGGATAAGTTTTTTAATGTGCTGTTGCAGTCGGTTTGCCAGTATTTTATTGACGATTTTTGCATCTATGTTCATCATGAATATTGGCCTGAAGTTTTCTTTTCTTGTTGAGTCTCTGCCAGGTTTTGGTATCAGGATGATGTTGGTCTCATAAAATGATTTGGGAAGGGTTCCCTCTTTTTGAATTATTTGGAATAGTTTCAGAAGGAATGGTACCAGATCCTCTTTGTGTGTCTGGTAGAATTCAGCTGTGAACCCATCTGGACCTGGGCTTTTTTTGTGTGGTAGGCTCTTAATTGCTGCCTCAACTTCTGACCTTGTTATTGGTCTATTCATAGTTTCGGCTTCCTCCTGGTTTAGGCTTGGGAGGACACAGGCGTCCAGGAATTTATCCATTTCTTCCTAATTTACTAGTTTATGTGCATAGAGTTGTTTGTAGTATTCTCTGATGATGGTTTGAATTTCTGTGGAATCTGTGGTGATTTCCCCTTTATCGTTTTTTATTGCATCTATTTGGTTGTTCTCTCTCTTCTTTTTTATCAGTCTGGCTAGTGGTCTGTCTATTTTGTTGATCTTTTCGAAAAACCAGATCTTGGATTTATTGATTTTTTGAAGGGTTTTTCATGTCTCTATCTCCTTCAGTTCTGCTCTGATCTTAGTTATTTCTTGTGTTTGGCTAGGTTTTGAGCTTTTTTGATCTTGCTCCTCTAGCTCTTTCAATTTTGATGATAGGGTGTCAATTTTGGATCTCTCCACTCTTCTCATGTGGGCACTTATTGCTATATATTTTCCTCTACAGAATGCTTTAAATGTGTCCCAGAGATTCTGGTACATTGTGTCTTCATTGTCGTTGGTTTCAAAGAACTTCTTTATTTCTGCCTTCATTTCATTGTTTATCCAATCAACATTCAAGAGCCAGTTGTTCAGTTTCCATGAAGCTGTGTGGTTCTGAGTTATTTTCTGAATTCTGAGTTCCAACTTGATTGCACTATGGTCTGAGAGACTGTTTGTTATGATTTCAGTTGTTTTGCATTTGCTGAGGAGTGCTTTACTTCCAATTATGTGGTCAATTTTGGAGTAGGTGTGATGTGGTGCTGAGAAGAATGTATATTCTGTGGATTTGGGGTGGAGAGTTCTGTAAATGTCTATCAGGTTTGCTTGTTCCAGGTCTGAGTTCAAGTCCTGAATATCCTTGTTAATTTTCTGTCTGGTTGATCTGTCTGCTATTGACAGTGGAGTGTTAAAGTCTCCCACTATTATTGTGTGGGAGTCTAAGTCTCTTTGTAAGTCATTAAGAACTTGCCTTATATATCTGGGTGCTCCTACATTGGGTCCATATATATTTAGAATCGTTATCTCTTCTTGTTGTATCGATCCTTTTACCATTATGTAATGACCTTCTTTGTCCCTTTTGATCTTTGTTACTTTAAAGTCTATTTTATCAGAGATGAGAATTGCAACTCCTGCTTTTTTTTGCTCTCCATTTGCTTGGTAAATCTTCCTCCATCCCTTTATTTTGAGCCTTTGTGTATCTTTGCATGTGAGGTGGGTTTCCTGGATACAGCACACCGATGGGTTTTGGTTTTTTATCCAATTTGCCAGTCTGTGTCTTTTGATTGGTGCATTTAGCCCATTTACATTCAGGGTTAATATTGTTATGTGTGAATTTGATATTGCCATTTTGATGCTAGCTGGCTGTTTTGCCCATTGGTTCATGTACATTCTTCATTTTCTTGATGGTCTTTAGCATTTGGTATGCTTTTAGGATGGCTGGAACTGGTTGTTTCTTTCTCTGTGTAGTGCCTCTTTCAGGAGCTCTTGTAAAGCAGGCCTAGTGGTGACAAAAATCTCTGAGTACTTGCTTGTTCGTGAAGGATTTTATTTTTCCTTCACTTATGAAGCTCAGTTTGGCTGGATATGAAATTCTGGGTTGAAAGCTCTTTTCTTTAAGGATGTTGAATATTGGCCCCCACTCTCTTCTGGCTTGTAGAGTCTCTGCCGAGAGATCTGCTGTGAGTCTGATGGGCTTCCCTTTGTGGGTGACCTGACCTTTCTCTCTGGCTGCCCTTAGTATTTTCTCCTTCGTTTCAACCCTGGTGAATCTGACGATTATGTGCCTTGGGGTTGCTCTTCTTGCAGAGTATCTTTGTGGTGTTCTCTGTATTTCCTGGAGTTGAGTATTGACCTGTCTTGCTAGGTTGGGGAAATTTTCCTGGATAATATCCTGAAGAGTGTTTTCCAGCTTGGATTCATTCTCTTCATCACATTCTGGTACACCTATCAAACATAGGTTGGGTCTCTTCACATAGTCCCACATTTCTTGGAGATTTTGTTCATTCCTTTTTGTGCTTTTTTCTTTAATCTTGGTTTCTCATTTTATTTCATTGAGTTGATCTTCAACTTCTGATATTCTTTCTTCTGCTTGGTCAATTCGGCTGTTGAAACTTGTGCATGCTTCGCGAAGTTCTCGTGTTGTGTTTTTCAGCTCCTTCAATTCATTCATATTCCTCTCTAAGTTGTCCATTCTCGTTATCAATTCCTCGAATCTTTTTTCAAATCTTTTTTCAAGGTTCTTAGTTTCTTTGCACTGGTTTAGAACATGTTCCTTTAGCTCACTGAAGTTTCTCATTATCCACTTTCTGAAGTCTGATTCCGTCATTTCGTCACATTCATTCTCCATCCACCTTTGTTCCCTTGCTGGTGAGGAGTTTTGGTCCTTTTTTGGAGGTGAGGCATTTTGGTTTCAGGTGCTTTCCTCCTTTTTGCGCTGGTTTCTTCCCATCTTTATGGATTTATCCACCTGTCTTCTTAGTAGTGGCTGATTTTTCAATTGGGTCTCTGTGTGGACACTGAGATTGTTGATGATGAAGTATTTCTGTTACTTAGTTTTCCCTCTAATGATCTATCCTCTCTGCTGTATGAGTGCTGAGGTCCACTCCAGGCCCTGCTTGTCTGGGGTATACCTGCAGCAGCTGCAGAACAGTGAGGGATGATACCAGTTTCTTCTTCTGTTGCCCTTGTTCCAGAATGATGCCAGCCAAATGTCAGTCTGATTAGTCCTTTTCTGGGGTGACTCCTTGGATATACAGGGGTCAGGGAGCTGCTTGAGGAGACAGTCTGTGCTTTATAGGAGCTCCAGTGCTGAGCTGTGAGCTCCGTTGTTCATTCAGGGTTGTTGGGAGGTTATGTCTGCTGCAATAGAACTCATAAAACACCACTCTTTTTTTTTTTTCACCCTTAGATGCTCTGTCTCAGGGAGTTGGGGCTTTCTTTATGAGTATCTGTTGCACTGTCCTGCCCCACTAGGTGGCAGTCTATTCACTATTTGCCTGCCGGGGCTCTGACCTGCTAGCACAGGTCTGCCCTGTTGCTGCCTGGTGGAGTCTCTCTGTTATGGCAGGTTGCCTCAGCAACGGCAGGCTGCGTCAGTCCTGGGCGGTACTTAAGTGGGGGTGCACTTCATCAGCAATGGTGGACACCCCTCCCTGACCGGGCTGCACCGTCCTAAATGCCGGCAACAAAACTCTCAGCCCCAAGCGCCTCCAGTTGCCACCCTGCTTGTCCCTGTGAGCGTGGGACCCGCCGAGCCCGATCACCCAGCTCCCTGCCTCAGAGTCCATCCTCTCTCTCTCTCTCTTCCTCTCCCCAAGCTAAAAGGTCGACTCTCTCACTGGCGCCCCAGGAGCCTGCCGATAGGGCACTGGGATCCGTGAGATCTCCCGTGCCACTGCCCACTACCCTGGCTCAGATCATGCTTCCCAGGAAACTCCTGGTCTGGCTCATTGTCCAAGTCCCGTTCAATCAGATGGACATGCCAATCTGCCCTTCCAAATCTCAGATTGCCGGTTTAACAGGGCACCCAGACCAGTGAGTTCCACGCCGGGTCCCGCTGCAGCGCCGGCTGAAGAGGCAGCGGGAGCCGGCTGCGTTAGCCGGCTGCTAGCGTCCCGTGTCTCTCCCACACCTGGGACTTTCAACGCTCTGTGGGCATAAAAGGAACATCCGAGAATGCAGCTAGGACTCACCCTCTGCACCTTCACTGAGAGCTGCAATCCTGAGTCACCTCTATGACGCCATCTTGCCTCCCTCCCCCACATGCAATCTTTACAGGCACAGACATTAAGCCCAGCTGAGTGAGCTGGCTAGAGTCCACATAGCCATGATCCCTCCAGAAAAGATGCCAACACTGTCCCTTACCCTCTGTGGCCCACATGGCTACTACACTAAGCAACTTGGAAGTGGAACTACAGCTGTACTGTGTCTTGCTCTGGAGACAAGTAGCCATGCCTCTCCTTCATACCTGAGACTAAGCCACCACCAAACCACCCCAGCCCAAAGGCCTGATATCCCTGACAGCAGAATTCATACTCAGAGCCATCAGCATCTGTTACACTCTTTTCCATGGGACCAAGCAGAGGTTGCCATCTACTTCTTCCCCCAACCCCTTGGGCCAAAGCTGAAGCAGCACCCTGCATCCTGAGAAACAGTACCTTGGCAACTCAGAGCAATCATGCCTCCCAGGTGCCTAAATTGAAGCACTGCTCTGCCTCTAAAGAAATAGTGCCTGGTCACCCAGAGCAGTCATGCTTCATGGTACCTAAGCTGAAGCTCCACCCTGCATCCCAAGGATAAAGTGCCTGGGCCCCCCAGAGTAGTCATGACACCCAGGCCTGAAACATACTGACACCTGGAACCCTGGGGAACTGGTGCCCTGATTGAGCTGAGCAGCTGAACATCCTGGAGCTGGTTTGATATCGTATCCTCTGAAAACAGCACTGGCTGAGCTGAGACACCCCATGTTGGGTGTGTATGTATTTAGGATAGTTCAGTCTTCTTCTTAAATTCAGCCCTTTAACACTATCTAATCCCCTTGTATTTTTTGATCATTGTTGGTTTAAAGTCTGTTTTGTCTGAAATTAGACAGCAACCTCTACTTTTTTCTGTTTTTCATCTGCTTGGTAGATTTTCCTTCATCCTTTTGCTTTGAGTCTATGAATGTCATTGCATGTGAATGGGGCCTTTCGATACAGCATATTATTGACTCTTCCTTCTTTATTCAACTTGCCACTCTATAACTTTTAATTGGGGCATTTAGCTCCCTTACATTTAAGGTTAGTATTTATAAGTGTAGATTTTATTCGGTCATCTTGTTGTTGTCTGGTTATCACGCAGACTTGTTTCTGTGGTTGCTTTATAATGTCACTGGTCTATGTACTTAAGTGTATTTTTTTAGTGGCCAGTAGTGGTCTTTCCTTTCAATATTTAGCACCTCCTTCAGGACCTCTTATAAGGCAGGTCTGATGGTAACAAATTTTCTTAGCATTTGCTTGTCTGAAAAGGATCTTATTTCTCCTCCACTTATAAAGTTTAGTTTGGTTGTATATGAAATTCTTGGTTGGAATTTCTTCTCCTTAAGAATGCTGGATATGAGCCCCCGTCTCTTCTAGCTTGTAAGGGTTTTGCTGAAAGGTCTACTGTTAGCCTGTTGGGGTTCTCTTTATAGGTGACCTAACCCTTCTCTCTGGATTCCCTTAACATCTTTTTTTTTTTTTTTTTTTTTTTTTTTTGAGATGGAGTTTCACTCTTGTTACCCAGGCTGGAGTGCAATGGTGCAATCTCGGCTCACTGCAACCTCCGCCTCCTGGGTTCAGGCAATTCTCCTGCCTCAGCCTCCTGAGTAGCTGGGATTACAGGCACCCACCACCGTGCCCAGCTAATTTTTTGTATCTTTAGTAGAGACGGGGTTTCACCATGTTGACCAGGATGGTCTCGATATCTTGACCTCATGATCCAACCGCCTGGGCCTCCCAAAGTGCTGGGATTACAGGCTTGAGCCACCGCGCCCAGCCTCCCTTAACATCTTTTCTTTCATTTTAACCTCAGAAAATCTGACAACTATGTGTTTTGTAGTTGGTCTTCTTGCGTAGTATTTCACAGGGGTTCTCTGCAGTTTCTGAATTTGAATGTTGGGTTCGCTAGCAAGGTTGGGGAAATTTTTATGGATGATATCTTAAAATATGTTTTCCAAGGCACCTGCTTTCTCTCCCTTTCTTTCAGTGATGCCACTGAGTCATAGATTTTTTTCACTTTACGTAATCCTGTATTTCTCAGAAGTTGTTTAACCTTTTTTGTTGCTTTTCCTTTATTTTTGTCTGAGTTATTTCAGAGATTCAGTCTTCAAACTCTGGAGTTCTTTTCTCAAATTGGTTGATTCTGCTGTTAATACTTGCAGTTGTATTCTAAAATATTAATACTTTTAGTGAATTTACTGGCTCTATCAGATCAGTTTGGTTCTAACGTACAATGGCCATTTTACCTTTTATCTCCTGTATCATTTTATTGCTTTCCTTAGAATCCTCGCATTGGGATTCAACTTTCTCCTGAATATCAATGATCTTCATTCCTATCCATATTCTGCAATCTATTTCTGTCATTTCAGCCATGTCAGCCTGGTTAAGAACTATTGCTTAGGAACTAGTAAAATCATTTAGCGGTAAGAGGACTGGCTTTTTGAGTTGCCAGAATTCTTTCTCATCTTTGTGAGCTGATGTTCCCTCAATCTTTGAAATTACTGTCTTTTGGGTAGATTGTTTTTCTTTTAGCCTTTTTAAAAATTTTTTATTACATTATGTTCTGGGGTACGCAAGGGTTTGATTGTGGTATAAGGTGGGTTCAGTCAATCGGCTTTACTTCTGGAAGATTTTAGGGGGCCAAAGCTCAGCTCAGGACTCCTGTATTGCATTCTCTGTGGTGGGGACTGGTATCAAACTCCCAGCTTTGTTATGTGGCTCCTCAATGTTAGGAACCTACTGCACTGGAGGGGCCAATGTGTTTCCAGACTGCTGGTGGCGCCAGCCAAAGCACTTCATTAGGCAGTGGCAGCAGGATTCATATTCATTCACATTTGCCAGCAGCAGCAGCACTGCAGCAGGGTGCATGCTTGTTTGCTGAGGTGGGGCACTGGCAGGCACAGGGTTGCCAGTCTTTGTGTGGACATTTGCAGCAGTGTCAATGGTAGTGTTGGGGCCCTTGCTTATTATATTAGGTTTAGAATCTATGCCATATGACTGTTTTTTTGGCTCTGAGGGTTAATCATATTCCCATTTCCTATTATGTCCTGTATTTCAGAGAACTACAATTCCCAGGGTATCTTGTCTTCTGCCTTTCTGGTAGGTGTGGCTGATGACAGGCACTGGCAGAAGATTGGAGTGGAAGAGTAGTGAAGTCAGAGTAGTTTCCCTCTCTGTCTTTGCCTTTGGAGTTGCCACTGGCAATGGCTATATTTCCTCTGTAGCACTAGCTCTCAGCTGCAGCCTCTACCATGTTTCTAAATTTTTCCAGGTATTCTAAAATTTTAGGGTCTGAAAACACTAGTTTTTCCATTGTTTTTCTTACATGATGGAGAGAGTCATGTGTTGCTGTTGCCATTCTCTAGATTGCTTATGATACCCTGTTTGGCTCCTGAGCTTTTTTATCATCTGTTTCACCAATTGCCTTTATTAAATTCTCTTTGCTGAAGAGCTTACAGTGATTATACCATTTCCTAGCTGGACTCTAACTGATACAGAACCTACATACAAAACGAGACTTTCTTGCAAGTTTTGTTCCTCATTATGTGTATATGTAAGTAACTAGGAAAAAAGAGATGCTTAGTAGAAGAATGAATGAAAACATATGAGCAATATCATAGCAGGGGGAGTGGCTCTATCCTCTCACTGTGAATGTGTCACAAATAACTATTAGGCACCTCATAGTGGGCCAGGCACAGTGGCTTATGCCTGTAATCCCAGCACTTTGGAAAGCCAAGGCAGGTGGATTACTTGAAGTCAGGAGTTCAAGACCAGCCTGGCCAACATGGTTAAATCCTGTCTCTATTTTAAAAATACAAAATTTTGCTGGGCGTGGTGGCATATGCATGTAGTCTCAGCTACTTGGGAGGCTGAGGCATGATAATCACTTGAAACTAGGAGGCAGAGGTTTCAGTGAGCTGAGGTCACACCACTGCACTCCAGACTGGGCAACAGAGCAAGACTATCTCAAAAAAATAGAGAAGAAAAAAGAAACTCATCTTGGGATAACTGATCCCACATGGGACCCAGATTCTCTTCAAAATTTGAATGTCCAAATATAGAAAGTTATGATTTCTTAAAAGTTACTTGTTTAATGCTTGATGATTAATTTAAATAGAATTAGACAAGTACTATAGGCCTAATCTCTGAAAACTGTATGATTTTATTCTTAAACAATTTCTTTCATTATTTAAGCCTCTCTGAGACTCAATTCCCCAAATGTGTAATCTAGGATGGACAGACTAGATCAGTGGTTTTTAATAGTTTGGGTATATCAACCCATTTGAGTATCTAATATAATTATAAACACCTTTCTCAGAAGAATGACTTGGTCACAAATTTTGTGTACTATTTCAGGGGTTTTCAGACCCTTCGAGTCTCACCCATTGTCCTATGAAATGTCCACAGACTGATTATGAGATGCTGGACTAGATTCCAGACATCTCCAAAGGTCCGTTTCATTGTTACATTGTGGCAGGGTTGGGGAGGGAGGGGTTCCATTCCAGGTAAGAAAGATAAAACACCTGGAAATTGGTTTGAGAAAACTGTCACAGTTATCGTCAATGATGCCCAAAAGAATGAACGGACAAAGGTTTTCCCAGTCCTAGAATTCATACCTTTCCCAAGTGCCTGAGATGAGAACAGCTTCTTGGAGTTATCAACTTGCTGGCATGCACACAGAGCATGAGGGCTGGAGATGCAAGAGCTCCCTGGAACTCATGATGGAACAGGCTGCTTGCCATATCCTCTCCAGTCTGAAAAAAGGCAAGTGGCAACCCCTAGAGTAATTACAGAATGGTAACATTACCAAATTTCATAACAGAAAGTGGAAACTAATAAAGCTTGGGTTTGATTCAGTCATTCCAACATTTTTCACTTACATGGCTCCTTCACTGTCTCCAACACCCCCACACTCCTACCATCTATACACCTGGTCTCCATCTGTTTCTGAATTGCTTTCAGCATTGACAGACAATGCCAAAATCTAACGATAATACTTTCTTCTCACAAAAACATGCATAGTAATCAAAAGAATTACTATGGATCCAGAATGAAATGCAACAATTCTAGAAAATGTTATTCCGATAACAGAAAGATAGATCACCAGTTTTATATTTAATTAAAACTTGAAAAGTCCAGGCTTAACTCCTTTGTTTTGATATAATAAACATATAATTTTAGAGATTTATTTTTAAGTGTAAGTTACACTGAATGGTTGACAGCAGCTATATAGGCTTCAAAATGTGTAAGCTTTAAGTTTCATCTCTGCCATTAACTATTTTTGTGACTTTAAATAACTTAAAATCTTAAGATTAGGGTAAGTCATCTCCAAATTGTATTCCAGCTTTAAAAATCTTATTTTGCTAGCATTTCTCAAAGTATATTTTAGGAAACAGTGGTCTTCTGGATGTTTTTTCCAAAATACAAAGTGTACATATGCAAGCAACTTTAGGAGACCCTGAAAATCTATTTATTTTTTCATTTTATTCATAGAAATTCCCAATACAGGCCAGGCATGGTGGCTCAGGCCTGTAATCCCAGCACTTTGGGAGGTCAAGCCAGGCAGTTCGCCTGAGGTCAGGAGTTTGAGACCAGCCTGGCCAACATGGTGAAACCCCATCTCTAATAAAAATACAAAATTAGCCAGGCATGGTGGCATGTGCCTGTAATCCCAACTACTTAAGAAGCTGAGGCAAGAGAATTGCTTGAACCCGGGAGACAGAGGTTGCAGTGAGCCGAGATTGCCTCAGTGCACTCCAGCCTGGGCAACAAGAGCCAGATTTCACCGCAAAAAAAAAAAGAAAAAGAAAAAAGAAAAGAAATTCCCAATACAAATGAACATATTGAAGGCCATGAGGAATCTTACAAGGAAGAAATGGAGGAAGAAACATGTTTAGTTTTGTTTAATTCACTGTTTCCTGAATGTATCTGCCCTCAGAAAAGTTTCATTACATAGTCCATAAAACACACTTTGAGATATATTGTTCAATGTTTTGTATTAGCAAAAATGTTGATACTCAAAAATTATTCTCAAGAAAATACCTAGGAATACAACTTACAAGGAATGTAAGAGACCTCTTCAAGGAAAACTACAAACCACTGCTCAACAAAATAAGAGAGGACACAAACAGATGGAGAAACGTTCCATGTTCATGGTTAGGAAGAATCAATATCGTGAAAATGGCTATACTGCCCAAAGTAATTTACAGAATCAACGATGTCCCCATCAAGCTACTATTGAATTTCTTCACAGAACTGGTTAGAAAGAATCAATATTGTGAAAATGGCCATACTGCCCAAAGTAATTTACAGATTCAATACTATCCCCGTCAAGCTACCAATTACTCTCTTCACAGAACTGGGGGAAAAAAAACCTTAACCTTCATATGGAACCAAAAGAGAGCCCACATAGCTAAGGCAATCCCAAGCAAAAAGAACAAAGCTGGAGGCATCACACTACCTGACTTCAAACTATACTACAAGGATACAGTAATCAAAACAGCATGGTACTGGTACCAAAACAGAGATATAGACCAATGAAACAGAATAGAGGCCTCAGAGGCAATGCCACACATCTACAACCATCTGACCTTTGACAAATCTGACAAAAACTAGCAATGGGGAAAGATTCCCTGTTTAATAAATGGTGTTGGAAAAACTGGCTAGCACCATGCAGAAAGCAGAAACTGGACCCCTTTCTGATACCTTACACTAAAATTAACTCCAGATGGATTAAAGACTTAAACATAAGACCTAATACCATAAAAACCTTAGAAGAAAACCTAGGCAAAACCATTCAGGACATAGGCATAGGCAAGGACTTCATGACTAAAACACCACAAGCACTGGCAACAAAAGCTAAAATAGACAAATGAAATCTAATCAAACTCCAGAGCTTCTGTACAGCAAAAGAAACCATCAATAGAGTGAATTGGCAACCAACAGAATGGGAAAAAATTTTGTAATCTACCCATCTGACAAAGAACTCATATCCAGAATCTACAAAGAACTAAAACAGATATACAAGAAAAAAAAAAACAAACAAACCCATTCAAAAGTGGACAAAGGACATGAACAGACACTTTTCAAAAAAAGACATATGAGGCCAACAAACATATGAAAAAATGCTCATCATCAGTGATCATTAGAGAAATGCAAATCAAAACCACATTGAGATACCATCTCATGCCAGTTAGAATGGCCATCATTAAAAAATCTGGAGACAACAGATGCTGGATAGGATGTGGAGAAATAGGAACACTTTTACACTGTTGGTTGGAGTGTAAATTAATTCAACCATTGTGGAAGACAGTGTGGCGATTCCTCAAGGACCTAGAAATAGAAATACCATTTAACCCAGCAATTCTATTAATGGGTATACACCCAATGGATTATAAATCATTCTACTATAAAGACACTTGCACATGTATGTTGTTTGTGGCACTGTTTCCAATAGCAAAGACCTGGAATCAACCCAAATGCCCATCAATGATAGGTTGGACAAGGAAAATTTGACACATATACACCATGGAATACTATGCAGACATAAGAAATGATGAGTTTGTGTCCTTTATAGGAACATGGCTGAATCTGGAAACCATCATTCTTAGCAAACTGACACAAGAATAGAAAATCAAACACCACATGTTCTTACTCCTAGGCAGGTGTTGAACAATGAGAACACATGGACCCAGGGAGGGGAGCATCACACACTGGGGTCTGTTGGTGGGTACTAGGGAAGCTACAGCAGGGAGTAGGGAGGTTGCGGAGGGATAACATGGGGAGAAATGTCAGATATCGGTGATGCAGAGATAGAGGCAGCAAACCACATTGCCATGTATGGACCTATGCAACAATCCTGCATGTTCTGCACATGTACCCTAGAACCTAAATTGCAATTATATATACATATATGTATATACACATGCATATATGTATATATATAGAAATTCATGAAAACAAAAAGGTACAGAAAAAAAATTTTAAGGATAAGAAAGATGTAGAGGTAAGTATGATGTAAGAAAAGATGAGAGGAGACAAAGCAAGATGGTAATTTAGAACCCTCCAGTGGTTATCTCCTGCAAGAATATCAAATTGAGCAACTACCCACGCAAGAAAATACCTTTACAAGAGCTGATTAGATTTGGTTAAAAAACATGGTATCTATTTTTAACATAATAACAAGAAAATATGTATTGAATACTATAAGAAACACAGTTTTGCATTGCCTGGAGCACTCCTCCCTCAATGCCAGGCAGCGCAGCATAAAGAAAGAATATGTCTGCTTGGGGGAAGAATAGGGAAGTGTGTGAGAGACTTTGTATTAAAAGTACCAGCCTTGCCATAGCAAAATGTGCACTGGGCAAAACCCCACATCCCTTGGTTCTTTGCTGGTCCCCATGGAAAAGCATTTAGAATTGCTATAGGCCAAAGGGAATCTGTCAACCCAGCATGAGAAAGCACAGTTCAGGCCTGCTTTACTATCAGCTAACTAAAGTAGCCTTGGGCCCTGAATAAATTCCAGTTACAGATAGGTCACTCTAACCACATAGTCTTCAGTGAGCCCCAGTGCTGCACTCATCTGGGAGGCTATAGATTTGGGGTATAACCTAGTGTTACATAAGCTGTGGTGGCCACAGCAGTGCCTATTACCCCGTCCCAACTTTCAGCAATGCAGTGTGGAAAAAGACTTTCTGCTTAGGAGAAGGAGAAGGAAGAGTAGCACAAAGGGCTTTACCTTGCAACATATCATCAGTTCTGCCACAATTCAACCCAACAACAGGCAGAGCCCCACAGTCCATGCTTTTAGACTGGTGCCTTCTAGACCCATCCCAGGGCAGATATAAATATTTGGGTATGGGAAGGTCAAATATATCCAAGCAGATTTAACCCAAATAAGACTACTCTAAGGCATGTAATAACTGAACTCTCAATAGCCAAAAACAAAGAGAAGATTCTAAAAGCAGCAAGAAGAAAAGAAGCAAATAACATTAAAAGATCTCTAATACATCTGGCCAAAGAATTCTCAGCAGAAAACTTACAGGATGAGAAAGTGAGATGATATATTCAAAGTACTGAAGAAAAAAAAACTGCCAATCACGAATATTATACCCAGCAAATCTACTCTTCAAATATGAAAGGAATAAAGACTCCTGGTCAAACAAAATCTGAGGGAATTTGTCATTACCATATTTGTTTTATGAGAACTCCCTTTAGGGAATTTTTAAATATGAAGGAAAAGCATGCTGATGCACATAAAGAAAACATCTGAAGATATAAAATTCACTGATGAAATTAAGTATACAGATAAATTTAGAATACTATGCTTCTATAATTTTGTTTCCTAGCCACTGATATCTTTAATATGAAGACTAATAAAAAACTATTAAAAATAATAATCAGAATTTGTCAAGAAACAGGCAATATAGAAAGATGTAAATGGAGACATCCAAAAGTCAAAAGAGAAAGAAGGGTTAAAATGTGGTTTTCAGTGGAATATTTAAATGTATTTCTTGTTATCTTTTCCTCTTTATGATCCCAGTTAGGTTGTCACCAATTTAAAGTAACTTGTAATAACTATAAGATGTTTTTGTAAGCCTTGTGGTAACCACAAAGCAAAAACTACAGTAGATACACTAAAAATAAAAAGCAAGGATTTAAAACATACTACCAGAGAAAATCACTTAACCACAAAGGAAGTAAGAAAGAAAGAGAGAAAGGAAAGAAGGAAGGAAGGAAGGTAGGTAGGTTGGTTTACAAAATAACCAGAAAACAAGTAACAAAATATCAGTAACAAGTCCTAATCTATCAATAGTAACCTTGGATATAAATTGACAAAATTTTCCAACAAAAAGAAAGTGGCTGAATTTCTAAAATGGCCCAATCATATGCTGCCCAAAGGAAGCTTCTTTCACCTATAAAGACACACATAGACTGAAAACAAAGGAATAAAAAAAAGATATTCCATGCAAACAGAAACTAAAGAAGAACAGGAGTAGCTATACTTATCAGATAAAATATAACTTTAAGTCAGAAATTATTTTTTTAAAAAGACAAAGAAGATCATTATATAATAATAAAGGGGTCAACACTGCAGAAAAATTTAATAATTTTTAGATATATACATTCAACACTGACACAACTAAGTATATAAGGCAAATATTAACAGGGCTAAAGGTATAGATCTGCCATAATACAATAACAGCATGGGACTTCAAAATCTCACTTTCAGCAACAGACAGACAACCCAGGAAGAAAATAAACAAACATTGGAATTAAAGTACACTCTTTTTTTTTTTTTTTTTTTTGAGATGAAATTTCACTCTTGTTGCCCAGGCTGGAGTGCAATGGCACTATCTTGGCTCACTGCAACCTCTACCACCTGGGTTCAAGTGATTCCCCTGCCTCAGCCTCCCAAGTAGTTGGGAGTCCAGGCATGCACCACCACACCCACCTAATTTTTATATTTTTATTAAACACAGGATTTCACTATGTTGGTCAGGCTGCTCTCAAACTCCTGACCTCAGGTGATCCACCCACCTCAGCCTCACAAAGTGCTAGGATTACAGGCATAAGCCACCATGCCCGGCCTAAACTACACTGTAAACCAAATAGACCTAACAGTTATTTACAGAAACATTTCACCCAACAGCTGCAGAATATGCATTCTTCTTAACAGCACATGGAACATCTACAGGAACAACCATATGTTAAGCCAATCAAGTCTCAATAATTTTTGAACAATTGAAATCATATCAAGTATCTTTGCTGATCACAATGCAATAAAACTAAAAATTAATAACAGGAGAATCTTTAGAAATTATTTAACTAAATGGAAATTAAACAACATGCTTGTGAAAAACCAATGAGTCATTGAAAAAAAATTTTAAAAATTAAAGAGAAACACTATATGATTATTTCAATATATGCTGAAAATGTATGATAAAATTCAACATCCCTCATCATAAAAATCCTCAACCAGTTGGACATAGAAGGAACATACCTCAACAAAATAAAGGCCATATGAGGCAAACCCACATCCAACATAATATTAAATGATGAAAAAAATGATCTTTTTCTCTAATATCTGGAACAAGACAAAGATACCCACTTTCACCACTTTTATTCAACATAGTACTAGAAGTGCTAGCCAGAGTAATTGTACAAGTTAAAAAAAAATAGAGGGCTTCAAAATTGGAAAAAAGGAAGTCAAATTGTTCTTGCTTGCAGATGACAAGATTACATGTAGAGAAAAGCCCAAAGACCACACCAAAAACAAACTGTTTGAACTTATCAATGAATTTAGTAATGTTGCAGAATACAAAATAAATGTATGAAAATAGTTAGTGTTCATATATAGCAATAGCAAACAATCTGAAAAGCAAAGCTAGAAAATAATTCCACTTGAAATAGCTACAATGAATAAAATAAAATACCTAGGAATAAACTTAACCAAGAAAATGAAAAATCTCTACAATGAAAACTACTAAACATAATGAAAGAAATTAAAGAGGACACAAATAAATGGAAACACATCCTGTGTTCATGGACTGAAAGAATTAATATTGTTAAAATGTCCATAACACCTAAAGTGATCCACAGATTCAATGCAATCTCTATCAAAATACATTCTTCACGGAATGACATTCTTCACAGAAATAGGAAAAAATCTTTAAAAATTCATACAGAAATGTAGAAGATCCCAGGTATCCAAGCAATCCTGAGCACAAAGAACAAAGCTAAAGGCATTACACTACCTATATTAGTCAATTCTCACATTGGTATAACGAACTACCTGAGACCAGGTAATTTATGAAGAAAAGAGGTTTAATTAACTCACAGTTCCACAGGCTTAACAGGAAGTATGACTGGGAGGCCTCAGGAAACTTACAATGATGGCAGAAGGCAAAGGGGAAGCAAGCACATCTTACCATGGCAGAGTAGGAATGGTGGGAAGGGATGTGCCACACACTTTCAAACAACCAGATTTCAAGAGAACTCACTAACTATTTTGAGAACAGCAAGGGGGAGGTCCACCCCCCATGATTCAATCACCTCCCACCAGGCCCATCTTCTGACACATGGGATTACAATTTAAGATGAGATTTGGAAGGTGAAAATGATATTATTCTGCCCCTGGCCCCTTCCAAATCTCGTGTCCTTCTCACATTTCAAAACAAATTATGCATTCCCAACAGTCATACAATGTCTGAACTCATTCCAGCATTAACTCAAAAGTTCAAGTCCAAAGTCTCATCTAAGACAAAGCAAGTCCCTTCTGCCTATGAGCCTGTAAAATCAAAAACAAATAAGTTACTTCCAAGATATAATGGGGGCGTGGACAATGCATAAATTCTCCCATTTCAAATGGGAGAAACTGGTCAAAACAAAAGGGCCATGAGGCACATCCAAGTCTGAAACCCAGAAGGGCAATCCTTACATCTCAAAGCTCCAAAATAATCTCCTTTGACACCATGTCTCACAGTCATGGTACATTGATGTAAGGGGTGGGATCCCAAGGCCTTGGGCAGATCCACCCCAAAAGCACTGCAGGGGAAAGCCCTGGCTACTGCTTTCACAAGATGAAATTCAGTGTCTCTGGCTTTTCCAGGTGCATGATGAAAGCCATTGGTGGATCTACCATTCTGGGGTCTAGAGAATAGTGGCCCTCTTGTCACAGTTCCACTAGGCATTGCCACAGTGAGGACTCTGTGTGGGGGCTCCACCCCACATTTCTCCTCTGTATTTCCACTGGTAGGGGTTCTCCATGAGGGTTCTGCCCCTGCAGTGAACTTCTACCTGGACATCCAGGAGCTTCCATACATCTTCTAAAATCTAGGTAGAGGTTCACAAAGCCCAATTCTTATCTTCTGCGTGCACCCATAGGCCCAACACCCCATGGAAGCCACCAAGAATTGGGGCTTACACTCTATGAAGCGACATCCCAAGCTGTACCTTGGTCCCTCTTAGCCACTGCTAGAGCTGGAGTGGCTGGGATGCAGGATACCATGCTCCAAGTTTGCACAGAATAGCAGGGCCCTGGGACTAGCCCAGAAAACCATTTTTTCCTCATAGGCTTCTGGGTCTGTTGGTTGGGGGGCTGACAGCAAGGTTTCTGACATGCCCTAGAGACATTTTCCCCATTGTCTTGGCTATTAACATTTGGCTCCTCATTACTTATACAAATTTCTGAAGCTGGCTTGAATTCCTCCCCAGAAAATGGGCTTTTCTTTTCTACCACATGGTGAGGCTGCAAATTTTCCAAACTTTTATGTTCTGCTTCCCTTTTAAACATGTTTCAATTTCATACCATCTCTTTGTGAATGCATATGACTGTATGCTGTTAGGAGCAGCCAGTTCAACTCTTGAACACTTTGCTGTTTAGAAATTTCTTCTAGCAGATACCTTAAATTACCTCTCTCAAATTCAAAGTTCCACAGATTTCTAGGACAGGGAAAAAATGCCACAAGTCTTTTTGCATAATCTTTGCTCTAGTTCCCAATAAGTTCTCTATCTCCATCTCAGATCACCCCAGCCTGGTTTCCATATCACTACCAGCATTTTGGTCAAAGCCATTTAATAAGTTTTTAGGAAGTTCCAAGCTTTCCCACATGCTTCTCTCTTCTTCTGAGCCCTCCAAACTGTTCTAACTTCTTCCCATTACCCAGCTCCAAAGTTGCTTCCACACTTTCAGGTGTCTTTATAGGAATGCCCCACTTTCCTGGTACCAATTTCTGTACTAGTTCATTGTCACCCTGCTACAAAGAATTACCTGAGACTGGTTAATTTATGAAAAAAAGAGAGGTTTAATTGGCACATAGTTCTACAGGCTTACTGGGAGGCCTCAGGAAACTCACAACCATGGCAGGAGGCAAATGGGAAAAAAACACATCTATCTTACCATGGCAGAGCAGGAGGTAGGGAAGTAATGTCACACACTTTCAAACCACCAAATATCATGAGAACTCACTATCAGGAGAACAGCAAGGAGGATGTCCGCCCTCATTATTAAATCACCTCCCACCGGGACCCTACCCTGACATGGGGGGATTACAAATTGAGATGAGATTTGTGTGGGTTCACCGAGTCATACTATATCACTACCTGACTCAAAATATACTACAATGCAAGAATAACTGAATGAGCATGGTACTGGCATAAAAACCAACTAGACAAATGAAACAGAATAGAGAATTCTGAAATAAATTAATGTATTTAAAGCCTACTAATTTACAACAGAGACACCAAGAACATACATTTGGGAAAGGACAGTCTCTTTAATAAATGGGTCTAGTAAAACTGTATATCTACAGGCAGAAGAATGAAACTGTACCCATACCTCTCACCATATAAAAAAATAAACTCTAAATGGATTAAGAACTTAAATATAAGACATGAAACTACTAGAAGAAAACATATAGAAAATCGTTAAAAAAAAAACTTGACTTGGTAAAGATTTTTTAGAATAAGATCTGAAAAGCACAAGAGCAAAAATAGATGGATTATATCAAAATAAAAATCTGCACAGCAAAAGAAATAATCAATAGAGGAATAGGAAACCTATAGAATAGGAGAAAGTATTTGCAAACTATGCATCTGCCAAGGAGTTGATATCCAGAATATATAAGGAACTTAAATAACTGAACAGCAAAAAACAAATAATCTAATTTTTTTTAATGAGTAAAAGACCTGAATGGACATCTTTGAAAAGAAGACATATAAATGGCCAATAGGTATATGAAAATATACTCAGCATTACTAATCATCAGAGTAATGCATATCAAAAATACAGTGAGATATCACCTCATCCCAGTTAGAATGGCTATTATCAAACAGACAAAAAAATAACAAATGTAGAACCTAAAGTACAATTTTTAAAAAATTATATATATATAACAAATGCTAGTGAGGATGCCAAGAAAAGGAAACTCTTACATACTGTTGGTGGAATTGTACATTAGTATAGCCCTTATAGAAAATGGTATGGAGGCTCCTCGAAAAGTTAAAATAGAACTACCACATGATTTAGCAATCCATTACTAGGTATACAACCAAAGAAAATGAAACCAGTAGGTCAAAGAGAAATCTGTACATCCATGTTTATTGCAGCACTATTCACAATAGCCAAGATATGGAATTGACCTAAATTCCCATCTACAGATTAATGGGTGAAGAAAATATGATATATATTAATGAAATACTATTCATCCATCAAATAGAATAAAATCTTATCATTTGTGGCAACATGGATGAACCCGAAGCACATTGTGTTAAGTAAAATAATCCAAACATAGAAAAGCAAATACCACATGATTTTCTTCATATGTGGAATCTTAAAAAGTTGATAAGATAGTGATTATCAGAGACTGGGAAGGGCAACGAGAGGGGGGAAACTGGCAGGGGTGGTTCAACAGGTACAAAGCTACAATTATGCATTAGTTTTGGCGTTCTGTTACACAGTAAGGTCACTAAAGCAAACAACAATGTAGTATGTATTTCAAAATAGCAAGATAGAGAAGATTTTGAATAGTGTCACCACAAATAAATTATAAATATTTTAAGTGATAGGGTAATTATCACCAAATTGGTCATTATTCTTTGTGCATATTCACTGAAAAAACACATTATGCCTCATAAATATGTATAATTATTATGTGCCAATTATAAATTTAAAAATTTAGATGAAAAAGAAACATGGGATGTCAATCATAATTTCTGAAAAACAAAAATACAAGGCAAAAACTTTCATAAAAGTTAAAGAAGAATGTTACAAAAAACAAGAACAATTGAAAAATGTATCAGTAAATGACTGAGTGTGTAATAGGTAGAAATAGATAAATCAACAATTTTAGATATAGACTTTAACATAGTTTCTTAAAGGCTAATATATCAGCCAGAAAAAATAATATGCAGTAATATCAATAACCTGAAGAATTTAAACAATAAGCTCCAACTACTAGACAAAAGATAACTTTTCACCTAAAAGAGAACATTGGATCTTTATAAGCATACCATATAACACTTAATAAGTTAAATCTTAAAATTAGTGACTACTAACAAACAAACAGAGAGCTTAAAAAAAAAATCTCATCTGTTTGGAAATACATGTTACCAAATTGTCCCTGTGTTAAAGCAGAAAAGAAGCAATATACAGAACTGACTGGTAATGTAAACTCTGCTTTCCAGCCCTTGTTGGACACACCTAAAGCAGTACTCAGAGAAATTTTAACTTTACACTTGTCAAGACACAAGAAAGTTTAAAATAAATTGATCAGTCATTAAACCTAAGATATTAAGGAAAGAGCTACAGAACAAACTTAAAGAAATAAGAAGGAAGGAAGTAATAAAGGCAGTAAGAAAAGTAAAAAAAAAAAAAAAAGCATAGACCAAATATTAAATAATGAGAAAAGTAATAAAACCAAAACTTATTCTAGAACACACTAATAATACTGACCAATAAAATACAGAAAGAAAAATGGAAACAGAGAGAGTCCACCATTACAGAGGCAGGCCATCATGGCCACTGCAGTTCTAACCACACCCATATAAACAGGACTACAGGCAATTACACACAGCAGCAGGGTGGAGCCCATGGCAATGGGGCAGAGCTCACAGCAACAGGGAAGAGCCCAGAGCAGCTCAGCATAGCCTCTGCAGGCAGGCAGTGACTAGACTGCCTCCTTGCTGGGCAGGACAGTGCAATGGATACTCATAAATAAAGCCCTAACTCCCTGGGACAGAGCACCTGAGGAAAAAAGGGGGCTTTATGAGTTCTGCTGCAGCAGACTTAAACATACATGCCTAGCAGCCCTGAATGAACAACAGAGCTCACAGCTCAGCACTTGAGCACCTATAAGGTACAGACTGTCTCCTCAAGCAGCTCCCTGACCCCCGTATATCCAAAGAGTCACCTCACAAAGGACTGATCAGACTGACATTTAGGGGGCATCATTCAGGGACAAAGATAACAGAAGAAGAAACTAGTAGCAACCCTCACAGTTCCACAGCTGCTACAGGTGTTCCCCAGGCAAGCAGGGCCTGGAGTGGACCTCAGCAGTCCTACAGCAGAGGGGCCAGACTGTTAGAAGGAAAACAAAGAAACAGAAATACGTCATCATCAACAATCTGGACATCCACTCAGAGATCCAGTCAGAAAATCAGCAACTACACAGATGACAGGTGGATACGCCCACAAAGATGGGAAGAAACCAGCGCAAAAAGAAGGAAAACACTCAAAACCAGAACACCTCACCTTCTACAAGGGACCACAACTCCTCACCAGCAAGGGAACAAAGATGGATGGACAATGAGTTTGATGAAATGACAGAATCAGACTTCAGAAGGTGGGTAATGAGAAACTTCCATGAGCTAAAAGAACATGTTCTTACTCAATGCAAAAAAACTAAGAACCTTGAAAAAAGATTTGAGGAAATGATAACAAGAATGGACAACTTAGAGAGGAACATGAGTGAATTGAAGGAGCTGAAAAACACAACACGAGAACATTGTGAAGCATGCACAACTTTCAACAGCCGAATTTACCAAGCAGAAGAAAGGATATCAGAAGTCAAAGATCAACTCAATGAAATAAAATGAAAAGCCAAGATTAGAGAAAAAAAGTGCAAAAAGGAATGAACAAAGTCTCCAAGAAATGTGGGAATAAGTGAAGAGACCTAATCTACATTTGATAGGTGTACCTGAATGTGACAAAGAGAATGAATCCCAGCTGGAAAATACTCTTCAGGATATTATCCAGGAAAATTTCCCCAACATAGCAAGGCAGGCCAATATTCAAGTCCAGGAAATACAGATAATACCACAAAGATATTCCGCAAGAAGAGCAACCACAAGGCACATAATCATCAGATTCACCAGGGTTGAAATGAAGAAAAAAAATGCTAAGGGCAGCCAGAGAGAAAGGTCGGGTCACCCACAAAGGGAAGCCCATCAGACTCACAGCAGATCTCTCAGCAGAAACTCTATAAGCCAGAAGAGAGTGGGGGTCAATATTCAACATCCTTAAAGAAAAGAACTTTCAACCCAGAATTTCATATCTAGCCAAACTGAGCCTCATAAGTGAAGGAAAAATAAAATCCTTTGCAAACAAGCAAGTACTTAGAGATTTTGTCACCACCAGGCCTGCTTTACAAGAGCTCCTGAAAGAGGCACTACACATAGAAAGGAACAACCAGCACCAGCCATTCCAAAAAAATACCAAATGCTAAAGAGCATCAACAAAATGAAGAATCTGCATCAACTAATGGGCAAAACAGCCAGCTAGCATCAAAATGGCAGTATCAAATTCACACATAACAATATTAACCTTAAATGTAAATGGGCTAAGTGCACCAATCAAAAGACACAGACTGGCAAATTGGATAAAAAGCCAAAACCCATTGGTGTGCTGTATCCAGGAAACCCATCTCACATGCAAAGCTACACAAAGGCTAAAAATAAAGGAATGGAGGAAGATTTACCAAGCAAATGGAGAGCAAAAAAAAAAGTAGGAGTTGCAATTCTCGTCTCTGATAAAATAGACTTTAAAGTGACAAAGATCAAAAGAGACGAAGAAGGACATTACATAATGGTAAAAGGAATGATGCAACAAGAGGAGATAACAATCCTAAATATATATGGACCCAATGCAGGAGCACCCAGATATATAAGGCGAGTTCTTAACGACTTACAAAGAGACTTAGACTCCCATACAATAATAGTGGGAGACTTCAACACTACACTGTCAATATTAGACAGATCAACCAGACAGAAAATTAACAAGGATATCCAGGCCTTGAATTCAGACCTGGAACAAGCAAATTTGATAGACATTTACAGAACTCTCCACCCCAAATCCACAGAATATACATTCTTCTCAGCACCACATCACACCTGCTCTAAAATTGACCACATAATTGGAAGTAAATCACTCCTCAGCAAATGCAAAAGAACAGAAATCATAACAAACAGTCTCTCAGACCATAGTGCAAACAAGTTAGAACTCAGAATTCAGAAACAAACTCAGAACCGCACAACTTCACTGAAACTGAACAACTGGCTCTTGAATGTTGACTGGATAAACAATGAAATGAAGGCAGCAATAAATAAGTTCTTCGAAACCAATGAGAACGAAGACACAACATACCAGAATCTCTGGGACACATTTAAAGCAGTCGCTAGAGGAAAATATATAGCAATAAGTGCCCACATGAGAAGAGTGGAGAGATCCAAAATTGACACCCTATCGTCAAAATTGAAAGAGCTAGAGGAGCAAGATTTTAAAAACTCAAAACCTAGCATAAGAAAAGAATAACTAAGATCAGAGCAGAACTGAAAGAGATAGAGACACGAAAACCCTTCAAAAAATCAATAAATCCAAGAGCTGGTTTTTTGAAAAGATCAACAAAATAGACCACTAGCCAGATTAATAAAAAAGAAAAGGGAGAATAACCAAATAGATGCAATAAAAAACGATAAAGGGGAAATCACCACAGATTCCACAGAAATTCAAACCATCATCAGAGAATATTACAAACAACTCTATGCACATAAACTAGTAAACCTGGAAGAAATTGATAAATTCCTGGACACTTGTGTCCTCCCAAGCCTAAACCAGGAGGAAGTCGAAACTATGTATAGACCAATAACAAGGTCTGAAGTTGAGGCAGCAATTAAGAGCCTACCACACAAAGAAAGCCCAGGTCCAGATGGGTTCACAACTGAATTCTACCAGACACACAAAGAGAAACTGTTACCATTCCTTCTGAAACTATTCCAAACAATCCAAAAGAGGGAATCCTTCCCAAATCATTTTATGAGACCAACATCATCCTGATACCAAACCCTGGCAGAGACTCAAGAAAAGAAAACTTCAGGCCAATATCCATGATGAACATAGACGCAAAAATCTTCAATAAAATACTGGCAAGCTGATTGCAACGGCACATCAAAAAGCTTATCCATCATGATCAAGTAGGATTCATCCCGGGGATGCAAGGCTGGTTCAACATATGCAAGTCTATAAACGTAATTCGCCACATAAACAGAACCAAAGAAAAACCACATAATTATCTCAATTGACGCAGAGAAGGCATTTGACAAAATTCAACAGCCCTTTATGCTAAAAACCCTCAATAAACTCGGTATTGATGGAACATATCTCAGAATAATAAAAGCTATTTACGACAAACCAACAGCCAATATCATACTTAATGGGCAAAAACTGGAAGCATTCCCTTTGAAATCTGGCACTAGACAAGGATGCCCTCTCTCACCACTCCTATTGAATATAGTACTGGAAGTTCTAGCCAGAGCAATCAGGCAAGAAAAAGAAATAAAGGGTATTCAAATAGGAAAGGAGGAAGCCAAATTGTCTCTATTTGCAGATGACATGATAGTATATCTAGAAGACGCCATCGTCTCAGCCCAAAAACTCCTGAAACTGATAAGCAACTTCAGCAAAGTCTCAGGATATAAAATCGATGTGCAAAAATCACAAGCATTCCTATACACCAATAACAGACTTAAAGAGAGCCAAATCAAGAACGAACTGCCATTCACAATTGCTACAAAGAGAATAAAATACCTAGGAATACAACTTACAAGAAACGTAAAGGACCTCTTCAAGAACTACAAACCACTGCTCAGCGAAATAAGAGAGGACACAAACAAATGGAGAAACATTCCATGTTCATGGTTAGGAGAATCAATACCGTGAAAACGGCCATACTGCCCAAAGTAATTTACAGACTCAATGCTATCCCCATCAAGCTACCAATGACTTTCTTCACAGAACTGAAAAAAAACACCTTAAACTTCATATGGAACCAAAAGAGAGCCCGCATAGCCAAGTCAATTCTAAGCAAAAAGAACACAGCAGGAAGCATCACACTACTGGACTTCAAACTATACTACAAGGCTACAGTAATCAAAACAGCATGGTACTGGTACCAAAACAGAGATATAGACCAATGGAACAGAACAGAGGCATCAGAGGCAACACAACATATCTACAACCATATTATCTTGAATAAACCTGACAAAAACAAGCAATGGGGAAAAGATTCCCTGTTTAATAAATGGTGTTGGGAAAACTGGCTAGCCATGTGCAGAAAGCAGAAACTGGACCCCTTTCTGACACCTTACACTAAAATTAACTCCAGATGGATTAAAGACTTAAACATAAGACCTGGCACCATAAACACCCTATATGAAAATCTAGGCAAAATTATTCAGGACATAGGAGTAGGCAAGGACTTCATGACCAAAACACCAAAAGCATTGGTAACAGAAGCCAAAATAGACAAACGGGAACTAATCAAACTCCACAGCTTCTGCACAGCAAGAGAAACAGTCACTAGAGTGAATCGGCAACCATCAGAATGGGAAAAAATCTTTGCAGTTTACCCATCTGACAAAGGGCTGATATCCAGAATTTACAAAGAACTCAAACAGATTTACAAGAAAAAACAAACAAACAAGCCCATTCAAAAATGGGCAAAGGATATGAACAGACACTTTACAAAAGAAGACATACATGAGGCCAACAAACACATGAAAAAATGCTCATCATCACTGGTCATTAGAGAGATGCAAATCAAAACCACATTGAGATACCATCTCACGCCAGTTAGAATGGCAATCATTAAAAGATCTGGAGACAACAGATGCTGGAGAGGATGTGGAGAAATAGGAACACTCTTACACTGTTGGTGGGAGTGTAAATTAGTTCAACCATTGTGGAAGACAGTGTGGCGATTCCTCAAGGACCTAGAAATAGAAATTCCATTTGACCCAGCAATCCCATTACTGGGTATATATCCAAAGGACTAAAAATCATTTTACTATAAGGACACATGCACACGAATGTTCATTGCAGCACTGTTTACAATAGCAAAGACCTGGAACCAACCCAAATGCCCATTGATGATAGACTGGACTGGGAAAATGTGGCACATATACACCATGGAATATTATGCAGCAATCAAAAATGATGAGTTCGTGTCTTTTGTAGGGACATGGATGAATCTGGAGAACATCATTCTCAGCAAACTGACACAAGAACAGAAAATGAAATACCGCATGTTCTCACTCATAGGCAGGTGATGAACAATGAGAACACATGGACACAGGGAGGGGAGCACTACACACTGGGGTCTATTAGGGGAATAGGGGAGGGACAGCAGAGGGGGAGCTGCGGAGGGATAGCATGGGGAGAAATGCCAGATGTGAGTGAAGAAGAGGAAGGCAGCAAATCACACTGCCACGTGTGTACCTATGCAACTATCTTGCATGTTCTTCACATGTACCCCAAAACCTAAAATGCAACAAAAAAAAAGAAAAAAAAAGAAAAATGGAAACTAACCATAGAAATTTTGGAGAATTTTAAAAATAATAAAAATTTATAAATAATTATATGTGAATAATTTTAAAATCTAGATGAAAATGTTAAATTGCTAGAAAATTTTTAAATGCAAAAATTGATGCAAGAACAAATAGAAAACTTAGATAAACCAATTAGAACTAAAGAATCTGAAAAGGTAAAGGTGTCACTTTCTCCACAAAATAAAAAAAAAATAAGACCAAATAGTTTTTTGTGTATGTGAATGAATCATTAAATTCTATATTAATACTAGTCATTCACAAAAGTAGTAAAATAATGAAAGCCTGTTCAATCAGACCATTTTTTCTGCAAAACTATATAAGGACAGTTCAAGAAAAGAAAATATAAGCTCATGTCACTTATGAACATAGCTAAATCCAACAGAAGTAACTAAAACAACATAGGGAAAAGGGAAGCCAGCATTCTAGAAATTTTAAAGGCCTCACAGAAGTTCTTATTTAGTGATATGCTTTATTCACTTAAGGAGAACATCAGCAAATTAATGAAAGTACTAGCTATTTATATCTGTAGGTAAGTAATACAGCTATATTGCTTTGATTTGAAATGACCCTGTATAAGAAATAACCTCCTTATCCCATCAAAAATTCTAGATAAGTACAATAACTAACTTAAGGCATTTTGTTGCACAAAAGGATAATATGCAGTTAACATATGTGAATGAAAAGATTGGTTTATTATATTCATTCTACTTACCCCAATTTTATTTATACTTTAGTGGCGTAGGGTCCAAGGAAATAAAATACAAAAGGACAATTTAGAAGTGTCAACTTTGTTCCCCAAAAGACTGGGCTATACAGTAAGGTTAGCAGGCCCTAGAGGGACAGCCCTTCTGATTCTGCTATAGACTGACTCATATTCCAGAAATAGGAAGCCACTAAACACACTCATCACCTTCTACTAAGATGGTTTCTGGGGGCCAGAAAGCACTTAAATGCCAGATTGACTTTTTTATTTTTCACCCTAGTCTGAGTAAATCTAGTTTTAGAGAGGGCACTTTTCTGAGAAGTCATTTCCATAACAAAAAGGGCATTATAATTGCCTTCTCTATAGTAGAAAAAAAGTGAAGTAGGTATTTAGACTAAGTATCAGACCACATCCTGTGTCACATGGCATGGTATGCAGTAATGATTGATTGCTGGCACAAAATGATAACTCTTTGGAAAACAGCCTTATCCCTTTGTCCTTTTCCAGGAATCATTACTTAAAAATTTAATGAGGCTAATTTTTCAAGAAGAATCCATCCTTCCAGGAAGACAAAAATAAATTCCTAGTCCTCCTCAACCTACCCTCCATATATACACAGATGTATAGAAACACACACATACACACATCCTAGAACAGAGAAGCTGGGCTCCTGAACACAGGCCCCAAGCCACATAGCAGAGTCCAGAAGACACCAAGGTTTGGGGCTGCCAATCCAACCACATCTCAAGATTTTCTAGCTCATTCTTGTTTCTGCCCTTCAGCTGCGGGTGAAAGAAGAGGAATCTTTAGCTGAATGAAGCATCCAACTAGAAGAACTGTTCCCAGGAGAAATCAACTCTACCCCTCAACTGTGTAGAAAAATATTTTTTACTAAATCTTTTTTTTTTTTTTTTTGAGATGGAGTCTCGCTCTGTCACCCATGTTGGAGTGCAGTGGCCCGATCTCGGCTCACTGAGACCTCCACGTCAAGGGTTCAAGGGATTCTCCTGCCTCAGCCTCCTGAGTAGCTGGGATTACAGGTATGCACCACCATGCCTGGCTAATTTTGGTATTTTTAGTACAGATGCGGATTCACCATATTAGTTGGGTTGTTCTCAAACTGCTGACCTTGTGATCCACCTGCTTCAGCCTCCCAAAGCCCTGGGATCATACAGATGTGAGCCACCATACCCAGCTGAAGATAAATTTTTAAAGGAATCTTATTAAATCCATCATGTTTTAATCCACATCCAAGAAATTTTGGTGTACAATCAGAACACATTTGTGTCTCCCAATAAAACTATAAATGGTATTTATCACTTTACTTAAATAAGCACAGCAGAAACAAATGGTAACTTATCCAGATTTCCTGCCTGGGATTTGTTCTACACAAACTGTTTTTTTCCTCTTTCCTTTTTTTTTTCATTAATTTGGGAAAAAAATGCCCTAACACCTATTAACAGAAACATAAAAAGACAAACGTTAATTTTCTTTTTTCTTTTTTTAAGACAGAGTCTCACTCTGACACTCAGGCTGGAGGGCAGTGGCACAATCTCAGCTCACTGCAACCAGAACCTCCCCAACTCAAATGATCTACTCACCTCAGTCCCCAAAATAGCCACACTACAGGCACACACCACCATGCCAGGCTAATTTTTGTATTTTGTGTAGATACAGGGTTTTGCCAAGTTGCCCAGGCTGGTTTCCAACTCCTGGGTTCAAGCAACCCACCTCGGCCTCCCAAAGTCTGGGATTACAGGCGTGAGCCACCACACCCAGCTGAAAGTTCATTTTCTTAAATGGTGAATGTAATATGTTAAAGAGAAAGTAAGAGGGATTTAGTACTTAAAAGTGAGTTATACCTGCTCGGAGACCCTCTGTCTGAGTTGAACCTCATCATTCAACATGTTGCTGTCACAATTCATGAGGATGGCACTGCCTTTTCAGCTTCTCTATTCATTGAGCATTGCCATTACTTTATGTATTTATTTTCAGTGGATTTTAAAAGGGGAAAAGGGAAGATTCCAAATTACCTGCATCTATAAATGAACCATTGGTCTTCTACTAGCTTCTACTTCAAATGCTTCTGTTAGCACACATACCAAACCTAGTACCAAGATAGCAATCAGATAAAATTAAAAGCAATAGCTTGCAGCTGGAAAGGAAAGCAGCAGTAATTCATTCTTTGAGTTGGGGCATGAGTTCTGATTAAAACTAATGATTAAAAAAGAAATATTCGAGTTTGGCTACAAATTTCCCAGTATGCTTTGATTAGCCAATTTATGTCATCAACTAGGGTCTAAATTAAAGGAAAACTCCTGTATTGACTAGACAGCTATCTGCTCAACTATGAAATGTTGGAAATTGTTTCCTCCCTCATATTTTCTCTAAGCTCTTCCTACAAGACTGAACCATACTCGGTTAATTCATTGACATGCTTCACAATGGCTTAAAAGGATGTACTATTTTCCTCTAAAGAAATGTTTTAACATGTTAGTTTATATGCACATATTAAGATTCTCTGTTTTTTCTTAATTCTTCTTATAAAAAGCTCACAGAATTAAACTGTTCTCTGGACATCATCAATACACCAACCTTGTCATCTGACAGTAGAGATAAAACTAAAATAAGAGAGCCTTACACCTGGTTCATTTTTTGGTCCCCAATGTTATAGCAGCTTTCTTTTCTATCCTAACTAACCACCATATTCTGTGGCCATCTAGTGGTAACATAATAGATACTATAATAATAGTAGTTCACGTTGCATTTCCCCTACAAAAAAAAAGTTATGCTTAAGTAGCTCCAACACTGATGCACATGGTGCAACTTTTTTTTTTTGAATTGGAGTCTTGCTCTGTCACCCAAGCTGGAGTGCAGTGGCACAATCTCAACTCACTGCAACCTCCACCTCCTGGCTTCAAGCATCTTCCTGCCTCTGCTTTCCAAGTAGCTGGGACTACAGGTACATGCTACTATACTTGGCTAATTTTTGTATTTTTAGTAGAAACGGGGTTTCACCATGTTGGCCAAGCTGGTCTCTAACTCCTGACCTCAGGTGACCCACTTGCCTCAGCCTCCCAACAAGTGGTGCAATTTTAAAGCAACATTTGATAATAAAATTTCAAGTTAACAAAATAATTGGACATCTTCTTATAGCTAATTGTGACTATATGTAATTTATATGTTTATTCAACCACCACTTCTTGAGCACCAGGAACTGTTTTTTTTTTTTTTTTTTTTTTTAAATTTTTATTGCATTATAGGTTTTGGGGTACATGTGCAGAACGTGCAAGATAGTTGCATAGGTACACACATGGCAGTGTGTTTTGCTGCCTTCCTCCCCCTCACCCACACTTGGTATTCATCCCCAGGCTATCCCCCCAGCCCCCCCCCCGCTGTCCCTCCCCCATTTCCCCCAACAGTCCCCAGTGTATAGTAGACCGCCTCTCTGTGTCCATGTGTTCTCATTTTTCTCACCCGCCTATGAGTGAGTATATGCGGTATTTCTTTTTCTGTTCTTGTGTCAGTTTGCTGAGAATGATGTTCTCCAGATTCATCCATGTCCCTACAAAGGACACAAACTCATCATTTCTGATTGCTGCATAATATTCCATGGTGTATATGTGCCACATTTTCCCAGTCCAGTCTATCATCGATGGGCATTTGGGTTGGTTCCAGGTCTTTGCTATTGTAAACAGTGCTGCAATGAACATTCGTGTGCATGTGTCCTTATAGTAGAACGATTCATAGTCTTTTGGATAGATACCCAGTAATGGGATTGCTGGGTCAAATGGAATTTCTATTTCTAGGTCCCTGAGGAATCGCCACACTGTCTTCCACAATGGTTGAACTAATTTACACTCCCACCAACAGTGTAAGAGTGTTCCTATTTCTCCACATCCTCTCCAGCATCTGCTGTCTCCAGATTTTTTAATGATCGCCATTCTAACTGGTGTGAGATGATATCTCAATGTGGTTTTGATTTGCATCTCTCTAATGACCAATGATGATGAGCACTTTTTCATATGTTTGTTGGCCTCATGTATGTCTTCTTTTGTAAAGTGTCTGTTCATATCCTTTGCCCATTTTTGAATGGGCTTGTTTGTTTTTTTTCTGTAAATCTGTTTGAGTTCTTTGTAAATTCTGGATATCAGCCCTTTGTCAGATGCGTAAACTGCAAAGATTTTTTCCCATTCTGATGGTTGTCGATTCACTCTAGTGACTGTTTCTTTTGCCGTGCAGAAGCTGTGGAGTTTGATTAGGTCCCATTTGTCTATTTTGGCTTTTGTTGCCAATGCTTTTGGTGTTTTGTTCATGAAGTCCTTGCCTACTCCTATGTCCTGAACGGTTTTGCCTAGATTTTCTTCTAGGGTTTTTATGGTGTCAGGTCTTACATTTAAGTCTTTAATCCATCTGGAGTTAATTTTAGTGTAAGGTGTCAGGAAGGGGTCCAGTTTCTGCCTTCTGCACATGGCTAGCCAGTTTTCCCAACACCATTTATTAAATAGGGAATCCTTTCCCCATTGCCTGTTTTTGTCTGGTTTATCAAAGATGATATGGTTGTAGATATGTTGTGTTGCCTCTGATGTTTCTGTTCTGTTCCATTGGTCTATATCTCTGTTTTGGTACCAGTACCATGCTGTTTTGATTACTGTAGCCTTGTAGTATAGTTTGAAGTCTGGTAGCGTGATGCCTCCCGCTGTGTTCTTTTTGCTTAGAATTGACTTGGCTATGCGGGCTCTTTTTTGGTTCCATATGAAATTCATGGTGGTTTTTTCCAGTTCTGTGAAGAAATTCAATGGTAGTTTGATGGGGATAGCATTGAATGTGTAAATTACTTTGGGCAGTATAGCCATTTTCACAATATTGATTCTTCCTAACCACGAACATGGAACGTTTCTCCATCTGTTTGTGTCCTCTCTTATTTCGTTGAGCAGGTGTTTGTAGTTTTCCTTAAAGAGGTCCCTTACATTCCTCGTGAGTTGTATTCCTAGGTATTTTATTTTCTTTGTAGCGATTGTGAATGGCAGTTCGTTCTTAATTTGGTTCTCTTTAAGTCTGTTATTGGTGTATAGGAATGCTTGTGATTTTTGCACATTGATTTTATATCCTGAGACTTTGCTGAAGTTGCTTATCAGTTGCAGGAGCTTTTGGGCTGAGGTGATGGGGTCTTCTAGGTATACTATCATGTCGTCTGCAAATAGAGACAATTTGGCTTCCACCTTTCCTATTTGAATACCCTTTATTTCTTTTTCTTGCCTTATTGCTCTGGCTAGAACTTCCAGTACTATGTTGAATAGAAGTGGTGAGAGAGGGCATCCTTGTCTAGTGCCCGATTTCAAAGGGAATGCTTCCAGTTTTTGCCCATTAAGTATGATATTGGCTGTTGGTTTGTCGTAAATAGCTTTTATTACTTTGAGATATGTTCCATCAATACCAAGTTTATTGAGGGTTTTTAGCATAAAGGGCTGTTGAATTTTGTCAAATGCCTTCTCTGCGTCAATTGAGATAATCATGTGGTTTTTGTTTTTGCTTCTGTTTATGTGGTGAATTACATTTATAGACTTGCGTATGTTGAACCAGCCTTGCATGCCCGGGATGAATCCTACTTGATCATGATGGATAAGTTTTTTAATGTGCTGTTGCAATCGATTTGCCAGTATTTTATTGAAGATTTTTGCATCTATGTTCATCATGGATATTGGCCTGAAGTTTTCTTTTCTTGTTGAGTCTCTGCCAGGTTTTGGTATCAGGATGATGTTGGTCTCATAAAATGATTTGGGAAGGGTTCCCTCTTTTTGGATTATTTGGAATAGTTTCAGAAGGAATGGTACCAGATCCTCTTTGTGTGTCTGGTAGAATTCAGCTGTGAACCCATCTGGACCTGGGCTTTTTTTGTGTGGTAGGCTCTTAATTGCTGCCTCAACTTCTGACCTTGTTATTGGTCTATTCATAGTTTCAGCTTCCTCCTGGTTTAGGCTTGGGAGGACACAGGCGTCCAGGAATTTATCCATTTCTTCCTGATTTACTAGTTTGTGTGCATAGAGTTGTTTGTAGTATTCTCTGATGATGGTTTGAATTTCTGTGGAATCTGTGGTGATTTCCCCTTTATCGTTTTTTATTGCATCTATTTGGTTGTTCTCTCTTTTCTTTTTTATCAGTCTGGCTAGTGGTCTGTCTATTTTGTTGATCTTTTCAAAAAACCAGCTCTTAGATTTGTTGATTTTTTGAAGGGTTTTTCTTGTCTCTATCTCCTTCAGTTCTGCTCTGATCTTAGTTATTTCTTGTCTTCGGCTAGGTTTTGAGCTTTTTTGATCTTGCTCCTCTAGCTCTTTCAATTTTGACGATAGGGTGTCAATTTTGGATCTCTCCACTTTTCTCATGTGGGCACTTATTGCTATATATTTTCCTCTACAGACTGCTTTAAATGTGTCCCAGAGATTCTGGTATGTTGTGTCTTCATTCTCGTTGGTTTCAAAGAACTTCTTTATTTCTGCCTTCATTTCATTGTTTATCCAATCAACATTCAAGAGCCAGTTGTTCAGTTTCCATGAAGCTGTGCGGTTCTGAGTTATTTTCTGAATTCTGAGTTCCAACTTGATTGCACTATGGTCTGAGAGACTGTTTGTTATGATTTCCGTTGTTTTGCATTTGCTGAGGAGTGCTTTACTTCCAATTATGTGGTCAATTTTGGAGTAGGTGTGATGTGGTGCTGAGAAGAATGTATATTCTGTGGATTTGGGGTGGAGAGTTCTGTAAATGTCTATCAGGTTTGCTTGTTCCAGGTCTGAGTTCAAGTCCTGGATATCCTTGTTAATTTTCTGTCTGGTTGATCTGTCTGCTATTGACAGTGGAGTGTTAAAGTCTCCCACTATTATTGTGTGGGAGTCTAAGTCTCTTTGTAAGTCATTAAGAACTTGCCTTATATATCTGGGTGCTCCTACATTGGGTCCATATATATTTAGAATCGTTAGCTCTTCTTGTTGTATTGATCCTTTTACCATTATGTAGTGACCTTCTTTGTCCCTTTTGATCTTTGTTGCTTTAAAGTCTATTTTATCAGAGATGAGAATTGCAACTCCTGCTTTTTTTTGCTCTCCATTTGCTTGGTAAATCTTCCTCCATCCTTTTATTTTGAGCCTTTGTGTATCTTTGTGTGTGAGGTGGGTTTCCTGAATACAGCACACTGATGGGTTTTGGTTTTTTATCCAATTTGCCAGTCTGTGTCTTTTGATTGGTGCATTTAGCCCATTTACATTCAGGGTTAATATTGTTATGTGTGAATTTGATACTGCCATTTTGATGCTATCTGGCTGTTTTGCCCATTGGTTCATGTACATTCTTCATTTTGTTGATGGTCTTTAGCATTTGGTATGCTTTTAGGATGGCTGGAACTGGTTGTTTCTTTCTATATGTAGTGCCTCTTTCAGGAGCTCTTGTAAAGCAGGCCTAGTGGTGACAAAATCTCTGAGTACTTGCTTGTTCGTGAAGGATTTTATTTTTCCTTCACTTATGAAGCTCAGTTTGGCTGGATATGAAATTCTGGGTTGAAAGCTCTTTTCTTTAAGGATGTTGAATATTGGCCCCCACTCTCTTCTGGCTTGTAGGGTCTCTGCCGAGAGATCTGCTGTGAGTCTGATGGGCTTCCCTTTGTGGGTGACCTGACCTTTCTCTCTGGCTGCCCTAAGTATTTTCTCCTTCGTTTCAACCCTGGTGAATCTGACGATTATGTGCCTTGGGGTTGCTCTTCTTGCGGAGTATCTTTGTGGTGTTCTCTGTATTTCCTGGAGTTCAGTATTGACCTGTCTTGCTAGGTTGGGGAAATTTTCCTGGATAATATCCTGAAGAGTGTTTTCCAGCTTAGATTCATTCTCTTGATCACATTCTGGTACACCTATCAAACGTAGGTTGGGTCTCTTCACATAGTCCCACATTTCTTGGAGATTTTGTTCATTCCTTTTTGTGCTTTTTTCTTTAATCTTGGTTTCACGTTTTATTTCATTGAGTTGATCTTCAATTTCTGATATTCTTTCTTCTGCTTGGTCAATTCGGCTGTTGAAACTTGTGCATGCTTCACGAAGTTCTCGTGTTGTGTTTTTCAGCTCCTTCAATTCATTCATATTCCTCTCTAAGTTTTCCATTCTTGTTATCAATTCCTCGAATTTTTTTCAAATCTTTTTTCAAGGTTCTTAGTTTCTTTGCACTGATTTAGAACATGTTCTTTTAGCTCAATGAAGTTTCTCATTATCCACTTTCTGAAGTCTGATTCCGTCATTTCGTCACACTCATTCTCCGTCCATCTTTGTTCCCTTGCTGGTGAGGAGTTTTGGTCCTCTGTAGGAGGTGAGGTGTTTTGGTTTCGGGTGTTTTCCTCCTTTTTGCGCTGGTTTTTTCCCATCTTTATGGATTTATCCGCCTGTCGTCTTTGTAGTTGCTGATTTTTCAGTTGGGTCTCTGTGTGGATGCTGAGATTGTTGATGATGAAGTATTTCTGTTACTTAGTTTTCCTTCTAGTGGTCTAGCCCCTCTGCTGTATGAGTTCTGAGGTCCACTCCAGGCCCTGTTTGTCTGGAGTATACCTGTAGCAGCTGTGGAAGAGTGAGGGATGATACCAGTTTCTTCTTCTGCTGTCTTTGTTCCAGAATGATGCCCGCCAAATGTCAGTCTGATTAGTCCTTTTTTTGCGGTGACTCTTTGGATATACAGGGGTCAGGGAGCTGCTTAAGGAGACGGTTTGTGCTTTATAGTAGCTCCAGTGCTGAGCTGTGAGCTCCGTTGTTCATTCAGTGTTGTTGGGAGGTTGTTTATGTCTGCTGTAATAGAACTCATAAAACACCACCCTTTTATTTCCCCCCCGTTATATGCACTGTTTCAGGGAGTTGGGGCTTTCTTTATGAGTATCTGTTGCACTGTCCTGCCCCACTAGGTGGCAGTCTATTCACTATTTGCCTGCCGGGGCTCTGACCCACTCGCGCGGTTCTGCCCTGTTGCTGCTGGGCTCCCTTCTGCTGTGGAGAGCTCCCGTCTCCTGGGAGTCTCTCTGTTATGGCAGGTTGCCTCGGCAACGGCAGGCTGCTTCGGCCCTGGGCGGTACTTCAATAGGGGCGGATTGTGTCAGCGGTGGTGGACGCCCCTCCCTCACCGGGCTGCACCGTCCTAGATGCCGGCAGCAAAACTCTCAGCGCCAAGCGTCTCCAGTCATTGCCCTGCTTGTCCCTGTGAGGGTGGGACTCACTGAGCCCGATTACCCAGCTCCCTGCCTCAGAGTCCGTCCTCTCTCTCTCTCTCCCTCCCTCTCCGCGAGCTTAAAGTTCGACTCTCTCACTGGCGCCCCAGGAGCCTGCCGATAGGGCACTGGGATCCGTGCGATCTCCCGTGCCGCTGCCCACTTCACCGGCTCATATCACGCTTCCCAGGAAACTCCCAGGAAACTCCTGGTCTGGCTCACTGTCCAAGTCCCGTTCAATCAGATGGACGCGCCAGTCTGCCCTTCAAACTCTCAGATTGCTGGTTTAACAGGGCGCCCAGACCAGTGAGTTCCGTGCCGGGTCCTGCTGCGGCGCCGGCCGAAGCGGCGCCGGCCGAAGCGGCTGCGCCAGAGGGCTGCGTTAGCCGGTTTTACTTTACTAGCGTCCTGTGGGACTTTCAACGCTCTGTGGGCTAGAAAAGTCCATCCGAGAATGCGGCTAGGACTCACCCTCTGCGCCGTCACTGAGAGCTGCAATCCTGAGTCGCTTCTACGACGCCATCTTGCCGGGTCTCTCCACCAGGAACTGTTTTAAAAGCAAATAAGAGAAGATTGAGAAAGAAAGAGATGTTAGAACTTATGATTTATGGGGGAAAATAAGCAATATAATGGTAAGTTTTAAAAGAGTAACATTTCAACTAATGATAAGGACCATGGAGAAAGAAGTCCAAAATGCATCAAAAAGTGATTGCTTCAAAGAGGTTGAAGATAGGATGACCTTAGCTTGAGTGGACAGGAAAATGTCAGAGAAATGACATTTGTGCCCAGATCTGAATAACAAGATAAAAGCAGAAAGCACACCTGAGCAGAGGTGGCAGGGTAGGGTTTGACCTGTCAAGTAGCATAGATATCCTTCTCTCCAAGTATTCTTGTCCAAAAGACCGAATATGAGCCACACTCCACCTTTGGGTCTGCCTCTAGGAAACAAATTGAATGTAGATAAAATTTAGCCTGGTAATCTGAAGCCCTTCTTTCCATCTTTTGTTTTCTATTTTCCCTTCACTGATGCCTAAGCTTATATCCCCAAGTCACCCATCATCTTCTTCCTCTTTCCACCACCAACCCAGCCCTTCATGCAAAGCCACCCTGTGATGCAGTGGTTCTCTTAAAACTATTCTGCTGAAAACCCTGCAGCAGATGGGCATGAACCCATGCACACAAGGGCCCTGCATCTGTGTGTTATCCTATAAGGGAGTCGTGGGAAATGTAAGTTACAGGTCAGGCTCTCTAGGAATGTACAGTCTATTAGGAAGACTCAAGGCACAAATAATCATCACTGAATCCTCAAGATGTGCATTAGCCACGTGGTAGAGACCAGCCACATGGTTATTTCACATTAAAAGGAGTTCCTAAAACAGAAATATCACCACCTGTGTTAACCTGGACATATTTATTTTCAACTTTTATTTTAAGTTTGGGATACAAGTACAGGTTTGTTACATGGGTAAACGTGTGCCATGATGGTTTCCTGCACAGATCATCCCATCACCTAGGCATTAAACCCAGTTTCCCTTGGCTACTTTTCCTGATGTTCTTCCTCCTCACCTCCCTGCCCTCCAACAGGTCCCAGTATGTGTGGTTCCCCTCCATGTAGACACATTGTTTTAACCATGTTTTTCAGTTTTTCCTTCCTTCCTTCCTCAAAAATGAGAATTACATGTAATATTTCTGTATAACTTCAAGGATTAGAGAATAATATATTCATACTAGTTTTCATTTACAAAGTATCCTCTTATAATTACCTCAATAATCATTGCAAAAACTCTTAGGCAGTCATTACTATCCCCATTTTACAGAGAAGGAAACTGAGATTCAGAGAAATCCTATAACTATGAAAGATAAAGGCAAGTTCAGGCCTTCTTGTTCTGAGTTATTTTCACCAGACTAAACAGCATAATTCACTGCAACATATCTTTCTAAGGATTGTATGCAGAGTTGGCATAATATCAGATAAACTTACAAAGCAGCTGTTAAGGGAGAATGGGAAAATAATGTATTATAACACCAAAGACCTAACCAAGAAAATTATGATGAAACTTCTGAGGCAGAGAGGCAGAACCACAAAGACCACAGTACACACAGCTCATCAAGAAGCCTGGAGAGGCTTCCTAGGTAGATTATATACTTTTCCAAACTTACTTTAAAGTATCACTGAAATTATCAACTGCATGAAGAGTTACAAACTGTAGCTACAGAGAGTAGTGTGGCCACTAGCAAAACATTTAACTGTCCCCAAAGAGTTTGATTATAAAGTGAGGGAGGTGAACCGGCCAATCACAAAATGCAATTTAGCTCCATGATTGTAGAATTAATCCAGTAAGCACAACAGACTGCAAGAATGTTCCCTTTGAAAATAGGTGGGAACTGTGTTTTTAGATACATTAAATTGTGCCAGAAGTCAATAAACCAATAGGTGAATCACAGGTACCTGTGGATGATAGGATTACACATTAGCTTTTTTCCCTCTCTTTCTTCTTATTCTTTTCCTTCATAATTTTATTATCTATATTTTCATAAGATGCTTTTATTACTCTTAGAACACAAAGCAATTTTAAAATATAAAGTCTTAATTGGTGTATATGTCTCACAATAATGACCCTCAAGATGACCTATCCTTTGTGTCTCATGAAAGCCCAGAGTTACAGGGGTGCCCACTTCTACTAAAAAGGCTGTTCACCTCAAGTCCAACTTCCACGCTGGCATTTAAAACAAGCTTGCTACTTGCAGTATTCTAAAGCTATTTGTGGTATTTCTACTAAAATATATGGAAAAATGCAGTAAGCAATAAATGTGGTGGTAAACTGCTTATGCAGAGAGCATTAAGTGGGACTATGAAAAGCCATTGGCTGGTGGGGAGTTGAAGAAAAAACTGTAGTCTATTTCCACTGGAAGAAGTCAAGAGCTCTGGATTCTAACAGTCCAAATGCAAACCAAACACTTCAAGCAGAGCATTTAAACTTGTTTACAACTTCCTGGTAAGGAACTGAACTTTGAAAGAGCCTTTGATGAAACTCGGCTTTGGCTTTCTCAGGTCTAACAGAGTGGCATCTGGAGCTTGTTTACACAGACTGGGATAAGAAGCTATTTACATTTCAAATACATATTTGCCCTTGAAAGAATAAACTTCAGATGGTTGGGAGGTTTTATCTGGAGACCCAGTCAAAGGCTGAGTCCTCGACTGGGAGAAACACTGTCCCACAGTTTTGATTGCCACATTGTGGTGGTAATTCCACAGGTATCTCCTGTCTGAGGGCAACCCAAGGAGCCAAACGTCAGGAGAGGGTCAACTGGACAATCCCACACAACCAAGGATTGTCCTCCTTAAAATGCAAGTTGTTTAAGAAAAATAAGCCAGTCACAAGAAGAGAAATACTTACATGAGGTATCTAGAATAGTCAGGTTCAGAGACAGAAAGTATCATGGTGGTCGCCAGTGGTTTGGGAATGAGGATCTGGGGAGGGACGGAGAGTTACTCTCTAATGAGTACAGAGTTTCAGTTTTGTGAGATGAAAAGAGCTCTGGAAATGGACAATGGAATTGGCTGCACAACAATGTGAAGTATTCTATAGCACTGAATTGTACACTTATAAATAGTTAAGATGGTAAATTTTATGTTATATATATTTTGCCACCATTAAAAATGAGCCTTAAAAATGCAATGGCACCTCCAGTTGAGATACACTGAATCCCAGTCCAACTCTGAATCTGCCAAATTGAACATCAGAGCCCAGGAACACACTCCTTTTTCTTCTATCACTTAGCATTAACCAGGGGAGAGTTATAGCATTTTGCTGTGAAACAAAGACCACTGCCAGCAAATGAAATATAAACAATAACAAGTTAGTACAGATCAAATCATTATGATATATACAAACAGACTTCATTCCATTTGGTCTAAGAACTCAGAGAACACCTCATTGGGTTCCAGATATGATTGCATGTGAAAAGAATCTTTTTTAAGTTGTAAAACAATATATAAATAAGATATTATATTTCTTATTTAATACAAATCCTCAATCTTGTTCCTTCAAATTAAGACATACATTCTACCAAAAACAGAATCAGAATGGCTTTATCTGGACTAACTTTCTCAGAACACAATAGTTACTATACAAGAGGAGGGAAAAAACACATTAATTTTGCATGCTGGCATACACTACCAAATGTTGTGTTTATACTCTTACAAATCAGTTTTTAAAACATGACATGCCTGGGGAAATATGAACGAGCAATTTTCAAAAGATATACAAATGGAAAGATAAATACATGAAAGTGCTTTATTTCATTAGTATTCAAAAGGTGCTAAGTAACTAAGATACTTAGCCTTATCAGCAAGATTAGAAATGATGTGACTGGACTACTGGTCCTACCTCTTGCCGTGCCCCAGAGGCTAATAAGCTCCTTCATTAAGAAAAATCATCCCTAGAATTGTCGTCTCACAGATTGCCTTTATACATACAAAGAAAAAGACAAAAAGGGATGTAGATCCCCTCCTGTCCTTGCAGTCCCCAAGGTGCTTGATCTAAAAACAGGAATAAAAACATGCACACGAATGTTCATTGCAGCACTGTTTACAATAGCAAAGAACTGGAACCAACCCAAATGCCCAACGATGATAGACTGGACTGGGAAAATGTGGCACATATACACCATGGAATATTATGCAGCAATCAAAAATGATGAGTTTGTGTCCTTTGTAAGGACATGGATGAATCTGGAGAACATCATTCTCAGCAAACTGACACAAGAACAGAAAAAGAAATACCGCATATACTCACTCATAGGCGGGTGAGAAAAATGAGAACACATGGACACAGAGAGGCGGTCTACTATACACTGGGGTCTATTGGGGGGAATGGGGGAGGGACAGCGGGGGGAGCTGGGGAGGGATAGCCTGGGGATGAATGCCAAGTGTGGGTGAAGGGGAGGAAGGCAGCAAAACACACTGCCACGTGTGTACCTATGCAACTATCTTGCACCTTCTGCACATGTACCCCAAAACCTATAATGCAATAAAAATTTAAAAAATAAAAAAATAAAAAATAAATAAAAATAAATTTAAAAAAGAATGTTAGCCTGCATAAAAAGAGAGAAACCGCTTACAAACAGACAAGAAAACAATTTTGTCTTCTTTAGGAACTGAAATACTCCATTGCCCAAGAATTAAAACCTAACCTTAGGAGACATGTGAGCACTTGCTGGGTTTAACAGGAGTAATGATAAAGAACTAGATGGCCCCTCGCCTGCTCTGGACCCACAGAGAGACTTGTGCTCCAAACCCTCTCAAACAGAAGGTATTCTTTGTTAACTACTTGCTCTTTGGACTTTGGAGAAAATACCCCTAAGTACATTATATTACTTCCTACTTCAAGTTCTTTTTCTTTTTAATTGCCTGGGCTCTTTAGTAAAGAAAATTGCAAACACCTAAACAGCTAGTTTGGTGGTTTGGGGAGACAGAGGCACAGATTGCCCAGGAAATATCTCCACTATGAGGTAGACAAGGGGGCCAGCAACCTGTCAAGCCAGGCCAGCCAGTGGCCAACAGCAGGGAGGCCCCGCCTACATTGCAAATCCCCTGCTGGCAGGGACTCGATTGCCTGCCTTGTTTAATCTTGTTCAGCATTAGGCCCAATGCCTTATCATTAATCAACACTCAATTCCTCCACAGGCCCATTTTTGTGGCAACTATCAAGTGGCATTTTTCCTTTAAGTAATACAAAAACAGACTCTTGTTTTCCTCCAGATGTTTCCCTTCTTACTAGGAGTTTAGTGAAATATTTTATTAAATAAAATATCTCAGTGATGGATTACAAATGGCCCTGGGGGCAGGAGTGGGAAAATTGAAAATTCCCTAAAATAAAAACATCTCATCCCCATTTCTTCTGGAGTGAATTGCATGGGTCCCCATTTAGGCCAGGACACCTTACATCATTTATGGATTGTAAGGCTGTGTTTCATTAGAAGATCGCTAGGAATTTATGTCAGTCTGGATTCTGCTCAGGCACTAGAAGCCAAGTGCTGACGGTGGGTGAGACATTTTATACCCAGTTCTCCTGGAATGAAAGAAAACAGCTGGGTTTGTTTAAAAAAAACAAAAAAACAAAAAACACACACACACACAAGTGGACATCATTACCATGATGGTCAAATAGTCATTGGATAAAAAGTAATTTCTCTCCCTTTACAGGAGGCAAGGCGATGAGTCTGTCACAGGAATGTTCTTTAAATTAGGGCCTAGAAATTTGGAAAAAAAATCAAAATTCTCTTCATTACTTCCAGTTCTCTTGAGTCCAGGAGACTTTTTAACAATGACACATCTAGTGGCTTCAGTGCCATTTGGTTTTGAGAATAAGCAAAATCCTCTGATGCAATATTTTCCTTTATTAAAAATATTAGCTATTCATCAAGAGCACTGTCTTAGCCCCAGATGTCTACAACTACCATCATAATGGATCCTACCCAAGGGCAGGGGGCATCATTTAACTACCTGAGAGGCAAAAGCAGGCACTTCCCAATGCCATACAGCAACATAACTGAGGACATGCCAAGACTCTTCCATGACATCTGTTATAACAACCCATTGTCACCTAATAAATGATCCCCCTGAATCCTCCTAGGTGATTCACCTTTCCCCTCAAAAGCCATAGGAGCAGAGAGAAAGGAAAGGCAGGGAGAGCATCCCTGAGTCTGTAGCCAGGACTGCTTGCAGGATTTTGCATCTCATTGACCCTGTCATCTATTCAATGCTTGAAAATATCTCAGAAAATATTCCCTTTGTCCCCACCCCCTCTGTGATCTGGATTACTGGAATAGCATCCCAAAATCCCCACACTCACCCCAGAATCAACCCTCTTATCCACTCCAAATCAGCCCACATACCACATTTGCCTTTATGAAAAAAAAAGTTTGGGCAGTTTGACACTCCCCAACTCAGTAACAAATAAATAATAACAACAAAAACATTTATTGTCCAAATGGCTCACCACAACATCCAGTCTAGACTCACCCTTCCTGTCCTAAATGCCTGCCCACAGATACTAGTTCCAATGACTAGACAGAACTCAGCCCACTGCAGCTAACTACAGACAGTTTGGCCTGGGCAGCCTGAAGTGGAACTGAACTAGGTAATAATGGGCTATGAGGGCCTCGGCAAAGGGGAGGGTCTTTAACAATCCTGGCCTTAAGTAAAAATGAGGAAGAATAGGAGGATCATGAGGAGGGATGGGAAGAAAATGGGTCTTTACACTTGAATCTCTCACTTGCAGGGAGATACCAGGTGGGCTGAGGCAAACAGTAAGTGAGCCCTCACAGGCAGCCTCAGGACACAGCTGTAGAGCTTAACTGTGAACTTGTACATCTGAGGGAACCTGCAGTGGGAGGAGGGAGTTGTGCCTTAAGGCAGGCTGGAGTAAAGATTCTGTTATAGGTGGAACAGATTCTTGCCCAGTCCTTCAGGCTTCTGTGTTTCTCAGCCAGGTCTTCAGGGCAGATGAATTTTACCAGTGCTACTGAGCACTTTCAAGGGTCTAGACTTAACTCATTAGAGCCAGGACTGAGTTCTGGGCTGGCTGCACAGAATTTCATTCTGCATTTCAAAGAGGGAGCTGTAGCCTGACCAACCTCATGGTTTGTCAATACATCTACAGTTACTGGCAAAGACTATCAAGTGGGCTCTGAATTTAACCATACATGAGAAAGTAGTCCTCCCCAGGAGGCAGATTTCACAGGCCTAAGCAACTCCACAGAAGAGATAGTGGAAAGAGCCACAGGGGGGCAGGATCAAAATGGCTGCACAGGAGATGGTGGTAGGCCTGCAAATTTCTCAACTTTGCAACAAGGTAACAATGTCTCAGGTACCACTTTCTGAAAGTGAAAACAGGATGGATTTTTTTCCTTAAACACAACTGATGAGAAATTTCTTCCAGTTGATTTTAGGTTATTAATTCATAGTCGTTTCTGGACAACTGACATTGATTGGCATCCTGATAAAACTAAAACCAACTGTTTCAGTTGTTGGTTGGTTGGTTACTATTGTTTTGTTTGATCTAAACCTCTAACATCAGATAGTACTGAGTTTCGTCCATGACCTTGGCAACACTACATACTGGGTTCTGGAAATATAATTTAGGTTATTCACAGAAGTTGTTGGGTGTGTGACTAGTACTGTGAGGCTCTATTGACTCTTTGTACTCTTTTCAAAAAGGAGGTTTGTCAGAGAATTGGCATCAGAGATTCTGAGGCCCTAAACCAATTGTACCCATACAAATGAGTGGCATACGGGATCTAGGTGTGTACAGAGGCCAAGGACTTCTAATCGAGACTGAACAAAATGAGAAACTGGGAAAGACAGTAATTTATGCTATTAACCCATAAAAGCAATAGAACATGATTTGTGGCCTTAATTTTTTTATATAGGTTTTAATTTCTCTCAGGGAATTTTATAAGGGAAGAATTTTGAATTCAGATTCTGGACATCCCAAAGTTGTGGAAGAAGCTAAACTAATTACTGCTTTAGAAGGCAAAGGATTTATGCTGGGTTTTATTGTTACATTTATTTAATCATTATATAATTTCACTAAAACTTTGAGAGACAATGTTGGGCATAAACTGGGATAGCAATTAGAAGAGGAGATAACTTTTGCCCTTGGACACAAAGTGGTTTTGAGTTTAGTTAGTTAATATGTTTTAAGCAAATGTGTACTTTCTGGGTCAAAATTTATATTGCCTACCAGCTGGTCCCAGAGTAAGAACTAAAGGAGCAGTGTTTGGTGTTGAAGGGTAACCAAGTAAAGATGGGATCAGGACTATCCTGAAGACGGAGATCATCTTACCCAAAGGGGATGCTTGTGCCCCGGGTGACCTTGAGCTTAGTGATTAGTCCAGTGAGTGAGAGAACACAAGGCAGAGAATGTTAGGGGAACGTTTCCTCGACACTCTTGTTCTGTCCTTCCAGGTGGAGGTTGCCTAACTAAAGTGGCAATTCTGACCTTTTGCTGCCACCTTCCTCTCTCAAAGCAGATGAGATGCAGTGACTTACATGATTAGCCAATGTGGGCAGCATGCCTAGTTCAGTTCTTTCCTCCTCTTGAGAGTGAGCTGCCCATAGATAACCTTCATTATGCTACTCCTTCAGGGATCTGTCATGAGGTCTTTTGGCTCTCACACAAAACTAGAATCTCAGATTTAGCCTTTATTGGAAATGAATGTGATGTCTTGGTTTCTCATCTGCCATTCCTTTGTTTTATTTCTGTTTGCTCAGCACTAAGGGAATAAGGAGGAGGCACTGTTTATTGAGACCCCCACTACTCCTCTAACACTGTCTGCTAGAGCCATGCCTCTTGTTGTTGTTGTTACCATTACAAATGGAATAACACTTTACTCACAGAAAAAAGACAGAGCAAGATCAGCTTTAATAAGTGAGCATTGATCCATACCAGCCAGCAGTTCTCACCCTCCAGGCAATGCAGATACATGGTTGCATGCAATCCTCTCAGGATTGGCCAGGGGCCATGCGCTGAACACACTCAAGCTGAACAAAGCACGCATCAAGGAAACAGGGAAAGATACTTCCAAACAAGGCTGTGAGGGCTCCCTGTCTCCCTGGAAGGAAATGCTCCAGGCTGGAGGCACAATTGTGTCAGATACTACAAGGGTCAAGCAAGTTGTTCATGGCTGCCTTTCTCAACAAGTATCAATATTGTTATTATGGTCTTGGTAGGTGGTCATTCCTTGTTGACTCTGCATCTCCTTTTTACCTGCTTTATTTTTTAAAATAAATTCTATTGTATACATTTAAGATATACAACATGATGTTATAAGATACATATAGACAGCAAAATGGTTTCCATAGGGAAGCAAATTAACATGTCCATCATTTCATATTGATTTTTTTTATATTGACACAGTCATGTTAGTGTTGATTCTAAGCCTTTTATAATATGGTTCCACTTTCCTCAAGTATTTCTGTCTCATTTTCCAATTTCTCAAGACTCAGCAACTTCTCAGATCTCTTCCTAAATAATCCTACTCTCTGTACCTCATCTAATTTACATTCTTTTATTTATATTAGTGCAGAGTTATTTTATATGCCTTTTATTTTCTGGGCATCTGAACTCTTACATTTATTTGTAATACCTCCGTTTTTGTGGTACCCAGCACAGTTTACACATGCTGAAAGCGGCTGATAAATTATTATTTTAATGAGCACTTTCTCTGCATTTCTCTGACATCTAAAAACATTCTGAAAAGTCTTCTATTTTAACAGAAAGATAATCACTTCAAAAATCTGAATGTTTGGACCATGATATAGTTGGGATATTTGTCCTCTCCAAGTCTCATGTTGAAATGTGATCACCAATGTTGGAGTGGGCCCCAGTGGGAGGTGTTCGGGTCATGGGGGCAATCCCCTTATGAATGGCTTGCTGCCTTCCCCAAGGTAATGAATTCTCACTCGATTCATGCACAAAGGAGCTGGCTGTTTAAAGGAGCCTGACATGTGACACACCTGCCCCCTTCTTCACCTTCCACCATGAAAAAAACTCCCTGATTATACACCAGAAAACAAGCAGATGCTGCTGCCAAGCTTGTACAGCCTGCAGAACCATAAGCCAAATAAACAAAACATAGTTTATTTTATTTCTTCACAGTACTCCAAAACAAACTAATACAGACCACAAAAGGCAAAACTTTTTAGGTGTGTACTGCTTTTGGCAATATGTCTGAATTACGTGTGGAAAGGTAAATGAATAATATATATATTCTACAAGGAATTCTAGGTATAAGGGATGAAAGTGGAAAGTAAGAGCCCAGCTCTGGTGGAGATCATCCTCAAGGTTAGTAAGATCCCCAAGTATGGTCCAAAGATCATTTCATGAGAGCACCAACAGTGACTTGCTAAACATTCAAGTTCCAAGGTCTCAGGACCTACTGAATCACCATCTCCAGGAGTGGGCCCAGTAATTTGTTTAATGAGTTTCCCAGTGATCCTTAGGCACACTGAGAACCACTGGTGAAGAGCAATACAGAGACAAGTGCTGTCCTCAACCAAAGGAGCACAAGGCAGAGCACCTGACCTCAACTGCTCTTGAGAGGAAGCAGAGAAGCTTCTCAAAAGAAGTGATGTCTGAGCAGAGGTTGATGATGGATAATGAGTGAACCTGATGACAGAAGGAGGAAGGTAGTTCCACCAAGCAATGGAGTTTTTATTTTTAAGTTATAGCTACAATGGTTCTTAATCAAAATAAATTCACCCAACAGGATGCTGTTATGGTAGTTGTGGTTGTTTTTAACATCTATCAGGCCAGGAGCTGTGGCTCATGCCTGTAATCCCAGCGCTTTGGGAGGCTGAGGTGGGTGGATCACCTGAGGTCAGGAGTTCAAGACCAGCCTGGAAAACATGGTGAAACCCTATCTCTACTAAAAATCCAAAAGTTATCTAGGTGTGGTAGTGGGCACCTGTAATCCCAGCTACTTAGGAGACTGAGGCAGGAAAATTGCATGAACCCAGGAGGGCTACAGTGAGCCAAGATCACGCCATTGCACTCCAGCCTGGGCAACACAGTGAGATTCTGTCTCAAAAAAGAAAAAAATATATGCTATCTGGATAACACGCACTTTATTTTCTTTTTTCTTATTGGCACAAAATCCTAAATGACTTTCTTTTTTTTTCTTTAATCGTACTTTAGGTTCTGGGGTACATGTGCATATCATGCAGGATTGTTGCATAGGTACATACATGGCAATGTGGTTTGCTGCCTGCATCCCCCGTCACCTATATCTGGCATTTCTCCCCATGTTATCCCTCCCTAACCTCCCCACCCCCCACTGTCCCTCCACTAGTCCCCCCCCCAACAGTCCCCAGTGAACACACACTTTATTTAATTCTCATTACAATCTTCCAAGACAAGCAGAGCAGCCTATTTTATAGATAAAGAAACTGAGGTAAATAATTTACTCATACCATGCACCTGGGAAATGTCATGCTTGGGATCAGAAGAAATAAAGTGTTCTCATCCCCAATACCTGTGCCTCTTATTTCGCCATGCCATGCTATTTCTTAAATAATTTATATCAACTTTAAAATAAACTCTGCCACCCAATTTCCCCCTTCTAATTAAGGATTTGAAAATGATTTATGCATATACCAGATTACCTCTGATGTCCACTCAAACACCAAAATTTTACACATCTGTGAAAAATTTTAAATCTTGTTAAAATAATAAGGTCTAAAATCACCCCTAATAGATTCATTCATAAGACAGTGCCCTTAGTTTCCATGCATGTGTTTATTTTCAGGCAAAATCCATGGTCAACTGGGACACACCCACTGGAAAAAAATTAAAAATTAATGTTATGATTCAAGTAAAAATGCAAACATAAAAGAAAAGGCCACCATGACTGAATGTTGTGACATGGCATGATGTCATATGAATAGTATTCAAATAACAGTAAACTTTTAAAAGGAAAATGTTTAGCTACTCATAGAATTAGTTCTGGCTTTGGAATCATTTATTGAAATTAAGACACAGCCTTTATTTTTATGACTTATTTCAATTTGACAAATGAAGAGTTTAGAAGGCATACCCAGCCTGTCAAAGAGGACTGATGTTTAGTTCAGATGTAGATATTTTTAATATTGATTTGTGTTAACAAAATGACCTTTCAGATACGGGGGAGGGAGGAAGAAAGCAGGATAAAGCATATCATTTAATATGCTTTTAACTTAAGTAACTGAAAACTTTGGTTCAATTCATTCAATCAATAAGGAATTTATGATCTCACATAGTAAGAAGTCAAAATACAAAATGTTCCAGGACTGATTAGTTTAGCAGCTCAGGCACCATTACGGATCAGGTTTTTTTTTCTTTTTCTCAGTTTACTTTGGCAATTTCACTTCCTCCTTGACAAATGAGAGCCACAGTTTCTACACATCATATCTTCATGACAATGGCAAAACACCAATAAGAAACTATTTATTCTCATGTATCAATTTTATCAATGGCTTAAAACTTTCCCAGAAGCCCTCCAGCAGATGTTCCCTCTCATCTCATTGGTCAGAATTGTGTCAGATCCCCAAGCCTACACTGATCACTGGCAAAAGGAAAGGGGCCCTGGACTTGTGGTTCTCACATGGGACTAGACCTCCTACCTGCACTTCAGCATGTCCTCCTACACTTCCCCCCATACCCTGTTCACATGGGATATTTAAAAATGTTTGGGAGTATTTAGGGGATACAGTGATCAGAGATGTTTTTGGAATTTAGACAATGGAGATCAAGGATGCTAAGAAGATCAACATCCTTAAAGAACAGAACTTTCAGCCCAGAATTTCATATCCTGCCAAACCAAGCTTCACAATTGAAGGAAAAATAAAATCTTTTATGAACGAGCAAGTACTCAGAGATTTTTTTACCACCAGGCCTGCTTTGCAAGAGCTTCTGAAAGAAGGATTATACATAGAAAGGAACAACCAGTATTAGCCTTTCTAAAAATATACCAAAAAGTAAAGAGCATCAACATAAAGAATAATTTATATCAACGAATGGATAAAACAGCCAGTTAACATCAAATGGCAGTAACCCTAAATTTAAGTCGACTAAATCCCCCAATCAAAAGATACAGCCAAAACCTAATGGTATACTACATCCAGACCCATTTCACATGCAAAGATACACGGGATGGAGAAAGACTTACCAACCAAATGGAGAGCAAAAATAAATAAATAAATAAATAAATAAATAAATGAAAAGCAGGAGTTGCAATTCTCACATCTGATAAAATAGATTTCAAAGCAACAAAGATATAGTGGTAAAAGGATCAATGCAACAATAAGAGCTAACGATCCTAACACCCAGATACATAAGACCTATAAAGAGACTTGGACTCAACGAGACAGAAAATTGATGAGGACAACCAAGACTCGAACTCAGATCTGGAACAAGTAAACTTAATAAATATTTATAGAGCTCTCCATTTTAAATACACAAAATATACATTCTCCACTTTAAATACACAAAATATTGATCAGCCATTATGAATACCCATTTTTAGAATAAAGCAACATTCCCATTCTCTCTCCTCTTTTTCTTCCTCTTTCTTCCTCTCCCTCACTCCTTTTTTTCTCTTTCTTTTCTTCTTTCCTTTCTAACAAAAAAAAAAGAAGAAAGAAAAAAAAACAAAAAAGGATGCTAAATGTCCTGCAATGCATAATATGGTCCCACAAAACAAATAATTCACCTCTTGTCTGAAAAACTGATTCCCAACTTTAAGAATCACTGGCATCAGCCTTTGGGGCTGAATACAGGGCCTCCTCCTTTGAAACACACAATCAACTGAAGTGTGAGTCCCGGGGCAAAATCATGATTCTGCTGGTGACAGCACCATCAGTACCTGCTGTGGAGGCCAAACTAGTAAAAATGATGAGAACACTGGAGATGAATTCGAGGTATTGTTCTTTCTTTCTGAGCTCTTAGATTCACACATTCATAAGTCTTACAGTTTTTACATGATTTTTATGACAATTAGCACTCCAGATATAATACATGTAGGAAAGTCAATGTTCTAGTCAAATGAAAAGATGAACATAATGACCTTCACACTTAGTCAGTGCTTTTTATTTTTTTTATTTTTTTATTTTATTTTATTTTGTGAAATAGGGTCTCTGTTGCTCCGGTTGGAATGCAGTGGTGATTTTGATAAGAATGGTAATTTCCACTTTCCTGTTTTGTTCTTATTGTGTTGTTACACAATAAGTTTTGTTCATCCTTAAATGGCTACAAGGTGAAGTATATAATTTGTCCACACGTGCCAACTTTTTCTCATCACGAGCAACAAAATGCCATGAGAGTTGGCTATGGAATTTGAAGTATACCTGCACTAGGCCAACTGACAACAGGGCTGCATGTAGGAGGCAGAGTGGGGAAACCACACCTGGCTGGCAGAACCAGCAAATCTTGTTCTCATGTATGAAGCAATGGGAAGTGGGGGTCAGAAGGGGACTGGAAAGACCTGTCAGTTCTTTGTTTTCCTCTTCTGCAATCTGTTCTCCCTCTTGAATTGAGCCCTGGGCTATACTGATGAAAGATTCTAGTCTTTGAAAATAGAATGTCTTTAAAGATTTGAAGGCCAGTCATGTGTGAGACATTTCTCTATGGCTACAATAGATTAGACCAAGACAAGTGGGTGAAAGTTACCAGGAGACAATTTTCTAGCAGCCAGAGATTTCTAATGATGGAAACATAAGCCTTAGGAAAGGATGAGGGTGTAGGTTTGGCAATCTCTGTGAGAGAGTTAAAAAGTTCTGGACTAGATGATCTTTATGGTTCCAGAGCCTTCTAGCCTAGTGATAAGTGACCTTAATGAAAAACTTGTTTAGGGGAACCAGTTCTGTTCCCTATATCTACTTGCTGGACCCATATTTCACAGTGAATTTCATCATATCTCTTCAATCCAAATCCAAAAGACAGTGCTAATTTATATCACTTTAAATAACAAGTACATTAAAGTAGATCTTTTAAAGGGAAAGGAGATAGTTAGAATGTCTTGTCTTATTTAGCAGGTGTTCAAGCAACTTTCATTACTACATGATATGATAAGAAAGTTCTTCACACATCAAATCCAAATTTGCTCAGATATTCTGCCTACCTTAGACCTGGGAATCTATCCAAAAGTCTTCTAAAGTGCATGCAGTTCCAAAGTGTCCATCTTTTTCAGCCCTCGATAATTCTTGGCTTCTCTGGTCAGTTATCAAAAGCATCTTCTCACATATTTGAAACATTCCCTTAGGAAATTAGATATTTGCTATTTCAATATATGTCTGTCCTATACATAGATAGGCATGTAGATGTATATTTTGTATCTTAAAATGTGATTCAGTGACTTTCTAGTGCTCCAACTAGAAAATATAACATAAAATTCATGTTCTTCAGTGATAGTTTTACTAACTACTTCTAAATGTATTTATCCCAGTCCTTTTTCAGAGAATACACCTTAAATCACAATGTCTTTTCTAAGTACTCACAGAATTCCAGAAGAAGAGAATAAGTGTGTTCAGGAAAAGTAAATGAGATTCATAAGCTACTAAGGCAAAACATTTACTATTTAATGAAACACACAGTTATTTACATGCCAAATACTTGATCCACATCCTTAACTATAATAAATATATTTGGAAGTTTTATTTATCTCTAAAATGGCATTTGTCAAAAATATTATCATCAATTTGAATAAAATCTATTACATAATGCTTCAAAAATGCTCTTGCTGAATTCATGATTAAAAAATAAACCTAAATTGAAATAAGCCAGTCACGAAAAGATAAATACTATATGATTTCACTTAGAGGAGGTAGAGAAGTCAACTTTATAGAGATATAATATAGAATGGTGGTTGCCAGAAGCTTGGAGGATGGGTAGATGGAGAGTTATTGGGTACAGAGTTTTAGTTTTACAAAACAAAAAGAGATCTGGACATTGGCTTTACAACATTGTGAAAATACCTAGCACTACTGAACAGAACATTTGAAATTAGTCAAGATAGTAGATTTTATGTTATGTATCTTTTACCACAATTAAATTTTTTAACTAATTTTAAAAGAGATAGATAGATAGATAGATAAATAGATAGATAGATGATAGATAGATAGATAGATGATAGATATAGATAGATAGATGATAGATAGATAGATAGATAGATAGATAGATAGATAGATAGATAGATAATAGATAGATAGATAGATAGATAGATGAGAGATATTTCTATTTCTGACTACTGAAATGGCCTAGATGCAATGATACCCCAGTAGTAGTGGGCACATCTGACCTCCAGATATTGTTTTCTAAATGCCATTTCCAACTAACAAGAGAAAGTCTGATTCCAGTGAAAGTGTAAATTGAACTTGGAATATCTAAATATGCCAATAAGTAAAGTGGGGCCCAAAAAATGATAGGGACCAATCAAAAGGACACAGAAACCAGCCTGACAACTTCTAGTGTCCATACTTTCAACAATTTCAGCATCAAAATGACTAATCAAAGTCATAGATTATATAGCACCTTGAATAAAAATAATCCATATATTCATACTAATACTAAAACAAGCAACAAATTAATTAAGAGAAAATGTTATTCAAATTAGAAAGCCACACTCTAATAAATGTAGAAGGAATAATATCACTGGAAAATTACTCTTTTGCAACCATTATTCTGATAATTGGTTCAGGCAAGAAATATCACTGAATGCTAAAATCTCCTAATGCATATTTGTGTGAAACAGATAATTTGCAATGACTTAAAATATCTCCCTACAGAAAATGTATTATTTAATTAAAAAGGGGGCAAATGATACCTTTACAGTATAAAAATCTGAAAAATAAAAATTAAATAAATAAAAAATAAAAACCACCTGAACCTAGTGATCAGTTACCATCAATAATGGGATAAACTGACATCAGGTGCTTCCTGGTATGATACAGTGAGATGGACACAGCATCTCTTAAATAGTAATAACTCTACCAAATAATCACAATCTGGAAAAAATTAAGAACAATCAAACAAACCTAAATTAAGAAACATTCTACTAATAACTGGCCTGTCTTCTTCTAATGTGTTAGTCATTAAAAAAACACTGAGGAAATATTCTAGGTTAAAGAGATGAGGGAGATATGGCATGCTATAAAGGTCAATATTGGCACAATTGGCCAATTTTGAATAGGACCTCTATATCAGATAATTATTGTATCAACTTTAAATTTTCTCAACTGGATCATTATAGTGTGGTAATGATTACATAAAAGAATTCCTTGTTTTTAGGAGGCACAGAAAAGAAGTAAACATAATATCTGCATACACACACATAATAAGAGGGAGGAAAAAGAAAGAAAATAGGACAAAATGTTAGTCATTCATGATCTCAGGTGAAGAGTATGCACAAATTCATTGTTCTATTCTTACAATATTTGAATTTTTTTTAATAAAAGATGTTATAAGTTTAAAATTCTTCAACAAAGGCACAGGTCATGATTCCAGTCTTGATTTCTAAAAATTGAGTTACTTCAAAGTCAAATGTATTTTTAGATTGACTTCCTAAAAACAGCCAAAAAATATGATCATCACTTCTTACTTTTAAGCTACTAAAAGTAAAAGTTTACCTTGAAAAAATAACTACAACATTACTATTATTGAGGTAAATAACATATAATCTTTAAACTGTCCTTTCATATAAACTTAAACCTTCTATAACTCTGTTTTGTGAGGCCCTAGTAATACCTGTGATGTGAGCTGTGTGTTTACTGATTTTTCACTATGTCCATACATTATATTTCAGGAAGTATGACTTAAACAAAAATATATCTAAATAAAAACAAAGAGTTACTATTATTAACATATTGTTTTGAAAACTTAATTTCAAATCATATTCTCTGTAATAGTCCAGATGTTAGAAAATACAAATAATCACCCAGGTTCCTCAAAGAGGTCTATATTCCTCAAAGAGGACTGAAAACTAGAGAGTGACAAGCTTAGTTCAGTGCTTTGTGTTGAGTATTCCCGTAACACGTGTAGACAAGGATTTCTCAACCTCAGCACTATTTGGCCCAGATAATAGTTTGTTGTAAATAACTGTCCTACTCTTGTAAGATGTTTAGCTGAGTTCCTGGCCTCTGCTAAACATTAGATTCTAGCAGCACATACACTCCACCTCTCCCCAGAAATGATAACCAAATCTGTCTCCAGACATTGTCAAATGTACTCTGGGGAAGATGATTAAAAACGATTCCCTATTTGAGAATAACTCCTCTGAAATGACTTATGAAAGCAAAAAAAGAAAGAGGAGAGAGGGAGAAGGAGGGAGGGAGGGAGGGAGGGAGGGAGGGAAGAAGGAAGGAAGGAAGGAAGGAAGGAAGGAAGGAAGGAAGGAAGGAAGGAAGGAAGGAAGGAAGGAAGGAAGGAAGGGAAGTTTATGTTCATTCTGAACTGGTTTTATCCATTAAATTTTCTGACTCTTTAAAATTATAGAACAAAATTTTGTCCTCTACAATTATTCAAAGCAAAATTTATACACTTACGTACATGAAAACAATTTGAAACTATCAATCTTTCTAAAACCCAACCCAGATTGTGTACTTTCTCTACTCAAAAGTCTACAATAGTTTTTTACCAAAGTTCAAATCCCTAGCCTTACATTTGAGACACAAGACGTTTTCATACTTAACTTTTCAAGGGCTACCCTGAAAAGCACCTGTTTAGACCAAACCATTCTAGAAAGTTCACTCAAGTACCATATTTCAATTCCAAATACACAAACAAGTAGCTTTGCAACCTCAAACAGATGATTCTGATCTTCTTGCAATCCCAACAAGAGATAAAGATAATTAAAAGATATGAGGAATACATTAATCAATCACATAGTATTAATTTGGGACATAGATTAAGTATTGGTGTTCATAGGTTTTGTAATAATTATATTACTTATACACTGGGGACTGTTGGGGGAAATGGGGGAGGGACAGCGGGGGGGGCTGGGGGAGATAGCCTGGGGATGAATACCAAGTGTGGGTGAGGGGGAGGAAGGCAGCAAAACACACTGCCATGTGTGTACCTATGCAACTATCTTGCACGTTCTGCACATGTACCCCAAAACCTATAATGCAATAAAAATTAAAAATAATAATAATAATAATTATTATATTACCTTGTGTGTATTTTGTTTTTTAAAGACTTTTTGAAACACTAACATGATCTGATATACTAACTATATGAAGTTTATAATATAATATTTATAAGATAGAATGTGTTTGTTAAATGTATAATACTACCTTATAAGTATTTTACAAGTTTTCATGAATCAATTATTTTAAATTTGCAAATATAGATTTGTCTTCATTCATTTTGTGTTACTACAGCAGAATACCTATGAGTAAGTAATTTATGAGGAAAAAAGATTTATTTAGCTCAAGATTCTGCAGGCTGAGAAGTTCAAGGGCATTGCCCTGGCTTCTGATGGGGGTTTTCATGCTGAGTAAAAATATGGTAGAGAAGGTCCAAGAGTAAATAGATACATGTGAAGAGGCAAAACCTGAAGAATGTCCTGCTTTTTTAAAATAATCTATTCTCAGTAATCTACCCTGAAGATAACTAATGCAGTCTCAACAGAGGAAGAACTCACACACTGTTACAAGAACAGCACAAAGCCATTCACAAGAGAGCCTTCTGCATGAACCAAACATCTCCCACTGTGCCTCATCTCCCAACATTGCTGTATTGGGGATCAAATTTCAAGATGAGTTTTGATAGGGACAAATTCAAACCAAAGCAATATTGAAATGACTAAGACAATTTAATCAAGCATACAAATGGCATTAAATATTTATATATTAAGCATTTCATAATATTAAAACTTCAAAACTCATTAAACATTATTCCAAGAACAAATGCAAAAGTGACTGCAATGCAAGAAAAATCAAATTTCTTAGTAAAATAGAAGATTAATAAGTTGGTTTTACAGGCATAAAAAAAGTTTTAAAATGTACACCTTTAATGAATATTAACATGCAAGTAAACTATATATCGTTTTCTATTTGTAAATGTTTCTTACATACATTTGAAACTCAGTGAGTAACAGTATTTTTAGCTCTTTTCTTACTATGCTTTACATTACATTTATTTGTGTACGTGTATCACCTCTGCTAGATTTTAATTTCTTGGAAGAGAGAAATTGCACCTTTCTCATCTTTTATCTCCCACAGCATCTAACAATATATCTTGCATGTAGAAATAGTGCATTATGTTATGTAAAAGCACACATGTACTCTAATATGCAAATAAAAGGAATTTTTTCATATTCGGCACTTAATAAATTTTTCTAATAATTAGATAACATTAAACAAGAAGAGATGCACTTTGTTATATTCACATTATCCTCTATATTACAGCCCAGATCTTCAATTACCTACATTACAAATGCTTAATGAAAATGTCAGCCATTAAACTGGAAATGCACCTAATCAATCTATAAAGTACTGGGGCATCATTTCCGACAGATGTACCAAATCCACTTAATGGATACCAGGAGATTGCACAAAAATATTTGCCAAACTTAGCACCCAATCACAATGCACAGTTTTTATATTTAACCTAAGCTTACTTCTTTGATGTTATAGTTTAACAACTCTTTACTAAGTTATGACTTCCTAACATGGCCAGGAAACAATCAAGAAACTCATCATTTTTGGATCAAATAGCTTGAAAAAAAGTAACTTCTATGGATTTCAAATGTAAATTAGATCTCTGCCAACAAGATTCTATACCATGTAAATGGAAAACATTGGAATTCTAGTTCTCCTTTGAGGGGAAGAACAATTGGTTAGAACTCTGGATGTTACCTTACTTTGGACATCTGAAAAACTGAGCTAACTCAATGTGCTATGTGCTATTTTAAAAGATATAACCCATTTGGAAAAGAACAGTGAAAGATTTCCTTTCTTATATAATAGAGATGGAAATATTTACTCTATAAGTGCAAATGTTTTGCACATTTTTAACAATTTGGCTTATTTTGCTATAGAATTTCTCATAATTGAAATGTCTATAGACATTCTATTCCTTACATTTTCCATATAAAAAGTAAGGAAACTTTATAAATAAGATGGGTAATAAAATTGGAATTAACATACTACAGGCAAAAAAATTATTTTACTTGTATGGTGTAATGATTTTACTTCCAAAATTCCAATTATTTGGGATAATTCACAATATTTCCCACTCTGACATTATTCTGAAGCTTTGGAAACTAAAAGAGCCAAATACACATTTGACAAAGGATCTTTCCTGGAACTTGAAAAACATATATTCCATATAATAGAAAGAGACACAGCTGGAAAAGAATGAGATCAATTTATCCTGATTATGATATACATATAGCACACAAGAGATTTTAGACAACTTTAAAAGAATGTGACAGCACATTATTTCATTTAAGAAACAAGTATATGGTTTCTCTCTTAATTTTTCTAATATAACTGATTCTCTTCATCTGGAAAGTGTATAATCGTTAATACCCTAAGCTACCTGGAAACTGAAATGCAGATTATGAAATTACTCTTCTAAAAAATTTAAAGAATTAACTGTACAATTTAGAACATATATACTTGGTTGTGCTTGATAATAGCATATACACATCTAGTCCTTCCTTAATATTTGGATTCAGGAGGCACATTATTTCTCTGTAGAAGCAACACCTAGAAGTAATACACTTTAATATAAGGGAATTGTAATCATGTCTATAGGAGAACTTTAAAAGGCATTCTACTTCTAAAATTTTGATGGCTAATCTTATGGTCTTGGTTAAATATTCTATTCTTTGTTGTAATATCAAGGAATCTACATAGCTTAACTTAAGGACCTCTCTGCAGGTGTGAGCTCATTGACCTCTTCAATCATCTGCCACATCTCACAGTTTTATTAAAAAAAAAAAAAAAAGACAAGATGAACATCTAAAGTAGATATGAAGGAGAAAATGAATTACAAATAGCTAAAACTTCTAGAAGAAAACATGGCAAAACATTAAGACACTGGATTTGGCAAATATATATATATATGAAAAGGGCAGAATTGGAAAAATAAAGAGGAAGTCAAACCCATTTTTCTCTCAGAATGTTTTATGGACTATTACTGTAAGCCACTACTTGGAAGAATCCACCACTTTAAAGACAGCCTAGCCACTCTCCTTCACCACACCACTTTGATATTACCCATTAATGTATTTTATGGAACACTTTGTTTCACATAATATTTCTGTAGGTGTCAACTACAAAGGAAACAAATCCTCATCTAACCCTCTCCTTACAATATCCATTGCCACTTTTTGACTGACCAAGCACTCGTGCTATCTGAACGCTTTCAATCTCATGTGGAATACCAAATTCTTCTTTATATACCTGATTCCAGTTTCTGACAGCATCCTGAATGTAAGATACAACCACAGATTTCTTTTTTATTTTATTTTATTTTCAAGTTCTGAGGTACATGTGCAGGATGCACAGGTTACATAGGTAGATGTGTGTCATGGTGACAACCACAGATTTTTTATCTCTTCTTTGTAATTTCCAGTTACAGTAGCCTTAATGGAAATGAAGACAGCTGTTTTACTGTCACATTCACATTATCTTGAAAGTCCAGAAATCTGCCCAGTCTTCCCAGCAGATACTTGTTTATAGTGATGGGTGGAAGAAAGAAAGGACAATAGAGACAGTGGACTAAGCAAGATAAAGTAGAGGTCACAGGGAAGAATATGAAAAGCATTTGAGCCAGGATAGCTAGAGGTGGAAGCATCAAATGACAATACTAGATTCAAAAACAAAATCTGAGAAGCACACACAGTACTAAAGCAGAGATCTCCAGAGCATCCTAAGGTTAACTGTTAAGGGCAATGGCGGCAAATTCACAACAGTAACGCATTTCATGTGTTGTCATTCATCATCTATGAGTTCTCCCAGACATGCAGGTGTCTTTACGTAGCTAAAATTCACCACAAAGAAATTGTTTAGTATTCTAATATTATCCATTCTCCTCACATTTCCTGCTCATGAAAGTCAACTTTCTATGATTGTTATTTCAACTAGCTAGCATTCTCGCTTCCCAGATTGAGTGGTGGAAACCATAAATCTAGTTTCTTCTCCTTCAGGAAATCATCCGAAAACAACTGGTAGAATGAGAAACAGAAAAGTAAGTTCTATTTTTAATAAAATGCAGAGACTTTTTAAATCCCAAAACATAATATGTTAGGATGAGCTGCTAAATGCATTGAGAGTCAAACGGACGTATTGGAAGACACCCAGAGAGGAAGTATTTAGCTGAAGATTTCAAAGCCATCAGAGCACAGGTCTCCATGGCTTGTAGGACAACCTGAGAGAATGTGTAGCCTGGATCAAGAGCAGGAAAGGTGGGGGTAAACAAGCAATCATTCATACACACCATCTTTTTAGAAAACTGTCAGGAAGGGAGGTAAGGCCGGGCAGAATATATTATGTAAATGCTGGCCTGCCAATGTCAGATAGCTGGGAAGAAATAAAAGCTAAAAGAATTTCCCCACATAACCCTGTGTCATAAGGACTTTTTCTTGTATGGGAAATTTTTTACAAGCCTGGAAAATTCCTTAACCCCTCTTTCACATAAATCTAGTCTAATATACAGTATACAAAGAACATGATTGGTTCCAGAATGAGAGAAGAAAAAACAAAGGAGTCATCAGATACACCTCACCAACATACCACGAGAAAATGTACATGTATGTGTCAGTCTCTGTGTGTCTGAATGTCTGTTCATGTGTCTGAGTCTGTGTGTGTGTGTGTGTGTGTGTGTGTGTGTGTGTGTGTGTGTGTCTATGTATGTATGTAGTATAAAAGAGTCAGAAAGAAAAAAAAGGAGATAACTGGGAAAACAAATGATAAAAAAAAATACAAGAAAACTGTTTTCATGCAGCAGATAAAAGTGAACTTTAAAACTTAATGAACTAATTACTTCTATAAATCAGGAGCTCACAAGGAAAATGCAAGAGTTCAAGCAAGAAAATCCTTATCGAAATGGAGGCTTATGCCTGCAATCCTAGCACTCCAGAAGGCCAGGGCATGTGGGTTGCTTGATTCCAGGAGTTGGAGACTAGCCTAGGCAACATAACAAAACCCTGTCTCTATAAAAAATGCAAAAATTAGCTACGTATGGTCGTGCACACCTGTAGTCCAGCTACTTGAGAGGCTGATGTGGAGGATTGCTAAAGCCCAGAAGGTCAAGGCTACAGTGAGCTGTGACCACGCCACTACCCTCCAGCCTGGACAATAGAGCAAGACCCTGTCTCAAAACACAAAAGAAAGAAAATAAAATGCCAGTGACAACTTTGCAGAAATAGAAAAATCCATCCTAAAATGTATATGGAATCTCAAGGGACCCTGAATAACCAAAACAATCTTTTTTAAAAATAAAAATAAAAAAGAGCAATTTGGATGTCTCACACTTCCTGGCTTCAAAACTTACAACAAAGCTATAGTAATAATGTCTCAGAAGAAGGAGCAGGTCAATAAATAAAAAATAAATACTATAGTAATCAAAATGGTGTGGTACCGGCATAAAGACAGACACATAAGCCCATAAGATAGACTAGAAAGCCCAGAAATAAATTCTTGTGTATATCATCAAATGAGTTTTATAAATATTCCAAGACCATTCAATGGACAGTATACAGTCTTTTCATCAAATGCCCCTGGGAAAACTGAATATCCATATGCAAAAGAATGGAATTAGACCCTTACCTTATAGCGTGTGAAAAATTAACTAAAAATCAGTCAAAGAGCTAAATGTAAGAGCTAAAACTCTGAGAAGAAAACATGGAAAAATGTTATGACATTGGAATTGGCAATGATTTTTTGTATATAACACCAAAAGCATGGGCAACAAAAGATAAAATAAATAAGTGGGACTACATCAGAATTTAAAATTTATGCACATCCAAGGACAAATATTTACAAATCATATATCTGATAAGGGATTTACAAATCAGGAAAAAAATATTTACAAATCATATATCTGATAAGGGATTCATATCCAGAATATATAAAGAACTTCTACAATTCGGCAACAAAGAAACAAACATCCAAGTAAAAAATAGATACTTAAATAAACTTTTCTCCAAAGAAGATAAACAGCCAGTAAGCACATGAAAAGATATTCAACATCACTAATCAACAGGGAGTTACAAATCAAACCCACAAGATGTCACTCACATCTATTTGGATGGCTACTATCAGAGTAACAGAAAATAACAAGTGTTGGCGAGAGTGAGGAAAAATTGGAACTCTTGCGTTCCAATGAAACAATGAAACTTCTATGTAAAATAGCATGGTGAGTCCTCCAAAAGTTAAACACCGAATTATCATTTGATCCAATAATTTCACTCCTAGCTACATACTCAAAAAAAAATAATTGAAAGCAGGGACTCAAACAGGTATTTGTATACCCATATTCATAGCATCATAATTCACAATAGCCAAAAGGAAGTAACCCATGTTCATTGATGGATGAATGGAGAAACAAAATTATATATATTTTTTCAGTGGAATGTTATTCAATCTTAAGAAAAAAAGAAATTCTCACATGCTAAAACATGGATGAACTTTGACAAAATTATGGGAAGTGAAATAAGCCAGTCACAAAAGGCCACATACTGTATGATTCCACTTAAAGAAGTACTTAGAGACAAATAGCAGAATGGTGGTTTCCAGCGCTGTGGAGAACTAGAATGGGGCGTTGTTCTTTAATGGATATGGAGTTTCCATTTAGGGAGATAAAGTTCTGGAGATGATGGTAGTAATGGCTGCACAACAATGTGAATGTACTTAATGCCACTAAATTATACACTTAAAAAGCTTAAAATGGTACAATTTTATATGATATATATTTTACCATGATAAAAGCGTGACAAGTTTTGCATGAAGGAAATTCAATGAAATGCACTAATTCAATCAAAAACGAAGATATGTTATAAGGCAGAGGAGTTTGTCAATGCCAAAGGCAGAGTTACTCATGGTCCTGGGGAAATGAACTAAAAAGTGACTAGAACACTGGAGAGAACCAAAAGACTCTGTTTCTCATCCTGTCACTGTCTGGCATCTGCCTCTTGTCACTCACTGCAGTCTTGGTTTGTATTTCCTCTGTTAGAGAGAACAACCCCTGTCTTGAATCTCTTGGTCTCAGGGTTAAATGTGAGAAGGGACTCATTGCCCCACATTTGTCCAATCACCCATGAAGGCAGAGACATATCGTGTGAACCTGGATGCTCCCACTGTAATCACATAAATGGTCTTGGGGTGGGGGGTGGTGAAGCAGGGGCAAGGGATGAGAAGTTACCAGAGAAGGAAAAACCACTGTGGTGGCCAGATAGCTGCATGGATGTCTGTTACAAACACACACGCATATCTAGCTTTCCATGCATTTCCAAATCCCTCGTTTTCTCTTCATACCCTTGCTTTGACTGGCACCTACATTCTTCAAGGTTATTAGATTCTGTAAGTTCACTGGCCCACCCATTCATACCTTGAATAAACTGCTCTGTACTAGGGAATAATTTACATGTCATAAACCCCTTTTCCCAAGGGCTGCATCCTACTCTCCAACTCGAAACAATCCATTTGGCTCTTAAGATAATACATAGTCCTTCTTGAGTGCTCTTATGAGCACTTTCACAAGACTTTCTGAATGTAATACTTTATTTCTCTATGCCATTAACAAATATCTTAGGGCAGAAACTTTTCTACACTCTACAAATCTAACTGCAAGGAAAAGGTGGCATTGGTAGGTAAGCTTAAGTAAATTGTGGTGCTTGACAAACAATTCATAGGATAATTACAGGGCTAGAAATGTATAAACTTAAAATTATATATGTGTATCATTATATGTAATTTTTACTAAAAATACCACTAATATTACATAAACCCCTTTACTATAGTGAAAGAATAAGACTTTAAAGTAGTAAAAACATGTGTTATTATATTAACTACCAAAAAAATGGTTTCCATAGAAAAAGAAACCAAAACAATACAAATTGCATAAAGAAAAGAGTTAGAGCAAATCAAAGCCAGATGATAAAAGCTGAATACTAAATAAAGAAAGAATGGCACACAGGTGGTTCAAGAGAAGAACAGAATCAGCAAAACAAAATTCAAGAAAAAAATACCAAGTTTATACTGCTCCCAGATTCTCAGGAACACTTACTAATTAGAAAACATCTATCCTGAATTGCAAGAAAACCAACTGCTTATATAAACTCTATGATTAAGAATGTGGGAACTAGAGTCTCAGTGTGGGTTCAAATCTCACTTCTATCTCTTAAGAAGCTACATAACGTTGAGAAATAACTCAACAACCCTAAAATTATCTTTATGGACAATAACTACACTTTCCCCATTTGGTTGCTAGATGAATTAAGGGGCAAAAAATTTAAAGCATTTGTTTTCCATTTAGTTAATTACTAAACAATATTTTGATACATATTAGCTGTATATTTGAAGATAATATTGAGTTAAGAATACAGATGTCATTCTGTATTCTTAACTCAATATTATCTTCAAATATAATGTGATTCTCAGATCATATTATTCCTGAAATGGCATTGTAGTGTTTTATCATCAAACTCCAGTTTTTACTCTGGATCGCTTTCCCCAAACAAAACGTACATCTTCAATGTGTATGATCACACTAGAACCTAGGGGATTGTGGATCAATTCTGCAAGATTTAATCTTGGTCAATAAGATTTGGTGAAAGTCAGGTGAATGTAACAAGATGGCAGGGTGGTGCAATGATTAGTAACATATGCTCTGGAACCAGACCGCTAGGATTTTAGTCCAGGCTATACAACTACTATCATGTAATATATAGTTCACCTCATTTGTCGGTGTCTCTGTCTATAATATTGCACTTACTCTGTAAGGCATTTGGAAGGATTATCTGGCCTTAAACATGTAAAGAACTTAGGACAATGCTGGGCACATTGTAGCCAAGCAGTCAATGTTAGCTGCTGCCACAAGTGAAACATGGTGGCCAAGAGCTGCCCCATTGGAGAGAAGACCAGGTGAGTGTTACAGGTGAATCCCTTGACAATGCCACATGACAGTTTTCCTTTCTCTCAAGAACACAGAGTCCATATTCTGTGATTATTAAGGAATTGTCATCAACACCTTGGTGCTCTTTTCCCAGGAAATAAACTGCCCTGAGGAAGAGAAAATCAAACATCTGGACCCTCCTGCTCAATGCCCCTTTGCTTAAAATTGGGATGACTTGCTTCTTTCACATACCCCCGACATTAGAGAGGATTTATCCTTCTGTGTACTGGGTAAAGGAAGAGGGTAGTGATCTGATGGCGAGGCATAACGTATCTTTTCCAAAGAAGCAGTAAAAGGAGTCACATCCAGACACACACACACACACACACACACACACACACACACTCTCTCTCCTCTGAAGCACTCACTTTGTCAGGCCTTCAAGTGCAGGTGCAGGAGAATCCTATTTCAGTCCTTCAACCAATGGGCCACAAAGTTCAGGGTCCCAGAGTCCTTGAAAGAACCCCACTTTCAACACAGGCGCTGAAGACTATGTGGTTAATACCTACTATTACTTAGCACAGTCTTGAAGTAAAGAACCTGCAGAAACCTTTTTTCACTGGTCTCTGTCCCATGTATCTCGAAACTTCTGTTATCACTGCAGAGTAAGACCTAGCCAAGAAAATGAAAACATCTCTATCTGCAGAAATGTGAAAACTACTTGGATGCAGGAAACATGTTTTAGCCCCTGCCCAACTTCAACCTTGTAACTTTGGGAACATTACTCAGCCTCTGAATATGAAAACAGCTGGATGAGGGAGTCAGCTCTAAGTTGATAATAAAAGGATAAGTCCCCTACTTGGCCTTCTCCTCCTACCTAATAACTGATAGATTTGAAAGAACTCTGTCAGCAGGGAAGCTTAGAGTGCAGCTCTCTGTAGCATTCTGTGTGAGAAGAAATACCAACTGTCCCCTCTTTGCACAGGTCCTCCTCTGAGCAGAGCCCCCATCACCCTTTAAGGTAGTAATGAAGAAACAAAAGCTCTCATGGGAAAGGAGGGCTAGGCTTTGTGACTCTAACATTTTAACCCTGACTTCCAAATTCCTGCTTTCAATATCTCATCTATTAAAGCAACCACTTCTACACTGGCCTCACCTGGAGACATGGCTCTCATAATACAATTTTAACTTTCTTAAATTCCATTCGGTATAGCTGAAATATGTCCAAAACATTTAGAAATTGGTAACATCTAAGAGAAAACAGAATGAGAAAAAAATGGGCTACCAAATAATCTGGTTGAGGCGGTATAGTTCATCCACCTTCACACCTCTCCCTGTTTCCCAGCCTTCATCCGTATGGCAGAAGCATCTTAAACCTCTCCTTCGTGGGAGCACCCTCAGGTGTATCTAAATATCTCTGCCCAGAGACAAGACAGCAATACCCAGAGAAAGGCAAGAGCTCCCTCTCCCACCTCCTGATTTCCAGTTTTCTTTCTAAGGACCCACAACTTCCCTAGATTATAGCCCCAGGAATTACTCTCTCCTTTACAGAGATGAAACTCCCCCCGCAGGACCTTCCCTCTCTAACCAGGACAATTGTATCACAAACAAGTATTCATGTGAAGGAAGGGGGAAAGAGGATGGTTGTGCTTATAAGTGTAAGGTTCCTTCATTATGATATGAAACCCAATAATGCATTTTCCTCTTAGAGAATTTCTAGACAGTCTTCCCAAATGAGAAGGGTTTCCAGGATTATCAAAAAACGTTTCTATATAGATCACAATGAAAAAGAACATATGGAAGGTGGGGGCTGTACAATGAAGAGGGGTTTTGAAAAGCCCTCCAGGCAATCAAACCTCCACTAACAAGTCCATTTTGCTATGTCTCCTGTTATGTTTATTCCTCTCCAGCTGTGAGTATAAGAGGATGCACTGGAGAGAAACATACTTCAAGTACAAAGCAAAAGTAGGTGGAAAAATATAGTAATAAATACGTGTTCAATGATTAATCAGGATTTGTGATTCCATTAGGAGATTAAAATTCCACAAATTCTTGGTCAAACTTTACTTGACATAACTTATTCCCTAACCAAAATAGGCTAGAGAAATGACAGTAGAATCTGGCAATGGTACCTCTTTCTAAATTGTCCAAAGGCTGATGATCTCTTCAGTTTTGAAAATCAGGATTGACTTTTACAAAGTCAAACAGAAACTCCCACTCTGTACATGGCTTTTTCTTTGCTCTAAGAATAACAAATTATTATGCATAAATTGCATGCCAAAGATGAAAATGCATCCTAAAAGTATATGGTAACAGAAGTAAGCAGACTATTTTAATAATCTTATCATCTGTTTTCCCAGAAATGAGAAAAAGCCCTCAGATCTCATTTCATTCTTTTTTTTTTTTTTAATTTTTATTGCATTATAGGTTTTGGGGTACATGTGCAGAACGTGCAAGATAGTTGCATAGGTACACACATGGCAGTGTGTTTTGCTGCCTTCCTCCCCTTCACCCACACTTGGCATTCATCCCCAGGCTATCCCCCCCAGCACCCCCAGCTGTCCCTCCCCCATTTCCCCCAACAGTCCCCAGTGTATAGTAGACCGCCTCTCTGTGTCCACGTGTTCTCATTTTTCTCACCCACCTATGAGTGAGTATATGCAGTATTTCTTTTTCTGTTCTTGTGTCAGTTTGCTGAGAATGATGTTCTCCAGATTCATCCATGTCCTTACAAAGGACACAAACTCATCATTTTTGATTGCTGCATAATATTCCATGGTGTATATGTGCCACATTTTCCCAGTCCAGTCTATCATCGATGGGCATTTGGGTTGGTTCCAGGTCTTTGCTATTGTAAACAGTGCTGCAATGAACATTCGTGTGCATGTGTCCTTATAGTAGAACGATTTATAGTCTTTTGGATAGATACCCAGTAATGGGATTGCTGGGTCAAATGGAATTTCTATTTCTAGGTCCCTGAGGAATTGCCACACTGTCTTCCACAATGGTTGAACTAATTTACATTCCCACCAACAGTGTAAGAGTGTTCCTATTTCTCCACATCCTCTCCAGCATCTGCTGTCTCCAGATTTTTTAATGATCGCCAATTTTGGAGTAGGTGTGATGTGGTGCTGAGAAGAATGTATATTCTGTGGATTTGGGGTGGAGAGTTCTGTAAATGTCTATCAGGTTTGCTTGTTCCAGGTCTGAGTTCAAGTCCTGGATATCCTTGTTAATTTTCTGTCTGGTTGATCTGTCGAATATTGACAGTGGAGTGTTAAAGTGTCCCACTATTATTGTGTGGGAGTCTAAGTCTCTTTGTAAGTCATTAAGAACTTGTCTTATATATCTGGGTGCTCCTACATTGGGTCCATATATATTTAGAATCGTTAGCTCTTTTTGTTGTATCGATCCTTTTACCATTATGTAATGACCTTCTTTGTCCCTTTTGATCTTTGTTGCTTTAAAGTCTATTTTATCAGAGATGAGAATTGCAACTCCTGCTTTTTTTTGCTCTCCATTTGCTTGGTAAATCTTCCTCCATCCTTTTATTTTGAGCCTTTGTGTATCTTTGCGTGTGAGGTGGGTTTCCTGGATACAGCATACTGATGGGTTTTGGTTTTTTATCCAATTTGCCAGTCTGTGTCTTTTGATTGGTGCATTTAGCCCATTTACATTCAGGGTTAATATTGTTATGTGTGAATTTGATACTGCCATTTTGATGCTAGCTGGCTGTTTTGCCCGTTGGTTCATGTACATTCTTCATTTTGTTGATGGTCTTTAGCATTTGGTATGCTTTTAGGATGGCTGGTACTGGTTGTTTCTTTCTATGTGTAGTGCCTCTTTCAGGAGCTCTTGTAAAGCAGGCCTAGTGGTGACAAAATCTCTGAGTACTTGCTTGTTCGTGAAGGATTTTATTTTTCCTTCACTTATGAAGCTCAGTTTGGCATTTCATTCTTAGTACTCAACAGGAACGTGAAAATTAGGCAACAATTTAAGGAAGGTATTTTCTTTTTTCTAATCCTCTTCTGCCCCCTACTGGCCACATATTTTTAAATAATATTTATTTTTATAAGTCCTAAGATATATGTGCAGAATGTGCAGATTTGTTACACAGGTATACATGTGCCATAGTAGTTTGCTGCACCCATCAACCCATCATCTACATTAGGTATTTCTCCTAATGCTATCCCTCCCCTTACCCCCCATCCCCGACAGACCATGATATGTGATGTTCCTCTCCCTGTGTCCATGTGTTTGTTCTAATTGTTCAACTTCCACTTATGAGTGAGAATATGTGGTGTTTGGTTTTCTGTTCCTGTGTTAGTTTGCTAATAATGATGGTTTCCAGCTTCATCCACATCCCTGCAAAGGACACGAACTCATCCTTTTTTATGGCTGCATAGTATTCCATGGTGTATATGTGCCACATTTTCTTTTTCCAGTCTATCATTGATGGGCATTTAGATTGGTTCCAAGTCTTTGCTATTGTGAACAGTGCTGCAATAAACATACATGTGCATGTGCCTTTATAGTAGAATGATTTATAATCCTTTGGGTATATATCCAATAAGGGGATTGCTGGGTCAAATGGTATTTCCAGTTCTAGATCCTTGAGGAATGGCCACACTGTCTTCCACAATGTAAGGCAGGCCTTGTGATGACAAAATCTCTCAGCATTTGCATGTCTGTGAAGGATTTTATTTCTCCTTCACTTATGAAGCTTAGTTTGGCCAGTATGAAATTCTGAGTTGAAATTACTTTAAGAATGTTGAATATTGGCCCCCACTGTCTTCTGGCTTGTAGGGTTTCTGCAGAGAGATCCACTGTTAGTCTGATGCACTTCCCTTTGTGGGTAACCTGACCTTTTTCTCTGGCTACCCTTAACATTATTTCCTTCATTTCAACTTTGGTGAACCTGATGATTATGTGTCTTGGGGTTGCTCTCCTTGAGGAGTATCTTTGTGGTGTTGTCTGTATTTCCTGAATGTGAATGCTGGCCTGCCTTGCTAGGTCGGGAAGTTCTCCTGGATAATATCCTGAGTGTTTTCCAGTTTGCTTCCATTCTCCCCATCACTTTCAGGTACACCAATCAAATGTAGATTTGATCTTTTCATATAGTCCCATATTTCTTAGAGGACCTGTTCATTCCTTTTCATTCTTTTTTTTCTAATCTTGTGTTCAAACTTTATTTCATTAAGTTGATCTTCAGTCTCTGATATCCTTTCTCCCACTTGGTCGATTTGGCTATTAATACCTGTGTATGCTTCATGAAGTTCTCCTGCTGTGTTTTTGATCTCCATCAGGTCATTTATGTTCTTCTCTAAACTGGTTATTCTAGTTAGTAATTCCTCTAACCCTTGTTCAAGGTTCTTAGCTTCCTTGCATTGGGTTAGAACATGCTCCTTTAGCTTGGAGGTATTTCTAATTACTCACTTTCTGAAGCCTACTTCTGTCAATTTGTCAAACTCATTCTCTGTCCTGTTTGGTTCCCTTGCTGGCAAGGAGTTTTAATCCTTTGGAGGAGAAGAGGCGTTCTGGATTTTGGAATTTTCAGCCTTTTTGCACGGGTTTCTCCCCATCTTTGTGGATTTTTCTACCTTTGGTCCTTGATGTTGATGACCTTCAGATGGGTTTCTGAGTCAACATACTTTTTGTTGATGTTGACGCTATTCCTTTCTGTGCATTAGTTCTTCTTATGGGCAGGCCCTTCTGTTGCAGGTCTGCAGGAGTCTGCTGGTGGTCCACTCCAGACCCTGTTTGCCTTGGTACAAGAGCAAACAAATTCAAAAACTAGCAGAAGGAAAGATATAACAATAAGAGAGCAGAACTGAAGGAGATAGAGACATGAAAAACCCTTCAAAAAAGAAATGAATCCAGGAGCTGTTTTTTTTTAAAAGATCGACAAAGTAGCCCGCTAGCCAGACTAATAAAGAAGAAAAGAGAAAAGAATCAAATCGATGCAATAAAAAAATGATAAAGGGGATATCACCACTGATCCCACAGTAATACAAACTACCATCAGAGAATACTATAAACACCTCTGGGCCGGGTGCGGTGGCTCACACCTGTAATCCCAGCACTTTGGGAGGCCAAGGTGGGTGGATCACAAGGTCAAGAGATCAAGACCATCCTGGTCAACATGCTGAAACCCCGTCTCTACTAAAAACACAAAAAAAAATAGCAGGGCATGGTGGCGTGTGCCTGTAATCCCAGCTACTCAGGAGGCTGAGGCAGGAGAATTGCCTGAACCCAGGAGGTGGAGGTGGCAGTGAGCCGAGATCTCGCCATTGCACTCCAGCCTGGGTAACAAGAGTGAAACTCCATTTCAAAAAAAAAACACTTCTACGAAATTAACTAGAAAAATCTAGAAGAAATGGATAAATTCCTGGACACTTGGACCCTCCCAATTCTAAGCCAGGAAGAAGTCAAATCCCTGAATAGACAAATAACAAGGTCTGAAATTGAGGCAGTAATTAATATCCTACCAACCAAAAAAAGTCCAGGACCAGATGGATTCACAGCCGAATTCTACCAGAGATACAAAGAGAAGCTGGTACCATTCCTTCTGAAACTATTCCAAACAATACAAAAAGAGGGACTCTTCTCTAACTCATTTTATGAGCCCAGCAACATACTGATACCAAAACCTGGAAAAGACACAGCAGAAAAGGAAATTTCATGCCAGCAACCCTCATGAACATTGATGCAAAAATCCTCAATAAAATACTGGCAAACCAAATCCAGTAGCACATCAAAAAGCAGCACATCCACCATGATCAAGTCAGCTTCATCCCTGGGATGCAAGGCTGTTTCAAGATACATAAGTCTATAAATGTAATCCATCAAAAAAACAGAACCAATGAAAAAATACATGATTATCTCAATAGATGCAGAAAAGGCCCTTGATAAAATTTAATATGCTAAATTTTATCATGCCAAAAATTCTCAATAAACTAGGTATTGATGGAATGTATCTCAAAATAACAAGAGCTGTTTATGACAAAGCCATAGCCAGTATCATACTGAATGGGCAAAAATTGGAAGCATTTCCTTTGAAAACTGTCACAAGACAAGGATACTCTCTCTCACCACTCCTATTCAACATAGTATTCGAAGTGCTGGCCAGGGCAATCAGGCAAGAGAAAGAAATAAAGAATGTTCAAATAGAAGAGAGGAAATGAATTGTCTTTGTTTGCAGATGATATGATTGTATATTTAGAAAACCCCGTCATCTCAGCCCAGAATCTCCTTAAGCTGATAAGCAACTTTGGAAAAGTCTCAGGATACAAAATCAATGTGCAAAAATCACAAGCATTCCTATACATCACTAATAGACCAACAGAGAGTCAAATCATGAGTGAACTCCCATTTGGAATTGCTACAAAGAGAATAAAATACCTAGGAATACAATTTAAAAGGGATGTGAAAGACCTCTTCAAGGACAACTACAAACCACTGCTCAAGGAAATTAGAGAGGACACAAATAGAAAACATTCCATGCTCATGGATAAGAAAAAGCAATATTGTGAAAATGGCCATACTGCCCAAAGTAACCTACAGATTCAATGCTATCCCCATCAATCTACCATTGACTTTCTTCACAGAATTAGAAAAAAAAACTAGCTTAAATTTCATATGGAACCAAAAAAAGCCCACATAGCTAAGACAATCCTAAGCAAAAAGAACAAAGCTGGAGGCATCACACTACCTGACTTCAAACTGTACTACAAGGTTATAGTAACTAAAACAGCATAGTACTGGTACCAAAAAAGAGACATAGACCAATGGAACAGAACAGAGGACTCAGAAGTAACACACATCTACAATGATCTACAACCACACATCTACAACCATCTGATCTTTGACAAACATGATAAAAACAAGCAACAGGGAAAGAATTCCCTATTTCATAAATGAGGTTGGGAAAACTGGCTAGTCACATGCAGAAAACTGAAACTGAACCCCTTTCTTATACCTTATACAAAAATTAACTCAAGATGGAGTAAAGACTTAAACATAAGACCTAAAACCATAAAAATTCTAGAAGAAAACATAGGCAATACCATTCTAGGCATGGACAAAGACTTCATAAATAAAACACCAAAAGCAATGACAACAAAAACCCAAAACTAATAAATGGGATCTAATTAAACTAAAGAAATTCTGCACAGCAAAGGAAGCTATCATCAGAGTAAACACACAACCTACATAATGGGAGAAAATGTTTGCAATCTATCCATCTGACAAAGGGCTAATATACAGAATCTACAAAAAACTTAAACAAATTTACAAGAAGAAAACAAACAACCCCATCAAAAAGTGGGCAAAAGATATGAATAAACATTTCTCAAGACATTTATGTAGACAACGAACATATGGAAAAAAACCTCATCATCACTGGTCATTAGAGAAATGTAAATCAAAACCATAATGAGATAGCATCCCATGCCAGTTAGAATGGCAATCATTAAAAAGCCAGGAAACAATAGAGGCTGGAGAGGATGTGGAGAAATAGGAGTGCTTTTACACTGCTGGTGGGAGTGTAAATTAGTTTGACCATTCTGGAAGACAATGTGGCAATTCAAGGATCAGAACCAGAAATACCATTTGACCCAGCAATCCCATTACTGGGTATACACACAAAGGATTATAAATCTTTCTACTATAAAGACACATGCCACATGTTTTTACTGTGGCACTGTTCACAATAGCAAAGAGTTGGAACCAACCCAAATGTCCATCAATGATAGACCGGATAAAGAAAATGTGGCACATATACACCATGGAGTACTATGCAGCCATAAAAAAGATAAGTTCACATCCTTTGCAGGAACATGGATGAAGCTGGAGACCATCATTCTGAGCAAACTGGCACAGGAACAGAAAACCAAACACCACATGTTCTCACTCATAAGTGGGAGTTGAACAATTAGAACACATGGACACATGGAGAGAAACATCACACACTGGGGACTGTTCAGGGGGTGGGGGACTAGGGGAGGGATAGCATTAGGAGAAATACCTAATGTTGATGATGGGCTGATGGATGCCAAAAACCACCATGGCACGTGTATACATATGTAACAAACATGCATGTTCTGCACAGGTACCCCAGAACTTAAAGTATAATTTTTTTAAAACTGAAATAATATTAAGCATCTTCTATAATCACAATGAAATAAAACTGAAATTAGTAACAACATGAATTTTGGAAACTATACAACACATGGAACTTAAACAATATGTTCCTGAATGACCAGTGGGTCAATAAAAAAATTAAGAAAGATATTGAAAAAAAATTTTCAAATAAGTGATATAAATACAACATACCAAAAGCTTTAGGATACAGAGACAGTCACACTAAGAGGAAAGTTTATAGCTATAAGTGCCTGTAGCAAAAAAGTAGGAAAACTACAAATAACCTAATGATACATCTTAAAGAACTAGAAAGGCAGAAGCAAACCAAACCCAAAATTAGTAGAAGAAAAAAATCATAAGAGTAGGAATAAATGAAATTGAAATGAAGAAAGCAATAAAAAAAGATCAATGAAATGAAAAGTTGATTTTTTGAAAAGATTACCAAAATTTTAAAAGAATAATACAAAAAGAAAGAGAAGAACCAAATAAACAAAATCAGAGATGAAAATGGAGACATTACAACTGATAGTGCCGAAATTCAAAGGATTATTAGTGGCCATTAAGAATAACTATATACTAGGCAAAACCATTCAGGACATAGGAGTAGTCAAGAACTTCATGAACAAAACACCAAAAGCATTGGCAACAAAAGCCAAAATAGACAAATGGGACCTAATCAAACTCCACAGCTTCTGCACGGCAAAAGAAACAGTCACTAGAGTGAATCAGCAACCATCAGAATGGGAAAAAATATTTGCAGTTTACACATCTGACAAAGGGCTGATATCCAGAATTTACAAAGAACTCAAACAGATTTACAGAAAAAAAACAAACAAGCCCATTCCAAAATGGGCAAAGGATATGAACAGACACTTTACAAAAGAAGACATACATGAGGCCAACAAACATATGAAAAAGTGCTCATCATTATTGGACATTAGAGAGATGCAAATCAAAACCACATTGAGATATCATCTCACACCAGTTAGAATGGCGATCATTAAAAAATCTGGAGACAGCAGATGATGGAGAGGATGTGGAGAAATAGGAACACTCTTACACTGTTGGTGGGAGTGTAAATTAGTTCAACCATTGTGGAAGACAGTGTGGCGATTCCTCAGGGACCTAGAAATAGAAATTCCATTTGACCCAGCAATCCCATTACTGGGTATATATCCAAAGGACTATAAATCGTTCTACTATAAGGACACATGCACACGAATGTTCATTGCAGCACTGTTTACAATAGCAAAGACCTGGAACCAACCCAAATGCCCATCGATGATAGACTGGACTGGGAAAATGTGGCACATATACACCATGGAATATTATGCAGCAATCAAAAATGATGAGTTTGTGTCCTTTGTAAGGACATGGATGAATCTGGAGAACATCATTCTCAGCAAACTGACACAAGAACAGAAAAAGAAATACTGCATATACTCACTCATAGGTGGGCGAGAAAAATGAGAACACATGGACACAGAGAGGCAGTCTACCATACACTGGGGACTGTTGGGGGAAATGGAGGAGGGACAGTGGGGGGGGTTGGGGGGATAGCCTGGGGATGAATACCAAGTGTGGGTGAAGGGGAGGAAGGCAGCAAAACACACTGCCATGTATGTACCTATGCAACTATCTTGCATGTTCTGCACATGTACCCCAAAACCTATAATGCAATAAAAATTAAAAAAAAAAAAGAATAATTATATGCCAATAAATGGAAAATCTAGAAGAAATGAATAAATTCCTAAACACAAACAACCTACCAAGATTGAACCATGAAGAAATTCAAAAGCTAAATAACAAGTAATGAGATTGAAGTCATAGCAAAGTCTCCCAGGAAACAAAAGCTGGGACACAATGGTTTAACTGCTGAATTCTACCAAACATTTAAAGAACTAAATACCAATTCTACTTAAACTATTTCACAAAATAGAAGAGAAGGAAATACTTTCAAACCCATTCTACAAGACCAGTATTACCATGATACCAAAACCAGACAAAGGCATGTCAAAAAAGGAAAACTACAGGCCAATATCTCTGAATTCTAATGCAAAAATCCTCAACAAAATACTAGCAAACAAAATTTAACAATGCATTAAAAAGATCATTCATCATGACCACATGGATTTATCCCAGGGATGCAAGGATGGCTCAATGTATGCAAATTCATCAATGTGATACATTATATCAACAGAAAGAAGGACAAAAACAATAGATATTAGTCCCTTTTCATGCTGCTGATAAAGACATATCTGAGACTGGGAAGAAAAAGAGGTTTAATTGGACTTACAGTTCCACATGGGGAGGCCTCAGAATCATGGCAGGAGGTGAAAAGCACTTCTTACATGGCAGCAGCAAGAGAGAATGAGGAAAATGAGCCAAAGCAGAAACCCCTGATAAACCCAACAGATCTTATTTATTATCTTAAGTCTTATTTAAGACTTACTTACTATCTTAAGACTTATTTACTAACTTACATCTTATTTAAGACTTATTTACTATCATGACAATAGCAACGGAAAAATCCAACCCCTATGATTCAATTACCTCTCCCAGGTCCCATGCACAGCATGTGGGAATTCTGGGAGATACAATTTAATTTGAGATTTGGTGGGGACACAGCCAAACCATATCACCATATGATCATTTCAACTGATACTAAAAAAATAAAATAAAATAAAATTGATAAGATTGAACACCCCTTCATGATTAAAAAAAACCCTTTAAAAACCGGGCACAGAAGAATCACACCTGAGCATAATAAAAGGCATATATGACTAGCCCGCAGCTAGTATTACACTGAATGGGGAAAAAATGAAAACCTCTCCTCTAAGATCTATAACACGACAAGGATGCCCACTTTTACCACTGTTATTTAATACAGTACTGGAAGGTCTAGCCAGAGCAGTCAGACGTGAAAAAGAAATAAAGGGCATTCAAATTAAAAAGGAAGATGTCAATTTTTCCTTGTTTGCAGATAATATGACCTTGTACTTGGAAAACCCTAAAGACTCCACCAAACAACTATTAGAACTCAAAAAACAAATTCAGTCAAGTTGCAGGATACAAAATAAACATACAGAAGTCAGTAGCATTTCTATACACCAACAGCAAACAATGTGAAAAAGAAATTGTATGTACCTAAAGTAAAATATTTTTTTAATTCAAAAAAAAAAAAGAAATCAAGAAAGTAATCCCATTTACATTAGCTACAAATAAAATTAAGTACCTGGGAATTAACCAAAAAGTAAAAGATCTCTATGATTAAAATTACAAAACACTAATGAAAGAAATTGAAGACAGAAAAAAAAAATGGAGAGATACTTCATGTTCACAAACTGGAAGAATCAATACTGTTAAAATATCCAAATATCCAAAACAATCTATAGGTTCAATGCAATCTCTATCAAAATATCAATGATATTCTTCACTGAAGAGAAACAAACAATTCTCAAATTTATATGGAATCACAAAGTACCCAGAATAGCCAAAACTATGCCAAGAAAAAACAAATAAAATTGGAGGAATCACATTACCTGGCTTCAAATTATACTGCAAAACTTTAGTAACCAAAACAATAGTTTACTAGCATAAAAACAGTCACACAATGGAACAGAATAGATAACCCAGAAAGAAATGCATACATCTATAGTGAACACATTTTCAACAAAGGTGCCAAAAACATACATTGGGGAAATGACAACCTCTTCAATAAATAATGGTGGGAAAACTGGATATCCATATGCAGAAGAACAAAACTAGACCCTGTCTCTCACCATACACAGAAATCAAATCAAAATGGATTAGACTTAAATCTAAGACCTCAGACCATGAAACTGCTGCCACAGCAAAGGAAACAACAAAATGAAGAGAAAATCCACATAATGGGAGGAAATATTTGCAAATTACTCATCTAACAAAAAATTAATAACCATAATATAAAAATTAAAAATAGGAAAAACATCTGAATACACATTTCTCAATAGAAGACATACAAATGACAAACGGGCATATGAAAAAGTGTTCAACATTATTGATCATCAGAGAGATGCAAATCAAAACTACAATGCAACATCCCCTCACCCTAGTCAAAATGGCTGTTATTCAAAAGACAGGCAATTATAAATGCTGGCAAGGATGTAGAGAAAAGGGAACTCTCATATATTGTTGGTGGGAATGTAAATTAGTACAACCACTATGGCAAATAGTTTGGAGATTCCTCAAAAAGCTAAAAATAGAGCTACCATATAATTCGGCAATGGCACTGCCATTAATAATGTATAGATGGGGAGTGGGAATGGTTAATGGGTTCAGAAAAATAGAAAGAATAAGTAAGACCTAGTATTTGATAACACAACAGTGTAACTAGAATCAATGATAATTTAATTGCACATTTGAAAAATGAAAGAGTATAACTGGATTGTTTTTAACCCAAAGAACAAATGCTTCCAGTAATGAATATCCCATTTACCCTAATGTGATTACTATACATTTCATGCCTGTATCAAAATATCTCATGTATCCCATAAATGTATATGCCTGCTATGAACCCATAATCATTTAAAAAAAATTTAAAGAGGATTTCCAAGATGACGTGGTAGGAACAACTTGGGATTGCAGCTCTCAGTGAAGGTGCAGAGGGTGAGTCCTAGCCACATTTTCAGATGGACCTTTGTTGACCACAGAACGGGGAAATTCCCAGGTGTAGGAGAGACATGGGACACCAGCGCAGCTCTTTCGGCTTGCGTGGCCCTTTCAGCAGGTGCCACGGTGCAGCGGCACCCCACACAAAACTCACTGGTCTGGGTGCCCTGTTAAACTGGCAATCTGAGATTTGGGAGGGCAGATTAACATATCCATCTGATTAAATGGGACTTGGACAGTGAGCCAGACAAGGAGATTCCTGAGAATCGTGATTTGAGCCAGTGCAGTGGGTCGTGGCACGGGAAATCACACAGATGCTGGTGCCCTATCAGCAGATGACTGAAACACCTATGAGAGAGTCAACCATTCAACTTAAAAAAAGAGAGAGAGAGAGAGAGAAAGCACTCTGAGGCAGGGAGCCAGGTGATCAGGTTCGGTGGATCCCACCCCCACAGGGACAAACAAAATGGTGATTTGAAACACTCGGGGTTGAGAGTTTTACTGCGAGCTCAGCTGAATCCAGGATGGTGCAGCTCAGTGGGGTAGGGGCGTCCGCCACTACGGACACATCCCGCCCCTACTGAGGTACACGCCCATTGTGGAAGCAGCCTGCAGTTGCGAAGGCAACCCGCCATAACAGAGATACTCAGCCAACAGGGCAGAGCCCACCACAGTAGGGCGGAGCGCTGCAGCAGCAGGGAAGAGCCCCGTGGCAGCAGGGTGGACCCCACAGTAGGAGGGCAGAGCCTCAGCAGGCAAATAGTGACTAGACTGCCTTGCAGCTTGGCAGAACAGTGCAAGGGATACTCATAAAGAAAGCCCCCAACTCCCTGACACAGAGCATCTGAGGGGAAAAAAAGGGGGTTTATAAGTTCTGCTGCAGCAACCTAAACACACCCGCCCAACAACCCTGAATGAACAACGGAGCTCACAGCTCAGCACTGGAGCTCCTATAAAGTACAGACAGTCTCCTCAAGCAGCTCCCTGACCCCTGTATATCCAAAGAGTCACCTCAAAAAAGGACTAATCAGACTGACATTTGGCAGGCATCATTCTGGGACAAAGATAGCAGAAGAAGAAACTGGTAGCATCCCTCACTGTTCCACAGCTGCTACAGGTGTACCCCAGACAACCAGGGCCTGGAGTGGACCTCAGCAGTCGAACAGCAGAGGGCTAGACTGTTAGAAGAAAAACTAAGTAACAGAAATACTTCATCATCAGCAATCTGGGCATCCACTCAGAGACCCAATTGAAGAGTCAGCAACTACTAAGACGACAGGTGGATAAATCCACAAAGATGAAAAGAAACCAGGGCAAAAAGGAGGGAAACACCCGAAACCAGAACACCTCGCCTCCTACAAGGGACCACAACTCCTCACCAGCAAGGGAACAAAGCTGGACGGAGAATGAATGTGATGAAATGATGGAATCAGACTTCAGAAAGTGGATAATGAGAAACTTCAGTGAGCTAAAAGAACATGTTCTAAATCAATGCAAAGAAACTAAGAACCTTGAAAAAAGGTTTGAAAAAAGATTCGAGGAAATGATAACAAGAATGGACAACTTAGAGAGAAATATGAATGAATTGAAGGAGCTGAAAAACAACACAAGAACTTCACGAAGCATGCACAAGTTTCAACAGCCGAATTGACAAAGCAGAAGAACGAACATCAGAAGTCGAAGATCAACTCAATGAAATAAAACAAGAAACCAAGACTAGTGAAAAAAGCACAAAAAGGAATGAACAAAATCTCCAAGAAATGTGGGACTATGTGAAGAGACCTAACCTACATTTGATAGGTGTATCAGAATGTGATGAAGAGAATGAATCCAAGCTGGAAAATAATCTTCAGAATATTATCCAGGAAAATTTCCCCAACCTAGCAAGGCAGGCCAATACTCAACTCCAGGAAATACAGAGAACACCACAAAGATATTCCACAAGAAGAGCAACCTCAAGGCACATAGTCATCAGATTCACCAGGGCTGAAATGAAACAGAAAATACTAAGGGAAGCCAGAGAGAAAGAACTTGTCACCCACAAAGGGAAGCCCATCAGACTCACAGCAGATGTCTTGGTGGAAACTCTACAAGCCAGAAGAGAGTGGGGGCCAATATTCAACATCCTTAAAGAAAAGAACTTTCTTTTTTTTTTTTTTTTTTTTTTTTTTTTTAATTTTTATTGCATTATAGGTTTGGGGGTACATGTGCAGAACAAGCAAGATAGTTGCATAGGTACACACATGGCACTGTGCTTTGCTGCTTTCCTCCCCTTCACCCACACTTGGTATTCATCCCCAGGCTATCCCCCCCAGCCCCCCCCTGCTGTCCCTCCCCCATTCCCCCCAACAGTCCCCAGTGTATAGTAGACCGCCTCTCTGTGTCCACGTGTTCTCATTTTTCTCACCCACCTATGAGTGAGTATATGCGGTATTTCTTTTTCTGTTCTTGTGTCAGTTTGCTGAGAATGATGTTCTCCAGATTCATCCATGTCCCTACAAAGGACACAAACTCATCATTTTTGATTGCTGCATAATATTCCATGGTGTATATGTGCCACATTTTCCCAGTCCAGTCTATCATCGTTGGGCATTTGGGTTGGTTCCAGGTCTTTGCTATTGTAAACAGTGCTGCAATGAACATTCGTGTGCATGTGTCCTTATAGTAGAACGATTTATAATCCTTTGGATAGATACCCAGTAATGGGATTGCTGGGTCAAATGGAATTTCTATTTCTAGGTCCCTGAGAAATCGCCACACTGTCTTCCACAATGGTTGAACTAATTTACACTCCCACCAACAGTGTAAGAGTGTTCCTATTTCTCCACATCCTCTCCAGCATCTGCTGTCTCCAGATTTTTTAATGATCGCCATTCTAACTGGTGTGAGATGATATCTCAATGTGGTTTTGATTTGCATCTCTCTAATGACCAATGACGATGAGCACTTTTTCATATGTTTGCTGGCCTCATGTATGTCTGCTTTCGTAAAGTTTCTGTTCATATCCTTTGCCCATTTTTGAATGGGCTTGTTTGTTTTTTTCCTGTAAATCTGTTTGAGTTCTTTGTAAATTCTGGATATCAGCCCTTTGTCAGATGCGTAAACTGCAAAGATTTTTTCCCATTCTGATGGTTGCCGATTCACTCTAGTGACTGTTTGTTTTGCTGTGCAGAAGCTGTGGAGTTTGATTAGGTCCCATTTGTCTATTTTGGCTTTTGTTGCCAATGCTTTGGGAGTTTTGTTCATGAAGTCCTTGCCTACTCCTATGTCCTGAATGGTTTTGCCTAGATTTTCCTCTAGGGTTTTTATGGTGTCGGGTCTTACGTTTAAGTCTTTAATCCATCTGGAGTTAATTTTAGTGTAAGGTGTCAGGAAGGGGTCCAATTTCTGCTTTCTGCACATGGCTAGCCAGTTTTCCCAACACCATTTATTAAATAGGGAATCCTTTCCCCATTGCCTGTTTTTGTCTGGTTTATCAAAGATAATATGGTTGTAGATGTGTTGTGTTGCCTCCGATGCCTCTGTTCTGTTCCATTGGTCTATATCTCTGTTTTGGTACCAGTACCATGCTGTTTTGATTACTGTAGCCTTGTAGTATAGTTTGAAGTCTGGTAGTGTGATGCCTCCCGCTGTGTTCTTTTTGCTTAGAATTGACTTGGCTATGCGGGCTCTTTTTTGGTTCCATATGAAATTCATGGTGGTTTTTTCCAGTTCTGTGAAGAAATTCAATGGTAGTTTGATGGGGATAGCATTGATTGTGTAAATTACTTTGGGCAGTATAGCCATTTTCACGATATTGATTCTTCCTAACCATGAACATGGAATGTTTCTCCATCTGTTTGTGTCCTCTCTTATTTCATTGAGCAGTTGTTTGTAGTTTTCCTTAAAGAGGTCTCTTACATTCCTAGTGAGTTGTATTCCTAGGTATTTTATTTTCTTTGTAGCAATTGTGAATGGCAGTTCGTTCTTGATTTGGTTCTCTTTAAGTCTGTTATTGGTGTATAGGAATGCTTGTGATTTTTGCACATTGATTTTATATCCTGAGACTTTGCTGAAGTTGCTTATCAGTTGCAGGAGCTTTTGGGCTGAGGTGATGGGGTCTTCTAGGTATACTATCATGTCGTCTGCAAATAGAGACAATTTGGCTTCCACCTTTCCTATTTGAATACCCTTTATTTCTTTTTCTTGCCTGATTGCTCTGGCTAGAACTTCCAGTACTATGTTGAATAGAAGTGGTGAGAGAGGGCATCCTTGTCTAGTGCCAGATTTCAAAGGGAATGCTTCCAGTTTTTGCCCATTAAGTATGATATTGGCTGTTGGTTTGTCATAAATAGCTTTTATTACTTTGAGATATGTTCCATCAATACCAAGTTTATTGAGGGTTTTTAGCATAAAGGGCTGTTGAATTTTGTCAAATGCCTTCTCTGCATCAATTGAGATAATCATGTGGTTTTTGTTTTTGCTTCTGTTTATGTGGTGAATTACATTTATAGACTTGCGTATGTTGAACCAGCCTTGCATCCCCGGGATAAATCCTACTTGATCATGATGGATAAGTTTTTTAATGTGCTGTTGCAATCGGTTTGCCAGTATTTTATTGAAGATTTTTGCATCTATGTTCATCATGGATATTGGCCTGAAGTTTTCTTTTCTTGTTGAGTCTCTGCCAGGTTTTGGTATCAGGATGATGTTGGTCTCATAAAATGATTTGGGAAGGGTTCCCTCTTTTTGGATTATTTGGAATAGTTTCAGGAGGAATGGTACCAGATCCTCTTTGTGTGTCTGGTAGAATTCGGCTGTGAACCCATCTGGACCTGGGCTTTTTTTGTGTGGTAGGCTCTTAATTGCTGCCTCAACTTCAGACCTTGTTATTGGTCTATTCATAGTTTCGGCTTCCTCCTGGTTTAGGCTTGGGAGGACACAGGCATCCAGGAATTTATCCATTTCTTCCTGATTTACTGGTTTATGTGCATAGAGTTGTTTGTAGTATTCTCTGATGATGGTTTGAATTTCTGTGGAATCTGTGGTGATTTCCCCTTTATCGTTTTTTATTGCATCTATTTGGTTGTTCTCTCTCTTCTTTTTTATCAGTCTGGCTAGTGGTCTGTCTATTTTGTTGATCTTTTCGAAAAACCAGCTCTTAGATTTATTGATTTTTTGAAGGGTTTTTCTTGTCTCTATCTCCTTCAGTTCTGCTCTGATCTTAGTTATTTCTTGTCTTCGGCTAGGTTTTGAGCTTTTTTGATCTTGCTCCTCTAGCTCTTTCAATTTTGACGATAGGGTGTCAATTTTGGATCTCTCCATTCTTCTCATGTGGGCACTTATTGCTATATATTTTCCTCTACAGACTGCTTTAAATGTGTCCCAGAGATTCTGGTACGTTGTGTCTTCATTCTCATTGGTTTCAAAGAACTTCTTTATTTCTGCCTTCATTTCATTGTTTATCCAATCAACATTCAAGAGCCAATTGCTCAGTTTCCATGAAGCTGTGCGGTTCTGAGTTATTTTCTGAATTCTGAGTTCCAACTTGATTGCACTATGGTCTGAGAGACTGTTTGTTATGATTTCAGTTGTTTTGCATTTGCTGAGGAGTGCTTTACTTCCAATTATGTGGTCAATTTTGGAGTAGGTGTGATGTGGTACTGAGAAGAATGTATATTCTGTGGATTTGGGGTGGAGAGTTCTGTAAATGTCTATCAGGTTTGCTTGTTCCAGGTCTGAGTTCAAGTCCTGGATATCCTTGTTAATTTTCTGTCTGGTTGATCTGTCTGCTATTGACAGTGGAGTGTTAAAGTCTCCCACTATTATTGTGTGGGAGTCTAAGTCCCTTTGTAAGTCATTAAGAACTTGCCTTATATATTTGGGTGCTCCTACATTGGGTCCATATATATTTAGAATCGTTATCTCTTCTTGTTGTATCGATCCTTTTACCATTATGTAATGACCTTCTTTGTCCCTTTTGATCTTTGTTACTTTAAAGTCTATTTTATCAGAGATGAGAATTGCAACTCCTGCTTTTTTTTGCTCTCCATTTGCTTGGTAAATCTTCCTCCATCCCTTTATTTTGAGCCTTTGTGTATCTTTGCATGTGAGGTGGGTTTCCTGGATACAGCACACCGATGGGTTTTGGTTTTTTATCCAATTTGCCAGTCTGTGTCTTTTGATTGGTGCATTTAGCCCATTTACATTCAGGGTTAATATTGTTATGTGTGAATTTGATACTGCCATTTTGATGCTAGCTGGCTGTTTTGCTCGTTGGTTCATGTACATTCTTCATTTTGTTGATGGTCTTTAGCATTTGGTATGCTTTTAGGATGGCTGGAACTGGTTGTTTCTTTCTATGTGTAGTGCCTCTTTCAGGAGCTCTTGTAAAGCAGGCCTAGTGGTGACAAAATCTCTGAGTACTTGCTTGTTCGTGAAGGATTTTATTTTTCCTTCACTTATGAAGCTCAGTTTGGCTGGATATGAAATTCTGGGTTGAAAGCTCTTTTCTTTAAGGATGTTGAATATTGGCCCCCACTCTCTTCTGGCTTGTAGAGTCTCTGCTGAGAGATCTGCTGTGAGTCTGATGGGCTTCCCTTTGTGGGTGACCCGACCTTTCTCTCTGGCTGCCCTTAGTATTTTCTCCTTCGTTTCAACCCTGGTGAATCTGACGATTATGTGCCTTGGGGTTGCTCTTCTTGCAGAGTATCTTTGTGGTGTTCTCTGTATTTCCTGGAGTTGAGTATTGACCTGTCTTGCTAGGTTGGGGAAATTTTCCTGGATAATATCCTGAAGAGTGTTTTCCAGCTTGGATTCATTCTCTTCGTCACATTCTGGTACACCTATCAAACGTAGGTTGGGTCTCTTCACATAGTCCCACATTTCTTGGAGATTTTGTTCATTCCTTTTTGTGCTTTTTTCTTTAATCTTGGTTTCTCGTTTTATTTCATTGAGTTGATCTTCAACTTCTGATATTCTTTCTTCTGCTTGGTCAATTCGGCTGTTGAAACTTGTGCATGCTTCGCGAAGTTCTCGTGTTGAGTTTTTCAGCTCCTTCAATTCATTCATATTCCTCTCTAAGTTGTCCATTCTCGTTATCAATTCCTCGAATCTTTTTTCAAATCTTTTTTCAAGGTTCTTAGTTTCTTTGCACTGGTTTAGAACATGTTCCTTTAGCTCACTGAAGTTTCTCATTATCCACTTTCTGAAGTCTGATTCCGTCATTTCGTCACATTCATTCTCCGTCCAGCTTTGTTCCCTTGCTGGTGAGGAGTTTTGGTCCTTTTTTGGAGGTGAGGTGTTTTGGTTTCGGGTGCTTTCCTCCTTTTTGCGCTGGTTTCTTCCCATCTTTATGGATTTATCCGCCTGTTGTCTTAGTAGTGGCTGATTTTTCAATTGGGTCTCTGTGTGGACACTGAGATTGTTGATGATGAAGTATTTCTGTTACTTAGTTTTCCCTCTAATGATCTATCCTCTTTGCTGTATGAGTGCTGAGGCAGCTGCAGAACAGTGAGGGATGATATCAGTTTCTTTTTCTGCTGCCCTTGTTCCAGAATGATGCCAGCCAAATGTCAGTCTGATTAGTCCTTTTCTGGGGTGACTCCTTGGATATACAGAGGTCAGGGAGCTGCTTGAGGAGACAGTCTGTGCTTTATAGGAGCTCCAGTGCTGAGCTGTGAGCTCCGTTGTTCATTCAGGGTTGTTGGGAGGTTATGTCTGCTGCAATAGAACTCATAAAACACCACTCTTTTTTTTTTTTTTTTTTTTTTTCACCCTTAGATGCTCTGTCTCAGGGAGTTGGGGCTTTCTTTATGAGTATCTGTTGCACTGTCCTGCCCCACTAGGTGGCAGTCTATTCACTATTTGCTTGCCGGGGCTCTGACCTCCTAAGGCGGGTCCGCCCTGTTGCGGCCCGGCGGACTCTCTCTGTTATGGCAGGTTGCCTCGGCAACGGCAGGCTGCGTCAGTCCTGGGCGGTACTTAAGTGGGGGTGCACTTTGTCAGGAATGGTGGACGCCCCTCCCTGACCGGGCTGCACCGTCCTAAATGCCGGCAACAAAACTCTCAGCCCCAAGCGCCTCCAGTCGCCGCCCTGCTTGTCCCCGTGAGCGTGGGACCCGCCGAGCCCGATCACCCTGCTCCCTGCCTCAGAGTCCGTCCTCTCTCTCTCTCTCTTCCTCTCCCCAAGCTGAAAGGTCGACTCTCTCACTGGCGCCCCAGGAGCCTGCCGATAGGGCACTGGGATCCGTGCGATCTCCCGTGCCGCTGCCCACTACCCCGGCTCAGATCACGTTTCCCAGGAAACTCCTGGTCTGGCTCATTGTCCAAGTCCCGTTCAATCAGATGGACATGCCAATCTGCCCTTCCAAATCTCAGATTGCCGGTTTAACAGGGCACCCAGACCAGTGAGTTCCGCGCCGGGTCCCGCTGCGGCGCCGGCCGAAGAGGCGGCGGGAGCCGGTTGCGTTAGCCGGCTGCTAGCGTCCCGTGTCTCTCCCACACCTGGGACTTTCAACGCTCTGTGGGCATAAAAGGAACATCCGAGAATGCGGCTAGGACTCACCCTCTGCGCCTTCACCGAGAGCTGCAATCCTGAGTCACCTCTACGACGCCATCTTGCCTCGTGTCTCCCAAGAAAAGAACTTTCAACCCAGAATTTCATATCCAGCCAAACTGAGCTTCATAAGTGAAGGAAGAATAAAATCTGTTGGCAACAAGCAAGTACCCAGACATTTTGTCACCACCAGGCCTGCTTTACAAGAGCTCCTGAAAGAGGCACTACATATAGAAAGGAACAACCAGTACCAGCCATTCTAAAAACATACCAAATGCTAAAGAACATCAACAAAATGAAGAATCTGCATCAATAACGGGCAAAACAGCCAGCTAGCATCAAAATGGCAGTATCAAATTCACACATAACAATACTAACCCTAATGTAAATGGGCTTCATGCACCAATCAAAAGTTCTTTGAAATCAATGAGAACGAAGACACAACATGCCAGAATGTCTGGGACACATTTAAAGCAGTCTGTAGAGGAAAATATATAGCAATAAGTGCCCATATGAGAAGAGTGGAGAGATTCAAAATTGACACCCTATCATCAAAATTGAAAGAGCTAGAGGAGCAAAATCAAAAAAACTCAAAACCTAGCAGAAGACAAGATATAACTAAGATCAGAGCAGAACTGAAGGAGATAGAGACACAAAAAACCCTTCAAAAAACCAATAAATCCAAGAGCTGGTTTTTCAAAAAGATCAACAGAATAGACAGACCACTAGCCAGACTGATAAAAAAGAAAAGAGAGAACAACTAAATAGATGCAATAAAAAATGATAAAGGGGAAATCACCACAGATTCCACAGAAATTCAAACCATCATCAGAATACTACAAACAACTCTATGCAAATAAACTAGTAAACCAGGAAGAAATGGATAAATTTCAGGACACCTGTGTCTTCCCAAGCCTAAACCAGGAGGAACCCAAAACTATGAATAGACGAATATCAAGGTCTGAAATTGAGGCAGCAATTAAGAGCCTACCACACAAAAAAAAAGCCCAGGTCCAGATGGGTTCACAGCTGAATTCTACCAGACACACAAAGAGGAGCTGGTACCATTCCTTCTGAAACTATTCCAAATAATCCAAAAAGAGAGAACCCTTCCCAAATCATCTTATGAGACCAACATCATCCTGATACCAAAACCTGGCAGAGTCTCAACAAGAAAATAAAACTTCAGGCCAATATCCATGATGAATATTGATGCAAAAATTTTCAATAAAATACTGGCAAACCGATTGCAACAGCACATTAAAAAACTTATCCATCATATCAAGTAGGATTCATCCTGGGGATGCAAGGCTGGTTCAACATACGCAAGTCTATAAATGTAATTCACCACATAAACAGAAGCAAAAACAAAAACCACGTGATTATCTCAATTGATGCAGAGAAGGCATTTGACAAAATTCAACAGCCCTTTATGCTAAAAACCCTCAATAAACTTGGTATTGATGGAACATATCTCAAATTAATAAAAGATATTTACAACAAACCAACAGCCAATATCATACTTAATGGGTAAATACTGGAAGCATTCCCTTTGAAATCCAGCACTAGACAAGGATGCCCTCTCTCACCACTCCTATTCAACATAGTACTGGAAGTTCTAGCCAGAGCAATCAGGCAAGAAAAAGAAATAAAGGGTATTCAAATAGAAAAGGTGGAAGCCAAATTGTCTCTATTTGCAGACGACATGAAAGTATACCTAGAAGATCCAAAAACTCCTCAGCCCAAAAACTCCTGAAACTGATAAGAAACTTCAGCAAAGTCTCAGGATATGAAATCAATGTGCAAAAATCACAAGCATTCCTATACACCAATAACAGACTTAAAGAGAACCAAATCAAGAATGAACTGCCATTCACAATTGCTACAAAGAAAATAAAATACCTAGGAATGCAACTCACAAGGAACATAAGGGACCTCTTCAAGGAAAACTGCAAACCACTGCTCAATGCAATAAGAGAGGACACAAACAGATGGAGAAACATTCCATGTTCGTGATTAGGAAGAATCAATATCGTGAAAATGGCTATACTGCCCAAAGTAATTTACACAATCAATGCTATCCCCATCAAACTACCATTGAATTTCTTCACAGAACTGGAAAAAACCACCTTAAACTTCATATGGAACCAAAAGAAAGCCCACATAGCCAAGTCAATTCTAAGCAAAAAGAACACAGTGGGAGGCATCACACTACCAGACTTCAAATTATACTACAAGGCTACAGTAATCAAAACAGCATGGTGCTGGTACCAAAACAAAGATATAGACCAATGGAACAGAATAGAGGCATCAGAGGCAACACAACATATCTACAACCATATAATTTTTGATAAACCAGACAAAAACAAGCAATGGGGAAAGGATTCCCTGTTTAATAAATGGTGTTGGGAAAACGGGCTAGCCATGTGCAGAAAGCAGAAACTGGACCCCTTCCTGACACCATACACTAAAATTAACTCCAGATGGATTAAAGACTTAAACATAAGACCTGGCACCATAAAAACCCTCGAAGAATATCTAGGCAAAACCATTCAGGACATAGGAGTAGGCAAGGACTTCATGACGAAAACACCAAAAGCATTGGCAACAAAAGCCAAAATAGACAAATGGGACCTAATCAAACTCCACAGCTTCTGCACGGCAAAAGAAACAGTCACTAGAGTGAATAGGCAACCATCAGAATGGGAAAAAATCTTTGCAGTTTACACATCTGAGAAAGGGCTGATATCCAGAATTTACAAAGAACTCAAACAGATTTACAGGAAAAAAAAACAAACAAGCCCATTCCAAAATGGGCAAAGGATATGAACAGACACTTTACAAAAGAAGACATACATGAGGCCAACAAACACATGAAAAAATGCTCATCATCACTGGTCATTAGAGAGATGCAAATCAAAACCACATTGAGATACCATCTCACACCAGTTAGAATGGCGATCATTGAGAAATCTGGAGACAGCAGATGCTGGAGAGGATGTAGAGAAAGAGGAACACTCTTACACTGTTGGTGGGAGTGTAAATTAGTTCAACCATTGTGGAAGACAGTGTGGCGATTCCTCAGGGACCTAGAAATAGAAATTCCATTTGACCCAGCGATCCCATTACTGGGTATATATCCAAAGGACTATAAATTGTTCTACTATAAGGACACATGCACATGAATGTTCATTGCAGCACTGTTTACAATAGCAAAGACCTGGAACCAACCCAAATGCCCATCGATGATAGACTGGACTGGGAAAATGTGGCACATATACACCATGGAATATTATGCAGCAATCAAAAATGATGAGTTTGTGTCCTTTGTAAGGACATGGATGAATCTGGAGAACATCATTCTCAGCAAACTGACACAAGAACAGAAAAAGAAATACCGCATATTCTCACTCATAGGCGGGTGAGAAAAATGAGAACACATGGACACAGGGAGGGGGTCTACTACACACTGGGGTCTATTGGGGGGAATGGGGGAGGGACAGTGGGGGGACTGGGGAGGGATAGCCTGGGGAGAAATGCCAAGTGTGGGTGAAGGGGAGGAAGGCAGCAAAACACACTGCCATGTGTGTATCTATGCAACTACCTTGCATGTTCTGCATATGTACCCCAAAACCTATAATGCAATAAAAATTAAAAAAAAAGAAAAAAAGAAAACTTCAGGCCAATATCCATGATGAACATAGATGCAAAAATCTTCAGTTAAATACTGGCAAACAGATTGCAACAGCAGATTAAAAAACTTATCCATCATGATCAAGTAGAATTCATCCTGGGGATGCAAGGCTGGTTCAACATACGCAAGTCTATAAACGTAATTCACCACATAAACAGAACCAGAAACAAAAACCACATGATTATCTCAATTGACGCAGAGAAGGCATTTGACAAAATTCAACGACCCTTTATGCTAAAAACCCTCAATGAATTTGGTATTGATGGAACGTATCTCAAAGTAATAAAAGCTATTTACGACAAACCAACAGCCAATATCATACTTAATAGGCAAAAACTGGAAGCATTTCCTTTGAAATCCAGCACTAGACAAGGATGCCCTCTATCACCACTTCTATTCAACATAGTACTGGAAGTTCTAGCCAGAGCAATCAGGCAAGAAAAAGAAATAAAGGGTATCCAAATAGGAAAGGTGGAAGCCAAATTGTCTCTATTTGCAAATGACATGATAGTATACCTAGAAGACCCCATCACCTCAGCCCAAAAACTCCTGAAACTGATAAGCAACTTCAGCAAAGTCTGGAGATATGAAATCAATGTGCAAAAATCACAAGCATTCCTATACACCAATGACAGACTTAAAGAGAGCCAAATCAAGAACGAACTGCCATTCACAATTGCTACAAAGAGAATAAAATACCTAGGAATACAACTTACAAGGAACATAAGGGACCTCTTCAAGGAAAACTACAAACCACTGCTCAACGAAATAAGAGAGGACACAAACACATGGAGAAACATTCCATGTTCATGGTTAGGAAGAATCAGTATCATGAAAATGGCTATACTGCCCAAAGTAATTCAGAGAATCAATGCTGTTCCCATCAAGCTACCATTGAATTTCTTCACAGAACTGAAAAAAACCACCATGAACTTCATATGGCACCAAAAGAGAACTCGCATAGCCAAATCAATTCTAGGCAAGAAGAACACAGTGGGAGGCATCCCACTACCAGACTTCAAACTATACTACAAGGCTACAGTAATCAAAACAGCATGGTACTGGTACCAAAACAGAGATATAGACCAATACAACAGAATAGAGGCATCTGAGGCAACACAACATATCTACAACCTTATAATCTTTGATAAACCAGACAAAAACAGGCAATGGGGAAAGGATTCTCTGTTTAATAAATGGTGTTGGGAAAACTGGTTAGCCATGTACAGAAAGCAGAAACTGGACCCCTTCCTGACACCATACACTAAAATTAACTCCAGATGAATTAAAGACTTAAACATAAGACCTGGCACCATAAAAACCCGAGAAGAAAATCTAGGCAAAACCATTCAGGACATAGGAGTAGGCAAGGACTTCATGACCAAAACACCAAAAGCATTGGCAACAAAAGCCAAAATAGACAAATGGGACCTAAGCAAACTCCACAGCTTTTGCAGGGCAAAAGAAACAGTCACTAGAGTGAATCGGCAACCATCAGAATGGGAAAAAATCTTTGCAGTTTACCCACCTGACAAAGGGCTGATATCCAGAATTTACAAAGAACTCAAACAGATTTACAAGAAAAAACAAACAAACAAGCCCATTCAAAAATGGGCAAAGGATATGAACAGACACTTTACAAAAGAAGACATACATGAGGCCAACAAACACATGAAAAAATGCTCATCATCACTGGTCATTAGAGAGATGCAAATCAAAACCACATTGAGATACCATCTCACGCCAGTTAGAATGGCGATCATTAAAAGATCTGGAGACAATAGATGCTGGAGAGGATGTGGAGAAATAGTAACACTCTTGCACTGTTGGTGGGAGTGTAAATTATTTCAACCATTGTGGAAGACAATGTGGTGATTCCTCAAGGACCTAGAAATAGAAATTCCATTTGACCCAGCAATCCCATTACTGGATATATATCCAAAGGACTATAAATCGTTCTACTATAAGGACACATGCACACGAATGTTCATTGCAGCACTGTTTACAATAGCAAAGACCTGGAACCTACCCAAATGCCCATCGATGATAGACTGGACTGGGAAAATGTGGCACATATACACCATGGAATATTATGCAGCAATCAAAAATGATGAGTTTTGGTCCTCTGTAAGGACATGGATGGATCTGGAGAACATCATTCTCAGCAAACTGACACAAGAACAGAAAATGAAATACCGCATATTCGCACTCAAAGGCGGGTGAGGAAAAATGAGAACACATAGACACAGGGAAGGGCGTACTACACACTGGGGTCTATTGGGGGGAATAGGGGAGGGACAGCGGTGGGGAGCTCGGGAGGGATAGCCTGGGAAGAAATGCCAAGTATGTGTGAAGCGGAGGAAGGCAGCAAAACACACTGTCATGTGTGTACCTATGCAACTATCTTGCACGTTCTGCATATGTACCCCAAAACCTAAAATGCAATAAAAAAGAGAAAGAATCCTTTCCCATGTGCTTCTTTATAGTAAAAAAGAAAAATAAAATCCTTCAAACCACAAGTTTTTTCACTTTCCAATTTGCCATATAATCTTATATTCCTAAGTAATTTATCCTGTCTTTCAATATCTGTCAACAAATTCCTAAGAAAACAAAATGTATGGATTAAAGATTTAAATATAAGACCTAACACCATAAAAACCCTAGAAGAAAACCTAGGCAAAACCATTCAAAACATAGGTATAGGTAAGGACTTCATGACTAAAACACCAAAAGCATTGGCAACAAAAATAGACAAATGGAATCTAATTAAACTCCAGAGCTTCAGCACAGCAAAAGAAACAATCGTTAGAGTGAACCAGCAACCAACAGAATGGGAAAATTTTTTGGCAATCTACCCATCTAACAAAGGGCTAATATCCAGAATCCACAAAGAACTAAAACAGATTTGCAAGAAAAAAACAAACAAACCCATTCAAAAGTGGGCAAAGGATATGAACAAACACTTTACAAAAGAAGACATACATGAGGCCAACAAACATGAAAAAAATGCTCCTCATCACTGGTCATAAGAGAAATGCTAATGGAACCTACATGGAGATACCATCTCGTGCCAGTTAAAATGGCAATCATTAAAAAATCTGGAGAAAACAGTTGCTGGAAAGGATATTAAGAAATAGGAGCACTTTTACACTGTTGGTGAGAGTGTAAATTAGTTCACCCATTGTGGAAAACAGTGTGGTGATTTCTTAAGGACCTATAAATAGAAATTCCATTTGACCCAGCAATTTCATTATTAGGTATATATCCAAAGGATTATAAATTTTTCTATCATAAAGACACATGCACACGTATGTTCATAGTGGCACTGTTTACAATAGCAAAGACCTGGTACCAACCCAAATGCCCATCAATGATAGACTGGACAAGGAAAATTTGGCACATATACACCATGAAATACCATGCAGCCATAAGAAAATGATGAGTTTGTGTCCTTTGTAGGGACATGGATGAATCCGGAAACCGTCATTCTCAGCAAACTGACACAAGAACAGAAAATCAACCATTGCTTGTTCTCACTCATAGGTGGGTCTTGACCATGAGAACACATGGACACAGGGAGGGGAGCATCACAAACTGGGGTCTGTTGGGGGACTAAGGGAGGGACAGCAGGAGGTAGGGAGTTGGGGAGGGATAACATGGGGAGAAATGCCAGATACAGGTGATGGGGGGATGGAGGCAGCAAACCACATTGCCATGTATGTACCTATGCAACAATCCTGCAGGTTTTGCAATGTACCCCAGAACCTAAACTGCAATAAAATATATATTTTTTAAAAAAAGAAAAAATATGTCGTAACTTGCAGGGGATGTGGGAGGAATGAAAACTAGAAAATCAGAGACTTCAGGAAGAAAAGCAGTTGTCCATTTTCACTTGTTTGGGATGCCAAGACCTTTAGTGTGTAACTTTATTATTATTATTATTTTTTTTGAGACGGAGTTTCGCTCTTGTTACCCAGGCTGGAGTGCAATGGCGTGATCTCAGCTCTCCACAATCTCCGCCTCCTGGGTTCAGGGAATTCTCCTGCCTCAGCCTCCTGAGTAGCTGGGATTACAGGCATGTGCCACCATGCCCAGCTAATGTTTTGTATTTTTAGTAGAAATGGGGTTTCACCATGTTGACCAGGATGGTCTCGATCTCTTGACCTTGTGATCCACCCACCTCGGCCTCCCAAAGTGCTGGGATTACAGGCGCGAGCCACCGCGCCCGGCTATTATTATAACATTATTATTATTTCTAAATTACACAATCTAAAGCCAACAGAGTACACTAGACATCTCAGATAGCATTTATTAGATAGATAGATGATAGATAGATATAGATTGATAGATGATAGATAGATAGATAGATGATAGATAGATAGATAGATAGATAGATAGATAGATAGATAGATAGATAGATAATAGAGTCTATGGTATAGGGTAGAAATTCTAAAGATGTGAACTTAAATTGTGGACTGTGAATCAAGACCAACACCAATAAAGAAAATAGTTCACAATACAAGGCAACATAATTAAATGGTAACTTGTATAGTACAGATCCTAAATCAAGAATGGCAGAGTCCCCACTCAAATGCCACCATCTGGCTTTGCCTCATCCAGGCAGACATTCACAGCTAATTCTAGCTCTCATTCCCACCAGGTTCAGAATTGGCCTCCAAAACTTTGGCAGAACCCCCCAAGGCAGTTATTTCAAACTGATTTCAGCTGGTACTCAAGAGAAAATCAATTTGGCATCCTAACTATAAGAGTTTATTTTTTAAAAAAAATACACACAATGAGTAAGTTAGCCTGGAACGGATGGCAATTCCTGTTCTACCTGTGACTGCAGGCAGGTGTGCCAGGAGCAGCAGTTAAGTGTGGGGGCTTAGCCACCAGCACTGGCTAGGAGCAGGACTATTAGCAGGAACTGGAAAAACCATCAACCTGCCAGAATTCAGACTCAAGGAAATTCAAGCCACAAACAGTTATGGAGTGCATGCTTCATGCCACACAGAAGTTTCAATGTTGCTCGTAAGAAGTTGTGGAGGGAGGAGAAAATAGAAGTTTTAGAACTGGTGCAAGGCACTTCATCTCCCTTAGTCTTAGTAAAGTTGGGGAGCTATGTTCATTTCCTAAGACTGCTAAAACAAAGTACCACAAACCGGTGGCTTAAAACATCAGAAATTTATTGTCTCAGTTCTGAAGGCTAGGTCTGAATCAAGATGTCTGCAGTGCCATGTTTCCTCTGAAACCTGTAGAGGAACCCTTCTTTCCTTCTTCCCAGCTTTTGGTGGCTTAGAGGCAGCCTTAGGCATTCCTTGGCTTGCAGCTGCATAACTCCAACCCCTGCCTTCATCATCACATGGTATTCTCCCTATATGCCTCTGTCTCCAGATGGCCATCTTCTTATAAGGACACCAGTCATATTGGATTAGGGACTCACTCCTACTCCAGTATGACCTCATATTAACTAATTACATGTGCAATTACATTATTTTCAAATAGGGTCACATTCCAAGGAACTAGGGGTTGGAACTTCAACTTACCTTTTTGGAGAGGACACAATTCAACCCATAACACAAGCAAAATTTAAAAACCTCTCAACCTTTACCATTTTCAACACTCAGTACAAGAAAACAAAAATAGTAATGGATACCATTTTAAGAAGTGTCAGCCACTAATGAGCATCTGCTTCTACTAACCAACTGCAGGGACCATGTAGTCACTACCTTCTGATTCAGAGATGCTCTATGTGGTTATTCTTAATACTGAGCCAAACTCTACCCACTTGGAATGATTCTGCAACTTGAGCTTGCTCATTGTAGTCTTTCTGATATTTGAAGACAAGCGTTAAGAGTCTGAGTTTCTCTTCCACCAGCTGAGCCTCTGTATACCCTTTGATCTTTCATCCTGACACCATTACAGCTGCTCTGCCCCATGTGGACTCCAGTTGGTCTACTTTCCTAAATTGTGACATTAGTAACTGGACATAAAACCCTGAAACATGCAGAACTAATACCCTCCTTCATATACAAACTGGAAGCACTTGCTCTCTGGTCACTGACTCATACTTTTCTTAACCATCAAGTCTTTCTCATGGGTGCTGCAATTTACTTTCTCTCTCATCCTGAACTCATGCAGTTGTCTGACCTTTTAGATAATTGGAACAATATAAAAGCGAATGAAATCCAACTACCAATCAGAGTGGAGAATCATCCAAAGTTCTTTCGTCACCCTTTTACCCTAGGGATGTGACCGGGCAGTAGACAGGCAGAAGACAGAAAGTTTTGGCCCAAAGCTTCCATGAAACAAAAGACAGCTTAAGGCAAAAAGAGAGACCTGGGGCTTACTGATTACTGAAACATAGTAACTGACAGGAAAAGTGGAAAACGTGGGAATTTCAGAATGGAGAACAGATAAAATATGAGACTTTTGCAGGGAAGAAGATGGAGATAGCCTCTTCTAGCACAGGACACTGTCAAAGCCTGGGCAGTAAGGTCTCATGTTCCTGTACAGGCTGACAGGGCAACGTAACTAGATCAGAGGGCACAATATTCCTGTATCTGAATCTCTATAATTTGGATTTATCACCAGTAATTTGGAATAAATTGTTGTCTTCGTCATTGTCCCATTTGTGAATTCACTTTAGTAGAAATGATAGCACAGGCATATATGCCGTGGAATACTATGCAGCCATTAAAAAGGATGATTTCATGTCCTTTGCAGGGACATGGACAAAGCTGGAAACCATCATTCTCAGCAAATTGACACAAGAACAGAAAACAGTGCACTATTGGCAGGGAGGGCTTCCAGGAGTCAATTTTGCTTCAAGATTTTAGAGAAATAACAGAGAGAGAGAGAGAGAGAGAGATGGAGATTGAGATTGTATCAGAAAGAAGAGAGACTAGGAGGACAGTACAGTATCTGTACCCCATGACATATGATCCAGCCTCCTGATCTTAGGTCTGAGAGAGAGAAGTCGGGGGCAGGAAAAAAATTAAAAGAACAGTTTTCATTTAAGAACGTTAAAAATCCTCAGAACAGACTGCAACCGCAGCTGATGCTTTGATTACAGCTGCAGGAGATCCTAAACAGGGAGTCCAACTGTGTGCCCCGTCTATATCTGAGAAACTGTGAGATTAAAAATGTGTGTTCTTCAGAAAAGGAAATACCACATATTCTCACTCATAGGCGGGTGAGAAAAATGAGAACACATGGACACAGGGAAGGGGGTACTACACACTGGGGTCTATTGGGGGGAATAGGGGAGGGACAGCGGGGTGGAGCTAGGGAGGGATAGCCTGGGGAGAAATGCCAAATGTGGGTTAAGGGGAGGAAGGCAGCAAAACACACTGCCATGTGTGTACCTATGCAACTATCTTGCATGTTCTGCACATGTACTCCAAAACCTAAAATGCAATAAAAAAAAAATGTGTGTTCTTTTCTTTTCTTATTTTCTTTTCTTTTCTGATGGAGTTTTGTTCTTGTTGCCCAAACTGGAGCCCAATGGTGCAATCTTGGCTCACTGTAACTTCCACCTCCCAGGCTCAAGCGATTCTTTTTTTTTTTTTTTTTTTTTTTTTTTTTTTTGAGACTATGAGCACTGAGACACAAGCAGCCATACTAAGGATACAAAAAGATACATTATAGCACAGAGGCAGGGAGAGAAAAACTCCTCACTTCATTGTAGCTTTGGAGCAATGAGGCCTCCAGAGAACACAGCTCATTTTTGGCACAAAGATGGAAATGGCAGAACAGAGGGAGTACTGGGCACCAGGGCTAATGCTCATGTGTTTATAGGCTCCTTGATGGCAGAAAAGATGGCAAAACCAAGTGTACCAGTTAGAAATATTAGCTGCATACATAAGAATTAATTTTTTCACTTATTTTCTTGTTATTAGGTTTATATTGCTGTATAACAAAGTAGCACAAACTTAGTGATTGAAACCACTTACATTAATCCCAGCACTTTGGGAGGCTGAGATGGGTGGATCACCTGAGGTCAAAAGTTGAAGACCAACCTGACCAAGATGGAGAAATGCCATCTCTACTAAAAATACAAAATTAGCTGGGCCTCCAGCCTGGGCAACAAGAGCAAAACTCCGTCTCAGGAAAAAAAAAAAGAAATAAATAAAAAGAAAAAAAAAGGCACTGGGGCCAGGAACCAGTACTGCATCCCTATAACCCCAGCTACTTGGGAGGCTGAGGCAGGAGAATCGCTTGAACTCGGGAGGTGGAAGTTGCAGTGAGCCGAAATATCGCACCACTGAACTCCAGCCTGGACAACAAGAGCAAAACTCTGTCTCAAAAGAAAGGGTGGGGGGAGGATGAAGAAAAGAGAGAAGAAGAAGAAGGAAGAAGAAGAAAAGAAGAAGAGGAGGAGGAGGAAGAAGAAAGAAGAAGAAGAAAAGAAAGAAAGAACAAAAAGAAAAGAACACACACTTTTTATCTCACAGTTTCTCTGAGTCATAGACTGGGCACAGTTGGGCTCCCTGTTTAGGGTCTCCTGCAGCTGTAATCAAGGCATCTGCTGAGGCTGCAGTCTGCTTTGAGGCTTAATGAGAGAAGGATCCACTTTTATGGGCAGAACTCAGTTCTTTACAGCTGTAGGTATTTCAGTTTCTTGCTGGCTGTCAATTGGAGGCTGCTGTCAGTTCCTAAAAAGCTTCTCTTACTTTCTTGCCCAATATTAGCAGCTCACTTCTTCAAAGCCAGAAAAGCAGGGAGAGACTTCAGCAAGAGGGTCACTACAATCTAATGCACATTCTATCACCTTTGCCATGTTCTATTGGCCAGAGGCAAGTCATGGGCCTCATACACAAAGAAGGGGATCCACAGTGGCCTGAGCATCAGTATGAAGGGGTCATGGGGCCTACCCTAGAGCCTGCCCACCACCACAACTGGTTTAAACAAGGTAGATGTTCTCTCACTTGCAGAAGAAATCCGAAGGTAGGGGGTTCAGGGTGGTTCCATAGTTATCAGGGACCCCAGCTCCTTTAGGCTCTCCAGCCTCCAGTCCTGAGGGTTTGGCATTCCCTGTAAAGGACCAAAAAATTTATGTGCCCCAGAACTTAAAGTACAATTTTAAAAAAATTGAACTGATAGAGCTTTAGCCAATCATCCACAATCCAGGCAGCAGGATGAAGAAAAGGCACTACTATAGACACATGCACACGTATGTTCATTGCAGCCCTGTTTACAATAGCAAAGACCTGGAACCAACCCAAATGCCCATCAATGATAGACTGGACAAAGAAAATGTGGCACATATACACCATGGAATACTACACAGCCATAAAAAACGATGAGTTCATGTCTTTGCAGGGACATGGATGAATCTAGAAACCATCATTCTCAGCAAACTAACACAAGAACAGAAAACCAAACATCACATATTCTCACTCATAGGTGGGTGTTGAACAATGAGAACATGTGGACTCAGGGAGAGGAGCATCACACACTGGGGGCCGCGGTGGGAGTAGGGAAGGGATAGTGTGGGGTGAGAAGGGTGAGGAGGGATAACATGGGGAGAAATGCCGTATATATTATGCACCTATGCAACAACCCTGCATGACCTGCACATGTACCCCAGAACCTAAAGTAAAATTGAAAAAAAAGAAGCAAGGCACCTACTCCCTTCCTTTTAAGGATACTTCTCACAAGTATCACTAATATCTTTAGCCTACGTCCCACTGACCAGAACTTGGTCCGGGACACTACCTTACTGCAAAGGCAGCTGGGAAATGAGCTCCTCCTGAAACTTTATAAAGAGGAGAAGAAGGGGTTGAATAGGAGGAAGAAAGTGGCAGTCTCTGCTACACTGAACATCAACAAAGTGGGCTAGATAGGAGAGAAAGAACAAAGCAAATCCCAAGTGACAGCTCTTGGGATCCTTTGTGAGAGAAATGAAACAGTCCTTGAGAGAACGAAACAGTCCTGGAGGCCCCCGGGAATCACTGGGAAGGACTGCCTGGGAAGCTGGAGGCCCTGTTAGACGGCATGGATGATGCTATTTCCAAGATCCCTTTTAATACCCAGGCCAGTGAGGCCTCGAAAACTCATTAAATAATCCAGTGGTTCTCAGATTAAAATAATCATCAGAATCACCTCTTTTTCTAATAATTCAGATCCAGAACCTGATTCTGGATATGCTGAATTAGGATTTCTTAAAGTAAGGCCAGAAATTTTTGTCAAACCAAGCTCTTAAGAGAATCATGTCTATCAAGTTTGGAAACTACCATTATAGATATTTTCAAAAAAAATTACTTCATCTTTCCCCAGCCTTCAAGCTGAGTTTCCTAGACTTAGGATATAAACTTAACCTTATTTGTTAATCTAAATATCTGTCCAGTGACTCCAACGACTCTATTCTTGTATAAGAGTGTATTAACTTAATCACATTAAACAGTTGGCATTATGAGGTGATCTAGAAGGGCCCAGCATCACTTAGCTAGAGGGTTTTCAAACTTGGAACTTTTTATATGTGGGGCCAAATAATTCTTTGTTGTAAGGAGCTGTCTGGTGCTTTGTCGAATGTTTAGCAGCATCCCTGGGCTCCATTCCCTAGATGACAATAGCACTATCTCCAATTATGTTAACCAAATAAACTATGTCCAGACATTAGCAAATGGTACCCGAAGGCAAAATCACTTCCAGTTGAGAACCCCCAACTGTGAAATATTATCTTTAGTGTTTCACAGAAGCCCAGAAAATTGATGGCAACAGAAGTATTAAATAACACTGAGTGGGAATTAAGTGGGATTTCCTGTGTACAAACACATGAAATCTTATGCTCTGGATGCGACAATCAGTGCCTCCATTTTCCTGTGTATATAAAAACTATGTGTTCTGTATACTTCTATATAATTTCCAGAAGTTAACTGAGTGCTTTACTTGACATTATTTTTTTTTATTTGTGTATTACCTACCTCTCCACTGAGGGGGATAGGTAAAGGAGGCTGGTGATAAAATTTCTTCAACTTCATTTATGTCAAGCCCTTGCAACACAATAATACCTAATCTAAGCTAGCCTCATACATCCTGTTTCTCGTAAGTAAGCTTAAATAAGGGAGATGTGCTATGGATATGCTTTATGCTAAAATATAAAGAACACATAATAAATAGACAGGAATTTAAACTTTTATTAATAAATCATGATTTTCTATTGAATACATAGTAAAGTACAATGAATAATAACATAACATTCCAACATTAAAAATTAAAACTTTCAGAATCTTAATCAATATATAAAGCTTTAGTTCCTGGAAAAATAATATTTCAACAGTATTCTTCTCATATGCAAAACAGCTTCCCAAAATAGGAGATTTGTGAATGAAATTTTATAAAGCTTCCTGTGTACAAAAGAGATTGACTTCACATCACCTGACCCCTACTGAAAATCAAAACCATAAAGGCTTGAAGGACCAGAACTGAGCGACATTCTATTAGTTATCAAAAGATAAAATCTTAAAGATCTACAAATGGAACATGGAACTGCCTTCTACCACCAATTGAACACACTGGGCAAAAGTGGTAAATCTCGGCCTCAGGACAACATAAGATAGAATGATTCTTAAATACGTAGCAACACATATATCAATATTCTTCCTACTACAGAGACACACGCATACCAATGTGTAACTTTTCTTTGCAGTAAGAAACTCAGAAATCATCCAGGAAATATCTATTTTCCTATGTTACAATTGAAATGAAAATGATAATGTATTTTATAAAATGATGCAATGTGGTACTGTCTTTTGATGAGACATGAAAACACAACTCACTGGATAGAAATAGTTGTTAAAATAATCCTACTCTCACTGACATATACTTAATTTAAAAGTTACACTTACTGCTTAGTTTTCTGAAGAGGATAATCAAAGTAGTGATAAAAATAATTGCACCTTAAATTACTCCCAGTGTAACATAAGATATTTAATATTAACATAAATATCACCTGAACCGATTATGGAAATTTTTTAATTTCTTAAAAGTGCTATGCCTTACTGGAATTTGAAGACAAAAAAAAAAGTGAGCAATATACTCTTCTGCTCGTCCAACAGAAGCCTTTACTGAGAACATAAAAGGTTCTGAAGTCCATTCACAAATGAGTCCACTTACTATAAGTGTCTTAAATTTACAATATGCAAAAAACTAATGCACCCAAGAATATATCATGGCACCTTGACCCATGGTAACCACTTGGCAGACTCAAATAATAACTACCCTCATAGGGAGAAATCTTGCCAAGAGAGAATTTACAACATATTTTTAGAAAGAAATGAGTATTCAATAATTCAATAAAGCAAATGAGAAAAAGTAAAGTTGTCAAAAGAACTCCAGATTATATACCAGCGGGTTTAAAAAATGGTTCTTTTTTAAAAAATGGCAAAGAAAAATCATAGTTCCAATGTTTTTAATGTCTTGAGTCAGCCAGACATGTCAAATGAAATAATTGAATTATGTCAAAATAAAAAGTTGTAATTTTATTGACAGTCTATTTATAACTATATTTAGCATAAATAGAAATTAAAGCTAAATACATCTTTAAAAAAATAATTATACCTAGACTCAAAAGAATAGGAGCAGGGAGAGTTATGCTATCTACAATTTTGAAAATTGCCACATTCAGGATATGGTATTGCATATGTAAGTCACAACTCCTAGGTAACAGAGATATATCATATTCTGTATAAGCAAAATGCTCCTCAGATTGTAATATATAATCCAAAATATTAAACCAAGATACTATTTTTAGAATGTTTGAAAAACAAAGTACAATAGAACAGCACAATAAAAGGAAGAATTTCATTGACCAGACATATTTTAATGGGCTTGAATTTCTTTTTTAAAACTATAACTAGAGGTAGTAGACAGTAAAACCAAATATAAAAGTGTTATCTGTCCTAGAAGTGTTTGGCTACTAGGTTTTCCCAAGATGGAGTCTCTGGAAGCATTGGCCAAACAGAAAGGGAGGTGAGATATGCTGGTGTCTTAAGGTTCCGGTCAGTAGAAAAGAAGGGGGCTTTAGTAAATGACATTGACTACTCTAAATGGAAGAGCTTCAGCATAGGCAATCTTAATGGTAAAATGAGTTTTTAATATTATTACCCATAGCATGTGAAGAAAATCATCTATACTATTGATCATTACTACTACATATACTCATTTTCTCCTTATGCCTGTGGTATTTCAATCACTTTTAGTCCAAGTCCACTGCTTATAGCAGAGCAAGTTCTCCAAGGGAAGTATGAAGGAAGAAGTGGCTGGGACACCTGCACAGCCCTTGCCCCAGGAGGCAGTGCTGGCTAACCCTTTCTCTTCCTTCTCATTGTTGTCCTCTTCACTTTCAATTAACTTACGATAAAAAGAGATGAGTTACAAGGTACTTTAAACTGAAAACCTGAAGTTCTTCACCAAAAAAGTATTCAAATGCTAGTTTTTAAACAAGGAAATATGGTTTAAAACAGATACAACCTCTCTTCCAATGGCCTTTCCATCCTAGTGTTTCCTAATATATGACACCAAAAGTTCACTATACATTAGGTACTAAAGAATATAAAGTATCAATTATCATTATAAGGTTCCCAGGCCAGGGCAGAGGAGGGGAAAGTCCTTTGCTAAGACCCTCCCCCAAGTATAAGATTATTTGACCCTTAAAGAACACCCAGTGTATAAAGGGCAAAAACACCATTACAAGGAGGCCCCATAATAGCAAGTACCTATTTTAGAACATTGTGTCAGAGGTGTAAGAGATCTAGAAACTTTTTCCTGCTTAAAAATAAATGCAAGAAAATTAGGTATTTGATAATTAACTGCCCTCTTCATAGACCACTCTCTGGGATCTATTTTCTACATATAGGTTTGACAGCTTTAAAATATTGAATGTTAGTTATTCCTACCATGGTATCCAAAATATCCGTAAATAATATATACCATCCATTCCACTATAATTTCTGAAAATTCACTAAATAAGAGCATTTTTTAAAATTAACTTTAAAAGATACATTTGCTTACTTTCTTTTTGATCGATTTATTTTTTAAAAAACTAAAAACATAAAACAAACTCTTTGGAGCCCATGGCAATTACTTTTTCTCGTGTCCACTTGCGAGAAATGCCAATGAGCTAAAGAGCAAAACTAAACCATTTCTTAGATTGAGTAAAAGATCATTAATTGTTGACTAATATCTAAATTATTTCAGTATATTTAGAAAGCAAAGAAGAAAGGGAGATGGAAAGGAAAGAAAGAGAGAACGAGGAGAAGGAGAAAGGGGGGCATCTTTAAAATTTCCATCCAGATAAATTATATTACTCTTCAGAACACAGGGCAACTAAATTTGAGGTGCTGAGGATTCAGGGATCTTAAAAGTTCACAGCAAGCATCAGATGTCACTAGATGACTGGCAGACTGATGCTCAGATCCCTGAGCCTAGAAGAGGTTCCACAGAACCCCTGGCCAATGCCAGAGATCTTTAGGCCAGCAGTCATGTCAAGATGCTCTGATTCTCCACAAACCCAGCTTCTTTCTCAAATTGCAGGGAGGCCGGTCTTCAGCAATTTATCTAGTATTTTGTTGTGCCCTGGCTCACAGTGTGTCCTGGTCTAGGATCTTCTAATCAAAGTCCCTTGAGGCACAGATTGCAGTGCTCTCTGACTCTCACCCCTGAAAGAGAGTTGGTGTGGGGCTGAGGATGTAGGAAGGAGCGAGCACACCCAGCACCCTCCAGGGCAGTTTTCAGTATGCTCAACTTGAGATGTCGTGCAAAGCACAGGGACACGTACTGCCACTCTCACATTTCTCTATAGAGGAAAAAGAGGGAGGGGAAAGGCTGGGGTGTGTGATCAGATTTCCAGTGAAAAAAGACAATGCCACAAAAAAAAAAAAAATCACCACCTATATTCTAAAAAGAAAGAATTTCCAGTTAAGAAGTATCTACTAAGACCACTGGGCATGGGGTGGCGGGGCTGGGTGGGGTGGGGTGGGCAGCAGGATTAGGTTGGAGGTGGGAAGGGAACAGATCAAGCTCCTCCTGCTGGCTGTTTTCTCCCATTCCCAGGGAAATCCATCTTTAAGCAAACATGGATGTGCAATAATGCTTAAGAATCTAGGTTCATTTCTTCCACAAAATGAGAAGAATAACTATTCTAAAATAATACCTTTATTCTGGAGAAAACAAACACCTCCAAAAAACATCCTAAAAGATTTTGAAAGGGGAAAATATAGACATACACCTGCATTCATTCTGATCTTCCACACAAACACCAAGTGAAGAAATCTATGCAGCTATATACGTTAGGATGTGTTGTACACCACCACCACCCCAACCCCATAGAAAGAAAAAAAAACTGTTTTTCAAAATAGAAGCAATATTCGATTATGAAAACAAAGCAATCACATGTGAGTATTGGAAATGTTAGTGTTACATGGAGTCCTTTAAAAATAAATCACAGCCAAAGTTGCAAAAAGTACAGAAGTGTGAAACAGAAAATAAAAATGACTGAAGAGGGATGATGGGAGCCTGAAGCTTCATCCTCACAAGCACGGCAGCCCTGGATGTCGTGGCAAAGGTCACAGGAGGATAGCTTCGCTTCAGAGTTGTAACTTCTCACCGCCTGTCTCCCTGTTCAAAGAAGCAGACATCAGTTCACACAGCTCCCTTGTTTAGAAACATTGACTTTGCCAAAACATAAGAGCATTTCGATACACACTCTTCTGAGTTTTCCATTATTTACCTAATTTTATTTTTCTTTACAAGAAACAACTGAAATGTTGAAGAGGGGTCCAAAGTACTAACCAAATCCAAGGGAGAAACAATGCACTCAGTCCAATCTGTCTACCACCAGCAGCTGGCGAGCATTAAAAGAGAGCAAATCAACTGCAGCTGCACACTGCAATTGCAAGCACCACTTTAATCTCTTACTGCATCAGGAAGAATTTTCACTTGAGGACTGTTTAACCTCCTCAAGAGTTTATTTTAGGATGACATTTTCTATGCACTCAAAGCATATTCTAATCATTAGAACTACTGAAAAGAGGCATTTATCCTGGGCTCTAGTAAAAAAAATTCATAAAAATGAAGGAAAGAGTGCCTTACCTTGTTTTAAGGTTTTACAACACTAAGCATATAGTATCTAAAAGCTAACATGAAAAAACTATATAAAGTACCTATAAAACCACAGTAAACTCACTGTAAAACACAAATGAGTTTTATCGTTTTAAAAAAACATTCTGATTTCAAATTTATTCATGATTTTTCAGAGATTGTTGTCCATGTCGTAAATGTGTTTTGAGTTTTTTTTTTTTAATTGTAATTTAGGTTCTGCAGTACATGTGCAGATCATGCAGGATTGTTGCATAGGTACATAAATGGCAATGTGGTTTGCTGCCTTCATCCCCCCGCCACCTATATCTGGTCTTTCTCCCCTCATTATCCCTCCCCATCCTCCCCACCCCCGCTATCCCTCCCCTAGCCGCCCCACTACTGACTGCAGTGTGTGATGCTCCCCTCCCTTTGTCCACGTGTTCTAATTGTTTAACACCCACCTATGAGTGAGAACATGTAGTGTTTGATTTTCTGTTCTTGTGTCAGTTTGCTAAGTATGATAGTTTCCAGATTCATCCATGTCCCTATGAAGGACAGGAATTCATCATTTTTTATGTCTGTGTAGTATTCCATGGTGTATATGTGCCACATTTTCTTTATCCAGTCTATCAGTGATGGACATTTGGGTTGGTTCCAGGTCCTTGCTATTGTAAACAGTGCCACTATGAACATACATGTGCATGTATCTTCATAACAGAACAATTTATAATTCTCTGGGTATATACCCAGTAATGGAATTGCTGGGTAAAATGGTATTTCTGTTTCTAGGTCCTTGAGGAATCACCACACTGTCTTCCACAATGGTTGAACTAATTTACACTCCCACCAACAGTGTAAAAGTGTTCCTATTTCTCCACATCCTCTCCAGCATCTGTTGTCTCCAGATTTTTTAATGATCACCGTTCTAACTGGCGTGAGATGACATCTCAATGTGGTTTTAATTTGCATTTCTCTAATGACTAGTGATGATGAGCTTTTTTTCATGTGTTTGTTGGCCTCACTGATGTCCTCTTTTGAAAAGTGTCTGTTCATATCCTTTGCCCACTTTTGGATGGGTTTATTTGTTTTTTTTCTTGTAAATCTGTTTTAGTTCTTTGTAGATTCTGGATATTAACCCTTTGTCAGCTGGGTAGATTGTAAAAATTTTTTCCCATTATGTTGGCTACCAGTTCACTCTAATGATTGTTTCCTTTGCTGTACAGAAGCTCTGGAGTTTAATTAGATCCCATTTGTCTATTCTGGCTTTTGTTGCCATGGCTTTTGGTGTTTTCACCATGAAGTCCTTGCCTATGCCTATGTCCTGAATGGTTTTGCCTAGGTTTTCTTTGAGGGTTTTTATGGTGTTAGGACTTATGTTTAGATCTTTAATCCCTCTGGAGTTAATTTTAGTGTAAGGCATCAGGAAGAGGTCCAGTTTCTGCTTTCTGCACATGGCTAGCCAGTTTTTCCAATACCATTTATTAAACAGGGAATCCTTTCCCCATTACTTGTTTTTGTCAGTTTTGTCAAAGATCAGATGATTGTAGATGTTTGGTGTTGCTTCTGAGGCCTCTGTTCTGTTCCATTGGTCTATGTCTCTATTTTGATAATAGTACCATGCTGTTTTGATTACTGTGGCCTTGTAGGATAGTTTGAAGTCAGGCAGCATGATACCGCTGACTTTGTTCTTTTTGCTTAGGATTGTTTTGGCTATGTGGGCCCTCTTTTGGTTCCATATTAAGTGTGAAGTGGTTTTTTCCAGTTCTGTGTGTTGCTTATTCTGATCTTTCCTAAATTTTCATTTTAAAATGGCCTCCTCATAAATAAGTTGCTTTTCACAAAACTTCTCATAGACTGAATTATTTTTGTTTCGTAAATGTTTAAAATGTTCCCCATGCACCCAAGAAATATAAATTGGGGAATTTTTCAATTAAGTTAAGTAATAAAGTTGGATAACTAGTTACTGTCATTGGGTCTGCACAGTGTATTCCATCCCTCCACTAGAGAAGAAGTACTACATCAGTGTTTCCCAAATGTCCCACAAGAACCTGGGTGAATCCTCTTCCTCAGTGCCAAAAGACAAGAGGAACTGGCTTGTTGACTTAGAGGAAAGAACTGGTGCTGCACACCTTCATCTTGAATACTCTATCAAGCACTAACAACAATGGGAACAAGTTCATCTCATTTGAAGTGTAATTATCTGCGACTACCTAACCCCTCAAAATGGTCATGCTTCTTCTCATCATTGTGATGATTCTGGGCCACCACAAGGGCTTATTCAAAATAAGACGTATTACCATTAGAAACATTAGGCCAGAGATCACATGCAAAAAGTCACTCTGATTAAACATGAATTCGTCCTCTTAAACTTGGGCCATCTCTAGACCAGCTCTCTATTTTTACATACTAAATTCCCATCATTTTATAAAATAAGAAGTTACCAGTAAAATCAAAGAAGCTCAAGTTATTTTCCAAACTGGCTATATTTTCCGTGATACACTTTTAAAAGTCTGTTATCAAGTGTAAGTTTTCAGCAAAACACCAGACTCCCTCAATGAAGAAAGAGTTAACTCCAGCCAATGCTACTGCATTGCAGATGCTGTTCATGTTCTCTCCTGAAGAAGTCCCATTTTACTAATTATTTATTTATGTACTATTCAGGGAGTACATGTACAAATTTGTTACAGGGTATATTATGTGATGCTTGAGGTTTGGGCTTCTATTGATCTTGTCACCCAAATAATGAACAGAGTACCCAATAGAGTATTTCAGCCTTTGTTTCCCTCTCTCACTCCCCCCTTTTGAAGTCCCTAGTATCTACTGTTTCCATTTTTATGTCCATGTGTACCCAATGTTCAGCTCCCACTTATAAGTGAGAACACATGATATTTGGTTTCCTGTTTCTGCATTAATTCAGTTAGAATAATGACCTTCAGCTGCATCCATGTTGCCACAAAGGACATTATTTAGTTCTTTTTTTAATGACTATATAGTATTCCATGGTGTACATGTACCTCATTTTCTTTATCCAGTCCACAGTTGATGGGCACCTAGGTCAATGCCCTGTCTTTGTTATTCTGAATAGCGCTGTGATAAACATATGAGTGCAGGTGTCTTTTCAGTAGAAAAATTTATTGTCCTTTAGATGTATACCCAGTAATGAGATTGTGGGGTCAAATGGTAGCTCTACTTTTAGAACTCCCATTTTAAAGCCAGAACCAAATGAAATGGGTGCTTGGAATAGAAGCAATATCTACAAATGAAACATAGATAGACTCTCTATGTCAATTTTTCTTTGTAAAGTTTATAATTGTGAGTTAAAAACTTAAAACATTATGAAAAAATATATCATTTTTTAATTTCATATGCTAAAACCTCTCATGTGACCCTTGTAAATTATCAATAGTCTTCATTGAAATGAAATGCTCACTTCCTGCCTCTCTGCCATTTATACTTTCTCCTACCAAACCCTGCCCTTGTCACAGAACCAGTCTAAAAGGTGGTCACTTCCAATAAATGAATGAATGCCTGGCTTAATTTCTAAGTATCAAGAACTCTAGAGCATACTTACTTGGCTCATAGTAATCCACAATGGACACTGAAGCATCTTGGGTATTTGAAACTTTAAAGTTCCTCACAGCAGGAATATCAACACAAAACTGGGTTTCATTTACCTTGAAAAATACAAAAGAGTCTTAAGGGGTTGGCACACTGCATGTTCATGATTAAGTAAAGACATTTCTTTTTCTTATTCTAAGAAACAGAGACTAACACTTAGGGAGGATTTGTACATGTCAGATACTGCAATAAGTACTTCCTAGGAACTCTCTTATTTAACTTTTAAAACAACGCTTACAAAAAGGGATGAATGCCAAGTGTGGGTGAAGGGGAGGAAAGCAGCAAAACACACTGCCATGTGTGTACCTATGCAACTATCTTGCTCGTTCTGCACATGTACCCCCAAACCTATAATGCAATAAAAATAAAAATAAAAAAATAAAAAAATAAAGGTATTGTTCTTACTTCCATTTTGCTGAATGGGATGCTGAGAATTAGAGTGGTTAAGTAAGCAGCAAGCCTGAGGGTGCATGCACCCAGATCCCCTGTCTCAAACGGTGCACCCCACACCCAGTTACTACTAATGGCTCACAGCAGCCTCCCTCTCCTGGGAATCTCCCTCAGTCCATGTAAGCCATGCCACCCAGTAGGTGAGGTAACTAAGGTGGGGCTGTACTCCACAGCCAATGACTGAGATGGGTACACAAGGCAAGCCCATCTGTCTCCAAGAGGGATAGCTTTTGCCAATTTGGCAAACAACACTAGTTAAAGAATCAGAAATTAGTAAATTCCTTCCAACATTCCCTTATTTGCCAGTAGTAGTAAATTAAAAGTCAAACTGACCACTCAAAGACTACTGGACACTCAAATTAAGATAACAAGAGCACCAAAGATAGAAGACCAACTCCAAAACCAATTACACTACTAAATTAAAACCTTAAATTTGTTTTTCAAGTTCCAAATCAGGCCATGGCTTTCAAGCAGAGTTTAATGTAAGATAATTCCTAAAGAACAAAAGAATCTAGAGATTCTTATTTAACATTAAATTGAGACTGAATTCATTTTAACAGGGCTTTAACAAAAGTGGTTTTGAAGAGCTAAGACAAATGAGAACATTCAGGAACTATCTTTTTAAAAGTAGATATTTAGCAATATATTTCTGATTCATACTTAGCAAAACTGAAATAAGAAACATACAAACCCAACCATGTAATATGAAATCCTTAGAAGACTATGAACTCAATATCCAGTCAACCTGTGAAGCTCATCTAAATGCTATAAGAAAAGAATAAACTTGCATGCCACCAGTTTTGAGACATACGGGGCAGAGTCTGGAATTCTTCACTTACTTTTCCCTACATATCATATGCACCTTATGCTTGAATTAGTAGTACTCATTCAGCAATAAAAAGAGTACATGAAGGTTATATGTCAAGATCAAATCTCTGAGAATAATTTTCCATGATTTAACACCCAATTTTTCAAGGTAAGAATATTAATCCCTTTAAGGTTTCTTAAAAGCTTCATGGAAGAATGTTAAAATGTATAATTAAGGATTTTGTCTTCTAGCCAGGGATGGCGGTTCACACCTATAATCCCAACACTTTGAGAGGCCAAGACCAGAAGATTGATTGAAGCCAGAAGTTCAAAATCAGCCTTGGCAACGAAGTGAAACCCTGTCTCTACGAGAATTTTTCATGAAATTATCTAGGCATGGTGGCATGCACCTGTAGTCCCAGCTACTCAGGAGCTTGAAGTGGGAGGATCACTTGAGCCCAGGAGTGGGAGGTTGCAATGAGCTATATGCTTGCACTCTACACTCCAGCCTACGCAAGTCCCTGAGGCAGAGAGGGTCTCAAATTCATGTCTGGACTGAATTTTTTTAATTATAATATAGAAATTTCTATGTATTTCACATCTGGTGTGAAATAAAGATTAAGTTTTAAAGACCTTCATCAGGCTCGTCAGTAATAGCAACTCTCTAAACTGAGTTTATAGTTATGTCTTTCTAATGAAGTAAATATATGGTTGCCATGTTAAACTCATTCAGAGACACAAAAAGTTGAAATAACAACAACTTAAAACACACTTAAAGTAAGGTAGAGGAGAGTATCGGAAGATGGCGCAGTAGGAGCAAATCAGGATTGCAGCTCTCAGTGAAGACACAGAGGGTGAATGCAATCTGCATTTCCAGATGGATCTTTGTTGCCCACCAAACTGGGAAATTCCCAGGTGTAGGAGAGACATGGGACGCCAGCACAGCTGTTTCGGCTCATGCGGCCATTTCAGCCGGTGCCACAGCGCAGCAGCACTCAGCACAAAATGCATTGGGCTGGGTGCCCTGTTAAACCAGCAATCTGAGATTTGAGAGGGCAGATTAGCATATCCATCTGACTAAATGGGACTTGGACAGTGAGCCAGACCAGGAGATTCCTGGGAAAAGACGTTTGAGCCAGCACAGTGGGTCGCTGCACGGGAAATCACACAGATCCCAGTGCACTATCAGCAGGCAACTGAAACACCTGGGAGAGAGTCAACTGTTCAACTTGAAAAAAAAAAAAAGAGCTCTGAGGCAGGGAGCCAGGTGATCAGGCTCAGCAGGTCCCACCCCAACAGGGACAAACAAAACAGCAATTCAAAACGCTCAGGGTTGAGAGTTTCACTGCGGGCACAGCTAAACCTAGGACGGTGCAGCTTGGTGAGGGAGGGGTGTCCGCCATTACCAGGCATTCCGCCCATACTGAGGTACACTCCCATTGCTGATGCAGCCTACCGTTGCCGAGGCAACCTGCCATAACAGAGAGACTATGCGAACAGGGCGAAGCCCATGACAGCAGGGCAGAGCCCACGGCAACAGGGCAGAGCCCATGACAGTAGGGCAGAGCCTCAGCAGGCAAATAGTGACTAGACTGCCTCCTAACTGGGCAGGACAGTGCAACGGATACTCATAAAGAAAGCCCTAACTCCCCAAGACAGAGCATCTGAGGATAAAAAGGGGTTTTATGAGTTCTGCTGCAGCAGACTAAAATGTACTGGCCTAACAGCCCAGAATAATCAACGGAGCTCACAGCTCAGCACTTGAGCTCCTATAAAGTACAGACCGCCTCCTCAAGCAGCTCCCTGACCCCTGTATATCCAAAGAGTCACCTCAAAAAGGACTGATCAGACTGACATTTGGCAGGCATCATTTTGGGACAAAGATAGCAGAAGAAGACACTGGTAGCATCACTCACTGTTCCGCAGCTGCTACAGGTGTATCCCAGACAAGCAGGGCCTGGAGTGGACCTCAGCAGTTGTACAGCAGAGGGGCCAGAATGTTAGAAGGAAAACTAAGAAACAGAAATACTTCATCATCAACAATCTGGGTGCCCACTCAGAGAACAAATCGAAAAGTCAGCAACTACTCAGACAACAGGTGGATAAACCCACAAAGATGGGAAGAAACCACCGCAAAAAGGAGGAAAACACCCGAAACCAAAACACCTCACCTCCTACAAAGGACCAAAACTCCTCAACAGCAAGGGAACAAAGCTGGATGGAGAATGAGAGTGATGAAGTGACAGAATCAGACTTCAGAAGGTGGGTAATGAGAAACTTCCGTGAGCTAAAAGAACATGTTCTAAATCAATGCAAAGAAACTAAGAACCTAGAAAAAAGATTCAAGGAAATAATAACAAGAATGGACAACTTAGAGAGGAATATGAATGAATTGAAGGAGCTGAAAAACACAACACGAGAACTTCGCAAAGCATGCACAAGTCTCAACAGCCGAACTGACCAAGCAGAAGAAAGAACATCAGAAGTCAAAGATCAACTCAATGAAATAAAACGAGAAACCAAGATTAGAGAAAAAAGTGCAAAAAGGAATGAACAAAGTCTCCAAGAAATGTGGGATTATGTGAAAAGACCTAATCTACGTTTGATAGGTGTACCAGAATGTGACCAAGAGAATGAATCCAAGCTGGAAAATACTCTACAGGATATTATTCAGGAAAATTTCCCCAACCTAGCAAGGCAGGCCAATATTCAAGTCCAGGAAATACAGAGAACACCTCAGATATTCCACAAGAAAAGAGCAACCCCAAGGCACATAATCGTCAGATTCACCAGGGTTGAAATGAAGGAGAAAATACTAAGGGCAGCCAGAGAGAAAGGTCGGCTCACCCACAAAGGGAAGCCCATCAGACTCACAGCAGATCTCTCGGCAGAAACGCTACAAGCCAGAAGAGAGTGAGGACCAATATTCAACATCCTTAAAGAAAAGAACTTTCAACCCAGAATTTCATAGCCAGCCAAAGTGAGCTTCATAAGTGAAGGAAAAATAAAATCCTTTGCAAACAAGCAAGTACTCAGAGATTTTGTCACCACCAGGCCTGCTTTACAAGAGCTCCTGAAAGAGGCACTACACATAGAAAGGAACAACCAGTACCAGCCATTCCAAAAACATACCAATGCTAAAGAGGATCAACAAAATGAAGAATCTGCATCAACTAATGGGCAAAACAGCCAGCTAGCATCAAAATGGCAGTATCAAACTCACACATAACAATATTAACCCTAAATGTAAATGAAATAAATGCACCAATCAAAAGACACAGACTGGCAAATTGGATAAAAAACCAAAACCCATCAGTGTGCTGTATCCAGGAAACCCATCTCACATGCAAGGATACACAAAGGCTCAAAATAAAGGGATGGAGGAAGATTTACCAAGCAAATGGAGAGAAAAAAAAAGCAGCAGTTGCAATTCTCGTCTCTGATAAAATAGACTTTAAAGCAACAAAGATCAAAAGAGACAAAGAAGGTCATTACATAATGGTAAAAGGAACAATACAACAAGAAGAGCTAACAATCCTAAATATATATGGACCCAATACAGGAGCACCCAGATATATAAGGCAAGTTCTTAATGACTTACAAAAAGACTTAGACTCCCACACAATAATAGTGGGAGACTTTAATACTCCACTGTCAATATTAGACAGATCAACCAGACAGAAAATTAACAAGGATATCCAGGGCTTGAACTCAGACCTGGAACAAGAAAACCTGATAGACATTTACAGAACTCTCCACCCCAAATCCACAGAATATACATTCTTCTCAGCACCACATCACACCTACTCCAAAATTCACCACATAATTGGAAGTAAAACACTCCTCAACAAATGCAAAACAACTAACATAATAACAAACAGTCTCTCAGACCATAGTGCAATCAAGCTAGAACTCAGAATTCAGAAACTAACTCAGAACCGCACAGCTTCATGGAAACTGAACAACTGGCTCTTGAATGTTGACTGGATAAACAATGAAATGAAGGCAGAAATAAAGAAGTTCTTCGAAATCAACGAGAATGAAGACACAACATACCACAATCTCTGGGACACATTTAAAGCAGTCTCCAGAGGAAAATATATAGCAATAAGTGCCCATATGAGAAGAGTGGAGAGATTCAAAATTGACACCCTATCATCAAAATTGAAAGAGCTAGAGGAGCAAAATCAAAAAAAATCGAAACCTAGCAGAAGACAAGACATAACTAAGATTAGAGCAGAACTGAAGGAGATAGAGACACGAAAAACCCTTCAAAAAATCAATAAATCCAAGAGCTGCTTTTTTGAAAAGATCAACAAAATAGACGCCTAGCCAGACTGATAAAAAAGAAAAGAGAGAACAACCAAATAGATGCAATAAAAAACGATAAAGGGGAAATCACCACGGATTCCACAGAAATTCAAACCATCATCAGAGAATATTACAAACAACTCTATGCACATAAACTAGTAAACCTGGAAGAAATGGATAAATTCCTGGACACCTGTGTCCTCCCAAGCCTAAACCAGGAGGAAGCCGAAACTATGAATATACCAATATCAAGGTCTGAAGTTGAGGCAGCAATTAAGGGCCTACCACTCAAAAAAAGCCCAGGTCCAGATGGGTTCACAGCTGAATTCTACCAGACACACAAAGAGGAGCTGGTACCATTCCTTCTGAAACTATTCCAAATAATCCAAAAAGAGGAAATCCTCCCCAAATAATTTTATGAGACCAACATCATCCTGATACCAAAACCCGGCAGAGACTCAACAAGAAAAGAAAACTTCAGGCCAATATCCACGATGAACATAGATGCAAAAATCTTCAATTAAATACTGGCAAGACAATTGCAACAGCACATCAAAAAACTTATCCATCATGATCAAGTAGGATTCATCCCGGGGATGCAAGGCTGGTTCAACATACGCAAGTCTATAAATGTAATTTGCCACATAAACAGAACCAGAAACAAAAACCACATGATTATCAATTGACACAGAGAAGACATTTGACAAAATTCAACAGCCCTTTATGCTAAACAGCCTTAATAAACTCGGTATTGACAGAACGTATCTCAAAGTAATAAAAGCTATTTACGACAAACCAACAGCCAATATCATACTTAATGGGCAAAAACTGGAAGCATTCCCTTTCAAATCTGGCACTAGACAAGGATGCCCTCTTTCACCACTCCTATTTAATATAGTACTGGAAGTTCTAGCCAGAGCAATCAGGCAAGAAAAAGAAATAAAGGGTATTCAAATAGGAAAGGTGGAAGCCAAATTGTCTCTATTTACAGATGACATGATAGTATACCTAGAAGACCCCATCGCCTCAGTCCAAAAACTCCTGAAACTGATAAGCAACTTCAGCAAAGTCTCAGGATATAAAATCAATGTGCAAAAATCACAAGCATTCCTAAACACCAATAACAGACTTAAAGAGAACGAAATCAAGAACGAACTGCCATTCACAATTGCTACAAAGCGAATAAAAACCCTAGAAATACAACTTACAAGGAATGTAAGGGACCTCTTCAAGAAAAACTACAAAACACTGCTCAACGAAATAAGAGAGGACACAAACAGATGGAGAAACATTCCATGTTCAGGGTCAGAAAGAATCAATATCGTGAAAATGGCCATACTGCCCAAAGTAATTTACAGAAACAATGCTATCCCCATCAAGCTACCATTGACTTTCTTTACAGAACTGGAAAAAACCACCATGAACTTCATATGGAACCAAAAGAGAGCACAGCGGGAGGCATCACACTACCAGACTTCAAACTATACTACAAGGCTACAGTAATCAAAACAGCCTGTTACTGGTACCAAAACAGAGATATAGACCAATGGAACAGAACAGAGGCATCTGAGGCAACACAACATATCTACAACCATATAATCTTTGATAAACCAGACAAAAACAAGCAATGGGGAAAGGATTCCCTGTTTAATAAATGGCGTTGGGAAAACTGGCTAGCCATGGGCAGAAAGCAGAAACTGGACCCCTTCCTGACACCTTACACTGAAATGAACTCCAGATGGATTAAAGACTTAAACATAAGATCTGGCACCATAAAAACCCGAGAAGAAAATCTAGGCAAAACCACTCAGGACATAGGAGGAGACAAGAACTTCATGACCAAAACACCAAAAGCATTGGCAACAAAAGCCAAAATAGACAAATGGGACCTAATCAAACTCCACAGCTTCTGCACGGCAAAAGAAACAGTCACTAGAGTGAATCGGCAACCAATAGAATGGGAAAAAATCTTTGCAGTTTACCCATCTGACAAAGGGCTGATATCCAGAATTTACAAAGATCTCAAACAGATTTACAAGAAAAAAACAAACAAGCCCATTCAAAAATGGGCAAGGGATATGAACAGACACTTTACAAAAGAAGACATACATGAGGGCAACAAACACATGAAAAAAATGCTCATCATCACTGGTCATTAGAGAGATGCAAATCAAAACCACATTGAGATACCATCTCACGCCAGTTAGAATGGCGATCATTAAAAAATCTGGAGACAACAGATGCTGGAGAGGATGCGGAGAAATAGGAACACTCTTACACTGTTGGTGGGAGTGTAAATTAGTTCAACCATTGTGGGGAAGACAGTGTGGCGATTCCTCAAGGCCTTAGAAATAGAAATTCAATTTGACCCAGCAATCCCATTACTGGGTATATATCCAAAGGACTATAAAGCGTTCTAATATAAGGACACATGCACACGAATGTTCATTGCAGCACTGTTTACAATAGCAAAGACCTAGAACCAACCCAAATGCCCATCGATGATAGATTGGACTGGGAAAATGTGGCACATATACACCATGGAATATTATCCAGCAATCAAAAATGATGAGTTCATGTCCTTTGTAGGGACGTGGATGAATCTGGAGAACATCATTCTCAGCAAACTGACACAAGAACAGAAAATGAAATACCACATATTCTCACTCATAGGTGGGTGATGAACAAGGAGAACACATGGACACAGGGAAGGGAGTAGTACACACTAGGGTCTATTGTGGGGAATAGGGGAGGGACAGCGGAGGGGGAGCTGGGGAGGGATAGCCTGGGGAGAAATGCCAAATGTGGGTGAAGGGGAGGAAGGCAGCAAAACACACTGCCATGTACAACTATGCAACTATCTTGCATGCTCTGCACATGTACCCCAAAACCTAAAATGCAATAAAAAAAAGTAAGGTAGACATCTGAACATAATACATAGTAGCTGTGTCAACAGTTACTTTATGCTTTACTACTTACAGAATCTAAATAGAGGTTGAGTTTTCCATGATCATATTCCACTTTCTTCACTGTCTCGCTCAGAGGAATTGCATCTGAAGGCACCATAAAGCCACTGAGTAGGTTAACTTCCATAAGAGCCATGCCACTCCTATCTGGGCCCCAAAACCTAAATCAAAGAGGGGAAGATGAATGAAAGCTCCTCAGGAAAAACCTAAAGCTGTTATCAAATTATCTTCATATAAAAATCAAACCCACCAAATTTTATTTCAGATACTGTTTAAGTTCAAATAAAATTCACTATAGAGAATTTTAAAATAGGTTATCACTTTCTTACATGTGTGGTATTCTTACAGCTTTTGATCATGTAAGAAATAATGATACAACAATGTGTTCATTTGGCAGATAGTATGCAATGCCTGCAATGTCACAGGCTTGCGCTGATAAACTGCAGTGGAACAACACACATCCTTTCAACAGACAACTCTTTTCTAGTGGTGATTCCAAACTGAATTGCATTTTTCCTTTTCTCAAAAGTTGACAGCACCAAACTTCTAAGCTGAAAGCCAGGCCCAGAGAGGGAGGCATGACTTGACAACTTAGCGATAGGCCCCGTCCAAGGTCTTAGCAACCTTTTATTCATCTGGTTTTAGAAACATCAGACCAGCAGGGAGAGCCTTCCCTTTGTTTTCCCATATACTTGAAAAATATTTTGTGTTTTCTTTGGCTGCTGTGAGGAAATTACAAGCCTTGGAAAGTTTTATTACACTGCTTCCTTCTCTCACCCCATTGTACATAATGTGAGCATCAAAGGATCTGGGCACCAACAACATTTTGTCTCCTTGAAAATAAATATTTTTCTAAAATGAATTTATGGCAAGAGCTTTTCATTTGGAGCAGAAGGAGCCCAGCTAAGTGATTAAGGAAAGATGTTTGCCTCCAATGTAAAAGGATCACAGCATTAAGTTAGTACCTGTTGTCCTTTTAAATGGCAAAAGCAAGAAGGGCTGTTAGAAAAATCTTGCTTTTTAGAGCAGCAAACTCATGCCTGCCAAACATGACTGATTGAAAAGCCACACAGTACAACTGCTGACTTCAGCTGGCTCTGCAATCCAAAGCAACTGAAACCATCTGCTGACAATGCACTAAGCCAAAATAGATGTTATTGAAAACTACATCAATAGTTGCAATGGATTGCAACTAGAGGTGTTTGCATATGAGAAGAAATTACAGATGGGAAAAAACAGTCAATATGCTTAAATACTTAAAAAGCAAAATGGAGATTATACTTTCGGTACATCATTAAGAGTGCCTTGGTTGATCTGATCTCTCTACCCACCTGGGGCAGAATTTGTTAAACTATTATGCCTCACAGAAAGACTGGTATGACGTAAGGTCTTGGATCCTGTTGATAGGAATCAAGTGTCGGAAATACCAGGTAGTCTTTTTATAATGTGCTGCTGAAAAAATACACTTAAATGTTATTTGTCTTTCATACCAAATTTTTCTCAGAAAACTAGTAGCAGCATTTAAACCCTTTTTATAAAATCCCTACCCTCACATGAAAACATTTCCCTTCTTCATGCTCTACCTACCACCTGAACTCTGTTGTCCACCTGATTCCTGACATGTGGATAAGATTGGAAATCCTGCATCCTTACATGAGCCCCTATAAATGAATGCTAAGGCCTCTTCATAGTCTAAATCCTGGTTCCACCTCATTTTCTTCATGTTTCTTCACCTGATATCTCTTAAGAGTCAAAAATATCCCTCTCATAACTCCATGAGGGTCTTCTTCTTTACCCTTTTCAAAACTAGAATTTTAGACCTGCTTAGGGGATGTTTTTCATTAATTTATGTATCCCCCTCAAACACCAATTTCCACGAGGGCAGAGCTTGTGTCTTTTTTGGCTTACAATTATATTCCCACAGCTGACACACAGACACTATGCCTGGCACATAGTAGAGACTCAACCAATATTTGCTAAGGGAATAAATAAATGAATGAGAAAAGTAGGAATAGGCATGCCTATAAGCCCAGCTCTTTGGGAGGCCAAGGCAGGAGGATCACTTGAGCCAGGAATTTGAGAAAAGCAGGAATAATAATAATCCATCCTTTACAGTTTTACTGTAAGAAGTAAATGACTTGCATGTAAAAGTGCTTGGTACAGTACCTGGCATATAAGTTTGTAATTACTGTAGGTTGTTATTGTTTATAATAATAATAATAACAACTTGAAGTTGTTATTCTATAACAGAGACCAATTGCAAGATTAGTAAAAAAATAAGTGGAGTCCTATTTTCTTCTCAGCTGAAAAGGATGCCACTGCAGAGATTCTGATATCCCTTTGCTGCTGGCCTGAAATGCCCAAGAAGGTGAAGAATGGGGCAAATGTGTGACATTCTACCCCAAAATCAAGAATGAGAAGGTCCAAAGATAAGATAGACAGTAGCAGTAATGGCAGAGACTGAGTATAGGCAATGGCTGTGAAGGCTGGCCACCAGGATGTACACCCAGAGATGAGCTTGAAGAACACCTGCCAGCTCAGGACCACATCAGGGACTTCTAGCCCAACAATAAGCTAAGTTAAATCAGGATGCTATGGAATATTTTAGAAGAGCAGACAGCAGCTCCTCAATGCCAGTGCATCTTTAACTCCCAGCTCAACGTCAAATAATGCAGATGTAATAGGATAGATTCACGAAAAAGAAATGTGAAGCCTCTATAAGAACATTCACAAGGAGTATGCTCAAACTCTTGTGTGCAGTAGAATGATGCAGCTTCCCAGCCTTATTGTGAAGTCAGTAGGGTTGAGGTAGAACCCTTCTTTCTTATGACTTAACAAGATTCTCAGATGCTTTGATATAGAACAATTAAAGAATCAACTTCAAAAGTACTCCCGGAAGCTAAAGTTGTTAATCATCTAATTATCCAAGATGAGAACCTCCCAAACTGGAGTATTTTCAATGTATCTAAAATATATATATATATATCCTCTTGATTGAATTTGCATGTTATCATAAAGTTTTGGGTTAAATGCATAACAGTTAAGGTTCAATATGAACCTGAAATAATTATTTCAACAGAAAAATAACTCGTAACAAGAAATAACCATTTCTGGAGTATTAAATATGATTGACTCAATTTGAAGTCTTCCTAAATCAGACCTGAGTTTTATTAATGTATATATACATTGTTCTTTTCAAATTTGTTATATATTCAGGGAAAACATAAATAATTTTTGTATGCATCTAATAAATGCTTGAATATAATTAGTATTTCTGGTTTGTAATATGAAGTGTGGCGCATTACTGAATTCTTTGTTCAATATAACTTCTCATATTAACATAGTTAGACAACTATATATAATTGAATATTCAAGTCTATTTTTTAAAGGAAAAAAGAAGAGAGACCTAAGCAGACATTTACCTTGTGCACACATTCAAATCCACATGATTCGGATCATCTTTATTATCTTTTACAGCAACATCTAAGTCAAAGGCTTCTTGATTTTGGATAGATCTTCGTCTTCTAGGAGACTCAAAATCTTTCACATTATATACAACATTGAGCTGTAAAAAATAAACTAGCATAAATAATAAATTGGACATAAATTTCCAACATTATGCCTTCTAAATACTATACTAGTTAATGATTCTCTTTGGAAGAACCCAATAAGATTTTTAATATTCAAACTAGAAAAAACATTAATTTTACTAGCTAACAAAGTATCACACTATTAACAAATATTATTACAATTTATAAAATTATTTTTTAATGGAGAAATTTGTTAAGTAATATTTAAAAACAAGAATAATAAAACACTATGGGTGATATTTGGGCATATACTTTGTCAAAGAAGGTAAACAGTCCCTTGAGGGAAAAACTTTCTTGAGAGCATTCACTAATTTCTAAGGCCTGTTTCCCAAATGGGGTCAGTTTTCACTACCTAGAACTTTAGAAACTCTCAGTAGGATAAATCAAAACTAAAACATTGAAGAGTCTTAGTTTAACATTGCTGAGGATTTTTTGTTGTTGTTCATACAATGTTTGTCAAAAATGATAAAATAAATGACAGCTTTCAAGTCAACTGGGTCTTTCTCAGCATCTACTCGGTACCCATCACTGAGGTTAAAAGTGCTGTAGACACGCTGGGGGAGCCTGAGGACCCCATCTTTCTCAAAGGGATCCTAAATCAGAAGCTTAGGGAAGTACTCAAAACCTCCTAGGCCAGTCTCATCCCAGATGGATTGGAATCTACTTACATGTTCTACCTCATCCCCTTTTTTATAACAAGGTTCATAAAGCTTACTGCTGCTTTGTAAAGTTGTATTTTCTTTTAACTTAAACCTAAAACATATACACATATGCGCACACACATACACACACCCCCTCAGAACTAACATCTAATATCGCTCATGGATTTGCATACTTTAAAAAATCCTCTAAAGTAAGTCTTCATTTTTCAAATCTGAAAGTTACAATCTTTTTATTCTGCCACAATCCAAACTCATATACTCCTTCATCCCCTTGATCATTCTGGTTATCTCACTTTGGACATTCTTCAACTCTTTCTTAAAGTGAAATGATTAAATTATAGAGTATTCCTGAAGCAGCTGAAGAACAGTCTCATAAAATTGAAGGGATGCTCTCTATTATTTCCATCATTCCCTTTCCAGTGGCACACAACTGTTCTTTTAAAGACCAGTGCTGTCAGGAAACAGACAAGGACTACTCTATTTGTCTCTCGGACCATAACTAAGTATTAGGGTTTACATTTGGCAGTAAAGCTCAACTGCTTGCTCAGGGAACTTCAAAAGATCTTGCAGTTTATTTCCAACAGTTTAGCATTTTATTACCCAAAAGGGGTAATATTTACTGTAAACTCATGAGTATTAAAATATTAAAGTTTAGCATTTTATTACCCCAAAGAGTGTAATATTTCCTGCAAACTCATGAGTATTAAAATATCAACTGTAAGAAATCTCAATACCCATTCCTGGGTGACCAACTTCTTTGTATTTTTTTTCCTCCCTCATGAAAAATGCCTACTGGTCCCTCTGCATTTTGAGACCGATATGGGATTGGTGAACTTTCTGACAAGCAGGTACCACATATAACCCTGTGTCCTTCAAGCCTCAAGTAAAAATCACTTGGTTTCAGTAATTCCTCTACATTCAGTTTATCAAAAATGAATCCCAACCAACTTGGTGACTTAAGTATATGTAATTTTTCAGTTTTATCTAGAACACACTGAATATTTACTTTTGGATTTACTCTTGGATAGCAAGAAATCTTGAGAATGAGAATTTTCCCATGGTCTTTGTTAGTAAAGACCAAAATAAATTATTCACTGTCTCTTTCTGTCCTTTTCACTGAATACCATTCCTTTTCACTGTGATCATATATTTTCCTCTTTTTTTTTTTTTGAGACAGAATCTCGCTCCATTACCAGGCGCCAGGTGCCAGGCTGGAGTGCAGTGGCACAATCTCAGCTCACTGCAACCTTTACCTCCCAGGTTCAAGCAATTCTCCTGCATCAGCCTCCCAAGTAGCTGGAACTACAGGCACGCACCACCACGCCCAGCTAATTTTTGTATTTTTAGTAGAGACGGGGTTTCGCCACATTGGCCAGGGTGGTCTCAATGTCTTGACCTCGTGATCCGCCTGCCTTGGCCTCCCAAAGTGCTGGGATTGCAGGTGTGAACCACCACACCCAGCAGATCATTTTTCCTTTAGTTTTAAAAAAAAGGTTTACTGTGTTCTGAGCGTCATACAAAATAATCTTAGAATTATTTGGAAGCTTCTAAATTATACCTGCTTAGCAAGGTATACCTGCCATACTCACCAAGTATACCTGTTCTCTCAACTAGAATGATTGTACTAGTTTTCAAAAAAGTACTTTAGCTCCATAATAGCCTTTTTTTACTTTCTCAGTAAGTGTTTCAGTGTTTTTACTTGTTTGTTTGTTTCTACCCAAGCACACAACCATTTCTGGGCCTATTACGTATTATCTTGGGGTTCTAATGAGATGATTTTAAAGTCCTCAAGACTTTTATGTACTCTTTTGAATAATGATTATTTTATTCAGTATTTTTCATCCTACTTTCATTTTCTTGTATCTCCTGCTGCACCATAACAATGTAAATTTCTTTAGATTTTTCTTACTATACCACAGCATTGAACATAATTATGCTCTAACTGTAATATTTACTATTATATAAGATTTTACATTAAAGGGACACAATCCCTCCCTTTCAAGTCAATAATTCTACCATGTTGACAGTAATTCTACCATATTATCAGATGAATATTAAGAAATTATAAGTAAAACACTTGCTTATTATTGGGAATCATTTTGGAGGATTTTTAACCCTCACTTCAAAAAGCAAATAATCTCCAAGAAATATTTTTCAAATAGAAAATCAGTCTTTATAATTGCTCTCTACTCACTGGCTGGCAACGTCTCTAACACTTTTTATTAAAGACAGTGATATATCTTGTTTAAGTCATAGATGTATATCATTAAGAACTATATTCAAGTTATCTAAGTTAAAGATTTAGCAAAACCCCAAACCAAATAATTATTATAAAAAGTCATATTTAACTTTAAAAAAATAAGCATTGTTACATACCTGACAAATAGCAAATCCAAAACCACTTGCAGAAATATTAACTGCAGTTGGCTGTACCACAGCAAGCTGAATCAAGGTGAAAAAAAAAGTGAATGAAGCTAATGTTCCACATGTAGAGCCTTCCAAGGAGCAAAACAGATCAGCCCTATCCCTCATTAGGAGCAGAAGCAATCACTGACAGCACCAGCACTAAGAGCTTTGCACTGTCTCACATACCAAAAGCTATGAGTCAAATAGGTAAGCAAGGTGATGGCAGGAAAAGTGCACACTCTCCAAGCTCCCTCACTTCTGCCCATGGGAAGGCACCTTAATGCTACTTACAAGTCTGTCCTCCTGTTGGGGTTTAAATATAAAAGGTAAGAAACTAAAGTCATCTCCCTCCCCTGACCTCCCTTAATCAGGGCCTAATCCCCTGGCTTTCCTAGAAGCACAATAACATATTGTCTATGACTGTGACTAACTTTATTCCTTCTTTTCCTTTACCATCACCACTCTTCCTCACTTTCCAGAATTGAAGCAATCACCTTCGTCCGTTGTACTCAACCTTCCCCAAAATTGACCAAGGGAATAAAGTTAAAAACTAGCATGTTCTTTTCTTCCAGTTAAAGTAAGAATTCTACTACTAGTTCTATCAATTCTCCTAAGAAGACATGTGGAACAGCTGAAAGAACATGGTCTTTGGAATAATGAGTTCAAATTCTAGCTCTACGTTACTAGTAACATGATCTTGAGCAAGTCACTTAACATCTCTCAGCCTCAGTTTTGTCACATGTACAATGGGGATAAATGTACTTACTTCTTAGGGTTACTTTGAGAAGTAAATGCAATAGCATATGTAAAGTAATCTAGCATAGTGCCTGTGAAGAACAGAAACTCAGCAGGTTTCTACGTTCATTCCTTTCCCAATGTTAAGCATTGCCCATGTTTTCTCCTGTCCCACCAATCTTTCCAAAGTTCCCCACACTTCCAGAGCTTAGCAAATTCAACCAAAGGAGGGCACCACTCTTCCCTATTCCTCTACAGAGCTCTGGAAACAAGTCTTTGTTGAAATCAACAGATTACAAATAAAGCAGTACTCCAGCATAAAGAATCATCTACACAGATTTTTAAATAAATTGCCTCTTGCCCACACCTCTGCTGTCTGAAGGAGTAGGCGGTTGTGTGTGTCAATCCGAAAGTTTACAGGACTTGGTGAGTTAGGCCCCATCACGGTCACTTGGATATTGGTCCTTTCTGTATTCATTAGGGCTGCAAATTCAGACAGAGCCTTTAAAGCCACAATGGTATCCTGTTGAGGGAAGAAAAATATTTGTGCATATAAGTATATACCAAGGTTTTCAAAGAGTAAATTTAGTTGTGTTTTGTTGCTATATATTCATCCACCTTCCTTCAGAGTGGAATGCTTCCTGACTCATATTTGAATCTCCTTGCTAGAGTACGGAAGAGGCTCAGAAAATGTTTGCTGAAATGTTTCATAGTTTTCAGTGTACAAGTCTTACTGATTTTTGTCAGATTAATCCCTAAATAGTTCACATTTTATTCTATTTTGATTTGAGTTTCCATTGCTCATATATAGATACAATGGATTTCTGTACACTGATTTTTTTTTAACACCACAATGTTGCTAAACTCACTTGTTAATTCTAGTAGCATCTTTGTAGATTGGAATTTTGCACATAAATGATCATATTACCAGTAAATTAAAAGTTTCAGTTTTTCTTTTCTAAAAAAAGAAAAGAAAATAGAAAATATTTGCTGTATGGAACTGAGCATCTACTCTTATATTAGTTACCACAGATGAAAAATGGCAAATGTAGTGGGGAACTGATTTATTCCATACAAATATCAGATATAAAGTTCATAATAATGAGGAGAAAAAAATTAAAATTGGTGAATTTAGCCTTTGGCTTAAGTTACTAAACTTTGAAACTGCCAAGTAATTTTATAAAATCAAGGAAAATGTGCAACCACATACTTCCATATATATATATGTGGGTGTGTGCGTGTGTGTGTGTGTGTGTGTGTGTATACATATATATGTATATTAGTATTACTATAATACATATATATGTAATAGTATAATACATATAAATACTATAATACATATATATATTAATATTATTATAGTATTTAAACTATATACTGTAGTTTAAAGGGAAAAAAACTCTCATCTCTCACCTGAGTAGATGCAAAACCACCCAAGCTATTTCTTTGCCTGCTTAGCCACCTCATAATTGGGATTCCCTCAGAAGCCTGAAATTGTAGGAAGTGTGAGAGCAGCGCATAGGCTGCAACTTCAATATCCAGGGAGCGTGGCTGCCAGGAGTCAGAAAGTTTGGACTCTGATGACACCCAGAATTGCATGCCACCTAAAAGAGAAAAGTAATAACATCCTGATCATTTGTCCAGAAAAATTACATTTTGTACCACTAAATATTCCTACTCTGGTCCAAGTTTAACTTAACTAGCATAAATAAATATATATGTATATACACACACACACATATATATACATATATATATATATATATACACACACACACACACACATATATATACACATTTGTGTATAGGTATTTATTTATGCCAAATATGTATTTATTTATCACAAACACACACACAGACATATGTATACATGTACAAGTATGTCACTTTTTTAAACTAGTACAAGTTAAGCATAGCTTATCCAAAAAGCTTGGGGCCAGAAATGTGTCCAATTTCTGATTTGTTTAAATTTTTGGAATATTTACAGAATACATACATTCCAAAATCTAAAATGCTTGAAAATCAGAAACTTTTTGAGCACTGACATGATATTCAAAGGAAATGCTCATTGGAGCATTTTGGATTTCAGATTTTTGGATTAGGAATGCTCAACCTATATACTTATACATTTTCATCCTTTTCCCATTGCCTACATTTGAGGATGTTTTGATGAAAATAGTTTTCCTAAGAGAAATTCCATATGTTTGGCTCAAGACTAACTATAAATAAAAGGAAAAAATAATATATTCCAGAAGAGAAAATACATTACTTATCTGACCAGGCCATCCCCAAAATGTTGTAGTACACATTGAAAAGAATCCTATTCTGGGAATCTGCCATTAAGTAGCTCTAATATTCTGGAGAGACTCTTCCATTTTCATTATCTGAAGGTTGATGTTAGAAGTTCGAGGTTCAAGCCCCCAAGAAAAATATTAGGAACCCCAGCCAACTCAACAAACTTCCTAGAGATAACTCTGCTCTATCCCCCAGAGGACTATCCTACTTGGTGCCCTCTCTCAAATATTACTATTTAGATAATGATTACACCTAGGTGGAACATTAAATAACTACCACTTAGCCAAGCAGACAAGAAGAAAAAATGTCAAAGACTGCTTCAGCCTCTATGCAATAATCTTCTAGTCCCCAGCTTTGGAACAGGTAACAAGAATTCAATCTAAGTTATTATTAATACAATATTTTTTACAGTCTCAGAGGCCTCTAAACACTTTCTACAATTATCCCTTCTTGAATTAACAGAAGTTTGAATCACTGGACATTATCTTATTTCTGCCCACCCACTCCATCTCTCTCTTACACAACCCTAGATCGCTGTCCACTTTATATATAAAATGCACATACCCCACTTACTAGCAGTATTTTTTGGTATTCACATTTCTTTCAATTAGCATTTCTTTTAGGTCCTATTTTTTGAGCACTTGCTATGCAGCAGCATTGCACATTATCTCATTTAATCCTCACGGAAATTCTAAAATAGGTGTTATTCCCACTTTACAGTTGGGAAAATTGAACCTCATAAAAGTAAGGTACAGAACCAGAATATGAACTAAGTCTCTCCAGAACCCAAGGTCTTAGCAAACTACAAGGCTGCCAAATCAGAAATGGTATCAGACACTTAAAGGGTAACTGACATTGGGCATGACATATCTAAAATAAAGAGATATCTGAGCCCGGAAATTGCACTGTGGCCATATCAGGCCCATCCTGATCTCATTGTGTGTTTTACTTTTCATCAAAAGATGCAGATGTAATCAATTTCAAATCTGGCTAAAATTTTTTCTCATGTAAGTTATATATTTCATAATGCATAACAATCTCAAATGGGCCTGGCACATTACCTTCTTCTTCTGCTCTCCAAGTCAGCATATTCAAAGCTTCCTTCGCTTTAGGACTCCCCACCGATGATAATGCATATGTTATAAGAGCTAGAGTATAATTGTCTAAAATTTCTCTGCTGAATTCAGACTCCAAGAAATTGATAGACTCTTGCACATCAATATTAGGCTTAGAAGAAAAAAAGTATATTTTTTACTATTCAAAGTAACCCATTACCACATATTGAAACAAAAAGTACTTTGAAACAAGGTCATTTAAAAAATAAGTTCAGCATCTATGAAGCACCTGACCTTGTCCTAGGCAATTAAAATCAACCATAATCATTGACATTTAAAGATTTGCCATGCATTTTTAAAATAATACTGTTTTTCAGTTTTTATAAGTAAACACATGTCATTCCTTAGAAGAAAAAAGTAGCGCTTTTGCCAGTGTTTCTCCCACTCAGTATCATAAGCTCAGACAAGAACAGCAAACTCCTCAAGAAATGTATTTCTTATATTTGATCTCTGGTATTGCAGCTCTAAGTTTAGGAAAAGTTTAGCTTCTACAAGCCTAGAGGTAGAACAGGAAAATAGTAGGGGGCCAAATAAAGAGAAAGAATGGCTTTGGTGATCTCATAAAATACAGTAGGCAGTAAGCAGTAAAGGCATCAATCACCAGGATAGCTCTGGAGCAAACTTAAGCTCATCAGCATTACCTTCCATGCATACTCATTCTCATCCAGGCATCCACGCCCATTCAACACACGTTTCAGGGTATGGGTGTTCTCAGCACTAAATTAACAGACATTGTAACTCTTCCATGATGTTTTAGAAATAAAAAATCCTTCATAACCTAAACTTGCTAGAACACATTGTCAAATTCTAAATAATTTTCTTTCCCCTCAGAAATTAACTTTTCCAATAATAAAACATGTATTGACTTATCTTACCAAGAGCAAGTAAAATACATACATTCAAAAGCATTTCTGTAATTTTCTTAGTTACTCTGAAAGAGTGGGTTAATGTTTTTATCCTCAGATTTTGGAACATGGCCACAAATGCAAGCAAAAGGGCACATGGGTTGTAAAACTGCAACTTTTTAAGTTTCCACATACATCTTTGACCCATTAAGACCTACCCTCCTTGAATTTCCCATCTATCATTTATTAAATTAAAGATGAAATACCTGATACTTTCTATATCCCAGGAGAGAAGTCACAATATAGGCTGTAAGTGTTACTGGACTTTTATTGCCACCTTGAAGCTCACTATGAATCACTCTTCCTGGCTCCCAAAATTCACCATTGGATTTCTGACGTCCTTTAAGCCAAGTGTATGTTCTGTGTAACACATTCTGATCAATATCTATGTAAGGATCAGCTTCAAGGAAGCATCTTAAAACAAAAGCTGACAACCTTTATGAAAAGGAGGGGGGGAAATCACATAAAATACACTTTATAAGGTCCACCAAATAACACTGAGCAAGCAAAACAACAACACTTTTTCCCCCATCAGAATATTCACCAAAGGGAGAATCAATGAAGATGGAACAAAGGAAAGAAAAACAGTAAACAGACAAGGTAAGCAACTCTCTCTAGCAGACAGACCTGGTTTCCACTTGAGCATGGCCAAGAAATGCCATGTTGACTCAAAAATATCAGATTTGGAAAGGAATTTAGAAATTACTTAATCCAGCCCATTATTTTGTAGACTGAGAATTTGACAGTCCAAGAGAGTTAAATAAATTATCCAGGGTTATTCATCTTTGGATTGTTCTAGATATTTACCAAAGAAGAGCTCAAACACACTTCACTCAGCCCCAAAGCTGTGGATGAAGACTGTATACATAGTTCACAAGCAAACTATAGTACTTCAAGTGGGGGAAATGATATTTTTCTCTCCTATAGGACAGGAGTTAGCCAACTGCGACCTATGGGCCAAATCTGCCTGGCCTAGATCTGGGCCTCAGGCCAAATATACCCAAGGGCCTGTTTATATGTGTACCACCCCCGCCCCCACCTGCCAACACCACCACCTACGAGTGGTTTTTAAAAGGATAAAGAAAAGAAAAAAACAAAGACGGGAAAGAAAGGTGGAGGAGAGGAAGGAAGAGGGAAGAGCATGTAACAGAGACACTATGTGGCTGGAAATGCCTGAAATACTTACACTCTGACCCTTTGCAGAAAAGTTTGCCAGTCCCTGCTACACAACACTATACTGAGGTTAAAAGAACATCAAGCACTAAAACACCGAAAGCTTTCTATTTATGGTTCTATATCCTGACTCAGGCCAAAAGAAAATTTGAAGCATATCTGTTTCATGTTATGTAAGGTTTTGTGTGGTAAACATTACTAATATTCAATAATACCCAGTTCTGTTTTACTTTGGTTACACAGAGGAATTCACTTTCCTGCCCCATTGAGGTTAGGCATAGCCATGTGACCACCTCTGAGAAGGATAAAATGAATAGATGATACACTCAGGATGAAGTCTCTAATTGCCAGTGCTATATACTCCAGCCTCCTCTTTCCAGGCTGTGGAAAACCTGGACCCTCCTATTCAGATGTGCGCACACTGGCAGCTGCAGAGCCCCCTGCTGACCACAATGGAAATGCAGCATGAACAAGAAATCCCTCCACTGTGAACTGCTTTGCTTGAGTAGGTTGGTTGTTTCCACAGAACTCCTAGTCTATCCTGATTGATACAGTGAGTCAATCTTTTTCTGAGTAAAATATAAAATTAAAGATAAGTACAAGAAGAGATAGTAATCATCCAAAATCAGCCACATAGAGATTCCAGTCTGAAGGAAACTGGCTGTTCATACTTAATTCCATCACTGTTCTTCACACATGCAAAAAAAAAATCTTAAAGAAACTACAGTGACTGCATTAACACAACACTTGTATTAGTCATGGAAGATTAAGAAAAAAAGCTGTGTCACAATCACCCGGCATTTCTAAACTGATTTTATCAGCCGCACCATCATCATAAAATATTTTTATTGTGATTTTTCCACAAACACACAAAAGAGGATTTATAACTTATCTTTTCTAAATAAAAACATTTGATTTGTTAATCTTTGAAAATAATACTTTAAAAACAGAATCTCTTTTTAAAGCCAGAGTAAGGGAAAAGCAGCCTCCCAGTCTATAATATATAGAGATATATCTGTCAATTTCATGACTATTGTGACCTAGAGAAAGCCCATTCCATGACACAGATTTGTTCAGTTGGCAAAGACACTTACCAAGTGCTCCCAGAAGGGTCATCGTTCCCAAAAGCACTGAAAGAGCCATCTTCCCTCTGATAAAGAAGTTCTCTCTGGTAACCTAAAGACACAAAAATGGACAGATACTCAAAATCAAAATAATCATTCGCTTAAAATGGATGAAAGTTTCTAATTAAGACTTCATGTTGAGGAAATATGGGGGGGGGGGGGAAAAGAAATCAAACCAAGAGCTAATATTGAGTACTTTCTATTTTAAGTGCTGTCGAAATTTTTAAATGCCAGGACTTTTCACGTAGAATGTATAAAAGAAAAAACTTTGATATTCCGGCCAGGCACGGTGGCTCACACCTGTAATCCCAGGATTTTGGGAGAACAAAGCAGGTGGATTACCTGAAATCAGGAGTCCAAAACCAGCCTGACCAACATGGTGAAACCCCATCTCTACTAAAAATACAAAAATTAGCCAGGCATGGTGTCCTATGTCTGTAATCCCAGCTACTCAGGAGGCTGAGGTAGGAGAATCACTTGAACCTAAGAGGTAGAGGTTGTCAGTGAGCCAAGATCATGCAACGCACTCCAGACTAGTCAACAAGAGTGAAATTCTGTCTCAAAAAAAGTGATATCCCAAATTAAAGTAAATTAAAAGATCACTATAGCATTGATTCTTCTAGCCATTCAAAAGCAAGAAAATTAAAGGCAGATTTTTATTTAACTCTCTAGTGTTCACTGTAATGGTTACAATGCTTAGTCATCTAGAATTGTTTGCTCGCAAGAAAAATACTATGTAGGGTATCATTCACTAAAGTTTAAGGCCAAAACAGAAAATAAAAATATGTTCTATTCTTAGACCAGCAATAGAAAGGAGGAAATGCTACATAATCTAAGACAATCGCTCTTAAATATTTTGGCCATGGCCAACTGAGGTAAACCAAAAAACCAACTTGCCTGCCATAGATGCTATTATTATTCTCTTTTTTACAGATAATATGACTGAAACTCAGAGGACACAGACACCATGTGCAAGGTCACACAGCTGACAGGGAGTGAAGTTGGGAATTAGCCAAGGTCTCACTGGCTCCAAGGCCACTGGCTCCTAGTAAATCACAGAGCTCATCCAATGATTAAACAGGATAAACTTTAGATCTGAGTATCTAAGTTACCCACCAATTCCATGTTTCCACTAACACACACACACACACATATATATATATATACTTGTGGTGGCAATGAAGTAACATTACAGAAGTAAATTGGGGCGGGGGTTAAGGCTCATGTATCTGCATTTAAAAAAGCAGATGTGTCAAATTTGCAAATAGTTACAAATAATGATTGCAAATAAAAAGCAGATGTTTCCTATTTGCCAAGCAATGCATACAGATCTCAAAGACCAGTGTGAGAACTCATGGACCAAACACTAAAGATTCACCAAACAACCCACAGTAAACTAACTTGCTAAAAATGAAGTTAAGATAGCAATAACTTATCACTTAAAAGCAAACATTAGCAGAAACATTTCCAGCTCAAGGCATTATCAATGACTCTCTGATAGCCGAAAATCTTTCCAAAAACTACAGGATTCCACTGTTAGCAGGTGAGGGCACACAGCCTGAGCTTTGCAGCACAGCCAAGACAAAGCCTGGCAACCATATTCATTTGTGAAATGCTGAAATCATTCCCCAGTAAACTCCAGTAATAAACAAATTTGACTTTATGAATACCATATTTTAGAAGCATCCATAAGTATAAATAATATTCATATTTGACTAACTAAACATAAGCATTAATGGTTTGAAATTTCAATTAACGTGCTCTTACCATCAAGTCCCAAACTTTTCTCCCTGAGTCCCTCCAAAAGAAACTTTAGATTTGAGAATCTACATTACAATAAAACAAAATGTGTAAAGAAAAAACATCCACGATACTCTGTTTCATGGTGATATTTAAGACTTATGGTAAAAGAAATATAAACATTTAAAGTGTTTGACAGAACTTTGCGTAATTTGAAGAAGGGAGCATTAGATTATATTCTTTATGTATAATAATGAGCCAACTTTGATTAAGCAGTCACTAGATGTCAGGAACTGTTCAAAGTCCTCAGGTAATTCTCACAAGAACCCTCTGACATAGATGTTATTATTGTTCCCCTTTTTAGAGATAATGAGACTGAAACTCAGAGGATACAGACACCATGTGCAAGGTCACACAGGTGACAGGGAGTGAAGTTGAGAATTAGCCAAGGTCTCACTGGCTCCAAGGCCACTGTCTCCTAGTAAATCACAGAGCTCTTCCAGTGATTAAACAGGATAAAAGAAGAAAAGTCCTCAGTATAGTAGCTTTTACATGGCAAGCTCTCAATAAACATTAGGCATTACTCTCTAATATAGGTGTAGGGGAAGGCTTTCTAAGCACCGCATGCAATAAACTAAAAAAATTGATGCCTTTGACTATTTTTTAAAAGTCTTTAAACTGTTCCAAGGCAAAACACACTATAAGCAAGGATTAACAAACAAATAAATTAAAATGACATATCTGCAACATAGATGGATGAATAGCTAATATCAGCATTATGTAATTTTTATTTATATGTTATTACATACATGTATAAACATATAAAGAACTTTTTTTAATTTAGGGTAAAGGATGAAAGTAAGCGAATAAAAGACAAAACAGGTAAGTCACAAAAGTCAAAAATATGAAGACAAATTCTAATATAGAAAACATGTTTAACTTCATAATAGGAAAAACTCAAACCTACACTGAGATACCATTTCTCTCCCATCAGATTAGCCTTAAGATTCAAAAGTTTGACCACTCCTTCTGTTGGGTGAGCTGCATGGAAACCAGCATTGATCCACTGCTAGAGGGAATTCAGAAGGGTACAACTACCATGTAGGGGAATGCCTTTACCCTTTGACCCAGTAATCGCAGTTCTAGGAATCTACCCTGACGATACACCTCCAACAAGACAAAAATATACATGCAGAAGATTATTCATTACAACATTATTTGTAATTGTAACATAATGGCCACAATCTTAGTGCCCAACAACTGGAGACTGATTGACTATGGTACATATGCATGATGGAGTACTATGCAACTGTGAAAAAAAGAATGAGGAATAGCTCTGTCAACTGAGGCAGAGTAATTTCCTGGATATACTGTTAAGTGAAAAAGGCAAAGTTAAAACAGTACATATGGTACATACTATCTTCTGTATAATAAAAAGAGGAAATGAGGCAGGGCGCCAAGGTTCACGCCTGTCATCCCAGCATTTTGGGAGGCCAATGAAAGTGGATCCTTTGAGGCCAGGAGTTTGAGACCAGACTGGGCAACATGACAAAAACCTGTCTCTACTAAAAATACAAAAAAAAAACAAAATTTGCATGGTGACATACACCTGTCATCCCAGCTGTTCGGGAGGCTGACGGGGGAGAATCACCTGAGCCCAGGAAGTCAGGGCTGCAGTGGGCCTTGATTGTGCCACTGCACTCTAGCCTGGGCAAAGGGAGAGGCCCTGTTTTTAGCAAAAGGTGAGAGAGAAAAGAAAAACTAGAAACTAATGAAGTAAGTAGGTTACTGATATAGTTGGTATATTTGTCCCCACACAAATCTCATGTTGAATTATAATCCCCAATGTTGGAAGTAAGGCCCAGTGGGAGGTCATTGACTCTTGGTGCTGTCCTTGAGATAGTGAGCGAGTTCTTGCAAGATCTGGTCATTTAACAGTGTGTGGCATCACCCCCCGATACTGCTTCTCTTTTTCCTGTTTTCACCATGTGCTATGTCTGCTCCCTCTTTGCCTTCTGTCACAGTTGTAAGCTTCCTGAGACCTTCCTAAAGGAAATGCCAGTGCCATGCTTCCTGCACACCCTGCAGAATTATGAGCCAATTAAACTTTTCTTATAAATTACCCAGCCTCGGGTAGTTCTTTACAGTAACACAAGAACAGCCTGATACAGTTACCATCAAGGGGTAGAGAGCAAGAAAAGGGGAAGAAGAAGTCCTTGCCTACTCCTATGTCCTGAATGGTTTTGCCTAGATTTTCTTCTAGGGTTTTTATGGTGTCAGGTCTTACGTTTAAGTCTTTAATCCATCTGGAGTTAATTTTAGTGTAAGGTGTCAGGAAGGGGTCCAGTTTCTGCTTTCTGCACATGGCTAGCCAGTTTTCCCAACACCATTTATTAAATAGGGAATCCTTTCCCCATTGCCTGTTTTTGTCTGGTTTATCAAAGATAATATGGTTGTAGATATGTTGTGTTGCCTCCGATGCTTCTGTTCTGTTCCATTGGTCTATATCTCTGTTTTGGTACCAGTAACATGCTGTTTTGATTACTGTAGCCTTGTAGTATAGTTTGAAGTCTGGTAGTGTGATGCCTCCCGCTGTGTTCTTTTTGCTTAGAATTGACTTGGCTATGCGGGCTCTCTTTTGGTTCCATATGAAATTCATGGTGGTTTTTTCCAGTTCTGTGAAAAAATTCAATGGTAGTTTGATGGGGATAGCATTGATTGTATAAATTACTTTGGGCAGTATAGCCATTTTCACGATATTGATTCTTCCTAACCACGAACATGGAATGTTTCTCCATCTGTTTGTGTCCTCTCTTATTTCGTTGAGCAGTGGTTTGTAGTTTTCCTTAAAGAGGTCCCTTACATTCCTTGTGAGTTGTATTCCTAGGTATTTTATTTTCTTTGTAGCAATTGTGAATGGCAGTTTGTTCTTGATTTGGTTCTCTTTAAGTCTGTTATTGGTGTACAGGAATGCTTGTGATTTTTAAACATTGATTTTATATCCTGAGACTTTGCTGAAGTTGCTTATCAGTTGCACACCAAAAGCATTGGCAACAAAAGCCAAAATAGACAAATGGGACCTAATCAAACTTCACAGCTTCTGCACGGCAAAAGAAACAGTCACTAGAGTGAATCGGCAACCAACAGAATGGGAAAAAAATCTTTGCAGTTTACACATCTGACAAAGGGCTGATATCCAGAATTTACAAAGAACTCAAACAGATTTACAGGAAAAAAACAAACAAGCCCATTCAAAAATGGGCAAAGGATATGAACAGACACTTTACAAAGAAGACATACATGAGGCCAACAAACATATGAAAAAGTGCTCATCATCACTGGTCATTAGAGAGATGCAAATCAAAACCACATTGAGATACCATCTCACACCAGTTAGAATGGCGATCATTAAAAAATCTGGAGACAGCAGATGCTGGAGAGGATGTGGAGAAATAGGAACACTCTTACACTGTTGGTGGGAGTGTAAATTAGTTCAACCATTGTGGAAGACAGTGTGGCGATTCCTCAGGGACCTGGAAATAGAAATCCCATTTGACCCAGCAATCCCATTACTGGGTATCTATCCAAAGGACTATAAATCATTCTACTATAAGGACACATGCACACGAATGTTCATTGCAGCACTGTTTACAATAGCAAAGACCTGGAATTAACCCAAATGCCCAACGATGATGGACTGGACTGGGAAAATGTGGCACATATACACCATGGAATATTATGCAGCAATCAAAAATGATGAGTTTGTGTCCTTTGTAAGGACATGGATGAATCTGGAGAACATCATTCTCAGCAAACTGACACAAGAACAGAAAGAGAAATACCGCATATACTCACTCATAGGTGGGTGAGAAAAATGAGAACACATGGACACAGAGAGGCGGTCTACTATACACTGGGGACTGTTGGGGGTAATGGGGGAGAGACAGCGGGGGGGGGCTGGGGAGGGATAGCCTGGGGATGAATGCCAAGTGTGGGTGAAGGGGAGGAAGGCAGCAAAACACACTGCCATGTGTGTACCTATGCAACTATCTTGCACGTTCTGCACATGTACCCCAAAACCTATAATGCAATAAAAATTTAAAAAAAAAAAAAGAAAAGAAAAGGGGAAGAAGAGGCCCTCTTTTGAATATACTTCTCAAAATAAGTTAGTCTTTTGGAAGCATGTTAATGTTCTCCATGTTCAAAACTTAAACAAAAGTGGAAAAAATTAAATGATAAGTATTATCACTACTCTAGTTCATTTTATCATGTTTTAACCTTTCTTTTTATTTTTATGCTATTCCTCCCTTATCCCGCAACCCCTTGCTATCCCTCCCCTATCCACCCACCCCAACAGGCCCCAGTGTGTGATGTTCCCCTCCCTGTGTCCATGTCTTCTCTTTCCCAACCCCAACTTATGAGTGAGAACATGTGGTATTTGGTTTTCTGTTCTTGTGTCAGTTTGCTGAGAATGATGGTTTCCAGCTTCATCCATGTCCCTACAAAGGACATGAACTCATCCTTTTTTATGGCTCCGTAGTGTATATGTGTCACATTTTCTTTGTCCAGTCTATCATTGATGGGCATTTGGGTTGGTTCCAAGTCTTTGCTATTGTAAACAGTGCCACGATATACATATGTGTGCATGGGCTTTATAATAGAATGATTTATAATCCTTTGGGTATATACCCAGTAATGGATTACTGGGTCAAATGGTATATCTAGTTCTAGATCCTTGAGGAATTGCCACACTGTCTTCCACAATGGTTGAACTAATTTACACCACCTCCTCTTTGTACCTCTGGTAGAATTCAGCTGAGTTTTCACATAACCTTTAAAAATGCAGTATATTAGTTCATTTTTCAGAGGCAGCCAGGCATCACAGAGAAGCAAAGCAATTAACGTTCACAAAAGAAATCAGCAAGAGTCTGACATTCTCCCTCAATTTTCAGTGAAGGACTAAATTCTCCAGATAGCCAGAGTTTAACTATGAACTCAATCTAAGAAAAAAGAGGAAAAGGAAAGAAGAGAGGAGAAGGAAAGGAGAGGGAAGAAGAAAAAAAAAGAGAGGTTTGAGCCTTTCAATCCCTACAGAAGGTACTTTTTGTAACAGAAAGGCCAACCTCGAGGAGAGGACCATGTGCCTCCAAGCCCCCAGATCACATCAACAACAGCAGTTCCAAGTATGAGATATTGTGAAACCAGTCAGAGATGAGATCATGGAGATGAGATCAGTGCTTAAAGAAATTACCCCTCCGGTGGCTGACCTCCAACATTCCCCACTAATATCAACAACTAGCACCATCCTTCCACTACAGGCAGCCAGCCCAGAGGAGATGAGGCCACAGATAATCACCAGTTCTGCAGTGAATTTCTTGAGCAGGTTTAGATAACACTGAGAATCCAAACCACCGGCTCTGCTACCAGGGAAAAGTAAAGGAGAAATTCGGAACCTACAGAGAACGTGTATGTCTCCTTCTGGGTGTCTCCTGTGAGGTTTCCTTCCTCATCTTAAACTGGCATGTATCACTGGGGATCCCTCGGCTGTTTGTTCTCCAAATCATCCCAGTGTATCCGGCCTAATTTCCATTCCACAAACAAAACAGGGTCAGGCACAGCAGCTCACACCTGTAATCCCAGCATGTTGGGAGGCCAAGGTAGGTGGATCACCTGAGGTCAGGAGTTTGAGAACAGCCTGGCTAACATGGTGAAGCCCTGTCTCTACTAAAAATACAAAAATTAGACAGGTGTGGTGGCATGCACCTGTAGTCCTAGATACTCGGGAGGCTGAAGCAGAAGAATCGCTTGAACCTGGGAGGCAGAGGTCGCAGTGAGCCAAGATCACAGCACTGCACTCCAGACTGGACAACAGAGCAAGACTCCATCTCAAAAAAAAAAGAAAAAGAAAACAGGACACTGATGACTCATCTATAATGTTCACAACAGCTCAGTGTTCCAGTGCAGCCATCTAAGTTGGAGAGCTTTTATCACAATAGACGATAAAGGCAAAAACATAGCTTTCTCCAAAAGTTTATGAAGAAATAAGAGTATCACCTTTAAGTTAATCATTTTAAGAACAGCTCTTGAGTTTGAAATGTAACCATATGCTCAGAACATTCACAGACTTCTGAAAATCGAAATGCAGAAGAAGTCCAGAGGTTGTTAGGCTAAAAACCCGTGAGCCCTTCATAAACGGTCAGATAAGATAGATCCTGTTCTGGGTTATGCATTTTCTTTGGAATAACCATGAATGTATTTCAGAATTTACAATAGTAAAGATAAAAATGCTGTTCACGAACACATGAAAAAGCAACAATCTGAACATAGTTTGACTTTATTTACCTCGTGTCAACATTATATGTAAATAAAAGAAATAAAATAGGCTCCTTGTGATTATTTCAAGAATTTCCTCTACTAATAAGATGATAAAAAAAAAATCTGTATTAAAAGAAATCATTATGAACTTGCTTACTTTCTATGACATAAATGGAAAGTGAGAATATCACAGTTTTTTAAGCTATTGTTTAAGCTGTTGCCACTAGCCATACCTGTGACCAATGGCAACATCTACATTCTGAAGCCTTCTTTCTCTTGTTTTTACTTCAGTAGAGGAAATATGTTTTCAATTAGACTTGGTCTGAGTTTTACTTTAAAAAACTGAAGTGTAGGCACTATGATTTAAATATCTTAGGAAAACAAATGGTTTAAATTTTCAATTAACGGGTTCAGGATTTCCAGTCCTTATCAAAAACAGTTTTCATGTTATGGTTCCGTTTTGCTTTTTGACAGCAAAGGCACTTCATTCAATGATGTAGCTGTTGTTTCGACCAACAAAACAGTGGCTTAGGTTACAGGGCTCCTGGGCCAAGCATGATTTAAGTAAAACAATGCGCTGTTCATAAATGACATTTAAATAATATAATCATGACTCATGCTGAAGCCACTTTGATTTCTTAAAAAATAAAAACAACTACGGTATATTTAAAGGACTTTGGCAAACATGATGGCAAAAGAAAAAAGAAAGTCTCTGAAATGAGACACTGATTTTATAATGAAAAGCATTATACCAAAAAGCTTTTGTCTACTACTTTGAAACATAATTTAGTTCAGCATGTGAGATGATGTCTTTTTGGGGAGCTCTACTGTGCTGACTTTCATCAGCCACTTCACCAGCTCAAAGAGTAGCACATGGAAATCACTGGTCACATTCCTTAGCTTCTAAGAGAATTCCAAGGCCAGGCAGACCCATTAGTGCCCAAAAATCATCACACTACACACTGTGGCACTTCAGATTCAGAGATCTTCTGGACCCAATATCCACATTAGGATGATAAACCTAAAGTCCATAGAAGTTAATATTGGTAATAAGTCATTCGCCCATTCTGGATTTATTAAGATGCTCACATAGCTATACAATGAAGATCAACCATGGCCCCCACTGTCACAGAGCTCCCCCTCTAAATCCAGGGACAGACGTCAGACAGGATAATTTTAAGTAATGTTAATTGAAGAAATAAAATGGAGTAGTACAAGTTAGAGTTACTAAGCGGTCAGGGAAGGCCGCTCTGAGGCAAACACCACCTGAATGATGAAAAGGAGCAGCCATGGAAAGATCCGGGGAAAAGCACGTCAGGAGAAGGAAGAGCAAGCCTCATGTCCCTGAAGCAGCATGGAGTTCACAGTGTTCCAGACACAGACAGCTCCAGACGAGACCAAGGAGGGAGGCCGAGCCAGATCACCCAGGACCCAGCAGGCTAAGGCCGGGAGCCCACTGCAGGATCGCCAGCAAGCAAGTGACAGGATCTTGATGCTTTCAAAGATCACTTTTATGTGATATGAAGAATGTACTGAAATGGAGGGAACACAGAAAAAGAGAAACTACTCAGGAAGTCGCTGGAGTAGTCCAGGTGAGCGATAGTGCTTTTGAATGGAATGTGATTAGCAGTGGGATGGAGAGAAATAGAAGAATTTCATATTGGTTTTTAGAGGGAGAATGGACAGAATCTATTTGCTGCCAATAACCCCTAACTCCCTAGTTAGAGGCAACTAATCCTACTATAGCTGATATTCACTGTGTGCTTACTATGTACTGAATAAAATGCTGACATTTCTCACTGTCTCCTCCAAACAACCCCACCAAGTGAGTGCTTGTATTATCCCTGTCTTCCAGGTGAGAAAACCAAGCCTTGGAGAGGCTAAAGACTTGGCCCAAGTGGGGAGCCAGGACTCCAGCCCAGGTCTGACTGCCTCCATAGCCAGTGATATGCTCCGAATCTACTTCCTCTCAAAGGGAAACTCACCTACTTTACAGCTGCAGCGCTCAGCATTCTCAACTCTTGAGAGGACTACCTGGCATTTAGAGAACAATGCTCTTTTTGCACTCTGGCCACTCTGCACCTTCTAACAACCAACCAATGTGAAGAGGGATCTCGGGCAATCATAAGAGATCTTCACTGGGTTACCTTGAAAAACTACAGTTTGGCCACCTACCTGACTGGGACTGACCTAAGGGGCTAGCACTGCTTTGGGAAAACAACAGATGCTGAGGATTTTGGACCATTCATTTTGCAGGATGGCTGCTGATTGGCAGCAAAAGTATCTAGGATACATACTGAAATTATTTTTAAGGAATGAGTTTTCATGGCTTAAATGTTTCAACATTTAATGTTATCCTGTTTTTTTAAAGCATTAATATTTGATTAATATTTGATTAGCCAAAGTTACAGTTCATAAAAGCATATAAAAATATGGAATTATGAGGCATTTTATAAAATATTTTACCTTATTTTATTAAAATATTCCAAAGAATGTATACCAAATTATAAAGCACCAGTCTAATTCCATTGTAGTTTCTACTTGAAACCAGACAAACTAAATCTTAAATACAAAGTGGAAACTTGTTTTCAAAAGGTACAAATTTCAACATGACAATCCCAAATAATTTTTACTTATCTCCTTAATTACAGCCATTATGCCAATGTGTAAAGATCTTATTTGTTTTTAGCATGGCACACAATATACCCAGAGACCACTTGGTACCACTTAAAAAAGGTTATTCTTGCATGTATATATTTAAAACACAACCAATCCACAAATGTGTATAAACAAGGATAATTTTATATAGGCAACTCTATACAGGAAATTCCAACTGCTGAATCTCTGCAAATTTCCCAGAAGACCTAACGACCTGCTGCATTTCAGGGCTGGCCATAGTGTCTGCAAGGTCTGGCCCTAATCTAAGGGAAGATATATCACAATGTCATTCCCCACATCAGAACTCAGGCCACACCCACCCTGATTCCAAACCCTGGTCTCCCTTGATTTGTGGCCTCACACACTGCATTGTTCCTGATCTTCAACCCCTTGGCTCCCACTCAGCCTGTGTCTGTGCCATCCTATCCCAGGGAGATCTTTGGACACTGATTCCAGCTCATCTACTTAAACCCAACACCTTACTGCTCACTTCAGTCTAATCCGACAACCCATATTCTAACCTTTGGTGCCTCCTTCCCTACAGGACTCCATGTTCCTCCCTTACTATTTTATCAGAACCTTCAATGAGACTTCATACATGGTGGTGATACTCAAGCATCCCGCCCCTTCCTGGTCCTTTCCATCATACCCCATTGCTTCTCACAACCTGAGAACCTCACAGATTAGAATTATCCCATAGTGTGCTGAGGAACAAGGTGGACTCTGGAGCCAGATCACCTGGGGAAAACCGTGGGTAAGTTATTTAACCTCTCTGCACCTCAATTTCCTCATTGTAAAATGGAAATAATAACAGTACACCTATTCCTAGAGTTTTGTGAGAATTAAATGAAACATGCATAAAACATTTATACAGAGTTAGTTGCTATTACTGTTATTACATAGAATTAGTTTAGAATAAACAGGTATCTACACAATGAGGGAGCCTGGAAGAAACACTAACATGAGTTTCTAATTCTCCTGTGGAGAAATTAGTAAACAATAGTGTGCCTCTACTTTGCATTTAATCTATTTGTCATAAAAAAACTAGGAGTTAGGAGGTATTGAACTACATTTTTCTTAGATTATAGCGAATTCTTATTTTTAATCAGTTTGTGTGAGCCCTTCTAATCCTCATGAGTTTGATGGACAGAATATATCATACAAATTGTGCAGAGAGAAAAACTCAGCCACAGAGAGTTTGTGCTCGAGGTCCACTGATAAGGAAATGTAAAACCGAGTCTGTAACTTTTGGTTGGCTTTGGAGTATTTCAGAAAATCAAATTTACCATTATTATTAAACATGTTTCACATCTCTTTGTTTCCTCCTAAGTGTGGATGTCAAGAGCATAGGCTGAATCCAAATCCAAGCTCTATATGACTACACAACCCTGGGCAAGCTAACTAACTTTTCCACACCTCAGCTTGCTCATCTGCAAAAAAAAACAGGAGCATGCTAATACAAATTGTGAGCCTTCCGTGAGGTATGAGATGTAAAGTGCTTAGAACACTGCCTGCCACATAGTACACTCTCAACTCACGTTAACTGCTGTTATTAACAAGTTGCCAGAACAAAGGATCTGGTGCCTGTGAACAGTTTCCACCTTTCAAGGTGTCAGGATACAGTCTTTACTAGCATGGCATGTCCTCAGGGTCCAGCAGGTCTGCCTCATACAAACATTTCTCTCTTAACCCCTATCTGCTTGACATTTTAAATGCACCAAGAAGTTCTCCACCACACGGCACTGTATCGGTTTACATACAAACCATCCTCTCCACTCAGCAGCGAATTCATTAAGAGAGGCTGCAATAAACATTCGTGTGCATGTGTCCTTATAATAGAACAATTTATAATCCTTGGATATAAACCCAGTAATGGGATGGCTGGGTCAAATGGAATTTCTATTTCTAGGTCCTTGAGGAATCACCACACTGTTTTCCACAAAGGTTGAACTAATTTATATTCTCACCAACAGTGTAAAATTTCTCCACATACTCTCCACATACTCTCCAGCATCTGTTGTCTCCAGATTTTTTAATGATCACCATTCTAACTGGCATGAGATGGTATCTCAATATAGTTTTGATATGCATTTCTCTAATGACCAGTGATGATGAGCATTTTTTCATATGTTTGTTGGCCTCATATATGTCTTCTTTTGTAAAGTGTCTGTTCATATCTTTCACCCAATAGCGAAGACTTGGAACCAACACAAATGTCCATCGATGATAGACCGGACAGAGAAAATGTGGCACATATACACCATGGAATACTATGCAGCCAAAAAAACCATGAGTTCATGTCCTTTATAGGAACATGGATGAACCTGGAAACCATCATTCTCAGCAAACTGACGCAAGAACAGAAAATCAAACACAGCATGTTTTCACTCATAGGCGGGTGTTGAACAATGAGAACACATGGACACAGGGAGGGGAGCATCACACATTGGGGTCTGTTGGGGGTAACTAGGGGAGGGACAGTGGAAGGTGGGAGTTGGGGAGGGATAACATGGGGAGAAATGCCAGACATAGGTGATGGGGAGGAAGGCAGCAAACCACATTGCCATGTATGCACCAATGCAACAATCTTGCATGTTCTTCACATGCACTCCAAAACCTAAAACGCAATAATATGTGTGTGTGTGTGTATATATATATATATATATATATATATATATATATATATTTTTTTTTTTTTTTAAAAAAAAAAAAAAACAAAACAAAAAGAGGAAGAAGAGAGGCCCTGGCTCCCTCTCTTTTCTTGGCACTAGAACTGATGCTGGCACTAAAAGACACTCCACAAATGTGTAAATAATGAATGAATGAGTGTTCCTCTAGATTTTTAAGGAGTTTTAAATTTCAGATCCCTTAGTATAATACAAACCCCCTCCAGAAACTAACTCTTAAGCCATTACTAACAAACATCTTAGCAGCCATGAGTGAACAGTTTGCTAAAGGAACAGTAACAGCTTTTCAGTGTTTGTACTTCCTGCACATGTCAACACCATGTAGCCCATCACCTACCTGAGACAAAATCCATCTATTTGAAATATGGTCTAAAGTGAACCCTACCTAAAAAAACCACACAATTTTTTTACAAACAAATGTAGGTCTCTAAAATGCTTACCTTGCCTCATAAATGAAAGAGCTTTTTCTTTCAAATTAACCGTCAGTTGTTTCTTTTTAGTCAGATAATCCAAAATGTAAATATTGGGAGCAAAATTTATCATGTTCTGTTCACCACAGCCATAAGGCATCCGAATCAGTGAGGCTAAGCCATTGATGGAAGGACCAAGAACATCTCCTGAAAGCACAAGACATGCAATTCATTCAGTAAATATTCAGTAACTACCACCTGCTGGTGGCAAAGAGACTTCCACTGAGTAGAGAAGGCCTCTGTCATTGAAGCTATATGATTATTCCACTGCTTAGAACAGAGTTGAAACTTTACATCAATTTTTTAGGAAGACTGGTCAAAAAATAACAATGCTCTGGTACTGAACTTGCAAATCACGTGATTAAAAAGGACATTTTTGGCCGAGAGCGGTGGCTCACGCCTATAATCCCAGCACTTTGGGAGGCCGAGGCGGGTGGATCACGAGGTCAAGAGATCGAGACCAGACTGGTCAACATGTTGAAACCCCATCTCTACTAAAAATACAAAAACAAATTAGCTGGGCATGGTGGTGCGTGCCTGTAATTCCAGCTACCTGGGAGGCTGAGGCAGAATTGCTTGAACCCAGGAGGCGGAGATTGCAGTGAGCCAAGATCGCGCCATTGCACTCCAGCCTGGGTAACAAGAGCGAAACTCCGTCTCAAAAAAATAAAATAAAATAAAAAGGACATTTTTTAGCTCAATTAAAGCTTACAGCGTAAATTAAGCAAAAAATAACTTTTTAAAAAATATTTTTAAAAATGTAAGGAATTGATTAGTAGGACACTATCACTTATACAGGAAAGAAATGTTTTGTTAGTAGTATTCTTCACACAAACAAAATTTTATTCTTATTTCTTGATAATATACTACAAGCAATTGAGAAATAATTTTAAAAAAAAAAAAAAAAGGCCAGGCGCAGTGGCTCATGGTGGTAATCCCAGCACTTTGGGAGGCCAAGGCGGGCAGATAACAAGAAGTTTGAGACCAGCCTGGCCAACACAGTGAAACCCCCTCTCTACTAAAAATACAAAAATTAGCTGGGTGTGGTGGCAGGCACCTCAGCTACTTGGGAGGCTGAGGCAGAAGAATCACTTGAACCCGGGAGGCGGAGGTTGCACTGAGCCGAGATCACGCCACTGCACTCCAGCCTGGGTGACAGAGCTAGACTCCATCTCAAAAAAAAAAATGAAGATTGTTGTATTTTTCAATGTGTTCTATTTAGCAAAAACAAATATAAGTATTTCAATTAATTCCTAAAAGAATTAGGAATATTCTTCAAAGTCAGTAACCTAAAATTAAACAAAATACACCCTTTAAAAAACCCTCTACCCACATCCTAACACCGCAACTCACAGAAAGTAGTAAAAATTCAGAAATATGAAGGCTGAGTTCTAATTTGGATCCTCCCATTGTTAAGCTGTATAGATAAGAGTATCTTTCTATGTAGTTTATTTTGAAAACTTATACAATGCCAAGTCCAAATACCTAGTGAAAATGTCCTAAAAAATGAATATTAAAAAAGGGGGGAAAAGCCTGTTTCATATGAATAGGCTGAAGCTGTGCCAGCATAGCTTAAACTTTAGATGTGAATACAAAGAAATAGAGGTTATATTGTTACCACTGCAGGTTATATGTTTCATATTCAAAGTGAACAAAAACTTAGACTCTCAAAGTTCAAAGAAGCAAGCTAAAATTTGTACATTCTGGGCTACAAAATAGGTCTTTTTTTAAAAAATGTGAAAATAAACCTTGAAAATCCATTCTTTACATCAAGCATAAAAATTAAGCCTCAGGTTATTTCCATGACCATAGATAGAATCATTCCTATGTAAGGAGTGGTGGTATATACTTAAAATGCCAGGCTCCTTCCCTCTGTGTATATCTGTGCGTGTGCATGCACGTGTGTGTGTGTGTGTGTGTGTGTGTGTGTGTGTGTGTAGTGCATTTCCCAGCATCCCAACACTGTGGGAGATGCTTAAGCAGAATTTATTCCCCAAATAGAGAGCTTATTTAATTCCTTTTAAGAACTGGCCAGGCACAGTGGTGCAAGCCTGTAGTCCCAGCTATGCAAGGGGCTGACACGGGAGGACTGCATGAGCTCAGAAATTCAAGTCCAGCCTGGGGCAAACATAGCTAAACCCTGTCTATTCCCCCAAAAAAGAAAAATTATATCTAACTCTCCAAATAAAGTCATCTGCCTACAGATTGGTTGTTTGGGTTATAATGAAAAGCATTACACCTGCTGGTGAAATATAAAAGAACTATAAACAAGTGTTTTAGCTCCTGCCACCTTAAAGAGCCAACAAAGTACTAGATGTCATTAATTATACCTTAAAGATCTAACAAACTATTAGATGTCATTAAACTGTTTTCTTCAGTTATTTGTAAAGCACAACTATATAAACAAACCATTTGTGATGGTTAATTTTGTGTGTCAACTTAAGTGGGCCATGGGGTTCCTAGATTAAGTATTGTTTCTGGGTGACTGTGAGGGTATTTCTAGATGACGTTAGCATTTGAACTGGTGAACTGGGTCCAGCAGATTGTCCTCCCAGTGTGTGTGGGCACCATCCAATCCACTGAGAGCCTGATAGACAAATGCTTGAGGAAGGAGAAATCACCGCTTTTTTTCCTGCCTCACTACTTAAGCTGAGATACCTCATCTCATCTTCTCCTGGGACTGGGATTTCAGCTCCCCTGGTTCACAGGCCTTTGGACTCAGAGTGAATTATACGACTTTCCTGGATCTCCAGCTTGCAAAAGCAGATCATGGGACTTCTCAGCCTCCATAATTGCATAAGCCAATTCCTCATAATAAATCTCCTATTATATATAAGTATCTCCTATTGGTTCTGCTTCTCTGGAGAACCCTAACAACACCATTTGTGTAGACACTATGTTTAATTAAAAAGTACTTTTAGGCCGGCTCAATGGCTCATGCCTGTAATACCAGCACTTTGGGAGGCCAAGGTGGGCAAATCACCTTAGGTCAGGAGTTTGAAACCAGCCTGGTCAACATGGTAAAATCCCGTTTCTACTGAAAATACAAAAAATTAGTCAGGCATCGTGACACACAGGTGTAGTCCCAGCTTCATGGGAGGCTGAGGTACAAAAATCACTTGAACCCAGAAAGTGAAGGTTGCAGTGAACCAAAATCACAGCATTGCACTTCAGCCTGGGCTTAGAGAGAGACTTTGTCTCAAAAAAAAAAAAGAAAAGAAAAAGCACTTTTAGCATGGAAAATATAGTTAATAACCAGAGTACTGTACGTTTCAAAATTGCTAAGAGAGGCTGAGCGCCATGGCTCACACCTGTAATTACAGCACTTTGGGAGGCAAAGGAGGGTGGATCACCTGGGGTCAGAGATTTGAGACCAGCCTGGCCAACATGGCAAAACCCCAACTCTACTAAAAATACAAAAATTAGCTGAGCATGGTGGCACATGCCTGTAACCCCAGCTACTCAGGAGGATGAGGCAGGAGACTCTCTTGAACCCCAAGAGGCGGAGGTTGCAGTGAGCCAAGATCCTGCCACTGCACTCTAGCCTGGGTGACAGAGAGAGACTCCATCAAAAAAAAAAATTGCTAAGAGAGCAAATTTCAAATGTTCCCCCGACAAAAAAAACAGTTAAGTATTGAGGTGATTAATACGTTAACCAGCTTGATTCAATTATTCCATATTGTATTCATAAATGATAATATCACTTTGTATTCCACAAATTTACACAACTATAAATTGTCAAGTTTTGAAAAGTACTTTTATGTTATGGAAAGCAACTAGGAGAGGTGACTGAAGTCAGTGGGTAATTTCCTACTGTAAAGGTTACTCATATCCTGCACAGAGAACTGCTCTAGGCAGTAGTACTCAACCTTTGGTTACCTGAATCACTTGTGAAAGCTTTTTAAGATATACATGACCAAGCCATAGCCCAAGCAATTCTGACTTAGTAGGTTTAGAGTAGAGCCCAGATGTTTGTCTATTTATAGAGCTCCTTAAAAGATTCTGATATTCACCAGTGGTGGAGAGCCACAAGCCAGAAGCTCTGCTCTTAGGAATAACCCCTTTCTCCAGCCACAGTAGAGTGAGGCCTTGCCAATCAAAGTGTGGTCTGGAAGCCAAAAGTATCACCAACATCTAGGAGCTTGTTAGAAATGCAGATTCCCAGGCCCTGCTCCACACCTACTAAACCAGAATTTGCTTTTAAACAAGACTCCCAGGTGATTCTTATGCACATTGAAGACTGAGAAGAACTAGTCCAGAATACATAATTTGCCAGCCTTCATAATATAATCAGTTGTTGGGGCCAATTAAAAAAAAAATTTTATTGTACTTTAGGTTCTGGGGTACATGCGCAGATCATGCAGGATTGTTGCATAGGTACACACATGACAATGTGGTTTCCTGCCTCCATCCCCCCCGTCACATCTTCCTGATACCAAAACCCAGCAGAGACAGAAAACTTCAGGCCAATATCCCTGATGAACATAGATGCAAAAATCTTCAATAAAATATGGGCAAACCAACTAAAAATTTTTGAAATCTCTTCTCGTTAGGACTCAATAAGAAAATATATCTTTAAGGAACAACATATATGATCAGATAAAATGAAACCAACAGATGGTGATAGCCTCTATTCTTACCAATTGCAGTGATCTGAACTCTTTCACTGCCAGTCACTGTATTAGGAGGAAATGAGAAACTCAAAGTTTTCAGGGTACTCTGTAGCCTATTGTCAGTCAAGTCTAATAAGACGGATTGTGAATATAATTTTTCTATTCCTTCAGCCTGTTGAGTAAAAGGAACACAATTAACATGGTCTCTATTCACATATTTACAGAGAACTATACACAGATATGAGCACAAACATCTGACCTGTTGTGTCTGAGGTTTGTGTATGGCTAAATAAGCACCGACCATTTCTTCTTTTGTTTTCTTTAAATCGGATATTTTATTTAAACAAGTAGTACATTCGTTTCACAGAATGCGTTTTTCCTATTAGTTGGTATTAAAAGAAATTACCATAACTTTAATTAATTTTTCCTATTTTTAGATTTTCTCACAAAGTCATTAACTGAAATGTGCTTTTCAACAGGATTTACACTTAATTAGCACCATTTCCATGGAACTGAATTAAATCTGATGACACAGTGCCTACCACTTTGTTATTCTTACTTCAAATCTGTTAGTAAGTTCTAGTTAAATTAGATAAGACGTCTCATGGACTGATCATGAAAATGACAAAGAAGATGAAAACGTGAGGAGAAAAACCCTTTCAGGTAGTTGCCATTATTATTATCCAAAGAGCAGGAGATTAAATGTCTTGTTCAAAATCATACTTGGCAAAACTGAGATTCAAACACAGCGTTGCCTCACTGCAGAATGCAAGTGTTTAGTCACTGTGCTTATTGTCTTTCTGTCTAGAATATCTTTGGAAAAAAAATCTATGAAAATCTCTTTTACCTTCACTGAAAAATTCCAAAATTCTAAATCTACAAATCGACTTGACCATGTTTTCACAGGATTGCAACATAACACAGTCTGTAGATGTAAATGACTGTAAAAGAGCTGTTAGTCTTTATAGTCATGTTCCTGACTAAAGTTAAAGAGGAAATTGGCAATTATTTCTAAAATATATACAATTATTTTTACATACAGATGAGATTATGATTAGGCATTACCAGAAGGGTAAAACGACGGCCTACTAGATATACCAAAAAAATTTAACCAAGAGAAAAAAAAATCCTCTGCTTCCTTTTTAAATATGTATTTCTACTTCACTTATTTCAGATTATCAAATATTCACCTTTACGAAAATCATCTGGGTGATAGCATCAGAAGCAGTGGGTGAAAGAGCTGTGACTGTGATAGGAATTTCTCCCAGATGTGTTGGCTTGATGGGAAAAACAACAGTTGCCCCATCCTCACTGGGAACCAGAATGGTCTGCTGGTGGCCTGTGGCATTTATTTCATTTGAAGTCATTAGAATATCAAATTTGTCACTTTTCTCAACAATTACCTTAACCTGAAAAAAAAATCAAAGCTTTTGTATAATAAATGCTCTTCAGTAAAGTGCTCCTTTATTGCGACTTTAAGTACCGTTCAATCTGTGGGACTCAAGACCAGAGAAGAGATGAGACAAAGATTCGGCCAAGGAGAGTTTCAAAGGGTATCAGGAAAAATTCCACTGATTTTCTATGATTTCCCCTCAACCTCAACATGCATGGGGAAAGGGCACTCTTGAGCCCCGTTTCTAGTCCTCCCACTAATATTAGATTCTCTCGCTATCTGACACCATTAGGTGGTAAGGATGTGCACAGAAAGGTTATTTCGTATATTGATTTCAACACCAGCTTGATTTAACTATGTCATCCTGGGACATACCGGTCCCATTAGAAAAATATGAAGAAAACAGCATGAAAAATTATTGAATTCATTGAAGTCGCTATAAAAACTATTCCAATGAAAGTACAACTCAGACATTAGTCCTGAAGCATATCTTGGTTGTAAACTTTTGTACATTATCCCAAAGTTGCCAGCTCATCAAAAATAACATTTCTCTAGGCTTTACATTTTATAAATTATTTTTCCACTGATGTTTTCCCCTGCTTCTCAGAGTATCGTTTGTGGGTATAATAGTTATCATTCCCATATTATAGATGAGGAACAACAATTAAGTCATTTGCTGGTAAAAGGTAGATTGGTCGAATTCAGGCCTTTGGCTCTAGATATTTTACTTGTTACTGGGTTAAAATGTAAAATAAAAAAAATTAAAAATATTACTTCCCACATTGTCAGCCAAATATGCCAATAAAAAGCTTAAAAATTAAAATTTTAATTTAAAAAAATTACTCTATATATAAAGTGCCTAAAGAGATTATAGCCTTTTCATGTATGTAATAAAGTTAATTATATATCCCTACTTATTCTTGGGAGAGAAAAATCAATCATTTGGTTAACATACTGTGGGCATAACACAAATAGTGGACCTAACTCCTGCCTCCCAGGGAAATGACTAGCTAAGAAATACAAGGTACATGAATCCAATAGTGAATCCTTGAAAATATAAACATGGAGGTTACAAACATAACAGAATGGTGGTTGGGTGCAGAGGCTCATGCCTACAATCCCAGCACTTTGGGAGGCTGAGGCAGGCAGATCACTTGAGGCCAGGAGTTCAAGATCAGCCTGGCCAACATGGAAAAGCTCTGTCTCTATTAAAAATACAAAAAATTAGCCTGGCTTGGTGGCGCACACTTCTAATCCCAGCTACTCGGAGGCTGAGGCAGGAGAATTGCCTGAACCTGGGAGGCTAAAGTTGCAGTGAGCCAAGATCCTACCATTGCACTCCAGGCTAAGAGACAAAGCAAGACTCTGTCTTTAAAAAAAAAAAAAAAATCTGCAGTGGGCACAGAGTAGCAGGGAGAAGTGGCCACACATTCTAGATGTGGGAAAAACCAAGGAGAAATGCAGAGAGGCAGGAAAGAAAAAGGCATGCTTCAAAGACAATAAAGAACTTCCCTGGTGAAAGCGAAAAACCTATGCTGAAAATTCAAGGAGGGAAGGTGTAGACATGCTAATGATGTCCTTAGACATTAATTAGCAGAAGAAATCACTGGCAAGATATATCTATTTTCAGTCTCCCAGAAATGTATACAGTGCTTAGAATCCCAAATGTCCAGACACTACACAACCCAAACCCTTCACGCTACCTCCATTTTTTCCTGAACGTAAATGATCAACAAAAGCTTGAATATATTACCTCAGTGGCATCTTTCAAATAATTGAATATAGTTACTTCCAAAGCAAATTCTTCACCTCTGATAACAGAGTAGGGAAGGTTCAAAAAAATGAAAAATGGTTGGAAGGCTTGCAGCTGGGAAGAACACAATGAGTACATATTTTCATTCAGGTCAAAATTCTTCACATTTTATGCAATCAAATACAATCTTTATAAAACCTGTGAAGTTGTTAACTTCACCTAGAAATGTCTATCAACGGAAAGCAAACAGCAACTTATCACAAATAAATGATGGCAAATTGACTTAGGTTACTTAACCTAATAATCTCCATACTTTATTAAGTGCCTACTAGTACAAGCACTTTACATAAATTATTTTGTTTGGTCATTATAACCCTATGAGATTAGTGTTAGGCTCTTATTTTATAGAAAAGAAAATTAAATTTTAGAGATCTTTGTAACTAGTACAAATTCATATTGTTGGCAAGTGGAGGAGCCAGAACTAGAACCCAGCCTGTCTAATCCCAAAACAATTTGCTCTTCTTTCATACTGTATCGACCCCACTAGTCTGCTTTAAAAACCCTGCCAAATCCAACAGCCCCTGTTCTAGAGTGGGACATCTAAATACATGTGCTTTCTGACTAAATTTAAAGAGGAAATTGGCAATTATTTCTAAAACATATATATGATTTATTTTTACATACAGATGAGAAAATGTGTGGGACACGTGAATACATGTGCTTCCTCCTCAGTGATCCAATTCTGATATTGTTGGCCTAGTCCCACAGAAAAGGCCAAGTCCCACCCCGGCATCTAAAACTAAACCTGGATTAGTTTAGGCCAGTGGTTTTGCTGGCAGTCATAACTCCCTCTAGACTTTATCTGGACATTTGTGAAGGTGCCTTAGATTGTCACCATGACACGAAGGTGCTATCAATAGTTACTGGGTGACAGTCTGCCATACTGAGGATAGTCCCAGCCAATGAAAAATTGGCCCTGTGTTCTCATGATTCTTGAATGTCCCTTCAGACATTCATGTAGTTGAACTGCCTGTTTATAATGGCCTGAGCTTACAATCTAATTCTAATTTCTATATAAACCCAAAGCATTTTTCAATATACACTGAATTTTTCATGAATACACTTATTTTGTAAATCAAAATTACATTTCAAAGGAGACAATTCATTTCATTTCAAACAAGACAACTGCAATTTGTTTTATTTGTAACTTTACCAAAAATCGGTCACCATTTTGAAAATGCATACCACCACAGACAGCATCACTCAAGGTTTTTGAGTTACTGAAACAATACACATATATCAAACTGCATTTGTAGCTGTTACATGCAGGGTGGTTCTATGCACAGCATAAATATTTCAGTATGTTGCTATGTCTGATTACTTTCATAATGAAATACATATTATTTTATTATACAATTCTTTCCTTTTATTTCTCCTTAGTCTTTCACTTAGGGCATACTAATTTTTTCTTCTTTTATTTTAATTGTACTTTAGGTTCTGGGGTACATGTGCAGATCATGCAGGATTGTTGCATAGGTATACACATGGCAATGTAGTTTGCTGCCTCCATCCCCCCGTCACCTACATCTGGCATTTCTCCCCGTTATCCCTCCCAGACCTCCCCACCACCTGCCGCTGTCCCTCCCTCTGCGCCACCCCCCCACCAACAGACACCAGTATGTGATGCTTTCTTCCCTATATCCCTGTATTCTCAATGTTCAATATCCACCTATGAGTGAGAATATGAGGTGTTTGATTTTCTGTTCTTGTGTCAGTTTGCTGAGAATGATGGCTTCCAGATTTATCCATGTCCCTACAAAGGACATGAACTCATCATTTTTTGTGCCTGCATAGTATTCCATAGTGTATATGTGCCACATTTTTCTTGTCCAGTCTATTGTCTATGGGCATTTGTGTTGGTTCCAGGTCTTTGCTATTGTAAATAGCGCCACCGTTTACACTCTCTTCTCGCCTCTCCTCTCTCTCTCTTTTTCTTTCTCTGTCTCTCTCTTCTGGCCTTTGGAGATGGTTAGTTCAGGTCAATAATAAACTTTTCTACCCAAATCTCAATACAGACTTCACACATTTAGCAGTTTATATAGCTACATATAGCTCACATTCTGAACTATAAAACAGATAAATAGCAAAGACAAAGCCAAGGAATCTCTAAACTGTGATAAATATTACATGCAATCATTTTTTTAAAAAATCCACTGAGGAGCTGACACTCTGTTAGCTTAATGTCACTGTAACATTGGTAAGCAGCTCTTTAATACAATACCTCCACTGGAGTAGTTGTTAGTCCAAGACCCAGGTCATCAGAGACCACAAAACCAGTAGCCACCCAAGAAGTGATAGAATCAGGTACAGTTACTTCAAATTCTTGGTAAATCCTGGAACTGAAGTCAATAAAATAAACATAAACATCACAAAACCAAGAACTGATATATTTCTAAATAAGGCACCATAACCTAAACTATTTTTGGAAGAATTTCAAATTTTCACATTGTTTACATATCAGAATTTAAGACAACTTAAAAGATTTAAGTATAAAATAATAGATCCCAATTTCTCAAAGAATAGATTATCATAAGGTAATAATACTGCATATTGATCCATATTCTAATAAAAGCTTCCTGCAATATTTACATCTTCTGAATAAACATTTATTCCACAAATTTTGTGTAGATAATAAACACATTTTCAAACTTTTTTTTTTAATTTTTATTGCATTACAGGTTTTGGGGTACATGTGCGGAACGTGCAAGATAGTTGCATAGGTACACACATGGCAGTGTGTTTTGCTGCCTTCCTCCCCTTCACCACACTTGGCATTCATCCCCAGGCTATCCCTCCCCAGCCCCCCCCCGCTGTCCCTCCCCCATTCCCCCCAATAGACCCCAGTGTGTAGTAGACCCCTCCCTGTGTCCATGTGTTCTCATTTTTCTCACCCACCTATGAGTGAGAATATGCGGTATTTCTTTTTCTGTTCTTGTGTCAGTTTGCTGAGAATGATGTTCTCCAGATTCATCCATGTCCTTACAAAGGACACAAACTCATCATTTTTGATTGCTGCATAATATTCTAATTTTTTCTCTAAATTTGCAGAAAAGTGTTTATCTGTATCCCTGTCAATGCTGTTACTTGTTTCTTGAGATTTCACTCATGTGTTAACTCAACTATCTTTAAACAGCTGACCATAAAATATTTCGTGGATTTCATGATTTACCTGCTCAATTATCAGGCCAGGTAGCATGGGGTTTATCAGCTAAGCTGAATTCCTTCCACCACCCATGCCCCTTGTCCCTGTGACTGCTGGGAACATTCTGTGAGGAACAGGGTTCAGTTAGCAGCACTGCCAGGGGTCGCAGGAGGTAATCATGAGTGCTTCCCACCCTGTGACAACAAATGTACTCCCAGCAATTTTCTCTAACAAGAATCATGAGACTTCAAGGAAGTTAAAATTAGCCTTCATTCAAAAAAGGCCTGTCTTCTCATTGATGAGATCTTCCTGCCATAATTTGTGTGTGGCTTTATCAAAAACTGCATTTAGATTCAATAAATGTAATTTCCAAAAAAAAATCCTTTCAGTCTACTTAGTTCTTAGTTACATTATGTTTGGAATTAACATTAGAAAGAGGGCAAAACTTATTTAAAACAAACACTAAACAAAATATATATGGGCAAAGAACTTTATACAGTTTTACCCCATGTTGGTGTCTAGCCAAATCCAAGTCTCTGGAAAATGTTTTCGGACACGTGGACTGCTATCCAAAGAAAAGCCATTAATATCTATTATATGTCCTTCAGTTTCATCCATAAACCTTTCAGCATACTCCGGATGGTCATCTATAAATAAACATTAACAATAATTAGAAAAACTGTCACCAAAGAGAATGAATTATAAACACCATGCACAGAACAAATGTTGATGACTTGAGAAGGTGTTCAGAGACATAATGTGCCCGTGAGAGTAAAAGCTTCCTTCCATTACAGTGAAAAGGTACAAGAAGATTTGCAGAAAAGGTCAAGGATACAGTAAGTATTACCAGCAATAGAATGGGTATTACAGTAGGCATTAGGAAGAATTTGATACATAAAAAAGAACAAAGATGGGTAAAAGCTGAGACTAACAAATGGAAAAAGATGCTTGGAACATTGTTAAGGATAGAAGGTTATATGAGGAAAGCTAAATGTACCACATATCTTTAATAGAGACAGATGATAATGACGTCATGACATCTTCAAAACTATAACATCTTTTAAGTTTCAGGACAGAGGATCAGGCGTCCTGGGACAGCAAGAACCAACCCAAAGAAACCCCAGGGCTTAGCACTGGAATAACAGAAACCCTGACAGAAACAGGGAATTCAGGGATAGAAACTGACAGTTCTAGAAGCCTTTCAAAATAATATTTTTTAGTATAATTTTACCTGAAAGAAAAGAGAATCCCTTATAAGGTTAACCATTCTAATTTATACATTTCCTTCAGTCAAAACATTTTATGACTTCTTTCTAAAAGCACACTTATAATTATTTGGTAGTCAACTCTATTTAGCATTCCAAGAAACTAAGATGTGCAGATATGGCCCATCCAGGAAGAACTCAGATTGATGAGGATTGTGTGTGAGTGCGTGTGTGTGTGTGTGTGTGTGTGTGTGTGTGCCAGAATACTTTATGGCATGATGGCATCTGGGCTATTTTTTTTATTTTTTTTTTATTGCGTTTTAGGTTTTGGGGTACATGTGAAGAACATGCAAGATAGTTACATAGGTACATACATGGCAGTGTGTTTTGCTGCCTTCCTCCTCTTCATGCACATTTGGCATTTCTCCCCAGGCTATCCCTCCCCAGCTCCCCCCAACCACTGTCCTTCCCCTATTCCCCCCAATAGACCCCAGTGTGTAGTACCCCTTCCCTGTGTCCATGTATTCTCATTGTTCATCACCCGCCTGAGTGAGAATATGCGGTGTTTCATTTTCTGTTCTTGTGTCAGTTTGCTGAGAATGATGTTCTCCAGATTCATCCATGTCCCTACAAAGGACACAAACTCATCATTTTTGATTGCTGCATAATATTCCATGGTGTATATGTGCCACATTTTCCCAGTCCAGTCTATCATCGATGGGCATTTGGGTTGGTTCCAGGTCTTTGCTATTGTAAACAGTGCTGCAGTGAACATTCGTGTGCATGTGTCCTTATAGTAGAACGATTTATAGTCCTTTAGATGTATACCCAGTAATGGGATTCCTGGGTCAGATGGAATTTCTATTTCTAGGTCCTTGAGGAATCGCCACACTGTCTTCCACAATGGTTGAACTAATTTACACTCAAACCAGCAGTGTAAAAGTGTTCCTCTTTCTCCACATCCTCTCCAGCATCTATTGTCTCCATATTTTTTAATGATCGCCATTCTAACTGGTGTGAGATGGTATCTCAATATGGTTTTGATTTGTATCTCTCTAATGACCAGTGATGATGAGCATTTTTTCATATGTTTGTTGGCCTCATGTATGTCTTCTTTCGTAAAGTGTCTGTTCATATCCTTTGCCCATTTTTGAATGCGCTTGTTTGTTTGTTTCTTGTAAATCTGTTTGAGTTCTTTGTAAATTCTGGATATCATCCCTTTGTCAGATGGGTAAACTGCAAAGATTTTTTCCCATTCTGTTGGTTGCCGATTCACTCTAGTGACTGTTTCTTTTGCTGTGCAGAAGCTGTGGAGTTTGATTAGGTCCCATTTGTCTATTTTAGATTTTGTTGCCAATGCTTTTGGTGTTTTGGTCATGAAGTCCTTGCCTACTCCTATGTCCTGAATGGTTTTGCCTAGATTTTCTTCTAGGGTTTTTATGGTGCCAGGTCTTATGTTTAAGTCTTTAATCCATCTGGAGTTAATTTCCATGTAAGGTGTCAGGAAGGGGTCCAATTTCTGCTTTCTGAACATGGCTAGCCAGTTTTCCCAACACCATTTATTAAACAGGCAGTCCTTTCCCCATTGCTTTTGTCAGGTTTATCAAAGATTGTATGGTTGTAGATATGCTGTGTTGCCTCCGATGCCTCTGTTCTGTTCCATTGGTCTATATCTCTGTTTTGGTACCAGTACCATGCTGTTTTGATTACTGTAGCCTTGTAGTATAGTTTGAAGTCCGGTAGTGTGATGCCTCCCGCTGTGTTCTTTTTGCTTAGAATTAACTTGGCTATGCAGGCTCTGTTTTGGTTCCATATGAAGTTCAAGGTGGTTTTTTCCAGTTCTGTGGAGAAAGTCGATGGTAGCTTGATGGGGATAGGGTTGATTCTGTAAATTACTTTGGGCAGTATAGCCATTTTCACGATATTGATTCTTCCTAACCATGAACATGGAATGTTTCTCCATCTGTTTGTGTCCTCTTTTATTTCGTTGAGCAGTGGTTTGTAGTCTTCCTTGAAGAGGTCCCTTATGTTCCTTGTAAGTTGTATTCCTAGGTATTTTATTCTCTTTGTAGCAATTGTGAATGGCAGTTCGTTCTTGATTTGGTTCTCTTTAAGTCTGTTATTGGTGTATAGGAATGCTTGTGATTTTTGCACATTGATTTTATATCCTGAGACTTTGCTGAAGTTGCTTAACAGTTTCAGGAGTTTTTGGGCTGAGGTGATGGAGTCTTCTAGGTATACTATCATGTTGTCTGCAAATAGAGACAATTTGGCTTTCTCCTTTCTTATTTGAATACCCTTTATTTCTTTTTCTTGCCTGATTGCTCTGGCTAGAACTTCCAGTACTATATTGAATAGGAGTGGTGAGAGAGGGCATCTTGTCTAGTGCCAGATTTCAAAGGGAATGCTTCCAGTTTTTGCCCATTAAGTATGATATTGGCTGTTGGTTTGTAATAAATAGCTTTTATTATTTTGAGATACGTTCCATCAATACCGAGTTTATTGAGGGTTTTTAGCATAAAGGGCTGTTGAATTTTGTCAAAGGCCTTCTCTGTGTCAATTGAGATAATCATGTGGGTTTTGTTTTTGGTTCTGTTTATGTGGTGAATTATGTTTATAGACTTGCATATGTTGAACCAGCCTTGCATCCCTGGGATGAATCCTATGATCATGATGGATAAGCTTTTTGATGTGCTGTTGCATTCGGCTTGCCAATATTTTATTGAAGATTTTTGCATCTATGTTCATCATGGATATTGGCCTGAAGTTTTCTTTTCTTGTTGAGTCTCTGCCAGGTTTTGGTATCAGGATGATGTTGGTCTCATAAAATGAATTGGAAAGGATTCCCTCTTTTTGGATTATTTGAAATACTTTCAGAAGGAATGGTACCAGCTCCTCTTTGTGTGTCTGGTAAAATTCGGCTATGAACCCATCTGGACCTGGGCTGTTTTTGTGTGGTAGGCTCTTAATTGCTGCCTCAACTTCAGACCTTGTTATTGGTCTATTCATAGTTTCGGCTTCCTCCTTTTTTAGGCTTGGGAGGACACAGGTGTCCAGGAATTTATCCATTTCTTCCAGGTTTACTAGTTTATGTGCATAGAGTTGTTTGTAACATTCTCTGATGATGGATTGAATTTCTGCGGAATCTGTGGTGATTTCCCCTTTATCGTTTTTTATTGCATCTATTTGGTTGTTCTCTATTTTCTTTTTTATCAGTCTGGCTAGTGGTCTGACTATTTTGTTGATCTTTTCAAAAATCCAGCTCTTGGATTTATTGATTTTTTGAAGGGTTGTTCGTGTCTCTATCTCCTTCAGTTCTGCTCTGATCTTAGTTATTTCTTGTCTTCTGCTGGTTTTGAGTTTTTTTGATCTTGCTCTTCTAGCTCTTCAATTTTGATGATAAGGTGTCAATTTTGGATCTCTCCACTCTTCTCATACGGGCACTTATTGCTATATATTGTCCTCTAGATACTGCTTTAAATGTGTCCCAGAGATTCTGGTATGTTGTGACTTCATTCTCGTTGGTTTTGAAGAACTTCTTTATTTCTGCCTTCATTTCATTGTTTATCCAATCAACATTCAAGAGCCAGTTGTTCAGTTTCCATGAAGCTGTGCAGTTCTGAGTTAATTTCTGAATTCTGAGTTCTAACTTGATTGCACTATGGTCTGAGAGACTGTTTGTTATTATGTCAGTTGTTTTGCATTTGCTGAGGAGTGCTTTACTTCCAATTATGTGGTCAATTTTGGAGTAGGTGTGATGTTATACTGAGAAGAATGTATATTCTGTGGATTTGGGGTGGAGAGTTCTGTAAATGTCTATCAGGTTTGCTTGTTCTAGGTCTCAGTTCTAGCCCTGGATATCCTTGTTAATTTTCTGTCTGGTTGATCTGTCTAATATTGACAGTGGAGTGTTAAAGTCTCCCACTATTATTGTGCGGGAGTCTAAGTCTTTTTGTAAGTCGTTAAGAACTTGCCTTATATATCTGCGTGCTCCTGCATTGGGTCCATATATATTTAGGATTGTTAGCTCTTCCTGTTGTATCAATCCTTTTACCATTATATAATGTCCTTCTTTGTCTCTCTTGATCTTTGTTGCTTTAAAGTCTATTTTATCAAAGATGAGAACTGCGACTCCTGCTTTTTTTGCTCTCCATTTGCTTGGTAAATCTTCCTCCATCCCTTTATTTTGAGCCTTTGTGTATCCTTGCATGTGAGATGGGTTTCCTGGATACAGCACACTGATGGGTTTTGGCTTTTTATCCAATTTGCCAGTCTGTGTCTTTTAATTGGTGCATTTAGCCCATTTACATTTAGGGTTAATATTGTTATGTGTGAATTTGATACTGCCTTTTTGATGCTAGCTGGCTGTTTTGCCCATTAGTTGATGCAGATTCTTCATTTTGTTGATGCTCTTTAGCATTTGGCATGTTTTTAGAATGGCTGGTACTGGTTGTTCCTTTCTATGTGTAGTGCCTCTTTCAGGAGCTCTTGTAAAGCAGGCCTGGTGGTGACAAAATCTCTGAGTACTTGCTTGTTTGCAAAGGATTTTAGTTTTCCTTCACTATGAAGCTCAGTTTGGTTGGATATGAAATTCTGGGTTGAAAGTTCTTTTCTTTGAGGATGTTAAATATTGGCCCCCACTCTCTTCTGGCTTATAGCGTTTCTGCCGTGAGATCTGCTGTGAGTCTGATGGGCTTCCCTTTGTGGGTGACCCAACCTTTCTCTCTGGCTGCCCTTAGCATTTTCTTTTTCATTTCAACTCTAGTGAATCTGACAATTATGTGCCTTGGGGTTGCTCTTCTTGCAGAATATCTTTGTGGTGTTCTCTGTATTTCCTGGACTTGGATATTGGCCTGCCTTGCTAGGTTAGAGAAATTTTCCTGGATAATGTCCTGAAGAGTATTTTCCAGCTTGGATTCATTCTCTTCGTCACATTCTGGTACACCTATCAAACGTAGATTACGTCTTTTCACATAGTCCCAGATTTCTTGGAGACTCTGTTCATTCCTTTTTGAGCTTTTTTCTCTAACCTTGGTTTCTCATTTTATTTCATTGAGTTGATCTTCAACTTCTGATATCCTTTCTTCTGCTTGGTCAATTTGGCTGTTGAAACTTGTGCATGGTTCGCAAAGTTCTCGTGTTGTGTTTTTCAGCTCCTTCAATTCATTCATATTCCTCTCTAAGTTGTCCATTCTTGTTATCATTTCCTCGAATCTTTTTTCAAATCTTTTTTCAAGGTTCTTAGTTTCTTTGCATTGATTTAGAACATGTTCTTTAAGCTCACGGAAGTTTCTCATTACCCACCTTCAGAAGTCTGATTCCGTCATTTCATCACACTCATTCTCTGTCCAGCTTTGTTCCCTTGCTGGTGAGGAGTTTTGGTCTTTTGTAGGAGGCAAGGTGTTCTGGTTTCGGGTGTTTTCCTCCTTTTTGCACTGGTTTCTTCCCATCTTTGTGGATTTATCCACCTGTCGTCTGGGTAGTTGCTGATTTTTCAATTGGGTCTCTGAGTGGACGCCCAGATTGTTGATGATGAAGTATTTCTGTTTCTTAGTTTTCCTTCTAACAGTCTAGCCCCTCTGCTGTAAGACTGCTGAGGTCCACTCCAGGCCCTGCTTGCCTGGGGTATACCTGTAGCAGCTGCGGAACAGTGAGGGATGCTACCAGTTTCTTCTTCTGCTATCTTTGTGCCAGAATGATGCCCGCCAAATGTAAGTCTGATCAGTCCTTTTTAAGGTGACTCTTTGGGTATATGGGGGTCAGGGAGCTGCTTGAGGAAATGGTCTTTACTTTATTGGAGCTCAAGTGCTGAGCTGTGAGCTCCATTGTTCATTCCAGACTGCTAGGCAGGTCCATTTAATTCTGCTGCAGCAGAACTCATAAAACCCCTTTTTTCCCTCAGATGCTCTGTCTTGGGGAGTTAGGGCTTTATTTATGAGTATCTGTTGCACTGTCCTGCCCAACTAGGAGGCAGTTTAGTCACTATTTTCCTGCCAAGGCTCCACCCTGCTGCCATGGGGTCCGCCCTGTTGCCATGGGTTCCACCCTGTTGCCATGGGCTCCGCCCTGCTGCCGTAGGCTCCGCCCTGCTGCCGAGTGTAATTCCCTGTAGTCCTGCTTATATGGGTGTGGTTAGGACTGCTGTAGTGACCCCGCCTCTGTATTGGCAGAGTCTCTCTGTTATGGTGGGTTGCCTCAGCAACAGCAGGCTGCATCAGCAATGGGAGAGTACCTCAGTAGGGGCGGAATGTCTCAGTAATGGCAGACACCCCTCCCCCACTGAGCTGCACCGTCCTGGGTTCAGCTGTGCCCGCCGTGAAATTCTCAATCCCGAGCATTTCGAATTGCCGTTTTGTTTGTCCCTATCGGGGTGGGACCCACCGAGCCTGATCATTTGGCTCCCTGCCTCAGAGCCCTTTTGTTTTTTTTAAGTTGAACAGTTGACTCTCTCCCAGGTGTTTCAGTCGCCTGCCTCTGTGCCTTCACTGAGAGCTGCAATCCTGAGTTGCTTCTACAGAGCCATCTTCCCCCGATCCCCCTTATTTTTGAACTTCAAAAAGCTAGAGAACAAAAACATTTCAAAAATATGTTACTCCTTTTAAATAATTCCAAAAGAATAGCACAATTTGTGATACAAATTGGAGGCACAGCAGCTTCCAGTATGTCCAAAAATATAACTACTTCAAAGAATTACCAAGAGAAAATGGAAAGCATTCACTTCAAAGATCTAAACAGGAGCTCAGGTGAACATTCCATGTCATGGCCCAGATATACTTCCAAGTATATTAAATTCCAAATATTTTAGGATAAGAGAATGGAAAAATGAAAATCATAATCTCTATGTTCATCTAGAAAATATCCATCCCTACGTGAGTAATGTTGAATATCAGGTGAAAGACAAATACAAGTATGTCACCATATATTACTTACAAACACCATCAATATAATCCTCCCTGAGGTCTGCATCGGTCAATACCCAGAGTCCACATTCCTAAAAAGAATAATTTAAATTTTCTTTTAAAACACAAGTTTATGTGCTTTCTAAATTATCACAGCAGTCTCCCACTCTCTTGACTCACTTTTGCTCATTTTTGAGAGTGTCGGTAAACACATGCACATACATTCAATCTCACTCAAACACACACACACACACTCATGCATAAAGAGCCATTTCAAAGTCAAGTAAATATATATGAAATATATTTATATGGCAATATACGCACATAAATAAAAATATTATTTGTTTAATGTCAATTCCATTAACTTTTCTAATGGTGAATTGTTCTGTTTGCTTTTAAAACTGGAAAGATGATTATCTTTCCATTTCAAATTACACTTACATAAGACTGCACTTCAGTGACACATTTAATAAAAGGTTAATATCTCAAAATGATCACTAATTCTGAAAGTCTGCAATAGTAAAAAATAATAATATCTTTTCACTATAGCAAATAAAACATACCTGAAAGACTGCAAAAGAATTCATGAACATGCCTAAATAATATCCTGTGTTATAAAGTTCCAACTCATGGACCACCTAAGGAGAAGATAAAACATACAGAATGAATGCATTCATAGCAACCTTCCACAACACTTCTTACAAGTAACTTAGATAACTTAGCCTTCATGTTTATCAACTTTGAAAATGACACAAATTGAAGAGCAATGAATATGTAATTGCTTTGTTCATCATTCAGTCAGCCAAAATTGCATTTCTTATTTACCCTTACTTTTACTCTTTTCAGCAATCCAGAGTTCCTAAGAAGTCTGGACTTCAGTTCTGCCATGGAGAACTTACATTTACTGTTTGACAAGACCAACCGGCTGAGGTCAGCATTAAAAATGCTTTCGGCAAAAACAGGTTAACTTTGTTGAAGGTTAATAGAAATTCTGCCAGGCGCGGGGGCTCAAGCCTATAATCCCAGCACTTTGGGAGGCCGAGGCGGGTGGATCACGAGGTCAAGAGATCGAGACCATCCTGGTCAGCATGGTGAAACCCCGTCTCTACTAAAAATACAAAAAATTAGCTGGGCATGGTGGCGCGTGCCTGTAATCCCAGCTACTCAGGAGGCTGAGGCAGGAGAATTGCCTGATCCCAGGAGGCGGAGGTTGCGGTGAGCCGAGATCGTGCCATTGCACTCCAGCCTGGGTAACAAGAGCGAAACGCTGCCTCAAAAAAAAAAAAAAAAAGAAATTCTGCAAAATGTCAGTGACCTAACTTTTTTTAAAAATCTGAAGAAGCAATTTATAAAAGTAGAAACATAAGTTATTAATAAGCAGAAAAATATTCAGCCTCACTGACAGTCAAAGCAATGCAAATGACAACATCCATGAGATACAGTTTTTCCAAAAATGAGATATTTGCATGTACCCCATTAGCAATGCTTTGTTTTAAAGAACAGTACTCATTGCTAGCAAAAGTGGGTAAAAACAGGCTAAAAGAATGAGTAAAACTGGCAGCTCCACAAAAAATTAAACAGAACCAGAATATAACCCAGTAATTCCACTCCTAGGCATATACCCAAAAGAACTGAAAACAATAACTCCAAGAGATACTTGTATGCCACTGCTCATTGCATCATTAGTAACAACAGCTGAAAAAGGTGGAAACAACCAGTGATCATCAACAGAAAAACTGATAAACAAAATGTGGTTTATATACACAATACAATACTATTCAGCCATAAAAAGAAATGAAGTTTTGATATACACTACAATATGTAAGAACCTTGAAAACACTGTGCAAAGTGAAATAAGCCAGACACAAAAGGGCAAATATTATATAATTTTATTTATGTGAAATATCTAGAATAGGAAAATTCATAAAGACAGAAGTAGACTAGAAGTTGCCAAGGGCTGGGGGGAGGGGGAAATGAGCAGCTATTGTTTAATGATTACAGAGTCTGTCTGGAGCCATGAACATGTTTTAGAAATATTGGTGATGGTCACACATCATTTTGAAGTAATTAATGTCACTGAATTAAATACTTAAAATGGTAAAAACAGCAAATTTTATTTCATTTATATTTAACTACAATAAAAAAATTAAAGTATTACACCTTTTCCGGTAATGATTTTGATACTTCTCCCTAATTTACATTAGCATTAACCAGACAAATTAAGACAAAGTCGGAATTAAAAATCACATAAAAAAACTAAGTACAAGTTGAAAAAACACATTCTAACATAAAATTAAACACCTGCAACCACTATTTCTGCAATGCTAACAACAACCACAGCTACATCTACAGTAAGCAACAGGAACAGGCACCAATAAGAACACAATCAGAAAAAAATTTCATAATATCTCAACAAGCTGGCAAGACAATGGAGCCAGAGCCAGGCATAATGAAGAGAAAACGCTTCAGCGCCATGACTCTAACTCTCTCACAAAACACAAATACAGGAAGATTTGCTTCTGTTCTTGCTCAGACACCAATTCATAGAACTATTCAAGAAGCAGCATTTAAACAGTGGTTATCAGCACAAGACAAGGATGCCCTCTCTCCACGCTCCTATTCAATACAGTGCTAGAAGTTCAGGCCAAGGCAATCAGGCAAAAGAAAGAAATGAAGGGCATCCAAATAGGAAGAGAGGAAGTCAAACTATTCCTGTTTGCAGATGACATAATTCTATTTCTAGAAAATCCCACAGTTTCAGCCCAAAAGTTTCTTAAACTGACTAAACAACTTCAGCAAAGCCTCAAGATACAAAATTGATGTGCAAAAATCACTAACATTCCTATACACCAACAACATGCAAACAGAGAGCCAAATCAGAAATAAGCTCCCATTCACAACTGCCAGGAAAAGAATAAAACACTTAGGAATGCAGCTAACTAGGAAGGTAAAAGATCTCTACAAGGGGAACTATAAACCACTGCTCAAAGAAATCAGAGATGAACAAACCAATGGAAAAACATCCCATGCTCATGAATAGGAAGAACAAATATTGTTAAAATGTCCATACTGTCCAAAGCAATTTATACATTCAATGCTATTCCTGTTAAACTACTACATTCTTTTCAGAACTAGAGAAAACTATTTTAAAATTCATATGGAAGCAAAAAAGAGCTTGTATAGTCAAAACAATTCTAAGCAAAAAGAACAAAGCTAGGGCCATCATGCTACCAGAGTTCAAACTGTACTACAAGGCTACAGTAACCAAAACAGCATGGTATTTGTACAAAAACAGACACATAGACCAATGGAACAGAATAGAGAACCCAGAAATAAGAATGCACATCTACAACAACAAACCTGACAAAAACAAGCAATGGGTAAGGATTCCCTTTTCAATAAACGGTACTGGGAAAGCTGCGTAGCCATAGGCAGAAGATTGAAACTGGACCCCTTCCTTATACCTTATACAAAAATTAACTCGAGGTGGATTAAAAACTTACATGTAAAGCCCAAAACTATAAAAACCCTGGAAGACAACCTGGCAATACCATTCAGGTTATAGGCGCAGGCAAAGATTTCATGACAAAGATGTCAAAAACAATTACAACAAAAGCAAAAATTGACAAATGGGATCAAATTAAATGAAAGAGCTTCTGCACAGTGAAAGAAACTATCAACAGAGTAAAAACAACCTAAGGAATGGGAAAAAATTTTTGCAAACTATGCATCTGACAAAGGTCTAATATCCAGTATCTATAAGGAACTTAAACAAATTTACAAGAAAAAAAAAAGTGGGCAAAGGATATGAACAGGCACTTTTCAAAAGAAGTCATACATGTGGCCTACAATCATAGGAGAAAAAGTGCAACATCACTGACCATTAGAGAAATGCAAATCAAAACCACAATGAGGCCAAGCACAGTGGCTCACACCTGTAATCCCAGCACTTTGGGAGGCCAAAGCAAGAGGATCACCTGAGGTCAGGTGTTTGAGACCAGCCTGGCCAACATGGTGAAACCCTGTCTCTATTAAAATACAAAAATCAGCTGGGCATGATGGCTCACACCAGTAATCCCAGCTACTCAGGAGGCTGAGCCAGGAGAATCACTTGAACCCAGGAGACGGAGGTTGCAGTAAGCCGAGATCAAGTCACTGCACTCCAGCAGCCTGGGTGACAGAGCGAGACTCTGTCTAAAAAAAAAACAACTGAATGAGATATGTGTCTCACACCAGTCAGAATGGATGGCTATCATTTAAAAGTCAAAAAATAACAGATGCTGGTGAGGTTGTGGAGAAAAAGGAACTCTTATACACTGCTGGTAGGAGTGTTAATTAATTCAGCCATTGTACAAGACAATGCGGCAATTCCTCAAAGGCCTAAAGACAGAAATACCAGTTGACCCAGCAATCCCACTATTGGGTATATATCCAAAGGAATAGAAATCATTCTATTATAAAGACATATGTATGCATATGTTCACTGCAGCACTATTCACAATAGCAAAGACATGGACTCAACCTAAATGCCCATCAATGATAGACTGGATTTAAAAAATGTGGTACATATGCACCATGGAATACTACACAGCCATAAAGAAGAAGATCATTTCCTTTGCAGGTACATGGATGGAGTTGGAGGCCATTATCCTTAGCAAACTAATGCAGGAACAGAAAACCAAACACCATGTTTTCACTTATAAGTGGGAGTTAAATGATGAGAACACATGGACACATAGAGAGGAACAATACCCTGTGAGACCTGTCAGAGGGTGGAGGGTGGGAAGAGGGAGAGGATCAGGAAACATAACAATTGGATACTATAAAAAACCATCATGACACAAGTTTACCTATGTAACAAATCTGCACATGTACCCCAAACTTAAACGTTTAAATAAACAAATAAACAAATGATAGTTACAGAGATGAGGGGGGAAGGAAGAAGGAAATGAGAAGACGGAGATCAAAGGACAAAAAAAAGCAGATATCTAGGATGAAAAAATGCAGCGATATAATCTATAACATGAGAGATACAGTTAATAGAACTGTATGATATTTGGAGCTTTCGGTAAATAGATTTTAACTGCTTTTGTCACAAAAATGTAGATATGCGAAATGATAAACATGTAAATTTGTTCCACTACAGTAACCATTATACTGCCTATATGTATTCCATAGCATCATGTTGCAAACCTCAAATATACACAGTAGAATTTATTTTTAAAAAAGGAAAAAAGAAAAAGCAGCATCTAACTCATAAAGAAACCTTCCTGTTCTCTGTGGCTCAATAAACAAAGCATTGTCAAAGCTGCAGCATAGGCTACCCACAAGAAGGCTAACCTCTAAAAATTATTCCTGGAAGATCCAATGTACTTAAATTATTCCAAGGCATTCAAGAGGCTATTGACAACACATATAAATTTAACAAGAAGTCAAAACAGTCTATTATCACAGGCTCCTGACTCCCACCTCCAGAACCAACTGGAAAAACAATAAAAGCAAGCAGGAAACTTCAATGTACACAATGAGAAAACCCCAGGAAGAGTAGCGGACATCTTGAATTGGTCTTGGGAGAAAGTGGGTGGCTTCAGCCTAAGGCAGAAGGCAGCTAGACGCAGCAGTAGACACAGCAGTCAGAAAACAGGCTAGAGGAGAGGTATGCGAAATGATAGCTCTGCAAAAATTTTTAAATTCTTTAAATTTTTTAATTTTGCCCTTGTTTCCCTGCAGGGGGTAGCCTCAGGACACACAATCGTGGCAACTTCACTGCCAAAATCAATAGCAGTAGCAGCTCAGACTGCCTGTGCAAGTATCCAAAAGATAATACCAGATCAGCACCTCTGCCCTTCTAGTGTGGGAAAGTGAGGAAAACATGCAGACAGACCCAAGTCCCTCAAGCATTCACTCTTCCTTTCCTCCTCCTCCAAACGCTCAGGGCTACTGAATTATAACCTCAGGAGACTTTCCCTTACTGGTGCTCCTTCCACAAGGGTTTAAGAGTGAAACACTGAATAGAGGCCGGCAGCAGAAAGGATCAAGAGTAATTCTCTAGTTCATGAGGCTAGACCTCTCCCCTCAGAAGAGATTCACAGGACTTACACAGATTGGAACCTGAAGCTCAGCCTTCCCCAATAGATATTATCAGAGGAGCTGCCAAATCAATTAGACTTCCAAAGAGTATAACTACTGTAAAAGTAAGACATCCAACTAGACAACATGTAGCATGTGACACAAAATTACTGAAAAGGTCAATTCAATAATTTAAAATATGCATACTAAATATATACAAGAAGATAAGGGGAAATATTAGCATATAAAATGAAAACAAGACACAAAGGAAAATAATAGATATTAAAAACATAATAGCTGACATAAAAGACACAGTATAAGAGATCAAAGTAGGACAAATACAACCAATGAATGATCACTAAGCTGAAAGAGTCCATTGAGGAACTCTCCCAGAGAAGAAAGAAGGTGCCTACACTAGAAGGGCAGAGGTGCTCACCTGAGAAGATGGAAGTAAAAGTGCCAATTTCTGAATGACAAGTGTCCCAGAAATAGAGAAAAAAATTGGGGAGAAAGAAATAATCAACACAGATTTCACAATTTAAAAAATGAAAGAACAGCATAGATTGAAAGGGTTATCTATGATAACACAGAGCTAAAATCTGTACACAATCAGGATGATCTGGCCAGGTTACAAGGAGGAGACAGAGACCAGGAGGATACAGTAGCATACCAGAAGATTCAAATATTGATAACCTTTTGAAATCAGCAAGAATAAATTAACATGGGTACAGCTTGTGAGTACCTAACAGAGTAACAAAAATAGAAAGCATAACTTCTAAATCAGCAAAACAAATTTAATGTAGTCCAAAAAAAGTCTAAAATTTAAAATATGAAAAATGCAAATAAAAGTTCCTATTAGAACAAGAATTACCATACTTATAGGTGGATTCAATAAAAACTTATTAAAAGATATTGACTATTATATTAGATTGAAAAACAAAAGCAAAATATAATAATACGCTATTTAAAAGATACACTTAAAAATTTACAGAAGGTTTAAAATAAGAAGATGGAAAAATACACCAAGAAAATATGAACCAAAAGAAATCTGGGAAAGCAATCTTAATATTTGAGAACATTTAATGTGAAAATACATATATATAACATGTATATACTATATATTAACATAAATAGAGACAGAGAGCAGCACATCAGAAAGGGTGTGTATGTATGTGTATGTATACACATACGTGTACACACATATAAACATACACATATGTAGGGAAGAAAAAATTAAATAATATATTTACCAAGATATTTAGAAAGCTAAATACTTTTTAAATACTACTGATTTAACTGAATATAATAGCATTAACTGTATATAATAATATTAACTGAATATAATAGTGTTCAGTTAAATCAAATGCAAGATCTATAGACTTCTAAAAATAATGTGAACTCAGGAAAAGTCAGAGAAAAAAAATGACCAATTGGTTGTAAAAAAAAGTTTTCAAAAAAAAAAGAAAAGATAACAAAATAGTTGTATAGACTGAAGAAAATGTACAATTTCACAAGCAAATTAAATTTTACAATATAATGACCAAATCAACCTAACTATATATAATTTTCTTTCTGATGTATTGTTAATCACTGTACTGAATCCATTAATAGACATAAATTGTACAATTCAGATTACAACTGACAATGGTACACAAGGATATATCAAGAACATATAAAAAAAAAACCAAATGACTCATGAATATGTAATTCATTTATACAATGCTAGATGTACATATACTTCTTGGTTCGCACGTTTTCTGCAGAATAACATGATTTCACCACCTCAGTATACTGCAAACTCCTGATTCAATGGGAACTGTAATTATTTATAACCACTGCATATAACCAAAATAGAAAACACTTCAAAAATTATCTAAAGCTCTCTTATCCAATGTAACCCAGAATTATGCAAGCCAATTTCCTAGTGTCTTGAATTTCTTGAGTGTCTTAAAATATAGTATGAAAATGAAGGAAAACCGTAGGTGGCATTTTTTTTACATAGATTTATGGAGTACAATGCGATAGACTGATATCGGTATATACTGTGCAATGATTAAATTAAGCTAATTAACATATCTATCACCTTGCATACTATATACTGATTATTTTCTGTAATGAGAACATTAAAATCTACTCTCTTAGCAATTTTCAAGTATGTATTACATCATCATTAACTACAGCCACCATGTTGTACCATAGACCTCCAGAACTTATTCTTCCCATCTAACTTTAGGTGGTATTTCTCATAAAAGACAGACAGGACACTTAGCCACATAAGCTTCTCTCCAACATAACCATTACAATACAGATTATTTTTTTATTTGGAAGCTTTACTAATTATTGACTTGCACATGCAAAAGAACTAATGAAATTTTCTTTAAATATTTAAAGTAATACAATAAAGTTTCCTTTTTCTCTTGTAATACACATTTTCATAATTTAAAAAGTAGCTAAACTCACATTTTCCATTGTAATATCATTAGAGGCATTCATTAGATTCACACTTTTGTCAACAGCTAAAATCCCAACTATGGAGTCAGGCTGTGTCACAGAGATCCTAAGCGAGACTTTCTCAGATGGTTCAGCCTGCGCATTACTCCAATATAGCTTTATCTAAAAAGGAGAGAAAGCAGGATTAACTTATTTCACTTTTTTAAAGTATATTCTTGACAATAGCAGATCAGTGGCTTAAAATATAGCAGATTCTACATTTGCCTTGGCCCAGGGATAATTCTAAAACCATACATAACCTTCTCTAGGGAAAGGAATAAAAAACTACTCCTACAGTGTTTGCAAGTTATAAAACTTCTCACAGTGGTATAAATCTGAATTATTCTTCAATTCTGTATATTTTTTCTTCCCTTTCTCTATCTCCCACCCCTCAGATCCCAACCAGTGCTGAGTAGAAGACAGCACTGTCCAACATACCTGAGGAAGGCCAGTATCCAAAAGGAAAAACACAGAAACTGCAGATGCCTACATGTTGGTGATGTGAACTTAGGAGTGAATTCAACAAGAGCTCCCAGGGGAATCACAGAGCCACCTGGACTGCGGGTGAGGGGAGGCCTTTCCAAGGAAGGGGGTGGTTAGAGCAAATACTAATCAGGACCCCATGCTCTGTGTCTCCATAGCCCTGTGTCTCCATGGGCCTCTGAACTTCCTTGCCATTACCCTCATGAAAGCATGGTCCTGGACCTACTAATACTTTATAAAGAGTATCCGTCATCCCATGACTGCTGAATCAAATGTGATGAGACCCCTTCCTACTGGGAATTGTCTTTCTTTTTTTATTTTTTATTTTTTTCTGGGCAATATGGCAAAACCTTGTCTCTACCAAAAATATAAAAATTAGCCAGTCTCATGACCTACTCTCAAAAAATAAATAAATAAATAAATAAATTTTTTTAAGTACAGATCACTACTGTTACTTCTCAAATACTTTAATAAAGGCAAAAGAAATGGAAGAACCATACTCTGCCTATCACTATTTAAAGCAATAATTTTTTACATAAGAGACTGAGAAGGCAGCAGTTGTTAGTGACAGCAATGGCTCATTCTGATATACGTGGGGTGACTCAATCAGGTTTCTTCAGAGCTGAGATCCAAAGGGATTTCCTACTCAAGCTGGTCACTTGAGGTTATAAAAGGCACTGGTGCACTTGAAAACCATACTCCACACAGATCCTCACATGCAAGGTAATCAAGCTTATTGAAAAGTTGCCCTGGACTAGTTTCCAGCTAATTAAATAGACAGTGAAAGTCCAGCTGTGCTTCTATATATTATCCTAGATGGACTACCTCCCTCCCACACCCTTTATATCACTGCAATATCAACACCACATCAACACTATGTTACTCCTGGAATTTCATCCCTGAGCAACATTTATTCAACCATTTGAAAAATTCTGAAATGGCTTCATGATCTGAGTTAAAATCTTAAAGACCAGAACCATATCTTACAAATAGACTACCAATACCCAATAACTCCACATGTGAAAATATATATGTAGTGCTAAATATTAAAATGTTTAACCATAGTTCTAGACATGGAATAATAAAAATGTCTAACCAATTTGGTTTAATGATACTTTTCTAAAGAAATATTACATTTCTCAGACTTCACTAATATAAAGTTTTCTTTTAAACATCATTACCTTAAATCTTACCTTATTTTTAAAAATAAGTTGAACAGGAATTTTTAGAACATCATTTATAATTTCCCCATCATCTTCAATATAATACACAATTATACAGGCTTTTGGAGTCCAAGAATTTTCTGGTGTTAAAGAGAAGATTGTTGAATTTTGTTTGCCTACAGCCACCAACTGTCCCCTGGATACTACCTGAAAAGAATAGTAGATAGGTTTGATTTATTGCTAACCCTAGTAAGATCTCAACTGAAGCTACATTAATCATAATTGTATGCATACACACAAATTCTTGACTTAAGTCAGCTTCAGAGTCTTTTTGAATGCAGGAAAACCTCTCTGACCAACACAGAGAGCATACACTGAGAAACAGAAAAGTATAAGATTAAAGTAATATTGATTGGAGCAACAGTAGCTTCATAGTTAAGAATCTAATTTTGATTGGAAGAAATACAGGGCACTATTGGGAAAGTTGGATTAGCGAAATTACATGGTCATCGATAGTACTTCTTATTTTCTTTTTTGTTTTTCTTATATTTCATAATTTTCTACAATAAATATGTATTGCTTATCAAATAGAAATTTAAAATTTAAACATATTTAATTATCTATTTTAAATAGGAAATTCAAATATAGGTGAAGAAATAAAAAACATTTTTTATGTGACTGCAATATAAAAAGAGAAGCAAAAAGGTAAGAGGCTGAATTATAAAAATTAGTAAGTTTAATGTGGATATAAAGTAGACATCATTTAAGATGATTCTCAACCTAAATGCCCATCAAAGGTAGACTGGATAAAGAAAATGTGGTACATATAGATGATGGAATACTATACAACTATAAAAAAGAATAAGATCATGTCCTCTGCAGGAACATGGATGAAGCTGGAGGACATTATCCTTAGCAAATTAAGTCAAGAACACAAAACCATATACCGCATGTTCTCACTTATAAGTGGGAGCTAAATGGTGAGAACACATGGACACACAGAGGGGAACAACAGACACTGGGGCCTATGGAAGGGTAGAGGTTAAGAGGGAGAGGATCAGGAAAAATAACTAATGAGTACTAGGCTTAATACCTGGGTGATGAAATAATCTATACAGCAAAACCCCATGACATGAGTTTAGCTACATAACAAACCTGCACATGTACCCCTGAACTTAAAAATGAAAAAATAGATGATTCTACAGTAGATCATCAATTTAGATTCTATAAAAGATTACCATGTAGCTTAACTCCTTCAATTGCTTGTTGCCACTAACCACCAACTCGAAAGGCAATCCCACCTAGAAAAAAAAAATTTAATAAATATGTACATGTCAAAAGCAAAAGAGTCTGATTATATTGTAATTATCAAGTGAGTTGTAAGCATTACCTTTATGTTTTCATCCCTTGTTTTTAGTTGGATGTATGTCTTACTAGGAGACTTAAACAGACTATGAACTGCCATGCTACTTTTACTACCAAGAAAATAGGCCTATAACAAAAGAAAAGGGAGCTGTAAATATTCACCCTTAGTAACACCTTGAGAAAAGACGCTACCTGCTAAACAATTAGTAAAGACCAAATTAATTTTCACCTTTTCTTATGTAGGAAAAATACATTCACGACATTGGATTTTCATCATTTTATGGCTTATACTGTAAAGAAACTGATAGCTTTAAAGCACAGGAAAAAAATATATATATGTGCGCATATATATATATATATATATATATATATATATATATATATATATATATTTTCCTCTTTCATTTCAGTTCCTGCAAAAAAAAAAAAAAAAAATTTCAAATGACTGACCTCAAACCCTAGACTTGGGGTTTGAGGAACTTCTCCATCGTATCTTCACATTGCTATATTTTACTGTGCTCTTCAAAATGAACTTACAAGGAAAAGTTTAGTGTAACATTCAGCCACTGTCATCAAATTACTTTAACACTCTCCCCATTTTTTAAAATAGAAACATGTATCCACTTCCTATGCACTTTCAGATCTGACAGGTTGAGTGCCTACCACAAGATTACAACTGCAACAATGTTGCAGTGACACAATAATGGGAAACAGACAGCACCTTCAACTGTAGCTCACTGGAATCCTCCAGGATTGGAAATTCAATCCTAAAAATTCCATTTTGGGGGACAGTATAATTTATCTTCTGAACAGCTTCCATATTCTGATTTGCATTGTTAGATCTGCCCCAGTTCTCAGTATAGTTTGTCTGTGTCACTGTTATGACTACTTTATTTCTTCTTTCTTCAAGAGTCAGTTGGTTGCCATCAGCACGGGTTACCTTCACCTAATGGTCAAAACAAAACATCTTAAAAATGCAAAGGATTTAAATACAATTCCATCTGCAGTATTCTCATGAAACTGAACTCTCAAAAATTACTGGTAGCACTATAATATCCAGATTCAGTGGCCTCTCTCTGGGAGGCATCCAACATCACTGATTACTCCCTTGTTAACATTATGGGTTCCCTTACCTTCCACAGCTCCAAAACAACCCCCTGACTTCCTACCTCTCTTTCTGCATCCTCTCAGTGTCCTTTCCAGTTCCCCCTTCCTCTTTCCAAATGTGGGAATTTTGGATCTGTGTTCTCTCATCCTCCAAGGTCTCAGCAGTCCTATGGCTTAGCTTGTTATCTCTGTGATTATGCCCTAAATCCAAAATTCTTAGCCTCACCTTGCTCTGGAGCTTGTGCCCAACACCTCCAATTACCTGCAGGAAATTTCTACTTGGATATCCCAGCCACCTCGAATTCACACATGTAAAATGGCAACCCCCATCATTTTCCTAGTTTTGCTAACATCACGATTCTGCAAGACCTTACATTTCTGGATTTTCCCTCCCTCTCCCCATCCACAAAATCCAATGAACACCAAGTCCTGTCTTCTCTCTTCCATCCTCTCCACTCCCACAGCCACCACCACAAGGCTGCCCATCTGCTCACTCCTGTGCTGCAGCCTGAGCAGTCTCCCTCAAACACTACCTGAGTGCACCCTGAACTTGCCAGCCAGAGCTCACCTTCTTGTCTCACTTCTTATCTTGCTCCCCACCTCCCACTCCCATGCCCAAGCATGTAAAACCCAACTAGTCTTTTAAAAAACCATTTAGAGGGTCCTCTTCCATAAAGCATCCCATAGAAACCCCCATGCCTATCCCACAGCCAGCTCTCCCTCCCTGAACTCCCGTGGTTTCACTCATCTCATTCAGGAATTTCCATTTGCAGCCTCAATTTTTCTAATTTACCTTTTCAAACTGTCTAAATTGTTAAGATCATTGAAATCAGAAACTACCTGAAACTTTTACTGACCCATTCAGCAAGCGACCCCTTCTCTCTTTAAATCAGAGGCCAGCCAACTACTGCAGTCTGATAGGCCAATCCAGTATGGTTGTAAATGAAGTTTTACTGGAGCATATTCCACTCTTGCTTATGTGTAAATTAGCTATGGCTGCTTTCACACAACACTGGCAAAGCTGAGTATCTGTGACGAAGACCACGTGGCCACAAAGCTGAAAATATTTACTATCTAGCCCTTTGCAGAAAAAGTTTGCCAACCCCTGCTTTAAATCCCTACAGAAATTAATTAGTAACACTAATCTTAATCTACCATGAGTTATAGTTGTGTGTATGTTTTCCTGTCACCATCACAAAAACTGTGAACTCGAGGATAGGGACTGAGCCCTTCTTAGCTCCACAGCCCTGCCCAGCACCACACCTTGCTCATTGCCAAAATTCACACAATTAATGTGATAATTCAACATTATCTTAAAAAAAAAGAGAGATCTGCTGATAATTTTTTAATGTAACATCTTTGCTAGAACTAAAATCAATCATTATAAAAACAAAATTGAAATTGAAATTTTTGACTACCATCTAATTCTTTCAATTAAATAATAAAGGCTTTGGTGTAGCAATCCACATCTAACATAAATTGCTTGTAAAAAAAAAAACACACATTTTTCAAAAAAATATTTTTATTGTTGAAAAACACTTTTTTAGAAAAATTAAACAAAAGTCACGTAGAAACAAATCTACATGGCCCAAATATCTAAAGATCCCAAATATCTAAAGAAACAAAGTTATATACTTTTTGGCTTAAATTTTTAGAAAAGTATTGAAAATATTATTTCCTATTCTATTTCATTCAGCTGAACTTACTGCTATGGACTGGAAATAAATATACCAACTTACGGTGGCTGTGAAGTTGAGAGATGGCTTCAAGACAGTAGTATAATCAAAAAACTCAATAATGTAATCATGTTGCTTGAAGAACACATTAGTGCTTGCATTTCTTGAGATACCTTTTTTGGAAATTGCACAATTTAGAAAGCAAAAGTAATGTTTCACCAAAAGCTTCTATCCACCAAATCTCTCCATCTAACCTACTACCAAAAGGGTTTAAAATATCAGGGCACATAAGCCTCATTCCCATATTGGCTTTGAAACTAAGAGCATCACACGGTTCTATTATGTTCTCTGTGGATCCCTTCTAAGCACCATTGCTGCCATTCTACCACAGTGACATGTAGTAAGCAGCAAATCAAGGCCAATGAAAGAATAGCCTTTTGCTCTTTCAGGAATTGTTTAAAGCTACTGAAATAGTAACAGAAAGGTCCAAGAAACTAAACCTTATTTTCTTATTACTGTCTAGGAGCAGCTGAGATTTCAGCAATTTTAAAAAGAAGAAGGTAGCCAGCTGAAAATATAAGCCTTTCCATGTAGCTTTCAGGGGAAAAGAATAGAAATGGAGAAAAATTACAAAGAGCAATCATATGTGGTTGAAGTAGAGATTTCATAGAAAATAAGATCCCCCGTTATAAAATCATCCTGCAAGTTAGACTAACAGTCCTAACAATTTCAACATTAAATAGCATCTTTAGAAAGTCAATATGCTCCCAAATGAAAGTGCCAGTTATAATAAGAAAGATGATAAAGCAGTGTCACATAAATAGTTTTACCTTCACTTTAAAGTCTACAAACCTGTAAGTGATTCTGTTACTGTGGCTAAAATTTCTACCGGTCCAGGAGAAGATAGATCTATGTGTTCAGAAAGTCCATTTGAAAAATCCATTACATTTTTCATCTCTTCATCATTAAAAGAGAAGTTTGCCGATCCATTTATCTGTTTTGTTTAAAAGTTCAGTATTATTTTTCATTTTAGCAATTCAAACTTTAGAAATAAAACTCAGACTAAGTCACAACAATATGACAGCTCTGGTACCATTTTAATCACTATCAATCGGGTTAATTCTCACTTATTCAATGCTGGAAAGCTCTTGGTTTTCTTACACTTAACTTTTTGTTAATCCAGTATTAAATCTTATTTCTAGAAAAACTACATATATTTTTCCCCATTACAAGTTATAAAATATCTGCAAAAGTTACCTTAAATGTTTTTGTAATAATTTTCTTCTCTCCCCAAAAGGATAAAGGTAAAAATGTAAGTGTTACGTCTCCTTTCACTGGCTTCCCATATGTATACCTGAATAATTATAAACATAGTCTTTTTCACATATCAACTTGATATTGTCAGAACATAACAAAAATACTACTTTCAATAGCATACATTTTAACAATCCAACATTTTAAAAAATTACACTGGGCCAGGCGCAGTGGCTCACACCTATAATCCCAACATTTTGGGAGGCCGAGGTAGGTAGATCACAAGGTCTGGAGTTCAAGACCAGCCTGGCCAAGGTGGTGAAACCCATCTCTCCTAAAAATACAAAAATAAGCTGGGCCTGGTGGTGGGTGCCCTATATTCCCAGTTACTCGGAAGACTGAAGGAGAGAACTGCTTAAACCCAGGAGGCAGAGGCTGCAGTAAGCAGAGATCATGCCACTGCACTCCAGCTTGGGCAACAGAGTGAGACTCTGTCTCAAAAAAATTAAATAAATAAAAAACAAATGGTGATCCTTGAAATTAAGTTTCCAAAATGGGAATACTTTTAACTATGGTACCTTAAAACAGTTCTTAACACACACTCTGCCCAACCTCTGACCATCTGAAAGACTCCAGAAGAAAACCTGATCATAATTGGAAGTGACAGTTTCCTGTCCAAAGACTTTTTAAATATCATGTAAATCTTTCACTCCTAGAAATCTGGACTAGCACATTAACTGCATGTCCATGAAACTCTGCAGCTTTAGAAGATTTTCAAATTTCAGCTGAAATTGCAATCACCATGGTCTATTGCTGCATGTTCCAATATTAGCCAGGAAGGTTTATTAGACCATCGATTCTGGAGCACCAAATGTGCTCGTGACTGTCAAAAATGATTTTTTGCAGAAAAATTTAAAATAAAAATAATTTTTTAAATCCATAGTACCAAACTTGGTTTTTGTTTTGTTTTGTTTTGTGTGTGTTTTTTTGAGACAGAGTCTCACTCTGTCACCCAGGCTGGAATGCAGTGGCGTGATCTCAGCTCACTGCAGCCTCCACCTCCAGGGTTCAAGAGATTCTCCTGCCTCAGCCTCCCGAGTAGCTGAGATGATAAGTGCACACCACCAGGCCCAGCAAATTTTATGGTTTGTTTTTGTTTTTGTTTTTTTTTGAGACAGAGTCTCACTCTGTCACCCAGGCTAGAGTGCAATGGCCCAATCCTGGCTCACTGCAACCTCTGCCTCCCGGGTTCAAGTGATTCTCCTGCCTCAGACTCCTTAGTAGCTGGGATTACAGATGTCTGCCACGACACCCAGCTAATTTTTGTATTTTTAGTAGAAATGGAGTTTCACCATATTGGCCAGGCTTGTCTCAAACTTCTGACTTCAAGTGGTCCACCCACCTTGACCTCCCAAAGTGCTGGGATTATAGGCATGAGCCAGTGTGCCCAGCCCAAACATAGCTTTTTGAGTCAAACATCATTCACTTCTACTTTTCTTTCTATATACTAATTTTATCCTCTCTCATGATAGGAAAGTTTCTTCATTTGAAGATGAGGCAATACATTTTACTGCCAGAAAGCTTTTTTTAAATGCATTTCCTGGGTTGCTTCTATCTCTATTGTGAAATGTGAGCCAGAGATGGAAGTCAATTTTGCTCTGCAGTCTATAAATCATAGCAATAAACTGCTGCTTCCTGAATCCATTAACTGAACACAGAAACAGCCCCTCATCTGGATCAACTCAACTTAAAATATAGCATATTCCAAACTAAGAAGAAAAAAATAATAAAATCCACCTTCAAATGCACCATACTTCCAAACAAAAACAGTAAAAGTTAGTGGAAACCTTGGTTAGCAACCATAGCATCCAATTCACGTATCCCAGAGTCTTCGAAACCTGACTCTACTTGTATTATGCTAAAGATTAAATAAAAGCAAAATTAGAATGCCAGGATATTGTATCTTAACTGAGTTATATCACACGATAGTATATGGATCTTTAAAATCCAAATATAATTTAAAGTACTCTCAGACATAAAAATGTTTAATTTTGACTTCAATGTGAAACAGATTTAGTTTTCCAAACACCAAGCTGGCTATAATAATTGTGAAACAAAGATACAATTATTGTCCTAATAGAACACGGAAGCATTTGGGATAAGTTAATCATTCAGAAAATAAAAGCTTGACTAATTTTTAAAAAGTAAATCAGGCTGGGAGTGGTGGGGCAGGCCTGTAGTCCCAGCACCTGAGGAGACCAAGGCAGGAGGATCACGTGAGACCAGGAATACAAGACCAGCCTGGGGAAAATGACAAGACCCCATCATTATAAAGGATAAAGTTGGCCAGGCATAGTGGCTTGCACCTATAGCCCTAGATGCTTGGGAGGCTGAGGTGAGAAGATTGCTTGAGCCCAGGAGTTTGGGGATGCAGTAAGCTATGACTGCACCACTGCACTCCAGCCTGCAAGAGAGTGAGACTTCATCACCTAAAAAATAAATAAAATAAAAAGCAAATCAAAATATTCTAGGCTAGTATTATTAACAAAACAAGGAATTTTTTTCTCTGAAAGCAGCCATAGCACAAAAAAGGACAAAAAGTTTATAAAGTAATACCTTGTCTTCTGATCAGTGGTAAATGGGGAAAAAAAGAAAAAGAAAACACAAAATAAAAATCCAAAAGGAGAGGCTCTGGATAACTTTCAGAGAGCTGAAAACATGGAGTTTCAGGGAGGGCAGCGTGTACAGCTCAGAGAGGGCATGGAAGCTCCATGTTCCTTCCCACATGGCTCACCCTACATGTCTCTTCCAGCTCTCCATCTCTATCCATCATAACATCCTTTGTAATAAGCTAGTAAAGTGTTTTCCTGAGTTCTGTGAGCAGCTCCAGCAAATGAGTCAAACCCAAAGAGAAGCTAGCGGGAACTCCGATTTGCAGCCAGAGTATAGGTGACAACTATTACTTATGAGTGGCATCTGAAGTGGGGACAGTCTTGGAGCAAGTCCTCATCTATGATCTGATGCCATGTCCCAGTAGATAGTGTCAGACTTGAATTGAACTAGAGGACACCCAGCTGGTGTCCCCTGCAAAAGTGATTGATTGATTGGGTTTTTGGTGAGGAGAAATCCTTACCCACTTCTTCATGACCAGAGGTCACAGAAGTCTTCGGTGTTGATTGTTGAATGAGAAAATAAGATAAACTGACTTTCTTTTTTCCTGTATCCACAGAACTCCAAATACTAGGCTTTTGGTTTGGTATGAAGATCTTTGCTATGCTACATACAGCTTAGAGCGGAAATCTTAAGGGTCATGTTGCTTATCTATTTGTTCTTTCCTCTTTTTTTTTTTTTTTTTCCAGAAAAAGTCTCACTCTCTCACCCAGGCTGGAGTGCAATGGTACAATCTCAGCTCACCGTAACTTCCACCTCCCAGGTTCAAGCAATTCTCATGCCTCACCTTCCCGAATAGCTGGGAGTGTGCCACCAGGCCTGGCTAATTTTTGTATTTTTAGTAGAGATGGAGTTTTGCCATGTTGGCCAGGCTGGCCTCAAACTCCTGGCCTTAAGTGATCCACCCTCCTTAACCTCCCAAAGTGCTGATATTACAGGCATGAGCCACTGTGCCTGGCCTATTTTTTCTTTCAGTAGGTATATATTAGATACCTACTCCATGACTGATCCTGTAGTAGGCACCAAGGTGCAGCAGTGCACAAGACACAGAGCCACCTTCAAAGCAAACAGCAGCACAGCACTGTGTGATTAGTGTTATGAGGGGCATAAAAAGCGCTGGGGGCAAGTAGTAAGCCTTGAAATTACCTATGTAATGGCCTACTGGTCAGAAAAAAGTGTTTTGTATTTTTAGAAGCTAAAGTAAAATTTGAGAGCAGAGTTTGGGACAGTAGAGAGTGGGCTGGAGTAGAGGAAGGTGGAATGTTTCAAAACACATGAATCCAGAAAAGAGCCCTGCAAGATAAACTAAAGAATCTGAACTTCACTCTCAAGGCAATAGCCTGAAAGTTTTCACCCAAAAAGAGTGATAAAATCAAATTTGTCTTTCAGTAAGAGAAACAAGAAACTTGATACCATGCCAAGAAAAGATTGAAAGAGGTAAAGCCTGAGTCAGGGAAAACATTTAAGAAACTGCAACTGTAGCTGAGGAGGGAGAGATGATGCTGGCCTGAATCAAGGAAGTGGCTATGGAGAAAAATGGATGGATTTGAGAGAGAGTAAGGAGCTAGAATCAAAAGCCATGGATGGTGATTGGCTATGGGGATTGAGGAAATGGGGAGAGTGCAGCTGATGGGAAGCTAACCTGAAGGTGGTACAGTCTACCAAGAGAGATATAAGAGAACAATCAGGTTTGGGGAAAGATTATTTGTTTGCTTTAAAGTACCTGTGGGATCTTCTATAGGGACCTACCAAAAAAGGGAAAGAGGAGAAGGAGGAAGAAGAAAAAGGAGGAGGAGGAAGAAAGAAAGGAAGAGGAGGAGGAGGAAGAAAGGAAGGAAGAGGAGGAGGAAGAAAAAGGAGGAGGAGGAAGAAAGGAAGGAAGAGGAGGAGGAAGAAAAAGGAGGAGGAGGGGGAGAATGGAAGAAAGAAGAAGGAGAAGGAGAAAGAGGATAGAGAAGGGAGGAGGGAGGAGGAGGAAGGAGGAAGAAAGAAGAAGCAGGAGGAGGGGATGGAGAAGAAGAAGGAAGAAGAGGGAAGAAGAAGTAGAAGGAAGAGGAGGGAAATAAATAAATAAAAGCACCTGTGAGAAATGTCTAGCAGGAAGTGACATAGCAGTGTCTGAACCCCAAGAAAGAAATGTGGGGCTGGAGATGTGATATCATCAGTTATAAGCAGTAGCAGAAGCCCTAGGCATGGAGGAAAAAAAATCTGAGTAATGTATAGAGAAAGAAGAGAACCAAAGCAGGGCTCTAAGAAAGAACTTTCTTTTTCTTTACCTTTTTTTAGGGAAAAAAAAAAAGAAATTGGGTCTTTCTTTGTTGCCCAGGGTGGAGTGCAATGGCACAATCATAGCTCCTGCAGCCTCAAGTGATCTTCCTGCCTCAGCCTCATGAGTAGCTTGGACCACAGACATCCACCAGCACACTCAGCTAATTTTTTTATTTTTTTGTAGCGACAGGGTCTCACTATGTTGCCCAGGCTGGTACCAAAATCCTGGCCTCAAGTGATCCTCCCACCTCGGCCTCTCAAAGCACTGGGATTGCAGGAATGAGCCACTGCACCAGCCTTGAAACAAGAACTTTTAAAAGATGGACGTGGGGCCCAAAGTGGCTCCGGCCGGATGTCGTGGCGCTTGCGAAGGCGAGGCCAAGAGTTCAAGGCCAACCAACCTCAGCAACCTTTCAACCTCTCAATGATTGGCAAAAAAAAAAAAAAAAGATGGACAGAGGGAGTTACCTGCAAGAGTCTCAAAGGAGTAGCCAAAGAGAAAGAAGGAAAACCGGAAAGGAAATGAGAGTGGACAACAATGTCATACGCTGCAAAGAAAAAGTTGTAAAAGAAGAAAAAACTAAAAAAAAAAAACTTAAAATCTACACACAAGATTAAGCAAGATGTCTTTGTAACTATGGTGAAAGCAATTTCAATGGCATGGTGAAGGTGACAGGCTGACTGCAGGTGAATGAAGAATGAACAGAATATGAAGAAGTGGAAATGAAATTCTAACTGGCTGTGAAGACGAGGTGAGATAAAAGGCAGCAGCTGGAAGGAGGCATGGAGGTCAAGGAAGGGTTTGTTTCTTTTAATAACACAAATGATTAAACACAGAATGAAGATCCTACCAAAAACAAAAGGTTAAAGACACCAAACGGGAGAAATCAAGACACAGGTAAAAGAGGAAGCAGGATTGTGATTCTCCTGATTCAGGAGACAGTGTCCAAGGCCCAAGTGGAGGAATTAGCTTCTGAAGGAAAAAGAGATGCTGCTTTCATCATGACAGACACAGTCAGGATGATGAGGAGGGCCTACCTTTTCTGGGACACTATTTATAGAATAGCATATGCCAGTATTTATACGCCAAGTTGTATAGACTAATAAAAGATCTCCTGCTGGTCAAAGAGCTTTCTTAAATCTGTTGCAAAGTTGTAAATGATATTTTCCGTCTGATTCCACACCTTGGAGGCAAAAGCAGACTCCCTTGAAACTGTACTGGTAGGCCCTTAACTCAGGACAGCTAGGGTGAAGATGTGTTCATCATTTACTCACAGCCCTCTGAGGAGAGACGCCTCAGCCACATGGTGGCCATTCCTCTGAATCACGCAGAAGATCTGCGCCACCCTGGAATATATAAATCTACCACTGGCTCTCCTTCCCTGGTTGAACCTCAACTGATGCACATACTAATAAAAATGATAAGAATAAAACATGGCAAACACTAAAGAATGTCATGAGGCCATCACAATTGTTATGTTGTTATCAACCATTAGTGTCTCAAAGAGGCCCAACCTTGGGAACCGTGATGAAACAAGTACTCCCGCTGGGCTAGGGAGGAGGGTGTCGATAGTAAGGCTTCAGGGAAACCCATCACCCCCTAAAATTACATGTAAATTTTTCTGCAGAGCTAGCAAAGTTTAACAACCACTGCTTTAACTTAGTGTATTAAATCCCTGGCACACCTCTGAAAACCAAGAACAGAAAAAAAGATGATAGCCAGACTCAGCCCAATCCATGTGGATGCAGACTGAGCAGGTCCACACACAATGTCTGTGTGGATTTGTACCCACTAACTTTTATGAGCATTAGTCCAAGAACTCAAAATAAAACTCAGAATGCTTAACCCTCGGATAAGATCATGTACTGTATGATAATTATGGGAAATGCAGACATTTATCTATTGTCTAAACTATTAATCCATTCACGGTACCCAAATTCATATTGGAAGTTAGCTTTTACTTGAACAGGGGTGGAAATCTAACTTGATACAAATTGTAGACAAACTTTTGCCTTTATGTTACATGGGCTTCTGATAATTTTTTTTGCTGGAGTCTAAAATAGGAGTCCTCAGAACATTTTGGTCTTATGGAGATGCTTCTGCCAGGAGATTTTCTGCTGCCCATCCTTTGACATGCCATGGCCACAAACCCTTACCAGGTGAGGAATATAGTGAGAAGATGGCAGAGAGGTGAGGTCCAGCTTTTATTAGCTTTTAGAAGTAAATTCTGAAACTAAATATATTTCAGAAACCAAAGCACAGATACTGACACATCAAAAACAAAAGCTGCAAGAGACCAGTCCTTGAATTACTTGAGGGCAGTCCCTGCCTGTACTTCAGAGATCCATTAGTCTGGAACTCTGACAATGCTTTTTGCCTCAGCAAAACAAAACACTATGTGTTGTTCAAGCTAGTGAGTCAAAATCATGACAGCCACCATAGACCTGTTCCGTAAGGTGAGTTGGAAGTCTCTGTGTTCACATGATGTAATGGATAAATGTGGATTATTTACTCATTTGTTAATTGCAATAAGGCAACCAATTCTCTCCCCCAAGAGCTCAACCTCCATTATCAATGGAAAAAAATAGAATTTCAGAAAAGATAAGTTACCTCAATTCCATGTCATCCAGAAAAAAAAACCTGAGTGCTGTCTATAATGTAAATCCCTTAATAAGTCTAAGATAGACACTAGTCTATAGGAAATACTTTAGGACTGGGTCAACTTGGAAGTAAAGCAATGGATGCAGAGATCTGTCCCATGCGTAATTATATATTATAAATAGTTGTTTCCTGTTCACTAAGGTGTTTTAATAAGCAAAAATTGTCCTAATATTCTGGAGGATATAATCAGGTTTTAGTCATACAGTTTGACAATGGTTTCGAATCATATCAAAAGAAAAATGACACTTACTTTGCTGTGATGGTACCATTTAAATGCTTAGAATTCATAGAACAATATAACGGTGTCTGCAAAGCCACATCAAATTTTGGTAATACTGGAAAAGAAAAGCAACGGTAAATCTTTTAAAAAATCTACTTCATTATCATCTTCCACTGAACAAAATGAAAAATAAACGTGTTCTGAAGGAGTTGATAATTTGTATTATTTGAACATAAATTCATTAGATTCCAAATACATGTTAACACAGATTAAAAGCCCTTGTTTTACCCAAAACTAGAAATTCCTAGTTTGGTTAGATTTATATAATTAAGGTATGAGGCTGGGAGCAGTGGCTCATGCCTCCTAGCACTCTAGGAGGTTGAAGCAGGTGGATCACCTGAGCTCAGGAGTTCGAGACCAGCCTGGCCAACGTGGTGAAACCCTGTCACTACTAAACATACAAAACTTATCTGGGCATGGTGACACCCACCTGTAATCCCAGCTACTTGGGAGCCTGAGGCAGGAGAATCACTTGAACCCAGGAGGCACAGGTTGTAGTGAGCGAAGGTTGTGCCACTGCACTCTGGCCTGAGCAACAGAGTGAGACTCTATCTCAATAATAATAATAATAATTAAGGTATAAACTATTTTGTAAGTATTAATACTATAATTGATATAAAGCACTCTAACCAGAGTAAAAAATGTGTGTTTCTTTCCAGGTTATAAAATTTTTTTCTATAATTCTCTGACCAAAGAAACAGGACACTCTCATAACAAGGCACCTCACCATTCAATTAACATAAGAGAAGTATCAAAATACCCAAAGGGGCAACAATATAGGGCAGACCTTCAGCTCCCCTCAAGGCTAGTGGTCCTGAATGTGCCAAGACACTCCTAGACTCTAGACCAGTCTAGGACAGGGAGATCAAAAAAGTTATGTGAGTCAACTTGACACCCCCCAACCCCCACCACAAAGGAAATCAAAATGCCTCTTCCTCAAACATTATAGGTTGGTAATCAATTCACCTCCACTATACCTTATTCAACGACATACAACCACCCAGCATATCACCACAATGGGATATATAGATAGCCTATAAAAATGTTGGTCCCCTGTGATTTATTCTTCTATATCACAGCTGTCAAAAAGAAATAAAATGTGAGCCATGTGTGCAATTTTTTTTCATTTCTAGTACCCAAATTTTAAAAGTAAAAAAAACCAGGTGAAATTAATTTCTATATTTTATTTAATCCCATATATCTAAAATATTATTAATTCAACAAATAATCAAAATAACAAATGGTAATTAGCAAACTATTTTTATTTCTTTTTTCTTATACTAAGTCTTTAACATCTGGTGTCTCCATTTGGACTAGCCACATTTGAAGTGCTCAACAGCCACACATGGCAAGTGGCCCCTATACTGGGAAGCACAGTTACAGGTTAGAGTTCAGTAAACTATGACCAGCATGAACTAAGAACATTTTTACAATTTTTAACTAGTTGGAAAAAAATCAAAAGAAGAACAATATTCATGACATATGAAAATTATATGAAATTCAAATTTTCATGTCCATAAAATAAGGTTTATTGCAGCACAGAAACATTCATATACATACTATCTTTGGCTGCTGCCATGCTACCAAGGCAAAGCTGAGTAGTAATGACAGAGACATATGGCCCACAGAGCCAGAGGTACCACTACCTGGATATTATCATTTCTACTGCCTAAATAAAACCCAATCTCAAAAAGAAGCTCAAATCAAATGAAAAACTGCATGTGTAACCTCAAAATAACTATTCAAAGTATAGCTAATACTAAGATCCTATGCTTTCACTCTCATCTCTCCATTCCTCTCCATTCACCAAGAAAATAGGTGAGTCCCATGTTTTTATCTATGGGTTTCTAACTGTGATATTTAAGTATGGCAACTGCAAGAAGAGGATTTACCCAAGTTCAACAGACTGTCTTTACAAAAGCCAAGCAAATGAAAACTGTGGAAGATAATTTAAGTATTTTTAAGCACAACATTTTAAATATTTTATGATTACGACAAAGTAGAAAAATAGATTGTGTTGTGCATAAGAAAAAGACTAGCATAACATAACTATAGGTGATATTTTTTGACTTTTTTCTATATAACGAGATTTTAGAATTTTTACAAAAGAAAAAAATGTTTAAGCCTATAAAAAACACCAGAATTTTAACTCCATTGGGATTTTTACTTCAAATAACACATCTCTTAAACATATCTATAATCTCTCCAGAAAGTAACAAATGTTTTTTTCCTCCAAAATAAATTGAGAAACTCTTACCATATTCTGAAACCTGAAATGATTGATAATATGTCTGGTCCTATTGGGCAGGGGAAAAAAAGACAAGAAAATATATGAGTTCTTATTTATTTTTCTTGCTTGCTTACTTGGAAAAAATGATTTAGAAAATTAATTTTGAAATTACATTTATAATGATGCAATGAACAAACCTGTTTATTTTCATTTAGGGAAGTGTATTTGTGGTCAACTGCAACAGGAAGCCTGTAAAATTTCATGACTTTTTCTTGCCAACTCGTTAGCGTAGAAAGGTGACCTATCTCTATAACTCACTGCAGGTCATTTAAACAAACTGCTTAATCTGACTTCCATCATTTGTGAAATAAGGACCAGATTAAAGTAGATAATTCAGGAATTTAAGAAGCAAGGATAACACAGGTCAAACTAACAAATAACTTCAGATTTGTTCTGGATATCATTATCAAAAAATAACGGAGAAAATGAAGTCACACATAACTCAAATACTTATAAATAATTAAGGATACAAAATCTTCATAGAGCAACATCCTTCACCTTTCCAATTCCTTGAATTATTTTTTACTGTAATCCTTAAATCAATACATCCTGTGTGGTTATAATAAATACTGTTAATTATTTCCTTTTTGACAATCAACAAGAAAACATGGGCTATTATTCTATCTTTATCTAACTCTTCATATTTCTTCTTTTTTTGTTTATTTTTTTTTGGGACAGGGTATCACTTTGTCACCCAGGCTGGAGTGCAGTGGCATAAACACAGCTCACTGCAGCCTCAACCTCCTGGCCTCAAGCAATTCTCCTGCCTCAGGCCACCAACTCTCTGGGACTACAGGCGTGAGCCACCATGCCTGGCTAATTTTTTGTTTGTTTTGTATTTTTACTAGAGACGAGGTTTTGCCATGTTTGCCATGTCTTTTTTCCCCAGGCTGGTCTCAAACTCCTGAGTGTAAGCTATCTGCCCACCTCGGCCTCCCAAAGTTCTAGGATTACAGGCGTGGGCCACCATGCCCAGTCAACTCTTCATATTTCTAAATGTTCATTCTAAATCAAGGTAGCACATTAAATGAACCTCTCCAAATTGACTATGTAATGCCACTAATGAAATTCGTACTGTCAATTTAATTCCCAAATTTATCAAATCAACCACAGAGATGCAGCTATAAAATATTAGCTTTCTTAAACAAGTATCCTTGGTTAATCTAAAGCATCTGTACACCAAGAGGTTATTTTTTAATACTAAAAGAAAGCTATAGTTCACTTCAAAATATGAAACAAATATAACCATTAACATGCTAACCAATAAATCATGTATAAATTGACTTCAACATTATCATGTAAAGAAGATCCCATCTTTGGTTAGCTGTTGTTGAAAAATAAAAATTTTTTAAAAAAGAAAATCTCAAAGAAATTGTGTTGTTTTGATCAAAGTCTTAAGGAACTTCATATTTGTGACTTCTATCTCAAATTGTTTTTATATCATATAGTAACATTATAAATTACATATACTTGATTCATTTATAAGTTCTAATGTGTCATTCTCAAATGTCAGATCAAGAAGATAATTTACCTATTACCTGTTTCACTGATGAACATAGAAATGTTAGTCTTTAAGTTAGTTTTTGCTTTATTACTGAGACCAGCACAGGCAAGGCTATGGAATAAGTAACAATTACAATGTTTCTGTTCATCAAGTTTCATTCACATAGCAAACATTAATTGAATAAATACACCATGCAAAACACCATGTGAGGCTCTATAAATTACAATCCTCAGCATTAAAGAGTCCAGTGGTGAAGACAGACATAGTCAAGAACAGAAATTCAAGATTTGACAGTTGTCCTTGAGCTTCATGTGACTGTGCTTTTGCTCTAACTCTTGCCTATTCTATTCTTGACTTACATGTACTTCCATCCCTCCCTATTGTCCAGGGCTTAGCTTAAATATTACTATTTCACTTTGTGATCATTTTTGTATCCTTCAGTTTATCCCTTGGGGTGGAAACCTCTCACAGCACCTAGTACAAAATACGTGCTCAATAATTGTATGTTTGATTAAATAAAATGTATGAGCTTTTACAAATATAGGAAATCAACTTATTTATTTGTGCCTACTTTAAACAACAGCCTAAAACTAAGTTCTAGGCCATTATTTGTTTAACACATAAGCAGTCACATTAGATTATATTTGAAATGAATTCCATCTCTCCTCGGCCTCCTACATTGCCAGTCCCTGATCAATCCTGGATTTTCCATCTTTCCACTGACTGCCTCCTTCCCCTCATTCAGTCTCTAAGCACTCTTGTCTTTTGCTCTCTTGGTACTCTTAAATATCTCTCTGACCCCTTCCTTGTTTCCTTTATGCATCTCTTTCTGATCTTTAAATGTTGGCCTTTCCACACTGAGCCCTCTTCCCACTCTTCAGGCTCTCATTAGCTCTCAGGGTTTCAGCTGCCGTTTCTAGAATAAAGACACCTAAATCCTTATCTCTATCCCAGACTGAGACTCAAATCCACCTGACAGACATCTCCACCTGAAGTTTTGACAGAATGTCCTGGATTTATTGTTCTGGATTTAGCCTCTTTCAAAAAGCTTTCATTGATTGCCCTCTCCCCTATTACAGGAGAGAGATGCCCCTTCTCTCCTGTAATATCCTGCCTATAACTCAATCATCTTACCTAACACAATATACGATAATTACTTGCCTTGTGCCCATCTCTTGTAACAGACTATGAAATCCTTGAGAGTACAGCACCTAGTAAAGCATGTCTTCAACATTTGTTGAATAAACGTAAGTATAAACGAATAAACAAATCAATTCTTGTCCCCAGTCTGGTTCTTACAGTGCTCAACAGAACAGCCTCAGTTATCAGGCAGCATCTCATTAAACTAATCTTCTCTTGAGAAGGATCCAACTACCCTGATGAGGCAAATGACCCACAGGGTAACCTTAAGTCTCTGCCCTTTACTTGGAAGGAACATGAATGCCAAGCAGTGGAACCATCCAGCCATCACAGAAAACTGAAGAACACAAAGGAAGAAAAGCACTGACATGTTAAATTGTTCCAAAAAATCTAGAAAGCATTTGGTAAGTGAGTGCTGACAGCATGCTTTGTACTACACAATGTCTTCCGAAGACGTTTATAACTGGTAAAATGCAAATCAACAAATAAATTATTTTACTGTCCACGGGATCTGAAAAGCAGAAATGAGTTTTGTAATGTCCAACATATTCTCCATTGGGCAATCAGCCATATCAATTTTCAGAATTAATTCTGTTATTTTTACACAATAATCAAGTCCAGAAGATACTGACATATTTAAAATTAATAATAATAATGAGAATTAATAGCCATTTATGCCATATGTAACCACAAAAACACTGATACTGAGTACTTTCATTAGTCTGGAACAGGGATCTGCAAACTTTTCCTGTAAAGAGCAGGATAGCAAATATTTTAGGCTTTGCAGGCCATATGGTCTCTGTCACAACTACTTAACAATGCTGTTGCAGTGCAAGTGTAGTCAGAGACAATTTGTAAACAAACGAGCATGACTATGTTCCAATAAATCTTTATTTACAAAATGGGTGTCAGGCTGCATTTGGTTTTTCTACCAAAGTTTGCTAACCTCTAATTTAAAAAAAAAGGAATAAAACGTTATTTCCAAATTGTTCTATGTTAGTTCTAGCTGAACTAAACTAAATTTGACTAACTTTACTAAAAACATGGAGCAGAAAGACTAGTCCTTTCATAGGAAGTACAAACTTCTCTAATTAAACCATTTTCCTTCAGTTTCAAAAAATTTATCTGCTTAAAAATGAGTATTCATGTTAATTGTAGCTCATCAAATACAGTTTATGCTCATTCACTCTGCCAACAACTGGGAAAAGGCTAACGTGAAGGCTTAAATACTTGAGCAGCGTGTTCTCTAAGCAAACACCTCCCAGGCAACAGAAGGCATAACTCATGTCTTCTGAGCTCTTCTTTCCCCAATATGGTCACTGTTCCATGGGGAAAGCTCTCTTTTAAAAACCTGCTCTGAAGCACATACATTCACTCTCTGTTTCTACTGGATGTAAGCTTGGCTTGATTAGATTTTCTAAACAGCTTCTAAAGCAGAAGTAGAAAATAAGAATCAGTAGATATTCTTAGCAATCTCTGTAATTTCTCTACCTCTTGTCCCTGAGTCAATAATTCACTGTGAGGGTGTATGTTACAGAAATTAGTCAAACGAAGGGGGAAAGAGAAAACACATTATTTTTACCAGCCTTTTAAGAAGTATGCTATGACTAGAGTACAAATTGGAGACATGTGAATTACTAAAACCATCTATTCCAGTTACAGAATTCTTCTTCCCTAACCATGATGCCATTCAACTCTTGAAAAGTTTCCATTTTTAACAAATTTGAAGAAATATAGCATATTACATGACCACTAAAAAATATATTTTAAAGCAGGTCAGTTTCTTTCAACTCTTGCTTCTGGAGTTAAAAGCAATGCCAGAAACAAAACTAAGGTACTGGTTGGACTATTTCTGTTTGTATATTATGTTCATTTATGATCATTTCAATTTCCTAGTAGTTTGCTTTAGCAGTGCTCTCCACACTCCAGTGTCTGGATGTACCTTTTACTTAAATATTAAGAAAGGCACTGAATTTGTTAAATCTGCACTTAGCGGGAGGTTAAAAGGGAACTATTTCAGATTCTGTTTTGCCTTTGGCCCCCAAGACAACAGATGTCAACTTATCCACATTCCACAGTTTAAAGACTACCATGCAGGACTTGCAAAGGAGGTTTCCAAAAACTGGTTTTATAACTCTTAACCCATCACCAAGGTGGAAAGGAAAAGATAAAAATAAAACTAGAAGGGAATTTCAGGAGAGAGCTTTCGATGAGCTAGGAGTGTTACACACCCCACCCTGGGGCATCAGGTGGAGTTGGTTGGCCCTCGCTTCAACCCTAGGGAAAGGGGCTTCCATAGACAATCCAGACAGCTGGGTATGTGTCCCTGGGAGCATCCTCAAGCTGTCAGTAAGCAGGCTCTTGACATACCTGGAAACTCTAAAGTGCATAATATCGGTACTGACAGTGAAGCTAAGAGTGTGATATGCTGTGGGTGGTTTGCATCTCCTGAATGTCAAGGATCAGAGAAAGCATGAGCATTTTCCCTCAACTAGATATGCAAAAAGAACAAGTTGTCATGGGACTGTTTTCTATCCTGATGAAAACAGCCTGAGTAGAAATAAGGCAAGCTCTCAGAAGAGGGAAATTGGAGGTATGTGATCTAGATGCCCAGGAGTTGAAGATGAAATTGAGCTGAAATTTGAAGGAGACAGATTCAAAAGCACTCAGGGTTCTCTGGATGAAAGACCTCCCAGCAATTTTAAGGGTGCTCCTAGGAATACAGAAATGAGTTATAAGAAGGAAATATGTTAGTTTTAAATGCCTGCTCAGCCCAGAGAGGTCTGATGCAGATGACAACAGTATTACATTGAACCATATTAAATTGCCGTTTTTTGTAGGACAAATATTAGCAAGTTCACATGACCAATCCTTATACATCAAATGAGAATTATGTTACCCTTCACGCCTCTTTCTTCCACATAATTCAATCTGGAGGAGTCAATCGTGAGTCAGAGGCAGGCATCCAGACCAAAGAAGACCCAAGCTGGAGAAGGGAGCATTTTATTTTATTACACTGGACATATTAATCACTGAATGTAGACTATTTGTGTGTATGAAAGTAACCAAACATGACAAGACCTTTTGTTACCAAAGAGTAACCATAAAAGTGATGAGACTTTCCTTACATTTTATCCAAGGAGTAGGGAAGAATTAGTCCCAAAGAACAGGACGAAAAGGCAAAAGAATAATGTGATTTTTTACTTTACCTGTCAAGTAATAAATGTTCAACTTCACAGTTACACATAAATAACTGGGCATGGAGATGTTAAGAATAGGAATACCATAACATAAATGAAATTAATTACATTGCTGCTGCCTCCACCAGATATCGTATTAATTCTCTCCTTCTTAGGAACAAAAGTTGAAGACTGTTGTATATAATAGTCTACATTACATAGCTATATGATGTATAGCTATTTATATGTATTATTGCCCTTGAAATCTGGATTCTGCCTCCACCACTTCACTGGCACCAGAAGATGCTTGGTACGCCACTCTGCTTTCCTCTAATGGTTCATCGCTTTTCTCAGGCCTCACTCTCTTTGAGGCCTCTGCAGCACCTGGAGAGTCACCCTCTCTGAATCTCTTCCCCTCTGCTCTGTGCCTGAACTTGCTTGCTTCTCTCTTCCCAAAACTGGCTGTTCTTTCTCTATTGCTTTGGATGGCTTATCTGCTTTGCTCCTAAATGTGATTTCTAACAGCTCAGTCCAAATACCTCCAGCTCATACCACTCACCCAAACTGAGCTTCCATACCTGACTTCCCTAGAACTGATCATGGGCAATTCTCGCAAAGACCCAACTTGAAATTCCCAGGCACCTTTTGCTCTTCTTTCTCCTTTGCCCCAGTCAAAATCCAGTCACAAATCCTAATGATTCTTTCTTTAAAGTGTCTCTTGAATTCATCCATTCCTCTTTAACATTTTCTGCTCTCACCTCAGTCTCCTATTACCTTTGAACTTACTAACACTGAAGGTATTCAATTATAAGCTAACATTAACCAACATATGTTGGTTAAACAATAATACTAACCCCCTGGTAGTCTCCTGGACTTTAGTTTCTCTCTCTCTAATCACCCCACATGCTGCCACTAAAGTGATCTTTCTAAAATACAACCTTAATCATGTCACACTATTACATAGAAACTTTCTACTAAAAGCAATAAGAAGACAACACATATCGATGACTTTTGTTTGTTTGTTTGGAAGTTTATCATAATGGTGTCATACTTTCCACACTATCATATTTGGATATTTTTACATTATTCATCCATTACTTTTACAATCAGAAGAAAATTATGAAGCTATGATCCTGTAACTTTTATAATTTGAGAGACTCATTCACACACATTTTTTCCTTTGTCCTCAGAAGTCCTATATTGAAATTTGCAACATTGATTAAAATTCAAGTAAAGGAATAGGAACAGCTCTGGATTGCAGCTCCTAGGGAAAATGCAAAGGCCACTGCAGGTGATCCCCAGTCAAGCAGGGTCTGGAGTGGACCTCCAGCAGTCCTATAGCAGGGGGCCTGACTGTTTGAAGGAAAATTAAGAAACAGAAAGAAATAACTTCATCAGCAACAAAAATGATGTCCAGTCAGAGACCTATCTGAAAGTCACCAACCACAAAGATCACAGGTAGATAAATCCACAAGATGGGAAGAAACCCACGCAAAAAGGATGAAAATACCCAAAACAAGAATGCCTCTCCTCTTCCAAGGGATCATCACTTCTCGCCAGCAAGGAGACAAGCCTGGGTGGAGAATGAGTCTGATGAATTGACAGAAACAGGCCTCAGAAAGCGGGTAATAACAAACTTCTCCGAGCTAAAAGATCATGTTCTAACCATTTGCAAAGAAACTAAGAACCTTGAAAAATGGTTTGATGAAATGCTAACAAGAATAAACAGCTTAGAGAGGAGTATAAATGAATTGATGGAGCTGAAAAACACAACATGAGAACTTCATGAAGCATGCAGGAGTATCAGTAGCTGAATCAACCAAGCAGAAGAAAGGATATCAGAGATTGAAGATCTACTCAACGAAATAAAACAAGAAGGCAAAATTAAAGAAAAAAGAATAAAAAGAAATGAACAAAGCCTCCAAGAAATATGGGATTATGTGAAAAGACCTAATCTGCACCTGATCAGTGTACCTGAATGTGGCAGAGAGAATGAATCCAAGCTGGAAAATACTCTTCAGGATATTATCCAGGAAAACTTCCCCTAGCAAAGCAGGCCAACATTCAAGTCCAGGAAATAATGAGAACACTACAAAGATATTCCTCAAGAAGACCAATCCCAAGTCACATAATCATCAGATTCACCAGGGTTGAAATGAAGGAAAAAATGCTAAGCGTGGCCATAGAGAAAGGTCAGGTCACCCACAAAAGGAAGCCCATCAGACTCACAGTGGATCTCTCAGCAGAAACCCTAAAATCCAGAAGAGAGTGGGGGCCAATAATCAACATCCTTAAAGAAAATAACTTTCAACCTAGAATTTTATATCCAGCCAATCTAAGCTTAATAAGCAAAGGAGAAATAAAATCCTTTATGAACAAGCAATTGCTCAGAGATTTCATCACCACCAGGCCTGCTTTACAAGAGCTCCTGAAAAAAGCACGAAACATAGAAAGGAACAACCAGCACCAGCCACTCCAAAAACATACAAAATGGTAAAGACCATCAACACAATGAAGAAACTGCATCAACTAATGGGCAAAACAACCAGCTAGCATCAAAACGGCAGGATCAAATGCACACATAACAATATTAACCCTAAATGTAAATGGGCTAAATGTCCAAATCAAAAGACACAGACTGACAAACTGGATAAAAAGTCAAAACCCATCGGTGTGCTGTGTCCAGGAAACTCATCTCACATGCAAGGATACACATAGGCTCAAAATAAAAAGATGGAGGAATATCTACCAAGCAAATGGAGAGCAAAAAGAAAAAAGTTGCAATCCTAGTATCTGATAAAATAGACTTTAAACCAACAAAGATCAAAAGAGACAAAGAAGGACATTACATAATGGTAAAAGGATCAATGCAACAAGAAGAGCTAGCGATCCTAAATATATATGCACCCAATACAGGAGCACCCAGATACATAAAGCAAGTTATTAATGACTTACAAAGAGACTTAGACCTCCACACAATAATAGTGGGAGACTTTAACACTCCACTGTCAATATTAGACAAATCAACAAGATGGAAAATTAACAAGGATATCCAGGACTTGAACTCAGACCTAGACCAAGCAAACCTAACAGACATTTACAGAACTCTCCACCTCAAATCCACAGAATACACATTCTTCTCAGCACCACATCACACCTACTCTAAAATTGACCACATCATTGGAAGTAAATCACTCCTCAGCAAATGCAAAAGAACGGAAATCATAAGGAACAGTCTCTCAGACCACAGTGCAATCAAATTAGAACTCAGAATTCAGAAACTAACTCAGAACCACACAACTTCATGGAAACTGAATAACTGGCTCTTGAATATTGACTGGATAAACAATGAAATGAAGGAAGAAATAAAGATGTTCTTTGAAACCAATGAGAACAAAGACACAACGTACCAGAATCTCTGGGACACATTTAAAGCAGTCTCTAGAGGAAAATTTATAGCAATAAATGCCCACATAAGAAGCAAGAAAACATCGAAAACTGACACCTTATCATCCAAATTCAAAATCTCAAAAGCAAGCAGAAGACAAGAATAAGATCAGAGCAGAACTGAAAGAGATAGAGACAAAAAAAGAGAAAAAAACCCTTCAAAAAATCAATAAATCCAGGAATGGGTTTTTTGAAAAGATCAACAAAATAGACCACTAGCCAGATTTAAAAAAAAGAAAACAGAGGAGAATCAAATAGATGCAATAAAAAAACGATAAAGGGGAAAACACCACCATTTCCACAGAAATACAAACCACCATCAGAGAATATTACAAACAACTCTATGCACATAAACTAGTAAACTTGGAAGAAATGGATAAATTCCTGGACACTTACACCCTCCCAAGCCTAAATCATGAAGAAGTCAAAACCCTGAATAGACCAATAACAAGAGCTGAAGTTCAGGCAGCAATTAATAGCCTACCAACCAAAAAAAGCCTAAGTCCAGATGGGTTCACAGCCAAATTCTACCAGACATAAAAAGAGGAGCTGGTACCACTCCTTCTGAAATTATTACAAACAACCCAAAAAGAGGGAATACTTCCCAAATCATTTTATGAGACCAACATCATCCTGATGCCAAAACCCAGCAAAGACTCAACAAGAAAAGAAAACTTCAGGCCAATATTCATGATGAACATAGATGCAAAAATCTTCAATAAAATACTGGCAAACTGATTGCAACAGCACATCAAAAAGCTTATCCACCATGATCAAGTAGGCTTCATCCCAGGGATGCAAGGCTGGTTCAACATACGCAAGTCTGTAAATGTAATTCACCACATAAACAGAACCAAAGACAAAAACCACATGACTATCTCAATAGATGCAGAGAAAGCCTTCAAAAAAATTCATCAGCCCTTTATGCTAAAAACTCTCAATAAACTAGGTATCGACAGAACATATCTCAAAATAATAAAAGCTATTTATGACAAACCCACAGCCCATATCATACTGAATCAGCAAAAACTGGAAGCATTCCCTTCGAAATCTGGCACTAGACAAGGATGCCTTCTCTCACCACTCCTATTCAATGTAGTATTGGAAGTTCTAGCCAGAGCAATTAAGTAAGAAAAAGAAATAAAGGGTATTCAATTAGGAAAGGAGGAAGTAAAATTGTCTCTATTTGCAGACAACATGATTGTATATTTAGAAGACCCTATCATCTCAGCCCAAAATCTCCTGAAACTGATAAGCAACTTCAACAAAGTCTCAAGATACAAAATCAATCTGCAGAAATCACAAGCATTCCTATTCACCAATAACAGACCTAAAGCGAGCCAAATCAAGAATGAACTGCCATTCACAATTGCTACAAAGAGAATAAAATACCTAGGAATACAACTAACAAAGGATGTAAAGGACCTCTTCAAGGAGAACTATAATCCACTGCTTAACGAAATAAGAGAGGACACAAACAGATGGAGAAACATTCCATGCTCACAGTTAGGAAGAAACAACTTCATGAAAATGGCCATACTGCCCGAAGTAATTTATAGATCCAATGCTATCCCCATCAAGCTATGAATGACCTTCTTCACAGAACTGGAAAAAAATATCTTAAACTTCATATGGAACCAAAAGAGAGCCAGCATAGTCAAGTCAATTCTGAATTAAAAAAACAAAGCTGAAGTCATCACGCTACCTGACTTCAAACTATACTACAAGGCTACAGTAACCAAAACAGCATGGTACTGGCACCAAAACAGACCAATGAAACAGAACAGAGGCCTCGGAGGCAATGCCACACATCTACAACCATCTAATCTTTGACAAACCTCACAAAAACAAGCAATGGGGAAAGGATTCCCTGTTTAATAAATGGTGTTGGGAAAACTGGCTAGCCATGTGCAGAAAGCAGAAACTGGACCCCTTCCTAATACCTTACACTAAAATTAACTCCAGATGGATTAAAGACTTAAACATAAGACCTGGCACCACAAAAACCCTAGAAGAAAATCTAGGCAAAACCATTCAGGACATAGGAGTAGGCAAGGACTTCATGACCAAAACCCCAAAAGCACTGGCAACAAAAGCCAAAATAGACAAATGGGACCTAATCAAACTCCACAGCTTCTGCACAGCAAAAGAAACAGTTATTAGAGTGAACTGGCAACCAACAGAATGGGGAAAAAAAATTGCAATCTACCCATCTGACAAAGGACTTATATCCAAAATCTACAAAGAACTAAAACAGATTTACATGAAAAACAAACAAACAAACCCATCCAAAAGTGGGCAAAGGATATGAACAGACACTTTTCAAAAGAAGATATATATGAGGCCAACAAATATATGAAAAAAATACTCATTATCACTGGTCATTAGAGAAATGCAAATCAAAACTACATTGAGATACCATCTCACGCCAGTTAGAATGGCGATCATTAACAAATCTGAAGACAACAGATGCTGGAGAGGATGTGGAGAAATAGGAACACTTTTACACTGCTGGTGGGAGTGTAAATTAGTCCAACCACTGTGGAAGACAATGTGACTATTCCTCAAGGACCTAGAAATAGAAATTCCATTTGACCCAGCAATCCCATTACTGGGTATATATCTAAAGGATTATAGATCGTTCTATTATAAGGACACATGCACACGAATGTTCATTGCAGCACTGTTTACAATAGCAAAGATTTGGAACCAACCCAAATGCCCATCGAAGATAGACTAGACAGGGAAAATGTGGCATATATACACCATGGAATATTATGCAGCCATAAAAAACGATGAATTTGTGTCCTTTGTAGGGACATAGATGAAGCTGGAAACCATCATTCTCAGCAAACTGACACAAGAACAGAAAATCAAACACTGCATGTTCTCAGTCATAGGCGGATGTTGAACAATGAGAACACATGGACACAGGGAGGGGCGCATCACACACTGAGGTCTGGTGGGGGAGACTAGGGGAGGGACAGTGAGGGGTAGGGAGTTGGGGAGGGATAACATGGGGAGAAATGCCAGATACAGGTGATGGTTATGGAGGCAGCAAACCACATTGCCATGTATGTACCTATGCAACAATCCTGCGTGTTCTTTACATGTACCCCAGAATCTAAAATGCAATAAAATATATATTTTTTAAAGAAAAAGAAATTATTAGTAAAATACCTAAAAGTTTTTAGAACTCTCTGGTGTCTACGAAATGAAATATAAAACTTCAGCCTGATAGCTAATACCCTCCACAGCTCAGCCCACAAACTCCCCCACCTTTCTCTTCAACTACTAATCTCTACAAGCCCTGCACTCCAACCAGTTCCTGCTCCCAGCCCCACAACCCTGTCAATCAGCTCAGAGCCCACACTTCCCATCCAAGTCCTACAGTCCCCTTTAGCCCCATTTAGGTACAGCTTGAACTTGTAAAGCTGTAAAGAGCCTTAAAAATTCCCTGATCCAAATCCCTGATTTTACAGCTGAGGAAATGGAGACCCAGAGCTGAAATACCATGCCCACCATCACTTGAGTAGAGCACAGTGCCCAGGTCTTATGACTCCTAATCTAATGATCTTTGCATCTGTTACATGAAGCTTATCTGACTGGAAGCTCCTTGAAAGCCACTCTATGTCTTCTCACCTTTAGATGTGTACTGACTGGTGTTACTTTCCACCCTTGCATATAACAGAAAAGCTTCATATTTTTAGCTTTATTCATATCCCTACTTACCTGACTATGCCTAAACCTACTGCCTACATAACAGCAATCATGTAATATCCTATTTTTTGCCCTCTTTTGCTTTTACCATAAAATTGGGAGAGCTTAAAAATAAACAAGAAATCACAATGGAAATATCATCCTGTAAAAGTGTCAGCTGATGTTGGATTTGCAAAATGAGAGAAAATGTTTATTAACTTACATCATCCTTTCCTTCCCTTTTCTGTTTAGAGTCTAAACATCTGTGGTCTAAACTGTAGTTGCAACATATTTCTCTGGGGGTTCAACCCAAACTCAGCATCCAAGTCAGCTGTGGTGGGTTTAATAAATAGAGATGTCCAGTTCCTACCCCAGAGCTACTGAATAAGAATTACCAGGGCTTAGGCCCAAACACAAAAAAGGCATTCATTCATTCATTCATTCATTCAGGAGCTATTCACTGCTCCTGAATGTCAGGCATAATAGGAATATACCCCTGCATGGAGCTTTTGGCCTAGTGGAAAAAGGGATATTTATCAAATAACTACATACATGAGTATATATTACAAATTATGATAAAAGCTGTGAATTAACATTTACAGAGAGTTATGAGATCTGGAGATGAGACAAGAAAAACAGAGTCAGATCAGGTAAGACCCTGTATAGGCCATGGTAAAACATCTGAATTTTGTTGAGGCCAATGGAAAAGAAAGTCTTTGGAGAGTTTTAAGCTGGGGAATAACATGATCCAACTAATGTTTAGATTATTTTTACTGCTGTGTTGATAATTGGTTGCAAAGGAAAAAAAAGTAATGCAGACAGATTAAGAGACACTGCAATAACTAGGAACAATATCATAGTGACTTAGACAAAGGAGGTCAAAGTGGAAATAGAGAGAGAAGTAGGTGAATCTGAAATACATTTAAGGTTGAGGCAGTCAGATCACTCGAGCTAAGGAGTTCGAGACAAGCCTGGGCAACATGGAGAAACCCTGTCTCTAAAACAATATAAAAACTAGCCAGGCATGGTGGCACATGCCTGTATTGCCAGCTACTAGAGAGACTGAGGCAGGAGAAGTGCTTGAACTCAGGAGATGGAGGTTACAGTGAGCCAAGGTTGCCTAGGTGACAGACCAAGACTCTGTCTCAAGGGGAAAAAAGAAAGAAAGAAACATATTTAAGGGCAAAAGCTGTGGGAATTGGTGAAGGTCTGAATGTGGGTGGTCAGGCAGTATGAAGTGTCAAGAACTCTAAGGTTATCAGCCTTCACAGCTGAATGGATGGTAGAGCAATTAAATAAGATAGGAAATGCTGCAGGAGAGCCAGGTGTGGTGGGGAAAGATCATTAAGAACGATACTGGTCATGAAGAGTTTGGGGTTCTTTGAAACATCCAAGTACAGATGTTGAATAGATAGATGATTTTAAAGGCTGGAACTCAGAGGCATAGGTTCTCTGAGAGAGGCCAATTTGAGAGTCATTGGTGTATAGATGAATATTGCAACCACATCTGTGGGTGAACTTCCCTAGAGTGAGAAATGAAAGAAACTTAAAACCAAATTTGCCATGTACCAGTATGTAACAGAGTAAATGGCAAAAGTGACAAAGAAGAAGAATCCAAACAAGTAGAACAGCCAAACTGGAGTGAGTTGGAAAAAATGGAGGCAGAGAGATTAGATTACATTTCTTTAGAAGACTGGCTAGAATGGGAACATGAAGTCACTGAAGACGAAGTAAGGTTAAAGCACAGTATTCCTCCATATCTTTGGTTTTCTTCAATGAGAAAGAATTAAACGTATTAGATTTTGTAAAAAAATTCAAGACAGAAAGAGATGCAGTTTGAAGACTGAGAAGAAAGATATTGTCAACACTGTAAGTTTTCTGAGAAAGCAGAGGAAGAAAGAATCCAAGGCAGAAATTGGGATATTGGTCTTAGATGTGAAGAACAGCACCTTTCCTGTAAAAAGAAAGAAAAAGCATGAGATGGGCACAGGCAAGACATGCAAATCCAGCAGAAAAAGTTTAAAAAATTCCCATCTGATGACTGTGTTCTCTGTCAAGTGGAAGGGAAGATAAGCTACTGAGTATGAGGAGAGAGGAACTAGAATCTCCCCAGGAGATAGGTTTTGTTTTGTTTTTTGGTTTTTGGTTTTTTTTTGAGATGGAGTCTCGCTCTGCAGCCCAGGCTGGAGTGCAGTGGCACAATCTCGGCTCACTGCAACCTCTACCTTCCAGGTCCCAGGTCAAGCAATTCGCCTACCCCAGCCTCCCAAGTAACTGGGATTACAGGCATGAGCCTCCGTGTCCAGCTAATTTTTCTGGGTTTTTTTTTTTCTTGTAGAGATGGGGTTTCACCATGTCGGCCAGTCTGGTCTTGAACTCCTGACCTCGTGATCTGCCCACCTTGGCCTCCCAAAGTGCTGGGATTATAGGCGTGAGCCACCATGCCCAACCAAGATAGCTTTTTCCTGAATCCCTTGTCTCATTAGAAAGGATGACAGACATTCTGGTTCTTATCAAGGCTGGAACTAAACACCTGAAGAAGTGAAGCTGGTCTATCCCTGACAGTCACTCGTAGTGATAGGACTTGGGAATAATGGATCTAGCCAACGACCAAGACGTAGACCATACAAGGCTCCAGTTAGAGTGATAGTGGCCAGGCAGCCAGTGCCCTAAAAAGTGTTACTATCTGCAGTACAAGTACATCATGCAGTTCAAGGGACAAACTTGTTTCCTTGGTGTTAGAAAAAAAAAAAAGTACTAACTAGAAATATATTCCCTTTAAAAACAGACAACAAACAAAAACCACCCATCTAACCCTCTCTGTTCCTACTCAAAGTACAAGGAATTATGGTTTTTAAAGACATGTAACATGACCACCTTTCCTGGGCACCTATCTTAAGCAAGGGGGAAAAAGCAGCAATGTAGCTATAGCTTTGTACTGAATAGGAAAGTTACCCTTGGGGATAAATAACTCCATTTGTTGCTCTTTCTCCTTTTCCTCACTCCACCAGGGGACTCGGTACTCATTTCGGTGTCCCCCTCCCCCGACCCAGGGCTGCCACCACTGGTCAGGACTCAGTGACTTATTATTTTCCAAAACTCTCTCTATGCCACTGAAAATTAAGCACCATATAGAACTATATACACATACCACACTAATGTCAAATTCTTGCTTTTTATATTGTATTATAATAACATACAATATAACCACTGAGTACACTACATAAAGAGTACATAGGGCCTCTCTGTGCAATCTTCACAACTTTCTGTAAATTTACCTAAAGGTAAACAATTATTTTAAAAATTAATCTTGGCTGGGCATGGTGGCTCATGCCTGTAATCCCGTCACTTTTGAAGGCAGAAGAGGGCAGATCACTTTAGGCCAGCAGTTCAGGACCAAGCTGGCCAACATGGTGAAACCCTGTTTCTACTAAAAATACAAAAATTAGCCAGGGGTGGTGATGGGTGCCTGTAGTTCCAGCTACTCGGGAGGCTGAGGCAGGAGAATCACTTGAACCTGAGAGGCAGAGGGTCACTCCAGCCTGGGCAACAGAGCGAGACTATCTCAAAAACAAACAAACAACAAAAAATTAATATTTGTGTGCCTTACATGACCAAGGGTATAGAGGCAGTTAGGTGACAGCAGCCTAATCCCTAAGAATATATTAATGGATATTAATGGATCAACCAGGTAACCTACACGCTGGACTCAAATCTTCCATCTAAACACATGGCTGCTGTGATCAGAATCTGGGACATGTTGGGAACAATCCAATGTGCAACGAGGTGATCCCTGTGGCATCCACAAGTCTTATAAAAGAAGAGTGCATCTTCTCCACCAGTGCATACAACAGGCCCTGTTGACATCCAAATTCAACCTTAAAAGGAGGCCATTTTAGAACAGCAATTGCTGGCCAGGCACAGTGGCTCATGCCTGTAGTCCCAGCACTTTGGAGGTCAGGGCAGGCGGATCACCTGAGGTCAAGAGTTCAAGACTAGCCTAGCCAACACGGTGAAACCCCGTCTCTACTAAAAATACAAAAACTAAGCAGGCATGATGGCACATGTCTATAATGCCAGCTACTCCAGAGACTGAGCCAGGAGAATTGCTTGAACCCAGGAGGCGGAGGTTGCAGTGAGCTGAGATGGTGCCACTGCACTCCAGCCTGGGTGACAGAGTAAGACTCTGTCTCAAAAATAAATAAATCATTTAATTTGACAGAACTGAAAGTATCAGTAAACTAGTTTCTAGTCCTGACCCTCCCACAACTGATTGTGTTAACCTAACCAGGTCACATCACTTATCTCAGATTCTTCCTCCATAAAGTGGAGAGATGGATCTATGTGACCTCTAAGATCCTCTCTAGCGCTGAGACCCTATGCTCTGGCTGATGATGCTATGTGCTCAGACCCTCCATGTCACTGATGAACAACATCCTAAAGTCTGGCCCCAAAGTTTTCTAACTGATGCCAAAAATCTGTACCTTCAGAGAGGAGTAGAGAAGACACATTTGAAAGGAGGGGTCCTCCTAGGGTGGCTTCTGGAGAGAAAAAGCAAAACAAAGAACTCCTCATGAACATTTGCATGGGGCCCAGAAATTAAAATGCCCACTGCCAAAGGACGGACACTAGCAGATCAAATGGCTCAATAAAGGCACAAGAATAACATGGCACCAAAATTATGAGTGCCTTTTAGACTTTAAAGGAACTAGAATATTCAGTTATTACCTGAAATCTTTTTCTAATTTTCTAAATGAGTAGTCCAGGGCATTAATCCAAAAGTCCTGTTTTCCGTTAGCTCACAGGTTCATCAAATACAGCTACCATATATATTCTCAAAATAAAAATATACAAAGATATTTCTACTAAGTTGCAAGATCATATAGCAGAATGGAACTATAAGTCAAAGAATATCACAAAGGATAATGGTAGCAATCATCCAGAAGGAGCTCTATTCACTCATTTTTTCATCCCACAAGCATGACTGAGTCTCCATAACAGGTCAGATATTATGTTAGACAGAATAAATATAAAAACTAATAAAATAGAACTCCTGTCTTCAAGGAGCTCACAGTTTAAGAAAGGAGGCAGACATTTTTTAAATGTCTGAAGATACAATAGGTTCTGGAGATTGATGGTGGTAGACGGTTGCACCACAGTGTGAATGCACTTGATGCTACTAAACTTTTTTTTTTTTAGATGCAGTCTTTCTTTGTTGCCCAGGCTGGAGTACAGTGGCACAATCTTAGCTCACTGCAACCTCTGCCTCCCAGGGTTAAGCGATTCTCCTGCCTCAGCCTCCTCAGTAGCTGGGATTACAGGCATGTGCCACCATGTCCAGCTAATTTTTATATTTCTTTTTTAGTAGAGACAGGGTTTTACTATGTTGGTCAGGCTGGTCTTGAACTCCTGACCTCGTGATCCACCTGCCCAGGCCTCCCAAACTGCTGAGATTACAGGCATGAGCCACCACATCCAGCCTACTAATCTTTTAAATGGTTAAAATGGTAAATTTTGCATGTATATCTAACCACAATTTTTTAAGAAGCAAAGTAACACTACACTGATTAATAAATGCTATTCTAGGGATGTTTATCAGGGCCTTTGGAAGAATGGAGAAGTGCTAAGCTCTGGCAGCTGATGCTCTAAGAAATCAATATTCTAAAACCAACTCCTCCCTCCCTTTGTCACTGAACAAGGAAGTAAGAGCTTGAGGTCTTTCCCAAAAAAATCATTCTTCTTATAAGCAAAGACTAGCAAAAGTATTTTGGAAGCCACAGCCACATTTCAGAAAGAATGCCACTGTTTTCTGACCTGTCAAAATGTTGCTCCATGCTTTCTGTTAAGTTGTCATCACAAGCAAGGCAAATTAAGCAGATGCTACTGGTAGAGTGCTTCAGGGACAAGAACTGTCCAAACAAAGATGTGCTCTTTTGCAAAAGAAAACTGGCTCCAGGGAAACTTAACAGAAGCAGCAAGCTGACCCAGGCAGAGGCTGGGCAACAAGGCTGGAAAAAAATAAGAAATATCCTGAGAGGTTATAAAAGGCAGTAAGGTATTGGCAACCCTCACCTAATCTTTCTACAACTAACTCACAGAAACTAGATGTAACTGTTAGAAGCAAAAAAAAAAAAAAAAACTAACTCATTTCAGATTGCTTCTGAGTTAGATAATAATTTGATACCCACATTTCATTACACAGGGCTCCAGAAGAGTGATTTCAAGCCTTAACCCTATTGAGTTTTCTGCTTTCCATTTCTTATTCTCCACCCCAACAGTGGCTTAAGATTGAGACAAGGGTTAAGAAATTGTAGTTGGTGACAGATAGAAAAGACTGTAAGATTATCAAGTTCAGTGGTTTCCAAGTTGGCTGTGCATCTGAAGCACTAGAGAAGCTATTGTAAAAGATATACATTGTCCCAAAAATCCTAACTTAATATGTTGAAGGTGCTAGGGAGCTCTACTGAGCTGATTACCTAGGCAGGTAAAGTAAATAGCAGAAAGTAGCACTGCTAGAGAACTCAAAGAATAAAACAGATGGCCTGTCCCCAGTTCCATACCTTGCTGACTGCCCAACGCTGCCTCTCAACGGAGAAGATGGATGCTAAAGATGCCTAGTTGGCGGGCATTTATCAGCACTTTTCAAAATGTGATTCAAAAAACTAGTAGAATTTCCTGGAGTGCTTCCTGAAAGTTCAAACTCCTAGGTCCTGTGCCAAAATTAGTAAATTGTGATCTGGGGGTGGGACCTGGACTATGCATCTTTAAACAAGCTCCCAGTCCATTGATTCTGCGGCACACTGATGTTTAGAACCAACGGCAGCCTCAGCTAGCCATTAAGGCAAACTCAAATGCCTGAGCCACTCTAGAAGGAAGAACAGACTTCCATCTGACACTGAGGAAAGACAGCGCAGGGCTGCCATCATCAAATGACCAGGAATCTCTCAGTGACTCAGGCTCTTCTTCTGGGCTCTCAGAGGAACATTAGCACCAGTGCTTGGGTCACACAGAGACCTGGAGCTCTGGGCTACGGGCTGCACTGCTGTGGCCAGATCCCTCCTGGCTCCTAGAAGCCCAGTTCTCAGACACCAACATTAGCCTTTCTTTTACAGAACCCCAAAAATCACCTTCCCGGAATATGATTTTTAAATCATAGATGCAAAAACGTTTGCAACCAAATGCAGTAAATTCACACAATGGAATATTATTCAGCCTCTAAAAGGAAGGAAATTATGACATATGCTACAACACAGATGAACCATGATAACATTATGCTAAGAGAAAAAAGCCAGTCACAAAAGAGATCCTGTATGATTCTGCTCATATAAGACTAATCAACACCATAGAGATAGAAAGTAGTGTCTGCCAGGGGCTGGGGGTGGGAGAGAATGGGGAGTTACTGTTTAATAGGTATAGATTTTCAGTTTTGCAATATGAAGAGAGTTCTGGAAATGGATGGTGGTGATGAATGCACAACAATATGAAAGTACTTAATACCACTGAACTGTACACTTAAAAATGGTTATGATGGTAAATTTTTTGTTATGTGTATTTTACCACAACAAAAAAAAATGGGGAGGAGGAACCATTTGCAGGCCAGGTACAATGGCTCACACCTGTAATCCCAGCACTTTGGAAGGTTTAGGCAGGTGAATCATTTGAGGTCAGGAGTTCAGAACCAGCCTGACCAACATGGTGAAACCCCATCTCTACTAAAAATACAAAAATTAGCTGGACATGGTGACATGCACCTGTAGTCCCAGCTACTCAGGAGGCTGAGGCAGAATCGCTTGAACCCAGGAGGTAGAGGTTGCAGTGAGCCAAGATCGTGCCACTGCACACCCAGGCAGAAGAGCAACACTGTCTCAAAAAGAAAAAAAGAGAGAAAGAGGAAAAAAAAACTAGAAATCCTACTATAACAAAATAACTACCATTACTATCATAAAAAATCTTGAAGGTGAAAAGCAATACAATACTTAAAGGGCAAACAGTTTAGATTAATCCAGAAAGGTTAACACAGTATCGTAAAAGACTTACTCTTATTCTACAAACAAACATGTTATTAATACAAGTGGAGAAATGCCAAGGAGTCCTCAAGTATGTTTCACCTAAGGGATCCTTTTCCTGACCTAGGACAAAGGGTAACTAAAGAAACACCACTTTCAAAGCTCTGATAACTCCGGTAATCCTTAAAGAGATTGTCTCTCAGTGGGAATACTCATATCATTTCACATTTTTTCTACAGACAAAATGGAATTTCAAAACACCTTCCCGAAGCTGTGATGGGTCACACCTGTAATCCCAGCACTTCGTGAGGCCAAGGCAGAAGGACTGCTTGAGACCAGGAGCTCAAAACCAGCCTGGGCAATATAACAAGACCCTGTCTCTATGAAGATTTTTTTTTTAACTAGCCAGGTGTAGTGGCGCATACCTGTAGTCCCTGCTACTCAGGAGGCTGAGGCGGGAGGATCACTTAAGCCCAGGAGTCTGAGGCTGCAGTAAGCCATGACTGTGCCACTTCACTCCACTGGGTGACAGAGGGCAACCCTGTCTCTTAAAAATTAAAAAATGTAAAAACACTCTCTTGAAAATGAATATTTTACTCTCCCTGAGTTTTATATTGAGAATGGTGATTGCCTCAGAAAAATAAAAACATAGTCTCTAATGGTGGGCTGTTTAAATAATAAATACATTTCCTCCATGTCATTATTCACTATTAAAAGAAAAGGGGTTTAATAATAAGCAACATACAGTCTTTCGATACCGTGCAGTAGTCAAAGAAAAACAAAAGCCAGAGACCAAGGCTGCAGTTGCTTCTTGTAACATTTCCTTGGTTATACTGACCCCTGGTGGTCCTAAAAGGGCTCTTTTTTTAAGGGATTTATTTTTTTTTTTTTTCATTGAAATTAACATATCTCCAATGACGAGTACCTAATCAATATACTTGTCTTCAAAAAAATAAAGATGCTTTATAGAATATAGAAAAGCGAAAATTTTATTTGGTTCAAGACATATGACTGTTATATACCTTTCACACATTCGCTTAAGCAAATACTGCTTTCTACTTACATGAAAAAGCACTGAACTTGGTCCCAGGAATAGAGGGTTGAGCAAGACTAGAAGGTCAGGAGCTTTACAAAGGCTACCGTCTTATCAGGGACCACCAATTGAAAGTAACATGAATGAACTAAGGGAAGCACACTGTACTATGGGAATGTCTGGAACAGCCAGGCCATTCTAGAGAATGCCTGCAAATAGCGAGAATAAGGAAGAAAAAAACATTCCCAGCGGAGGGAACGGCATGAGAAAAGGCTCCAGAATGAGACCGACAGGTGAGTTTAAGAAACATAAGGGACGTAAGATGTCTAAAGCATAGAGTTCAAGAGGAAGGGCGGCACTTTACAAGGCTGAAAAGGTGGGCAAGGGCCAGATCTTGCAAATGTTTTTAATTTTTTAATGACCTAAATTTCCTTAAAAGCATTATTTTTTTCCATAAAAGCAACATGACAAGCCAAGTCCACAACACGAGAAATCCTATAAATCTTTCAAAGTATAATCTCACATCTTCTGCAAAGTCTTTCTCTATTATTCTATCCCCCTCTCTTCTGGTACTTATTCTGTCCACCATTCATCAAATTAATCCCTCAGCACCTGTCATCCAGCTAAAACTGCTCTTGCTTGGTCACTGTGCAGAGGCGGTTTCTGAGTGGACCAGCAATAGACACCCTGACCCAAGGGCAGCCCACCCCTAGGCTGCCAGCCACCTGTGCAGAGGCCTGCTTTAAAGACACTGGGCGTGATTATTTAGCTAAGCCAATGGAATGAGAAGAACTGAACGACTCCTCAAAGGTTGGAAGAAGAGTGAAAGGAGAACAGAGCAGATCAAGAGAGACAGAGGGAGCTGCTCTCCCCAAAACATCGGTGCTTGTGCTAACAATAAACCCTCTTTATCACAACCCGGCCTGAGCACCTTACAATTCCTCTGCTATTGCACTGTCTTGTGTTTGTCTGTCTCTCTTATGTCATTTAATTTTTATCATATTATTCATGTCGCCACAACAATGACCTTTGAAAATAGAACTCATGTGTTTAGCTTCTTTGTATTCATCATGGCCATGTAAGTCCTTAATACGCACTGGGTTGCTGGGCGGATGGAAGGATGGATGAATGGATGGATGGATGAACAGATGGACAGATGGATGGATTAAAAAAAGATTTTGGAAAATGTAAGTGGGAACTGAAAATAATATTCAAATTAAACTCATAATGTGCTTCCTAATCTGCATCTCCCATCATTCTCCACATACTCCAGTAATATCAACTTCTCCAAAATCCCCAGACACAAGGTTCCCTTCTACTTTCCCTACTCCTACACAAATTTTTCACAAATGCCTACTCTTTTCACTTTCTCTATAAGCTCAAACATAAAGAATTCTACTTCCCCTAGAAATCATCACCCACTGCTCTAGGCTTCCATTTATAACAGTGGTTATTACTACACTGTTATAAATAAGGAAATAAGCAAAGACCACACTGTAAATTGCGCATGATTTTAATGGTTATGCGATACCTTGTTCTCTAAAAGTATGAACCCCTTGCATAATATTACCACCAATGTTCTTTAAAACCACATCACACATTTGGTAGAGCTCCTGCTAAACTAAGAAGAATAAGATTGGTAAACATATCATACAAACACCCATAAAGACTCAGGATGGCCATGAAGCAAATGTTGAGAATCGACTATACCTCCAGCACTGTTCTCATTCATACAGGTCAATTCACACACAAGTCCTACCTACTCAAGGCTCAGCAATAATGCTTAAAGTAAGCTACAATTTCACATATTTCATTTAACACATCTTCCCCTTTAGACACAGGAAAAAATTGATTATATCTCACATGTTTATATGTCACATAAATATATATTATAGAAAAATATAAAGGTTTATATATTATACACTAAATGACCAATTCATATCACATAAAACAGTTAAGTCTCATTACTTTTTAAAACTGTTTTATGTCTCATTGTGGTAAAATACATATGACACAGAACTAACTATATTCACTATTTTAACTGCACTATTCATTAGTGTTAAGTATATTCACATTGTTGTGCAACAGATCTCCAGAACTTTTTCATCTTGCAAAACTGAAAATCTGCAACTCCCCGTTTTCCCTCCCATCAGTCCCTACAACCAGCATTCTTCTTTTTGTTTCCACAATTTTGACTGTTCTAAATTTCTCATATAAGTGGAATCACGAAATATTTGTCTTTTTGTAACTGGCTATTTCACGCAGGATAATGTCCTCAAGTTTTATCCAAGTTGGAGCATTGTCACAATATTCTTCCTTTTTAATGCTGAAGTTCCCATTACCTTTTTTTTTTTTTTTTTTTTTTTTGAGATGGAGTCTCGCTCTGCCACCCAGGCTGGAGTGCAGTGACGTGATCTCAGCTCACTGCAACCTCCACCTCCCAGGTTCAAGTGATTCTTCTGCCTCAACTTCCTGAGTAACTGGGATTACAGCTTCACCACCACGTGCAGCTAATTTCATTATTTTTAGTAGAGATGGGTTTCATCACATTGGCCAGGCTGGTCTCAAACTCCTGACCACAGATGATCCACCTGCCTCGGTCTCTCAAAGTGCTAGGATTACAGGTCTGAGCCACCATGCCTCCCACTACTTTTAAATAGAGCAAAAGTAAGAACATAACTCCAAAAAAGACATCAAGAAAATTAAATGTTTTAATATTTCAAAATCTAAGCCAGGTTCTTCCCTCTGGGTTGCTTCTTTCTGAATGCCCTAGAAATAGAATCATAATTCTAAGATCTGAAATATCCATATATTTCCATTTGTCTGTTGAAGCTCCTCTTACCCACAGCACATGTTTGTCTGAATGAAGGTAATCTATTTAGATTGAAGCATCTAGAATTGCTAATATTTGGTACTTCTGACCCACAAAAATGGCAATTTCAAATGTCTAACCTGATAATTTATCATTTTTCTTTTAAACTGATCTAAGAAACACTGCTTTGAAATTGAATAAGGATTTACTGTGTCTTCTATCTTCTAACCAGGGCCCAGATTCAAAGTATTGCTATCGTGATGCTGGGGTCCTGGGGTCAGAGGGTCATCGGATCAGCTAGGGAGGCTGGGCTTTGCCATTAGAGACCTGAATTTAAATCTTGCTTCTTTTGCTTCCCAGCTCCAACTTCTTGGCAAGTTGCTAAACTTCTCCACATTTCATTTTCCTCATCTAGAAATGAAGTTTAATAAAACTTGTTTTTCAGGACTGTTGTGGCAATGCAAGTAAAAAGCAGGGCACATATTAAATACTGGGTACTTTTATCTTGCCACAGGTCTTAGGCTAATGAATGATTATTCCTTCAGCTACAATGGTTCTCAACTGAGCAGGGGGAGGATATTTCCTCCCAGGGATGTTTGGCAATACCTAGAGAAATTTTTGCTTGTCACAACTTATAGGGAGAGGAGAGCTATCCACTGGCGTCTATTGGGCAGAGGCCAGAGATGCTGTTAAATGACATATAATGCATAGCACAGAGCCCAAAACAAACAATTTTTCTCCAAAATGTCAATAGTGAGATGTCCTTTTCTAAAATAACTATTTCTAAAGCTCTGGTTCATGAATTTATATTTTTTAATTCCAAAGAAAAGCATTCAATGAATTTTCAAGTATTACACAGTGATACATAGGAGAAAACTTGAGGCACAAAGAAATGAAGGGCATTTTAATGAATGCCCTCCATTTACATTTATATGCCATTTAATGCCCTCCATTTAGATTTCAGAGCTATACAAGTTGGCAGCAAGTAAAAGCAATAGGTGTGGAAACTAGGGAGAAATGGGGAACAGAGGTTGGTATGGCTATTTAAGTCACTGTTTCTTAAAACAAAGATAAAGTAGGTTAGTTTAATCACTCATTAGGAGTCATTATTCTAAGATAAAAAATTTGCCAAATAATAGCTATGTATATATTACTTAATTTTAAAACAATGTATGAAATGAATCAGTAAACATTGTGTACTAAAATGACAAAAGTTTTAACTTTTACACATTATATCACAGAAAAGGACAAAAGGGATGGAAATTCTAGTATGTTAGAATGAAGGCTAAATAAACCATTGTAAACATCATAAATTAAAAATAAACCACTTCAATACCTAGATGTTCAAATTTTTTTATCTTCATTGAATAAATGACTTTAGAGCTATTTCCCCACATGACCTAATTAAATCACTTTAACAGTCCCCCAAAAGATACATTTATACTCACATTCACTTGAACTTGAATAGACCAGTCCCCAAGTATTGGATGGGAAGACAGCTGAAACGTTTTGGAAACGACGCCAAGATCACTTTGTTGTGACAACCACTGTTGGATCAAGTTTGATTTGGGGTCCTAAAATGAAAAGCAGACATGTAACTGCAGAGGCTGCCCGTGTGTGTGTGCATCCTCTGTGGCTGGGAGAGATGCCCTGCGGTATTCCCACCCAGACCCAGGGCTTTCCTCCAAAACACGGCACAAGGATGGTTCTCCGAAAATGTAGGCACTATACTACTGAAGAAGACAAATCAAAGTTTCTTCTCTTCGCATATTCCTTCCAAGTTCATCTTGATTCTGCTCCACCTTTTAAATTCCTGCCACCCTACTTCCTTCTACATGCAACACTACATGTACATCACCAAACCCCTGGCGGCAGCACGGTGCTGGAAGTGTCAAAAGAAAATTTAACTGTAGAACTAACAGGCCCCATTTATTAAAGACCCAATATGTGTCAGGCACTCTGCCTTATCTCTAATCATTATAATTCTCCTTTAGAACAAGGTTATCCTCACTTTATTGTTGAGAAAACTGATGCTGGAGAGGGAGGTACGCATTCAAGCGACTGGCGTGACTCAATATTACGGCACCAACGCATGATGAAATTCAGAATTCAAACTCATGTCAGCCTTTTATTTATTTTTTTATTTTATTATTATTTTTTTTAAAGACGGGGTTTCACCATGTTGGTCAGGCTGGTCTTGAACTCCCAAACTCAGATGATCCGCCCGCCTCGGCCTCCCAGCATGCTAGGATTACAGGCGTGAGCCACCGCACTTGGCCTTTTAACGCAACAAAAGCATATCAGAGAGATGTTTAACCAAAGATATATATGAAAAACACTTCAGCCTTCCTATAACCTCCCTAACAACAATCCCTTCATGCAGACTTCATCCAAACCATTCCAGCAGTCATCCTAGATTCCTCTCACATTTCCAGCCCTGCTGACTTTGTGAGGTTAATATATCTCTAATTTGTCTCCTTCTTTCCATCCTCAATCTAGCCACCATGTCCTATTTTCTAACTAATGCAACTGATCTTCCCCCTCTAGTCCTGCCCTCTCCACCACATTCTCCCCACTGCCAGCAGTGTGACCCATCTGAAATACAAATCTGAGAATGAGTTACAGTGGTTGAAATACTTGGCATAGTCCCTGGATATAAAAAGCAGTGACTATACATTTTTATAGTCACTGATTATCATATATGATGATTATGCTAGACCACTAGGTATGCATGGCTTTCATTTGCCTACTCCTTTGCATAGTTTACAAGTCCTTTACTAATATGACTCCATCTACATTTCTAGGCTCATCTTCCTCTAAACATTACAGATTTGTTTACAGTTTATTCCCAAAAGCCCATGCATCTAGGTCTCTGCAGCTGCTGCATGAAAATCCCTCCCTTCCTTTTCCACTGGTGAAATCAGTTCCAGCTTCTAGCCTCCTATACATGCCTCCAATAGGCAGAGGTGACTGCTTCCTGGAAAGCCCCTGGTATATCAAGAGTTTATCTCTCTTGAGTATATATTATTGTTAAAGGCAGAAAAATATATTTATTTTACATATTTTATTTTGCAAAAAATCTATATTTTATTATCCTAACTAGATTGTGACTGAGAATGGGTTGAATATTTTCCCTTAGTCGTATTCTCTAAACTTTGACTGGAAGTAGTGGGTAGAGCCAGTTATTAGAAACCAGAAGAAACCTCTTTCCCAGAGCAGGGATATGACAGTTAGGGATAAGTACAATGCTGAGAACTGTGCAGGAAGCAGTCTCATAAGCCAGAAACCGATTGTTAAAACCAGAGACCGCAAACAAGTCAATAACAAGCAGGTCACAGTATCCCTGGCAAACTCCTGGGCCAGGCATTGTCATCAGCAGTTGGCCCTACTGTGCCGGCCACAGCATGATGCATGAGAGGGCTATAAAGTTCAAAGACTCAGGAACAAAGGAAGACATATAAATAGCCAATAAATATATGCTGTCTAATAATTAAGGAAATAAAAACAATGTAATATTGTGTTTCTTCTGTCAAGCTGACACAGATAAAAATAATAATAACAATAATTTTTGGTGTAACCTGAAGTGTAGGAAAACAGAATGTCCATATTCTACTGAAACATTATGGTAATGAGGGCACACATTTCTCCCAAACATGAAGGAAGTCTGAACTGACCTCACTGATGACTGCACCTGGGGGATCTGGAGGGTCGGAGGTGAGTAAGATAATTCCTCCTCTTTCCCAAGCCTGTCTTGGACCTAGGTCTATTGTCACCAATACAGCAGAGGGAGAGAATGCAGAAACACCAGAGTCTATAAGGCACATCAGGATTTGAACCAGGCAAGCATGGTGGTGTCACAGCAGAGCCCAGCATTTGCATACAGTCATCTCCTGCTATGACACAGTCACGTACAGTATGAACGATGCCCCAGTCACAGCCAGAAAAGCTGCGGCCAGAGATCCTGGAATAGGGGCCCCGCATGCCCTTTAAGTCACCTTTAGATGGCTCTGGAACTCTGTCAGATGCCTCAACACAATACCTGACTGTCTCAAGTAGTAAGCTTCCTGGCTGGAGAATGTGTCTGTGAGGACTATTTCTGGACTATGTGTGAAGGACATGTCTGTCCAGCATGTAGAATTAGAGAATTCAAATCACTTAAATAAGGTGGCCTCCTTACCTGGCCAACACTGCTTCAAAACAGAGTGTCAAGGCACAGTCACAGGATATAACCCCAAGCCAGTAATACCTGTTTCCCTACAAGATCACTGACCCGTACTAGCACCAACAACTTCTTAAAGGAGAGGTCAGAGTAGAAGCCAGCCATGCCAGCTCCCATCACAGTGTCAGAGGCACTCATTTCCATAGTGTCAGGCCAAATTGATTAGAGGAGGCCAGAAGCGTGGGAGACACAGGTTATGTTTTTTCTACTGCCGAAAGGCCTCAAAGCCCCTTTCCCTCCTGAGAAGACCAGTTATTGGGGCATGCAAGATAAATAATACCCAAAGATGCCCGCGGTCCCCAAGAACAACACTGAACACCCCTAAACGTGCTGTTACAGTCAGTATCTTAGCTACATCCTACAGCCACTCCTGGCTGGGCAAGATGGGCCAAGTTAACTCACAGGTGCACTTCTTCACATCAGCCTGCAGGTGGTGCTGCACCAAGGAGTACAGCTGTCTCAGGGGCTCTAGTTAGGCTAAGTCCCAACGTTTTTTGAAAAGTTTTGCCAAGAAACAAATTATTCTACACTGAAAGATGTAGAAAATATCATAGTCTAGTAAACCTGGCCCAATGTCTGTTGTCAGCTGAAAGAATTCCCACCTGGCCTCTGCAAGTTGCAAGGAGGAAGGCAGCTAGACCTGAGTCCACATTTGAGCATCACCTCCTAGGTACAGAGATGACAGCACGGCCACCTCTCACTCACAGTTCCCAAACACTTTGGGTTCCAGATAGTATTTTAGTTTAAACTCCCCTCCCCTGGCCAAAAGGGTCATATCAGTACCAGAGCTAACAAGCAGAAAGTCTCTCTGAGCCCTTTCCAGAAAGCCAAATGAGGTCAGCTAAGTCTCAAACTGCACAGAAAAGCCCAAAGAATCTGCAAATCGAAGGTTCAAAGGAAGATACTAGAGCAGAGCAGAGAGGCAGAAATACGAAAACGCACAGACTTGTTATCCAGAACCAGTAGGGTTAGTTCTGGGATAATGTCTTGAACAGGCAATTTATGCCTTCTCTTGCAGGCAGATAAAAGTTAGCACTGCATAAACTGTACATTGAATGTAAACAGCCACAGATAGCCAGACATTTATTAAACCATCTATTGTACACAGTTTCTGGCATACAGTAAGCTCTCCATATATGTGGATAAATGATGAAGGATGGTATGAATGGAGTCAGTTCAACTCTGCTCAGAGCGTGACACGAATTTAGAAAGGCTATTCACTATGTCAACCTGCTTTATAGACATTCTGTTACATAGCAAAGGCAAACTCTGAAATAATGCTAGTTCAATTCAAGAAATGTGCATCGAGCACCATGCTAACCAATGTGATATTGGCTACAAACATATCTTGGCTTGAAGTTAAATGTATACATGTTTAATTGGTTGGGTTTTGTTGTTTACATTTATAACAACAAATAAACTAAGAATAGGAAGATACTGAACTAAAAAGCCTGACTTTACCTTCCACACTATAGTATTCATTAGAATATTTGGAGTAACCAACATCCTGAGACTAAAGAGGTTCCCAGGATCAGGGACTTTTCAGTTTTAAAATCAGAGACATACCAGGAAAACTGGGATGAGTTAGTCACCCTAACTTGAGTTTCCAAATAATGGTCACATGTCCAGTGCTCTTCCCAGTTGAAATACAGAAAACCAGGCCCAGCTGGATCTCTTTTGTCTTCAACCTGATTCTCACAGGAGAGCACTCTGTGTGCTAAACACAGTGCCTCCAGATCATCAGAGTATTAAGCAGCAAAGACCAAATGACTACCTTTCAAAAGGGATTCCTAAAATAATAGCAATGGCTAACTTTTAATGAGCATGTACTATGTGCCAGACACAGTTCTAAATGGTTTACTTGAATTATCTCACTTAATCCTCATAAAAACCTTGTGAGGTTTTATTATTATTACATATTTTCCAGATAAGGAAACTGAGGTTCTAGAAGGTTAATAAATATCCCCAGGATCACACAGCTAGCATTTGGCATCTATTCTTTTTAGAGCTGACAGTGATCCTTTTAAGATGTTCAGTTAGATTACATCATCTCTCAGAATTCTCCAGTGATTCTCATTTCACTTAATGTAAACTTCAAAGTCCTTATCATGGCCATTAAGGCCCTGCATGAGCCCCACCCTAACCCACCTACTTGTATACGACCTCATCTCCTAGCACCTGTCCCCTCACTCCCAGGGCTCCAGCACACGCCAGCTTGATGTTCCTTCAAAGCACCAAACAAGCTCCTCCTCAGGGCCTTTCCACATGCTTCCCCCTCTGTCTGGGCTTATTTTCTTTTATTGCCTTTGGAGCTCTGCTCAAATCAGCCTTCCCAGACAACTCTAGAGAATGTAGCAAACATGTTGGCACAGTGGCTCACACCTGTAATCCCAGCACTTTGGGAGGCAGAGGAAGGTGAATCGCCTGAGGTCAGGAGTTCGAGACCAGCCTGACCAACATGGTGAAACCCCATCTCTGCTAAAAATACAAAATTAGCCAGGGGTGGTGGCACATGCCTGTAATCCCAGCTACTTATGAGGCTGAGGCTGGAGAATCACTTGAACCCAAGAGGCAGAGGTTGCAGTGAGCCAAGATCCTGACACTGCACTCCAGCCTGGGCAACAAGAGTGAAACTCCAACTCAAAAAAAAAAAAAAGAAAGAAAGTAGCAGACACAAACTCTCTTTCTCACTCTCTTTTTCTCTCTCTCACACATGCAAATATATACATACCTGACCCTATATAAATACATATTTGTATGTCTATTATGTCTGTCTCTTAGTACCCACTGAAAAATAAACTCAGTGTAAGTGGGACTTAATCGCTTCTGTTCACTGCCTTATGGCTGTACCTGGAACACAGAAGCTTAATAAGTATTTAACAACTGAATAAATTAATGAAGATCCCAGGTCTAGAACTCAAGCAGGTCAACTGAAGACACTGAGCTCTTAACCCAGCACTGCATACACCATCTCCTTTACTAATAGAGGAGTTCCGTGTTGGGAGGGAAGCTTATCTTAGGTGACTTCTAAGATATTCCAGTGTCAATAACACAAGCAGAACTTCCCAGAGGGCTTTAGTAAGATGGCTAGAATTCCTTGCTTCATTTCTGTCTAGCACTTACCTTAATGAGAATGTTTAAAGAGGTTTTGTAAGGCTTGAAATCTGAGAAGAGCGTAACAATGCGAAACTTCACTTCTTGCTTTGGCTTGTATAAGGTCTTGTCTGTTTGAATGAAGACAGATATTCTCTTGGTCTCAAATGATAAGCGAGTACTATTAGAGAATAAAATCTCATCCTGGGCATGTCCGGTTACACGTAGCTCGTAAATCCCATTGGCACTGTTCAGAGGTAGCTGGGGAAAAAGAGATCACACATTAAGGTCTCAATATTTTACCTCAAAACGTTTTAATTACAAGTTAGAATGAAAAAGGTAAATACATGGTATTATCAAAAGTAACTGTGAGGTTGAAAATTTGCCCCTCCCAGGCACCAGAGGTGAACAATTTGTTTCCCCTCTTTTAACATCCTGTAGTTTGCTCTCCAGTTACATCACAGGGCTCCTGGAATGGGGGACACACAGCCCACTGCTCTCCCTCAGCAGGAGACCTCTTGCCATTTCCTATTCCAAGTGCCAATTTGTCCTCCCTAACAGTTATTGCAGGTCAGAATACCTAACATTCTTCAACCCTCTTTTCCACACTCACCCTATTTGAGGCAGTCAACCGATGAAAAGCTCTTTTGCACAAGATTTTTTTTCTGGCCTTTTCTCTCAAGCTGTTTTCTGAGATGCATTCTCCTAATGTATCTTGCCCATATGTGTCATAGTCTTGGTAGGGATGATGATGATGCTACTTCTGCTACTACTATTAAAAACAGAAATCCTTCCCGGGTGTGGTGGCTCACACCTGTAATCCCAGCACTTTAGGAGGCCAAGGCAGGTGGATCACCTAAGGTCAGGAGTTCGAGACCAGTTTGGCCAACGTGGTGAAACCCTGTCTCTACTAAAAATATAAAAATTAGCTGGGCATGGTGGCACACGCCTGTAGTCCCAGCTACTCGGGAGGCTGAGGCAGGAGAATCACTTGAACCCAGGAGGCGGAGGTTGAGGTGAGCCGAGATTGTGTCACTGCATTACAGCCTGGCTGACAGAGTGAGACTCCATTCAGAAAAAAAAAAAAAATTAGCCACGCATATCAGAAAAAAAAAATTATCCAGATGGTACAAGCCTGTAGTCTCAGCTACTCTGGGAGGCTGAGGCAGGAAAATCGCCTGAATACAGGAGGCAGAGGTTACAGTAAGCCAAGATCATGCCACTGCGCTCCAGCCTGGGCAACAGAGTGAGACTTCATCTCAAAATAATAACAGCAATAGAAATCATACCTTCTAGCATTACTAGATACTCTCATCAAAACCATTTCTCTCTCTCTCTCACACACACACACACACACACACACACACACACACACACACACACACACACATACACACACGGAAGCTGGGGCTTAGAGTAGTTAAGAAAGTTGCTCCAAGTCACTAGCCGAGATTCAAAATTACCATGAGCTATCCTACTCTAATAAGAACCTTGATGTAGTAATTTTAAAATATGTCCAGAAATTCTCTGACCTTCCTCCCTTCAAAAGGTGAATCACTAATCACTGCGGAATCATTAATTCCTCTGACTTAGTGATTTTCTTCTAAATCTTAAAATGAGGTATGTCCTAAAAAGAATACCTTCTGCCTTACTGTCTCTTTCTCACTAGGATCACTCACTCTGGGGGAAGCCAGAGTGATGACAAGGACACTAGAGAAGCCTGTGGAGAGGCCCCACTGGGAGGAACCGGGGTCTCCCACAAACCACCACCACCAACGTGTCAGCCCAGTGAATGAGCTGCCTCGCAGAATGCCGCGGCCCTGGTGAAGCCTTCAGATGTCTGCAGCCCTAGCTGATACCATTATGGCAACCTTGTGAGACTCCAAATCAGAAATGCCCAACCATGTTGTTCCCAAATTCTTCACCTACAAAAACTGAGAGAAGTAATAAAAGTAAAGGTTTACTGTTGTTTGAAGCAAAGTTTTAGGGTTACTTAGCAATAGCTAACTAGCATGCTTGACTTTTAGCTAATTTTCATGTTAAAACTGAGGTCCTGAAACTGTACCCTGACTCATTTTTGCAAATAAGTTTTGTCTACAGATATCTCAAACGGGATTTTCCAGTAATAGCAGACATCAGAATAGTATCAATATGGTTAAGAATATGAAGAAAATGATAGAGCAAGCATAGTAAAACATTAACGGTAGACTCTAAGTGGCAGGTATAGGAGTGTTCATCATAAAATGTTTTCAAGTTTTTCGTATATTTGGAAAGTTAATAATAAAGTGTTAGGAAAAACAATCAGTATGTTACCTTCGAATGACTTCTGGTGTCAATTTTTGCTTTTCTTCAATAAGGAAGTATTTTGTTTGTTTTGTTTTCTTTTGTTTTGTTTTGTTTCAAGACAAAGTCTTGCTCTGTTGCCCAGGCTGGAGTGCAGTGGCTTGATCTCAGCTCACTACAGCCTCCACCTCCTGGGTTCCAACAATTCTCCTGCTTCAGCCTCCCAAGTAGCTGGAACTACAAGTGTGTGTTACTACACCCGACTAATTTTGTATTTTTAGTAAAGACAGGGTTTCACTGTGTTGGCCAGGCTGGTCTTGAACTCCTGACCTCAAGTGATCCACCTGCCTCAGCCTCCCAAAGTGATGGGATTATAGGTGTCAGCCATCATGCCTGGCCTAAAGAAGTATTTACTGAGTATCCTAGGTACCTGGGATACAACATGAACCAAAGATCTGTGCCCTACTAGAGCAGAGAGTCTAGCCTGGAACTTGGAATCTTAAATTCTATTTTCTCAAGTGATACTTCAGCCCTCAGACTCTTTGAATCAGATTTCCTAATACTATAAAGAATAAAATAAATATGCCAGGAACCAGAATATTATATGCTTATAAAGGGCATCAATTTCTAAATATTTCATGTTTAAAAATATATCTAATGGGATTGCTCTTTATAATTTGGATAAAAGTTTGATCATTTTTAGTGGCACAGAGATTGAAGTCTGATGTCAAATTAACAAAACAGAGGCCTAGAGCTAAAGAAATCTATTAACCACAAGCAGGCTAAAGGGTCAGAGAACTAAACACAAATGTGTCCAAAAACATTTTATTCTACCTCCTACTCCATCCTCCTTCAGGGAGCTGACACTGACTCAGGGGAAACATTGCTGACTATCCTCCTGCTCCTTTGAGTTACCTTAACTAATTTGCTTTTTTAACGTTTCCCCGCTAAAACCCCGCCTTGCCATATATAAAATTTAGGTAATTTGGGATCCTCAAAGACTCAGTGTTAACCCCAAGGCAGGCCACCCAGAGATGACAACATGGGCCTGGGTGAATCATTAGATCTGAGTGCCTTATGAAGCACAGGGCATCACCACATCCCTTGGGGTATCACCATGCATTCTGGGTGGTGCTCCTGAGTCTTGCGGTGTCAACACAGACCTCAACTGCAAACTCCTCTGAGGAAACTAGACAATTATTGTGCTTTGGGCTGTGATTTCTGAACTTAAACCCCACCCTCTTCAGTGCTCCATTGTTAACAAGGGGGTCAAATAATGAGGAGACTGGAGAAAAGATTATTGATTTTAAGCAATTTTTTTTATTTTTATGAAAGTTTCTCTGTCTGTGCCAGATCTGGAGTGAGTTATAACCATGAGGTCACAGAAGCTCCTGTGTCATTACTGGTAAATTGCCTTCTGCCTTCTTTAGGCCATAGTTACTAAAAAGAGTTCCCAAAAGTGGTGAGGAAAATAAAAGCTGTTCTTTGATCAGTGACTTCCATAGCTCTTACACAGGAATCAATTTCTTACTCACAGAGATTTTGGACTCCTTGACCAGAGGGCACAGGGCTGGAGGAAGGTGCAGTTCCCACAGTGAGAGGCTGTCTGAAAGCAGGACAAGAGTCTGGGAATTGACAATATCCCTGAGCTTTGACCAACAGAATATCAATCAGCCTCTGGATTGGGTGTGTTGATTCTCACTTATGCACGTCTGTTTTGTGTATACATAAATGCAAACTCTCTGAGGAGATGACAGCTCTCTGCCTAGGATACATAAAGAAAGCATCCTCAAAAAGATTCTTGCTAGGCAATAAATAAGGGTTACTTATTCTAATCTGGGCTGTCTAAAGCCATTTTGCCTTCTCTGAAAGATTTACTGCTGTAAGGAACCTGAGACAGCACAATAGTATTTATCCTCACATACTTCATGAATAATGCCAGTTACTAAACAGAGCGGAGACAATTTTTCAAAATAAAATTGAGAATCTAGGATGATAGTTTCCATTCAAAATATATTAGTAATTATACTTACATATTAAAAACATTTATAATCAAATAAAACCACTCCCTCATTTGACAAAGAGAACAAAACAAGTTTTTCTGCCATATTGTATACAAAACAGTAATATTTATATTAAGCATCAATATGTTTTTTATTTACTTCATATTGTTATTTTAGTGTCTTGAAGTACAATGAGTAAATCAGAAATAAAAAACACATTTGTGTTAATACACTCTTGAAATATTTATATTTTATACTAAAAAGCCATAAAGACCTTAAAAATAATTTAAAATACTACATTCACAAATGTCAGAATGCAAGTGCACTTTAAAAGGTGGTTCTATCCACAGGTATGTTCTTAGTGGGAAAAAAAAAGTTGGTTCTGCTTTAACTGAAAACTATTAAAATGCAGAGTCACCTCTTTTTGTCAAGCATTACCAAATTTGTCCACACACTTTATCTCTAAGTCTTTCAAACTGTGCTTTACTAAAAAGAGATACTCCAAAATATAATCTCTAGTAGAGCTTTCAATAAATAATAATAAATAATACCTATATTTAGTACTAGGCCATTTCAATTGTATATAAATATAGCCATTATTTATAATTCAATAAATAATTTATAATTCAATAAATAATAGCTATATTTATATACAATTGAAATAGCATAATATTAAAGACAAATACTGGATGTCAGAGTTAGTATTTCACATGCTTAAGACTTAAAAGAAGTATAGTAGACAAATTTCTAGCTAATAGTAGCTCAGACACATACAGTTTATACTGGCATCATTGGAAGAAACTCTCACGCCCTTGCCCCACCTTCTCCTTTCAGCCTTTCTACGCTTCTGGTATGTGAAACTGCAAACTCCTCTGAGGAAACCAGACAATTATTGTGCTTTAGGCTGTGATTCCTGAACTTAAACCCCACCCTCCTTCTGTTATAGGGCAAATATATGACACAGGATTTATTTTGATCTTACCACTGGAATACCCTTTCAACAAAGTTCTGCACACAGGCACTGGGGCCAGCATCTAATGTTTTCAGTTATTTTAATGTAATCTAATGTTTTATTGCCACAAAGACTGCAGGGTTTTTTCCCCCACTTATGCCTGCTTATGCCTTTTTTTCTCCACTTTCTATTATTAGTAGCAGTATATTTCTTAGGAAAGAAAGCATAAATATAGTATGTAAGAAACAGAATAGATATAGCATACTGAGTAATTTTTATAAAGTATTGTCTGAGAGTACAACATTCTCTATGAACCTCCCAAAACAAATGTGGTTTCTGAATGTGCTTGGCAAGTAACTTTCAAAACCTAGCAAGTGGGCCAGGTGTGGTGGCTCACTCCTGTAATCCCAGCACTTTGGGAGACCAAGGCAGAAGGATTGCTTGAGCCCAGGAGTTTGAGACCAGCCTGGGCAACGTAGGAAGACCTGTTTCTACAAAAAATAAAAAATTAGCCAGGCTTGGTGGCACATGTGCCAGTAGTCCTAGCTACTCGGGAGACTGAAATGAGAAGATTGCTTGGACCTGGGAGGTTGAGGCTGCAGTGAACCATGATCGTACCACTGAACACCAGCCTGGGCAACAGAGCAAGACCCTGTCTCAAAAAAAAAAAAATTTTAAGGTAATGAGCAAAACTGGCTTAAAAGGTAATGCTGATACTATTCGAGTATGCTATGTGTCAGGACCTAAGTCAGTAGTCATCTGTTCTCAGAAAAGTACATATATCAAATTGTACCTGATATTGGATGCTGTGGTCTACTATATTGTACATTAAACATGCAAAGCCCCAAAACAAAGCATAGTAATAAAAGTACAAACTTCCAAATCAAAGTTATAGGAAATAAGATTCATTTACAAGCATCTAATTAGGTTTTATGAATCTCTCAACAAAATAGTAACCCCTTTCCATTTCTATAGCAAATGCTACAACACTTCCACATCTCATTTCACTCTAGGACATGCTGTGAGATAAAAATGGTATCTGCATCCTCTTTTCCAGGCCCACTTACAGTGAGGTAAGTGAGGCACCTGTCTAAGGTACAAAATGTAAGGCAGTACCAAAAAACTTAGCAATCAAGAAAATAATATTTTAATACAAGACTTTAAAACATCAAAATTAATGCAAACCAATGAACAAAAAAGTCAAAGTTTTAAACAAAGACAGGGTAATATTACTGATTTGTCCTTTTGCCTTGAGTTCTGGTACATCTTGGTGTGGCACTGCCCTTTTCAAGGACAAGGAAACTGAGGAACAGAATGTTAATTTCACATTTCATACTAGAAGGCTCATTACAGCAGAAGCAGGACCAAACCAACCCAGATTCCTTTCCTTTTCAACCTTTATTTTAAGTTCGGGGTACAACTGCAGGTTTGTTACACAGGTAAACTTGTGTCACAGGGGTCTGTTGCACAGATTATTTCAGCACCCAGGTGCTAAGCCTAGTGCCCATTAGTTACTTTTCCTGATCCTCTCCCTCCTCCCTCCGGTAGGCCCCAGTGTGTGTTGTTCCCCTTTGTGTACCCATGTGCTCTCACTGTCCAGCTCCCACCTGTAAGTAGGGAGAACATGTGGTACTTGGTTTTCTGTTCTTGTGTTAGTTTGCTGTGGATAATGACCTCCAGCTCTATCCATGTTCCTGCAAAGGACATGGTCTCATTCTTTCTATGACTAGTCGGTATTTCTGTGCTAATAATCCAGGCCAGTTTCCTTCAGTGAAGTCCTTTATTTTACAAGAGAAAATCTCTGCCAAGAATTTGAAGAGCCTCATAATCAATCTCCCTGAAATAATATTATTCGTAAATAATCTGAAGCTGAACTAAACTCAAGCCAATCTTACATGAAATGTGAAATGTGTGAATTGATATAAAATCCAATGAAATATTAATTTATTTAGTTCACTGATGCAATATATTTCTGAAACCAGATTTTTTAAATGGATACTTACTGATGGAAGAGTAAGTGTCTTAAAAGAGCCTTAAAGGAAAACAGAAAAGAAAACAGAGTTAGTACAATTTGAATATGACAGAACACAAAACTTCCAAAACTCTCCCAATACTCTTATACATGTAAATGAAATCATAAATATATTTGGCAAACCGAAATAACTTTTAAATGCCCAGAAGACCCAATAAATTATTACATATCTTTGTGCCAAACAATTAAAAATCAGGATTCAAAGAGTATCAGTGGACGAACATAAAAAACATTAGGTTCTGCTTCTCTTTGCTGTTATCATGTCTGTTGTCACGTTGCTGCGCCCTTTTTGCTGTTTTAAGGTTATACGTGCTTTCAGGACACTTTACACACTGTACAGAAGTAGCCTGAGGTTTATTTCTCGTTCTCATACCCTTGTGATAAAGGAAGAAAGGAAGGCATTAGTCATATCAGGGGTGGGCTGGGACTCATAACTGACTCATGAGTACAAGGGGAATGCAGACTTTTTTCATGTAAAGTTTCTATCCATTGGACTGCGAATTAAACTCATGCCAATTTCTCATCAGATCCATTTATTTCAAGGGGAAAAAATGACTTCATGTTAAAAATAAAAGAGTACTTGTCCAAAGTTCCTATTGGAGATGACAGGCCCTTGGGAAATAAAATGGGGCAAAAGATGATTTTTAAAGAGAGAGAGGAAAATGATAGGCTCAAGTTCCTTTATTCATTTAAAAACTAGCACAATGTGCAAGACAGACGTGGTCCCTCTCCTCCAGGAAGCCAAATGGGTCTATCACGTGAGGGCAGAGGAACCAGAGCACAGCACAGTACACAGCAGGGGTTAAGCTAGTGGCATCTGGCGTCAGACTACATCATGAATTTCCCACATACTGACCCTGTCCTTGAACAAATTACCTGATTCTCCAGCTCAACTTTTTTCATCCTTAAGATGAGGATGCTAATAATCCTACCAATCTCATGAGGTGGTTGTAAGGAATAAGTATGTTGACACCTGTAAAGCATATAGTACAGTGCCTGACACACAGAAAACACTTGATATATGTTAGCTATTATAGTGACAAAAAGCTTGAAGAGTTTTCCATTAGGGATGTCAGCATGCCCCTACCATAAAAGGTCTTAAAACTTTTATGATAGAGTACTGCACCAATAAAAACACTTAGTATACCTTATTGATGTCAAATTAGATTTATAAAATTATATACATGTATTTTCTCAACCAAAATATTAAACATTAGAAAAACTTTAATTTCTAGCCAAGCACAGTGGCTCACACCTGTAATCCCAGCACTTCAGGAGGCTGAGGCGGACAGATCACCAAAGGCCAGCCAAAATGGCAATACCCATTTCTCCTAAAAACTACAAAAATTAGCCAGGCATAATGGCACGCCTGTAGTGCCAGCTACTTGGGAGGCTGAGGAAGGCTTGAACCCAGGAGGCAGAGATTGCAGTGAGCTGAGATCACATCACTGCACTACAGCCTGGGCAACAGAGCAAGACTCTGTCTCAAAAAAAAAAAAAGAGAGAGAGAGAAGAGAAAAACTGTAATTTCTTAGCTTTGCTCAATAATATAATAGAAATAAGAGTTACTACATTTTCTACTTGCATCCTTATGAATGGTCTTATATACTCTTAGCTGTGTGTACACTTACTGTGAAGGCTACCACCCCAGTGGGCCTCAATGAAATACAAGTATGTTTTCAGGAACAGATAAGTAATTCATCACCAGCACTTATCACCTAGCACAGATCAGTTCATCCAATAACTGTCATCGTAGGAAGCAAAGAGCAAGTCTCCTAAATAATAGCACATTGAACGTGGTGTTTCAAAAAGGTGAAGAAGGAAGTATCGTGGAACAGATATACGCAGTACAGGTAGGACAAGGAGTACATTGGAGGGATCAAGAGAAGGCACCTAGAGAAAATGATGCCAGCATCTAGGGTTGTAGGATATGGAGAAATTAGCCATATGAGCAAGGAGGGGTACAATGTTACAGGCAGAGGAGCAGCAAATGCAAAGTAGTTGAGATCAACCTGAGTCTACCAAACCAAAGAGCTGGGGGAGCAAAGACCACAGGCAGAAAGAGAACAGTAGCCAGGAGACTGGGCCCAATCACAAGGGCTCTTTGGACAAGATGAGGCCTTACCAGGATTGTCCCAGGTGACACTGTTATTCCAGCATCCTGATTTAGCATTTGTCCTGGATCTTTTTTTGGTTAGCAAAATACAATTCTAGAATGGGTTTAATGTGCACATAAATTAACGTTGAAGATGTTTATTCTTTTTTTAATTGACAAGTAATAATTGTATGTGTTTATGGTATGCCACATAATGTTTTGATAGATGTGTAACTTATGGAATGGCTAAATCACACTATTTAACATGTGCCTTACCTCACATAACTATTTGTGGAAAGGATCAATTAAAATCTACTCTCAGCAATGTTCAAGTATACAACTTGTTGCTATTAACCACAGTCACCATGCTGTACAATAGATCTCTTGAAATAATTCCTCCCCTATAACTGAAATTTTGTGTCTGTTGACCAACATCTCCCCATTCCCTTAACCCCCAGCCTCTGGTAACTGCCATTTTACCATTTATTTCTATGAGTTTATCTTTTTTACACTTCACATATAAGTGAGATCATGCAGTATTTGTTTTTCTGTGCTTGGCTTATTTCACTTAACATAATATCCTCTAGGTTCATCCATGTCATTGAAAATGATAGGACATCCTTCTTTTATAAGGCTGACTAGTATTCCATTATGTATATATACCACACTTTCTTTATCCACTTATCCATTGATGGACGCTGCCATTAATTCCATATGTTACATATTGGGAAGCATGCAGTGGGCATGGAAGTGCAGACATCTCTACAACATACTGATTTTATATATTTGGATATATGCCAGTAGTGCTTTGGGAGTATCTTACCTTGTAGGAAGGAAATTCTGTTCATTAAGCTTACTTTTAATGAGAAAGACTTATTCTATTCTATACTGAATTGAAGTGAAATTGAAAAGCCCTAGGATATTTCAGCAAGTCAACTTGGTAAAACCTTCAAAGAAACCACAAATAGAGACAATTTACTGGGCAAGTTTTGTCCTGTAAAAACATTTATTGAAGAGAACCAGGGGGCTCTGCAAGCAGACCCTGTGAAATATTTGGGCTGAAACATTTAAATATTGCAATAAGGGGGTGGGGGGGAAGGAATTGAGAATACCATCCATACAGCAGAATTTGTTCTGATCTTACCGGGTACCTCAGCATGTGTGGAGAGGGTGTTTTCTTAATTTAAAATACTATGGTCAGATCACTTGAATATCAAAATAAATAATGGGTTACAACCTACTGAAAAAAAAACAAGAATCTGTGAGTTCATGCTGATGTATAATTAAATACACGACTGAGTAAAAGAGAAGAAAAAGTTATTCCTTACCATAGAATTCCAACTAATAAATGTAGAAGGAATGGTGGAATTCAAAAATTTCACAACTATCACAAAATAATGGCAATAATCATCAATCTAGCATGTATAAGTTAAATGAGAATTGTAAGAAATAACAAACCATTGTTGTTTTAATCTACTAAATCTGGGGGTGGCTTGTTTCACAGCAACAGATGATTGGAACACTTCAGAAATGAGCCAGATTAACTAGCAACTCTCTAAAGCTACTCAGCCTCATACAGGAGCCTCTAAACACATGTGACTATTGAGTCACTGAAATAAGCAGCAAGTGTAAAATATACCCCGTATTTCTGAGACTTACAACCAAAAACAATGTAAAATATCATGTCAGTAATTTTATAGTGATTAAATGTTCAATTGATAATATTTGTAAATTATTGGGTTAAATGAAATATATTATTACAAGTAATTTCACCTGTTTTTCTTTTTTTTTTTTAATGAAGCTACTAGAAAATTTCCAGTAACTTACGTAGTTTACTTATACTTCTATTAGACAGAACTGGTCTAGGGGATAGAAGACTTAAATTTGTGTTTAGCAACAATAAAACAACCAACAGATCAGACAGAATGCAATTTTTAAATTTTATGAACAAAACAATAATAATAGTAGTAGATACCACTTATAGAATGTTCTAAAGCATTACATCTATTAACTGGTTTCATGCTCACAACAATACCATTAAGTATTACTACTCTTATTTTACAAGTGAGAACACCGAGACACAGATGTGAAATGACCTGCCCAGGGTCACACAGACAAAAGGTCGTGGGGCCAAGCTTCTTACCCTGACCACTTGACTCATGGGTCTGAGCTCTAAACCACTGTTCTGCAATGACTCTCAGTATAAAAAAATAGTTGTATGCAAATCAATCAATGTGATACATTATATCAATGAAGGGCAAAAACCATATGATGATTTCAATTGAAGCTGAAAAAACATTTGATTAATTTCAACACCTCTTCATGATAAAAACGTGCAGAAAGCAGAGTATAGAAGAAACATACCTCAACATAATAAAAGCCATATATGACAGACCCACAGCTAGCATCATACTAAATGGGGAAAACTGAAAGCCTTTCCTCTAAGATCAGGAAGACGACAAGAATGCCCACTTTCACTTTTGTTATTCAACACAGCACTGGAAGTCCTAGCTATAGCAATCATACAAGAGAAAGAAATGAAGGGCATTCAAATTGGAAAGGAAGAAGTCAAATTATCCTTGTTTGCAGATTATATAATTTTTTTAATATACTTATTTTTTAAAGATAAGTAGACACAGGGTCTCCCTGTGTTGCCCAGACTGGTCTCAGACTCCTGGGCTCAAGTTATCTGGCCCTCTTCCACCTTCCAAAGTTTGGGGATTACAGGTATGAGTCACCATGCCCAGCCAATATGATCTTATATTTGGAAAAACCTAAAGAATCCACCAAAAATGATTAGAACTGATAAACTCAAGTCTAGTTGCAGGATAAAAAAATCAACATACAAGAATCAGTACAATTTCCATATGCCAACAGTGAACAATCTGAAAAAGAAAACAAGAAAGTAACCCCATTTACAACAGCAACAAATAAAGTTAAATACCCAGGCATTAACTTAACCAAAGAAGTAAAAAAATATATACAATGAAAACTATAAAATACTGATGAAAAAATTGAAGATGACACCAAAAAATGAAAAGATATTCCATGTTCATGAATTGAAATTACTAGTATGTTTAAAATGTCCTTACTGCCTAAAGCAATCTACAGATTTAATACAATCTTTATCAAAACACCAATGACATTCTTCAGAGAAATAGACAAAAACAATCCTAAAATTTGTATGGAACCACCAAAGACCCAGAATAGCTAAAGCTATACTGAGAAGGAAAAAAAAAAAAGGAATCAGAATCACATTGCCTGACTTCAAATTATACTACAGAGCTACAGTAACCAAAGCAGCATGGTATTGGCAGAAAAACAGATGTGTACAGACCAATGGAACACAATAGAGAACCTAGAAGCAACCCTATACAACTACAGTGAATTCATTTTTGACAAAGATACCAAGAACACACATTAAGGAAAAGATAGTCTCTTCAGCACATGGTGATGGGAAAACTGGACACCCATATGCAGAAGAATGAAACTAAACCTATCTCTCACCATATACTAAAATAAAATCAAAACGGATTAAAGACTTAAACCTAAAACTATGAAACTACCAAATGAAATCTTCAGGGAAACTCTTTAGGACATTGAAGTGGGCAAAGTTTCTTGAGCAATACCCCACAAGCACAGTCAACCAAGGCAAAAAATCAACAAATGGGATCACGTCAAGTTAAAAATCTTCTGCACAGTAAAGGAAACAATCAACAAAATGAAGATACAACTCAGAATGAGAGAAAATCTTTGTAACTACTTATCCGATAAGCGATTAATAACCAAAATATATAAGGAGCTGAAACAACTCTATAGGAAAAAAAATCTAATAATCCAGTTAAAAATGGGAGAAATATCTGAATAGACATTTCTCAAAAGAAGACATACAAATGGCAAACAGGTATATGAAAAGGTCCTCTCAACACCATTGATCATCAGAGAAATGCAAATCAAAACTACAATGAGATATCATCTCACCCCAGTTAAAATGGCTTTTATCCAAAAGACAGGCAGTAACAAATGCTGGTGAGGAAGTGGAGGAAAGTGAACCCTCAGACACTGTTGATGGGAATGAAAATTATTACAACCACTATGGAGAACAGTTTGGAGGTTCCTCATAAAACTAAAATAGAACTAGCATACAATCCAGCAATCCCACTGCTGAGTATATACCTAAAAGAAAGAAAATCAGTATATTGAAGAGATATCTGCATTCCCATGTTTGTTGCACCACTGTTCATAATAACTAAGATTTGGTTAGTGTCCATCAACAAATGAATAGATAAAGAAAATGTGGTACTTATACACAATGAAGTTCTACTTGTCCATAAAAAAAGAATGAGATCCTGTCATTCGCAACAACATGGATGGAACTGAAGGTCATTATGTTAAGTGAAATAAGTCAAGCACAGAAAAACAAACTTTGCATGTTCTCACTTATTTGTGAACTAATGGAGATAGTAGAAGGATGGTTACCATAGGCTGAGTGGAGGAGTGAGGGGCTAGGGAGGAAGTGGTGATGCTTAACGGGCATAAAAAGTCATTAGAAAAATGAGTAAGACCTAGTATTTGATAGCACAACAGGAGGACTATAGTCAATAACAATTTAATTGTACATTTTTAAATAACTAAAATAGTATAACTGGATTGTTTGTAACACAAAGGACAAATACTTGAGGGAATGAATACCCCAGCTACTACAATGTGATTGTTACACATTGCATGCCTGTTTCAAAATATTTCATGTACCCTGTAAATATATACACCTTCTATGTATCCACAAAAATTTACAAAAGAATCAGTTGGCCAAGTGTGGTGGCTCACACCTGTAGTCCCAGCACTTTGGGAGGTGGAGGCGAGCAAATCACCTGAGGCTGGGAGTTTGAGACCAGCCTGACCAACATGGATAAACCCTGTCTCTAAAAAAAAAAAAAAAAAAAAAAAAAAAATCAGTTGTACTCTTGGTTTTATTATACACACCTTTTTTTTTTTTTTTTTTTAGGGACAGGGTCTCACTCTGTCACCCAGACTGGAGTACAGTGGTGCGATCATAGCTCACTGCTGCCCCAAACTCTTAGAATCAAGCAATCCTCCTGCCTCAACCTCCCCAGTAACGAGGACTACAGGCACATGCCACCATGCCTGGTTACTTTTTTTTATTTTTTATTTTTTGAAATGGGGGCTTATTATATTGCCCAGGGTGCTCTCAAACTCCTAGGCTCAAGTGATCCTCCCATCTTGACATCCAAGACCCTGGGATTATAGATGTGAGTCACTGTGTTTTGTTTTTGAGACAGAGTCTCGCTCTGTCACCAGGCTGGAGTGCAGTGGCATGATCTCAGCTCACTGCAACCTCTACCTCCCAGGTTCAAGAGATTCTCATGCCTCAGCCTCCCATGTAGCTAGGACTACAGGTGAATGCCACCACAGCCAGCTAATTTTTTGTATTTTTAGTAGAGATGGGGTTTTGCCATGTTGGCCAGGCTGGTCTCAAACTCCTGACCTCAAGTGATCTGCCCACCTCAGTCTCCCAAAGTGCTGGGATTACAGGCATGAGCCACCGTGCCTGGCCCTGTACCTCACCATTGTTTTTATTATACATATCTTTGATTACTGTGAAAGTTCCACAGCATGGATAACCTGTTTGCGTATGTTGCTATCACCACTTACTCAATCATGGATGTTCAAAATCTCAATCATCTTGAACTCTTTTCTCTCCTCACCTCTAAGTTTATCACTCACCAGAATCTGTGGATTCTTCTTCCATAAAGTTTCCCTTAGAAGACACTTAGAGTTATATTCTAAGCACTGCAGTAGCAGAGCTAACTCCAAAATAAATTGTGTCATACAAGAACTCTGAAGAGGATATAAAAACTAAAAATGTCCCAACTCATGTAAATTCTTCATAATACAGTTTTGAAACGTTTGAAGTTAATTCCAAGATCTGAAACATTCCTCTTCAAAGGAATGTTAAAAACAGTAGCCGACTCTGGGACGATAAGTATAATGCAGGAGGTTTACTAAGGAGTATTCCGGGGATTAGCACCTGCAGAAGGGAAGAGGGGAAACTGGACTAGAGGAGAGAGCAGCGGGGCTGCAATGCAGGCTCCACCAGGGCAGCTCACAAGCAGCCATGGCCCTTGAGAGATGTCCTGAACTGGGATGAGAGGGCTGGACTTCCATATCCACGTCAATCAGTCACATAATGCAGGCCCCAGCCCCAAAAGGGAGATCAGCATGGGCAATCAATTCTCCAGCTGATACAATCATCAGAGCGAACTGGCTCTGAAGGCAGTCAGGTACAACACTCCCTGCAGCTTTCAGGAAAAGGTCCTTCATCCCTGAAGGGCAATCTGAGCCCTAAAACACAGCATCCACCACAATGTTCCACATTGGAATAAAACAGAAATAAACTGCAGTGAGCTTTGCCCCAACAAACCAGCACCCTTCATTACTGAGAGTTACTTATTTTTCATTGTATCAGGATTAAATCATCAGGGGTTGACTATTTCGCTAGCTCCATAACTGGAGGAAGCAATGTGCTTCCTTCCTGCCCTGATCCGATACAAGCTACTACCCATGGGCAGCAAATTTACAAGGTCAAAGAACGAGTTGGGAGGGGTGGTAATTTATTTTTATCCAATGACATCAGCAAGGAGAAAGTAAAAAACAGTTGGGAGTCTACAATCCAAATGAGGCTCTCAGAGGCTGACTAATTGGAGGGCAAGCATTCTGGCACTTCGAAACAAGCTAAACAGATTTGAAGTGCAGGAAATCTCATTTCATAGTAAAAGTGTTTTTTGTTTTGCCTTTTGTTTTAAATGCAGCTCTGAATCAAGTCAAAACGTTGAGGAATTCTCTCACTAGAGAAAAACTGGAAGAGCAATTCAACTGCATGCCTGGGTCCACCTGCTCAGACACATGACCTTATCTGTTCACAGATGCAAGAAAGATACAGTTACAAGTTCTACTCAGGCCAGGCATGGCAGCTCACGCCTGTAATACCAGCATTTTGGGAGGGCTGAGGCGAAGGATCCCTTGAAGCCAGGAGTTCAAGACCAGCCTGGGCAACATGGTATGACCCTATCTCTATTTTTTTTAAAAAAAAAAAATACAAAATACAAAGATTCTTCCCAAAAGTTAGAGTGTATGGACAGAGATGTCTCACCCACCCCTATTTCTTGACAGATCCAGTGAGCTACTCAGGGTATGTGTGGACACATCCAATCTAAGGCCTACTCACTGGTCTCATGTGTCCTTATTAAAAGGTCGACTTCAAGTATTTGACATTTTTTTCTGCTGATCTTTCCTTTAAATTTACAAATACAGCTTGGAATTTTCTAGGCACTTACGAAGTCCTAGCATATGACTTATTTGAAAGTTCTGCTAATCTAGCAATAATTTACCCCACCAAAACAAAATTGGGGGCAGCGGGGAGGGGGGTGGGGGCAATGTAGATGAGAGAGGAATAATAATCTCTTTCTCTGCTGTTGCTAGGTTGAGAATTAAATAGATAGTATGTGCAAATTGTTGTGAACATTTTTCTCCCCTTTGGCAAGGCTCCATTCAGACACGGGAAATGGTCACCACCTCTTGAAACCCAGTATGGCGCTCTTTTAAATCACTAACTAAAGATACACTCTGTTATGTAAGATCCTTCTTGGCGTTTTTATAGATAACGTAATAAAACTCTGATCATTTCTGTGTATAACCAGAGACAGTCAGTCTCAAAACCCTTTCAGATGCTTTCTCCTTCCCAGTGCCGCTGAGGCAACTCAAAAGAAACCTTGTTTGAAGGCTTCGCATTTGGCAGAACCTGAGAACTGGCCGTTTGATTTACAAATAGAGTCAAAGCTATATTTAAATTGCGTAATAAGCATACACAAAAACTAACCTTTCCTTAACTTTTTAAACAGACTCTGTAATACTATACATGCTGCCTCTTCTGACATCTGTCCTCACCAAATAGCTCTGGAAAGTCATTGAAGGGAAGAAGTAGTATGTAATTGGAAATCCAACTAGGTACAGAAATACTCTCTATTAAAAAAAAGTGGATTTTCCACTATATATATGCCTGACTTAGTGTTTGCTGCTTAATTACTTTTGGCAGCCTTTTGCTACTCAGTCATATGCAATAATACATTTAAGTTTATGATCACTTTTTTAGCTAAAAATTTTGATCTCTTTATCAATTTACTAATTTTTTTTCCTCATTCTTCAGCAGTTTCTTTGATCTACAGATAAACAAGGTGAGAAACAGGGTTTTTCCCCCACAAATTCATGGAAAAACCAAACTTTAAAATACAATGTTTTTTAGAGAGTGAAAAAATAGACATTGGAGATGCATATGGGAGGCAGGTGAGGGATAAGAAATTACTTAATGGATACAATGGACACTGTTTGGCTGATGGTTGTACCAAAAGCCCAGACTCTACAACTATGCAAAATATCTTTAAGAAAACTGCACATGTACCACCTAAATCTATTAAAAAAATTTTTTTTTAATTTAAAGTAAGAATTAAAAATACAGTGTTTCTGCTTCACACTTTAATGTCACTTTAAGGCAAAACAACTATTGGGTAAATTCAATCTACACAGAAAACACAAGTATTTCAAGCAAAACAAAACCAAACAAAAAAAAATCTCCTTTGGTCCCTTACATATTCCTTTTTTTTTTTCTCTCTTGTTTGCCTTTGCTTACAAATATTTTAATAAATATGAGTTTCATAAATAAAGTTTTGTTCCATTTAGACCGCTGAGCAAAAAAAAACAGGTCAAACACAAACCTACTAAAAGTAAAATAAATAAAATGGCACAGTATAAACTAAATGTTGGTTAAGTACAAATTAAAAACCCAGAGTCAAGCAAGGTTCTTGGCTGCTAAATGTACGGGCATTTTTAATGGCAGGCTCGGCAATCCACAGCCTACAGATCCACTTTGGCCAGTGCCCGTTTTTTGTACAGTTCATGAACTAAGAATTTGTTTGCATTTCTAAACAGCTGGGGGAAATATCAAAAGAAGAATAATATTTTGTGATAAGTAAAAATGATACGAACTCCAAGTTTCAGCATCCAAAAAGTTCTGTTGGTACACAACCATGCTCATTCGTTTATGCACCGTCTACAGCTGCTTTTGAGCTACAAAGGCAGAGCTGAACAGCTGCAATGAAGACCTTAAGATTGGCCAAACCCACACGCTTAGCATCTGGCCATTTACAGAAATTTTGCCAACCCTCGTGGCTCTTTTTAGGGAGATTTCCTTCTTCCTCAAGGGATAAGGAATAAGGTTGAAGACCCACCTAAGCCAAAATGAGATAATACTTAAGAGCTGTATCAGCAGGAAGACTTGGACTCATGCCACAGGTTTGTGGTCAGGCATCAGTATTAATATCTGATACCGGGAAGCACCACGTACAACACAGTTCACATTCCCTGAGTGTTTTCTATGTACCAAGCGTTGTGATAAATGTTTTAAAGACAGGCACTAAAAAAAAAAAAAGAAAATAGAAAAAATGGGTGAAATTAATTTTAATAACATTTTAATTAATTCAATAGGTCCAAAATATTAACATTGAACATTAAATCATTATTTTAAAATCACAAATTTTATTGCATTTCTTGGAACTAAGTATTCAAAATCCACTTTGTATTTTATACTTACAGTGCATCTCAATTTATATGAGCCACACTTCAAAAGCTCAAAAAACACATATGGTTAGTAACTACCATATTGGATGATACAGCTCTCAAGTATTATCTCATTTAATCCTCTCAACAATGCTATGAGGTGGGTACTATTATTAGGTGAGGCTAGGGTTCAATTTCAGTGCGGCTCCCAAGCTCCCACTCTAACCCACTATGCCTCCCAAACAGTGCAGGATAGACCCAGCTAGAGTAGCGCAAACATAACCTCATATCCCTTACCTCCTCGTTCCTCCTCTGTGGCTTGCTGCTCTCTCATTTACTATTTGGATACAGCCACTCTTTCATCTTTTCTCTTATCTATGTTGTTACTGCCTCAAGCCCCTATGTAGCTATGTAGGTGACCATTCCTCTTTGATCATTCCTCTTCAACTGATCCATAAATAAAGTTTATGGATGGGCTACAGAATCATCCGCAGCATTCAGACCATACACCCACAACTCCCAGGTCCATGGCAGACACAGCTAATTCATCCAGCTCTCTAGTCCAGTAAACCCAGGCTTGACTTTGAAACTGTCAACACAGCATTCCAACCAGCCTCTATACTCAACTTGGGCTGACACATGAAATGAAGCCTACTCTGCTTCCCTGCTAAGAACATAGGCACAAGAACCTTGTGTGGTCACCAAATATTTACATCACCCAGCATTGTGCCATATGCAATTTGGTGCTGAATAAATTTGAAGTGCTCAGAATAATAAATTCCCTGTCTTATTTTTATTCCTGAGGAGCTTTAACATATATTGCAGTGAAACCTAAGTTTGTTATACTAAATCATTTCTGCCAGCTACATTTTCATAAATGTAAATTCCTATCACAGCCCTGCCAAAAGGGAACTACTAGGTATTCTTTAAAAATTTTCCTCTCCATTTATTTCCAAGCTCTTTAGCAGTCTGGTTTTTGGATTTTATTTTATGAATTGTTTCTTCAGAACTAACAACATAGACCTGCCTTCTATCTACCTACTGCTACTCCCTCCACCAAACCTTTGGCCAATTTCAACCCAAGCCTTGCAAGGGAAGCAGGTCACCTCATAGAATTCTCTGAGGGAAGTGAAGAATAGAAGAGATAGAGCAAGACCAAGATCTACTTTAATCCTCCTCACCAAGTTTTATCATTGCACCTTTAATATGCTGGTCATCTTGGCCCAGACAAAGGGATGGTGAATTACAAATCCACTGAAACCATGGCAGTAATAAAGTAACCCTACCAACTCCTCTCAAGCTTCAACTGAGTCATATCATCAACATAAACAGCACTTTCCTCTTCTCTCTCCTCCCTGTGTTACCTCCCCCAGATACCAGTGTGAGTTCCAGCCCCTGTACTCCAATTTCCCTCAATCCAGCGGTGACCTTGTTTAGGGCACCACTAGGGAAGATCTCCAATCCTCTATTTCTCTTTCTGATGTGCCACTACTTTTAACTTTTACCCCCATTTCTTAAAAAGTGGTGGCCAGATCTGTGCAATTTAGAGGTAGGTAGATATGTTTTCGTTATTTTTATTTTTTAGAGATGGGGTTTCACCATGTCGGCCAGGCTGGTGTCGAACTCCTGACCTCAGGTGATCCAACCACCTCTGCCTCCCAAAGTGCTGGGATTACAGGCGTGAGCCACCAAGCCCGGCCGATAAGTTTTCTTAAAACTGTATTTCAATTTCGATCTTCATCTCAATTTCATACCTCAAAATATTTCTTTCCTTACTGATTCTCTTCTATTTCTTTCTTTCATCAAACGATAAAGTATGAGGTGCTTTTTTTTTTAAGATAATCCAATTCCCTCTGCACCTAATACTGATCTCACCACTTCTAACCCAGGAATTGTCCACCCTCCCCTTTGCCTTAACCACTTTCACCTTTCAAATATGCCTTTCGAGAGGCCATCCACCTCTCTCCTTTCAACCACCAAACTTCTGGAAAGAATGGATTCTGATAATATTTTTCACCATCCATTTATTCCCTCAAACTTGCTTTTGCTCTCAACATTCAACTTAAAGCCATTTGTTTAAGGGTCACCAATGTTCCTTCCTCTGTCCTCAATTCTCCCCTGACCTTCTGAGAGAACTGATACTATTGAACCTTCTAGCTGGTTGCAGTGGCTCACACCTGTAATCCCAGCACTTTGAGAGGCTGAGCCTGGTGGATCACAAGGTCATGAGTTCAAGACCAGCCTGACCAATATGGCGAAAACCCATCTCTGCTAAAAATACAAAAATTAGCCAGGTGTGGTGGCATGCACCTGTAGTCCCAGCTACTTGGGAGGCTGAGGCAGAAGAATCGCTTGAAACCGGGAGGTGGAGATTGCAGTGAGCCAAGCTCACACCACTACACTCCAGCCTGGGTGGCAGAGTGAGACTGTCTCAAAGAAAAAAAAAAAAACTCCCTTCTTGGAACTTTTTCTTCCCTTGGCTTCTGATATATTTTCAATCTACCCTTCTCTGACTCCTCATTGTCTATCCTTTTCTTTTCCTTTTTTTCTAGGGACAGGGCTATGCTTTGTTATCCAGGCTGAAGAACAGTGGCACAATCATGGCTCACTATAGCTTTGAACTTCCAGGCTCAAGAAATCCTCCTGCCTCAGCCTCTGGAGTAGCTGGGACTATAGGTACATGCCACCACATTCAGCTAATTTTTTTTATTTTTAGTAGAGATGAGGTTTCAATATTGTTGTCCAGGCTGATCTCAAACTCCTGAGCTCCAGCGATCCACTCACCTCAGCCTCCCAAGTTGCTGGGATTACAGGTGTGAACCACATCTTCTCCCTTTGATTAACTTATTTTCCTCTTTCCAAGCTTCTGTCATCTGTCTTATTCTTTCCGTGAGCTCTGTCTCTCTTATGCATCTCATGTATTTCCAGGACTTCAAAATATTGTCTGCCTCTATGAAAACAATGCCTAAATCTCTCCCCCAGCTGCGATTTCAAAACTACCTGCTGGACATCTCCACCTGAATGTCTCCCCAAACTCACAATCCAAAGCAGAATGAAACGTCTTTTCAGAAAGCACATACACAAACCTGTATCTCTAAGGACTGCCACACCCAGCCAGCAGCTCTTTCCTCTGGCACACCCTTCCCGTCTCTACTACGTGAAGTAACTGTTCCCTCCAAATGCCAAATATGTCAGCAGAGGTGGGACATTTATGAATGGACATCTGTATAGTTCTAGAAGTAAAAGGTAACAGTACCAGGCACAGAGTCACACACAGGAAGCACTATTTACAAACCACACTGAATTTTTTAATACAAAAAAATCAAAACTCCTCCAACCTTCTACACTTTTAATATTATACTATTCTTCTGGGACCTCTGAATCTGCTCCAGTGCCTTCCTTTCTCAATTCCCCACCCGCTATTCATTCATGTTTCACATACAGCAAATAATCAATAAAAAAAAATCATTAATGAGAAGAACTGTCTGTGGGGAAACTGCTAGTTTCAGCACTGTAAAGCTTTCTTCACAGGACATAAAGGATCAACAGTAACCCAGCCCAAATTCTTATAGGATCTGTTTTCTATTTCCACCACAACCCTTCAGTGAGTCACTAGGACAGTGACTCATTCAGTGCTAGAAGAGAAGCAGCACATGTTTAACTTGGAGTTTAAAGAATCAGTGTGTTCACTTTTAACTTCACCCAATTGTTGATTCACAATCAGACCCCAAGTCATGTTTCTCTGCAGCCGAAAATGAACACCAGCACTTAGGATTGAGGGCTGCTTAAAAGCAAACATGAAAGAAGTCCAGGAGGAGCCTTCCCTCCACTGCCATGAATCATCACAGGCTTGCCGGGGCACGCCACTCATCCTCGAGCTTTCCAGTATTTGGTCGAGTACAATTTGTGAGATACCAAAGGGCAGTTGTTCTCATTCTAATGTGGCTAAGAATCACCTGTGGTGATGGTGGAACATAAAAGTTAGATTCTCTTTTTTTTCTTTTTGAGTCTTGTTCTGTCCCCCAGGCTTGAGTGCAGTGGTGCGATCCCGGCTCACTGTAGCCTCTGCCTCCTGGGTTCAAGTGATTATCCTGCCTTGGTCTCCTGAGTAGCTGGGACTATAGGCACCTGCCACCACACCCGGCTAATTTTTGTATATTTGATAGAGATGGGATTTCACCATGTTAGCCAGGCTGGTCTCAAACTCTCGGCTTCAAGTGATCCACCCACCTCAGCTTCCCAAAGTGCTGGGATTACAGGCATGAGCCACTGCACCCAGCTGAGATTCTTGATTCTTACCCATGTCTTGAGGGAGGCCATGAATCAGCCTTTTTAATAAATATAGTTTACACTTTGAGAAACACAGCAACAGAATTTAGTTTTCAAAAGGTCTATGAAGTGTCTAACCCAGCCCCAACCCCTTATTCAGAACCATTAGGGCATAAAGAGCAACTCCACCTTGAGCTAAAATAAGAAACTTGTACAATATGCAAGTAAGCATTTTTAAACTCCTTAGTTAGCCCTATTTGCTTCCATATCAGAAGAATCAACATTTGTAAATATGTCTTAGGTCTTAAGCTTGGTTCTTCATATGTTAGGAAAGTTTCGTATAGTATAATGGAAAGAGCACTAGACTGCAAATTTGGAAACCTGCAATCTGTTTCCAGCTCTGCCACTGAATAAGTGATTTAACCTTGGGAAAATCCCCAAACACCATGCCTCACCTGTCTCCACAGCCATAAATTCGGTGATTGAATTGGCTTATATTTGAGGTCTCCTCCAGCTCCAAAACTCTATGAGGATGAAAGTAAATTAAGAGGAGATCTGCTCCAAGCAAAAGTACTTATGACCCAGTGAAAAAAAAGGGGGTTGGGGGGAGATCTGGCATTTCATCTTGTAATTCTTTTGATTCAAATTAGATTTCATTAGATCTAGGTCTACATTACTGCAAGCAAAGGAGAAAATGATTTTAGTGGAAGATAACTATGCAACATTGCATCAATATCCCAAAATCAAGGAAACAAAAATACTTCACTCTCTTTCCAGCAATAGAAAAACTTATGGTCTCTGGACCTCAGATACAACTAACATCATATTCAGGCTTCACCATTTACTAACTGGGTTAACTCAGAAAAACTAATTGTTCTCCTTGCCTCAGTTTCCTCACCTCCAAAATGAAGACAAGAGTTTCTGCTTCATCGAGTTGTTGAAATTAAATAGTGTGCATAAAGTCCTCGGCAGTATGAGGAAACTAGATACTTAATATGTTAAATCCCTTCCAATCCCTTCCTAGGGATGTGTCTTTTATAAAGTTCCCAGTTCAAGATCATCACAATAGGTGCTTAATAATTGCCTTTGACATAAACTGTTGCTACTCTCTTGTAGTAACAATAGCTACCATTTCCTTGAATAATTTCTTTGTGTTAGGTGCCTTGAATATGTTACCTCATTTAATCCTCACAATACCCATACAATTGTATAAGGCAGAAACCACTATTTTTCAGATGATGAAACTGAAGCCCAGTGAGATCATGACTGCCCACAGCCAATCAACCACTAAGTGGAATGGCCAGCACCGGTACCCAGGTAGCCAGGCTCCAGAGCCCAGGCACATTGTGATTATGCTGTGATCCTTTATTCTCAGGTACCACCTACCTGTTAATATACATCACACCCAATAGCAAAGACGATGTGTGAATGAAAAGCTTACACTCTTTAAAAATAATTCTCACATAACTGCAGGTTGAGACTGAGTTCTGTTGGCAAAGCTGCCTGTGGAAACCTGCCCTGGGAGATCTGCCCACACACTACACTAATTAATCTACTTTCATAAAGACCATGGGACTGATTTTATCTATAAGGCATGAAATGTATTTCAGGAGCTTTGTTTCCACCAGAAAACCATCCTAACCAAACTGGATGATTTTTTAAGTTTTTCAGCTAATATCTGAAATGTTAAGAATTTCACACTGCTACTGAGCCAAGATGGAAAACAAAATATACCATAGTCAATGTGAGAAACACAACAAGGGAAAAAACAGATTTTTTTAAATCTTAAAAAAAAGGAAGTTAACATTCCATTAACTCTCCAGGATTTTAGACAACAAAAAAAAGCAAATTATTAAAGGCTATATAGACACATTTATAAAGTACATCCCACCCCAATAACTCAATGGGAAGATAGAAGTAGACTTGGCAGCATTTAAAAAATGGTGCCCCAAACCAGCAAGCACTCACCAGGAGATGCCGGTGCAGAGTTCCCAAATTTTTCAGTAGGCATTTTCAGTTTAGGTTTTTGGGAGTTTTGGGTTTTAGGTTTTGTTTTTGTTTTCATTTTTGAGATAGAGTCTCACTGTGTTATCCAGGCTGGTCTTGAACTCCTGGGCTCAAGCAATCCTCCCACTTCAGCCTCCCAAGTTCTGGGATTATGGTTGTGAGCCACTGCACCTAGCCTCCAGGATTTTTTCTTAAATCAGGTTTACATGAAACTAGTGATGATGAATTCATTAATGAGGGAGAAAGGCCATATTCTTTATTACTTGAAGTGACTCTGTTCAGGAAAACTACTGAAAGTTTACAAATGAAAATGTCAAATTATAGCAAGAAAAGGGAAAATAAAACAGAAATTATGGTTTCAAGGACATCAAAAAAATTAAATTATTTTATATGCCTTAACAGATGAGAATACAGGTCTCAAAATGTTCTTAACTTTTTTTTTCTTAATTTGGCATGGAACTCCAGAGCAACCTCACAGTATAAGGAAAGAGAAAAAAACCAAGATGGGAAGAGTAAAAAAGACAGACTCACTCTCCACCCAGTACAATAGTCTGACTTGATTTCAAACGCCAATAGCTGTTCTGTCTTCTCTCCTCTGTAATTACTACCTGCTGAACTTTTACTACGCTTTGTCAGTTATGTTTATTTAACTAACTCTTTATGCAAAGGAAGATAAGATTGGGAACATAGTTCTACTCACTATGGAGATAATGGTGATGATGCTGATAGTGGTAGGGGCAGTGACAGTGGTGATCCTGACAAGCAATCTTCTGAATCTCACTACTAAAAAGATACTAATACACCTTCCCCGAACTCTGCGAAGTGTAGTAGAAATATTTTTTCTAAAGGTCTATTAATCACCAAAAAAAAACCATAATCAATCCCCAAATGTAGAATTAAATGAAAAACAGTAATATAACCTACACTCTCGGCCTTAAAAGTAGAAATGTAAATAAAATCTCCCCCATATCTGTCAAACAAACAAATGAACTCTTCACTGAAGAAAAGCCATACTTCTTCACCTTTATTAAATACATTCTGCATTCACACTCTTTAGTTATTACTATTTCTGACACAAATTAAGCCAGAAATCTATTGTGGTTTGGGTAAAATGCCTCCCTACCCTGAGGATTTCTAAGAAGTCCAGGACTGCTGGAAATAAGCTACTGAGAAACAGTCTACTGCCTTACCCAACTCTACTAGAAGATAAATCTTTATTAAAACCAACCTTTTTCTGAGGGGGTAGGGTGGCTCACAAGAAAATGATGAAATAGTCAGGCTCATACCTGTAATTTCAGCACTTTGGGAGGCTCAAGCAGGAAGATCACTTGAGCCCAGGAGTTCAAGACCAGTCTGGGCAACATAGAAAGACCCCATCTCTACAAAAAAATTTTTTTGTAACTAGCCAGGTATGCTGGCACTTGCCTGTAGTCCCAGCTATTCAGGAGCTGGGACACCAGGATCACTTGACCTCAGAAATTCCAAGTTGCAGTGAGCTATGATCTCACCACTGCACCACTGTACTCTAGTCTGGGCAACAGAGTGAGACCCTGTCTCTTAAAAGTAAAAGGTATTTATTTGTTGGTGTAAATATGATGGAGAAAACAAACAAAACACAAATCCAGATCCAGATACTTGAAGATCCAGACCCCTGATTTAGAAGCCCTGGGTCATCTACATATTGTTACAACTGGAGAAGCCAAATAAAGCAAAGGATATGAAGACAAGCAGGGAGAAGGGTCTAGATCCTCAAGTCCTCACATTACAGGAAGCATCTGCTCTGAGAACAATAACTCCCAGCCTCTGATAATAGAATAACATTCTCCTTTGAAAGAGGTGAGTGCTCCTAGCAATGGCATTTTCAATGAAACTCTATATCAATAGAGTCAAAACAGCCCATGAAAGAAGCAGCATTTTCCCTCTTTCCCTTCCACAGATCCACTGCTCCCAGGACAGCTTTGCCTGACCCACTCTTGAGCACTTGAACTTTCCCACAGGCATATGAAGAACCCTTCTCCCAAAAGAAGATCTAAGAATAAAGCTGGAAACCAAGCCACAACAACATGCACCCCCAATGCAGGTACTATTTGTTGCAAAAAAGAAAGAGACTGGTAACAGAGATCACAGAAAAGACACACCAGGTGAAATTCTAGAATTAGAGTGTGTAAATGTCCAAGTAAAGCTCAAATATTTATCGAAAACATCCATATATATTCTGGACCTCCGCATTGCAGGAAAACTGCCACACTAGTGGAACCAAGATTATAAATTCTTTTTTTTTTTTACTTTTACTTTCAGGGATGCATGTGTAGGTTTGTTATACAGGTAAATTGCCTGTCATCGAGCTTTAGTGTACACATGATTTCATCATCCAGGTGATAAGTGTGGTACCCGATAGGTAGTTTTTCGATCCTCTCCTCTTCCCACTCACAAATGCTTAATGAATAAATAATAAATGTGGAACTACCTTAAGTATTATCTCCTGTGATTTAATATTTCAATATTTTCTTTAGCAACTATTATAAGATCAGGATAGATTCATTTTCAGAAATGACAGTTCAATAATGAAAGTTGAAGTCTGTCCCCATGTAAAAGGAAATGAGCTTTCTGCATCTTCTTCTGCAGTATTGTTATACTAATATCAGCAATTGTTGTTTACTGAGGGCCTAAGAGGTACTACATGCAGATTTTAACATTATAACTGCCCTAGGAAGTCAGTTTCATTATTTCCATCTTATAGACGAGGAAACTGTGGCTCAAAGCAGTTAAGTAACCTACCCCAAGATCACAAGTCGCAGAGTAGTACCAGGATTCAAACTCAGATCTTAAGGGCTAACCTATACTTCCCCTCCAGGGAAATAAGGCCTCCCACTTCCCTGACATTGCTCCTGAGGGACAAAGTGGCCTGCCCCTACACACACCATCTCTTTCTGACTCCTATTCCATATATACCTACCCAGTGAACTTCCAGTGGGGAAAGAACCACAGATGTAGATAAACTTTTACTTTTATTTCATTTCATGATGATGTTCATTTCTCTATGCTTGTAGAAAATAAACACTTATGTAATTAACTGTTATGGAATACCATCCACCCTTCATTACGTGCCTTAAATGATTTTTTTTAAATAACTCTTAACATTATAAAAATATATGTCTCGGCAGGGCACAGTGGCTCATGCCTGTGATCCCAGCACTTTGGGAGGCCAAGGTGGGTGGATCACTTGAACTTAGGAGCTCGGGACCAGCCTGGGCAACATGGTAAAAACTTGTCTCGAAAAATAATAATAACAGGCCGGGTGCTGTGGCTCCCCAGCACTTTGGGAGGCTGAGGCAGACAGATCAAAAGGTCAGGCGATCGAGACCATCCTGGACAACACAGTGAAACCCAGTCTCTACTACAAATACAAAAACTAGCCAGGCATGGTGGCATGTGCCTGTAATCTCAGCTATTCAAGAACCTGAGACAGGAGAATCACTTGAACCCAGGAGGCGGAGGCTGCAGTAAGCCAGGATCGCGCCATTGCTCTCCAGCCTGGGCAACAGAGTGAGACTCCATCTCAAATAATAATAATAATAATCTAAAAAAAGAAAAAATACAATAAATGTTCATTTTAATGAAAAAAAGTTTAAGTATTTAAGTATTTACCCCTTCCCCCAAAATTGTTTTTCCCTTAGTATTGAAAAAGAAGACATTCTTTGGCCCAATTTAATCTTGGGCCATGTTAACCTGAAACAAGAACCAAACGTGGTTCTGTTACAAATGGCTCCCACTTTCACACTATTTTCTTTTTTTTCTTGTAACTTTAAAACTTAAGAAGTATTCCATAAAACTGGATTTTAACTATTGTATAGCTTCTCCTTTCCTTCCCACAGTATTTACACTATTCTGTAAAATACTTTGCACTCAATAAATATGAGTTTGTGTTACAGACTAGCCCATTTCCTCTTCTGAGGCACACAGTAGCCTACACTTCCCAGCCTCCTTTGCCTCTGAATATAAGCAGTAGTGATGTGAGCTATTTCTAGGTCTAGCCACAAAAACCTTCCACATACTCTTCCCATGCTCTTCCCCTGCAATCTTGGGAGCCACGTGATGATAATAGAGCCACAGAATGGAAGGAACCCGGGTCTCTGAATCTGCACTTGGAAGAGCATGGAGGAACACCATCTAGGATTTTACATGAGTGAGAACTAAAAGTATGTTAGGTAAGCTACTGCAAATTTAGGGTTTCTCTGTTACACCACCCAACACATGACCTTATTAACATATTCCAATTATTACTGCAGAAGGGTAAGACTTTACACGGTTTACCTTACCTTTTTCAAAGACTCCTTCTGCTTGCAGGACAGAGACAGTGAGGTTTGATGATGTCTTGAGCAGCTCCGCCTTCACAGTGACCTGTGAGGGGCAGTGTTCCAGAAGCTCCACCCCAATAGTCACATTTCCTCCAGGCCTGATGATCCCTGGAGCTGTCACCAGAAACCGGGGCCTAAAGAGTTTCCAACAAGGGAAAAACAAAATTTCTTATCCTCACATCTCCTTTCCTTTGTGACCTTCAGATTTCATAGTGTGAAAGGCACTACATACTGTGCCAACTGCAGTTGTTTCTGTTAATATTGTCCACTGCTCTATTTAGCAAATGCTAATTGAAATTCCCATTGGAATATGGGAATTAACAACCATAATACCCATAAATCAATTTTAATGCAGTAATTCATGCACCACTACCAAAGGAAAGCTTGTGTTATTATTTCCATTTTATAAACCACAAACAGCACAGAAGGAACCATGATGTAAATGGCTTACACCGGGCATGCTGGAGTCATTGGCAAAGCAGAAGTCTCTAAGCTTCTCCTTTACAGACGACCTTATCCTAGAGAGATTGCTTTCTTCTTCTTCTTTTTTAACTAAGATTTTGCTTTCTTATTCAAACCTTTATGCTTGAGTATCTGCCCAACGAGGGAAAAAGAATTATTTAACCAATACCATTGATTGAAATATTCCATTTGAAAATAAGCTATCACTGGTGAAAATTCCAGGTATAGCGGAGCATAAAAGGAGTCATTAAAGCAGCACTTTCCCTGCTCTAACTAGGGGTTATGGCTCAACTACAGAAATCTTTAGGAATGAATGGGGCTTTCCATTACTGGGTGCTGTTGTTAGTTATCTTCCTACAATGTCTGCACCTGAACACAAACATCAGTCCCCTCCGCCACACTTTTTATCTTGGTTAGAAAAAATATACCGTAGAGAGAAGAAACGCAATCTGGGAGCAAAAGGTTGAGAAGCAAAAGGCAGAGGCAACGTGGACTAAAAACAAAATGACTCTCTCCAGAAAGTTGTTAGGGCCAGGGAGACAAACGACTTCGGGAGTGAAGAAAGTAACTGTTCCACGGAGAGCCACGCTGAAGCTATGTCAAACCCCCAGGCCAGTGCCGGGCTGGGGACTGCAGTCGCGCGGGCGTTTCCCACCCGCTGCCGCACAGCCGCTGCCACCTCCCCGAAGCCCCTAGCCAGAGCCGCAGAGCAGCCCAGGCCCGCGCGCCCGCGCGCCCCCCGCGCGCCCACGTTCCTACCCCGGGGCCGCGGCCAGGGCGGCGGTGCACACGCAGAGGAGGTGGGCGGCGGTCAGGAGCGGCGGGCCCTGCATCTCGACGGCTTCTGCCAGGGCGACAGTCCGCTGCCGGGGAACTTCGCGGACACTGTGGGGTGTGGCTTGCCACCTCCTCCCTGATTTTTTTTTTCCCCTCAATTCGAGTTTAGCAATCTGAAATGGGCGCGCCTAACAGCAGAGTGAGAGATCTAAATTGAGACAGGACTTGGAGGCTCCACCCCTCTCATCCCCATCACAATGGCGCTTCTCGCTGCTCTGGCAAACATCGCAAATCCAGGGGGGTGAGAAAGCAGGCGGCCCCACCTGGCCCGGGCGTCCCCTCTGGCCACGGAGAACAGAGCGCGTCCACTTCCCTGGCCCACCGGGTTCCTCAGGCTGTTTACACTAGCGCCCTACCAACTGATGCACAGGGTGAGTAAACAGGCCCATCCTTGTGAGAAGAAATTCATAGCAGCTATGTGAAGTGGAAAAAAGTCAATCATTGTCCTCCAGACTATGAGTCAGAATCTTAGAGAAATGGCACACACAAACACACACACACACACACACACACACACACACACACACCCCACAAACGGGCGCATTTCCTGGGTAGTTATTTAATGTATATGAATGGAAACAGAGAAAAACTTACTTTCCTTAAAACAAAACTTGAGGTCTACTGCTTTTCTTTCCAGAAAATGTTATGGTTTCTCACCTTTAAAAAAAAAAGGGGGGAAGAAGAACAGAAAGAAAAAAAGAACTCTGGCACTGCAGACATTAGGTGTTGCTACTTGGAACCCTGAAAAACAATTATCTAAGAAGATGCCTGTATATTTTTGCTACAGAAAGAATTCGGCAGAACTGTAAAGCTTTGAGCAATCTGGCTGAACACAATTAGGGTTGGGTGGCTCTCCTGTCAGAAGGAAGGCCAGTGCCAGTGATGCCCGGGAGTTAACTGATGTCCAACTCTTCCCAGTCCTGGCTTGTTTGCAGCTCCTCTCCCCTGCTCTCTGTCAGTGCCACCATCTTCAGATGACTCAGGTTTCACCATGACTACACCATAAAAGCAGAGAACTGCCAGAAACTGTTGGAAAACAGACACATTCAGTCCCTGACAACTTAAACTTTCAAATTCATGGAGAAGTTTTAGAAGGTAGCATTCTAACACGGGGCAAAATGCAAACGGAAAAGAGGTCAGCAAAAAGATGTCTCATGACAACACTATGTGCTAAATAAGGAAAAGTTAGAAAGTAGCACCTAGACAAACTGTGGTTTGGGGAGTCCAGGACTTGCTTTCCTCCCTTTCCTGTTCCACCCTTTTTCTCCCTGCTGAACAGCTTGCAAAGGTCCTAATGTCCTTTTCTACAGGCAACCTATCTTTAGTGGCCAATTCCTGTGCACACAGGACTCAGGGATGGTGAAAAGAGTCTGTGTGGATCCCTGGGTGCTGACCTGTTCCTGGCACAGCTGTCACTGCTGGTCTCCTTGCCTCTGTTGTTCAGAGAGGAGGACCAGGGTCAAGTGTGGGCCATGCACCAAGGCCTAACTCAGTGCTTCTCACATGCCAATGTGTATGAGAATCACGTTAAAACACAAGACACTGACTTGGCAGGTCTGGAGTGGGGACTGGGATTCTGCTTTACTTTAGCAGACTGACCCATGGAGGCTCTACAAGTGGGGCAGTTTTGGGGCACTTGGATGAGCATCGGCAATTAGGAACACTGAGAAAATTCTTCTCAATCTTTCAGTTCATAAAGGTGGATTCGTAAATTCAGGTTCATTCTAGAGGTAGGTAAACATAAGAGGGACTGCAAAAGGTTAGTTGATAATGTTGCCTCCCAAGAAGACTTACAGAAAGGCTTAGAACCACATTGTGTAAAACTAAATCTGTGTGGATTTTAAAGTGATGCCACCTTCCTGTTTGTGCCCTCCTTCCCACAGTACACATTTGTTGAAAGGCATAATCATGCAGAAATTTAGGCATATGAATTTGCACAGAGACAAGGCTATTACATGCCTGGCACAGAGTAGCTATTCAATAAAAATTTGTTTAAAGGATTAATGAAAAAAATTCATCTCAGTGGTGGGTTTTTTTATTAAGAAAAATTGAAAACAAGGCCAAGTGTGGTGGCTCACACCTGTAATCCCAGCACTTTGGGAGGCCGAAGCAGGTGGATCACCTGAGGTCACCAGTTAGAGACCAGTCTGACCAACATGGTAAAACCCTCATCTCTACTAAAAATACAAAATTAGCCAGGCATGGGAGGTGGCACAATCTGTAATCCCAGCTACTCAGGAGACTGAGGCAAGAGAATCACTTGAACCTGGGAGTTGGAGGTTGCAGTGAGCTGAGATCACACCATTGCTCTCCAGCCTGGGCAAAAAGAGTGAAACCCAATCTCGAAAAGAAAAAAAGAAACAATGAAAATAGGCCAGGCATGGTAGCTCACGTCTGTAATCCCAGCACTTTGGGAGGCCAGCAGAGGTAAATCACTTGAGGTCAGGAGTTCTAGACCAGCCTGGCCAACATGGTGAAACCTTGTCTCTACTGTAAAATACAAAAATTAGCCCAGCGTGGTGGCCCATGCCTGTCATAAAAGCTACTCAGGAGGCTGAGGCACGAGAATCACTTGAACCCAGGAGGCTCAGGCTGCAGTGAGCCAAGATCTTGCCACTGAACTCCAGTCTGGATGACAAAGCAAGACTCTGTCTCAAAAAAAAAAGAAAAGCTGAAAATGGTCTGAACATGTAACAATAAGAGATTGCTTTGCTATCATTTGGATGTGTGTCCCCCAAAGCACATGCTGTAATGTGATCCCCAGTGTTGGAGGTAGAACACAATGTGAGGTGTTTGGGTCCTGGGGGTGGATCCTCATGAATAGATCAATGTCCTCCCTGGGGGTGAGAGGTGAGTGAGTACTCAGTTCCCACAAGAACTAGTTGTTAAAAAGAGCCTGGCACCTCCCGCTTCTCTTGTTTCCTCTCTCACCATGGAATCTCTGCACACTAGCTCCCCTTCCCCTTCCATATGAGTGGAAGCAGCCTGAGGACCTAACCAGAAGCCAAGCAAATGCTAGAGTCATACTCCTTGAACAGCCTGCAGAATTGTGAGCCAAGTAAACCTTTTTTTTTTTTTTTAAATAAATTACCCAGACTTGGGTAATCCTATATAGCAACACAAAACAGACAAAAACCAGAAAATAAATTACGGAATATCCATGCAATGGAATACTGTGAAATAATTAAAAACTATTTGTTTAATTGTAGCTTGTTTAATCATCTAGAGACAAATATTCATGTTATACGTTATTAAGGAGGGTGCTTTAGTCTGTTCTCACACTGCTAATAAAGACATATTTGAGGCCAGGTGCAGTGGCTCATGCCTGTAATCCCAGCACTTTGGGAAGCTGAGGCAGGCAGATCACCAGGTCAGGAGTTCGAGACCAGCCTGGCTAACATAGTGAAACGCTGTCTACTAAAAATACAAAATACAAAATACAAAAAATTAGCTGGGCATGGTGGCAGGCGCCTGTAGTCCCAGCTACTTGAGAAGCTGAGGCAGGAGAATTACTTGAACCCAGGAGGCAGAGGTTGCAGTAAGCCAAGATTATGCCACTGTACTCCAGACTAGGTGACAGAGTGAGACTCCTTCCCCCCGACACACAAAAAAAAGAAAATGCCTACCTAAGACATATCTGAGACTAAGTAATTTATAAAGGAAAGAGATTTAATTGATTCACAGTTCCACATGACTGGAGAGGCCTCACAATTATTGTGGAAGGCGAATGAGGAGCAAAGTCAAGTTTTACATGGCGACAGGCAAGAGAGCATGTATAAGAGAAAAACGATCAGATTTCATGAGACTTACTATCACAAGCATGGGAAAGACCCACCCCTATGATTCAATTACATCCCACTGGGTCCCTCCCACGACATGTGGGAATTGTGAGAGCTACGATTCAAGATGAGATTCAGGTGGGGACACAGCCAAACCATATCAGAAGGGAAGTCTGTTTTATAAAGCATATTTCATTTCATATACATACAGATCTAGGCATTGAAGAAAGACTTGAAGGATATTCACCAAAATGTTATCAGTATCCTGGTGACTACCTGGATATCCCAAGTTTCCTATAATAAATACATGTTATATCTCCTTTAAGAAGAAAAAAATAATAATTATATTGTTTTAGTAAATAATTTTTGAGGGGACATCTTAGATGCTCTTTTGAATAAAATTCTGAATTTTGATACCAAAAATATCATCTATTCTTCTTGCATGAAAACTAAATGGTCTCTTGGATAAGAACCCCACACTGTTCCTGTGTCCCTCCTGAGCTGCCTTTAGGGTGTTGATATGGTTTGGATCTATGTTCCTGCCCAAATCTCATGTCAAATTGTAATCCCCAATGTTGAAGGTGGGGCCTGGTGGGAGGTGATTCAATCACAGGGGCAGATTTCCCCCATGATGCTGTCCTTGCAATAGTGAGTTTCCATGAGATCTGGCCGTTTAAAGGTATGTGGCACCTCCCCCCAACTCTCTTGGTCCTGCTCCTGCCATGTAAGATACCACGAACTCATACATCAGTCTCCTCTGCCATATGTTGGCAATGCTAAAGTTGGTCATGAGTAAAATCTCCTTGAGGCCTCCCGAGAAGCAGATACTGACATGCTTCCTGTATAGCCTGTAGAACTGGAAGCCAATTAAACTTCTTTTCTTTATAAATTACCCAGTCTCAGGTATTACTTTATAGCAATGCAAGAACAGACTAATACAGACATAGTTCAAGGAGAAAGGCAGAACCACTCTGAGTGAGACAGACACTAAGCAATCACGGGAGCTGTTGGGGCAGTCCATGCAGGCCATTGCCCCTGCATGTAGTGTAGACCCTAAAATCACTATCAGTCAGCCAGGGGAGAAAAGCTAAATGTGGCTAAAAACAAGGAAAAACTGATTGAGAAGTGGAACCCATGTCCATCTTACCACCTCCAACTCCAATGTCATGGGTAACTTTCAGGAGAAGCTGGTGTCCTTTGTCCAGAGCTGCATGTGCATTTGGCCCACAATCCAGAAAAACTGAAGAGAGCCTCTGAGAACTAAAGGAGCTACAGGCCTGATTGTGGCTCTGAACCCACAAAGTGAACTAGCACATTAGTAACAACATGGGCAAGTGTTTCCACCTGCCTAGCACTCTGAACAAAGCTTCAGGAAGTAAAAAAAATACAGATGTGTGGGGTATCCCATCTCCCCTTTATACAGTCTCCTCTGTCCATGACACCATAACCCAGCTGGAGGCTTCCCTGGGGCCACCTGAGTCCAGGCCCCCATCAGATGGAAATTGGAAGGGGTGAACCCAGGACTGGCAGGGAGCCGTTGCCTTTCCAGTCTCCCTCCCCAGCCATACACTTCTGCCTTTAGGAAAATGATGGGGAAAACCTGGGCTCCTTCTTTTTCCAGAAAGTGTTAATTGCCTGTGGGTTCTGGTGGCTGGGGAGAAGAACTGGAAAGCAGAGTGCAGCTGGGTGTCTTAAAGGGAAGAGGTGAAGAACAGGGCAGAAAACTGAAGGTGACCCTATCTAGCACCCTGGAGAAGGGGTGGGAGGTCAGGTAGAGTTGTTGGTCAGTACACAAAACTTAAAATGACGAGGAAAAAAAGGAAGAATAAAAATCACCCACAGTCTTACCAATACCCAGAAATAATCATTATTTCATTTTGTTGTATTTCCTTCCTCTTTCTTTCTCCACATAATTTGCTGGTATCTTTTTTTTTTTTTTTTTTTTTTTTTTGAGACGGAGTTTCGCTCTAGTTACCCAGGCTGGAGTGCAATGGCGCGATCTCGGCTCACCACACCCTCCGCCTCCTGGGTTCAGGCAATTCTCCTGCCTCAGCCTCCTGAGTAGCTGGGACTACAGGCACGCGCCACCATGCCCAGCTAATTTTTTGTATTTTTAGTAGAGACGGGGTTTCACCATGTTGACCAGGATTGTCTCGATCTATTGACCTCGTGATCCACCCGCCTCAGCCTCCCAAAGTGCTGGGATTACAGGCTTGAGCCACCGCACCCGGCCTGCTGGTATCTTTTTTAAAGAGTATGTAATAAATATAATAAAATTTTGTTTCCTGCTTTCCCCACTTAATTATTCCATCATAAGCATTTCTTCATGTTTTACAAACCTTTTTTAAATAAAATGATCGTCAGCTGCATAGTAAAACAAACAAAAGGAATAAAAATATGTTCAGAAATGTAATGGCTCAGAAACTTTGCCTTTTACAAATTCTTTTAAGGAATTTAGGAGTACATATTTAGTAACCCAATGAAATAAGCCAAGAAAAATGGAAATGTATATATAACCCCAGAAAAAAAATGAAGAAGTTCTACTAGGAAAAGTTCCAGGGGTAAGGTCTTAAGGGAAATTAAAGGGATCTTAGTAGAATAGATGTACATAATGAAATGCGAGAAAACTGACACTATGATAAAGTCAAATAGTGCAGTAAAAAGAAAGGGAATTTAGAAATTCAGGGGAAAAGCAAACACTGAATAGAAAAGACAATATTCATTAGTTGGCTTTGCAGTGAAAAATAATTGTGTTGACGTAAGTATGGTTTATTGACTTATAACATAGAATAAAAGAATTAACAGATTTATTCATACTGTTTCACCACTTCTAAAACACATGTTTTTCACATTTTTAACATTTTTCATCTTACAATCAGTGGTGTCTTATGATAATCAACAATATATTTTCTTTCTTAATGTTAAAGTAAGTGGTATATCTTAGATTTGATGAAATATGTGAAATACACAATGTTTACAGAACAGAATGTAAATCGTATTAATAATTAAAAATGAAAAAAGCACAGATGACAAAAATTTACAAAGTCAAAGAGAGATGAAGAATTAAAGCATTGACTGAGACACTAAGAAACTTGTAAAAAAGTGTGTCTACGGTCTTCTTAGATCAAGAAATATGTCATAAGCATGTTAAGCCTATTAAATAGTGTAAGGATATAAGAAAAACTGAACCAAAGTGTTTTTCCCTCTTTTATACACTCAATATAACACACTGGCCACCAAAATGCATGGAAGAGTTTCCTCCACACTGACCAAGCAATCAGTTCTCTGGCAGATTCTACAGCAGACACACCTGAGCATCCTCTAAATCAATTCAATCCCGACACAAACTACCTGGAAATAGCAACAGATCCCACAGGTTTAGGGTTCCTTCCCATAAGAGTGCCCCCAACCTCAGATGCCAATCACAAACTCAGGTTGTGACCTGTGCTTCTGATCCAATGGCTATAAACTGGAGTTCCCACAGTGCCCTCCTTGGCTTTGGTTAATTTGCTAGAGCAGCTCACAGGACTCAGGGGAACTATCTATGTTTCCCAGTTTGTTAATAAAGGATATAATAAATGACCTCTGCCAATGCTAGTTTGGAAGCTGAAAGATGTCACCCAATGGAATAATTTATAAACAAACTAATTAATTAACAGAAGCAGCTGGGCTTGGTGGCTCATTTCTGTAATCACAGCACTTTGGGAGGCTGAGGCAGGAGGATTGCTTGAGCTCAAGAGTTCAAGACCAGCCTGGGCAACCTTGTCTCTACTAAAAATAAAAAATAAAAAAAGTGTGGTGGTGCGTGGCTGTAGTCCCAGCTACTTACGAAGCTGAGGTAGGAGGATCACTTGAGCCTGAGAGATTGAGGCTGCAGTGGGCTTGATCACACCACTGCACTCCAGCCTGAGTGACAGAAGAATTCCTTGACTCAAAAAAAAAAAATGCTCTCAGAACCTTATAATTGAGGAATTTTTATGAAAGCTTCATCAGATAGGAATAATTATTAATGCCATTTCCAGCCCTTCTCCCCTCTCCAAAGACTGAGGGCAGGCTGGAAGTTCCAGGCTTCTAATCATAGCTTGGTCGTTCTGGTGACCAGCCTCTATCCAGCAGCCTACCAAGAGTTACCTCATTAGATCAAAAAGACTCTCTCATCACCCAGAAAATTCCAAGGGATTTAGGAGCTCTGTGTCAGACACTAACACTCAGGAAATTACAAATGTCTTTGGAGTTCTGTGTCAGGAACCAGAGCAGAGACCAAATATTAGAACAAAAGATTCTCCTAGCACCCCTATCTAAAAGGGTATTAAGAACTCTGTCTCAGGAACCAGAGCAAAAACCAAACATTAGAAAGAAAGATTCTCCTAGTACTCCTGTTGCTCAGGAAAGTATAAGAATTTTAAGAACTCTGTGCCAAGGACTGGGAGCAGAGACCAATATGTATATTTTTTATTTCACAACAGTCAATTAGAAATTAAAATACTAATATCATGAATATCATCATAAAAGCAAAGGTATTTTTTTCCAAAAAAAAATCTACCAGACAAAAAGGAATCACAATTAATCTGAGTTCTTAGAAAGTTTCTAGTGTTACTCTAGTGCATAGTTTTAATGATCATATTTTGAACAGCAAAGTACTATCTGGGGAAGATACATTAATCTGAGATGACGTCTACCAATGCCAGATGGGAATTTGAAAGATGTCACCTAATGGGACAATTTGTAAACTTATTAATATATTAATAAGCAAAGAAACAACCTCAAAATCATACCAACAATACACTTTTGCTTCAGATCCCAAGTTTGCAGACCAGCTGAGGCAGTTCACACTTTGTGTTTCTTTTTCTGCTCGGAGCGTAGTCTGGGAGAAGCATGTCCCTGTGGTAGTAGTCACAGCAGAAGCACAAGAGAGCAAGCTCCACTGCTCAAGTAATTTTAGGTCCCTGTTTACTTGACATCTGTGAGAATCCTATTGCCCAAAGCAAGTTTCACTGTCAAGGACCAAGTCAAGGGTGGGTAGCTTACTCCTTTTGGTTAGTGGAACTGCAAACTTAATTATATGGTAAAGGATATAGATGGGAGGAAAATAGGGATGAATAATTCAATCTACCATAGACAGTTACCAAAATTTGCCAAAAGCTATGTTCTGTTCATCAAGATAGTGTTTCCATGAAAGACAATTAGCCAATCAAGGAAGGAAGGTAGAAACAAGGAAGGAAGAAAGGAAACGAGGGAGGGGAGGGGGAAAGAGAGAAGAGAAGAGCTAGAGCATGCACGTGAAAGAAGGAAGGAAGGAAGGGGGGAAGGAAGGAAGGAAGGAAGGAAGGGAGGAAGGAAGGAAGAAGGGAGAGAGGGAGGGAAGGAGGGAGAGATCAAACGTCTAAAATCATGCATTTTTTTTTTTTTTAGTTATTCACTGTTGGAGGATGCTGCAATATGAACTTATTAAAGGTAAAGAATTAAGCTTTATATTGCTTTTCCTACATGAACTGGTCACTGGGTAACCAAACAGTAAATATAAGGAATTTCTCTCTATAATTTTCCAGCTAATAAATGTAAAATTAATGTTAGAAAAGCACCATATCATGAATCTTTGTGAATTAATAGAGCTAGACCAGTGCTGTCCAATAGAAATTTCTGTGATGATGGAAATGTTCTGTATTTTATATGTATATAAATTGTTATCAATTATACCTCAGTATCACCGGGGTAAAAGAGAGAATGCAACGAAGCCATGGATCTAAATGAACTTTTGGTTTTCAGATACTTCCTATGTAATTACCAACTTGTCTTATGAGGGAACACTGCAAATAGGCCTCTGGAAAGCTATCCACTCCTTCCCTCTGCTGTGTATTCCTTTGCCAGAGAGTCTGTAAAGCTAAAATAGGCAACTTTCTGGGTTCAGTCCAGCTAGACACGTCCATGTATGGTAATCCTAGACAAGGAGATGTAAAGTAAAGACTGGAGGGAAAGCATTCCCTTCCTGAATGAAGACAACACCTCCGGGGAGCCAGCCTTTGGCTCTTCCACTTTTGTCCTGCCCAGAATCCAGGCACCATACTTTGAAATTCAGAAGACAAATGATACCTGAGAAGGGAAGATTGGAATGAGAGGTAGAAAGCGCTGGATCACTAAGTGCACAATTAAGCAGTTGTAGGAGCCCTGGACAGGCCAAATGCCCTCTTCCCCATCAATCCATCTCCTTGTATGAAGGAACACCTGACTAAGTGCCAGACATTCAGGCATGGATCTTTCCCCCACAGGACTCTCCCTTTGGGCAAGATTGGCCAGCTCCACGGAGAGTCTACTATTGCCTCAAAGCTCTCTCTGCAGCCACTGCCCTTTTACTGTTCATCCAGAACACAAAAGCTCATTTTTCACATCCTGTCTGCCCCCACAAAATACAACACACCCTTGAGGTCAGTGATTTCTACCAAAGTTAAGCTGTCTTGGCTTAGGGGCAATTTCTCCACCCACTCTTAAATATTTTTCTTTTAAGTACGTTACACCCTTCCACTGGCATATTTTAGTCAAAGGTATCGTCAATCAAGCTTCAGTGGCTGTTATAAGATTATATTTACCTCCTTATGCTAAAACTGTTTGCCGGTTGAACATCTAGCAAATCAGATTTCCTCAAAAGGGAATTGTATGAAGATAAAGAATAAAAAATATATAATTACATAAATCTGTATGTAATATATTTAGAAAATAGTCATTGTAGAAATATAAAAATGGAAACAAACCTAACAGAAATGAATCAGGAATTCACTCATATCCCTGGGTTTGTGGTTTCAGCTTTACTTTCTTTGGTTACCTGCCTCCAGATCTTGGGCTGAATCCTTTCTCAAACACACATAGTTTTATTTCTTCTAAAATAAAACACTACCATAAACTTTCCACGTAAAACATGGTTTACCAAAAACAACACTGAAAAATATCTACAGCCGGGCACAGTGATTCATGCCTGGAATCCCAGGCCAAGGCAAGGAGTTCACCTGAGTTCAGGAGTTCAAGACTAGCCTGGCCAACATGGTGAAGGCCCATCTCTACTAAAAACACAAAAATCAGCTGGGCATTATGGCACCCACCTGTAATCCCAGCTACTCAGAGGCTGAGGCATGGGAATCCTCTGAACCAGGAGGTAGAGGTTGCAGTGAGCTGGGATTGCACCACTGCACTCAAGCCTGGGTGACAGAGGGAGGAGACTCTGTCTCAAAAAAAAAAAAAAAAGAAGAAGAAAAGAGAGAAAAGGAAAAGAAAAAAGACAAACATCTATGATGTCATTTTCTCATTTGTTTTCTCTATTGTTGCTAGTATTGAAATATGAAATGCTGCCTTTCCCTGCTTCATAAAATATTAAACTTGTTTTTTTTAATTATCCAAGGGTACACGATTAAGGATGTTTTAATTGTAAACTGCAGAAATAAAAACTTTTGGAATATAACTTTTTCTCTAAAATTTATATTAACAGTAGTGATTCCTTTAAATTTCACATGACATTCTACAAGGAAAATAAACTTTGCTAGACTCAGTTCTGACAGTATCTCAACCATCCTGGTTGGACTTGCTTTGCCATGCAGTCCCCACTTCAAGACTCACCCTAAGCCTGGGTCGTTCACACACACTTGGTGCATTTTTACTTCTGCTTACCTTTCCAGGCTCAGCTCTAAAAATAGGAAAAGAATTTTTAGCTGGAAACATGGGCACCCAAAATTAACTACATTTCCCAGTCTTACTTGCAGCTGGGTGTGGCCATGTTCTAGTCATGGAGTTGTTAGTGAAAATAGTGCGTGCATCCTTTGGGAAAAGTCCTCAAAGGGAGGAGACAAGTCTTTTCCCTTTCTTTCCCTCTTTCCTTCTAGAGGAACACAGACATGGTGGCTGGAGCTGGAGCAGCCATCTGGAAGCAATGGTTGAGTTTAGAAAAGGAGGCCATGCCCAGTGATAGAAGAACTGTAAGTCCCTGACTCCTCTGGAGTTCTTTTATTTCTCTTTTGAAATGTCTTGCTCTGTCACTCAGGCTGGAGTGTAATGGCTGGATCATAGTTCACTGCAGCCTCAGGCTCCTGGGCTCAAGAAATCCTCCCACCTCAGCCTCCCCACTCGGACTACATGCCACCACATGTGGAAAACTTTTTTTATTTTTAGTAGAGACAAGGTCTCCCTCCGTTACCCAGACTGACTTGAACTCCTGATCTCAAGCAATCCTCCCACTTCGGTCTCCCAAAGCATTGGGATTACAGGTGTAAGACATCACACCTGGTTCCTCTGGACTTCTTTCTTTTTCCTTTTTTTTTTTTTTTTTTTGAGATGGGATCTAGCTCTGTTGCCCAGGCTGGGGTGCAGTGGCATAATCTCAGCTCACTGCAACCTCTGTCTCCTGGGCTCAAGCGATCCTCCCACCTCAGCCTCCCAAGTAGCTGAGATCACAACACATGCTAGTATGCCCAGCTTTTGTGTTTTTGGTAGAGATGGGGTTTCACCATGTTGCCCACGTTTGTCTCAAACTCCTAAGCTCAAGTGATCTGCCCACCTCGGCCTCCCAAAGTGCTAGGATTACAGGCATAAGCCACTACTCCTGGCCCTCCTCTGGACTTCTTGTGAGAGAAATAAACAACTATCTTTTTTTTTTTTTGAGGCAGAGTCTCGCTCTGTCACCAGGTGCCAGGCTGGAGTGCAATGGTGTGATCTCGGCTCACTGCAACCTCCACCTCCCGGGTTCAAGCAATTCTCCTGCCTCAGCCTCCCGAGTAGCTGGGATTACAGGTGCACACCACCACGGCCAGCTAATGTTTGTATTTTTTAGTAGAGATGGGGTTTCACTATGTTAGCCAGGATGGTCTTTATTTCTTGACCACCCACCTCAGCCTCCCAAAGGGCTGGGATTACAGGTATGCGCCACCACGCCCAGCATAAACATCTATCTTGTTCAAGCCATGGATACCTTGAGTTTTCTATCACTCACAGAAAGAGATAACTAATATACCACATGTATATCAATTTGCCATGTATCCTTCAGCCTATTTTTGAGTTCTCATTTCTCTTCCATTGATCTATTTGTCTACCACTGGGCCAAACACCTCATGCTTTAATTAATATAATTTTGTGTTATGTTTTGATATCTAATATGCAAATCTCCTCCCATAGTTCTTTTTCAGAATTGTTTTTGGCTGTTCCTAGACTATTACTTCTCCATTTGAATTTTAGTCTGTCTAGTTCCAAAGGGAAAAGTGTGATGGTATTTTTATTGCCATCATGTTTCTATTTAGCTTGTAGATTAACTTAGAATCAAACCTTTATGAAATTGAATGTTCCTATACATGAGCATGGTATAGTTCCATATTTATATTTCTGTGTTCTACAATATTTTGTACTTTATTCCATAAACATCTACACATCCTGTGTCAGATTTATAGAATTGATGTTCTTGTAAATGGTATAATTTTTTTGTTATTTCATTACATGATGGGTTATTGGTGATACACAAGATTTTTGCATTTTGGGCTTGTATTCCACAACCCTACTGAACTCTAAAAGTATGTCTTGAATTTCTAAAAGTATGTCTTGAATTTTCTTTCTTTTTTTTTTTTGAGACAGGGTCTTGCTTTGTTGCCCAGGCTGGAGTGCAGTGGCACAATCACAGCTCACTGTAGCCTTAAACTCCTGGGCTCAAGCAGTCCTTCCACCTCAGCCTCCCAAGTAGCTGGGACTACAGGCGTGTACCACCATGCCTGGCTTTTTGTATTTTTAGTAGAGCCAGATTTTGACTGTGTTGCCCAGGCTGGTCTCAAACTTCTGGGCTCAAGCAATTTGCCTGCCTTGGCTTTTCAAAGTGCTAGGATTACAGGTGTGAGTCACTACGCATGGCCTTCTTGAACTTTCTATTAATCTGTTTCCATAAAGCAACCACAGGGAAATGAAAAAAGTAAAGGTAATTGCCTGAAGTGTGAATAGCACTAAGAGTCTCAAAATGGAAGAGTAGTATAAGTAAGAAGCTCAGGTGCCCGTAGTAGAGCCTAATCAATAACACAGCAACAGGACTAACAAGGCAACCTTGGAATACTGAGCAAGGATATAAGATAGCTAGCACTGGGGGACAGGCTAGCACTGGAAACAGAAGTCAGGCCATGAAAGACAAGAGCTTGGGTAGGAAGAGAGAGGGAAGGAGAGAGTCTGGGAAGATCCAAGCATCAGAGGCAGTAACTCAACGAGACCACAACATCACTCCCATGGAAGTCATTTAGAGCAGATCAATTTGTCAGTCTCCAAAATAGAATTTGTTCAATCTAAAAAGCTTGGGAGCAAAAGTTTCTTTATTTTGATTGAGACACTGACCCTCCCGATACTGAAGGTAATACCATTACAAAGCAGAAAACAGTTACGTGAAAGAGAGATCTGGATCCCCACCAGGAAAGGACATCTGAAAGCCAATTCAGCCTGAAACCTTTGACTTCTCATAAAAAGAGGGCTGCAGTGCCTCTCCAGGGACTGCAGTTAATACATTCTTTACAATTCCCATCACCACTTCTGGGTTCTTTGGTGTTTTGTTTTGTTTTTTTTAATCTTTGTTCCATGTTTGTATGAGTTTTCAGAAATGACTCAAAATTTTATATTGTGACCGCTCTACATTCCAGATGTCTATCTAAGGGCCCCTGGAATAACATTAAGATAGTAATTTTCCTCAGTGGGACACTTAGTTTTTTGTGTATGAAGGTCTACAGCAGAAATGAAGAACAGTAATTGGGGCTGCAGGTCTGTAAGGTGACAGACACTTGAGTTCATCTACATTTTACATTCTGAAGACAGGAAAAGCCTGCTGCAGATGGTCATCATGATGCTGGTGTCCATAGAAGTCAGACAGAACACTGTCCAGTTTCCACAGCAGCTGTTATTCTGCATCAGCCTGCCACCTAGTGGTCAAAGAAGTTGAGGCACTATATTACTGGTGATACCACATGAACCCCACATAGCCTCATCCTTTTCTTGTGCCTCAGAGTTAATGATTACTGGGTAAAATCAAGGGAAAGAGAAGAGATATTTCTGTTTCAGGCCAGGCACAGTGGATTGCATCTGTAATCCCAACACTTTGGCAAGCCGAGATGGGAGGATTGCTTGAGGCCAGGAACTCAAGACCATCCTGGTCAACACATGGTCAACAACATACAGAGACCCCATCTCCATATATTTAAATTTTTTAATGTATATATATATATATAAAATAAAAGATATTTCTGGCCAGGCACGGTGGCTCCTACCTGTAGCTTGTAATTCCAGCACTTTGGGACGCTGAAGCAGACAGATCATTTGAGGTCAGGAGTAGACCAGCCTGGCCAACATGGTGAAACCCTGTCTCTATAAAAAATACAAAAATCAGCTGGGTGAGGTGATGCATCTCTGTAATCCCAGCTCCTTAGGAGGCTGAGACAGGAGAATCACTTGAGCCCAGGAGACTGAGGTTGTAGTGAGCCAAGATCACACCACTGCACTCCAGCCTGGGCGACAGAATGAGACTCCATCTCAAAAAAAAAAAAAAAAAAAAAAAAAAAAAAAAAAAATTCTGTAACAGTGTGTCTTAGTCCATTCAGGCTGCTATAAAAAAAATAGACGTAAACACAGAAATTTATTTCTTATAGTTCTGGAGGCTGGGAAGTCCAAGATCAAGGTGCTGGTGGATTCAGTGTCTGTTAAGGACCCTTTTCCTAGTTCATAGATAATACTTCCTTGCTGTATCTCACATGGTAGGAGGGGCAAGGCAGCTCTCTTAGGGCCTCTTTTATGAGGGCACTGATCCCATGCATGAAGACTATGCTCTCATGACCTAATCACCTCCCAAAGACTCCACCTCCTAATACCATCACATTGGTGATTAGGTTTCAACATACGAATTTGGGGGAGTGAGTGGAGGGACATAAACATTCAGACCAGAGCACAGTGTGACAATGGTAATACAGTTACTGATAAGACTATTAAAAGATGCTCCTGATTGTTAAAAAAAAATTTTTTTAATTTAAAAAATAATTATTATTTTGTTTGTTTATTTGTATTTGAGTCTCACTCTGTCACTCAGGCTGGACTGCAGTGGTGCGATCTCAGCTCACTGCAACCTCCACCTCCACCTCCCTGGTTCAAGCAATTCTTCTACCTCAGCCTCCCAAGTAGCTGGGATTACAGGTGAGCACCACCATGCCTGGATAGTTTTTGTTTTATTTATTTATTTAAGAGGGAGCCTCACTCTGTCACCCAGTCTGGAGTGCCATGGCACGATCTCAGCTCACGGCAGCCTCCACCTCCTGGGTTCAAGCTATTCTCCTGCCTCAGCCTCCAGAGTTACTGGGATGACAGGCCCACACCACCACACCGGGCTAATCTTTTGTATTTTTAGTAGAGATGGGGATTTCACCATGTGGGCCAGGCTGGCCTCAAACTCTCATGTGATATACCCACCTTTGCCTCCCAAAGTGCTGGGATTACAGGTGTGAGCCACTGTGCCTGGCCAAAAAAATCTAATTCTTGTACCTGTTGTATAAGTTAAGAGTCTACCTGAGATAATTGTTTAATGTCACTTACTTAAATATTAGTGAAATGAACCATCAATAACCTCAGCTTATATCACTCTTAGGTGTACAGTTTAGCTATAAAGAGTACTAGGAAAGACACAAAATGAGACCACAGGAATTTTAAGATTGCTACCCTGCTCATAAATAATCTTATATTCCTCATCGTAGACTTCATTGTGGACAAAAGAATTGCAATTTTCCTCAATGAAACAGGAAAATAACCTCAACTCAGTGCCAAGCTCAACCTTAAGACAAATGCCATCCATCCTAAAAATACCTTTTACTTATACTTCCTGGAGAACAGATTTTGCAGTACCTGAAACTAGGATTAGGTTACTTATTCCAAATTAGTTTCCATAGGGCTGGGCACAATGGCTCACACCTATAATCCCAGCACTTTGGGAGACCGAGGCGGACAGATCCCTTGAGTCCAGGAGTTCAAGACCAGCCTGCGCAACATGCAAAATCCTGGCTACACAAAAAATACAAAGCATTAGCCAGGTGCGTCTCCAGAGGGAGACTCTGTCTCAAATAATAAAAGTTCTAGAAATAGGCTGGGAACAGGAGAACTGCTTGAACTCAGGAGGTAGGGCTTGCAGTGCACCAAGATGGCACCATTGCACTCTAGCGTAGAACACAGAAAGAGACTCTATCTTAAAAAAAAAAAAAAAAGAGAGGTCAGGCATGATGGCTCATGCCCATAATCCCAGCACTTTGGGAGGCCGAGGTGGGTGGATCACGAATCGGGCAAGACCAGCCTGGCCAACATGGTGAAACCCCATCTCTACTAAAAATACAAAAATTAGCCAGGAGTGGTGGCACACACCTGTAATCCCAGCTATTCAGGAGGCTGAGGCAGAGAATTTTGAACCCGGGAGGAAGAGAAGAGGTTGCAGTTAGCCAAGATCTGGCCATTGCACTCCAACCTGGGTGACAGAGGGAGACTCCGTCTCAAGAAAAAAAAAAAAGGAAGAAAAAAGAAATAGGCACTACTAAGTAGACTGTGACTAGCTTTAACTCTGCACTGGCCAGACTTCTTTTTAATCCCATTAGTTATATAATTGTATAAAATCAAATTATACAAAAACTGTCACCCCAGTTGGGGAGTGATGGCTAACACTTGTAATCCCAGCACTTTGGGAGGCCAGGGAGGACAGATCATGAGGTCAGGAGTTTGAGACCAGCCTGGCCAACATGGTAAAACCCCACATCTACTAAAAATACAAAAATTAGCCAGGCATGGTGGCATACACTTGTAATCTCAGCTACCAGGAAGGCTGAAGCAGGACAATAGCTTGAACCCAGGAGGCAGAGGTTGCAGTGAGCCAAGATGGTGCCACTGCACTCCAGCCTGGTTGACAGAGTAAGACTACATCTCAAAACAAAAATAAAATTAAGGAAAGAAAGAAAGAAAAAGAAAATAAAGAAATGTCTATCAAACAATGAAACAATATATAACAACCTTAAATGCTTATTGCTAAGTGAAAGAAGCCAATCTGAAAGAACTACATAGTGTATGTTTCCAACTATTCTGGGAAAGCTTAGTCAGATGACATTGTTTCTGATAGTTTCAATTATGTCTTATTGTGAGTGCTTCATTTTGTTTACATGTTTCGATTATTTAGGCACAGGAATTAGTAAATTAAATGTTATGATGCTTGTTTAAGGAAATTAATATTATCATGCCTTTATAAAGCTTAGAAGGGATGGTCTTCCTTTTTTTCCATCCAGGCTGGAGTGCAGTGGCACGGTCTGGACTCACACAACTACTGCTTCTAGGGCTCAAATCATCATCCCACCTCAGTCTCACAAGTAACTGGGACTATAGGTGTGCACCACCACACCTGGCTAATTTTTTTGTGTTTTTAGTAGAGACAAGGTTTCATCATGTTGCCCATGCTAGAAGGGACTTTCAATGATGGCTTCAGTTCTGTCTCAGAGTCATTATTTTTCATTGGTTTATTTCTGATTACTTAGGCATGGGAATCTATAAATTGAACGCTATGATACAGTTTTAAGGAAATTACCCTACTTTTGGATTCGATTGCCAATACAACACATGGCTTCAAAAGGAATTTCAATTATTACTTAGTTGAAACCCAGTCATCTCCACCCTGTCCGTCTTCATTGTTGTGCAACAAGTGGTGAAACCTAGACAAAATTCTAATTCCACTTCTTACACCCTATTGTAATGGGGAAACAGATCAGCACAATCCTTTAAAAACAGTATATGCCTTAAAGAACCTTTTCATTATGAAAAATTTCAACTCTACACAAGGAATAGGATAATAAACTGCTATGGATTATTTTGCCAAATTTGTTCCATCTCTATTCTACCATCTTGTACCTCCCTGTGCATGAGGAATACATAAATGATCTACTGGAACTCAGCATGGAAAAAACATGGGATTTGGAGTAAGCCTGACACATATTCTAACCCCTGTGCTTAAGCAGGTTACTCTCTCTGATGTCAGGTTTTCTCAGCTATATAATAAAAATAAAGATACCAACTGTAATCCCAGCACTTTGGGAGGCCGAGGCAGGTGGATCACGAGGTCAAGAGATCAAGACCATCCTGGTCAACATGGTGAAACCCCGTCTCTACTGAAAATACAAAAATTAGCTGGGCATGGTGGCGCACGCCTATAGTCCCAGCTACTCGGGAGGCTGAGGCAAGAGAATTGCTTGAACCCAGGAGGTAGAGGTTGCAGTGAGCTGAGATCACACCATTACACTCCAGCCTGGGTAACAAGAGCGAAACTCCATCTCAAAAAAAAAAAAAAAGATACCAAACACGGGTAGGCACAGTGGCTCACGCCTGTAATTTCAGCACTTTGGGAGGCTGAGGCTGGCAGATCTCTTAAGCCCAGGAGTTTGACAAAACCCTAGGCAACATAATGAGACCTCATCTCTATCTCAGTTAAACATATGTTTTTTTTTCTTTTTTAGGCCAGGCGTGGTAGCTCATGTCTGTAATCCCAGTATTTTGGGAGGCCAAGGCGGGCAGATTACAAGATCAGGAGTTCGAGTCCAGCCTGACCAACATAGAGAAACCCCATCTCTGATAAAAATACAAAAATTAGCCACCCGTGTTAGTGCATGCCTATAATCCCAGCTACTCAGGAGGCTGAGGCAGAAGAATCACTTGAACCCAAGAGGTGGAGGTTGCAGTGAGCGGAGATTGTGCCACTGCACTCTACCCTGGGCGACAAGACTTGAGAGCAAGATTAGTCTCAAAAAAAAAAAAGCTTAAGATACCAAACACTGGATGCTAGAGAGTTAAATAATACGTGTAACTGCTTACTGTGATGTCTGACACATACCAGTCACTGAGTATTCATTTTCTTTTGCTTCTCATTACATTGGACCAAAGCAGTGACAGGTATATTCTTACCATGTTGAGTGTTAGCTTGCAAGCACTATTGGCACAAAATTATTAAAAAGTTAATAACTGTAGTAGTCCATTTTCACACTGCTAATAAAGACATACCCAAGACTGTGCAGTAGAAAAGAAAGAGATTTATTGGACTTATAGTTCCACGTGGCTGGGAAGGCTCACAATCATGGCAAAAGGTGAAAGGCACATCTCATATGGCAGCAGACAAGATAATAGAGCTTGTATAGGGAAACTCCCATTTTGAAAACCATCATCAGATCTCATGAGACTTATTCACTATCATGAGAACAGCATGGGAAAGATCCACCCCCATGATTCAGTTATCTCCCACCAGGTCCCTCCCAAAACACATGGGAATTATGGGAGCTATAAGATGAGATTTGGATGGGGACACAGAGCCAAACAATGTCAATAACAGTTTCTGGCTTTACTATGATCATCTCTTCTCCTTTAGGTAAAAGTCCTCCCCACAGTCCACCCATTATTTTTTTTCTAGGAAAAACAAAAAACAACCCTGTTGTCTTCATAAAAGGCATTATTATTTCCTTATTAACTCACTGAAGCTCTTCCCCATGAAAAGCATTGTGTAGGGTCTGCCTCTCTTGACATCACAATGGCTAAGCTGGCTACTTGGCTACAAGAGAGACAATCGTGTAATAATAAAGCAATAGAGCTATTGAATTTTTTCAAATAAACACAAATTACTATAAAAGAGAATGCAAACTTAACAGAGTAAATACCTTTTCTCAATTGTTCTACCTTTAAAATACTTTTGGAACTTTTGCCCTAGAACTGTCTTAACGACTAATTCTTAACTCCCTCCTTCACACATTTCATTATTTAATACATCTTAAAAGTTAAAACTGAGACCTAGTTGAAGTGTTTCCTTTTATTGTTATTTTTTATTTTTAGACACCACGTCTCACTGTGTCGCCCAGGCTGGCAGGTCATGGCTCACTGCAGCATTGAAGTCCTGGTCTCATGAAATTCTCTCAATCTCAGCCTTGTGCCTTCCTTTATATGCAAGGATGTCACTACACAGCATGCTTAATTATCTACTTATTGCTGTTGGCTTTTATTTTGGATTTAGGGAGTGGATCAATCAATCACATTCTGTAGATTAGGTTTTGGTTTTCTGTTGCTGGATATTTGTTCCTTGGGGTCTTTGTGTTTGTTTATTCCACAAACAGGCCTATTGATACGGATTGGAGTCATTTCACCAACTGATATAACCAATTCTGATGGAATGTTTTTAATAGACAGGATTAAACTTACTATTCTGATTTATTAGCATTATAACTATGGACTTACAAGGTTACAATTTTTATTCATGAGGAATTCAATTAAAAAGATAAACTATTACTCTACTCTAGTTACTTGCCAGTGAAGTATTAAATCTTTTTATTTACAAAAAGGTAAACTAAACATGAGTACATTTCTTTTTATTTAAATTACTGAATGGAAAAACCAGTATAAACGTGCCCTATTGAAGAACATCCCAGCACTTTGGGAGGTTAAGGTGAGCATATCACAAGGTCAGGAGTTTGAGACCATCCTGACCAACATGGTGAAACCCTATTTCTACTAAAAATACAAAAATTGGCTGGGTGTGGTGGTGTGTGCCTGTCATCCTAGCTGCTGGAGAGGCTGAGGCAGGAGAATTGCTTGAACCCAAGCAGTGGAAGTTGCAGTGAGCCGAGATCATGCAACTGCACTCCAGCCTGAGTGACAGAGCAAGACTCCATCTGGGAGGAAAAAAAAAAAAAAAGAACACCTAAAAAATGAAAATCCAGCTACTTCCTTTCAAAATAAATAATCACAGCTTCTCTATATCTCATAAACTCTACTGTGTCATCTTAAACATGATTGAATATGTATAAAACTCAAAGACTATATTTATTAGAAAAAGAGTTATAATTGTGTTAATTGGTAGGTTGTGATGATGTTTTAACACAAAATGTCAAAATCCATTGACTTATGGACTGCCTTCAGCAGAAAAGACCTTAACCAATAGACCAGGCTAGAGATTCCAGGAGCCTCTCAAACGTTTCCTATCTCCTGAGTGATAATCAGTCCTTAAAGAATAAACAAACAGCTGGGTGAGGTGGCTCACGCCTGTAATCCTAGCACCTTAGGAGGCTGAGTCAGGTGGATCACCTGAGGTCAGGAGTTCGAAACCAGCCTGATCAACAAGGTGAAACCCTGTCTCTAAATAAATAAATAAATAAACAAACAAATAAATAAATCCTTTCTTACAGATGTGCACATTCATTCCTCTCTTCTCCTGGAGGAGTAATTTCAGGGTTGTGAAATTCTCCCAATCTTGCAGAATCATCAGACTGCCATAAACCACCCACCCCTTATCCTTAGGGCAGTACACTAAAAAAAAACGGGACTGTAAAACTCCTAGAAAAAAAACATAGAAATACAGAGTCTTGGCAATGATTTCTTGGATATGACACCAAATGCACAGACAACAAAAGCCAAAAGCAAAACTAGACAAGTAGGACTACATCAAACTAAAAAGCTTCAACACAGCGAAGGGAACAACAGGTAGGAAGGACAGCCTATCAAATGGGAAAAATATTTGCAAACTACATTTGATAAAAGGCTAATACCAAAAATATATAAGTAGCAAAAAAAAAATCCTACTAAAAAATGGGTCAAGGACTTGAATAGACATTCTAAAGAAGACATATAAATGGCCAACAGATATTTGAAAACATGCTCAACATCACTAATCATCAGAAAAAGGCAAATCAAAACCACAACGAGATACGATCTGACATCTGTTGGGGTAGCTATTATCAAAAACAAAAGATAACAAGTGTTGGCAGGAATGTGAAGAAAAGGGGACCCTTGCACGCTTAGGGTAGGAATGTAAAATCATGCACCACTATGGAAAACAGTATGGAGGCTCCTCACAAAATTAAAGATAGAAATACCATATGATGCAGCATTCCCGTTTCTGGGTGTATATCCAAAAGAATTGAAATCAGTATCTTGAAGAGATGTCTGCACTCTCATATTCATTGCAGCCTTATTCACAATAGCCAAGTCATGGAAACAACTCAAATCTTCATCTACAGATGAATTGGTATGGAATATTATTCATCTTTTAAAAAGATGCCAATGCTGTCATTTGTAACAATATGAAAGGAACTTGGAAGACATTATGTTTAGTGAAATGAGCCAGACACAGAAGTTCAAATAATACGTAATTCCACTCATATGAGGTATTGAAAATAGTCAAACACATAGAAGCAAAAAATAGAATGAAGTTGCCAGGGATTAGACGGAGAGGAAATAGGGAGTCTTTGTTTAATATCTACAAAACTTCAGTTATACAATGTGAATAAGTTCTAGAGATCTGCTGTACAACATAGTGCCAATAGTTAGTAACACTGTATTGTGCACTTAAAGAGTTAAGAGGGTAGATCTCATTTTAGGTGTTCTCACAACAACAATAAGAAACCAAAGAGGCACAGGGAAACTTTTGAAGGTGTCTACTACCTCAATTGTGGTGATGGTTTCAGAGGTGTGGGTATATGTCTAGACTCATCAAATTATACACATTAAATATGTGCAATTTTCATATATCAGTTATACTTAAATACAGCAGGTTTTAAAAATTCCATTGATTTTGAGTTTTCTTCCCTATTATAAAACAACAGCAATTAGTTTCTGAGCCCCATATAGTTTCTTGGTCAGAAAATACAAATATATGATGTATGAAAAGATCTTGGACCAAAAAGGATTAACAGGAAAAGCTGACTCAACAGCCCTGTTTGGCTTCACATTACTTAGAAAAATAGATTTGAACCTTAATCTTTTAATCTGCGTGAGCCTTGCAATTTTTAGTTGCTTTACATGCACTTTTAGCTCATGTCAAAAGGTCATTCTGTTTCTTGTGTTTCTTGTGTGATTCTACCAGCTGATTTTCTATCTGCTCCATTAATATTTTACAATATCTGCAAAATTTGATTTATTTTAAATTCTCTGGAGTCAGAGATAAAACTGTGACAAATCTTTTTAAATTGTTCAATGTGTTTAAATTAAAGATTGCTCTCTTCCAAGCTTTTCACAGAGGTAACATTATTAATGTGTATGTGTATATATGTATATATTTTTTTACAGTGGCTGTGTTTTCAGCTCCCCTAAAGTAAGTAACTGAAATTGACAAAGAAAATGCCATATAATTTGTAATCAGCAATTGACCACACATTATATATTTATCATTTGAATGATTTCCAAGACTAAGTGAAATTGTGCTTCAAGATTTAGGATGCAAAAAATAAAATACAACATGTATAAAATTAAGACATTTATGAAGAAGCACCACCTAGTATTTGAGTATTATGAAAGGCAATAAACCTGAATGGCAACAGTGGCTGTTGTTAACCTCGGACAAATCACTTCATTCAGTTGCCATCTCTTAGTTTTCCTCATTGAAATGGTTATAATAATGTTCATATCTCTGTGAGTATGCCACAAGAACTACCCAATTATTAAGTCAAAAAGCACTGAGGAAATCCAAATTCTGCTATGAATACAATGAGTGCATGCCATAAGAGAAACAGAAAGCTATGCACATGTGCCTCTCCTATTTTGATTATATTTTGAACAGTATCTGAGGACATCTGACAGTACAGCTGCCTAGAGGAAACAGGGTATGGGAAAGTATGACCAGACTCCATTATTGAAACCCTCTGCTAAAAATTTCTTCTGGAATATATTAATCATATACCAGGCTGGGCGTGGTGGCTCATGCCTATAATCCCAGCACTTAGGGAAGCCGAGATGGGTGGATCATGAGGTCAGGAGTTGTGAAATCTTGTATCTACGTTAAAAAAAAAATTAATCAGGCATGGTGGCATGCATCTGTAATCCCAGCTACTTGGGAGGCTAAGGCAGGGGAATCACTTGAACCCAGGAGGCAGAGGTTATAATGAGCAGAGATGGCACCATTGCTCTCTAGCCTTGGTGACAGAGACTCCATCTAAAAAAAAAAAAATCATATACCACTTGCTTAATAAAAAATAGATACAAAAAATATGTCCTCTGACTTCCATAACTGTTAGGAAACTACTTTATCTTTTCCTTGCACAGTTTTAAGAATATTTCCTTCAAGGCGCCTTTCACTTATAAGCTCCTTGAAAGCAGAAATTACGTTTATACATCTTGTATATCTATCTGCTCCACTGATATATATTGCTATCCTGTATATCTATCTGCTCCACTGATAGTGTATACCCCCATAGCAACCAGGACAGTGCCTTACAGATAATATGGGGCTCCATAAATATTCATTGTCTCTGCTTAAAGCAGGAAATGAAAAATAAGTCAGTCAAGGTTTCTGCTCTCAAGGAATGAGTCATATACTATTCAACTGCCTTAGATAACTGTAACACAGTATGCTATAACAAAGGTGTGTACAACATACAGAGGAGCACAGAGTAAGGGAGAGATTATCAAGGAATCATTAAATAAAAGGTGATCTTTTAGCCTCAAAGGACAAATAAGAACCTACCATACACAAAAGAAGCAAACGGGTGGAGGAAACAACACAAGGAAAACATGATGTATGAGATTCAATGAATAGAACAACGTGTGCAGCACAGAGCATGGCAGCAGTGGTGGAAGATGGGACGGGAAATGTAAGCTGGGGCCAGTTTGTAAAGGCTTTGTGATCTATACCAAAGAATTTTGATTTTATCGTCTAGACAGTGATCTCCAAAGTGGGGTGCACCTACCCCAGAGCATGTGCACAATGATCCAGAAAAAAATCACAACATTTATACTTTTTTCTCATCCTTTTTAATTCTTTAGATGAGCTTTTTTATTACTATTTAATGGTTGTACATATTTTGGGGGGACATATGATATTCTGATACCCGCATACAACATAATGATCAAATCACTGTAATTGGAATATCCTTCAGCTCAAACATTTATCTCTTCTTTGTGCAGGGAACATTCCAATTCTCTTCCAGTTATTGTGAAATATATAATAAATTTTTGTTAACTATAGTCTCCTTACTATACTATTGAATATTAGAATTTATTGCTTCTATCAATGTATATTTTTGTACCCACTAACCAACTTCTCTTCATCCTCCTTACCCTCTACCCTTCCCAGTCTCTGGTAACCAACTATTCAATTCTTACCTCCATGAAATCTGCTTTTTTGGCTCTCATATATGAGTGAGAACAGATGAACTTTTCTGTGCCTGGCTTATTTCACTTAACATAATGACCTTCAGGACCATCCAGGTTGCTGCAAATGACAGGATTTTATTCTTCTCTATGGCTGAATAATATTCCATCGCATATATGTACCACATTTTCTTTATCCATTCATCCACTGATGGACGCAGGTTGATTTAATATCTTGGCTACTGAGACTAGAGCTGAGCTAGGATAAATGTGGGAGTAGACCTATCTCTCCAATATACTGATTTCCTCTCTTTTAGATATATGCCTAGCTTAAAAGAGCGTATCTCATTAATCATTTATATTGATTACATGTTGAACTGATATATCAAGTTAAATAATGTATGTTATATAATTAATTTTCCCATTTTATTTTGCTTTGTTTAACTTTTTTTTAAAAAAAAAAAAGACGGGGTTTCACCATGTTGGTCAGGCTGGTCTTGAACTCCCAACCTCAAGGTGATCTGCCTGCCTTGGCCTCCAAAGTGCTTGGATTACAGGTGTGAGTCACCACACCCGGCCTTGTTTTACTTTTTTAATGCGGCTACTAGAAAATTCAAAATTACATCTATGGCTTGCATTATATTTCTGCTAAACAGTGCTATTCTAAAGTGTTGATAAAGGAAAAGTACCAACTAAAGAATAAATATGAAGCTGGGCGCAGTGGCTCACACCTGTAATCCCAACACTTTGGGAGGCCGAGATGGGTGGATCACCTGAGGTCAGGAGTTCGAGACCAGCCTGGACAACATGGCGAAACCCGACCTGTACTAAAGATACAAAAAATTAGCCAGGCGTGGTGACAGGTGCCTGTAATCCCAGGTATTCAGGAGACTGAGGCACGAGAATAGCTTGATCCCAGGAGGCAGAGGTTGCAGTGAGCCGAGATCGTACCACTGCACTCCAGCCTGGGCAACAAGAGTGAAACTCTATCTCAAAAGAAAAAAGGAAAGAATAAATAAATAAAAAGCACCAACAACGATCTTCTATGGTAGCATGCAATGGGGAAACAAATGCCAGATTTGAGGGGGGACAAATGTGTCATCATACTTTTTTTTAAAACCTCTTGGGGCCAGGCACAGTGGCTCATATCTATCCTCTTAACACTTTAGAACGTTGAGGCAGGAGGATACTTGAGCCCAGGAGTTCAATATCAGCCTGGACATCATAGGGAAGCCCTATCTCTACCAAATTTTTTTTAATTAGCGGGCAAGGTGGCACCTGCCTGTGGTCTCAGCTAACAGGGAGGCTGAGGTAGGAGGATCACTTGAGCCCAGGAGGTTGAGCCTTACAGGGAGCCATGATCACACCACTGCACTCAAGCCTGGGTGACAGAGTAACATCCTGTTTCAAAATCTTGGGAAGATTATGAAACAAACCAAAAGTACCTCCTCTGAACCTAGAGTCAATGATACTGCAGTAGAAAGAAGTACACCCAGTGCGCAGATCTTAGTTTGTAATATCATTCTCCTTAGAGAAATGGCAGGGGTGGAGAATACACAAGATGAGCCTGGAATATCTTATCATACCAGAAAGTAAGGAAATGCTCAAAAACACCACAATGGGGGCATGCAAGACATAAGAGCCAACTGAAAGAGCTCCTAGTCACCAACGCTGGAATAATCTGAGCAATAAAATAAGTAAAATAATGTTGAGAATATAACCCAAAGTATAAAATAAGTAACCATGACTTCATACTAATACAAATAAACGGGCCGGGCGCGGTGGCTCACGCCTATAATCCCAACACTTTGGGAGGCCGAGGCAGGTGGATCACGAGGTCAAGAGTTCGAGATCATCCTGGTCAACAAGGTGAAACCCCATCTCTACTAAAAATACAAAAATTAGCTGGGCATGGTGGTGCAACGCCTGTAGTCCCAGCTACTCGGGAGGCTGAGGCAGGAGAATTGCTTGAACCCAGGAGGCGGAGGTTGCAGTGAGCCAAGATCGTGTCATTGCACTCCAGTCTGGGTAACAACAGCGAAACTCCGTCTCAAAAATAAATAAATAAATAAATAATTGAATAAGTAAATAAATGGGGGAGAATAAACAAATCTCTCAAACAAAAGAATTATGCCCCTCAAGGTGGTGGAATATAGATAACTCCCCATCCCTAAGTGAAGGCTGCACATACTGATTTCTTCCCAAAGACAAAAATGAGGCAAGGAGGAAAAGAGTTAACTTTACAGTGAAAACAACTGACAAACATGACCTCAGGCATGTGATGAGGCTTAAAATCACTAGTGATTATCATCAGTGATAAATGGTTGAGAGCGCATTCCTTTGACATTATTTGATGAGAATGGCCCTTTACCTCTATGACCTTTCCCTCAAAAATCCGAAACTCCAGTCTAATTATAAGAAAAACATTCAGGCCAGGTGTGGTGGCTCATTCCTGTAATCCCAGCACTTTGGGAGGCTGAGATGAGTGGATCACGAGGTCAGGAGTTTGAGACCATCCTGGCTAACATGGTGAAACACCATCTCTATGAAAAATATAACAAATTAGCTAGGCATGGTGACATGAGCCTGTAATCCCAGCTATTCGGGAGGCTGAGGCAGAAGAATAGCTTGAACCTAGGAGATGGAGGCTGCAGTGGACCAAGATCACACCATTGCACTCCAGCCTGAGCAACAGAGTGAGACTCCATCAAAAAAAAAAAAAAAAATTGACAACCCAAACTAAGAGACTTTCTACAAAACCTACCAAAACTGTCAAGGTGAGCAAAAGCAATGAAAGTCATGAACTGCCAATCTAGAGGAGCCTAAAGAGGCAAGATAACTACATGTAATGTGTCATCCTGGATGAGATCCTGGGACTTAAAAGGATATTAGATAAAAATTAAATAAATTCAAATCAAGTATGAACTTCAATTAACAATTCATTATCTATACTGGCTTATGATATATGCATTATACTAACATGAGATCTTAATAATAGGTCAAACTAAGCAAAGGCTATGGAGAACTCACTGTACTGTCTTTGCGACATTTATGTAAACCTAAAACTTCTAAAACAAAAAGTGTATTTAAAAAAAAAAAAAAGAATTCCTCTGGTTTAAAGTCTTTCAAATCTGTTGGAACTTATATTCCCTGGTCCAAGTCTTCTATAACCTTGGACATCTGGGAGCTTGATAGCAGTACAGAATCTCAGGCCTATCTCAGATGTAGGTCCAGGCTTCTGAGAGAAACAGTGCCAATTGGGTAGTCTGGATAATAAAGTTTTGGCTTTCACAATATAGGCCAGCCAACTCCAGACCCAAAATAGATGATGGTGCACATGCCTGGAGACCCAGGATGATCTGTGATGCAGATCAAGTCTGAAAACACTCTACTGGAGAAGTCTCCCTTGCTTGGGGAGGAGAAGTGGGGGAGTTGGACTTTTTATTCTAGACAGGCCTTCAACTGACTGAATGAAGCCCACCCAGATTATGAAAGGCAACCAGATTTACCCAAAGTTCAATGATTTTAGTGTTAACCTCATCAAAAAACATCCTGCAAGTTAACACATAAAATTAACCATCACACCAGATCTGCTGAATCTGAATCTACATTTTAAAAGGATTTTCCGGGTGACTCTGCATAATCAAGTTTGAGAATGGCATTTTCCTACAACCCTTAGAGAGTGTAAAAATCTACATGGTAATTCAGCAACTCAGAAACAAGGCTTGATTTGCTGCTTTGAGAACTTCTCTAGCATTTACTGATCTGGAGGTAGGGATGCCTGCAGAAATCCTCACCCTCCCCTTTGGGTAAAAGACCTTCCTTCCCCTTTGTTCCCACGTGGACCTCACCACGCTTGTACTCTGGCTTACTAAATTATTGCTTTGTGGGTCTTCCCTGTCTACACTGAACTTTCAGAGAGCATTTACCACATCTTTTCTACCTCCACAGAGACAGCCTTTATTAGTGGCTCCAAATCTGCCCCACCAACGCAAGCTGGGTTTTCCTGCAAGGGTCTGTCCAGCACACCCTGACTCAACAATGGATAAATAAGTACATTCCAACACAGAATACAATGGAAGAGAAGGCTGGGGTGTTCTGGCCATTCACTCAAAGTAGTTAATAGCAGCTCCTCCCACCCAACTCCCTGGATTTCCCGGCCTTTATTCAGCATACCTTAAATGACAAAGGCTTTGAGGATAAAGATTAAAGGCCAGGTTCCAAGGCCTAAAGAAATCACCATTAATATCCCAGGGTAATATCCCTGGTAGACATCCCCCTGAGAGAGCCATCCAGAATAATCAAAGGTTAATTTTAGGACTATATGAGTAAACAAGTTAGATAAACTCCCCACATTCCTTTGTTTCTACTCTAATTTTTTAACCAAGGGGACAAAGTTGCCTTCAGCCAAGTACTATAGTAAACACCCGCAGGCCTTCCAAAAGGGTTTGTGTATATTCTCCATAACTAAAATTTCTCCCACCAGCCTGACTGAACCACCACATTTTCCTAGTTTCACTTTCTCAGAGTCTGCAAATGCTAGCACAATCTATCCAAATTATATTGTGGAGATATATCATGCACACATACATCAGAGGATTCCATAGGCCAAACCATATGAAACTACCTATGTTGATTATTTTTACCTATAAAACCAACAATTTCATAGGACTCAACAAATTTCCATTACTGTTTTTTTCACCTCAAAGCTATTTTAGTGCCAGGAGCAGTGGTTCATGCCTGTAATCCCAGAACTTTGGGAGGCCAAGGAGAGGACTGCTTGATCCCAGAAGTTCGAAATCAGCCTGGGCAATATAATGAGAGCTTGCCGCTACAAAAGTAAAAAGTAAAACCAAAATTAGCCAGCCATGGTGCCCTGTGCCTGTAGTCCCAGCTACTTGAGGGAGCTTAAGTAAGAGAATGGTTTGAGTCCAGGAGTTCCAGATTGCCGTAAGCTGCGATTGCACAACTGCATTCCAGCTTGGGCAAACGAGCAAGGCATTGTCTGAAGGAAAAAAAAAAGCTATTTTAGGGACAATATGCTGTCACAGTCACGGGGCAGACCGTACAAAGGTTGCTAACAGTATGGCAACTGACCGCTAACAACTGAATGTCAAATTGTCAAATGCACACTACCCACTTCCCTAGTTCGGTCGAAGACCTCCCCTTAATTATGTGCAATTCAAGTCCCCACTGCCCTCCTGTAATCACCCACTCGTCCTCGCTGCAGGAAGTGCGGCCCCTGCACTTTACAAGAGGGCGCAGGAGCGGAGACGGTCGTCCGAACCCTGGCTCCCCGGCGTGTGTACACCAGCGGGGCGGGCTCACTTTGCGCCAATCCCGCCAGAACTCCCGGAACTCCGTTTGCCTCTTCCGACCCACGCCAGAGTTGCCCACACCTAAGATGGCGGCGGGGGCGGAGTCGGCGCGGCCGTTTCTGGGCGGGGCCGCGGGGACGAGACGTGTCCGGGAGGCGGTGCCAGCGCCCCCGCCCCTGCTGATCCCGCCAGCTGGGCCCAGGGGTTTCGGGCTGTTGGGTCAGCGCGCCCTTCTCTGCCAGGTGGCGAAGGCGCCTGCTCCACGTAGGCGTCATGAAGTCCCCGGTTCGGGACCCGGCCCAGAAGGATGGCGAGGAGAGCACGGATCGCACGCCTCTTCTGTCAGGCGCCCCACAGGCCGAAGCCGGTATGCGCCGGGGTCTTCGAGGGGCTTCGGGTAGGCGGCGGTCCCGGGGGCAGCGGTCTCCAGGAGGGCAAGGCCGGGGTACCCGCACCCTGCGCTGGCGGAGCCGGAGCTGCTCAGGCTCTAAGAGTAGAAGGGGTGCCCGTTCAGAGTCCCGCTCAGCCCTGCCTGCCCCGGGGCCCAGAAGCCCCTCGGGGACCCCGGGGGCCGGACCGTGACCGCGCAGCCGAGCCTGGGCCTCGACGGGTGCAGTCCCGCGGGGCGGGGACGAGGAGGGGCTGTACAGCCGGCCCTGAGCTGGTGCTTATTTTGGGTAGTGCTGAGCGAGGGACCCAGTGGAAGAACGAACTGGGAGAGAACCTTCAAATGAACGGGCTAAGGTCCGTGCGAAGGACCCCGGTGTAAGAGCGAACTGGAGGAGAAACCTGCAAATCAATAGGCAAAGGGTTGCCCTTTCCTGTCACCGCTAGATTTCCGTCACTGCGTGTCCTCCAGCATGTGACCTGGTAGCTTCTTAGGCGGGGAGGGGAAACGAAAAGGACTGGAGTTAACATTTGTGAGTATGCAGAGGGCAATTATTGCATAACCCAGAGAATGCCTTGACAGTACAGACAGTAATGTCTTGTGCAGTAAGAGACTAAAGACATTGAGGGCATTTGTTTTTCCGTCTGGCAGTCTATGACTTAAGTTAGGAAACAGCTCACTTATCCTCAAGATATCTATAGAGTGCTAAGGTAATTTGCCAAAGGTCTTGGAACAAATCAAAAAGCAGGTACTTCATAAAACATCTTCCCTAAATTTGAGGAAATTAAAATATTTTGCTATTTGACACTTTTGTAGTATATTTAAAAGTAACGAAAACTAAAGAACAAATCAGTTTGCATGCATTCTATAGTTTCAAATATGTGTGGTCTGAGAAAGAGTTGCATTGGAAATTTGACTTTGGCTGACCCAGAATTGTATAGTTTTCTATATTTTTTATGTTTTTAATGTTACCAGATGATGGCAGTAGAGGTGGCAAGATTGTAGCTCCAAATGGCAGCTGGGAGCTTACTTTAGTCAACACAAACTGTAAATACCGTACCATAGTTACATTTTACCTGGAAATCAGATTTAGTTCCATAAAGTGATCATTTTCTGTGGCTTGCAGCGTTCAAATTTTATAATATTCCTAATAAAATAACATAGAAATACAGAAATAAGGCCGGGCGCAGTAGATCAAGCCTGTAATCCCAGCACTTTGGGAGGCCAAGGCGGGTGGATCACGAGGTCAAGATATCGAGACCATCCTGGTCAACATGGTGAAACCCTGTCTCCACTAAAGATACAAAAAATTAGCTGGGCATGGTGGCGCGTGCCTGTAATCCCAGCTACTCAGGAGGCTGAGGGAGGAGAATTGCCTGAACCCAGGAGGTGGAGGTTACGGTGAGCCAAGATCGCGCCATTACACTCCAGCCTGGGTAACAAGAAAGAAATACAGAAATAAAAGTTATAATAAAGGTATTTGCCAGAAACTATTATATTGTTACAATTGAAAAATATGTATATGTATAATCAAAATCTAGCTCGTGTTAATCATTTTTCTCAGGAAAATGCAGATTAAAACTACAATGAGGCACTACACACCCACTAGAATAGCTAAAATCAAAAAGGCTGAGAATACCAAATGTTGGCAGAGATGTGGATAGAAAAGCTATACATCTCAATCAAGATTGAGATGGACAAATGTATACATTTATCATGTAAATTATATTTCAATAAAGTTGATTGAAAAAAAGTAGCTCATAGCATCACTTTTGAAAACAATCCCTATTTGATTCATGAGTTGAATTAGATCTTAGGGTACTGGCCCTGTCCTTGCTGACTTGAGGTGGCTACCTTCATTATAACCATTTTCTTTTTTATTTTCTGTTTTTTCATACCCACTGGAAGGCAAGTGGCAATAGTAGTAACATATTGTTTTTGCTATTTAGAATATGATAAAAGTTTTAAAGAGAAGGAGCATATATGGCAATCAAGAGAGGTATATAATGAACCTCCATGTAACCAGCACCCAGATTAAACAGTTACCAATTCATGGCCTGTCTTGCTTCATTTGTTCTTATGCTCATACATACTATGTATTTTGAAGCAAATCCCAGATACTTTGTCATTTCATATGTAAATGTTTTTGTTATTTAGCTCTAAAAGATACTCTTTTTAGCATAACTACAGTACTGTTATCACAACAAATAAAAAGAATATGAAATACTCAGTGTTCGTATTTCCTCAGTTATATTCTTTTTTTTTTGAGACAGTCCTGTTCTGTCACCCAGGCTGCAATGCAGTGGCATAATCTTGGCTTACTGCATCCTCCATCTCCTGGGTTCCAGTGATTATCCTGCCGCAGGCTTCCAAGTAGCTGGGATTACAGGCCCATGCCACCACACCCAGATACTTTTCTTATTTTTAGTAGAGATGGAGTTTCACCACGTTGGCCAGGTTGGTCTTGAACTTCTGACTTCAGGTGATCTGCCCGCCTTGGTTTCCCAAAGTGCTAGGATTATAGGCGTGAGCCACTGTGCCCAGCCTATGTCCTAATTTTTTATAGTGTGTTCAAATCAGGATCTCCATCATGTCCATACATTCGAAATGATTAAAATGTTTGTTGTCTCTTTTGTTTCCCCCTCCCTCCTTTTTTTTCCTTCCAATTTTATATGCCTATGCTGTCCTTTAACATATTCTTTTGCCCTCCTGGTTTACTGTAAATTGGTAATTAGTAGGTCTGAAGGTTTGATAGGGTTATGAGTCTGTCTCTCTGAATTACTGTCCTGAGTATTTGGTAAGTAGAATGTGAAGTGTAGAAAGTAGAATTGTGTCAGCATGCTAATTCTCCCACAAGCTGCTCTAGACTCTAGAGATATAAAGAAGTGAACAAAACAGAACAAAAGCTCCTGCCCTTATAGATTTTTATATTCTAGTGTATATTTTCCTAAACCTTCAACCCTCTCCATTTTGCTTTCTTCTTGGGTTATAACCAAGTCCAACACTTTATTTTCTTTTTTTTTCATGGTTTTGCTGTGTTGCACAGGCCAAAATGCAGTGCCACAAACAGGGCTCACTGCAGCCTCAACGCCCCAGGCACAAGTGACCCTCCTACCTAAGCCTCCTAAAGAGCTAGGACTACAGGCATGTGTCACCATGCCTGGCTAATTTTTTTCTTTTTTTTTTTCCTTTTCTTTTCTTTTTTTCTTTTTTTCTTTTTTTTTTTTTTTTTTTTTTTGTAGAAACAAGGTCTCACTTAGTTGCCCAGGCTGGTCTTGAACTCCTGGGCTCAAGCAATCCTCCTGCATCAGCCTCCCAAAGTGCTGGGATTATAGGTGCCACAGCACCCAGCCCAACACTTTATTTTCTTGCCAATACTTTCAGTTCCCTTGCCCTCTGCTTTGTAATCACATCCATCTCAGTGCCGGCTATCTGCTTTCTTAGTACCTACTCCTGAGCGCAGGCATGCAGTACTCAGTGCTTGTGAAGTTACACACTAGGACAGATTGTTCCCACCTGTTCTGTATGGGTATCTGCCCAGCATTCCCGTGTTTCACTGGGAACCTCATGCCCCAACTCTTTTCAACAACTTCTTTTCGCAAATCCTACTTTCTCACAAATAAGAAATAACCTCAATTCCTAACAAATAAACTAAATTCCTAAAAAAAAAAAAAAAAAAGGTAATAATAATTCACAGTTACTCTACACCAAGCTCTTCTAGGTATTTTACATTTCTAACTTAGTGAACCCTTCTAATAACCCTAATACAGGCCAAACACTCTGACTAGTGCCAAGCATATAGTGAGTGCTTAGTAATATTTGTTTTTTGAGACAGAGTCTTACTCTGTTGCCCATGCCAAAGTGCAGTGGCACAATCACAGCTCACTGCAGCCTCAACTTGCCAGACTCAAGCCATCCTCCCACCTCAGCCTCCCAAGTAGCAGGGATTACAGGTGTGCAACATCACAACCAGCTGATTTTTATAATTTTTTGTAGGAATGGGGTTTCACCATGTTGCCCAGGCTGGTCTCAAACTCCTGACCTCAAGCAATCTTCCCCCATCTCAGCTTCCCAAAGTGCTGGGATTATAAGTGTGAGCCACCATACCCTGCTTGCTTAATAAATATTCTCTATTATTGGCTGGGCACAGTGGCTCATGCCAGTAATCCCAGCACTTTGGAAGGCCAAGGTGGGTGGATTGCCTGAGATCAGGAGTTTGAGACCAGGCTGGCTAACATGGTGAAACCCCGTCTCTACTAAAAATACAAAAATTAGCTGGGTGTGGTGGCGCACGCCTGTAGTCTCAGATACTTGGAAGGCTGACGCAGGAGAATTGCTTGAACCTGGGAGACAGAGGTTGCAGTGAACCGAGATTGTGCCACAGCACTCTAGCCTGGGTGACAGAGCAAGACTCCGTCTCCAAAAAAAAAAATTATCATTTTTTGTTATTCAACTTAATACCCACTATCTCACTCAATAATGTTAGTTCTTAGAGTTACTACAGTATGTAGTCCAGATACCGCAGATCATTTAGAATGTCCTGCTCTCCCTGTGTTTATCTGTCTCATTTCCATACCTCTGTACACGCTGCTGCCTTTGCTTGGATTGCTCCAAGTGAAGTCTTCTTGAATGAGCAGGAAGTCACCTGGATCAGTTTCAAAGATTATCCAAGTTCACAGGCAGGTTTTTCTTTACTGCTATACCTTATTGAAATAATTTTTTCTGACTGAATATATTTGTAATCAGCAACCATTTTATTAGCTAGTAATTGTTTAATATTTCTTAGAATCTCATAGTCATATACGTTGTGACAACTGAGTTAGCTTTTTATTTTCTAATTATTGACTGTGCACCCAAAAGTTAAAGTTGCCTGACCTATAACTTGAAGGTCAGATTTCTAAGTAATATCACTAGTAATCTGAAATCATTTTACTTACCTTTCTTTCATTTCTAACCTTCTAGCCCCTTCTAATTCACATAAGATATATCATAGTCCAAATAAAACATCACTTAGGGAAAACTAATAACATACAGTAAAATAACTGCAAATATGGATAGAATGGCATAACATTACAAATTAGAGTAGCATAAAATAAAGTTTTTTAGAGTAAGAGAATTACTAATAACTTCATCCCTCCCCTTCACTTACTCCCACAGCTACCTTTGGGCAAAGCCTGTTAATTCTCCCTTTAAACATCTCAAATCTGCCCATATTTCTTCATGGCTACTTTCACTCTAGTTTAAGCCACCTTCATCTCTTACCTGGAGAGCTACAGTAGTCCCTTAAGTGATCTCCCTGACTGTACATTCCCCACTCCCATTCACACTTCTCCTCTCTATAATCTCCATGCAGGAACCAGATGAGCTGTTTACACCATCAGCTGGATAAGCTCTTTAAACCATAATTCACTTCTCCTCACTCCTTTGCTGAAATAGATAATGATTTTTTTTTTAAGTAAAGATGGGGTTTCACCATGTTGGCCAGGATGGTCTCAATCTCTTGACCTCGTCAGCCCGCCTCAGCCTCCCAAAGTGCTGAGGATTACAGGCGTGATTCGCTGCACCCGGCCCGATAATGATCTTTTTAAATACTGTATAACAAAGCATACATAGTACCTAAATCTAGATTTGTCTTGCTCCAAAATGCTCAAAGTGACAGATTTTAATGCATAAATGTAGCGAGATTATGAGTCCTTCCTCCAGACTTTTTGGTAATATCACCTGACACAGAGCAATGATAAAGAAAATGTGTTCTGCCAGGCTTGGGGAGACGGAGATGGAAAGATTACTTGAGGTCAGAAGTTTAAGACCAGCCTGGGCAACATAGTGAGACCCTGACTCCACAAGTAAAAAATTTAAGAATTAGTCAGATATGCTGGCATATGTCTTTAATCCCAGCTACTCAAGAGGCTGAGGTGAGAGGATCACTTGAGCCTAGGAGTTTGAGGTTACAGTAAGTTATGATCACCCACTGTACTCCAGTTTGGGCAACAAAGCAAGACCCTGTCTCTAAGAAAAACAAAAGAAGAAAAAAGGAAATGTGTTTTTTTAACAAAACGTGCCTCTCAGTATCCAAACTCTCATTAACTGGACAACTGCCCACTTGGATGAAGCAGAAAGCAAATTCACCTGGATTCTACTTATAGAGACAATGTGAATAGAACTTTAGAAATTCAGTTCTTACAGATCTGGCTCTAAGTATGGTGATGGTACCATGAACTTCATAGCTGTGCCCCTGAAGAAAGAATTTAAGAATGTCAAATGAAAAGTTTTCTATTAAGAGAAGTAAATCTTAGAGAAAAAAAAATTAATAGCAGTTGTTAAATATATAAGAGCATACAGAAAAGTGAGTTGGATCATAATATATTAATATAAACAAGTATAGTTGTGCATATTCATTAATGTTTCAGTCCAAATCAGTTCATCTGAGCCAGTATTAAGACTTTTGTATTCTGTAAAATATATTCTCTCCTTTGATGCTAGGTCAATGAAAACACCAAGATTCTTAAGTAGGAGAAAAACATACACACATATATGATGTTGATGTGTCATTACCAAATAAAAGCACACATATTTGCATACATAATTTTAATTTTAATATGCCATTGCTTAATGAAATACATATTTAGATCTTTAAAGAGATGCTTATCAGCCATGCAGAGTTTACTAAACTTCAAGATGTTCAGACTCTGAATTTGCTAATTTCTCTGTTACTAAGAGGTTGATTATCCTTAGTCAGCTTCCTGAATCTCATCCCTATCCAACTCTGCAACTCAGTAAAAGAAAGAAAAAGAGAAATTATGCATAAGCCCACAGTTAGAGTAAAAAATAGGTCAAACTCCGCCTCTCACATGATCCTTTTATTGGTTCCTCCAACCTACTCTGCATTCCTTTTTCTTTAAATCATCGTGGTACATTCACTCATTTCCCTTTTGGCTGTGAGCCCTTTAAGTGTGATAACTACTGAGCGACTCTTACAGATGCTGCAACTATCATAGGTTCTGCAAGTTTGTGTCTAGATTCTTAAATGCATTTAATTTATGACGGCTTTAAGTATTAACCATGGCTTCTGATTCAAACCCAGCCTTTGAGGATACTCTTCGAGGTAAGAAATTTATCAAGAGAAATTTCATATCCTACCTTTGGCAGTAAATTTTTTTTTGCTATGCTACACTTACAATGAGATAGCTACAAACCCATAGTAATATAGCATGTCATTTTAAATACTGAAGTACTTATTGACCATGTTTCACATAGTTTTCCAGGAATAGTAATGCCATTAAACCTCCTTACCTACTTCTGTGCTAGCTGACAGAGAATAGGATTCAGTTTGAATCTGAAATAAATCTTTTTCCCAGGAAAGGTGATAAAACTACTACCTCCATGTTTTAATGAACTTTCTTATAGTTCAGGCTCTCGTATGAAATTTTTACCAAAACTACAGATATGAGGAATAGCTGATCTTTGATCAATGTTTCTTAGATTTGTTTAATCTGAGAATATTCTTTAAATTTATTTTATAATTATTTTTGTACTTTTAAAATGCAACCTTTTTCATTATTTAGACAATATCATATAATTAGCTATTTTAATTAAAGTGGCCGGATGTGGTGACTGATGCCTATAATCACAGCACTTTGGGAGGCTGAGGTAGGCGAATGGCTTGAGCCTAGGAGTTCGAGACCAGCCTGAGCAACATGGCAAAACCCTGTCTCTAAAAATGAAAATTTAAAAATAAATTAAAATTTTCCCCAATCTTTATTTCAGCTCCAGTGTGCTGCTCTGCTCGTTATAACTTAGCAATTTTGGCCTTTTTTGGTTTCTTCATTGTGTATGCATTACGTGTGAATCTAAGTGTTGCGTTAGTGGATATGGTAGATTCAAATACAACTTTAGAAGATAATAGAACTTCCAAGGCGTGTCCAGAGCATTCTTCTCCCATAAAAGTTCATCATAATCAAACGGTAGGTACTATCTTTTAAGGAAACAACCTTAATTCAAAAAAAAACTTACAAGTAAAAATATTAAAAGGTATTTTTTCATCCTACAGAAACCACAAACACTTTGTTAATATATTTGATACTCTGAATCACTTTCTTTTTCTGTTTTCCCAGGAACTGATTGGGCAATAACTTCTAACTGTAGCCACTACTGCTATGCCATAATGCATCTTGATCTGTTTCAAAATTGGTTCTTCCATTCCTTCTATAAATATACCATCTTGAAGAAAATTTGGAAAAACCTGTTTTACATAATAAAAATTAAACTTTTAAATTTTCTAAATAGCTTTTATAGAAGTATCATTTATAACCGTTTATCACTTATAGGATTACTGCTGCAAGAGAGTTTAGATAATCTCATTTGCAAGATGAAAAATAAGAACTGGCCAATTTCTTAGGATATTCTTTTCTGAATGTACACATGCGTAACCTAAGCTACTTAAGTCATTTTGCCTGCCTTATGTTATGTGGAATTGATAAATGTGTGTTCATCATTTGTTTCTAATTAAGTTATATACACTTTATTTTATTTTGCTTATCACACAAGGAGATAGTACAGAAAGAAAACCTAGTATTCTTTTTAGAAGTGTATTTTCAGGCTGAGTGTAGTGGTTCATGTCTGTAGTCCCAGCACTGTGGGAGGCTAAGGCTGGTGGTTCACTTGAGGTCAGAAGTTCGAGACCAGCCTGGCCAACATGGCGAAACCCCGTCTCTACTAAAAATACAAAAATTAGCTGGGTGTGGTAGCACACACCTGTAATCCCAGCTACTCAGGAGGCTGAGGCAGGAGAATTGCTTGAACCTGGGAGGCAGAGGTTGAAGAGAGCCGAGATTGTACCACTGCACTCTAGCCTGAGCAACAAGAGAAAGACTTGTCTCAAAAAAAAAAAAAAAGGCTGGGCACAGTGGCTCACACCTGTAATCCCAGCACTTTGGGAGTCTGAGGTGGGCGGATCACCTGAGGTCAGGATTTCGAGACCAGCCTGACCAACAGGGAGAAACCCCATCTCTACTAAAAATACAAAATTAGCTGGGCATGGTGGCACACACCTAGTAGTAGTCCCAGCTACTCGGGAGGCTGAGGCAGGAGAATCACTTGAACCCAGGAGGTGGAGGTTGCAGTGAGCCGAGATCACACCATTGCATTCCAGCCTAGGCAATAAGAGTGAAACTCCTTATCCAAAAAAAAAAGTAAACTTTCATCCATTTTCAGTGCTTATGAAAATATTTGGGTTTCACTGCTCATGAAGGTTCATACTTGGGTGAGTCTCCTCTGTCATTTATAAGCAGTGTATTCAAGCAGGAAAGAGGTTTTCTCTCTAAACAAAATAAATCTCTCCAAAAATCTTTATATATTGACTTCAGTAATGTTGAATAACATTTGGGCACATATCACTCACTCTCTCCACTCCAACCTGTGACCTTCAGGGACAATACTGCTGGATCGTACATGAAATCCTAGAATTCCACAGATAAACTGATTGGTACCCTAAATAAGGAAAAGTAGGAGTTTGCTTTGTGTCTTTTCCTTTGCAAAGTGCTTTTGTTGACCCTACTACTTATCTTCATCTGCCTTATGTCAGCAATAGAAAGAAATCCAGGAATGGTTCTTGACACGTTGGCTTGGTTATACAGCTACCTGCATTGAAGATGTCAGATATTCAGATCAGTCATTAATTTTCATTAGTACCTTACTATGTGCTGCTACTATGAAAACACAGGTTCTACTCACATTAACTTTGTTGGTTGATTTAAATTCTTGCTTTTTGGTATTGTTCTATACGCTTAAGTGCTTGGTCTGAAATGGGGAGATATTATTCATGTCTATATTTATGCATGTCGATAACCAGCATTAAGTAAACACTGTGCATCAAGCTTTATTTTATGTGCCTATTTCATTTACTCTTCCCAAATCAGACATCCATTAAGTAATAGAAATAGGATAATAACAAGGCCTGGTTCCCAAAGCCTAGCTCAACCACTACAGTTTAATTCTGTTTACTAGGTTTCTAGATTAAGCCTGTGACTGTTTTTTTTTTTTGGTTGGAGTAGCAGGGAACGGCAGCCTCCCGAGCCATAGTAGGCTCAGAGACACTTAAACCTTTTTTGTGATTCTTTTGTGAGCCTTCTTGCTCATAGTTATTACAAAGCTTCTGCAGCTCATCCTGCAGTCTAGTTTCATAAAATTGCAAGCCTTCTTGAAGTTTACGACTTTCAGTTCCATTCTGTTCACTTCTAAATGCAATATGTCTGTATTGTTATGACTCACCCACTTACTAGAAAGTTTGCATGTTCTTCAGTCCAAAATAGTAGTTCAAAATCTCATTTATATGTACTTACATGCCAGTAAGAGAAAAGAGCTGTTCTTTGAAGGTCTTAAAGGGTTGTTTTATTCTCTTCTGCTTTTTGTAGGGTAAGAAGTACCAGTGGGATGCAGAAACTCAAGGATGGATTCTCGGCTCTTTTTTCTATGGCTACATCATCACACAGGTTCCTGGAGGATATGTTGCCAGCAAAATAGGGGGAAAACTGCTGCTAGGATTTGGGATCCTTGGCACTGCTGTCCTCACCCTGTTCACTCCCATTGCTGCAGATTTAGGAGTTGGACCACTCATTGTACTCAGAGCACTAGAAGGACTAGGAGAGGTAATATTCTTTTCTCTCTTGTTTTACTTCTTACCCTACATCTCCTCTTCTTCTTAAAGATTTCACTCTTTGGTATAAATATGAACCAAAAAATAACATTGGATGATAACAGGGATTTGTTTTTTACAAAAAGGACTAACTAGAAAATTACCTGAATAGATTTTGTTTGTGACAAATGGGTAGGAGCACCCCAAAATTTGAACCTTTACTCAAAAACCAGAGAAAACGTTTTTCCAGAAGAGACTTCATAACTTGTACTTTAGGAGAGAAGAAAATAAACCATTATTAAATTGTTAAGTTAGGCTGGGCACAAGTGGCTCACACCTATAATTCTAGCACTTTGAGAGGCTGAGGTGGGCAGATCACTTGAGGTCAGGAGTTAGAGACCAACCTGGCCAACATGGCAAAACCCCATCTCTACTAAAAGTACAAAAATTAGCCAGGTGTGGCAGCACACACCTGTGATCCCAGCTGCTTGGGAGGCTGAGGTGGGAGAATCGCTTGAACCCGTGAGCCAAGATCATGCCGTTGCACTCCAGCCTGGGCAACAGCAAGTCTCCATCTCAAAAGAAAAAAAGATGGTTAGGATTGGCCATCCTTACCACTTGTACTTTTGTCACAGTTTAACTCTGCTCTATCATCAATGCCCAGATCTGAAACACATTTTACACAACAGACTGTTAAGTTGCATTGAATTTCTTCTTTATCACTTGTTCTTTTACTTTTTCTGGTCTTGTAACTTAGGGACAAATATTTTATGAGTTTATGTAACTATCTCAATTTAGTTCTATGATTCTGCTGTTTTTAAGTATTATTAATTTTGCCTCTATTTCCCTCCCTTAAGAGTTTTATCATTTTAAAAAATTTTTATTCTTGTCTTTCTTTTCCTTCCCACTTTTCTTTCATATTTCATCATGTGTGCCTCCATACTGAAATGATTTTCACTTTTCCTTTATAACTTTGAACTTGTACTTGTGAAACCCAGACAAAGGTGTATTTTGTTCTCTTGCATTTCTTTAATTCAAGCAAGATAGTGGCTACTGGGTTTGGTGTAGAGCATGAAGATTATTTTAAGTAGCAGCATATCATGCTGTTGGAATGAACACTGGACTAGAGTCTGAATAATAGCTCCATTGTATCTAACAAGGAAACTTTAGGTAAGCTCTAATCTCTAGACCTCAGTTCCATCATTTTTTAAATTGGGACTCAAATACCTTCCCTGTTTTCAGCCACAGGATAAAAAAGTCATATGTAATAAGGATTGCTAGAATACTTTGGATATTGCAAGGTACTATTTCAAGATTTTTCATTCATCTGAATGTTTTTGTTCTTATCAGTAGAGGTCTATTAAGTAAACCCTTCCTGATCACAAAATTAAAATGACTCCTCTATTACCAGGTTCCTCTTCTTCTTGACAAAGTAAAATATACTTAAATCTAGCATATTTTCTCTGATCCTAGTATTGAATCTCCTTGCTGGGTGTATCCCCATATTTTACTTCCTGTCTGTTTATGCCACTAATTTAACATTATATCATATTGATCATATTACTACTGTTATCTCAGGTGACATTTTATTTCTTTTTTTTATTTCTTTTCTTTTTTATTGAGACAGAGTCTCATTCTGTCGCCAGGCATCTCACTGCAACCTCCGCCTCCTGGGTTCAAGCGATTCTCCTGCCTCAGCTGGGATCTCAGTAGCTGGGATTACACTTGCCACCATGCCTGGCTAATTTTTGTATTTTTAATAGAGACAGGGTTTCACCATGTTGGCCAGTCTCGTCTTGACCTCCTGACCTCAAGTGATCCACCTGCCTTGGCCTCCCAAAGTGCTGGAATTACAGGCATGAGCCATCACTCCCAGCCGACGTTTTATTTCTAAATAGAATTTAAGTTGTGCTTATATTCGGGTTCTCTCGTCCTTCTTCATCCTTCCAATATGTATCACAGGTAAATTTGCTCATTTATAAAGGACACTTAAATTACCATCTCTCATTCCTACCACCTAATTCATGATAAATATACCTACATTGTCCCTAGGTTTTATAATAAAGTTTTCTACAACATAATATCTGTGAGCATTTCCAAACATCTTCAGTTTTCTTCTAGAATGACTCATCCTGTGGATACTCCATGATATAGATTCTTACTGATTAGCAATGTACCTAAATCATCTTTGCATTCCACTGGTGTTACTTTTTTTTTAACTCCTTTGTTTTGTTTTTGAAAGAGTCAGCAGGAGGTACAAAGTATTAAAACATTTATTATTCTCGCCACAAAAAAGGCACTAGCTACCATTTATCTTTACAACAATTATGCAAGATTGGGAGTATTATCTCTGTTTTACAGATGAAGAAATTGAAGTTCAAGGAGGTTAACTGATCTTCCTGAAGTGACACAGAGAGTGTCCAAGCAGAGCTGTTCTCTCCCACCCTCCTGTGCTATCTCCTCATTTACCCCATCTCTACAAACCTCCTGATTCCACATCCCATTATCTCTCTGTATCAGTAATTGTCATTTACTAGGCTAGTAAAAAAAGAAAAATGATTGTAAATATGCTTGTTGATTGTCAACTTGAATTTTTTTTCAGTACCTCAAAGTATTAGCTCAGTGTTTTTCAAAGTTACTAGTAATATTCTCTTTTCATTCAGGCGATCAATAAAGTGAATGAGAAAAATTAACCTTGAGCATGATCCCTTTATGTCCTCACTCAGTACAGTTCTTTTAGATTTATTGTAACCCTTTTCTTGTTATCTTTAAACCAGTTCCAAAATGCATGAATCTTTGGGATTTTTACTTTTTTTTTAAGAGATGGGGTCTCATTATGTTGCCCAGGCTGATCTCGAACTCCTGGGCTCAAGCAATCCTCCTCCCTTGGCCTTCCAAAGCACTGGGATTATAGGCTTGAGCCACCATACCCAGCCCTCAAATTTTGAAAGTACTTCATTATAAGGTATTTTCACTTAACACTGTAAAAATGTCTCACTTCATGGAACCTGATTCAGGTTTGATTCTTATCCAGATAATGCTTTTGCAGCAAAATATTTACCTTACTTTAAAACATTACAAAACTACCTTGTATTTCATCAGAAATATGTTCCCTTCTCTCAGGGTGTCACATTTCCAGCCATGCATGCCATGTGGTCTTCTTGGGCTCCCCCTCTTGAGAGAAGCAAGCTTCTTAGCATTTCATATGCAGGTGAGATAACTATTATCAAATTTTGCTGTAATATGTTATGTATATATCACTCTTGGGGAAAAAGTACCTGCATACCAGAATCATGCAATGTTGGATTGGATGCCCCTCCGGGGAGAAACTTAAGTTTCAGTACTATAACATTATTACCAATTTTTCTCTTTGGCTCAACAACTTGTTGTGGTAATGTGGCTTAATTGACTGTCATTTTCCACATCTACCATCATTTATTTCAAAGTGTGTTGCCTTATCAGATATTGATATAGAGCTGCTATTTTTTTTCTTTTTCTGTTTGCTTTTTTGTTTTTTAAAATTTATTTTTGTTTGGAGATGCTATTTAAAACAAAAAAGGCCAGGAGCTAGAAAATGGAATGTTTTTGTCCTTAAACTACGATTTCTTTTTTGATTATCTAATGAATGTATCATGATTCTCAAGCCCTCTCTTCATGCATCTTTTTTTGATGCATCTTTATTTGCCATCATTTTGATCTACAGGTGAGATAACATGAGATTTATATATGTGAATTATAATTTTGCCAGATTGCATAAGAAATTCTAGCGTTTCTTTCATTGACTGAAATTTTTCCACCTGACTGCTTTTTAAAAACAGTAGTTGAGAAAAGGCCTCTCTGTGGTACTTTTAAGCTAAAATCTGGAGGATAAGATCAAACCAGTCAGGCAGGGAGAAGAGCACTTCAGCCAGTCAGAACAGCATGTCTGAGGGCTCTCAGGCAAGAAATAACATAAGGAGTTCAAAGAAATGGAAAACTACTGTGGGTGGCTAGAACTCAGTCAGTAAGGAGGATAATGGCATAAAATGAGATTAGAGAAAGAGACAAGAGCTGGGTTATATGAGGTCTTACAGGATCCAGGAAATAATGTAGTTTTTTTTTAAGAGGCATGATTCATTTACATTTTAAGAAAATTATTCTTGCAACTATGTGGAGATTGACATGAGAAATCTGATGATAGATTCAAGAACAGGTACTATCTAAGGTTCCCCTTTACCTGTTGAATAAATCCCAAACTCCTTGAATGAGAGGCAAGATTCTTTACAGTATTCACTACTTTGTTGCAGCTAGCCTTGTATCTCTGGCACGTAGTGTGGAGTAGGTACTCAGTAACTGACTGTTCAACCTATTTTTCCAGCCTTATCTATTTTTCTTTTCCTTTCCTTTACCCAAATGACGTTCTCAAGCCTACTGTCTGCTTTCCTACTTCTATTCTTTTGCTTATCCTGTTACACTAACTCTATATCTTTTTTCTAATCTTGTTTCTATGGGACCAAATTATAGCCTTTTTTTGTTTGCGTTTTGTTTTTATTTATGAGACAGGGTCTCACTCCAGGCTGGAGTGCAGTGGCACAATCACAGCTCACTGGAGCCTTGACATCCCAGGCTCAAGTGATCCTCAGCCTCCCAAGTAGCTAAGTAGCTGGTACCACAGGCGTGTGCCACCACCACACCTGGATAATTTTTGTATTTTTAGTAGAGGTAGGAGTTTGCCATATTGCCCAGGCTGGTCTCAAACTCCCAGACTCAAGTGACCCACCCACCTCAGCCTCCCAGAGTACAGGGAATACAGCCATGAGCCACTGTGCCCAGCCCATTACCCATCCTCTGTAAGCAGTAGACTTGTCTGTCCTATTTTTGTTTCTCTCTCTCCAAAGTTTATAAAGTCTTATGTGTTGTTCTAGGAGCACAGCTTGGGACAGTAATTTCTCTTCCTCTTTCTGGCATAATTTGCTACTATATGAATTGGACTTATGTCTTCTACTTTTTTGGTAAGTTTAAAATTTTAACTAAATTATAACATAACAGATTCAAAATGAATAGTAGCCTAATAATTTGTTAAAAATATACATTCCAAATCACCAAACCTCAAAGGATCTAAACACTTACTGATAACCTGTTTTTCAAGTTAGTATGGTTAACTTGACCTATCTGAATTATGGCCTGATGTTAGTTTTGGAATATTTCTCAGTAGAATTTTTAACGACTGTTGATCCTGGACACACATTTGCTATAAAAAAAAAATCACATCTTGGATATTTTCAATTTCTTCTCAAGCAAAGTAGGATGTTCTCCCTTGGTAGTTTTAATGTTTTTTTTTCTTTTTATCTAGTCCCAAGGCATTTTATTTCTCAATTTCATTTTAATAAATTAACATTTCACATGGATGTGTCATGCAAGAAGTATATCTGCAATCGAAATTTAAAAATCAACTTACAAAAACAGATACCTTTGGAAATATGTAGATTGTAGAAATGTATCTTCACAAAGGTTTGTCTGGTAGACCCTGATAGGCAAAAGTCATGTAGTTAAAAGTTGTTTTCTTCTGGCCGGGCATGGTAGCTCATGCCTATAATACCAGCACTTTGGGAGGCCGAGGTGGGTTGATCACGAGGTCAGGAGTTCAAGACCAACCTGGCCAACACGGTGAAACCCCGTCTTTACTAAAAATACAAAAATTAGCCAGGTGCAGTGGCACATGCTGTAGTCCTAGCTACTCAGGAGGCTGAGACAGTAGAGTTGCTTGAACCCAGGAGGAGTATGTTGTAGTGAGCCAAGATAGAACCACTGTACTCCAGCCTGGGCAACAGAGTAAGACTCTGTCTCAAAAAAAATTTTTTTCTTCAAAATGTGTAGGCGGTAACACAATTATAGCAATTATCCCATTAAAGAATTGAGAGAAACTTGAATCCAAACTGAAGTTAGTTTTATGTTGATTTTATAGTTACAGAATGTTTTCACGACATGTAAAAACTGCTGTTGGTACATTCTAATTTTGTGTTTTTGTTTTGTCCTTTATTTGTTACATTCTAATTTTATCTAACGATTATTTTTTGATTTTAAGGTGCTGTTGGAATATTTTGGTTTCTTTTGTGGATCTGGTTAGTTAGTGACACACCACAAACACACAAGAGAATTTCCCATTATGAAAAGGAATACATTCTTTCATCATTAAGAAATCAGGTATGGATTGACACTTTTTAAAAATAATACCAGAATGCTTTTTGCTTCAAAATTAAGATACCAATTTTTAAAAATCGATAGTTCTATTGTGCATGCCCTTGACAAAGTAGAAGAGGTACTGTCTGGCTGGGTGCAGTGGCTCACACCTGTAATCCCAGTACTTTTGGGAGGCCTAGGTGGGAGGATCATTGAGGCCAGCAGACTAGTCTACTCAACATAGTGAGACCCTGTCTCTACACAACATTTAAAATATTTTTAAATTTTTTAAAATAAATATGAACAAAGTATTGTTTGAAGAATGCAGTTCTTTGATTTTTTATAGAAAGTATTGTTTTATAAGCTATAAAAAATACTTTTTAAGTCATTTTAAACCTTTTAGAGTAGTGGTTATCAAATGAGTCTTGTTTATTTTTACCACTTGATTAGTAGAAAATAAAATGTGTTATTCATGAAAGGATTTTCATTCTGATCATTAGTTGTTAGAAAACCAACTAGTGTGTTTACACTGTTGTGCATCCCAAATCTAAAAACTCTAAATCCAAAATTTTCTGAAATCCAAAAGTTTTTGAGAACCCACATGATGCTCAAAGGAAATGCTCATTGGAGCATTTCAGATTTTTTTTTTTTTCATTTCACAAGTTGTCATGCTAGTAAGATTTTTAGATTTTAAGATTTAGGATGCTTGGCCAGGCGTGGTGGCTCACACCTGTAATCCTAGCACTTTGGGAGGCCGAGGTGGGCGGTTCGCCTGAGGTCAGGAGTTTGAGACCAGCCCAGCCAACACAACAAAACCCCATCTCTACTAAAAAATACAAAAATTAACCAGGCATGGTGGCGCACACCTGTAGTCCCAGCTACTCAGGAGGCTGAGGCAGTAGAATTCCTTGAACCCGGAGATGGAGGTTGCAGTGAGCCGAGATCACATCACTGCACTCCAGCCTGGGTGACAGAGCCAGACTCTGTCTCAAAAAAAAAAAAAAAAAAGATTTCAGATGCTTATAGGAGTGAACCACCATGCCCAGCCCAAGATTGACATTTTAAATACCTAAATGTCGTATCATCAGGCAGTGATTAAAAACTTAATCTGGGCTGGGCATGGTGGCTTACACCTGTAATCTGAGCACTTTGAGAAGATAAGGCAGGCAGATTTCTTGAGCCCTGGAGTTCAAGACCAGCTTGGACAACATAGTGAGACCCCAACTCTAAAAAGAGGAAAAAAATTACTCTTTAACATTTCTTTTTAAGTTTTTTACTTTGCTATAAATGTCTCTACAGCAGCTGAACTTTAAGAAATGTGACCTGTCACCATGTACAGTGGCTCATGCCTGTAATCCAGCACTTTGGGAGGCTGAGGTGGGCGGATTATGAGGTCAGGAATTTGAGACCAGCCTGGCCAACATAGTGAAACCCCATCTCTACTAAAAATACACAAATTCACCAGGCATCATGGCACACACCTGTAGTCCCAGCTACTCAGGAGGCTGAGGCAGGAGAATCACTTGAACCCAGAAGGCAGAGGTTATGGTGAGCTAAGATCACACCACTGCACTCCAGCCTGGACAACAGAACAAGACTCCATCTCAAAAAAAAAAGAAAGAAAGAAATATGACCTGTCGTGATCTTTGCCATAGATTGGCAAAAACTTAGAAGATATAAGCACTGTAATAAAGTTTTAACCAGGTGGAGAGCTCATATCCAAGGTTGCTTGGGTCTGAGTATTCCCAGCAAAAAAAAAAAACAAAATTTAATACAAATAGTAAGTTTTAGCTGGGTGTGGAGGCACACGTGTAGTTTCAGCTCCTCAAGAGGCTGAGGCAAGGGGACTGCTTGAGTCCAGGAGGTCAAGGTTGCAGTGAACCATGATCAGCCATGGCATTCTGACCTGGGCAACAGAGCAAGACCATGTCACAAAAAAAAAGTTACTTTGAAAGTTTAGTATCCTACGTGATGTTAATTAAGTGAGTTACCCACTTTTTCCTCTTAAGGAACAGGTTGAATTTAATGCATTATAAACAGATGTTGCCATGTAAAACCTGATGTTTTGCCATTTTCTTAACACTGATGGGTAACAGCTTGCTTCTTCCAATATTTCATTTTTATCATTATCTTCCAGAACTTATAAAACTTTTGAGTTTGTTTAAATTCTTTAAAAAGCTTTCCCGGCCAGGCACGGTGGCTAAGGCCTATAATCCCAGCACTTTGGGAGGCTGAGGTGGGTGGATCACCTGAGGTCGGGAGTTCAAAACCAGCCTAACCAACATGGAGAAACCCCATCTCTACTAAAAATATAAAATTAGCTAGGCATGGTGGTGCATGCCTGTAATCCCAGCTACTCGAGAGGCTGAGGCAGGAGAATCACTTGAACCCAGGAGGCAGAGGTTGTGGTGAGCCAAGATCAGACCATTGCACTCCAGCATGGGCAACAAAAGCAAAACTCCATCTCAAAAAATAAAAAATAAAAAACCTTTCCCTTGGTCAGGCACAGTGGCTTGCACCTGCAATCCCAACACTTTGGGAGGCCAAGATGGGAAGACTGCTTGACTCCAGGAGTTGAGACCAGCCTGGGCAACATGATGAGACCTCATCTCTATAAAAAATTTCAAAATCAGCCAGGCATGAGGTTATGCACCTGTAGTCTTAGCTACTCAGGAGGCTGAAGCAGGAAGATTGCATGAGCTTGGGAGGCAAGACTATAGTAAGCTGTGTTTGTGCCACTGCACTCCAGCTTGGGAAACATAGCGAGAACCTGTAAAGTGGTCTTATTTTTGTCTTGCTCCAGCATGCTCATAGAGTAGCCTGGTTTTGGTTCAACAGGAGAACCCCAGGGCCTAGATGTTAGAACCAGGACAATTTAGTTTACAGCGGCCCGGGACTGCTTCTTTCTTTTTCCTTTTTTTTTTTTTTTTTTTCTGAGACAGTGTTTTGCTCTTTTTGCCTGGGCTGGAGTGCAATGGTACGATCTCAGCTTACTGCAATCTCTGCCTCCCAGGTTCAAGTGATTCTCCTGCCTCAGCCTCCCGAGTAGCTAGGATCACAGGCACGTGCCACCAAACACCGCTAATTTTTTATTTTTAATAGAGATGGGGTTTTACCATGTTGGCCAGGCTGGTGTCAAACTCCTGACCTCAGGTGATCCACCTGGCTCAGCCTCTCAAAGTACGGGGATTACAGGCTCAAGCCCCCACGCCAAGCCTGACTGCTGTTTTTCTTTCTCACTTTGCTAAGAGAAAGAGTGGTATCTTCCAGAGAGAGAGTGACACCTTCCAGGAAGTGCGGCAGTTGGGTGTTGCTCCCGTGGATAAGGCAAAGGCAAAAAAATAACAGGAAGAGGAAGCAAGTGGAAGTCAGGTCATGGAGGGTCCCCTTTGCCTCACTAAGGAGCTTAGCCTTTATCCTTTAGGCACTGGGATGCCATGCAGTATTTGTAAGCTTGAAGTGACAGAATCAGGTTTGCATCGTAGATAGCTTATGCTGGCAGTAATGTCAAAGGAGATCTGAGCTGGACAAGCAAGAGTTGCCGTTAGAATGTTTTCTCAGTTATTTAAGAAAAAGTCAGTACTAATAGGCAGAAATGTGATCTCATTCTTACAAGTGGATTTTACAAGTATGACAGCGTATATAGTTCTAATTCTGATTCTGAAATTTCTACAAGAAAAGAAATAGGCTGGGTCCGGTGGCTCATACCTATAATCCCAGCACTTTGGGAGGCAAAGGCAGGAGGATCGCCTGAGGTCAGGAGCTTGAGACCAGCTTGGCCAACATGATGAAACCCCTTCTCTACTATAAATACAAAAGTTAGCTAGGTGTGTTGTGCAAGCCTATAGTTCCAGCTACTGGGGATGCTGAGGCAAGATAATCACTTGAACCCAAGGGACAGAGGCTGTGATGAGCCGAGATCTTGATACTGCAATCCATCCTGGGTGACACAGCAAGACTCCCTCTCAAAGAAAAAAGAATGGAGAGAGAGAGAAGGCCGGGCATAGTGGCTCATGCCTGTAATCCCAGCACTTCTGGAGGCCGAGGCAGGCAGATCACCTGAGGTCAGGAGTTCAGGAGCAGTCTGGCCAACTTGGTGAAACCTTGTCTCTACTAAAAATATAAAAATTAGCCATGTGTGGTGACAGGCACCTGTAAAACCAGCTACTCAGGAGGCTGAGGCAGGAGAATCGCTCAAACCTGAGAGGTGAAGGTTGCAGTGAGCCAAGATTCCACGCCATTGCACTCCAGCCTATGTGACAGCAAAACTGTATAAAAAAAAAAAAAAAATAGAGAGAAACAAAAATCTTCATTGCACCCTGCAGTTAAATTCAGAAGGCCAGCTCATAACTAGTGAGTGCTTTAAGACCATCAACTACTCTATTTTGAATATCTCTTTTTAATGAATTATGGAAAGACATCACCGCTTCACCCACTGAAATGTCCTTTCCTATATATCTGCTGTTTTTTGTTGTTGTTATTGTTGTTCTTTTCTTAATTCTAGGGTTTTCTTGTTTGTTTGGTTCAGGAGTTTTGGGAGGTTTGTTTGTTTGTGAGAAAAGGTCTGGGTCTGTTGCCTAGGCTGGAGTACAGTAGCGTGATCTCGGCTCACTGCAGCCTCCCTCCACCTCCCAGGCTCTAGCCATCCTCCCACCTCAGCCCACCAAGTAGCTGGGACCCCACAGATGTGTACCACAAAGCCTGGCTAATTTTTATATTTTTTGTGGAGACAGGGTTTTGCCATGTTGCCCAGGCTGGTCTTGAACATGTGAGCTCAAGTGATCCACCCGCCTCAGCCTCCTGAAGTGCTGGCATTACAGGAATGAGCCACCATGTCCAGCTTGAAGATAGCATGTTTTTTAATGTTTTACTTCTCCTTTGTGCCTTTTAGGAAGAGTATACAATTTTGCAGCATTGCAAAGCAAATCAAATGGGGACCTTGATTTGAATATTTAGTTGTCTAATTAAGACAAAAATTAAGAGCATTTATCATATGTAACTTGGCTAAATCAGTTTGCTGTTAATTGCTTTTGATAAGAATTGTTTTTTTGAAAATGGCATATTAGAAGATATTCAAGTATTTGTTGAGTGATATCATACCCTCTCTATATTTCATACATTTCATGACAAATAATTTTTACAGTTTGTCCTTTTCTGTTTCAACTCATATGGAAAAAAAAACGTTGATTGAGCTATTATTAGAAATTTGACAATACATTTTATATACAAGATTCAGGATATCATTAATTTTTCCTTCACAAACATTATCATTTAAATCTCCAAAGTACATTTGCTTTCAAAATGTTGGCTGGGGAGATGATCTGAGCAATTTTAAAATTCCTTGTCCATATGTATTTGGGAGGCTGAGAAGGGGATGGGGAGGACAGAGTCTCACTCTGTTCCCCAGGCTGGAGAGCACTATCTCACCTCACTGCAACCTCCACTTCCCGGGCTCAAGGGATTCTTGTGCCTGAGCCTCCCCAGTAACTGGGATTACATGTACACACCACCATTCCCGGCTAATTTTTTGTGTCTTTAGTAGAGCCAGGGTTTCACTGTGTTGGCCAAGCTGGTCTCCAACTCCTGGCCTCAAGTGATCCTCCTGCCTTGGCCTCCCAAAGTGCTGGGATTACAGGTGTGAGCCACCACACTGAGCCACACATACGTATTTTCCTTTATCAGCAGTGGTATTTTAGAAGAACGTAGAGCTCTATTAAGAACTTTCAGAACCAGGTGGAGTAACTTTTGCCTGTAATCCCAGCACATTGCTAGGCCTAGGTGAAAGGATCACTTGAGCCCAGGACTTAGAGACCTGCCTGGGCAACATAGGGAGACCCCATTTCTAAAAGAATTTTTTTAATTACCCAGTATGATGGTACATGCCTGTAGTCTCAGCTACTCTGGAGACTGAGGTGAGAGGATCACTAGAGACCTGGAGGTTGAGGCTGTGGTAGCTGTGATCGTGCCACTGCACTGCAGCCTTGGCAACAGAGCAAAACCCTGTCTCAAAAAAAAAGCACCAGGCACAGTGGCTCACACCTGTAATCCTAGCACTTTGGGAGGCTGAAGCGGGCAGATTGCCTGAGGTTAGAATTTTGAGACCATCCTGGCCAACATGGGGAAACCCCATCTCTACAAAAAATACAAATGGCCAGGCATGGTGGCTCATGCCTATAATCCCAGCCACTTTGGGAGGCCGAGGCAGGTGGATCACCTGAGGTCAGGAGTTGGAGACCAGCTTGACCAATATAGTGAAACCTCATCTTTTAAAAAATATATATATGTACAAATATTAGCTGGGCATGGTGGCAGTTGCCTGAACTCCCAGCTGCTCAGGAGGCTGAGGTAGGAGAATTGCTTGAACCCAAGAGGCAGAGGCTGCAGTGAGCCAAGATCACGCCACTGCACTTCAGCCTACGTGACAGAGCGAGACTCCATCTCAAGAAAAACAATGCTTTCATAATTTCTTCATTTTTTGCCAACAATTAGATGTGATGAAGCCATAGAGAGTATGTGTTTACATTGCTTGATTAGCGAGATAGTAGTGTGTTAGAAACAATAGCAAGAGAATAATTTATAGATCCAGAACATCAAAAAAAAGCTGTTTTGTACCTTCTTAAGTCCAACCTTAACTTGTGTTGTCCGGTATGGTAGCCACTAGCCCCATGTGGCTATTATATTTTTAATTTAACTAATTTAATTAAATTTTTAAGTAAATTAATTAAAAATTTAGTTCTGGGTCAGGTGCAGTGGCTCACACCTGTAATATCAGCATTTTGGGAGGCAAAAGAGGGCAGATCACCTGAGGTCAGGAGTTCAAGACCAGCCTGGCTAACATGGTGAAACCCCATCTCTACAAAAATAGAAAAATTAGCTGGGTATGATAGTGGGTACCTGTAATCCCACTACTCAGGAGGCTGAAGCAGGAGAATTACTTGAACCTGGGAGACGGAGACTGTAGTGAGCCAAGACCACTGCACTCCAGCCTGGTCAACAGAGCAAGACTCAGAAAAAATTCTTCAGTCACACTAGCCATATGGCCATGGTTTTGTTTCATTTCATTTTGTTTTCTTTCCTCAACCTGTTAGAATTTAATAACCACATGTAACTACTAGTTACCTTGTGGACGGTGTGTATATAGAACATTTCCATCATCATGGAAAGTTCTGTTGGACAGCACCATCTTAAACTCTTGAAGGATTTTTTTTAATGTCTGCTAGATACTTGAATAGTTTCTCCTATAACATTTGAAAATTCATCTTTAACTTGAAAGCTTTTATAAATGAAGACTTTCCCCCTGAAATAAAACTTGTAATGTGGAAATACTGTAAGTTGATATTACCATTCATATGGGGAGAACAGAAAACTGTTGTGTCGTACCTAGGTTACAAATGAACACGAAGCTGCAATACATACATTTCACATTCTTCTTTCTAAGCCTTTAACCCTGTGGCCTTGAAAGCATTTGATAAGCAGCTGTTGACAGCCTGCCATGTGTCGGGCTTCTGTGTTAGACATACAGCTGATCTTGGTTGGGTGATTGTCCAAAAACATCAGATTATCAAAAATTCAATTGCTATTAATAGGTTGTAAAAACATACCAGTGTGGCTAAAATTAAATATTTCATATTACAGGTTATATTTCCAAGAGGTAGGACACATTCTTCAGAATATATTCAGTTTTCAGACTTCAAATACATTTACACTTGTATCTTTCAGCATAAAAGAATGATTTCCCTTCTTTTGTGGATTTCAAAGCCATATAAAAAGAGCTATGTTCCAAACTCCTTCAAGCTCTAAAATCCTCTCTATCCTGAGCTTTTCAGTTAAGAGAGATGAGGGCAGACTAAAATCTAATCTCTACAGCAGTGGGTCCCAAAGTTGCTGCAGATTGAAATCACCCAGGGATCTTAAAAAACTAGGGATGCATACCTCCCACCCACCCACAACCTATTCAGTTGGTCTAGGGTGTGACCTTGGTCTCAGTGTTTTTAAGGCTCCAATGGGTGATTCTTATATGCATCAAAGTTTGGGAACCCACTGCTCTACAGATTTACAAGTAAAGCCTTTATAACTTAGATTCCAGCCGGGCACGGTGGCTCACGCCTGTAACCCCAGCACTTTGGGAGGCCGAGGCGGGTGGATCATGAGGTCAAGAGATCGAGACCATCCTGGTCAACATGGTGAAACCCCATCTCTAATAAAAATACAAAAAAATAGCTGGGCATGGTGGCACATGCCTGTAATCCCAGCTACTCAGGAGCCTGAGGCCTGAGAATTGCCTGAACCCAGCAGGCGGTGGTTGTGGTGAGCCGAGATCGCGCCATTGCACTCCAGCCTGGGTAACAAGAGGGAAACTCCGTCTCAAAAAAATAAAACAACTTAGATTCCTTGGCCCTACACTCAGAGTTTTTTGCTTTACTTGTTTTTTTTTTTTTTTGTTTATTCAATAGGCCAAGAGTAGAACATAGGCCCCTATAATTTTAAAGTGTCAAAGATGATTCTGAGGATAGCTGGAGTTGAGAACCACTGCTGTAAAAGAATAAATGTTATCTCTCCTTCTCTTTCCCTCTGTCTGTATGTCTTTGATCATATTAAAAAACACAACTGGGTGCAATGGCTCCCGCCTGTAATCCCAGCACTTTGGGAGGCCAAGGTGGGCAGGTCACCTGAGGTCAGGAGTTCTCAATCAGCTTGGCCAACAGAGTAAAACCCCGTTTCTACTAAAAACACAAAATCAGCCAGGTGTGGTGGCGGGCGCCTATAATCCCAGCTACTTTGGAGGCTGAGGCAGGAGAATTTCTTGAACCTGGGAGGCGGAGGTTGCAGTGAGCCAAGATCGTGCCACATCACTCCATCCTGGACAACAGAGCCAGACTCCATCTTATAAATAAATAAATTAATTAATTTAATTTTTTTTTAATTAAAAAAACACAAGCATATCTAGCAAGGTGTCAAGTAAAAAGTCCATAGAAAAAAGGCCAAAAGAAGGTTGGGCAATACTGGTTCTTCCTTTTTCTTTTTTTAATTTTTTTATTTTTCTTTTCTCCGGTTCTTCCTCTTTTCAGAATAACAGTAACTGTGAACCCTGAAGACAGAAACATAGACTGCTCTTGCTTTTGAGAAAAGCCATAGTCTTGGTGTAAAGGAAATATAACAAACCACAGTCTTGGTGTTTAGGAAATGTAAATATCTGATGCCCTAGATCAGTGGTAGCCAAGCTTTCTTGGTCATGCAAGAATCAACAAACAGATGGGGGGTTCACAATCTGAATGTATGTATATTTATTCTCAAGTCATCTATATGTACTATGATGCTTATGTATATCATAAAATATATACAGAAATACACTTTTAAAGGATGGATTGATGAAATAAACAGTATACACATAAAGTTTACATCTTAATAGAAAAAAAAACCTTTGCTGTAACTAAAAAATTACAAATAATTTATTGTTTTTAATTTTTTGAGATGGAGTCTCACTCTGTCACCCAGGCTGGAGTACAGTGGCAAGATCTTGGCTCACTGCAACCGCCGTCTCCCAGGTTCAAGCAATTCTCATGCCTCAGCCTCTCAAGCAGCTGTGATTACTGGTGCACGCCACCACACCTGGATAATTCTTGTATTTTTAGTAGAAACAGGGTTTCACCATGTTGCCCAGGTTAGTCTTGAACTCCTGGCCTCAAGTGATCCTCCTTCCTTGGCCTCCCAAAGTGCTGAGATTATAGGCATGAGCTACCACGCCCAGCCATAATCTGTTAATATAATAATAATGTTTAATGGGAGAATATGTTTGACTATGTTATAGTTAATGATCTGTCATTATTTTGCTTGGTGAAGTAGTGGACAAAGGACTCATCAAGAAAAGTGGCAGCTTAGCCAGTCACGATGGCTCATGCCTATAATCCCAGCATTTTGGGAGGCCAAGGCAGGCAGATCATTCAGTCAGTAGATAGAGACCATCCTAGCTAACACAGTGAAACCCCATCTCTACTAAAAATACACAAATTAGCTGGACGAGATGGCACATGCCTATAGTCCCAGATACTCGGGAGGCTGAAGTAGGAGAATCACTTCAATCTGGGAGGCAGAGGTTGCAATAAGCCAAGATCGCACCACTGCACTCCAGCCTGGGAAAAAAAAGAAGAAGAAAAGAAAAGAAAAGTGGTAGTTCTACTATTTTCTTAGTGTTTGGTCTGTTTAAATATTATTAGAATTCTCTTCTTCCATTAGACTATTATCTAGTAGATGAGTCTCTTCTAATAACTGTTGGCTCTGCAGGAATCTTTTGAAGACACTGTCAATTTTGTGAGGTTTAATTTAATTAAAACTGTCTAATAAAATCTACAAATGCACTATATATATGTGTGTGTATATAATTATATATATATATAATTTTTTTCTTCTTTTTTTAATCTTCGCATGTCCTTGAATTATAATTTTTTTTGTTTGTTTGTTTGTTTTTTTGAGACAGAGTCTCACTCTGTTGCCCAGACTGGAGTGCAGTGACACAATCTCGGCTCACCAAAACCTTCGCTTCCTGGGTTCAAGCGATTCTCCTGCCTCAGCCTCCCTAGTAGCTGGGATTACAGGCATGCGCCATGACACCCTACTAATTTTTTTTTTATATTTTTAGTAGAGACGGGGTTTCACCATGTTGGCCAGGGTGGTCTCAAACTCTTGACCTCAAGTAATCTGCCCATTTCAGCCTCCCAAAGTGCTGGGATTACAGGCGTGAGCCACCACCCCTGGCCCACAAATGCACTTTAAAAGGCACTTAAAATAAATGCACCTATGTTGGGGGCAGTGGCTCACATCTGCAATCCTAGAACTTTGGGAGGCAGAGGTGGGCAGATAACTTGAGGTCAGGAATTCGAAACCAGCCTGGCCAACATGGTAAAACCCCCTCTCTACTAAAATGCAAAAATTAGCCAGATGTGGTAGCACACCTGTAATCCCAGTTACTTGGGAGGCTGAGGCAGGAGAATCTCTTGAATCCAGGAGGCAGAGGTTGCAGTGAGCTGAAATCGCACCACTGCACTCAGCCTAGGCAACAGAGTGAGACTGCGTCTCAAAAAAAAAAAAAAAAAAAATAGGCCAAGTACAGTGTCTCACGCCTATAATCCTAATACTTTGGGAGGCCAAGGTGGGCGGATCACCTGAGGTCAGGAGTTGGAGACCAGCCTAACCTAACATAGTGAAACCCTGTTTCTAATAAAAATACAAAAATTAGTCAGGCATGGTGGTGCATGCCCATAGTCCCAGCTACTCAGGAGGCTAAAGCAGGAGAATACAGCTTGAACTCGGGAGGCAGAGGTGGCAGTGAGCTGAGATCATGCCACTGTACTCCAGTCTGGATGACAGAGCAAGATTGTGTCTCAAAAAATTAATAATAATATAAAATAAATAAATAAATGCACTTAAACTGTAATATGCTATAATACACTGAGGGCAAAGAAAACAAGTGAAGATGCCATTTTAACCCCTCTGAATTAGGGGATATAATATAATTTGATTGTATTATATGATATTAGGGGATATCATACAATTTATAATCATCTGACATACTCCAGGGCCAACATATTTATTAAATATTAATAGAGTGTAGTTTCTTATTTTTAGAATAAAAATGAATAAAAATAGAAATATGTCTTTCCTCACCCCAGAAGATCATTTTGCATACCCCCATGGAGCTTTTACCCTGCTTTAAAGACTACTGCTCCATATGACTGCAACAGAAACCTTCTATTGCCTAGTTCTTATAAATCATTTCAATCGAATAAAGATTGGATAATTAAATATGAATTCTAACAGGACCTTCCTATCTCTTTCCTTTACCCTTATGTCAGCCTTTGAATTATTTGACTATGAAACTGTATTTTAGAAATCAAGAAATCGGTCTGGATGCAGTGGCTCACACCTGTAATCCCAGCACTTTAGGAGGCTGAGGTGGGCAGATCACTGGAGGTCAGGAGTTCAAGACCAGCCTGACCTCGATGGCAAAACCCCATCTCTACTAATAATACAAAAATTAGCTGGGCATAGTGGCACATGCCTGTAATCCCAGCTTCTTAGAAGGCTGAGGCAGGAGAATTACTTGAACCCAGGAGGCGGAGGTTGCAGTAAGCTGAGATTGTACCATTGCACTCCAGCCTGGGCAACAAGAGTGAAACTCTGTCTCAAAAAAAAAGAAAGAGAAATCAATGCTGCAGGTAACTTCTGACATTCATAAGCAATGTTTAGGGCTGACATTATAGCTCTACGATTACCTTTTTACTTTATCATGAATTTTGCTATTTAATATTTCAAAAGAGTTGATTTAAAAATTTAGAGTTTATTAATTAAGGTAATATTCTGTATGAATTCTGCATAGAGTTTTAGCTGATATGGTACAGCTCTAAGCATTAACATAGGTGTAGCTTATCCTAATTATTCCTGCTTTTTTCAGCTTTCTTCACAGAAGTCAGTGCCATGGGTGCCCATTTTAAAATCGCTGCCACTCTGGGCTATTGTAGTTGCACACTTTTCATACAACTGGACTTTTTATACTTTATTGACATTATTGCCTACTTATATGAAGGAGATCCTAAGGTTTAATGTTCAAGAGGTAAGAAAAAGTAATCATCTGCTTCTTATAATGTTTTTCTTTTTTATATATATTTTTTCCTTATATATAATTTTAAGACCATATACAGAATTTGTTTTCATCTATATAAAATTCAGTTATTTTTGCATCCTCCATTTTACTCTGCTGTCTTAAATTTTAGAGATGTCTCCTTTTTGCCTCCACAATTGTTACTTCTTTTCTCAGTGTGTGCTATCTCTTGATTAAGGTATCCTTTGCCAGTTATTCCCTTTAGCAATGAAGATCTTAATAGTCTCTAGTAATATGCCAGAATATCAGTTGACAAATTCAAATGGTACCAGTATTCACTTCTAAAAGGGATGGATTCATTGTGAGCAGCCTTATTTTTCCCAGGTTCTTTGTTAACAGAGCCTGATTGTAATCTACCACGTTTCAACTATGAAGTGGAGCTGATTTTTAAAAAAGAAAATAAATAATATACTACCACAATGATTAATTGCATTCAACTGCACATTACAAGGTTAATTTGGTAATTATCATTTGGGGTAAAACTGAGACCCACAGGAAGATTAAGAATAGCAAATCCTGGTGGCTCACGCCTATAATCCCAGCACTTTGGGAGGCCGAGGCGGGTGAATCATGAGGTCAAGAGATTGAGACCATCCTGGTCAACATGGTGAAACCCCGTCTCTATTAAAAATACAAAAATTAGTTGGGCATGGTGGCGCATGCCTGTGGTCCCAACTACTCGGGAGGCTGAGGCAGGAGAATTGCTTGAACAACTCAGGAGGTGGAGGTTGTAGTGAGCCGAGATCATGCCATTACACTCCAGCCTGGGTAACAAGAATGAAACTCCATCTCAAAAAAAAAAAAAAAAATAGCAAATCCATCTGGGCACAATGGCTCACACCTGTAATCCCAGCACTTTCAGAGGCCAAAGTGGGCAGATCACTTGAGGTCAGGAGTTCGAGGCCAGCCTGGCCAAACATGGTGAAATGCCGTCTCTACTAAAAATATAAAAATTAGCCTGGCATGGTGCTAGGTGCTTGTAGTCCTCAATACTCAGGAGGCTGAGGCCAGAGAATCACTAGAACCCAGGACACAGAGGTTGCAGTGAGCCAAGACCGCGCCACTGCACTCCAGCCTTGGCAACAGAGTAAGACTGTCAAAAAAAAAAGAATGATTCATTAAGCTGTATGTTTGACTTAACGTGGTTTTCTGCATCTGCATTTTATAGTAAAAAATATTTTAAAATAGATAAGTGAGAATGGTAGACGAAAATGTTTAGTAGGGAGAATCCATAGGTTAATAGGAAGGCTTGTCTTCTCCCACAACCGAAATCCTAAAGAAACAGTCAGATTACCCAAAGCAGACAGGACTAAGGCAAGCCTTATTTCCTCTGACACAGACTCTTAGGGACTGCCTTGGACTGAATCTGATAATCCTTCTGAAAGCCAGACGTATTTACTGTAATTATATAAAAAAATTAACAACATATTGCTATGCATTTCCTTCGTTTTCAAGTGGTGGTTGTTGGCTGTGATGAATGTGTATGTTTTGTTTTTTCCTCCCACCATAATCAATCCTGATCTTCTTATTCCTTCCAGAATGGGCTTTTATCTTCATTGCCTTATTTAGGCTCTTGGTTATGTATGATCCTGTCTGGTCAAGCTGCTGACAATTTAAGGGCAAAATGGAATTTTTCAACTTTATGTGTTCGCAGACTTTTTAGCCTTATAGGTAAGTGAAGCAAATCAGGTTTGGTTTTAGTTTACAGTTATTTACCATATTCATAGCTATCGGAGATAGGAAAACAAAGTGTGTTTCCCACTTTTAGACACAAGTTAACAAAATACTCACTTTTAGACACAGTTAACACAATACTCAACACAGAACACCACTCTGATCACCAAAAAGTTTGTGGGGATTTCTCCCCAGACAGTCAGTCTGCAGCGGACACCAGCTGGGTGTCCTATCATTCAATTCTGACACTGTCCAGCTGGCAGTAGCAGCAGACCCTACAGGTTGAGGGCTCAGTTCCACAAGACCACCTCCATACTTCAGATGCCAACACAAGTCCCAGCTGTGATGCCTGTTTCTGACTGACCAGCTATAAATCAGGGTTCCCATGACTCTCTCATTAGGTTCAATTAATCTGCTAGAGCATCTCACAGAACTCAGAGAAACACTTTATTTATGTTTACCTGCTTATTATAAAGGGTATTACAAAAGATATAGACGAACAGCCAGACAGAAAAGCTGCATAGGGCAGTGTATGTGGGACCAAATAGGGAGTTTTCATGCCCTCTCCTGGAACACCACCCTCCAGGAACCCTCACGTCAAAAGTTCATCCCAACTCTGTCCTTTTTAGTTTTTATGGAGACTTCATTAAGTGCCCAAGACTGATTAAATCATTGGCCATTGGTGACTGACTCACCCTTTAGCCCCTCTCCTCTCTCTGGAGGTTGAGGGTGGTGCCGAAAGTCCCAGACCTCTAATCCAGCCACCATCCTGAAGCTGTATGGGGACCCCCAGCCACCAGTTGTCTCATTAGCATACAAAAGATACTGTTACCACTCCAGAGATTCCAAAAGTTTTAGGAGCTGCGTGCCAAAAACCAGGGCAGAGACCAAATGTATGTTTATTTTTTAAAAAAAATCTTTTAATAGAAATGAGGTCTTGCTATGTTGCCCAATCTGGTCTTGAATTCCTGGTCTCAAATGATCTTCCTGCCTCAGCATCTCAAAATGTTGGGATTACAGACATGCGCCATATTTCTTTTTTTCTTTTTCTATTCTTTCTTTCTTTCTTTTTTTTTTTTTTTTTTTTTTTTTGAGACCGGGGCTTGCTCTTAACCCAGGCTGAAAATCTTGGCTCACTGCAGCCTCAATCTTCTCAGCTTCAGGTGATCCTCCCACCTCAGCCTCCTGAGTAGCTAGGACTGCAGGCATGTACCACCATGCCCAGCTAATTTTTGTATTTGTATTAAAGTCAGGGTTTCGCCACGTTGTCCAGGCTGGTCTTAAACTCCTGAACTCAAGTGATCTGCTTGCCTTGGCCTCCCAAAGTGCTGGTAATACAGGTGTGAGCCACCACACCCAGCCCCAGCCATTTTTTTTTAATGGGACAGGGTCTCACTTTATTGCCCACATTGGCCTTGAACTTCTGACCTCAAGCAATTCTGCTGCTTCAGCCTCCCAAAGTGCTAGGATTACAGGTGTGAGCCACCACACCCAGCTCCCCACCATATTATTTTCATCACAATATCACAACAGTTTAAGACAAAATAAAAATGTTATTAGTCATTTACTTTGTTCATATAACAAAACCCTATGATACATTTAAGTGCATTTCTTCACGTTTCTATTTGAATCATACATTTTGAAGTTTAAGATTCATAATATTCACCGTGCGCAGTGGCTCACACATGTAATTTTAGCACTTTGGGAGGCTGAGGTGGGCATATCACAAGGTCAGGAGTTTGAGAGCAGCCTAACCAACACGATGAAACCCTGTCTTTACTAAAAATGCAAAAAATTAGCCTGGCATGGTGGCCAGTGCCATTTTAGATCACTGTAACCTTGAACTTGTGGGCTTAAGCAATCCTCCCACCTCAGCCTCCTGAGCAACCAGGACTACAGGTGTGCACCATCATGCCTGGCGAATTTTGTTTTTAATATTTCATAGAGACATGGTCTTGCTGTGTTGCCCAGGATGGCCTCAAACTCCTGGCCTCAAGTGATTCTCCTGCCTCAGCCTCCCAAAGTGCTGGGATCACAGGTGTGAGCTGCCACACCTGGCCAAGATGGAGTATTTCTCTAACCTCATTCAACAGAGTTTATTATTTAGTTTATCTTCTTTGGTTATATGTATTTTAAATCACATTCTGTGTCAGCTATTGCTTCTTTCTAGAAACATATTTTTAAGTTGTTCTCGTCTTCTCTAACACCATGGAATTTTAGCTGAGTTTTGGTCACCTGTAAATTTAATAACATTGCATAATAAGATTTTCCTTTTATAGTATATTAGTTGTATTATGCCCATGTTTTCCAGCAGGTTTTTTGTTTGTTTGTTTTTCCATGAAATTTGTTAGTCTTCTAGGCAGTATACCGTTTTTACAGTAGGTGGCAGCAATTTCAAATTTCAGATTTATACCATATTAAGGGAGAGCAAATATTAATGCTGGGGCTTTTTTCCCTTTTAAAACTTTTCGACTCCAGGAATGATTGGACCTGCCATATTCTTGGTAGCTGCTGGCTTCATTGGCTGTGATTATTCTTTAGCCGTTGCTTTCCTAACGATATCAACAACACTGGGAGGCTTCTGCTCTTCTGGATTTAGCATCAACCATCTGGATATTGCTCCTTCGTGAGTACTAATATAAATATTTGCTGTGATTTAGTTTAAATTATTATTTTAAAAAATTACAAGTAACGTAAAATTGGTTCAGCAGCCATCCAGTCAGAAGAAGGTGGTAAGCCACCCACTCCATTTAATAAATCTGAAAAGTAGCGCCAGTCGCAGTGGCTCATGCCTGTAATCCCAGCACTTTGGGAGGCTGAGGCGAGCGGATCACCTGAGGTCAGGAATTCGAAACCAGCCTGACCAATATGGTTAAATCCTGTCTTTAAAAATAAAGAAATAAAGAAAGAAAAGTAGCTTAAGATTCATCAGGTTCCTGAAGTCTTGTCAGAATCTCTGGAATCTGATGAGGGCCTCCCACCCTGCTCTCTTGAACTGTCAATGAAAGAAAATTGGATCATCAGATAAAAATTACAGCTACTGTTGCCGGGTGCAGTGGCTCACGCCTGTAATCCTAGCACTTTGGGAGACTAAGGAGGGCGGATCACCTGAGGTCAGGAGTTCAAGACCAGCCCTGCCAACATGATGAAACCCTTTCTCTACTAAAAATACAAAATTAGCCAGGCAGGGTGGCAGGCGACTGTAATCCCAGCTACTAGGGAGGATGAGACAGGAGAATCACTTGAACTTGGCAAGTCGAGGTTATAGTGAGCCATTGCACTCCAGCCTGGGCGACAAGAGTGAAAGTCCATCTCAAAAAAAATTAGAGCTATTGTCAAGAGATGAAAATAGGTACTGAAGAAAAAAATTAAAAAACAAATATCCATGGTATCTACCTTATAAGATCATTGTGAGGATTAAATAGAGCACACACACAACCCTTTGCTCATAATGCAATAAATGTATTTGCATATAATGCAATAAATGTAATTATTATTTTCTGGCTAACTTTGAGTCAGGTGTGGTGACCAGGGTCACAGATCAATCCAAGTAAAATATTAAAGTGATGATTGGTGTACTTTCAGAAAAGAAAATGCTGACCACCTAAGAGCCACCACTGGGTCACTAGAGCCAAAATCACAAAATAGTCTAATGTCTCAACATCATTTTTAGCCTGATACAATAAAGAAAATATAGATTTGATATGTCAGGACTTCAGCCAGGTCTCCTATGCTAGATACCCTTTGGACAAGGTAGAGAAACATGAATTGGATGTACAATTAGATAAATTTATCACTACTAAAGTTCAGTGTAATAGCATGTGATTAATGGATCTAATCATTTGAGAAACACTGTGCCAGGCACTGTACCAGATGTTGAAGACAAAAACATGAAAATAACATGATTCCTGCATGCATCTGTGTAAGCATAAGCTGGCCTAAAGGATGATGGGTCATGTCATGAAGTATATGCTGGACAGGCAGTAGGTGGGATCCTGTGCCTCAGCTTCAAGCATTAGGTGGGTGGTTGAACTCTACATCTTCAAGACCCAACCCTGAAATTTTATGAGTCTCATAAGTCAAAAAAGACATTTATCTAGATATCATATGAAGCGAAACAGTTTTAGCAACATAAATGATACCAGCAAATAGTTGTAGCAGTTAGGAGGATGGTAAGCAAGTGCCTTTATGCCTCAGGTAATGAGGGCTGCTGTACTTGCTCTCTGAGACACAACTATTCAAATGTAAGTAGGTCGGGCACGGGAGATGGCAGTTAGCAGAGAGCACTACAGCACTCCAGCCTGGGCTACAGAGCAACACTCAGTCTCAAAAAAGAAAAAAAAAAGAAGTAAGTTAATCTGATCAAAGTCAAAAAAATTTTTTAATGATTTTTTTAAGATGAAGTTTCACTCTTGTTGCCCAGGCTAGAGTTCAGTGGTACAATCTCAGCTCACTGCAACCTCTGCCTCCCAGGTTCAAGCAATTCTTCTGCCTCAGCCTCCCAAGTAGCTGGGATTACAGGCATGAGCCACCACGCCTGGCTAATTTTGCATTTTTAGTAGAGACAGGTTTTCTCCATGTTGGTTAGGCTGGTCTCAAACTGGTGACCTCAGGTGATCTTGGCCTCCCAAAGTGCTGGGATTACAGGGGTGAGCCACCACACCCAACCCGAAGTCAAAATTACTAATCTCGTGTGTGTGTGTATTTTTTTAAACCTTGCAGTTCTAGCTCAAATGATAACTCCCTTATTTTTTGATTCAGCCCTTCAGATCAGCTTTTTAGTTTTTCTTTTCCAGCTGGAATTTCTTGGTTCAAAGCACACCAGTTTTTTCTAGTTCCCAGAGTCTTGGCTACCTATCTTGTTGGGGGTTACATATCTTATGTTTTCCTTAGTTGCTTTTTGTCGTGGTAACAACTAAGTGCCCATTCAGCGTAACACTCTACTAGTTAGAACAGGAAGGAGCACTTGAGGACCATAAACAAGCATTCAACACCAGGGCTTGTGGTGAAAAATCAAGCATGAGAAAATTTATCTTTCCTATGGATTGGGTTCAGTAATTACTGTGTTTTGTTTTTTAACAAGATAGCATTGTAGATTATAACACTATAATATTAAGTACTGATTTAGAATCAGACAAATTGGGTGACATTTTATTGTTTTCTTTATCTATAAAATGATCATCCGTCTGGGTGCAGTGGCTCATGCCTGTAATCCCAAGACTTTGGAAGGCTAAGGTTGGGAGGATCTTTTGGGCCTAGCAGTTTGAGACCAGTCTGGACAATATAGCAAGACCCTGTCTCTAAAAATATAAATAAAATTTTTAAATTAACACAATAAAATGGGCCGGGCATGGTGGCTCATGCCTGTAATCCCAGCAATTTGGGAGGCTGAGGTGGGCAGATCACGAGGTCAGAAGTTCGAGACCAGCCTGACCAACATGGTGAAACCCGGTCTCTATTAAAAATACAAAAAAATTAGCCAGGCATGGTGGCATGCTCCTATAATCCCAGCTACTCAGGAGGCCGAGGCAGGAGAATTGCTTAAACCTGGGATGCGAAGGTTGCAGTAAGCCGAGATCACACCACTGCACTCCAGCCTGGGCAACAGAGCAAGACTTGTCTCAAATAAATAAATAAACATAATCCTACCTCATGGGGTTGGTTTTATGATTCAAATGATATAATATGATATATAAAACCCTTATAAACATGTCTAAGGTTTTCCAATAAATAGTAAATAGATACAAGGTTTTCCAATTAATAATATTCCTATGAACACATCAATGTGAACTTGGATTTTCTAGGCCTTCACTTCTATAGACTGAAATAGAGATTTCATTTTATTTATTTATTATTTTTTGAGATAGGGTCTCACTCTGCCACCCAGGCTGGAGTGCAGTGGCAAAGTCCCCACTCACTGTAGTCTCAAGCAATCCTCCTGCAGTCCTCTGGCCTCAGCCTCCTGAGTGGTGGGTCTACAGCATGAGCCACCACACCCAGCCAATTTTTTTGGTGTTTTTTAATTTTCTGTAGAGACAGGGTTTCACCATGTTGCCCAGGCTGGTCTCAAACTCCTGGGCTCAAGTGATTCTCCCACCTCAGCCTCCCAAAATGCTGGGATTATAGGCATGAGCCATGGCACCTGGCCCCAAAATAGAGATTTTCTTTTTTTTTTTTTTTTTTTTTGAGACAGAGTTTTGCTCTTGTTTCCCAGGCTGGAGTGCAATAGCATGGTCTCGGCTCACTGCAACCCCTACCACCTGGGTTCAAGCAATTCTTCTGCCTCAGCCTCCCCAGTAGCTGGGATTACAGGCATGTGCCACTATGCCTGGCTAATTTTTTATATTTTTAGTAGGGATGGGGTTTCACCATGTTGGTCAGGCTGGTCTCGAACTCCTGACCTCAGGTGATCCACCCACCTCAGCCTCCCAAAGTGCTGGGATTACAGGCATGAGCCACTGCGCCCAGCCTCAAAATAGAGATTTTCTATGGTAATTTTGTTGCCCGGATCATAGGAATTAAATAGATTTTCAGCTATTAATTCCAATAGTACTCTAACAGCACGGAATCCAGACTGAGTCCCTACAACTTGTTTTATTCCAAGTAGTCATCAATCTTTCATGGCCAAGTGAAATATAAGTACTTGAATGAATTTCTTGGTGCTGACATTTAGAATTTCACGGCATTTGTCTGCACTTAATATCTGTCACTGGAAATGCTGGCAGCATTGCAGTTGGTTCCTCTTACTGCCAAGGTGTTAATGGTTTAAAAAGAAAAAAAAAGGCAGGCTCCGCCAAGCTTGGTTAATTTAAGATACACTCCCTAAAGGGGATAAGCCAGAAAGATCTGTGCCTCATGGTTTTGTTATGGTGCTGTGTATGCAAGAGTTTTGAACATAAAAATTTGTGATCTTTATATATAACTGAATTAGTTAAGCAGAATTTTTTATTTAGACACCTTTCCATCCAAAATTCTAATAGAAATTGGGTTATTCCACATTAAGACAGTATGAATTAATAAAATATCAAGCTTCTTTAATTTTGACTGGAATTGTATTTCATAATACTACTAATTATCTCACAAAACATGTAAAGCTCTAATTGGACTTTCTATATGTCTAGGTGGTTTTTATGAAAAAGTAATAAATGTCATTTAGTTGCTTAACTAAGTTTTTTTTCTAACTGAACTCCTCTACCACCTTTAAGGTTTTTTACCAAAAATATTAAATCTAAATCTAATGAACCCCCTAGGATCTAGAATCTAGGCACTATCAGTATACAGGAAATACAGGAGGTATAAGATTATGTGAAATGATACCTGAGAGATACCATCTTCAGATGCCAGAATTCATGACCATATTTAGGACAAACATCCTAGTAAAAATACAGCAGTTTTAGGCCAGGCACAGTGGCCCATGCCTGTAATCCCAGCACTTTGGGAGGCCGAGGCAGGCAGATCACCTGAGGTCAGGAGTTCGAGACCAGCCTGACCAACATGGTAAAACCCAGTCTCTACTAAAAATATAAAATTAGCCAGGCATGATGGCACATGCCTGTAATCCAAGCTGCTAGGGGGCTGAGGCAGGAGAATTGCTTGAACTCAGAAGGCGGAGGTTGCTGTGAGCCGAGATCACACCATTGCACTCCAGCCTGGGCAACAACAGTGAAACTACATCTCAAAAAAAAAAGATGGCAATTTAAAAAATAAATTATCAGGCCAAGTGCGGAGGCTCACACCTGTAATCCTAGCACTTGGGGAGGCTGAGGTGGGTGGGTCACCTGAGGTCAGGAGTTCGAGAACAGCCTGACCAACATGGCGAAACCCCATCTCTATTAAAAAATATGTATCTACAAAAAATTAGCTGGGCGAGGTGGCAGGCACCTGCAATCCAGCTACTTGGGAGGCTGAGACAGGAGAATTGCTTGAACTCAGGAGGTGGAGGTTGCAGTGAGGCAAGATTGTGCCACTGCACTCCGCCTGGGAGACAGAGCGAGACTCTATCTCAATCAATCAATCAATCAATGGCTGGGCACAGTGGCACACACCTGTAATCCCAGCACTTTGGGAGGCCAAGATGGGCGGATCACTTGAGATCAGGAGTTCAAGTCAGCCTGGCCAACATGGTGAAACCTCGTCTCGACTAAAATTACAAAAATTAGCTGGGTGTGGTGGCGGGTGCCTGTAGTCGCAGTTACTTGGGAGGCTGAGGCAGGAGAATCACTTGAACCCAGGAGGCGGAGGTTGCAGTGAGCCAAGATCATGCCGCTGCACTCCAGCCTTGGTGACAGAGTGAGACTCTGTCTCAAAAAAAAATTATTAATACACACAACAGTTTGGAATAATAGTAACCCTAGCATGTAATCCAAAATGTTACATTCTGTATTATTCTGTTCATATAAAATTCCTCATCAGGAATTTTCACTCTTTGGAGCAGTGCGCTAGAAGAATTTTAGTCTGTATGGAAAAATCTCCAGTGGTCTGTACAGTCAGAGCCCCATGATTCAGTGCATAGGGCCTAGAATAGTGTGAGTCACATGATACCTCTCTTTAGTCAGCATATATTGAATGAGCACAGGTGTTGTATTGGGCACCGAATATAATGAAGGGAAATAAAACATGCTTCTTCAATGAGATTAGGGAGTCAGAATTAGTGAACTTGAATTAAAGGACTTATATCTTAAAACACATAATACTAGCTTTAAGGAGAATAACGATTCTGAGAGGACAGCTTCTGTACAAGCTAATCAAGACAGACAGCTTCATGGAAGAAGCACCAAACAAGTGGTTAGGATGGAAGGTGAGTGGAATTCAGGCAGCAGGTATAGTGTTAGTAAAGATAAGTAGCAGGAATGAACATGACAGATGTGAGCAGCTGGAGCTGTCTGGATCTGAAGGAGTGATTGTACAGTGCTAGGAAATAAGGCTGTGTAGATGGACCAAGTCCAGGCTACTGCAAATCAGGCCGAAGATTGCAGTCTTCTGAAGGTAAGAGTTAAACCATCCTAGTAGGTTTTTTGGTAGAGAGGGGTGACCTGACTATTCAGATGAAGGATTATACAGTTTGAAAGGTAGTTCAACCACATGGAAATGTCCTTAAAAATGTGTATACCAGTAGGTTCTATTTCTTGATCAGATGATAGTGACGTGGTTGTGTTCACTTTGTGAAAATTCAGCAAGCTGTACACTGGTTTGTACACTTTTCCATATGTATTTTAATGAATTGTTTTAGTATATCTGATAGAGTGTGAGGGAGCTCGTGGTTGACATGTTATATGTATACATTTGTGAACCAATGGATAATAAGGGAAATAATAGGCCAGGCATCGTGGCTCATGCCTGTAATCCCAGCACTTTGGGAGGCCGAGGTAGGCAGATCACCTGAGGCCAGGAGTTCAAGACCAGCCTGGCCAAAACGGCAAAACACTATCTCTACTGAAAATACAAAAAATTAGCTGGGCATGGTGGTGGGTGCCTGTAATCCCAGCTACTCAGGAGGCTGAGGAAGGGAAAATTGCTTGAACCTGAGAGGCGGAGGCTGCAGTAAGTCAAGATCGTGCCCTTGCACTCCAGCCTGGGCAACAGAGAGAGACTCCATCTCAATAAAAATAAAAGGAAATAAAAAAGCATCACTAACTTGCCCCAGGTCACATAGATTGTTAATAGTGGAGCTTAGTCGGGAATCTCAACTTCCTGATAATCAGTTTAATATGACTTTTTAATAGAAAATGATAGGTATTTCATTCCTTTTTATGACGGTACTTACTCAAGATCTTGGCTAAGGTAACATTTCTTATTCTACATACATTCCTTATATAGTAAAGAAATCAATAAGTCATTAGTATTTCCCAAATACAGGCAAAAATTCTGTAAAGATTTGCATGTAGACATAGAGAGGACTATCCCATTTCCTATGATTCACCCTTAAAATAAATCATTGCATTTGAGAAACTTTTTCCAAACTTATTTAAAATGCCCTTTTTATTCATACCCAAACACACAATGTAGACCCAACTTGTCTTCTTTTAGGACAGCACACAGTAATTTACCTACAAGCACATGTGTAATTAATGGAACAAGTAAATTGTATGTTTGATATGATCTCATGTCTAAAATAATATACTAAAAATATATACAGATAGAAAAAATTAGGATATTTATGAAAATGTTAATGTTAATTATAAGGAAGAATTAAAGGTAATTTTATTTACTTATTGTTTTTCTTTTATTAATTTTCAAAAATTAATTACAATTGAATTTTCAAATCAGGAAAGAAATTCTTTAACTTAAAAAACTTCAGTCTAGACATGCCAAACTTTCTGTATGAAAATGATATCTCAGAACTTTCCTACATCACTATAAAAGGGATTATTTCAATGGCTGTGTTCCTCTATGTAATGTTAAAATGCTACTTAACTATTGAAATGCATGTTTTTCACCAGCTGAATATGAAATCCCATTTCAATAAGACATTTTATTTAGACATAAATTTCACAGGAACACAACCTGAGAGCAGAATAGCCGTCTACTGAAAGAAGCGGCCAGGTGCGGTAGCTCACACTTGTAATCCCAGCAGTTTGGGAGGCTGAAGCAGGCAGATCACTTGAGGTCAGGAGCTCAAGACCAGTCTGGCCAGCATGGTGAAACCCCAGTTCTACTAAAAATACAAAATTAGCTGGGCATAGTGGTGCATGCCTATAGTCCCAGCTACTTGGGAAGCTAAGGCACACTTGAACCCAGGAGGCAGAGGCTGCAGTGAGCCAAGACCATGCCACTGCAGTCCAGCCTGGGTGACACAGTGAGACTCTGTCTCAAAGAAAAAAGAAAGAAGCTGTTTAAATGTATAACACAATAATAAACTTCTATAAAAATGTATCTACAGGTATGCTGGTATCCTCCTGGGCATCACAAATACATTTGCCACTGTTCCAGGAATGGTTGGGCCTGTCATTGCTAAAAGTCTGACCCCTGAGGTAAGTAGATAATTTACTCGTAAACTGGAAGGGTTTTGGAACTGCACATCTGAGTCAAAGTTCAGTGTATTTTCATTAAGGGTAAAATTCTAAATGTTCTTATGAAATTCTTTATAGCAACAAAAAGATAAATGCCTTACTAGATGAGAAAGTGTATTTTCAAAGAACGCTTTTTAGATTTTAGACAAAACAGTAGAACAAAGTCAAATGAAGATCTTGCAGCTGAAACCACACCAGTAGTTAAAGTTGTGATATTATACCAGACAAATAATTTTTGTCTTTGATTTGAACAAATAAAAATTGGCAATGTAAAATTATTTAAAAAGTGAGCCCATGAAGGTGAGGTATCAGGAAATCATGTGAGAATTAATGAGGAAAAGTTGAAATAACCAAGAATGTTTAGAGTACCAGAAAACTCGGGAAGACATAAAAGTTGTCTTCATATATTTGAAGGGTTACTAAATGTTAAGATGGAGACTTATTCTCAGCAGATCCACAAAGACACATTGGGAGAAGTTAAGAGGAGACATTAGGAAGATTCTTTGTTCAAAGCTGTTCCTTTATGGAATGAGCCACCTTAAGGGTTAGTAACCCCTGAAACAATCAAACACTTATTCAACAGGCATTTCTTAGGTGCTTATTAATATGCTAGATATATGGCCGGGTGAGGTGGCTCATGCCTGTAATCCCAGCATGAGGCTGAAGCAGGCAGATCACCTCAGGTCAGGAATTTGAGACCAGCTTGGCTAACATGGTGAAACCTCATTTCTACCAAAAATATAAAAAATTAGCCAGGCATTCTGGTACGTGCCTGTAATCCCAGCTACTCAGGAGGCTGAGGCAGGAGAATCACTTGAACCTGGGAGGTGGAGGTTGCAGTAAGCAGAGATCGCGCCATAGCACTCCAGCCTGGGCAACAAGAGTAAAACTCTGGCTCAAAAAATAAATAAATAACATGCTAGATACTGAGGATTCAAAAACAAAACAGCAAGCTGCTTCTACACTTAAGAAACTTACCATTTGGAAATTTTCTGTAATCAAATCATTAAGGTACAGCATGACACGTGCTGCAGGAAAAATGTGCAGGGAGTGCTGTTGTAAGAGAGGAGGGAATAGCCTCTCTGTTCCTGGGGAAGGAGCCCACAAGAGTGAGCCAGGTGGTGTGGTAGGCTGGGCACACCAGCCTGTGCAAGAGCACCAAGCCCTTATAGAGAGGGTGGGCCCAGAGTTGGTAGCCCTGAAACTGAAAGGCAACACAGGCCAGATCTGTAAGCAGAGCACTTTGTTTTTGTTTTTGTTTTTTGGCACTAAGTCTCGCTCTGCCACCCAGGTTGGAGTGCAGTGGCACCATCTCGGCTCACTACAACCTCCACCTCCTGGGTTCAAGCAATTCTCCTGCCTCAGCCTTCCATGCAGAGCATATTTAAAAGGTTTCCTTCACTATGTAAGAAATAAAAATAAATGGCCAAGCACAGTGGCTTACGCCTGTAACCTCAGCACTTTGGGAACCAAGGTGGGCAGATCACCTGAGGTCAGGAGTTCGAGACCAACCTGACCAACATGGTGAAACCCCATTGGGTTTCTACTAAAAATACAAAAAAATTAGCTGGGCATGGTGACTTGAGCCTATAATCCCAGCTACTTGGAAGGCTGAGGCAAGAGAATCCCTTGACCGTTAAGAGGTGGAGGTTGCAGTGAGCCAAGATCATGCCATTGTACTCCAGCCTGGGCGACAAGAGTGAAGCTCTGTCTCAAAAAAAAAAAAAGAAAGAAAGAAAAATAAATGACCTCAAAGGCCCCTTTCAACTTAATTTTCTACCATTCAAAAAAAGATATGTATATAAGATATTATTTAAGAGGCTAACTCAAGCCTCTAAAAGAGGTAATTTTCTGTTTTGTCTCTGTGATCAAATTAACACCATGTATAATCCTTAAAATTTCAGGACATACTTACAGACTTTACCAAATATACTGATTTCATACATATATGTATTCCCACAGATAGTGTTCCTATTTCTTCTCCACATCCACCATTTCTAATTCCTTAAGTGACGTGGTACCTCCATGTTACTATTTTCTCTCACTTAATAAAAAGAAATGTTGTAGAAATGTTTTTCTAAACTCGTGTCTCAACATAGACACATCCAAAATGTTTAACTTTGTCCTTATGGAGCAAGGTGGCAACACCAGAACCTAAATCAGCATACTACCATGTGTTCATTTCACTTACTGATAATGCCAGCATTTCTGCTAGGGAAATATGGATTCCTGAAGCAAAGTCTTGTATGTTTACAAGGGGGAACTGAGCTCAACTTGGGATATGTTACAGCATTTGTTTAATGCTATTAAAAGGATATCACTGTTTCAGCTGGGTATGGTTCGAACCTATAGGTCCAGCTACTTAGGAGGCTGAGGCAGGAGGATGCATGAGCCCAGGGGTTTGAAGCTGCAGTGAGCTATGATCATGTATCTGCATTCTAGCCTGGGTGACAGCGGGAGACCCTGTCTCAAAAAAATAAATAAATAAAACTTACTTTATATTATTTATTTATTTTCGAGATGGAGTTACACTCTGTGGCCCAGGCTAGAGTACAGTGGTGCAGTCTCAGCTCCAACTCCCAAGTTCAAGCAATTCTCCTGCCTCAGCCTCTTGAGCAGCTGGGACTATAGGCACCCACCACCACGCCGGGCTAATTTTTGTCTTTGTTTTTGTTTTGAGATGGAGTCTCACTTTGTTGTGCAGGCTGGAATGCAGTGACATGATCTCGGCTCACTGTAACCTTTACCTCCTGGGTTCAAATGCTTCTCCTGCCTCAGCCTCCCACATACCTAAAAATACAAAAATTAGTGTGCCACCATACCTGGCTAATTTTTGTATTTTTAGTAGAAATGGGGTTTCACCACGTTGGCCAGGCTGGTCTCAAACTCCTGACCTCAAGTGATCTGCCCGCCTCAGCCTCCCAAAGTGCTGGAATTACAGGTGTTAGCAACCATGCCCAGCCTGTACTTTCTTACTTTATGGAATAGGCACTGCCTCAAAAACTTTGTGGAATGAGTCAGCACATAAATAAATAATGCAATAATTAAAATTCAAAGTGTGTCTAAGGTTCAACATTGTTATAAACAAAACAGTATTCTCTAAAAACTGGTGGGATTTTTGTTAAAAAAACAAACCAGGAGCTGTGTGAGACTTCTAGTACAATGATTGATTTTAAGTTCACTCATTGCCTTCAGATAACACTGAAGTATTCTTTGATCCCAGAGACCACACAGGGCAGCTTTGTCTTGGTAATCCTAAGAAGCTGTTTCAAACATTTCTTTCTGGTATAAGATGTAATTATTGACTGATTCCTCACCAAAATTTAAAATGAGTATCTAAGATTTTTTTTTTCACTAAAATGCATTCATCTCAGATGAGTGAAACAACCACAGGGCATTCCTTTCTTCATGTTTCTCCTTTCTTCCCAAATAAATGATCTCATACTGGCTTCCCAGTGCCTGCTCTTTCACTTCCTCACTGCTAGTTCGACTGCTTGTTTGTTTGGGGGTTTTGTTTGTTTTTTTGAGACAGGGTCTCACTCTGTTGCCCAGGCTAGAGTGCAGTGGCGCACTCATGGCTCACTGCAGTCTCAACCGCCACAGGCTCAGGTAATCCTCTCACCTCAGCCTCCTAAGTAGCTGGGACTACAGGTGTGCGCCACCATGTCTGGGTAATTTTTGTATTTTTTTGTAGAGTTGGGGTTTCATCACCTTCCCCAGGCTGGTCTCAAACTCCTGAGCTCAAGGTATCCACCTACCTCAGCCTCCCAAAGTGCTAGGATTACAGGTGTGAGCCATCATGCCTGGCCTACTTGTTTCTTGTTTTTTGGGGGTTTTTTTTTTAATGCTGCAAATGTAGTCATTCTGGTTAGACTGAAATCAGAAATTTAGATAACTGTCTGATATGTTTATGCCACAGTGATATACACTGAACAGTTGTCTTACGACAGATCCCATGTATGTCCTGCTTTGTGTGCCACTCAAGATCTTTTACACTTGCTGTAATGTCCCAGATCCTCAAAGCTGCACTTGAGTTCATCTTAACCATATTTACTTGATCCACCTGACACCTTTCACCTAAGAACTTGGGAGACCATGCACAGGCAAACACTTTCTTAGTGTTAGTTAGCGTTATTCAGGCAGGATGCAGGGACATGCCAGTGCACTTTTTATTGAAGTATATCTATCGTCAGTAAACTTTTTACTGAAGTATAACTTTTTTTTAAATGTACAAATCCAGGCCAGGTGTGGTGGCTCAAATCTGTAATACCATCACTGTGGGAGGCTGAGGCGAGCAGATCGCTTGAGCCCAGAAGTTCAAGGCCAGCCTGGGCAACATGGTGAAACCCCATCTCTACTAAAATATATATATATATATATATATATTAACTGGGCATGGTAGCATGCACCTCTAATCCCAGCTCCTTGGAAGGCTGTGTTGGGAGGATTGCCTCAGCCCAGGAAGTGGGAGGCTGCAGTGAGCCAAGATTGCACACTGTACTCCAGCCTGGGTGACAGAGTGAGACTCTGTCTCAAAAATAAAAACAAAAATGAAGAAATGTACAAATCTAAAGTGTACAGCTAGATGAATTTCCACAAAGTTAATACATCTGTGTAGCCCGGCACAGTGGCTCATGCCTGTAATCCCAGCACTTTGGGAGGCCGAGGCAGGTGAATCATGAGGTCAGGAGTTCAAGACCAGCCTGGCCAAGATGCTGAGACCTAGTCTCTACTAAAAATACAAAAATTAGCCGGGAATGGTGGCATGTGCCTGTAATCTCAGCTACTGAGGAGGCTGAGGCAGGGAATTGCTTAGCCAAGATTGTGCCACTGCACTCCAGTCTGGGTGACAGAGCAAGACTCCAGCTGAAAAAAAAATTTTTTTCTAAATACATCTGTATAACCAGCACCCAGTCAAGAAACAGAATCTTACCTCCCTCAGTAAGCCCCCATGTACCTCTTCCTGCTATTTTTTCTTCACCCTGACCAAGGGAAACCACTTTCCCGACTTTTAACCCCATAGATGAATATGGTCTGACTTTGCACTTTATATTCATGGAATCATTCAGTATGTACTCTTTTTGTCTAGTTTCTTTTGCTTCACATTTTGTTTGTGAGCTGTATTTATGATGTAGCCCATTCTCATTGCTGTATCGTATTCTGTTGAGCAAATATACCACAATCCTACCTCTGGGGGACATCTGGGTTGTTTCAGGGAGGAAGCTTTTATTAATAACGTTGCTGTTTTAACATTCTTATGACACTATCTTTTTAGTAAACTACAAAAAAAATTTCACTTCACTTGCATTTCTTTTCTTATAGAACACTGTTGGAGAATGGCAAACCGTGTTCTATATCGCTGCTGTTATTAACGTTTTTGGTGCCATTTTCTTTACACTATTCGGCAAAGGTGAAGTACAAAGCTGGGCTCTCAATGATCACCATGGACACAGACACTGAAGGAACCAATAAAAAATCCTGCCTCTATTGATGTATTTTTATTTATCATGTAACCTCAAAGTGCCTTCGGTATTTTATTGTGTAAGCATTCTCTGTTTTAATCGTACTTGTATTAGATTTTTAAGACCTATAATCGGCCAGGTGTGGTGGCTCACACCTGTAATCCAAGCACTTTGGAGGCCAAGGTGGGCGTATCACCTGAGGTCGGGAGTTCAAGACCAGCCTGACCAACATGGTGAAACCCCGTCTTAAAGAAATAATAATAAAATAAAATAAATAAAAAGACCTATAATCATGAAATGTCACTAGTTGCCAGATTAATAAAATGAACTATGTTTAATTATGAATAATATATATGCTAGGACTTCTACTTTAGGTTCACATACCTGCCTGCAAGTTGGGCAACACGAAGTAGGAGAGTTCTATTGATTTTTTAGGGCCATACTTAAGGGAATGAGCTGAAACAGACCTCCTAACCTTTGCTTAATTACACTAGATGATAATTCTCAGGTATTGATAAACACCTGTTTTTGTCCACTTTCCTCATAAAAATTGTCGGCTCTGACACTTAGATCTCAAACTTTAGCATTTCTGTGGAGCTGCCAGCCACCGTATAATTTGGCCTGGCAACTGTACTGAGGGGAGTGTGCCCAGGCAGCTGCCAAGCACTCACTCCTTGGCTTCAGGGCCAGAGTGCCCAGCATTTATCAGAGGCAGCATCCAAGCCCAGAGCTCGTGTTCACTCTTCAGCTGGTGCCCTTCCTCCAAGGGGCTACTAATGTGTAGATAAAGCCGTGAGAAGGCAGGAGCAGTGAGATCCACTGCTGTGGTCTTGATGCCTCCTCAAACTTTCCCTTCCCAGCACAGAGGAATATCGGCTGCATGCAGCCTGCAAAAGAAAAATCTGATGTGCAGTCAATCACAAATAAGATCATCCTGGTTTAAATCTACTCTCACATGGACCACAGTATAAATGTCTAAGTGCTGTGTTTTGTTTGTTTGTATTTTGTAGAAACAGGGTTTCACTTTGTTGCCCAGGCTTTTTGAACTCCCAGCTTCAAGCCATCTTCCTGCCTCGGCCTCACAAAGTGTTGGGACCAGACTGGTCTGTGGTTTTTAAGCTACACAAGAATTTTTTTTAAATTAACTCTCACTGTGTTCAGTCTGTCTTCATCTAAATTTGCAGTTGCAGTTTAAAGTAAAAGACCACATCACCTGAGACTAGGGTCATCATCTTTACTTCTGGTTCCTGAAATCATATTTTTCCAGTGGACCATCCTCCAGCAGTTGTGGTTGTTGAGCATGCTTTCAGAGCACCTATATGATTTAAAATTTAGTTTATGTTCTGTGTTCAACACTACGTGTAATGTTTTAATTAAAACTGTTTAATGTGACTTGAATAATTTATGTAAATTTATTTTAAAATTTGTAAATAGCTTTAAATTACTATGGCAATTGTTTCTTTTATAAATCATCAAAATAAACCTTTTTGAATTACTTTTTGGGTCTGACAGTTCTGTGATATTTCCTAGTGTCCACAGTGACCATTTGACATTTTTTCTGCATCCTGTTCAAGCTACTACACAGCTGAGGAACTTGGGCCTCCTAAGGGATACAGCATCAGGAATTTCTGCTGCCATCAACCTACCAAGAAGGATGAATAGGGTCCATCCTTCTTGCTACAGCATATGCCCATATTACACTGATTCTCTCTCTCCCACCTCCTCTAAGGACTTGCTTCAGTAATTCTTTTTTTTGTAAATAATTGAGATAGAGTCTTGCTTTGTTGCCCAAGCTGGGCTCAAGCGATCCTCCTGCCTCAGCCTCCCAAGTAGCTGGCACTACACAGGCATGTGCTATCATGCCCAGTTAGTAGTTCCTCTTTCATTTACTTCTTCTGACTCTCCCCTTGTTCTTTTCCTTCTGTCACAGAGATACACACGTCTTCTCTAGTCCTTAAATAAAAATACAAAAGTCTCCTGGGGACATTAAATCATAAGTGTACAGAATATCTCTAAGATAACACTCAAACTGGTAAAGACAGTGTGATGATTGATAGATAGATAGAGATAGAGATTTTCATTCACGGTACTTGGTTCCTGGCTCTTAACTCCCATAGCTCCTGTTATAATATTGGGCCCCTTTAGGCGTCAGAAGCAGCCTCAGCAAACAGAATCTCTCGGATCCTCTCCTGCCCTTCCTTCACCTGCTGCTTTTTCTCCCAAAGCAGGAATCTTCCCCCACCTTTCTGTCTTGGAACTGGTCATAAAGAAATTCTGGGCCAGTCATGGTGGCTCATGCCTGTAATCCCAACATTTTGGGAGGCCAAGGCAAGTGGATCACAAGGTTAGGAGTTCGAGACCAGGTTGACCAACATAGTGAAACCCTGTCTCTACTGAAAATGAAAAAAATTAGCTGAGCATGGTGGCAGGCACCTGTGATCCCAGCTACTCTGGAGGCTAAGGCAGGAGAATAGCTTGAACCTGGGTGGCAGAGGTTGTAGTGAGCTGAGATCGCACCACTGCACTACAGCCCATGCAACAGTGCAAAACTCCATCTCAAAAAAAAAAAAAAAAAAAAATTCTGGCCAAGCGAAGTGGCTCATGCCTGTAATCCCAGCACTTTGGGAGGCCAAGGTGGGCAGATCACGAGGTCAGGAGATAAAGACCATCCGGCTAACAAGGTGAAACCCTGTCTCTAATAAAAAAAATATATACAAAAAATTAGCTGGGCATGGTGGCACATACCTGTGGTGCCAGCTACTCAGGAGGCTGAGGCAGGAGAATAACTTGAACCCAGCAGGCAGAGATTGCAGTGAGCTGAGATCGTGCCACTGCACTAAAGGATGAGTTACAGAGTGAGACTGGGTCTAAAAAAAAAAAAAATTCTGTGGTCTACCTTGTTGGATTGCAGGTTACAAGACCCCATGCCCGCATTTGAGAAGAGATCCTCTTCATATCCTGGAAGGAGAAATGCTGCCAAGAAGAATCTGGATAGGCCTTGCTGGGTTTCCCTGTGAGTCTATTAGTATTAGATCATACCCTTTCTGTTCAATCACATTTCTATATGGTTGTTAATCATGACTATCCAAATAAAGTCTCCATATAAGGCCTAATAAGGCAGGGTTGGGGAGCCTCCTGACAGCTGAATACATGGAGGTTCCTGGAGGGTGGCATGCCCAGAGAGGGCATGGAAGCTCCTCATCCCTTCCCCAGACATTGCCATATGCATCTCTTCATCCATGTCCTTGGTAATATCCTTTTTTTTTTTTTTTTTTTTGAGACAGAGTCTTGCTCTGTTGCCCAGGCTGGAGTACAGTGGCATGATCTCAGCTCACTGCAACCTCCGCCTCCCAGATTCAAGTGATTCTCCTACCTCAGCCTCCAGGGTATCTGGGATTATAGGCACACACCACCACACCTGGCTAATTTTTGTATTTTTATTAGAGACGACGTTTTGCCATATTGGCCAGGCTGGTCTCGAACTCGTAACCTCAGATGATCCACATGCCTCGGCCTCCCGAAGTATAGGATTATAGGCATGAGCCACCGTAATATCCTTTATAATAAACCGATAAACGTAAGTGTTTTCCTGAGTTCTTTGAACCACTCTAGCAAATTGATTGAACTAAAAAAGGCAATTGTGAAAATCTCAACTTGAAGCCAGTAGGTCAGAAGTTCCAGAAGCCTAGACTTGGGACTGGTGTCTGCAGTGGTGGGCAATCTTGGGGAATGGGCCTTCAACCTGTGGGATCTGATGCTACCTCCAGGAAGACAGTGTCAACACTGAATTGGGGGATACCCAGCTGGTGTCTGTTACAGAACTGATTGCTTAGTTGCTGTGTGGGGGAAAAACCCACAACCATTTAATCACAGAAATCATCTGTGTTTATTGTTGTTGAATGAGAAACTAGCAAAAAACAGTTTGAGTGGATTTTTCCACAAATAGTGGTTACCTCTGGAGAGAGAAAATCGGCAACTGGGAATAGAAAGGAGAAGTAATTTTCACTTTACCAAATGTGGCAGTACAACCTATTCAAATAAATATACTGTTTTATTTTATTGTTTTCAGATGGAGTCTTGTTCTATTGCCCAGGCTGGAGTGCAGTGGCGTGATCTCAGCTCACTGCAACCTCTGCATCCCAGGTTTAAGAGCTTCTCCTGCCTCAGCCTCCCAAGTAGCTAGGATGACAGGTGTGTGCCACCACACCGGGCTAATTTTGTATTTTTAGTAGAGACGGGGTTTCACCATGTTGGCCAGGCTGGTCTCAAACTCCTGACCTCAGGTGATCCAGCCGCCTCAGCCTCCCAAGGTGCTAGGATTACCGTGCCCAGCCAAATATATTGTTTTAAAAACAAAAGGCCTATTGCCCAAGCTGTTGTGTAATCACCGCTAAATTTTCACCTGCCGGCTAGACACCCGCAGCTGGCTATCCTTCCTTGCACCTGAAACTATTTAAATCCAACCTCACTCGTGCAGCCCCATTCTAAATAAAACTGGCTGTTCCTGTCATCTTATTTGTTAAAAGTACATTTTCCCAGTCACTTAGGCTTGGCCCAGAGTCATTTTTGTTCCTCCTTTCTAGCCTCCACCAAACCCCCGACTCTGTGTCTAAACAACCACCTGCCTTTCCCATTCCAGTTTTTTTAGGTTTCTGGAAGTTTTTGTTTTGAAAGAGACTCTCACTCTGTCACCCCGGCTGGAGGGCAGTGCTTACTGGAGCCTCTACCTCACAGGCTCAAGAGATCTTCCGACTTCAGCCTCCAGAGTATTGGGCAACAATATATTTGGCTGGGTACAGTAATCCTAGCACTTTGGGAAGCCAAGGTGGGCAGATCACCGAGGTCAGGAATTCAAGACCAGCCTGGCCAATATACTGAAACCCCATCTACTAAAAGTGCAGTGGCACCAGCTACACTACCAAGCCCAGCTAATTTTTGTCTTTTGTGGAGATGGGGCTTCACTATGTTGTCCAGTCTAGTATCCTGGGTTCAAGTGATCCTCCCACCTCCGCCTTTCAAAGTGCTGGGATTACAGGTGTGAGCTTCCATGTCCGGCCTGGAATTTTTTTTTTCTTAATCCTTCTACCAGGCCAGGCACAGTGCCTCACACCTGTAATCCCAATATTTTGGAAGACCAAGGTGTATAGAGCCCAGGAGTTTGAGACCAGCTTAGGCAACATGGTGAAACCTGGTCTCTACAAAAAATTAGCCGGACATGGTGGTGCGTGTTTGTAGTCTCAATACACAGGAGGCTGACTTCAGCCCAGGAGGTCAAGGCTGCAGTGAGCTGAGATCCCACTGCACTCCAGTCTGGGTGACAGAGTGAGACCCTTTCTCAAAAAAAAAAAAAAAAAAATCCCCCTGTCATCTCCTAAGTAAGAGCCTAGTGGCTTTTGTTTCCACCTAGAATAGAAAAGTGAAGTGCTATCACTGCCTTTAGTCTTGTCCTCTTCTGTCCCAGCTTCCCCTCAGTGTTGAGTTCATCATCCCAACACAACTAATCTCTCTGATCAAGGTGCTCCCCCATGGTGAGGCCCATGGCTTCCCTGGGCCTGACCAGTAAACTCTCCCACCCAGCAGCTGCACCCTCCTCATCCCCAGGTCCAGCCTACCCTACCCTTATCGCCACCATGCCTTGTTGCAGCCATCTGGCTGCTTCACACCCCATGGCTGCTCTCCATTTTCCCTTTCCTCTCCATACCTTTTTTAATTTCCTTCCTTGGGCCTGGAAGTTCTCACTTCAATCTTGCCACCTCCTTCATGACCCCTGATTTCTTCTACCCTTCCTGATCTAGATGTGGCATCTTCCTTTGACCTATTAAAATGCCATAGTATTTATTTTGGGGTTTTCCTTTAAACTCAAGGATTTAGGCTCAGTTATATGGAAGAGAGAATTTCTTCATTCAGCAAATACTGAGTATCTACCCTTTGCTAGGCAACAAGGACACAGAGATGCATCTGACACAGCCCTTTCCCTCCCTGGAGCTCCTGCTGGCTCCTTGACTCCTTGATCCCTTTCTCTCTTTTTTGGAGACAGAGTCTCGCTGTGTCACCCAGGCCGGAGTGCAGTGGTGCAGTGGCGCGATCTCAGCTAACTGAAACCTCTGCCTCGCAGGTTCAAGCAATTCTCCTGCCTCAGCCTCCCAAGTAACTGGGACTGCAGGCATACACTGCCACACCCAGCTAATTTTTTATATTTTTAGTAGAAACAGGGTTTCACCTTGTTACCCAGGCTCATCTCAAACCCCTGAGCTCAGGTTATCCACCTGCCTCAGCCCCTCAAAGTGCTCGGATTACATACCAGCGTGAACCACCTCACCTGGCCCTATTTCTTTATAATGTTTATGAGCACATGTCTGTGTCTGTCCCAGTAATAGATTCATCACAAGCATCTTGAGAGCTGGGTCCGTTCCATTCATCTCAGCATGGTCTCACTCATAACAACATGTGCTGAGTTCACTTCAGATGCTTACTAAATAATAACCCTTTAGTTAAATAGACTATAAACTGATATTTTTGATCAGGTGCAAAGGCTCACACCTGTAATCCCAACACTCTGTGAGCCTGAGAGGAGGAGGACTGCTTGAGCCCAGGAGTTCAAGACCAGCCTGGACAACAAGGCAAGACCCAGTCTCTACAAAAAAATTTCTAAAAATTTAGACAGGTGTGGTGGCACAGGACTGTGGTCCCAGCTACTCAGGAGGCTGAGGTGGGGAGCCCGGGAGGTTGAGGCCACAGTGAGCCATGTTCACACCATGCCACTCTAGCCTGGGCAATGGAGCAAGACCCTGTCTCAAAAAACAATAATAAATAAACAAATAGTTTTTGTTTTCTTGAGATAGAGTTTCACTTTTTCTCAGTTGCCCAGACTGAAGTGCAGTGGTATGATCTCAACTTATTGCAACCTCCACCTCCCAGATTCAGGTGATTCTCCTGCCTCAGCCTCCCGCGTAGATGGGATTACAGGCACCTGCCAACATGTCCAGCTAATTTTTGTATTTTTAGTAGAGAGGGGATTTCACCATGTTGGCCAGGCTGGTCTCGAACTCCTGACCTCAGGTGATCTGCCCACCTAGGTCTCCCAAAGTGCCGGGATTATATGTGTAAGCCACTGTGCCAGGTCAATGAATAGAAATTTTTGATCTCGTATATTGTTTTTCTCACATGTTGTTTTCTGCTGCCTCCCAAAATTAATGTGCCAACTGCTTTTGATTTTTTTTCAATAAGGTTCAAGTCAACAGTAATGCAAGCTTTTAATGAACAAATATGCTAACCTCAAAATAAGTTATAAGTGGTAATTACTAGCAAATAGTTTTGAAAGTATTTGAGAGTAGCTTAGTTTTGTATATGCAAAATACTTCTCCCAGTTTCCTCGCAGTTATTCAACAAGTATTGACTAAGCATTCACTATATACCAGGCATTCCTTTTTGCACAAGGACACAGAAGTGGGAAAAAAAAAATAAGCCAAGTCCCTTTTCTCCTGGAGCTCACACTTTTATTTATCAAGCTTTTTTTCATTATAAGCTCCAGCTTTCAAAACCTCTCATGTAAAAGCATTATTATCCACCCAACAATCAAATCCAGTGGGAAAGAAGCATGCCAACGGACCTGGAGAGTCTGCATTATGAAAGAACTTGAGACAAACACTGAAGACAGCAGTTTTCATTAGCCACGGTAATGTCTTTCTTACTTCAGCCTTTGTTTCATTATCAGAAAATCAGAAATAGAGATATCTGAGTTTAGACTCTGTTGCAGATCAAATTATTTAATCTCCCCTCTGCATGTCCAAAATAAAATGTTCCCAAATATTGATACCAAAGCTATCACAAAAACAAAAAAAAATACAAACAAAAAAGCCAGTCGTGGTGGTGCATGCCTGTGGTCCCAGCTACTCAGGAGGCTGAGGTGGGAGGATAGCTTGAGCCCAGAAGGTCGAGGGTGCAGTGAGCCAAGATCACAGCACTGCCCTTCATTCTGGGTGAGAGCCAGATTCTGTGAGAGAGACAGGGGGAAGAAGGGAGGGAGGGAGGGAGGGAGGGGGAGAGAGAGAGAGAGAGATTCCCCCAGGCAGAAAAGGACTGATGTAATATTTAAATTTGAAGGCAGGAAGAGCACTATAGGAAATGGCCTGGTTCCTCTCAGTAAAAGCACGTTACTGCCTCAGAAGAAGAGACATGGGGTAAATGTCTAATTTCAGTTAAAGAATAAAGTATTTTTTATTCATAGACATGTAAATTAAGATGGATCAGAAAGCCTTTTCAGATGCCTCTGCCTTTTAGAGCAACCATGAGTAGAAAAGCCAACTATAAAAGTTTTCACTCTAAGGATAACACAGAAAATTCTTTCTAGGAGCTCTGCAGTGGAAAGCTGTTGCTGAGCATAAGCAATACTGAAAAGAAATGAAAGGTAAGGAATTATCTGCCCCCTTTTCTTAACGTGCCTGGAGCAGGAAGAACACTAGTAATTTTCCAAGTGCCTGTTTATTTTCACTTTATCTTGATGTTGGGGGAGGTGGAAACTTAGAAGTTTTACTTCACTGCCAGTCCTGTGCGTGCGAGTGAGAGGCCATTGTTGCACAACTGAGCTTAAGAAGTATTGAAACCATCCGCTCCCCCCACACACAGTTTCAGGCCATAATCGTCTAGACTTTGGTAGAGGGGTAGGAATATATGTATATATTGTATTAAATCTTTTTCTTAAGCACACTCACTGTCAGAAACAACTGAAATATGCTAACATGTCCAACAGTGTTGTCACCTCTCAGATCAAGTGGGTGTCATGGTCCCAGTCACGCTTTAGAGCACCACAAATAGCCCCTTGTGTTAAGCACTTTCTATAGCCTTCAATCCACAGTCTGAAACTTGAACTTTCCCCAGAAGTTTTATTGAGACTAAAAGGGATCTGGATAGGATAAAGAGTCTGGTCTTTTTAATGCTTAAGATCTGTTTGGGGCTGGGCATGTTGGCTCATGCCTATAATCCCAGCACTTTGGGAGGCCAAAGCGAGAGAATCACTTAAGGTCAGAAGTTTGAGATCAGCCTGGTCAACATGGTGAAACCCCATCTCTACTAAAAATACAAAAACTAGCCAAGTGTGGTGGCCAGAGCCTATAATCCCAGCTACTCAGGAGGCTGAGGCAACAGAGTCGCTTGAGCATAGGAAGAGGAGGTTGCAGTGAGCCAAGACCACACCATTGCATTCCAGCCTAGGCAACAGAATGAGACCCTGTCTTTAAAAAAAAAAAAAGATAATTCAGAATTTCAGATGCCTGTAGTGCTTTGAGTTGCTCTACTATCAGCGATAGGAAGTGTATCCTGGGACATTCCTAAGGGCTGTATAATATATACGTATAATAGATAATATAAGTATATAAAATAAATATATATTGCATAAGCAAATTTAGCAGGGAAGAATTTAATGACACTAATTTTCTGTTTTTTTGAGTTTTTTTAATTTTAACAAATTTTCTGTATGGGGTAACCCCCAAACCAGAATAGGTTCGAAGGGACTCCCACTAATATTAAGTAAGTTCTAATAACCCACTACCATTAGACCAGACAAGATTTCCCCCTGCACACACAGCCTGACCCACCACTGAAGATTCTGCTTTTGACCACCACCAGCTACAGAGAAGCGCAATATAGCATTTGTGCAGCGCTCACATACATTACCTCTGCTCTTTCTAGGTGGCTGCCTTGGACACAGGACCTCTTCTCTGCCTTTTGCTTTTTTTTTTTTTGAAATGGAGTTTCGCTTTTGTTGCCCAGGCTGCAGTGCAATGGCGCAAACTCAACTCACTGCAACTTCCGCCTCCCAGGTTCAAATGATTCTCCTGCCTCAGCTTCCTAACTAGCTGGGATTACAGGCATGCGCCACCACATCTGGCTAATTTTGTATTTTTAGCAGAGATGGGGTTTCACCAGGTTGGCCAGGCTGGTCTAGAACTTCTGACCTCGGGTGATCCACCTGCCTTGGCCTCCCAAAGCATTGGGATTACAGGCACGAGCCACCGCGCCCAGCCTGCCCTTTGCTTTTTGACCCATTCGGTAAAATGGAGCCTGTGAAAGCTCATCAGGAGAATGGCAGTGAGATTCTCTCTGGGTTTAGACTGGCCAGAAGTTTAGGCAGGCTTGGGGTGCACGGTATTAAATCTTCCCCCATTTCTTCCACTGTGAGTCCAAGGAGACTGGGAAAGAAGAGGAACAAGGGTGAAGTGGATTCAACCAGGATTACCTGAGACTGTCAAGTGAATACAAACTAAAGTAGATGAGGAAATAGTGAAGAGATGTGTTCAAAACTGAATGTAGTATTATCTAGTATTACACTACTATAAATAAAAGTTATGGCGGAACAGGGTGGCTCATACCTGTAATCCCAGCACTTTGGAAGGCCAATCACCTGAGGTCAGGAGTTCAAGACCAGCCTGGCCAACATGGCGAAACCAGTCTCTACTAAAAGTACAAAAATTGGCCAGGTGTGGTGGTAGTCGCCTGTAATCCCAGCTACTTGGGAGGCTGAGGCAGGAGAATCACTTTAACCCAGAAGGTGGAGGTTGCAGTCAGCTGAGATCGTGACATTGCACTCCAGCCTGGGCAACAAGAGTGAAACTCCATCTCAAAAAAAGAAAAAAAATTGTTCAGGCTGAGTATGGTTGCTCACACCTGTAATTCCAGCACTTTGGGAGGCTGAGGCAGGAGGATCACTTCAGGCCAGAAATTCAAGACCAGCCTGGACAACATAACAAGAGCCTGTCTCTAAAAATTAAAATAAAATAGGCTGGGCACAGTGGCTCATGCCTGTAATTCCAGCACTTTGGGAGGCTGAGGCAGGAGGATCACTTCAGGCCAGAAATTCAAGACCAGCCTGGACAACATAACAAGAGCCTGTCTCTAAAAATTAAAATAAAATAGGTTGGGCACAGTGGCTCATGCCTGTAATTACAGTACTTTGGGAGGCTGAGACAGGCGGATTACCTGAGGTCTGGAGTTTGAGACCAGCCTGACCAACATACAGAAAACCTGTCTCTACTAAAAATACAAATATAGCTGGGCATGGTGACACATGCCTGTAATCCCAGCTACTCCAGGGCTGAGGCAGAATGGCTTGAAACCAGGAGGCAGAGGTTGCAGTGAGCCAAGATCACACCATTGCACTCCAGCCTGGACAACAAGAGCAAAACTAAGTCTAAAAAAAATAATAATAATTAAATAAATTGCCAGGCACAGTGGCTCACACTTGTAATCCTAGTACTTTGGGAGGCTGAGGCAGGCAGATAACAAGGTCAGGAGTTTGAGACCAGTCTGGCCAATATGGTGAAACCCCATCTCTACTAAAAATACAAAAATTAACCAGGCATGGTGGTGCACACCTGTAGTTCCAGCCACTTGGGAGGCTAAGGCAAAAGAATTGCTTGAACCCAAGAGCAGAGGTTGCAGTGAGCTGAGATCGCACCACAGCACTCCAGCCTGGGTGACACATTGAGACTCTGTCTCAAAAAAAAAAAGTAAAATAAAATAAAAGTGTACAATTCAACTGGGCATGATGGAGTGCACCTGTAGGTCCCAGCTACTCAGGAGGCTGAGGAGGGACGATCACCTGAGCCTAGACAACATAGCAAAATCCCATCTCTTTTTTAAAAAAGTGTACAATTTAGTGATTTTTTTTTTAGTGTATTCGGGGTTGTGCAACTATTAAATGTCTAATTCCAGAACATTTCATCACCCTGAAAAGAAATCGCATATCCATTCACAGTCACTCTTCATTCTCTCTCTTCCCCCCAACCCTGGTCAACCACTAACCTAATTTCTGTCTCTGTAGATATGACTATTCTCGGCTGGGCGCAGTGGCTCACACCTGCAATCCCAGCATTTTGGGAGGCCGAGGCAAGTGGATCACAAGGTCAATAGTTTGAGACCAGCCTGACCAACATGGTGAAACCCCATCTCTACTGAAAATACAAAAATGAGCTGGGATGTGCCTGTAATCCCGGCTACTTGGGAGGCTGAGGAAGGAGAATCTCTTCAACCTGGGAGACAGAGTTTGTGGTGAGCTGAGATCTCACCATTGCACTCCAGCCTGGGCGACAAAGTGAGTCTCTGTCTCAAAAAAAAAAAAAAAAAAGATGACTATTCTGGACTTTCTTATAAAATACGTGATCTGTTGTGAGTGGTTTATTTCTCTTAGCATGTTTTCTAGGTTCATCCTCTTGTAGCATGTATCTGTACTTCATTCCTTTTTTTATTACCAAATAATATTTCAGTGAATGGATTTTTTTTTTAATTTGTTCATTAGTTCATGTTTCTACTTTTTGGCAGTTGTGAATAATGCTGCTAGAACATTCACATACAGTGTTTTTTGTTTTTTGGGGATTTTTTTTGACACTGGGTCTCACTCTATTGTCCAGGCTGGAGTGCAGTGGTGTAGTCTTGGCTCATTGCAACATCCACCTCCTGGGTTCAAGCAATTCTCATGCCTCAGCCTCCCGAGTAGCTGGGACTGCAAGCATGTGCCACTACGCCTGGTTAATATTTGTATTTTTAGTAGAGATGGGGTTTTGCCATGTTAGCCAGGCTAGTTTCAAACTCCTGGGCTCAAGTGATCCATCTGCCTTCGCCTCTCAAAGTGCTGAGATTACAGGCATAAGCCACCACACCCAGACTAGTTGATTTTAGTATATGGTAAGAATTTTATTTTTCTCTCTCTCTGCTCCATGAGGAGCAGGGCTAACTCATAGGCAATGTGTCCAGACTCAGTGAGGGGGCTGGTTTCATTCTTCTGCATATGGGTATCCAGTTTTCCCAGCATCATCTATTGAAGGAGGTGTCCTTTCCCCAGTATGTGTCCTTGGTGCCTTTATTAAAAAAAATGTTGGCTGTAAATACGTGGATTTATTTCTGGGTTCTCTATTCTGTTCCACTGGTCTATGTCTATTTTTAATACCAATACCATACTGTTTCAGTTACTATCACTTTGTAGTATATTTTGAGTCAGGTAGTGTAATACCTCCAGCTTCGTTCATTTTGCTTAGGATAGCTTTGGCTAGTTAGGGTCTTTATTGTTCCATATTAATTTTAGGATTCTTTTTTCTACTTCTGTGAAGACTGTCATTGGTATTTTGATAGCAATTGCACTGACTCTGTAGATTGCTTTGGGTAGTTAAAAATAATAGTAACAATCAGAAAAAGAACACATTGTAAAAAACAAATACAAAAACTCAAAAGTCAGCCCCAGAACCATTCCCCCGACTTTGGAACCCTAAATGCAGGGTCTCTGGCCCTTGGGCTTCAGGTTGGAGTGCTCCTCCCCACAACACCCTCAAACTTTACTCCTCAGACTGGATAGTAAGGTGGCTTCTTCGGCCTACAAAGTGGCCCTTGTTGATATTCATGTCAGCCTACTGGCCATGCCAAATGACCCATATTTTCTTGCCAAAAAAACACCAGAAAACAAAACACTGACACTCCTGGAGGATGCTATTCAGTTCACTACTGTCTCCACTCTCTTATCTCAGCGCCAACGTCCACAGCTTTCACCATTAGGACTTTGTATTTTAAAAAAATACGTGTTAAAGAACTGTTTGTTAACGCGTGCGTGTGCACACACACACACACACACACACACACACACCCTCTGTCTTCAGAAGCTTGGAATATATTACAGTTTCACTGTTCTAAAAACCACTCACAGCAGGGATTGTTTTACCCCGGACACCAAAGAAATCCTCCAGATTTGAGCCACTCAGTGGCAAAACATCGACTGTGGGTATTTCCCGGTAGGGTGGGGTACAGTAAATATTTATAGCTCTCAGGAAACTGAGTTTGACTCATATTTGAGCTGATTCGTGAATAAGAAGTATCAAAGGCCAGATTTCTTTTCCTTTTTGGTTTAACGAAAGATGACTAGTAGAGCAACCATTTCTGCGAGATCGCAGAGAAAAAACACAAAGAAAGGAATTTAGAATGACTCAGCCCAGGCGGCGCAGCGGGTTAGGGCCTCGCAAACAATGGAAAGTCACAGTGGGGCCTCAGAACCCGCGTTTACACCCGCAGCGCCAGAGGCTGCTGGTTGCTGGGGGCAGCAGGGACACTAAGCAAAAAGTGACTTTCCTGTCCCTCATTTCTTGCTTTCTAGCCTACAATGCAGAACTAGCTCTTAAGATTGAAATATAATTATGAGAATTTTGTAAACCCCACAGAAGCTCTGGGACCTAAAAGCAAAGGTCCAGGGCCTCATTCCCAGAGGCCAGGGTCACTTGGGCAGCAAATAACAAATGCCAGGAGACCACAGATCAACTCGCCTGGGGTGGGGATGGGGGTGGGGTTGGATAGGACCCTGCACACATTTTTAACTCACCAGAAAACTACGGGGTGGGTTGGGGGGGGTAGGGAAATAGTCCAAGGGTCCCACATCTCAAGCCTCCGCCTCCAGGCCAAGGTTGAAAAGCTTTGCTGTACTTGCGAGAGGCCAGTTTGGACCTCACGGGATATGAATTTGCCCTTTCTGGCAGGAACAGGAACTCAGAAAAGAAATTGGCCAGAGGCCTGGTGGTTAGGAGATTATTTCAGAAAAAAATACAATCATCTAATACAGAATCTGTCGAGCCTAAGGTTTTTTGTGTGGGACTCAGTTACTCTCGAGGAATGTAGCAGCTGCAGCCAACATTTAAAAATCAATAAAACATATTGAATACCCTGGTTTTTTGTTGTCTGTGTGTTTGCCAGTGCATTGAATAGAAGAGGTCCAGGGTGCAGCCCTAAATATCTCCCAGAGACCCCACCAGTGTCCCCAGGAAGACCAGGTTCACACCCACCCCTAGGCTGGGGCACAGCCCACCAAGTTTCTGCAGGTTGCACCCAGGCTCTGCATGCCAAGTGGCACGAGATCTGGAACACATGCCCTGCTAGGGAAGGAAGGCATCACCTCTGACAAATCCCCTCTGGCCAGTGCCTCTCCTCCCTGTTGTCCTGGCCACACTGTGCCCTGTCCAGGACAGCTTCCTGCCAGCCCCATAACCCACAATGTCATCCAGATTTACAAGCTGCCCTCTAAAGCTTCCTTCCAGTCCCTGGGGATGCACAGATACACTAATACACACCCCTGATTCATAAATACACGCAAGTGCATTTTTGCCCCCTCCTTTTCCTGTAGATGACATGACCATGTGAATAATTACACCCAGGCCACAACAGAAAACCTGTCCCTATAGGATATTAGTATATACAGTCACCTTAAGAGACTTAAGCAATTTATCTGCATTCAGAAAACATTCTTTTTTTTTTTCTGAGACAGACTTTTACTCTTGTTGCCCAGGCTGGAGTGCAATGGCGGAGCCTCGGCTCACTGCAACCTCCGCCTCCCAGGTTCAAGCAATTCTCCTGCCCTAGCCTCAGAAGTAGCTGGGATTACAGGCATGCACCACCAAGCCCAGCTAATTTTTTGTATTTTTAGCAGAAACAGGGTTTCTCCATGTTGGTCAGGCTGGTCTTGAACTCCTGACCTCGGGTGATCTGCCCCTCTTGGCCTCCCAAAGTGCCGGGATTATAGGCATGAGCCACCACACCCAGCCAGAAAATATTCTTTACTTCTCACAATCTCCTAGTGAAAGTAAAGGAGAGACGAAGAGATGCAGACAGGCAATTTGAAAAGGAAAAAAAAAAAAAAAGCCGGCGCAATGGCTCATGCCTGTAATCCCAGCACTTTGGGAGTTGAAGGTGGGCGAATCACAAGGTCAGGAGTTTGAGACCAGCCTGGCCAACACAGCAAAACCCCATCTCTACTAAAAATACAAAAATTAGCCAGGTATGGTGGCAGGCACCTGTAATCCCAGCTAGCTGGGAGCCTGAGGCAGGAAAATTGCTTGAACCCAGGAGGCAGAGAATTTCAGTGAGCCAAGATTGCACACCATTCCAGCCTGGGTGACAGAGCAAGACTCAGTCTCAAGAAAAAAAAAAGTCCAATTCAGCATTGAATTTTGAAAAATATCCTGTTTTGTTAAAAATGCTTAGACCTAATTAGTGCATTTTGCTCCGATTTTGTTAAATACTTGGAGATTTATTTGTAAACGCACGCAACAATTTCAGTTGAGATCAGCAAAGCAGGGTTAGCAAGTGCTGCAGGGGATGTAGAACTAGCCAGACTGACCTAACAGTGGCATTTCTTCCCACAGGATTCTCTCTGTGCATTATCTTTATACACATAGAGTTATTACTTACATAGATACAGATTTGAGGAAAAAAAAATTTTTTTTCCTGACTATGGCTTCCTAATTGCTTATGTGTAGTTAGCAATAGCAAACCAATTTTTTTTAAACAAACCCTTATATAGTACGTACTATATGTGCAGACGTTGTGTATTCTTAGCCTTACATATATTAACTCAGTTAAGTCTCAATTCAATGAAGTGGGTACTACCATTATTATTCTCTTTTTTTATTTGTTTGTTTTTTTCTGAGACAGAGGCTCACTCTGTCACCTAGACTGGAGTGCAGTGACACGATCTTGGCTCACTGTAACCTCTGCCTCCCAGGTTCAAGCAATCGCTTGACTCAGCCTCCTGAGTAGCTGGGATTGCAGGCACTCACGAGCACGCTTGGCTAATTTTTGTATTTTTAGTGGAGACAGGGTTTCACTCTGTTGGCCAGGCTGGTCTTGAACTCCTTACCTCAAGTGATTCACCCATCCCAGCCTCCCAAAGTGCTGGGATTACAGGTGTAAGCACCTTGCCCAGCCATCATTCCCATTTTTACAGATAGGGAAACTGAGGCAAAGAGCAGTTAATCGCCCAAAATCTCAAAACTAATAAAATTTCACAGGCGGGATTAGAACCATGCTCCCAATCATTAAATTATGCTGATCTGACCTGTGGATGTTTCCTAAGAGCAATAGGAGAGGTGCAACCTGGCTTAATTAAGCTCCTTTGCTAAAGTACCTAACAATGTGTTTTACTGCTGCCTATGCCTCTAATAAATGTTCCCTTCAGGCATCCCATAATAAAGCTGCTACTAAGATTCACCTTGGTGCTATAAGGCCTTTAGCAATGTGACCCAGTCTTCTCTCTCTTTAGTACTCAGCTTCGGCTGAACTAAAATTCAGTTTATGTTTTCCTGCCTCAGCATTTTCTCTGCACTTTTCTCTCCACCTAGAATGCCTCCCAAGCCATCTCTCTCCACCTGACTTCTTTTATTGAAACCCCATCTACCTTCAAGGCCCAGATCAAGCTAGCATTCCATTGTCACACAAGACAGAATATCTCTGAGGTCTGAAATTCTACAGCCTTTATCTTCACCACTCACAAGCCTACATATCTTATCTCCCCCTACATGGTCAGCAATTTCTTTTCCCCACAACACTGAGCACAGCACTTTTGCACATAAATAGTTCTCAGTGAATGTATAGCCTCTCATTGTTTGCCCTTCATCCATCCTCTCTGTTAAATATCTGTAAAGAAATATAATGCATGGATTCTTTCAAAAAGAAAATACTTCCTCCTCCTTAAAAAAAAAAAAAAATCATTTTGTTCAGGAATCTGTCCCTCTCCATTTCTGGAAATAGATCTTGATTTGTCTGAGCCAGTGCTATCAAACAGAAACAGCAATCAACTTACATATGTTATTTTATTTTATTTTATTATTTTTGAGACAGTCTTGCTCTGTCACCCAACATGGAGTGCAGTGGTGCAGTCTCGGCTCACTGCAACCTCGACCTCCCAGGTTCAAGCAATTCTCCTGCCTCAGCCTCCCAAATAGCTGGGACTGCAGACCTATGCCACCAAGCCCGGTTAATTCTTGTATTTTTTGTAGAGATGGGGCTTCACCATGTTGGCCAGATTGGTCTCAAACTCCTGATCTGCCCACTTGGGCCTCCCGAAGTGCTGGGATTACAGGCATGAGCCACCATGCCCAGCCTTTAATTTTAAATTTTCTAGTAGCCACGTTAAAAAATTAAAAATAGGCAGCACACAGTGGTTCACACCTATAATCCCAGATACTCAGGAGGCTGAGGGAGGAGAATCGCTTGAAACTGGGAGGTGGAGGTTGCAGTGAGCCGAGATCACACCACTGCACTCCAGCCTGGACGACAGCAAGACTCTGTCTCAAAAAAATAAAAAATAGGCTAGGCAAGGTGGCTCATGCCTATAATCCCAGCACTTTGGGAAGCTGAGGTGGACAAATTACCTGAGGTCAGAAGTTCAAGACCAGCCTGACCAACATGGTGAAACTCCATCTCTACTAAAAACATATAATCTAGCCAGGCATGGTGGTGCACACCTGTAATCCTAGCTACTGGGGAGGCTGAGGCAGGAGAACCACTTGAACCCGGGAAGCTGAGGTTGCAGTGAGCCAAGATCATGCCACTGCACTCCAGCCTAGGCAACAGAATGAGACTCCATCTCAAAAAAAATGAAATAAAATAAAAAATTTAAAATAGCCAAGCACAATGGCTAACACCTATAATTCCAGCACTTAAGGAGGCAGAGGCGGGAGGATAGCTTGAGCTCAAGGGTTTGAGACCTGCCTGGGGAATATAGCAAGACCCCATTTTCCAAAAAAGAAAAAAAAAGAGACCAAAAAAAAAATACAAATAATCAGGTGAAATTCATTTTAATAATAAATTTTACTTAACTCAATATATCAAAAATAGTACTTCAACTGGGGTTTCTAGGGTGGTTTGTTTGTTCATTTGAGATGGTCTTTTTCTCTTGCCCAGGCTGGAGTGCAGTGGTGCAATCTCAGCTCACTGCAACCTCCACCTCTGGGTTCAAGCAATTCTCCTGCCTCCTGAATAGCTGTGATTATAGACATGAACTATCATGCCAAGGTAATTTTTGTATTTTTAGTAGAGACAGAGTTTCACCATGTTGGCCAGGCTGGTCTCGAATTCCTGTCCTCAAGCGATCTGCCCATCTCAGCCTCCCAAAGTGCTGTGATTAAGGTATGAGCCAGCATACCCAGCCTTCAACATGTAATCAATATAAAAAACAATAAATAAGCCGGGTACAGTGACTCATTTCTATAATCCCAGCACTTTCGAGGCTGAGGCAGGCGGATCACTTGAATTCAGAAGTTGGAGACCAGTCTGACCAACATAGCAAGACTTTGTTTCTAAGTCAAAAAACAAAAAACTAATTTTTAAAAGGAAAAAAAATTAAATATGTTTTACATGTGTGTATATTATGAAATTTTTGGAATTTTTTTTATTTGAGTCCAAGTCTTTCTCTGTTACCCAGGCTGGAGTGCAGTGGCATGATCTCCACTGGCTCACTGCAATCTCTACCTCCTGGGTTCAAGCGATTCTCCTGCCTCAGCCTCCAAGTAGCTGTGACTACAGACACACACTACCACACCCAAGTAATTTTTATATTTTTAGTAGAGACAAGATTTTACCATGTTGGCCAGGCTGGTCTCAAACTCCTAGGCTCTAGCCCCCCGCAGCCTCCCAAAGTGCTGGGATTATAGGCATGAGCCACTGTACCCAGTTGAAGTTTTTGGAATCTTATGAGTATTTTACACGTACAACATATCTTAATTTAGACTACATTTCATATGTTCAGTAGCCACAAATGGCTAGCAGCTTCCATATTGGACAGGGCAATTCTGAGCCCATTAGCACAGCACTCCCATGGTGACAGTTATTGATCCAGGAGTGTAGGCTGGAGGCCTAAATTAGGCTAACCAGACTGAAACAAAGGATTTATGGTCCATAATGGGAGAGATTTCTGCCTGCAGTAGTTATGAGTGAAGTCTATAGCTCTGATTGCCACCAGCAGCCTTAGTAGGAATCATCTCAGGACTGTAAGGAAAAATCAGCAGCACTGGTGTTAGCATGGCACCAACACTGAGGAGTAGGAGTAGGAAGACAGAAAGTGCCCTGGGTCCTTAATGACATCGCTGACCCACTGATCAGACCTTGCCTAGAGCTCACCCGACTTGTAGTTAAGAAAAATAATAAATTTCCCTTTTGTTCAAGCCAGACTGAATCAGTTTTCTGTAGCATCCAACGATATCCCAACATCAGAGCTAATCCTGGAAACTAAGTCTACAGCCTCCTACACTCAGGTTTCTTGATAAGGATGCCTTTCAAGAAAGAATTTTGGGTTTTGGGCTAATTCTTCCTTTTTTTCTTTTTTTTTTTTTTGGAGATGGAGTGTCGCCCTGTTGCCCAGGCTGGAGAGCAGTGTCACAATCTCGGCTCACTGCAACCTCCGCCTCCTGGGTTCAAGCAATTCTCCTGCCTCAGCCTCCCGAGTACCTGGGATTACAGACACACACCAATACACAGCTAATTTTTGTATCTTTAGTAGAGATGGGGTTTCACCACATTGTCCAGGCTGACATCAAACTATTGATTTCAGGGGATCCACTTGCCTCAGCTTCCCAAAGTGCTAAGATTACAGGCATAAACCACCACTGCCAGCAGAATTTTGGCTAATTCTTTTGGACCCCTCTTTGATTCTTTCTGTGGCACAGTAGTGGTAACCGCCAATGAACTGGAAGTAAAGATCCCTAAAGATGATGGTACTTGTGAAGTCCTCACCTAAGAGGTGGGTCAGCACAGCTGCAGATACCATCTCAGAGCACAAGAGGGCTGGAAATCTCTTCTCAGGGCAGCTGTTATTACACTGCACTCTCAAGTTAGCCAAAGCTTCCTCCATCTGCCAGGGCAGGCATTCGTCCCAGCCTTTCAACACCTCTCCTGGAGCTGATAGATCCTGGGGCACATCCAAATCCGGACAAGCTAGAGCCCTTTGCCAAGAGGCAGCCCAAGAAGCCACACTTCCTACTATGACAGCAGCCGTTTCTGTCAGGGTGCCGAAGATCAGTGTGTTCTAGGCCACTGCTGCTACCAGGAAATTTAGAGGGAAGATTGGAAAGACTGACACGAGCACTGACAACTGCACAGCCATAAACTGAAGAGGAGCAGCACAAAGAAAATGAGCTGAAAAATATCTTACCAATAAGTGCAGAGTAGTAAAAAAAAAAAAAGAGAAAAGAAAAAAAAGAAAGTGAGCTGAAGAGATGCCACCATGGGAGTGAGAGAAAATAGCTCCCAAGCTCAGTTCATCCTGGGTTGCTTATCAGCAGAAGCAGGGTGTGAAGTTACCTGCTCTGAGGCAAACAGACTTCATGGTCCACTTACAACGCACAGGTCTCACAGCCCCAAAACTAGGAGGAAAGCCTGAGCCACAGCTAATCAAGCCTCCTTCCCTTCTGTCTTGGAGAATATGCACTGTGCACCAGTTGGTCGAAAATGGCAACATGGTATAGTGAGAAGAATGTGGCTTCCAGGCCAGGAATCTGCCACTCAGCACTGGTGCCATGGCGGACAAGTCACATGGCCTTTGTGAGGCTTAATTTTCTAGTCTCTAAAATGAGCATTATTACAAATCTCACAACTTTGGGAGGTCTAATTTCTAAAATGCATGTGAAACCCTTTGTTTTATTATTTTTTAATAGAGACAGGGCCTTGCTATGTTACCCAGGCTGGTCTTGAACTCCTGGCCTCAAGAGGTCCTCCACTCTCAGCCTGTCAAAGTACTGGGATTATAAGATGTGAAACCCTTTATAACCTAAGTGCTATATATGTTCACTGTTATGACTTCTTTTATAAGGAAAAAGAAAGGCCTCTGATGGTTTTTTAATACCCAGAAACTACTGCCTACTTATTAATGCTTCTTCTAAAAAATAAATGAAAAACATAAATTTTTAAATAAAATTATTTGTTCTTACAGCATTTATTTCTATCCACTTACTTGTTCTGTGCCTCAGGTTCCTGGTTTACAAAAACAGACCTCAAGTACTTGTCCTGCACAATGCTGAGAACTGGAATGATGGCCAAATGTAGGTACAGAACCAAAAAGTTTACTGAGTTTTACGGCTTATATGTCTTCTTCCTGTTCATTTCAAAAAAGAAAGAAAGAAAAAGAGAAGGAAAGAAGGAAGGAAGGAGGGAAGGAAGGAAGGAAAGAAGGAAGGAAGGAAGGAAGGAAGGAAGGAAGGAAGGAAGGAAAAGAGAAAAAGAATTTAAAAAATAAGGCTTATACATCAAGGGTGACACTCCAAAACATTTATAGCATCTAATTGCAAAACAGCCTGCCAAGATGTAGGATCCAGCTCCCTTGTTTCCTTCTAACCATAATACCTGTGGCTCACAGACACCTGTCCCAGCCAAGGAAACACATACCACGTGGAACTAAGGTTCTTGTCCCCTATGTCTAAAGATGAAGGAGAACATGCTACATCAAACTGGCTCCCAGGATAGTTGGCCCTGGACACTAAACTAGAACACACACACACACACACACACACACACACACACGTGCACACAGGTGCACACTTACACAAGGAAATATGGGTGCAGTAGCTCATGCCTGTAATCCTAGAACTTTGGGAGGCCAAAGTGGGTGGATCACTTGAGGTCAGGAGTTCTAGACCAGCCTAGCCAACATTATTAAACCCCATCTCTACTAAAAATACAAAAATTAGCCAGGCATGGTGGTGGACGCATATAATCCCAGCTAGTTGGGAGGCTGAGGCATGAAAATCGCTTTGAACCTGGGAGACAAAGGTTACAATGAGCCGAGATCTTACCACTGCACTCCAGCCTGGACAACAGAGCAAGTTGGAAGCACTTAACCAAGTATCCATTTAAGTTAAACAGGGAGATGCTGATTGTGTGTACCAAACACAGCTGGGCTTCCACGCTAGGGTTCTTGGCCCTTCAGAGTCCCTGGAGCTATGTGCCTCTGGATTTTGGAGCAAACTCAGTGCAGCAGCAGTAATTTTTACAATGATGAATGACTATCTCAGTTGAAAGCCTGCTTCCTCATCATGCCTTGCCCAAATCCTGCTATTCAGTTCCCAAACTGCTCTGTTCCGACACGTTTTTCCAGAGAACACTGTAGGCCAATACACATATTGAGGTGAGCTGAGAGCAAAACAGCAACAGCTGGGGAGCCAGAATAAAGGGCAGGTAATGTAATAAGGAGACACCAGCAAGACTGGCTACACCTGCTACTCTGCTGGAACCCACAGGATTTGACCACGTGCTTTCCAAGGGCAGTCCTACTAAGAAAGTGGACTACTATTCCATTGTATAAGTATAAATTCTTTGAAATTATCCTACAGCCGGCCGGGCACAGTGGCCTCCCAAAGTGCTGGGATTATAGGCATGAGCCACCGTGCCCGGCCAGTGAGCCGAGATCATGCCACTGCACTCCAGTCTGGGTAACAACAGCGAAACTCTGTCTCAAAAGAAAAAAAAAAAGAAATTAACCTACAGCCTATCTAGTTGTATTCTTGATTTATACAGACACATTGGCCCGGCGCAGTGGCTCACACCTGTAATCCCAGCACTTTGGGAGGCCAAGGTGGGTGAATCAGTTGAGGTCATGAGTTCGAGATCAGTCTGGCCAACATGGTGAAATCCTGTCTCTACTAAAAATACAAAAATTAGCCAGGCATAGTGGCATACACCTGAAATCCCAGCTACTCAAGAGTCTGAGGCAGGAGAATCACTTTAACCTCGGAGGCCGAGGTTGTATTGAGTCAAGATTATGCCACTGCACTTGAACCTGGGCAGTAGAGTAAGACTCCATGTCAAAAAAAAATACAGACAGACATTATTATATTTAAAAACATACTTGTTCAACTGTTACACTCAACATGCACATAAACCAACTGGGAGATATGTAACAAGGGCAAAATGACTGGGAAATAACTATTTCTGAATTGATGTTTGCAGGCTGGCAGGGTTTGGGGAAGGAAGAGGCTTGGAAATGTGTAGAACTGGCTCTGGGGCACGCTTCTTGACTACCCAGCAAACCCTTGGTGTGGTGGCACATGCCTGTAATCCCAGCTACTTGGGAGGCTGAGGCAGGAGAATCACTTGAACCCAGGAGGTGGAGTTTGCAGTGAGTGGAGATTGTGCCATTGCACTCCAGCCTATGCAACAAGAGTGAAACTCAGTGTCAAAAAAAAAAAGAACACATACACTGGCCAACACGTTGAAACCATATCACTATTAAAAATGCAAAATCAGCAGGCATGGTGGTGCACTCCTGTAATCCTAGCTTCTCAGGAAGCTGAGGCAGAGAGTATGCTAAACCAGTCATCATATCCAAGCAATGGTTCTTAAAGTGTGCCATAAGGACCAGTAGTTTCAAAGAATATGCATTACTTTCAAACTTGTTAAAATGCAAATTATTGCTGCGCATGGTGACTCAGGCCTGTAATCCCAGCACTTTGGGAGGCCTGATCATTTGAAGTCAAGAGTCTGAGACCAGCCTGGCCAACATGGCTAAATCCCGTCTCCACTAAAAATTCAAAAATTAGCCAGGCATGGTGGTGGGCACCTGTAATTCCAGTGACCCAAGAGGCTAAGGCAGGAGAATCGTTTGAAGCTGGGAGATGGAAGTTGCAGTCCACTGCACTCCAACCTGGGCAACAAAGTGAGACTTTATTTAAAAAAAAAAAAAAAAAGAAAGAAAGAAAGAAAGAAAAAGCTGGGCACAGTGGCTCACGCCTGTAATCCCAGCACTTTGGGAGGCTCCCAGAGTGCTGGTACAGGCGTGAGCCACCTCGCCCAGCGAAGAGCCTGTCTCTTAAATATATATATATTACAGGTGTAAAACACTGTGTGTGTACACACACACACACACACACACACACACACACATATATACCTTTACCAGCATTTTTAGTCAGTCAATTGTTTATTTCTCTGTGCTGGCCCCAAATGTTTTGCTGTTTACTATTTTATATACCTATCTTCTCTTTAGACTGCCAACTTTCTGGAATTCAGGACTTTTTGTTCTGTCCTGTTTATATATATATCCTTGGGGCCTAGTATATTTATCTATTAGTTGAGCAAATGCAAATTTATCCTTAAATATATAGTTTGTTAACTTTCTAGTGGTAAATTGGAACCACAGTCTCAGAAAATAGAAATATTGTGATGTCTAATGGCATATAATAGGAGGTTATAAATGTAAATTCCAGGGTGGTTTCAAACTGGAGAGCCAGTAAATTCTTCCTTGAGAGCCAGGTGCAGTGGCTCATACCTGTAATCCCAGCACTTTGGGAGGCCAAGGCAGGCGGATTACAAGGTCAGAAGTTCAAGACCAGCCTGACCAACATGGTAAAACCCTGTCTCTACTAAAAATACAAAAATTAGCCAGGTGTGGTAGCATGCACTTGTAATCCCAGCTACTCAGGAGGCTGAGGCAGGAGAATCACTTGAACATCGGAGGCGGAAGTTGAAGTGAGCTGAGATTGCACTATTGCACTTCAGCTGTGGCAACAGAGGGAGACTCTGTCTCAAAAAAAGAAAAAAAAATTCTTCCTTGAATTTGTAAAAAGATTAAAAAGCAAATTAGAGGCTGGGCACAGTGTTTTACACCTGTAACCCCAGCACTTTGGGAAGCCAAGGTGGGCAGATCCCTTGTGCTCAGGAGTTCAAGACCAGCCTGGGCAACATGGAGAAACCCCATGTCTACAAAAAAAATTAACCAGGCAGGGCCCAGATACAGTGGCTCACACCTGTAATCCTAGTGCTTTGGGAGGCTGAGGCAGGAAGATCGCTTGAGGTTGAGAGTTCAAGACCGGTCTGACCAACATGGAGAAACCCTGTCTCTACTAAAAATACAAAATTAGCCAAGTGTGGTGGCACATGCCTGTAATCCCAGCTACTAGGGAGGCTGAGGCAGGAGAATTCCTTGAACCCAGGAGGTGGAGTTTGCAGTGAGTGGAGATCGTGCCATTGCACTCCAGCCTGTGCAACAAGAGTAAAACTGAGTGTCGAAAAAAAAGAACATATACACTGGCCAACACTGTGAAACCACATCACTATTAAAAATGCAAAACTAGCTGAGTGTGGTGGTGCACTCTTGTAATCCTAGCTTCTCGGGAGGATGAGGCAGGAGAATTGCTTGAATCCAGGAGGTGGAGATTGCAGTGAGCCTAGATCACACCACTGCACTCCAGCCTGGTCTAAAAGAGTGAGACGCTGTCTCAAAAAAAAAAATTAGCCCGTCACGGTGGTGTGCACCTATGGTCCCAGCTACTCTAGAAGTTGAGGTGAGAGGATCACTTAGCCAAGTAGGTAGAGGTTGCAGTGAGCTGAGATTGCACCACTGCACTCCAGCCTGGGCAACAGAGTGAGACTCTGTCTCAAAAAGAAAAAAAGGAAAAAGAAACAAAATTAGAAAACTACCAAATGGCACTTTTGATGGAAGATGCAGGCTACATCATCTTACATCGATTCTGGCATTTGCAAAACTGCATTAGAAAAATATTTGAGCCACTGTCTCTTAAAACTTCCCTCCAAGCAGCCCTTCAGGCCAATTTTGGGGAGGTGGGAAGTTGAATATTGGCTCCTTTGATTATCGGTCTGTTGGTTCAAAATGCCATGACAAAGCACACTTTCATAGTAAGAAGTACAGATTTGTATGTTAACTTGCATATGGCTTCCTATTCTCTACACTAAATCTGCATGAATCCCAGAGGCCTGGGGCAGGAATGTGTAGCTGCCTGTGCACACTCAAATGGCAGACATTCTTTAAATGTCTGTGGACCCTGTCCCTTCCACCTCTGTCTCCTAGTCTTAAGCAACCCAATGTCCCATTGCTAGGCTCATCCTTCTCCAACCCGTCAGCCAAAATAGCACAGTATCTTAACAATGCTTCTTCTTTTTTTTGAGATGGAATCTCTCTCTGTCACCTAGGCTGGAGTGTAGTGGTGCAATTTCAGCTCACTGCATCCTCTGCTTCCCCGGTTCAAGCGAGTCTCCTGCCTCAGTCTTCCTAGTAGCTGAGATTACAGGTGTGTACCACCACACTGGCTAATTTTTGTATTTTTAGTAGAGATGGGGGTTTCACCACATTGGCTAGGCTGGTCTTGAACTCCTGACCTCAGGTGATCCGCCTGCCTCAGCCTCCCAACGTGCTGGTATTACAGGCATAAGCCACCACACCTGGCCCATTTTTATGGTTATTTCTTGATTACATGCTAAACAGGGGGCATCTTATTCATGAGTTTTCCAGGAAAGGGGTGGGCAATTTCCAAAACTGAGGGTTCCTCCCCTTTTCAGACCATATAGGGTAACTTCCTGACGTTGCCATTAGTAAACTGTCATGGTGATGGTGGGAGTGTAGCAGTGAGAATGACCAGAGGTAACTCTTGTCGCCATCTTGGTTTTGATGAGTTTGGTCCAGCTTCTTTAGTGCAACCTATTTCATCAGCAAGGTCTTTATGACCTGCATCTTGTACTGATCCCATATCTCATCCTGTGGCCTAGAATGGCTTAATTGTCTGGGAATGCAGCCCAGTAGGACTCAGTCTTATTTTACCTAGACCCTATTTAAGATGGAGTTGATCTGGTTCACATGCCTCTGACACAGGACCCCAAGCATGGGTCTTAGCCATTTACTAACTCTATGGCTCAAGTAAGTTACTTGGCCTCTTGGATTCTCATTTAACCCATGGGAGCAAAATTCTTATCTTAAGGCTGTTGGCCTAGTGCCTAGCACACATTAGGTCTTCCATAGAAGGAAATTAATCTTATTGTCATTTCCAGCTAATTTCCTTATACATTATTTTCCTTAATTTAGTAACCCCATTAGAACCCCCCATGGGTTCCTGTTTCCAGAAGGTGAAGGACCTGACCGAGCCTTCTTTTGTGTTTCTAGATCACTAAGGCTACAGCTACTCTTTGGAGCATATTAGGTGAATTAATGTGGTTGAATGACTTCAACAGACATTCATCACAACACCCACTGAAGTGTTTAAGTTCTTTCAGTTGGAAAAAGCATATAGATTACTGTTGATTAGAGAATCAGATTTTTCTTATCCATAAATGTAGCAAATAGAGAGGTTCTAAATCTTTTTGCTTTTGGTTTATCTATGTTTATTTATTCATTTATTTAGATGGAGTCTTGCTCTGTTGCCAGGCTGGAGTGCAGTGGCGCAATCTAGGCTCACTGCAACCTCCGACTCCGTGGTTCAAGCGATTCTCCTGCCTCAGCCTCCCAAATAGCTGCGATTACAGACACACACCACCATGTCCAGCTAATTTTTGTATTCTTAGTAGAGACAGGTTTCACCATGTTGGCCAGGATGGTCTCAATCTCCTGACCTTGTGATCCACCTGCCTCAACCTCCCAAAGTGCTGGGATTACAGGCATGAGCCACCACGCCCAGCATATCTATGTATATTTATACTGGGCAATTCAAGTTAAAATACTCCTTTCAGTTTACAACCAGGATTAAAACTTCCCATTTTCTGTTTCTCCCTGAAGTCTCACCCATTAGCCTACATTTTGTCTCTAATGTAAAAGAGTAACCCCAAATCAAAAGAAAGATGAGGACAAGATTGTTGAAACAGCTTTATAAAGGACGAGTCCCTAACCAATTATAAATACCCTGATGACTATAAATGGGAATGTACTGCCACAGCCACTTGTGGTGGTAAGAATGCCTTAAACTATTTTCCCATTTCTCTGAAGAGTCAAGACTTCTGCCTTTAGGACTATTTAAAATATTTAAGCCAGGCACAGTGGCTCACACCTGTAATCCCAACACCTTGGGAAGCTGAGGGGGAGGATCATTTGAGCCCAGGAGCTTCAGACCAGCCTGGGCAACATAGTGACATTCCCATTTTTATGTACACACAGTACACTCAGCCAGGCAAGGTACACACACAGATCGAGCCAGGTGTGGTGGCACATGCCTGTGATACCTTCTACTTCAAGAGTTTGAGCTGGGAGGACAGCTTGAACCTGGGAGGTTCAGGCTTCAGTGAACCATAATTGCCCCCACTGCACTCCAGCCTGGGTGACAGAGCAAGACCCTGTCTCAAAAAAAAAAAAAAAAAGAGGGAGGGTGGGAGGGATGGTTGATGTCTTCACACTTCGAACACAAACCCAGACTGGAGAATTGGAGATAGCTAAAATAATCCCCATAGCTAAAAGTAAGTGCTGCATCTGGAGTTAAAACTCATTTCCTTCTTCATGAGCAGAGCACAGGCTTGCCTTGAAATTGAGTGTAATTCTCTGCCTGCAAGCCCCCCTGGGCAGAGCCATGGAAACAGGACAGTGGTCAGGGTGCCTTCTACCAGGGCTGACTTACCTTCTTCCCTTGCACTCACTGGGCAATTATAGCTCTGTTTCAAGTGCAGACTGAAAAAATAACAGTTTCCAGAGTAATTGGGGAAATTATCAAGGCCACCTGGAGTGCCTGCTGAAATATCTTTTGCCTTTGCAGGATGTACTGAGCTATTCATTGTCTGGGGCATTATTCACTCAGGATTACAGGACAAAGCTGTGTGATGCTGCTGAGGTTTTAAATGATTATAAGATCCTTCCCCAAATATAAAACACTATACATGTGTTTTCCTGATTTCCCTGTGGCCTTTTAATAACTAAGAGGTCTGGATTCTTTAATAGTATGGAAAGAGGTTATTATCCAAGACTACGTTCTAACTGTGATGATCTCTCCTGCTTTGTATTATCTGCCCTGGGAAAATGGAAATTCAGAAACCGAGTGACCAGCTCAAAGATGAAGGGACTAGCTTTCTCTTTGCTCTGTGGGGATGTTAAAAATAGCAGTGGAATTATAAAGAGGTATCTCAATTCTCCAGGAGAAAGAAGCTATACATAAATGCAGTGTGGCTTAAACTTAAATAGCAAGACTGGATAGTGGCTCTTTCATTCCAGCAAGTGTCAGCCAGCTGCTTTGCTAATAAAGAATTCTCAGTTAGGGAGGGTGAGAAGATAGGATCAGCAAGAAAAGGAGGAAAATGGAGCAGACGGAAAAAAAAAACTACAAAAAGTTTTAATTTTTCCTTACTATTTTCTTTTTTTTTTTTATCTTTAAGAACTCAAATTTGCCCGGCATGGTGGCTCACACCTGTAATCCAAGCACTTTGGAGGCCAAGATGGGCAGATCACCTGTGGTCGGGAGTTCAAGACCAGCCTGACCAACATGGTGAAACCCCGTCTTTAAAAAAATTAAATTAAAAAGAACTCAAATTACACCACCAAGATCCTTACTATTTTCAAAAACTACATGTAAGTGGTACAGAAACACAAATATGTAATTAGTCTCCCTACTTTCCCTTTTTAAGGTAGTCAGTGGTTCCTTCCAAAGGGTTCTCTCTTCTCATACATATGTTGTTTTCGTTTTGGTTTTGGTTTCTGTTTTTGAGATGGAGTCTCACCCTGTTGCCCAGGCTGGAGTACAGTGGCGGGATCTCAGCTCACTGCAACCTCTGTCTCCTGGGTTCAAGCAATTCTCCCATTTCAGCCTCCTGAATAGCTAGGATTACAGGCACCCACCACCACAGCTGGCTAATTTTTGTATTTTTAATAGAGATGGTGTTTTACCATGTTGACCATGCTGGTCTTGAACTCCTGACCTCAGATGATCCACCCTCCTTGGTCTCGAAAAGCGCTGAGATTATAGGCATGAGCCACTGCACCCGGCCCCACGTGTTTTTTATTTATTCATTTATTTATTTTAAACAGAGTTTCACTCTTGTCACCCAGGCTAGAGTGCAATGGCATGATCTCAGCTCACTACAACCTCTGCCTCCCAGGTTCAAGTGCTTCTCCTGCCTCAGCCTCCCTAGCAGCTGGGATTACAGGAGCCTGCCACCATGCCCAGCTAATTTTTTTGTATCTTTAGTAGAGACAGGGTTTCACCATGTTGGCCAGGCTGGTCTCGAACTCCTGACCTCAGGTAATTCACCTGCCTCAGCCTCCCAAAGTGCTAGGATTACAGGTGTGAACCATCATGCCTGGCCACGTGTATTTTTTTTAAGTTTGCTGAGTGACTTAACATTAGCAAAGGTGAAAGTAGGAAGTAGGGAAGGTAAAGAAAATTACCTTTCTATAGTTCCACTCACTAGAGACAACCACTGTTAACATTTTAGTATATCACTTCCCAGCATGTTTATACTAGAGAGAAAAAAGAGAAACCAAAGGGAAAAAAATAGGAAAATGAAAGGGGAGAGAAAAGATGGAAAACATTTACATCTTCAATAGCAACAAGTGTTGAAAGCATCATGCTACATAGGAAGGCCAAGAACATTCATCTCTCAGAGGAGCCATCTGTAACAATGGAAGGCAACAACTAAGGAATTGTAACTACTGCCTTTGTTTTTTAAATGGAGTTTCCCCCTCGGTTCACTGCAAACTATGCCACCCGAGTTCAAGCAATTCTCCTGCCTCAGCCTCCTGAGTAGCTGGGATTACAGGGGCATGCCACCATGCCCGGCTAATTTTTTTTGTATCTTTAGTAGAGACGGGGTTTCACCATTTTGGCCAGGCTGTTCTCGAAATCCTGACCTCATGATCTTCCTGCCTTAGCCTCCCAAAGTGCTGGGATTACAGGCTTGAGCCACTGTGCCCAGCCATATCTACTTTTTTTTTTTTGAGGCGGAGTTTCGCTCTTGTTACCCAGGCTGGAGTGCAATGGCGCGATCTCTGCTCACCGCAACCTCCGCCTCCTGGGTTCAAGCAATTCTGCCTCAGCCTCCTGAGTAGCTGGGATTACAGGCATGCGCCACCATGCCCAGCTAAGTTTTTTTTGTATTTTTAGTCGAGACGGGGTTTCACCATGTTGACCAGGATGGTCTCGATCTGTTAACCTCGTGATCCACCCGCCTCAGCCTCCCAAAGTGCTGGGATTACAGGCTTGAGCCACCGCGCCCGGCTCTACTTGCTTTTCAAATGTGATCTGTGCTTGAGTCCTGGAGGCAGGGGTTGCAGTTAGCCGAAATCATACCACTGTATTCCAGCCTGAATGACAGAATGAGACTCTGTCTCAAAATAAAAAATAACATAAAATGTGATCTATAATTTCTAACTCTTGTTACTGTTATTATTTACATTTTCTACCTGGAAACTCTTGATTCCCCCTAACGGCATTTCAAGGCTACCAACAAAGATTCATCAAAGTGAAGTCATTGATTTTGAGAGTTCTTGGCAGCAACTGTGAGAGGACATGAGTTCAAGAAGTGTAGCTCGCCAAGCACAGTGGCTTGTGCCTGTACTCCCAGCAATTTGGGAGGCCAAGGCAAACGGATCAGTTGAGTCTAGGTGTTCAAGACCAGCCTGGAGAGCATGGCAAAACCCATCTCTACAAAAATTACAGAAATTAGCCAGGCATGGTGGCACATGACAGTCGTCCCAGCTACTTGGGAGGCTGAGGCAGGAGGATCACTTGAGCCCTGGAGGCAGAGTTTGCAGTGAGCCAAGACTGCATTGCACTCCAGCCTGGGTGAAACAGCCAGAGCCTGTCTCAAAACAAACAACAACAACAACAACAAAAAAAAACAAAAAAAAACACCACAGGGTAACTTGAAACAATGTAGAAAAAAAAAATTTTTTTGAGACAGAGTTTTGCTCTTTTTGCCCAGGCTAGAGTGCAATGGTGCTATCTCAGCTCACTGCAACCTCCGCCTCTGATTTCAAGTGATTCTCCTGCCTCAGCCTCCCAAGTAGCTGGGATTACAGGCACCCACCACCACGTCCAGCTAATTTTGTATTTCTTTTTTAGTAGAGACCATGTTGGCCAGGCTAGTCTCAAACTCCTGAACTCAGGTGATCTGCCTGCCTTGGCCTCCCAAAGTGCTGGGATTACAGGCATCAGCTACTGCGCCTGGCTGAAAAAATTTATTATAAAATATAACTTATATCTGGGCATGGCGACCCATGCCTGTAATCCTAGCACTTTGAGAGGCCAACGCAGGAGGATCACTTGAGCTCAAAAGTTCAAAACCAGCCTGGGCAATACAGTGAGACCTTGTCTCTATTCTGGGAAACTCGAAAAAAAAAAAAAGACATAATCTCTTTTTTCTCCTTTTTGAGATGGAGTCTCACTCTCTCAGCAGGCTGGAGTACAGTGGAGAAATCTTGACTTGCTGTGACCTCTACCTCCCGAGTTCAAGCAATTCCCCTGCCTCAGCTTCCAGAGTAGCTGGGACTACAGGCACACATCACCATGCCCAGCTAATTTTTTGTATGTTAGTAGAGACGGTCCTTCACCATGTTGGCCAGGACTGTCTTCATCTCTTGACCTCGTGATCCTCCCACCTCAGCCTCCCAAAGTGCTGGGATTACAGGTGTGAGCCACCGCGCCCAGCCCAACATAATCTTTTTTTAAAGTGTGGATGAACTGTTGAAAAATACCACTTTTTGGCTGGGCACAGTGGCTCACACCTGTAATCCCAGCACTTTGGGAGGCCAAGGCAGGTGGATCACGAGGTCAGAAGATCGAGACCATCCTGGCCAAAATGGTGAAACCCTGTCTCTACTAAAAATAAAAAAATTAGAGGAAAGTGATCCAAGATGGCTGAATAGGAACAGCTCTGGAGTACAGTTCCCAGTGGCAACAATGCAGAGGATGCCGCAGGTGATCCCCAGGCAAGTGGGGTCTGGAGTGGACCTCCAGCAGTCCTACAGCTGAGGGGCCTGACTGTTAGAAGGAAAACTAAAACTCAGAAAGAAATAACTTTATCATCAACCAAAAGGACATCCACTCAGGGAATCCATCCAAAAGTCACCAACTACAAAGACCACAGGTAGATAAATCCACAAAGATGGGAAGAAACCGGCACAAAAAGGATGAAGACACCCAAAACCAGACCGCCTCTCCTCCTCCAAGGGATCACAACTCCTCACCAGCAAGAGAACAAGGCTGGATGGAGAATGAATCTGATGAATTGACAGAAACAGGCTTCAGAAGGTGGGTAATAGCAAACTTCTCAGAGCTAAAAGAACATGTGCTAACCCAATGCAAAGAAACTAAGAACGTTGAAAAAAGGTTTGACGAAATGCTAACAAGAATAAACAGCTTAGAGAAGAATATACATGACCCTGATGGAGCTGAAAAACACAACATGAGAACTTCATGAAGCATACACATGTATCAATAGCCAAATCGACCAAGTAGAAGAAAGGATATCAGAGACTGAAGATCAGCCCAATGGAATAAAATGAAAAGGCAAGATTAGAGAAAAAAAGAGTGAAAAGAAATGAACAAATGCTCCAAGAAATACGGGATTATGTGAAAAGGCCTAATCTACGTTTGATAGGTGTACCTGAATGTGACGAAGAGAATGAATCCAAGCTGGAAAACACTCTTCAGGATATTATCCAGGAGAACTTCCCCAACCTAGCAAGGCAGGTCAACATTAAAGTCCAGGACATACAGAGAACACCACAAAGATATTCCTCAAGAAGAGCAACCCCAAGGCACATAATCCTCAGATTCACCAGGGTTGAAATGAAGGACAAAATACTAAGGGCAGCCAGAGAGAAAGGTCGGGTTACCCACAAAGGGGAGATCTCTTGGCAGAAACCTTACATGCTAGAATAGGGTGGGGGCCAATATTCAACATCCTTAAAGAAAAGAACTTTCAACCCAGAATTTCATATCCAGCCAAACAAAGCTTCATAAGAGAAGGAGAATTAAAATCTTTTACAAACAAGCAATTGCTGAGAGATTTTGTCACCACCAGGCCTGCTTTACAAGAGCTCCTGAAAGAAGCACTAAACATAGAATGGAACAAACTAGTACCAGCCACTTCAAAAACCTATCAAATAGTAAAGAGCATCAACACAATGAATGAACTGCATAAATTAATGGGCAAAACAACCAGCTAGCATCAAAATGGCAGGATCAAATTCACACATAACAATATTAACCTTAAATGTAAATGGGCTAAATGCGCCAATCAAAAGACACAGACTGGCAAATTGGATAAAAAGTCAAAACCCATCAGTGTGCTATATCCAGGAAACCCATCTCACATACAAGGATACACATAGGTTCAAAATAAAGGGATGGAGGAAGATTTACCGAGCAAATGGAGAACAAAAAAAAGCAGGAGTTGCAATCCTAGTCTCTGATAAAATAGACTTTAAACCAACAAAGATCAAAAGAGACAAAGAAGGACATTACATACTGGTAAAAGGATCAATGCAACAAGAAGAGCTAATGATCTAAATATATACGCACTCAATACAGGAGCACTCAGATTTAAAGGACCCCCACACATTTAAAGCAGTGTCTAAAGGAAAATTTATAGCAATAAATGCCCACACAAGAAGCAAGGAAAGATCTAAAATTGACACCCTATCATCAAAATTGAAAGAGCTAGAGGAGCAAGATCAAAAAAACTCAAAGGCTAGCAGAAGACAAGAAATAACTAATATCAGAACTGAAAGAGATGGAGACACACAGAACCCTTCAAAAAAAATCAATAAATCCAAGAGCTGGTTTTTTGAAAAGATCAACAAAATAGACAGACTGCTAGCCAGAGTAATAAAAAAGAAAAGAGAGAAGAATCAAATAGATGCAATAAAAAATGAGAAAGGGGATATCACCACCGATCCCACAGAAATACAAACTACCATCAGAGATTACCACAAACAACTCTATGCACACAAACCAGTAAACCTGAAAGAAATAGATAAATTCCTGGACACTTGCATCCTCCCAAGCCTAAACCAGGACGAAGTCAAAACCCTGAATAGACCAATAACAGGCGCTGAAGTTGAGGCTGCAATTAATAGCCTACCCACCAAAAAAAAGCCCAGGTCCAGATGGGTTCACAGCCAAATTCTACCAGACATACAAAGAAGAGCTGGTACCACTCCTTCTGAAACTATTCCAAACAATCCAAAAAGAGGAAATCATTCCCAAATCTTTTCATGAGACCAACATCCTCCTGATGCCAAAACACAGCAGAGACTCAACAAAAAAAGAAAACTTCAGGCCAATATCCATGATGAACATAGATGCAAATATCATCAATAAACTACTGGCAAACCGATTGCAACAGCACATCATAAAGCTTATCCATCACAATCAAGGAGGCTTTATCCCGGGGATGCAAGGCTGGTTCAACATACGCATGTCTATAAACGTAATTCACCACATAAACAGAACCAAAGACGAAAACCACATGATCATCTCAATAGATACAGAGAAGGCCTTCAACAAAATTCAACAGCACTTTATGCTAAAAACCCCCAATAAACTAGGTATCAACAGATCATATCTCAAAATAATACAAGATAACTACGATAAACCCACAGCCAATATCATACTGAATTGGCAAAAACTGGAAGCATTCCCTTTGAAATCCAGCACTAGACAAGGATTCCCTCTCCCACCACTCCTGTTCAACATAGTATTGGAAGTTCTAGCCAGAGTAATCAGGCAAGAAAAAAAAAATAAAGGGTATGTGATTAGGAAATGAGGAAGTCAAATTGCCTCTATTTGCAGATGACATGATTGTATATTTAGAAGACCCCATCGTCCCAGCCCAAAATCTCCTGAAACTGATAAGCAACTTCAGCAAAGTCTCAGGATACAAAATCAATGTGCAAAAATCACAAGCATTCCTATACACCAATAACAGACTTAAAGAGAGCCAAATCAAGAATGAACTGCCATTCACAATTGCTACAAAGAGAATAAAATACCTAGGAATACAACTAACAAAGGATGTAAAGGACCTCTTCAAGGAGAACTACAAACCATTGCTCAACGAAATAAGAGTGGACACAAACAGATGGGGAAACAGTCCATGCTCATGGTTAGGAAGAATCAATATCATGAAAATGGCCATACTGCCCAAAGTAATTTATAGATTCAACACTATCCCCATCAAGCTACCTATGACTCTCTTCACAGAACTGGAAAAAAACCACCTTAAGCTTCATATGGAACCAAAAGAGAGCCTGCATAGCCAAGACAATTCTAATCAAAAAGAACCAATCTGGGGGCATCATGCTACCTGACTTCAAACTATACTACAAGGCTACAATAATCAAAACAGCATGGTATTGGTACCAAAACAGAGATATAGACCAATGGAACAGAATAGAGGCCTCAGAGGCAATGCCACACATCTACAACCATCTGATCTTTGACAAACTTGACAAAAACAAGCAATGGGGAAAGGATCTCCTGTTTAATTAATGATGTTGGGAAAACTGGCTAACCATGTGCAGAAAGCAGAAACTGGACCCCTTTCTGACACCTTTCACTAAAATTAACTCCGGATGGATTAAAGACTTAAACATAAGACCTAACACCATAAAAACCCTAGAAGAAAACCTAGGCAAAACTATTCAGGACATAGACATAGGCAAGGACTTCACGACTAAAATATCAAACGCATTGGCAACATAACCCAAAATAGACAAATGGGATCTAATTAAACTCCAGAGCTTCTGTACAGCAAAAGAAACAATCATTAGAGTGAACCAGCAACCAACAGAATGGGAAAAATTTTTTGCAATCTACCCATCTGACAAAGGCCTAATATCTAGAATCTACAAGGAACTAAAACAGATTTACAAGAAAAACAAACAAACAAACCCATTCAAAAGTGGGCAAAAGATATGAACAGACACTTTACAAAAGAAGATGTTTATTGGGTCAACAAACATATGAACAAATGCTCAACATCACTGGTCATTAGAGATCAAAACCACATTGAGATACCATCTCACGCCAGTTAGAATGGTGATCATTAAAAAATCTGGAGACAACAGATGCTGGAAAGGATGTGGAGAAATAGGAATGCTTTTACACTGTTAGTGGGAGTGTAAATTAGTGCAACTATTGTGGAAGACAGTGTGACAATTCCTCAAGGACCTAGAAATAGAAATTCCATTTGACCCAGCAATCTCATTACTGGATATATATCCAAAGGATTATAATTCATTCTATTATAAAGACACATGAACACGTATGTTCATTGTGGCACTGTTTACAATAGCAAAGACGTGGAACCAACCCAAATGCCCATCAATGATAGACTGGACAGGGAAAATGTGGCACACATACACCATGGAATACTACGCAGCCATAAAAAGGGATGAGTTTGTATCCTTTGTAGGGGCATGGATGAACCTGGAAACAATCATTCTCAGCAAACTGACACAAGAACAGAAAATCAAACACCACATGTTCTCACTTATAGGTGGATGTTTAACAATGAGAACACATGGACACAGGGAGGGGAGCATCACACACTGGGGTCTGTTGAGGGGGAATAGGGGAGGGACAGCAGGGGATAGGGAAGTTGGGGAGGGATAACATGGAGAGAAATGCCAGATATAGGTGACGGGGGGATGGAGGCAGCAAACCACATTGCCATGTATGTACCCAGGCAACAATCCTGCATGTTCTGCACATGTAACCCAGAACCTAAAGTGCAATAATATATATATATATATATATATATAATTATTTTTTATTTTTTATTTTTAATTAGCTGGGTGTTGTGGCATGTGCCTATAGCCCCAGCTACTCTGGAGGCTGAAGCAGGAGAGTTTCTTGAACCCAGGAGGCCGAGGTTGCAGTGAGCCGAGATCGCACCATTGCACTGCAGCCTGGCAACAGAGTGAGACAGAATATTACTCTGGCACCCAGGCTAGAGGGCAGTGGCGTGATCACAGCTCATTGCATCCTGAAACTCCTGGGCTTAAACAATCCTCTCACCTCAGCCTCTGGAATAGCTGGGAACTCAGGAACACACCACCATGCCCAGCTAAGTTTTTAAAAAACAGGGCATTGCCATGTTGCTCAGACTGATCTCAAACTCCTGGCCTCAATCAATCTTCCCGCCTCGGCCTCCCAAACTACAGGGATGAAGGGCATGAGCCATCTTGCCCCCTACCCCACTCTCTTTTCATACTGAATGCATAAAAAATTAGTTGGAACAACTGGTTAAATGGGCATATTTCCAGACCCCACCCCAGAGACTGTGATTCAATTGATCTGAGATTGGGCAGCATACCCAAATCCATATTTTTACCCTGTATTCTGAGTAATTTTGATGCATATGACAATAGATCATGCTTTGAAACACTGTATGCATTATATTTATTTTATTTTATTTTGTTTTTTTGAGACCACCCAGACTGGAGTGCAATGGCGCAATCTTGGCTCAGTTCAACCTTCACCTCTGGGGCTCAAGTGATCCTTCCACCACAGCCTCACAAATAGCTGGGACCACACTGGCATGTGCCACCATGCCCAGTTAATTTTTGTATTTTTTAGTAGAGACGGGGTATCACCACGTTGGCCAGGCTGGTCTCAAACCCCTGACCTCAAGTGATCTATCTGTCTTGGCCTCTCAAAGTGTTGGGATTACCACTGTGCCCAGCGTATGCATTAAATTTAGCAATCACATAAGTGTGAGGAAGAAAATACCTAAATAAGTGGGCAAGAAGTATTACATTTCTCACTAAACAGTGTGGGGTGGTGGCAAAAGGCTTTTAAATTTGTCAGATCTGCGATCAGAACTTGCCATCACTTTTTTACTGCTGGAGATCTGTAGAAAGTTTATGTCTGTGAATTTTTGTTTGCTCCTAGGCAAACTGGAGATAACAGTGCCTATCACACTGTCAGATGCTTCTGTGAGGATTAAAGAAGACAGCATTTCTAAAGCACCTGGGATACAGTAAATAAATATTACTTTCTCTTTAACTAAAATTTATCCCTTTGTAAGTAGTTTACTGAAAAAAGTTAGTTACTACTGTACATTACTTTTAGTCTTTCTTTTTCTTAGATTTTCTTTCATTTCTTTTATGTTCAGACATCAAAAGAGAAGTCTATTCTTGATGGGAGAGGATACTTGGGTTTTATATTGACAACATTAGAAAATCTTTACTGTACTGTAACTTGATTCTGTTCCTTATTATAATGCCCCAGTTGTTTAAAAATGAAAATGGCTGGGTGCGATGGCTCATGCCTATAATCTCAGCACTTTGGGAGACCAAGGCAGGTGGATCATGAGGTCAAGAGATCAGACCATCCTGGCCAACATGGTGAAACCACCTGTCTACTAAAAATACAAAAATTAGCTGGGCATAGTGGTTCATGTCTGTAATCCCAGGTACTCAGGGGTCAGGAGAATCACTTGAACCCAGGAGGTGGAGGTTGCATGGAGCCGAGATTGTGCCACTGCACTCCAGCCTGGCAACAGATTGAGCCTTTGTCTCAAAAAAAAATGTAAATAATGTAACTTTTAATTGTGTATTTTACAGGTCAACTTGAAAAAGAGTTATTGCATTAACAGTATAAGTAAAATTGAAACTAAAACTAAAAGGCTGGGAAAGGTGGCTCATGCCTGTAATCCCAACACTTTGGAAGGCCGAGGTGGGCAGATCACGAGGTCAGGAGTTTGAGACCAGCCTGACCAACATGGTGAAACCCCATCCCTAATAAAAATGCAAAAATTATCCAACCATGGCGGCGCGTGCCTGTAATCCCTTCTACTCAGGAGGCTGAGGCAGGAGAATCGCTTGAACCTGAAAGGCGGTAGCTGCAGTGAGCTGAGATGGCGCCATCACTCCAGCCTGGGTGACAGAGCGAGACACCATCTAAAAAAAAAAAAAAAACTAAAATGGATTTCCATGTGTGAAAAATATTGATTATATTATTATTATTATTATTATTATTATTTGAGACAGAGTCTCACTCTGTTGCCCAGGCTGAAGTGCAGTGTTACAATCTTGGCTCAACTCAACCTCTGCCTCCTGGGTTCAAGGGAGCACATCTGGCTAAGTTTTGTATTTTTCAGTAGAGACAGGGTTTCACCACGTTGGTCAGGCTGGTCTCAAACTCCTGATCTCAAGTGATCCAAACACCCCGGCCTCCCAAAGTGGTGGGATTACAGGTATGAGTCACCATGCCCAGCCTCTTATTTTATTTTATTTATTTTTTGAAATGAACGAAGTCTCACTCTCATCCCCCAGGCTGGAGTGCAATGGTTCGATCTCGGCTCACTGCAACCTCCACATCCCGGTTTCAAGCCATTTTGCCTCAGCCTCCCGAGGAGCTGGGATTACAGGCGTTTGCCACCACATCCAGCTAATTTTTGCATTTTTTAGTAGACACGGGGTTTCGCCAGGTGTCGTGGTGCATACCTGTAGTCCCAGCTCCTCGGGAGGATGAGGTGGTAGGATCGCTTGAGCCCAGGAGTTCTGGGCTGTAGTGCGCTATGCCGATCAGGTATCCACACTAAGTTTGGCATCAATATGGTGACCTCCCAGGAGCAGGGGACCACCAGGTTGCCTAAGGAGGTGAACCAGCCCAGGTCGGAAACGGAGCAGGTCAAAACTCCCGTGCTGATCAGCAGTGAGATGGCAACTGTGAATAGCCACTGCACTCCAACCTGGTCTCTAAAAAAGAAAAGTAGATACGGGGTTTCACCACGTTGGCCAGGCTGGTCTTGAACTCTTGACCTCAGATGATCTGCTGGCCTTGGCCTCCCAAAGTGCTAGGATTAAAGGCATGAACCACCACACTTGGCCTATTTTTTTTTCTTTTGAGACTAAGTCTTGCTCTGTCACCCAGGCTGGAGTGCAGTAGAGCAATTTCAGGTCACTGCAACCTCTCCTGCCTCAGCCTCCAGAGTAGCTGGGACTTCAGGCATGTGCCACCACGACCACCTAATTTTTGTATTTTCTTAGTAGATCAGGGTTTCACCATGTTGACCAGGCTGGTCTTAAACTCCTGACCTCAATGATCTTCCTGCCTCAGCCTCCCAAAGTGCTGGGATTACAGGCATGAGTCACCATGCTTGACCACAAATATTGATTATTTGGGTTTACATATAGGATAGTTAGCTTCTTAGGGTAACTTCCAGTGCTTTTACTTCTCATTCTAACAGTAAAAGACTGTTAGGATTTCTTGGGATTCCTGGGGCTTATAAAATACGTTGCTGGGGAAGGGAGGTTCATCCCTCCAACTCGCCTGCTGTCTCTACCTTCTACCCATAACTCCTGGCTCCAGATTCCTCCACTCTTTAATCCCATCAAGGAAGTGATAAATGGTCAAAATGTTATAAAAGATTTTTTCTTTAGCTATTGTCTCTAATTATTTTGGAATAATTTAGATTTATAGAAAATTCGCAAAGATAATTCAGAGAGTTTCCATTATACACTCACACAGGATAAGATTTATTTTTAGAAATAATCCTAAGTACTTTGTACTAAGTACATCAATCACAACATTCTAGCATAATCTTGATTAATTGGTTGTTTTGTTGATCATCCTAGGCAAAAGTCCCCCTTACTTTTTTGTGTCTGTGTCATCATTTCCTAATCTCACTGAATCTCTGGACAGAGCTCTTTGGGGGATGATAATGCTCTCTCCACCTTTCATTCTAGGTCCTAGGAATTTTGGTATATTTTGGCATAGGCCTACTTGCTGAGTACCCTGGTGGCAGCCTGGCCTTGACCTGTTAATGACATTATCAGTGCTGACCAACAGGAACTTCAATTAAATGAGCTATCACTTTTTGAAAACCTAAGTAGGAAACATTCTGGTTTCTTCCTAGTCTTCCAGAAACAAACCTTGGAGGCCTGGCTGTCATGGTCTTCTAGGGACTGACTTAAATGATCTCAAAAGCATGATAGGAACCAAATCACATATATGTCTACCTTCTCTGATAAATTCTAGCACTGTAGCTTTACTTTTAAAATAACTTTAGATTTAAAAGCACAATTTTAAAAATGCAAGTTAAATTTAGATTAAATAGTTTACATTTTAGTTTAAATGTTTTTTCCTTATAGCATTCAGTCCCATGCAAAACATATTCTTACAAATGAATTGTCTGGTATGAGCTTCTCACATCAGCATGATCTCTTTATCAGCATGTCCTTTTCCTAAGCACATTATTCTTGTTATGCTGATTTTAACAATAGCCATTATAAACATTGACTTAGAAAGAAAATAAGTTGTTTTTCCCATATTAACTCTTTATTTCCTAGATGGAGGAGAGTGGACTAGATAATCTGAGTGGTAGAAGACGTAAAGAATTTGCTTTGAAGGCCATCACGCCTATAGTTCAAGCACTTTGGAAGGCTGGGATGAGAGGATCTCTTGAGGCCAGGAGTTTGAGACCAGCCTGGTCAACATAGCGAGACCCCCATCTCTATTATTTTTTTTATTTATTTAAAGAAAAGAAAGGAATTGCTTTGGAGCCAGGCAGTCACTCGTGAACTACTACCTTAAGCAAGTTTCTTAATTTCTTAAAGCCTCTGTTTTCTTATCTGTGAAATGGTTATAATACCTATCTCATTTTATAGTTTTAAGGACTAAATAATATATAATACAGCGACTTGCAGCAAATGGGAGTTGTCCACTTAATAAATGCAATATGGTTTCGTGTACATTTTCATTTATCTTGTCTGTCCCACTGAAATGGAAGCTCCTTAAAGATAGTGTGGTTCTTTTTTTTTTTTTTTTTTTTTTTTTTTTTTGAGACGGAGTTTCACTCTTGTTACCCAGGCTGGAGTGCAGTGGCACGATCTCAGCTCACTGCAACCTCCGCCTCTTGGGTTCAGGCAATTCTCCTGCCTCAGCCTCCCGAGTAGCTGGGATTACAGGCACACGCCACCATGACCAGCTAATTTTCTGTATTTTTAGTAGAGATGGGGTTTCACCATGTTGATCAGGATGGTCTCAATCTGTTGACCTCATGATCCACCCGCCTTGGCCTCCCAAAGTGCTGGGGTTACAGGCTTGAGCCACCTCGCCCGGGCCGGTTTTTCTTTTTTTTTGAGACAGTCTCGCTTTGTTGCCCAGGCTGGAGTTCAATAACATGATCTCAGCTCACTGCAACCTCTGCCCCCAGGGTTCTAGTGATTCTCCTACCTCAGCCTCCCTAGTAGCTGGGATTACAGGTGCTTGCTACCATGCATGGCTAATTTTTTTGTGTTTTTAATAGAGATGGGGTTTCATTATGTTGGTCAAGCTGGTCTCAAACTCCTGACCTCAGGTGATCCACCTCCCTTGGCGTGCTAGGATTAAAAGTATGAGCCACTGCCCCTCCCCAACCCCACCCTGCCAGTGTGGTTCTTTTGTATCCCCTGGGAACCCAGGACCACAGTGAACAGGGAGTAAATTCCAAGTGGTTATATTACTGCGTTGCTGTTTTCCAAGTTAACAACTGGTTTGAATTTTAATGAATGTTACCCCTGAGCTAATATTGACTCACCAAACTCTCACAGTTGCAACATGGCCACACAAACTGAGTAATGGTTTAGCTCAAAATAAATAAATAAATAAATAAATAAAACCATAGCTGTTTCATTAGGTTCTTAGAAAACTACTTTTCATAGACTGGAATAATTTAACACTGATGAAGGTATAAGTTAAGTGACTAAGCAGGACAAACTATGAATGAATTTGGGAAGTACAGAGAATGAGATCATGCCTCACATGTGACCAGCAGGGTGAGTAACTTTGAAAAAGAGCTTCGGAAAAGAATGATTAACAAGGCTGTTAATTAAGGTAGAGTTTGTAGTTCTATCTTAAATAATAACTTGTTAGCATAAGATTTTTTTTTTTATCAGTACTTTCACTATTCAGTGATGAGTAGGACTTGACACTCTGAAGAAACCTGTGAAATTCAGGGGGGCTAAATAAGCTATAAGGACCTCCATGAAAACAAACATTAATAAAGAACAGAGGCACTAGGCTCGGTGGCTCACACCTGCAATCCCAGAACCCTGGGAGGACAAGGGGTGCAGATCACTTGAGGTCAGGAGTTTGAGACCAGCCTGGCCAACATGGTGAAACCCCCTCTCTACTGCAAATACAAAAAAAAAAAAAAAAAAAAAAAATTAGCTACTCAAAAGGCTGAAGCAGGAGAATCACTTGAATCCATGTCAGAGGTTGCAGTGAGCCAAGATGGCACCACAGCACTCCAGCCTGGGTGACAGAGCAAGACTTTGTCTCAAAAAGAAAATAAAAATTTCTCTTTGGACTATTTCAAAAGTTTGATTATTTTCTTATTTCCTATGATCCATGTTAGAGGAAGTAAAAATTAATTAATTAATTAATTAAAAGTTTGATGATTTTCTACAAGGAATGTACCTGACCCTGAACTTTGTTTTTAGTACAGAAGGAAGAAAAAACATTTGACCTCTTCAAGCACAATCTTTAGGGTTATTTTTATTCTATCTTGAGATAGTAATCAATTGCTCTTCAATTCTCAAACTCAAGTTTCACAACCAAAAACCACAAAACAAAATAATCGATACCAGGATAAAAACACACACACACACAAACACACAATAAATAAATCACAAACTAGGAGTAACGCAGTAGTGCTGAGAGGAATATGAATGCTATTTCCCTCTTTCTGCAGGACTGTAAGAATTTATTTCCCATCGCTGTTTATTCAAAAGAGGCTGTTTAAGCTTTCAAGTCTGAAAACTGGTCATGTGATTTCAAGCAATATTGTCTTTTTTGTTTTTGAGATGGAGATCTCACTCCGTCACCCAGGCTACAGTGCAGTAGCACGATCTTGGTTCACTGCAATCTCCACCTCCAGGGCTCAAGTGATCCTCCCACCTCAGCCTCCTGAGTAGCTGACACTACAGGCATGTGCCACCACATCCAGCTACTTTTTTGGGGTATTTTTGGTAGATGACAGGGTTTCGCCATGTTGCCTAGGCTGGTTTCGAATTCCTGAGCTCAAGTAAACCACCCACCTTGGCCTCTCAAAGTGCTACGATTACAGGCATGAGCCATCAAACCAGGCCCAATACAGTCACTAAAACATAACTGGAGGCCTATAAATTCAGTTAAACTTTGTGCATACATATAGATAGAATGCTTTTGTGCACATATAAACACGTGGTAACTTAATGATCTGATGAGCTTTTTTTTTTTTTTTTTTGAGAGGGAGTCTTGCTCTGTCACCAGGCTGGAGTGCAGTGGCACAACCTCGGCTCACTGCAACTTCCATCTCCCGGGTTCAAGAGATTTCCCTGCCTCTGCCTTCTGGTTAGCTGGGACTACAGGTGCCCACTACTATGCCTGGCTATTTTTTTTTTTTTTTTTTTTTTTTTTGTATTTTAATAGAGATGGGGTTTCACTATGGCCAGGATGATCTCAATCTCCTGACCTCAAGATCCATCTGCCTTGGCCTCCCAAAGTGCTGGGATTATAGGTTTCAGCCACTGTGTCTGGCCCTGAAGGGCTTTTAGAAAAGAATTTGGTCTTTTGGTGGGGGAAGGGTGGACAGAGTCTTGGTCTGTTGCCCAGGCTGGAATGCAATGGCGCAATCTTGGTTCACTGCAACCTCCACCTCCCAGGCTCAAGCAATTCTCCTGCCTCAGCCTCCTGAGCAGCTGGGATTAGAGGCAACCACCACCATGCCTGGCTAATTTTTGTATTTTTAATAGAGATGGAGTTTCACCATGTTGGCCAGACTGGTCTTGAACTCCTGACCTCGTGAGCCACCCACCTCAGCCTCCTAAAGTACAGGGGCTATAGGCGTGAACCACCGCACCTGGCCAAGACTTTGATATTTGAACAGCATCCTGCCAAAGGAATTATAATGATTTGGGAAGAAGGATGAGTTGTTGAGACACTTTCATCTTTTAAAAAATCAGCTGATTTAGGTACAATTTACATGCCATAAAATTCACTCTTTTTTTTTTTTTTTTATCTTGAAACAATGTCTTGTTCTGTTGCCCAGGCTGGAGGGCAGTGGTGCAGTCACAGCTCACTGCAGTGTCAACATCCCAGGCTCAAGTGATCCTCCCACATCAGCCTCCCAAGTAGATGGGACTACGGGACTACAACGTGCCACCACAACCAGCTAAATTTTTTTTTTTTTTGGTAGAGATATTGCCCAGGCTGGTCTCCAACTCCTGGGCTCAGAGGAGCCTCCTCCCTTGGCTAATTTGAACCTGTGTTGGGATTACAGGTGTGAACCACTGAGCCTGGCTTTCATTTATTTATTTATTTTTAAGACTCCTGACTTCAGCAAGAATAGGGATTTTGTTGAAAAGAGGTGTGGCCAGGCTGGTCTCCAACTCCTGACCTCAGGCGATCTGCCCACCTCAGCCTCCCAAAGTGCTGGGATTACAGGTGTGAGCCACCGAGCCCAGCCTAGTACTTGTAATTTTGCTTAAATACTGCTCCATCATCATTATGTGTCAAAAATAATTTGGAAAATTATCATAGCTTTTTTCGTAAACTGCATTATATGATTCTATAAAGATTATCTGATCATATCTCATTATGGATCACTAAACAATAATGTTTAATAGATGCTTATCAGTTTTCTCATTTATTTTATTTTATTTTATTGAGATGGAATCTCTCTCTTGTCACCCAGGCTGGAGTGCAATGGTGCAATCTCAGCTCACTGCAAGCTGTCTCCCAGGTTCAAGCAATTCTCCCACCTCAGCCTCTCCAGTAGCTGGGATTACAGGCACCCACCACCATGTTTGGCTTTTTTTTTTTTTTCCTATTTTTAGTAGAGATGGGGTTTCACCATGTTGGTCAGGCTAGTCTCAAACTCCTCACCTTAGGTGATCCACACACCTTTGCCTCCCAAAGTGCTGGGATTACAGGCATGAGCCAGCACCCCGTGCCATAAGTTTTCTCATTTATAAACTGGAGATAATAACCGTACTTACTCGTATAGTCGTTGTAAGAATTAAATTAGTTAATGTGTATAAAACATGTAGAATGGTGCTTGTCTGGGTCTGAGATCAGAAAACACTATAGTTACTGAAAAAGGGGATGGATTGATGGTTGGATGATAAATAAACATGGTTATATCTCTGTTCTCAATGAGTTCCTTCAGCCCTTGCCATCCCTTACTTGTCTTTAAGCCAGTCCTAGTTATAAGTGTGGCCAACTCTTCTTGTTAGGGCACATGACAATGTCATTCTTGATTTGCTAAGTAGACAACAAGGCAACAATTTCTAAGTATGTTCCCTATCTCTACCAGGGCCTGGGTAAACCCCTCACTTCTAGACAAATCAAGCAAGAAGCTAGGTGTGGGCCTGTAGTCCCAGCTACTTAGGAGGCTAAGGCAGGCGAATCCCTCAAGCCCAGGAGTTGGAGGTTATAATGAGCTATGATCACGCTACTACACTGTAGCCTAAGTGACAGAATGAGCCCGTTTCTTTGAAAGAAAAAAAAAAACCAAGCAAGAAAACATAGTGCAAGTCCAAATTAGAAAAGGAGAAAGATCGGTCAGGTATGGTGGCTCAGGCCTGTAATACCTTGGGAGGCTGAGGCAGGCTGATCACCTGAGGTCAGGAGTTCGAGACCACCCTGGGCAACACGGTGAAACCCATCTCTATTAAAAATACAAAATTAGCCAGGCATGGTGGCACATGCCTGTGATCCCAGCTAACTCAGGAAGCTGAGGCAGGAGAATCACTTTAACCTGGGAGGCAGAGGTTGTAGTGAGCTGAGATTATGCCACTGCACTCCAGCCTGGGCAACAAGAGCGAAACTCCATCTCAAAAAAAAAAACGGAGAAAGACCAAGGCACATTAGGAAGACAGCTGGAAAATATACAAACTATGGAATTACTTTTAATACCAAAGGACAGGTTTTCATAGTTAAAACTGAAGACAATGTATATATGTCAGTGAAATAAATATACTTGAGGAGAAGTAGACTGCATTCCCAGATTCCCTCCCTAGTTATTCATTCAACAGATGTCTACTGAATATCTACTATGCACCACACACACCATGATTTAAAAAAAGAAAAAACTCAGGAAAGATCTTTGCCTTGGATTTTCAATTCTAGTAGAGGAGACAAAGTTAAAATAATAGTCAAATTAATAAGATAATTACATGTTATGTAAGTGTTTAGAAGGAAACAAAGAAGAAGCTATAATGGAAAACAGGAGACTCTTTTTTTTTTGAGACAGATTCTTGCTCTGTAGACAGGCTTGGCTCACTGCAACTTTCAACCTCTGCCTCCCAGTTTCAAGCCATTCCCCTGCTTCAACCTCCCAAGTAGCTGGGATTACAGGCATGCACCACCACAACCAGCTAATTTTCATATTTTTAGTAGGGATGGGGTTTCACCATGTTGCCAGGATGGCCTCGATCTCTTGACCTCATGAATTGCCTGCCTCAGCCTCCCAAAGTGCTGAGATTACAGGCATGAGCCACTGCGCAGAGCCAAAAGGGGACCTTCTTAGATGCAGTAGTCAGTGAGGATTACTCTGAGAAGGCAGCTGTGAAATGAGACCTGTAGGAGGAGCTGGAGCAGCCAGGCTTGAAAGTCTTGTCCTTTTCCCATCTTACCCACTCCTGTAGCCATCCATACAGTAAAAACTGTTATGCAGGGAAAATGTTCATGTAGTGATTGCATTTTATGAGAGTTAATCAAAACAAAATGTATTATTTCCCAGTTTTCATGGAATCATGTTTTCTAAGTTCAATTAAGCATTTTTTTTTTTTTTTTTTTTTTTTTTTTTTGAGACAGAGTCTCACCCTGTCACCTAGGCTGGAGTACAATGGTACAATCTCAGTTCACTGTAACCACTGCCTCCCGGGTTCAAATGATTCTCCTGCCTCAGCCTCCCAAGTAGCTGGGATTAAAGGCACACACCACCACACCCAACTAATTTTGTATTTTTAGTAGAGATGAGGTTTCACCACATTGGCCAGGCTGGTCTCAAACTTCTGGCCTCAAGTGATCCATCTGCCTCAGCCTCCCAAAATGCTGGGATTACAGGGGTAAGCCAATGCACCCAGCCCTTTTTTTCTTTTTTTTGAGATAGTGTCTCCCTCTGTTAATCAGGCTGGAGTGCAGTGGTGCAATCTCTGCTCACTCCACTTCCCAGGATCAAGTGATTCTCCTGCCTCGGCCTCCTGAGTAACTGGGACTACAGGCACCAGCCACCTAGCTAATTTTTGTATTTTTAGTAGAGACAGGGTTTTACCATGTTGGCCAGGCTGGCCTCGAACTCTGGACTTCAAGTGATCCATCCATCTCTGCCTCCCAAAGTGCTAGAATTACAGGTGTGAGCCACCATGCCTGGCTGATTTATTATTTATTATTATTTTATTTTTGAGATGGCATTTAGCTATTATCACCCAGGCTGGAGTGCAATGGCACCGTCTTGGCTCACTGCAACTTCCACCTCCCAGGTTCAAGTAATTCTCCTGCCTCAGCCTCCCAAGTAGCTGCAATTACAGGTACTAGCCACCACACTTGGCTAATATTTGTATTTTAGTAGAGATGGAGTTTCAGTATGTTGGCCAGACTGGTCTTGAACTCCTGACCTCAGGTGATCTGCCCACCTCAGCCTCCCAAAGTGCTGGGATTACAGGTGTAAGATACCATGCCTGGCCTTTTTTTCATTTTTAAATAGAGATGCTATATTGCCCATGCTCATCCCAAATGCCTGGCCTCAAGCAATCCTCCCACCTTGGGCTTCTTCTGAAGTGCTGGAATTTATAGGTATAAGCCACCATGCCTGCCCAGCACAGTTATTTTGAAAGTAATTCATGTTGTTGGATATATCAATAGTTCATTCCTTTTTATTGCTAAGTAGTTTTCTAGTACATGGATATACCACCATTGGCTTTCCATTCACCTGTTGATAGACATTTGGGTCATTTCCATTTTTGTAATTACAAATAAAGCTGCTATGAACATTTTGGCCCAATTCTTTGTTTGGATATATGCTTTCATTTCTCTTGAATAAACACTTGAAAGTGGAATGGATGGTCATATGGTAGATGTATGTCTAACTTTTTTAGCAACTGCTAAACTGTTTTCCTAAGACAGTGTACCATCTTACATTCTCACCAGCTGTGTAAGACTCCTAATTGCTTGCCAAGAGTTGATATTGTTAGTCGTTTTTAATTTTAGCTACTTTAGTGAGCGTGTGGCAGTATCTCACGGTGATTTTATTGTCTTTATTTGTGAAGGAGAGTTTTACTAGATAGAGAGTTCTAGGTTGACAGATTTGGTTTCTTCCTTCAGTACTTTAAGATGTTGTTTACTTACCTCCTAGCTTCCATATTCCTAATGAGAAGCGGTCACATCAATCATTGCTCCCATGTAGGTAATATGTCCCTTGTACGTAGTGTATTTTTCTCTGAGCACTTTCAGGTTTTTATTTTTCCCTACCCTACCCTTCCCTTCCTTTTTTTTTTTAAATGTTACAGACCATCTTTATTGGTTGCAATGTAAAGTGGAAGAGGAAGGAATATAACAGCTCTCAGTCCTCAGGTAGCAGTGACAGATTTGGCCACTGCCCTCCAAAAGGAGTTTTTTGTTGTTTTTGTTTTTGTTTTTGAAACAGGGCCTTGCTCTCTCACCCAGGCTGGAGTGCAATCATGGCTCACTCAACCTCCTGGGCTCAAGTGATTCTCCCACCTTAGCTCCCCAAGTAGCTGGGGACCACAAGTGCATACCACCATGCCCAACTAATTTTTTGTATAGATGAGGTCTCACTTTGTTGCCCAGGCTGGTCTTGAACTCCTGGGCTCAAGTATTCCCCTCTCGCCTCAGCCTCTGAAGGTGCTGGGATTACAGGTATGAGCCACCGAGCCCAGCTGAGTCTTTTCTTAATCTTTTGTTTTCACCAGTTGACTGATGACTACAATGTGCCTAAACGAAGTCTTACTATCTTGCTTGGTTTTCACTCACTGGGTTGAATCTCTCCTTCACTAAATTTGGGAAATGCTCAGCCATTTTATTTCTCCATAACATATTAACGTTGACCAAAAATCTTAAAAGTAGTCCTACCTACAGCTTTCGCTTACTTCTGTAACTCAAACTAACCTACTGATATCTGACAGTGAGAACCATCCTTCCACAGAAATGGATACCTTAAAAAAATTTTTTGACTCAACTAGTCAACGATGGCATAGGGAGGCAGCTTACCCTTTAACCATTCAATCATTCATTTAAAAAACTTAGTCATTGTGCAGGTACTGTTTTAGGCCCTGGAGGTAGAATAATGAACAAAACATAATAGTTAATACTTAGACAATGTAAATAATTTAGAATATGTGTATTAACTTGTCATAACTTTATAAATAAGAAATATTATCTTCATTTTGCAAATAAGGAAGCTGAGACTTAAAGAGTTTAATATACCCCAGGTCACAGAGCTATTAAATATTAGAGCTGGGCTTGGAACCCAGCTAGCCTGGCTCTAAAACGTACACCTTTAATCCCTACTGCTTGACTCACTGAGGCCAAAAATGGAAGTCAGAAGGCGGGCGGGCAGGCTTGATCTTTAGCCACATGAGCACTGGGCAAATCACTCAGTAATTCTGACCCTTTTTCACCTGTAAAATTAGTGGTTTTCACTACATGAAAATTAAACTGTCTTCAAAAGTGAAGAGTTTATTATTCTAGATCTTGATAGCAAAGGTTGGTATAACTTAACTGGAATTAATGAACTCAAGTGTGAAAACAATAAAGTAATACAGTACTATCCAAAAAAGAACAGTAGTTATTTTACAGTGGGTCCCAGGTGACAGATACACAAATTTATGGAGAGGCTGGTCAAGGTGGTGGACGCCTGTAATCCCAGCATTTTGGGAGGCTGAGGCGGGTGGATCACCTGAAAGTTAGGATTTCGGACAAGATGGTGAAACCTCATCTCTACTAAAAACATAAAAAATTAGCCTGTAATCCCAGCACTTTGGAAGGCCGAGGCGAGTGGATCACGAGGTCAAGAGATCGAGACCATCCTGGTCAAAATGGTGAAACCCCGTCTCTACTAAAGATACAAAAAATTAGCTGGGCATGGTGGCGCGTGCCTGTAATCCCAGCTACTCAGGAGGCTGAGGCAGGAGAATTGCCTGAATCCAGGAGGCGGAGGTTGCGGTGAGCCGAAATCGCGCCATTGCACTCCAGCCTGGATAACAAAAGCGAAACTCCGTCTCAAAAAAAAAAAAAAAAAAAAAACATAAAAAATTAGCCAAGCATGGTGGCAGGCACCTGTAATCCTAGCTAATCAGGAGGCTGAGGCAGACACATCCTTTGAATCCCCAGTCATAGGTTGCAGTAAGCTGAGATTGCACCATTGCACACCAGCCTGGGCAACAAGTGCGAAACTTTGTCTCAAAGACAAAAACAAAAACAAATTAGTAAAGAGAATTGTCAGTAGTTTGTATTCACATGATGGCTTCCAGATTCTTTCTTCATTTTGAGGAAAAAAAAAAAAGGATGATCTAAGAGCTTACCATAGTGATTTTCTAGTTGAGACCTGGTTTTCCCTTTTCATTGATGAGTGTGTGACATGTAAAATAGCTGGGCGTTTTATAAAACTAAATCTGCAAAGTTCCTTTTGCAGCAAGCACAGCTTGCCAATAGATACAGCAGAAGCAGATGGTACTAGATAAACAAAGGCGATGACATAGCAACAATTCAAGAGAGAAAATTAAGCAAAAAATCAAAAAGAATAAAGAAGACAGTCTTAGAAAATACATGACAGGATTTTAAAATTAGAAGTGATTGTTTATGCTGCTTTTCTTTCTGTCTTTTTTTTTTTTTGAGACAGAGTGTCGCTCTTGTTGCCCAGGCTGGAGAGCAATGGCATGATCTTGGCTCTCTGCAACCTCTGCCTCCCAGGTTTAAGCAATTCTTCTCCCTCAGCCTCCCAAGCAGCTGGGATAACAGGCACATACCACAACGCCTGGCTAATTTTGTATTTTTGGTAGAGATGAGGTTTTCCATGCTGGTCAGGCTGGTCTTGATCTCCTGACCTCAGGTGATCACCTCGGCCTCCCAAAGTGTTGGGATTACAGGCGTGAGCCACTGCGCTTGGCCTGCTTTTCATTTTTTAAAAATTCTGGGTTTTTGATCAGGCACAGTGGTTCACACCTATAATCCCAGCACTTTGGGAGGTCGAGGCGGGCAGATCATCTGAGGTCAGGAGTTCAAGACCAGTCTGGTCAACATGGCAAAACCCCGTCTCTACTGAAAATACAAAAAAAAAAAAAAAAAAAAAAAAAAATAGCCGAGCATGGTGGCGGGGACCTGTAGTCCCAGCTACCTGAGTGGTCTGAAATAGAACCACTTAAACCTAGGAGGCAGAGGTTGCAGTGAGCCAAGATCACATCACTGCACTCCAGCCTGAGCAACATAGCGAGATTCCATCTCAATAAATAAATAAATAAATCCTAGTTTTTTAATAAAAAGAAAAAAGAAACCTTGTTTTCCTTAATATTTCTAACTTCATGATGTTCATAGTTATTTATTTATTTTTACTTTTTTTTTTTTTTGAGACAGAGCCTCACTCTGTCACCCAGACCAGAGTGCAGTAGCTCAACCTTGGCTCAGTTCAACGTCTGCCTCTCAGGTTGAAGCAATTCTCTTGCCTCAGCCTCCTGAGTAGCTGGGATTACAGGTGCATGCCACCGTGCCCAGCTAATTTTTGTATTTTTAGTAGAGATGGGGTTTTGCCACGTTGGCCAAACTAGTATTTTTACATTACATTTTATCTTTTTAGAGATAGTGTCTCACTGTGTTGGCTAGGCTGGAGTTCAGTGGTACAATCATCCACCATGCCCAGCGAATTTTTTAAAATGTTCTGTAGAGATGGGGTCTCACTATATTGTCCAGGCTGGTCATGAACTCCTGACTTCAGGCAATCCTCCTGCCTCATCCATAATTATTTAAAACATGACATCTGGCCAGGCTTTATGGCTTACACCTGTAATCCTAGAACTTTGGGAGGCCTAGGCCAGAGAATAGCTTGAGCCTACGAATTTGAGATCAGCCTGGGCAACACAGTGAGAGCCCATCTCTACAAAACATTTAAAAATTAGCCAGGTGTGTTGGTACACACCTATAGTCCTGGCTACTCTGGGGGGCTGAGATGGGAGGATTGCTTGAAGCCCAAGAGGTCAAGGCTGCAATAAGCTATTTTTGTGCCATTGCACTCTAGCCTTGGTGACAGAATTAAACTCTGTCTCAAAAAAACCAAACCAGGGCAAGGTGTGGTGATTCATGCCTGAAATCCAGCACTTTAGGAGGCCGAGGCAGGCAGATCACAAGATCAGGAGATTGAGACTAGCCTGGCTAACATGGTGAAAATCTCTACTAACACTAAAAATACAAACAAATTAGCTGGGCATGGTGGTGGGCACCTGTAATCCCAGCTACTCAGGAGGCTGAAGCAGGAGAATCACTTGAACCTGGGAGTCAGAGGTTGCAGTGAGCCGAGATTGCACCACTGCACTCCAGCCTGGATGACAGAGCAGGACTCCGTCTCAAAAAACAAACAAACAATAACAACAACAATAAACACCACCCAGGACCTGGTGTGGTGGCACATGCCTGTAATCCCAGCTACTTGGGAGGCTGAGACAGGAGAATAGCTTGAACCCGGGAGGCAAAGGTTGCAATGAGCCGAGATTGCACCATTGCACTCTAGCCTGGGCAGCAGAGCGAGACTCCAACTCAAATAAAAAAAAGAAGAAAAAAAGAAGCCTGAGGGAACTCCCTTGACTTTTCTGCCATGCGGGAATGCAGCTGAAAGGCATCATCTCTGAAGCAGAGAGCAGGCCCTTACCAGACACAGAATCTGCTAGTGCCTTGATCCTGAACTTCCCAGCCTTCAGAACTGTAGCAAATGTCTGTTGTTGATAAGTTACCTAGTCTAAAGTATTTTGTAATAGCAGCCCAAGTGGACCAAAACAGCATCCATCCATCTGTCTATCGGTCTGTCTATCTATCTATCTATCTATCTATCTATCTATCTATCTATCTATCTATCTTTCTTTCTTTCTTTCTTTCTCTCTCTCTCTTTCTTAAAAAAAATGAATAAAGACAGGTTTCGCCATGTCACCCAGGCTGGTCTTGAACTCCTGGACTCAACTGATCTGCCTGCCTCAACCTGGCATTAAAGGCATGAGCCACCATGCCCAGCCAAAAGCATCTTTAAGATTCTGAAAAATGCAGGTTATAGAAAAATTAATAAGGAAACCCAAAATTCAGGAATGTTAAACATAGAGCTCAAGGCAAGGTCATCATGGCATTTTTTTTTTTTTTTAACAGGCAGGATTTCACCAGGTTGTTCAGGCTGATCTTGAACTCCTGACCTCATGATCCACCTGCCTCAGCCTCCCAAAGTGCTGGGATTACAGGCGTGAGCCACTGTGCCCAGCCATTATGGCATTTTCTTTCTTTCTTTCTTTTGTTGCTTTTCTTTCTTTTTTTTTGTTGGCATTTTCTTAATAAAGAAACTTCATTCTATATAATAAGATGATAGTTAATGAAGAATCTCAAATAACAAAAAAATAAATAAAGTATCAAAGAACAATTAAAATTTATTGAATGCTTACTACATATCCAGCACTGGGTTATATTATTTTACATTGATTGTCTCATTTAATCCTTAACACAGGCCTATGGGTAGATATTATTTATCCTTATCATCACTTTATAGATATGAAAACTAAGGCTCAGTGAGGTTAAGTCACTTGCTAAACATTCTACCTCTGGTTGTGGTAGAGCCAACAGAAATATAAGCGAAGATGTTCTAACTTCAGAGCTTCTTTGCTCTTAAAGTAATATACAATAAACACAATGGATTGAAACAAAAAAGAACAAAAACTTCCTGCCAATGACTATTGTAACTTGGTGCAAAAAATCTTGCTCAGCACTTGCAATACTTTCCTTATCTAATTTTCACAGCAGTCTTATGAAATAGTTACCATAATCTCCTCTTTACAGACACAGGATCTGAAGCTTAAAACAGATCAAATACCTTGCCCAGAGCCACACGTTCATCAAGTGGTGGATGCAATACTTGGATCCAGGTTGATGTGTCTCCTGAGCCTCAACGTTCTTCACAGGCTCCTTGAGGGCCTTGGTGAATGCCCCCAGACAGTTCCATCTTGCTGTTTGTTCCTGTCTGTGTAGGAATAAATTCTTCCTCCCACTTTCTTTCCTAGAGCAGTCACCTCCATAGCCTCCCGCATTCAGAGCCTCCTTTCACCGGCTTACGACCACAGTTCATAACAAACCCAGGTGAGACTTTCTGTCTTTTGAGGTTTCCCTACTGCTGTCCTCCAAACCCAGGTAATATGCTCTGCCTTCTCAGAAGCTTTGCCTGCTGCCGTCCTCGCCCCTTCCCTGTGTCTGGATATGTCCTGAGTGCTCAAAAGCACCCTAGGCATACCTGGTTCTGGCACTCATGCTCTCCTGGAGTTATCTGTTTACTATTTGTCTTCCTTCCCCTACCTCTCCAGGGCTCTGCCACATACGCCATGCAGCAGAGACTGCTTTTTGTCTCCTAGTGCCTGGCACAGAACAGATGCTCAATAAATGTTTGATGGATAGATGAATAAAGACTTACTTCAGAAGTCCTGCACAATTACCATCATCTTTTTTTTTGAGACATGATAGTCTCACTCTGTTGCCCAGACTAGGACAATCGGATCTCGCTGCAGCCTCAAAGCCCTGGCCTGAAGTGATCCTCCCACCTCAGCCTCTTGAGCAGTTGGAATTAATGGCACAAGCTTCCGTGCCTAGCACCAACATATACTGAATGTCATAATTCAGAAGTCCTTGCCACTTACAGAACACACACATTGTCACATGTATGTATAATAACTGCATAGATTGGTGAATCTATACTTCTAATACTTAAATGAAATTCACTAAATGGTACTCATTATTAGGATAGATGTTGATAATTGGTAGAGTAAATTTCTCTACATTTTTTTTTAAGATGGAGTCTCACTCTGTCACCCAGGCTGGAGTGCAGTGGCTTAATCTCGGCTCACTGCAACCTCTGCCTCCTGGGTTCAAGCGATTCTCCTGCCTCTCAGCTTTCTGAGTAGCTGGGATTACATGCGCACACCACCAAGTCCAGTTAATTTTTGTATTTTTAGTAGAGACGGGGTTTCACCTTGTTAGTCAGGCTGGTCTTGAACTCCTGTCCTCATGATCTGACCGCCTCAGCCTCCCAAAGTGCTGGGATTACAAGTATAAGCCACCACTCCTGGCCAATTTCTCTATATTTTAAACAGATTTCTGCTTTTTAAAAGAGCTAGCTGGGCGCGGTGGCTAAGGATTATATTTTAAGTATAATGAGCTCTGACATTTGTAAAAATGGTTTGCATTGTCTGGTCTATTATCTTATTTAATCCTTATGATCAGTTCTATGAAATAGATGTTAGATTATTTTACAATGAAATAATGACATCCAGTGTGATTTATTCAAGATCACTCTGATAAAGAAATTATCTGGAACTACGAATATATTTCAGCTTGTCTCTTAGTTAAATGCTCTGTAAATTATATCAGCTATGAAGATAAAGAAATACTGAAAACTGACATTATTTATAAAATATGCATTCACAAATGAATAGTGAGTGAGGAAGCCCTGCTACTAGGCTTACAACTACTACTGGGCTCCGCTCAGGAACCCTAACCTGGTCCAGAGTGAGCAGTGGTCTCAGCCTAGCCTTTCACCAGTCTAGACGCCTTCAGGTTTTCTTTTCATCAAGATGAGTGATGAACCCAGACTTGTCAGAAGTGAAGTTTGACAGGTCAAAACTGAAGAAAACTAACATTGAAGAAAAAAAATACTCTTTCTTCCAAGGAAAGTATTCAGCAGGAGAAAGAGGGTATACAAACATCATATGATGGGGGCTGGGTTTGGTGGCTCACACCTGTAATCCCAACACTTTGGGAGGCTGAAGGTGGGTGGATCACCAGAGGTCAGGAGTTCTAGACCAGCCTGGCCAACATGGCTAAAACCCATCTCTAATGAAAATATACAAATGGGGCAGGGCGCGGTGGCTCACACTTATAATCCCAGCACTTTAGGAGGCTGAGGCAGGCGGATCACGAGGTCAGGAGATCAAGACCAGCCTGGCCAACATGGTGAAACTTCTTCTCTACTAAAAATACAAAAATTAGCCAGGTGTAGTGGTGCGTGCCTGTAGTCCCAGCTACTAAGAAGGCTGAGGCAGGAGAACTGCCGAGAGGCAGAGGTTGCAGTGAGCCGAGATCCCATCACTGCACTCCAGCCTGGGTGACAGAGTGAGACTCTGTCTCAAAAAATATATATAGATACAAAAATTAGTAAGGCATGGTGGCACATGCCTGTAATCTCAGCTACCCAGAAGTCTGAGGCAGGTGAATCACTTGAACCTGGGAGGCAGAGGGTGCAGTGAGTGGAGATCATGCCACTGCACTCCAGCCTGGGTGACAGAACAAGACTCCATCTCAAAACAAAACAAAACAAAACATCAAAAATCTTCCCATTGGTGCATAAATTCCACATGGCAGATGCTGCCAATAATCTAACCAAAGATGACCCGTGTGTGTATAGTCTTTGCACCTCTTATGGAAAAGCCAATTTTAACCCTCTATGAGTCCTTCCATTGCTTCATAATCCTCATGAAGTTGCATGTTTCTGCAGCTTCTCGGTTTATTTTCATTTCTAATGTAGCAATAAAATAATAAATATACTCACTAAAAAAAACAGTGAGAGAAGAAAATCTTTTCCTTCATACCAAGTAAGAGAGCATTTATCCCGGTAGGGCCTGGCTTTGGAATTATGAGAGCAGCAGTAAAACTATCTCTAGTTTCCTCAGTTTCCTTGGCGTATTCTTCAGGCTTCCTTTAAACTACTAAAATGAGAGTGACATTTCATTGTGTAACCTCTGTACAATTTCTTACTGTGTATATGTATTACCTATGTAAAAATGCTTACAATTAAAAAGATACCAATGAGTTTATTTTCTCTACTGACTCAAGTTGGTGTCACTGGCATATCAATTAAGAACAGGCTTTCTCCAAAAACCCGGTAGAAACACTGTCTTTTGTACTAATAAAGAGCCCCCATGTCTTCTCATGTCATTGCATATTAAAATTACCACTAAGTAGGAACAAAAAGCCCCCAGGCACGGTGGCTCACACCTGTAATCCCAACATTTTGGGAGGCCAAGGTAGGAGGATCATGAGGTCAGGAGTTTGAGACCAGCCTGACCAACATGGTGAAACCTCATCTCTGCTAAAAATACAAAAATTTTAGCGAGGTGTGGTGGCAAGTGCCTGTAGTTCCAACTACTCAGGAGGCCGACCCATTTCTTTTTTCTTTCTTTCTTTTTTTTTTTGAGACAGAGTCTTGCTGTTGCCCAGGGTGGAGTACAATGGCTGATCTCCATTTACCATAAGCTCTGCTTCCTGGGTTCAAGAGTTTCTCCTGCCTCAGCCTCCAGAGTAGCTGGGATTACAGGTGCAGGCTACCATGCCTGACTCATTTTTTGTATTTTTAGTAGAGATGAGGTTTCACCATGTTGACCAGGCTGGTCCCGCATTCCTGACCTTGTGATCCACCCGCCTTAGCCTCTCAAAGTGCTGAGATTACAGGCATGAGCCATCGCTCCTGGCTGAGCCAACCCATTTCACACATGTGCTCAGAACTGCTGGGCTGTCACAAGGTCTAAGCAGAAGAGTGAAGACTAACTCCCTAATTTTCCGACACCGATGCCACTGATATTTTCATTATACAGGCTGCCTCAGCCAGCTGGTAAGGGTTGGGACTAGCTTTCTGATCAGACTACCTGGCTTCCAATCCTGCTCTGCTGGGCCCTAATGTATTTACGAGAAAATATCACCAAGCTGTATTAGGTAAAGAAAGCAAGGTGGCATATTGTAATTTTATCATTTGTGCCAAAAAAAAAGGGTAAAACTTTAGAAAAAGTATATATGTCTTATTTGCTTATTATGCATAAACTGTCTGTTGCCCATTGCTGCTCCATCTATACAATGTGGGTGGTAGGATTACATTAAATATTGCAAATGTTAGAACAGTGCCTGTTACACTAACGCGCCATTTTATTTGGATTCTCAGTCCAAATAGTTCCTTGAACTGATCACATTCTTGGCTTAATCACATTCTAAAATACCCCTTTAAAAATCTTTTTTTCCCCCCAGATGGAGTCTCACTCTGTTACCCAGGCTGGAATGAAGTGGCAGGAACTCTGCTCACTGCAACCTCCTCCTCCCAGGTTCAAGCGATTCTCCTGCCTCAGATTCCCAAGTAGCTGTGATTACAGGTGCACACCACCACTCCCTGCTATTTTTGTATTTTTAGTACAGACAGGGTCTCTCTCGAACTCTTACCTCAGGTGGTCTGCCCAGCTTGGCCTCCCAAAGTGCTGGGATTACAGGTGTGAGCCACAGTGGCCAGCCATCATCTTTTCTTCAGGGGTAGCTACAGCAGATAAAAAGATTTAAAAATCATTTTCACGTGGCAGGCCATGGCAAAATGTAACTACTTAAGCCTGCTTTAAATTAGACTAATAGCCGAGTGATTAGCCTATACTGAAAGCTTGGCAAATCACAATTATGTACCTCAAAGAACTATTCTTGTTTGCCTTGTTACTATGTAAATAACTGAAATCTTTTTCTTCCTAAAAGGGGTCATGTTGATGTTTACTTACAATGTATTTTAAGTTTGTCACTCGAAATGGTTATGAGCAAGTTTAAGAAAAAATCTTCAGCAAATACCACCTTAGATTATGACCCCAAAACACGTTTACAAGCCTCAACATCGTTACTGTTACCGCTTTATTTAAGACAGTAAAAAGCATACTGGATGAGCTGTAGAGGCACAGGGGAGCGGGGAATGGCTTATGATCATGTTGAAAACATAGGATCTGGGGAAAAGGGATTTAAAAGAAGAAGGAAGAGGGAGGAGGAGGAAGGAGAAGGAGGAGGAGGAAGAGGAAGATGATGAAGAAGAAAAAATACTTGAGACTTAAAAAGTCTTAGAGACCAGCTCACAGTGGCAAAAACCCACTCTCACCCGGAGCCCCGTGAGGTTTTCTGCTTCCTCCCGGCCCTTCCTTCCGCAGTCAGAGGGCGGAAGAAAGTGTCCTCAAGGTGGGGCGAGTCACAGGGCGGACTCTGGCGACCTGACGCTGGGGAGACTCGAGCAGCGGATCCATGCCGCCCAGCTGTCTGCCGCGGGACCCCGCCGGCCCGCAGGTGACCCAGCGCTGGAGAAACGCCAGTAACGTGGCCTGGCGAGCTGGCGCGGGGCAAGGACCACCCGCGCCAGCCTTGCCACCCCAGGCTCCCTTCTTAGGAAACCGGGTGCGCCTCGGAGCGCGCAGGGCTTCCCCGGGACCGGCGTTCCAGTCCCTCTCCAGGCTTCCAGCCCAGCCCTGGCCCGAGAGAGCAGAAAATTATCTCTGCCGTGAGAAAATGCTCGTGGCCAGTGACTACCCTTCATGCACAATAATATGGTTCAGATGGGCTGAAAGGTTTTGGTTTTTAGTTTTGTTTCGAGACAAGGTCTCGTTCTGTCGCCCAGGCTGGAGTTCAGAGGCGCGATCTTGGCTCACTGCAACCTCCGCCTCCCTGGTTCCAGCGATTCTCCTGCCTCAGACTCCCAAGTAGCTGGGATTACAAGCGTGCACCACCATGTCCGGCTAATTTTTAGTAGAGACGGGGTTTCACTATGTTGGCCAGGCTGGTCTCAAACTCCTGGCCTCAAGTGATCCATCCACCTCGGCCTACCAAGGCGCTGGCATTAAAGGCATATTGGTTCTTAAACACGAGAATTGAGATCTCCTTTCATCTAATGAAAGTTTGGGCCAATACTGCAACATTCAGAACACCAGTTGATGTTGAACAATAGATTACTTAAGTATAAATCAAGGACCAGTATAATTTTGCCATTCCTTGGGTGATATTTTTAAAAGCATTCCTTTTTTTTTTTTTTTTTTTTTTGAGACGGAGTTTCACTGTTGCCTAGGCTAGAGTACAGTGGTGTGATCTCGGCTCACTGCACCCTCTGCCTCCCAGGTTCAAGCAATTCTCTGCCTCAGCCTCCCGAGTAGCTGGGATTAACAGTCACCCACCACAATGCCCGGCTAATATTTTCTATTTTTAATAAAGACAGGGTTTCACCATCTTGGTCTTGAACTCCTGACCTCGTGATCTACCAGCCTCTGCTTCCCAAAGTGCTGGGATTACTGGCATGAGCCACCGGGCCTGGCCCTCAAAAAACAATCTCTGTAAGGTATTTATGTAGCGTTTACTATTATCCACAATAACAGGGGCTTGGGAAAAATTTTGCCTGTGGCCAGGTGCCGTGGCCCACGTCTATAATCCCAGCACTTTGGGAAGCCAGCGCAGGTGAATCACCTGAAGTCAGAAGTTCGAGACTAGCCTGACCAACATGGTGAAACCCCATCTCTACTAAAATAAAAAAAATTAGCTGGGCATGGTGGCAGGCGCCTGTAGTCCCAACTTCTTGGGAGGCTGAGGCAGGAGAATCGCTTGAACCAGGGAGGTGGAGGTTGCAGTGAGCAGAGATTTTGCCACTGCACTCCAGCCTGGCAACAGAGCAGGACTCCCTAAAAAAAAAGTGTACTGTGAAAATTGAAAGGACTAGAAAAACTTGACACTACAAAGATATAAAAACCAACTAAGCACCATACGCGTTTGCCTTTAACTGCTTCCCAACTTGTTTTCCTCATCCAGTTTTATTGTGGGTTCTTCTCCAAAAGGAACTCCACAGTACTTAGCTTAGCTTTGGCCACATAGTAGATTCTCAATAAGTAAATAAGTGCATTCGAGAAGCTGGGCAGGGATATTCTACAGCTGGAAGAAGAAACATAATGATCTAGTAATTAGCTCATTAAAAATAAACGTTCTTCTTTCCTCAGAGGAGCATTTCCCAAGGCCTGCCTTGAGAGCCATCCAAAAAGGCCAAGCTCATCCAATTTTGCCCTAGATTTATGTTAAAATGCTTTTACAATCTAGGATGACAGAAAACGAAAGCACTTATTTAAATATAACAGGCATTTATTTAAATAGGAGAAGCTGTGACCTCATAGCAAGTGTTGGGAATAGGAAACTAGGTGGATAAACTTGCTGATGCTGTAGATCTTAGTCTCTACAGATCATGTGGAAAATCTGAATTTAAAAAATGTTTAGGTTCCTCATGTTTACCAACAAATGACCGTACATTTTTTAATTTAAAAAGTACCATGAGGCGGCCGGGCACGGTGGCTCACGCCTGTAATCCCAGCCTTTTGGGAGGCCTAAGCGGGCGGATCATGAGGTCAAGAGATCAAGACCATACTGGCTAACATGGTGAAACCCTGTCTCTACTAAAAATACAAAAAAAATAGCTGGGCGTGGTGGCGCGCGCCTGTACTCCCAGCTACTCGGGAGGCTGAGGCAGGAGAATTGCTTGAACCCGGGAGGCAGAGGTTGCAGTGAGCCAAGATCGCGCCACTGCACTCCAGTCTGGCACCTGGCAAAGGAGCGAGACTGTCAAAAAAAAAAAAAAAAAAAAAAAAGAAGTACCACAAGGCAAACACACACTCGCAGTAACTTTTTGGCCTAACAAAAGTAGAATTAGATCTAAAGTTCACTGTAGGACTGAGTCTATTCTAAACTGAAAACCTGGACATCTAGAGTACCAGGGCGAGATGACGTGTTACGGGCTTCGATAAAAGCAGCTGGATTTGAATGCAACAAGCCAACAGGGCAGCACAAGAGCGGATTCGCCGCGCTCACGGCCATCGAGCCGAACCTCTCGCGGGTCGGTGAGCTATGAAGGAGGCCCCCAATACGGACCTTTCGCCCCAAGCCCTTCAAGGTCCCCGGGCCTGGTACTCCTCGCTACAAGGGAGGGGCGCGGAAGCCGGGGCAGAGGAGGAGCCAACCCGGGGCTGTGCTGCGACCGGCAGTGGAAGACGCTCTAGGGATTTGTCCCGGACTAGCGAGATGGCAAGGCTAAGGACAGGAGACGGATTGAGGGGCGAAGATACACCCTAATCTTGATACAACCTATGGGGCTAAGCCAGCAATTGGTAGAGGGATGATTCTGGACGTCCCTTCCAGGCCGCCTCCTCATCGCCCCACCCCCGGCCGGAGCTGAAAGTAATTCATACAAAAGAAGGACTCGTCCTGCCTTGGGTAATTCCAGGGACCGTCGTTAAACTCCCACTAACCTAGAACCCGGAGATCGCTCCGTTCCCGCCCCCTCACCCGCCCGCTCTCGTCGTCATCGAGGTGGAGAAGAGCATGCGCGAGGCTCCGGTTCCCGTCAGTGGGCTGACAGCACATCGCCCACAGTCCCCGAGAAGTTGGGGGGAGGGGACGGCAATTGAACCGGGGCCTAGAGAAGGTGGCGCGGGGTAAACTGGGAAAGTGGTGTCGTGTACTGGCTCCGCCCTTTTCCCCGAGGGTGGGGAGAACCATATATAAGTGCAGTAGTCTCCGTGAACGTTCTTTTTCGCAACGGGTTTGCCGCCGGAACATAGGTGAGTACTGTCTGTAGTTTCCGTGGGACTGGCCTCTTTACGAACTATGGCTCGTGTGCTTTTCACTACATACACGGTGCTGGCCACTGTACGTGATTCTTGATCCTGAGTTTCGGGTTGGAAGTGGGTGGGAGAGTTCGAGGCCTTGCGCTTTTCTCCAGGAGCTAGTTCGCCTCGTGCTTGAGTTGAGGCCTGGCTTGGGCGCTCCGGCCGCCGCGTGCGAATCTGGTTCGCACCTTTGTGCCTGCCCCTCTGTTTTCGCAAGTCTGTAGCCATTTAAAATTGTTGATGACCATCTGCGACGTTTTTTCGGGGCAGACAGTCTTGTAAATGCGGGCTAGGATCTGTATACTGGTGTTTCGGTTTTTGGGACGGTGGGGTACCACGGGGGATTACGGGCCCGTCCGGTCCAGCGCACATGTTCAGCTAGGTGGGGCCTGCGAGTGGCTGCTGAGAGTCGGATGGGGGCAGTCTCAGGCCGTCCGGCCTGCTCTGGTGGCCGGCCTCGCGCCGCCGTGTGTCGCCCCACCCTGGGCGGCGAGCCTGGCCCGGTCGGCACCAGTTGCGTGAGCGGAAAGATGGCCGCTTCCCGGCCCTGCTGCAGGGAACTCAAAATGGAGGACGCGGCGGCCGGGGAGAGCGTGCCGGGTGAGTCACCCACACAAAGGAAAAGGGCCTTTCTCTCTTCGGCCGCCGCTTCCTGTGACCCCACGGAGTACCAGGGCCGTTCTGGCACCTCGATTAGTTTTCCCAGCGTTTGGACTACGTCTTCCTTTGGTTGGGGGGAGGGGTTTTAGGCGATGGAGTTTCCCCATACTTAGTGGGTGGAGACTGAGGAGTTACGCCAGCTTGGCACACCATATAATTCTCCTTGGAATTTGCCCTTTTTGTGTTTGGATCTTGACTGTCAAGCCTCGAATAGTGGTTCAAAGTTTATATTTATGCCATTTCAGGTGTCGTGAAAACTACCCCTAAAAGCCAAAATGGGAAAGGAAAAGACTCACATCAACATTGTCGTCATTGGACACGTAGATTCGGGCAAGTCCACCACTACTGGCCATCTAATCTACAAATGCGGTGGCATCGACAAAAGAACCATTGAAAAATTTGAAAAGGAGGCTGCTGAGGTATGTTTAATGCCGGAAAGAGAAATACGAACTAAAATGAGTTAACAGCAGGATCGTTGATTTCCCCAGAACTACTGAGCAGTTCTGAATGTTAATATCCTACTTAGGAAATCATACTTTGCTTTTTGGTTTTTTCTGTAACTATTGATAGTAGTTTAGTTCTGAATGTTAATGGTTACGATCCTACTAAAAGTTTGCTTTTTGCTTGCTTCTGTAGCTGTATTGATTACCTGATTGACTAAGATTACTTAGGACCTGAAGTTGTAAAGTGGAAACTGCTATGTGCTAATAAAGGGAGAGGGAGGATGCAAGGAAATTGAAGCTAGTTTGTTTCAGTAATCCACTCTCAATCCTTACAGATGGGAAAGGGCTCCTTCAAGTATGCCTGGGTCTTGGATAAACTGAAAGCCGAGCGTGAACGTGGTATCACCATTGATATCTCCTTGTGGAAATTTGAGACCAGCAAGTACTACGTGACTATCATTGATGCTCCAGGACACAGAGACTTCATCAAAAACATGATTACTGGAACATCTCAGGTTGGGATTAATAACACCAGGTTTTTTTTTTTTTTTTTGGAAAGTCCTATTTTGTCCTTTGGAGAGCTTTTGACAGGGATGTCTTTGCTTGCTTTAAAGGCTGACTGTGCTGTCCTGATTGTCGCTGCTGGTGTTGGTGAATTCGAAGCTGGTATCTCCAAGAACGGGCAGACCCGAGAGCATGCCCTCCTGGCTTACACACTGGGTGTGAAACAACTAATTGTTGGTGTTAACAAAATGGATTCCACTGAGCCACCCTACAGCCAGAAGAGATATGAGGAAATCGTTAAGGAAGTCAGCACTTATATTAAGAAAATTGGCTACAACCCCGACACAGTAGCATTTGTGCCAATTTCTGGTTGGAATGGTGACAACATGCTGGAGCCAAGTGCTAACGTAAGTGGCTTTCAAAACCATTGTTAAAAAGCTCTGGGAATGGTGATTTCATGCTAACAAATTGGCATGCTTGTGTTTCAGATGCCTTGGTTCAAGGGTTGGAAAGTCACCCGTAAGGATGGCAATGCCAGTGGGACTACACTGCTTGAGGCTCTGGACTGCATCCTACCACCAACTCGTCCAACTGACAAACCCTTGCGCCTGCCTCTCCAGGATGTCTATAAAATTGGTGGTAAGTTGACTGTTAATACATTGGAGTTGGTAAGACTGCCATCTGCGTTTGCAGGTATTATAGTATACTGTAAATATTCTTAGGTATTGGCACTGTTCCTGTTGGTCGAGTGGAGACTGGTGTTCTCAAACCTGGTATGGTAGTCACCTTTGCTCCAGTCAACGTTACAACTGAAGTGAAGTCTGTTGAAATGCACCATGAAGCTTTGAGTGAAGCTCTTCCTGGGGACAATGTGGGCTTCAATGTCAAGAATGTGTCTGTCAAGGATGTTCGTCGTGGCAACGTTGCTGGTGACAGCAAGAACGACCCACCAATGGAAGCAGCTGGCTTCACTGCTCAGGTAACAATTTAAAGTAACATGTTTTATTGCAGAACCTAAAGTCATTTAAGACTTTGGATTTGTACTGAAGGCAAATGTTTTTTCCAAGGTGATAATCCTGAACCATCCAGGCCAAATTAGTGCTGGCTATGCCCCTGTACTGGATTGCCACACAGCTCACATTGCATGCAAGTTTGCTGAGCTGAAGGAAAAGATTGATCGCCGTTCTGGCAAAAAGCTGGAAGATGGCCCTAAGTTCTTGAAGTCTGGTGATGCTGCCATCGTTGATATGGTTCCTGGCAAGCCCATGTGTGTTGAGAGCTTTTCAGACTATCCACCTCTTGGTAAGGTTGACTAATTTGTGCTAAAGATTTAAAAAAGAAATTCCTGTGAACAAACAGTATTTTGGTAATACTAACTTTGTTTTTGACAGGTCGCTTTGCTGTTCGTGATATGAGACAGACAGTTGCCGTGGGTGTCATCAAAGCAGTGGACAAGAAGGCTGCTGGAGCTGGCAAGGTCACCAAGTCTGCCCAGAAAGCTCAGAAGGCTAAATGAATATTATCCCTAATACCTGCCACCTCAGTCTTAATCAGTGGTGGAGGAAGAACGGTCTCAGAACTGTTTGTTTCAATTGGCCATTTAAGTTTAGTAGTAAAAGACTGGTTAATGATAACAATGCATCGTAAAACCTTCAGGAGGAAAGGAGAATGTTTTGTGGACCACTTTGGTTTTCTTTTTTGCGTGTGACAGTTTTAAGTTATTAGTTTTTAAAATCAGTACTTTTTAATGGAAACAACTTGACCAAAAATTTGTCACAGAATTTTGAGACCCATTAAAAAAGTTTAATGAGAAACTTGTGTGTTTTGGTCAATACTGAAACTTCAAAATGCTTAGGTGGAAGATGCCTATTTCTGGTTTTATGAATCAGCTGAAACTTTGTGAGAATGTTCTTAACATCTCCTTCAGGGATAGGGTTGTTACCCCACATGTTTTGAAGGGGAGGGAATCTGATTTTAAGCTATGGGAGGGCTGCTTTGATTGCAACACCCTGGAGAAAGCATTTTACTGTCACTGAAGGCCAAATGCTGTAATGGGTCCTTGTTGCATTGAAAAGTTAACAACTCAATCTTCAGAAACTTGAAATTTCAGTTTCAGATTAACTGACTTGTACATTGGAAACATTTGTAGGTTAAAATGACTTGGCAGTGTAGTGGAAGTTGAGCATTTCCCATGACAAGGTATAGTGGTTAGTACACAGCCTATGAGTAGAAGACCCATTTTGAAGTTAGTGGAGTAAGCTTTATGCCAGTTTGATTATTTTAGAAGTTGTAAGAACAAGGTACTGGTAAAATATGAGACGGTAATTTGAAGTAGCTGTAAAATAGAACAAACAGCTCAATGAAGTTTTTTCTAGATCCTGCAGAGTCCAGTACCTTCTATACTTGGATAAATAGCAACTTCTGCTTGATCACTAGCAAGGAAAACTGGTCATTGGCTTAACAGGTGTCAGTGATTACCTACTTGATAAACTCCTGAATCTTAAAACAGATTTGTGCATTTGAAAAGCATGAAATTTTTAATATGAAAAGAATGAGGCCTATGTTTCCCAGGCTGGTCTTGGATTTCTGAGCTCATGATCCTGTGATCCACTGTGCCCAGTCTCCCATGAACCTTAAAAATTTCTATGTGAAATAGTATATAAAGGTACTTCTTGGTTATAAAAGGAAAATTTTTTGAAAGTTTGAAGGATAGGTAAAATTAAAGGGGTTTTTGTTTTTTTTTAGATGGAGTTTAGATTGTTGCTCAGGCCAGGATGCAATGGCATGATCTCTGCTTACTACGCCTCTGCCTCCTAAGTAGCTGGGATTACAGGCATGCCCCCCACTATGCCTGGCTGATTGTGTATTTTTAGGGTTTCTCCATGTTGATTAGGCTGGCTGATTGTGTATTTTTAGGGTTTCTCCATGTTGATTAGGCTGGTCTTGATCTGACAGGTGATCCACCTGCCTCAGCCTCCCATAAAGTACTGGGACTACAGGCGTGAGCCACCGTACCCGGCCAAGATATGTTCTCTAAGGACATGCCAAGTAGGAGTTAGAGACAAGGCCTCTTAACAGTAACTAGTAATGTGTTACTCAAGGTTCAAAGGCACTTGAATTGGCTGTAGAGGTGAGCTTGTAACAATGTTACCCTTTTCTCTCTTCGAAGTCTGAATTAGATGAAATGCCTTCCCATCTACCAATCATCTGAGGTATCAAATGTGTATATTGAACCAGAGATTTTTGTCCTCAATTTCTTAGCTGGCTGTCTTAATATTTACACAAGTAAATGGCCTGATACTTGCTAGATGAAGGGTGAAAAGACAGGTAAGGATTTTAATCGATGGCCAGCAGACGCCCTGATAATGAAAGTTGACACAGCTGTAAGATTTAACGATAGAGAGTACTGTTGATAGGCAAGGAAGCAATAGTAACAGTTGCATACTGAGATAAACTTACTCTGAAATCTGTGTCAAGACAACTGTGGCTTGAGCCCCACCTGCTGGTATTACAAACTAGCTGAGTACAATAAATTTTTTAAGTTTTAAGATGAAGTGGCATTTCTCTAACAGTTACTGTGTTGGAATTGGTTAAAAATTTTGGAGTGGATTTCAAAAATGAGAACTAACTTGAGTATTTCAAGCTAGCTTGGCTTTTTTTTTTTTTTTTTTTGAGACAGTTTCACTTGCCCAGACAAGAGTGCAGTGCACATTCACAGCTAACTACAGCCCTGACTTCCAGGGCTCAAGTGATCCTCCCTGAATAGCTTCAGCCTCCTGAATAGCTTCAGCCTCCTGAATAGCTGGGATCACAGGTGTTTGCCATACACCTGGGTAATTTTTGCATTTTGCCATGTTGCCCAGGCTAGTCTGGAACTCCTTGGCTCAAGCGATCTGCCTGTACTCTTTCCCAGTTAATCTGATATTTCTTTCAAATCTCAGATGTACCAGGCCTCAGCAGTGACTCAAGGAAGAACCCATGTGCTCTTAGTGGGACACGATTTGTTCAGACCTACTAACCTCAACCCAGTTTCATTTCTTTATAGTGAACACTGTTGACAACTTGTCTTTGTGATCTTCATAATGTTTCAAACTTAGTGACTTAACAATTTATATCTTAGTATAATTCTAAAGATTTCATTCCGCTAGAACCCCTGATATTTAAATGTCCTTTTTCTCTCGTCTAATTATTTGCAGTTAAACATTTTGTCATTTACTTTGGAACTGTTTTTAGCAGGCCCATGGATCTCAGGGTTGAGTTTAGTTTGTGGGCTCTGTGGGAGACAGTGACAACAAAGATAACCTTAATGTTGCAATAATTCTAACCAAGGGATATTAGAAAACTAAGCAAAAGGCCAGGCGTGATGGCTCATGCCTGGAATCCAAGCACTTTGGGAGGCCAAAGCAGGAAGATTTGTACTAAAAGTACAAAAAAGCCAGGCATGGTAGCACATGACTGTAGTCCCAGATAAGGCTGAGGCAGGAGAATCTCTTTAGCCCAGTAGGCAGGGGTTGCAGTGAACCGAGATCGTGCCACTGCAGTTAAGCATGACTGACAGGGCAAGACTCTTGTCTCAAAAAAATAATAAAAATTAGACCTGCAGTCTCACCTACTCTGCAGGGCTCAGGCAGGAGGATTGTCGGAGCCTCCTGCAGTGAGCTATGATGGTTTTATGATGTCAGCCTGGGCGACAGAGTGAGACCCTGTGTCAAAAAAAATATTTTCTTCAGGACACTTGGCCAGGGGCAGTGGCTCACGCCTGTAATCCCAGCACTTTGGGAGGCCACGGCAGGCAAATCACGAGGTCAAGAGACTGGGACCATCCTGGCAAACGTGGTGAAACCCTGTCTCTACTAAAAATACAAAAATTAGCTGGCCATGGTGGCGCACACCTGTAATCCCAGCTACTCAGGAGGCTGAGTTAGGAGAATTGCTTTAATCCAGGAGGCAGAGGTTGTAGTGAGCCGAGATCGTGCCACTGCACTCCAGCTTGGTGACAGAGCTAGATTCCGTCTTAAAAAAAAATAGAAAACTTTAAGCAAAAGTGTGTAAAAGGCTCCTATTTTTTACATATATCTTTTTATTTATTAAGAGACAGTCTCACTGTATGTTTCTTAAAACCAGGCTGGCTTCACCTCTTGACCTCAAGCAAAGTGCTGGAGTTATAGGCATGAGCCACTGCACCCTGCCTCATCTTCTAAAAGTGTACAGTTATGCAAATTTCAATATACAAACCACAATTAAAATATGGAACAGTTCTGTCACCGCACAGAATTCCCGTGCCCCTTCAAAAATTAAAATTGTTTTAGAGAAGTCTTGCTCTGTTACACAGGCTAAAGTGCAGCGCCCTCAGGATCCTTCCACCTCAGCCTAGGAAGTAGGTGGGACTACAGGCATGCACCACTGCACCTGGCTATATGTGTCTTCTTGTAGTCAACCTCTTTACCCCTTGCCCTTGGTAGCCACTGATTTATTTTCTATCTCATAATGTTTTTGCAAGACTGTCCTATACCTGGACTCACTGTTTGTAGCATTTTGAGTGTGATGGTTTTTTTGTGTTTTTTTTTTTTTTTGAGATGGACTTTTTTTTATTTGTTCGTTTTTTGTTTTTCGTTTTTTGCGAGTTTCGCTCTGTTACCCAGGCTGGAGTGCAATGGCGCGATCTCGGCTCACCGCAACCTCCGCCTCCTGGGTTCAGGCAATTCTCCTGCCTCAGCCTCCTGAGTAGCTGGGATTACAGGCACGCACCACCATGCCCAGCTAATTTTTTGTATTTTTAGTAGAGATGGGGTTTCACCATGTTGACCAGGATGGTCTCAATCTCTTGTGCTGGGATTACAGGCATGAGCCACCGCGCCCGGCCGTCACAAGTACTTTAAACTCATTTAATTGTTCACTTGAGTTTTAGTAATATAGTTTCTTTGCCTTTAGTAATATTTATCAATCTATTTAAAAAGCATGAGCATTTACAGCTGTGATATTGCTTACCTTTACGAGGCTTGTATATTGGTTTTTTTTGTTTGTTTGAGACAGAGTTTCGCTCTTGTTACCCAGGCTGGAGTGCAATGGTGCGATCTCGGCTAACTGCAAGCTCCGCCTCCTGGGTTCAAGCAATTCTCTTGCCTCAGCCTCCCGAGTAGCTGGGACTACAGGCACGCGCCACCATGCCCAGCTAATTTTTGTATTTTTAGTAGATATGGGGTTTCACTTTGTTGACTAGGATGGTCTCGATCTCTTGACCTCGTGATCCACCTGCCTCGGCCTCCCAAAGTGCTTGGATTATAGGCGTGAGCCACCGCACCTGGCCAGAGGCTTATACATTGTTAAGGTAGACAGATATTAACATTAAGGGAGGGCCAGGCACATGGTGCCTCATGCCTGTAATCTCACCTACACAGAAGGCTGAAGAGGGAGGGCTGCTTGAGCCCAGGACTTTGAGACCAGCCTGGGCAACAGTAAGATCCCATGTCTACAAAAACTTAAAAATTAGCCATGTATGGTGGTGCATGCCTGTAGTCCCAGCTACTTGGAGGACTGAGGTGGGAAAATAGCTTGAGCCAGGGAGGTTGAGGCAGCAGTGAGCTGTGATCATGCCATTATACTCCAGCCTGGGTGGCAGAGTAAGATCTTGTCTCTAAATAAAAAAAATAAATAAATAAAAACATTAAGGTAGAATGAAATAAGTGCAATACTGGAAGTATTGTGGAGAGGGAGTATAAGAGGAAGCATAAGTCCTCTCTCTTCCAGATCAGAATAAACCCCTAGTCTCCGTTAGTGGTTTTCCTGATACTCCTGACCACTTCTTCTGGACGAGGCATTCTTGTAGGAGTTGAAATTTCTGAAGTGGAAAAGCCATGGCTATTCCAATCTGAGTTGAAACTAAAAGATGACAAAATACTTTTTTTTTTGAGACGGAGTTTTGTTCTTGTTTCCCAAGCTGGAGTGCAATGGGACTATCTCAGCTCATTGAAACCTCCACCTCCCAGGGTCAAACAATTCTCCTGCCTCAGCCTCCTGAGTAGCTGGGACTACAGCCATATGCCACCATACCCAGCTAGTTTTTTGTATTTTTTAGTAGAAACGAGGTTTCACCATATTAGCCAGGCTGGTCTTGAACTCCTGACCTCAGATGATCCACCTGCCTCGGCCTCCCAAAGTGCAGGGATTACAGGTGTGAGCCACTATGCCTGGCCCAACAAAATACATTTAAAACCATCAGTGATAAAATTGAAGCTTTTTGCTATAAGGGAACTTCGTTTTCAGGGCTATAATGGTTTAGTTTAGCATAGGTCCCTATCTTCATCCTTCCTCCCCAATAATTTTACAAATGCTTAGTGTTTGTTAGTCATTTCTTCTTTTTTGGTGTTCCTGTTGAAATGAATTGTAAAAATAACTAGCAATTGGCTTTTCCAATTGCTAGGCAGTCTGGTCTGTGGTGACTGGAGGAAGTCATACGTATGGCCAGATTTTGTTGACAGCTGATTATTGTACTGTCAGGGGATTTCTATGAAGTAATTGCATTAAGGTTATATTTTTAGCTGATTTATTACTAGGGTGTTGTATTCTGTATCACTTCTGGCTAGCAGCACCAGATGGTAGGATGTTCTGACGTATTAAGTGATGTAATTTTGTATAAGTTGGCCGGGCATGGTGGCTTACGCCTGTAATCCTAGCACTTTGGGAGGCCGAGGTGGGTGGATCTCCTGAGGTCAGAAGTTCACTACCAGCCTGGCCATCATGGTGAAACCCCATCTTTAAAAAAATAAAAATAAAAAATAAAATTTTTGTATAAGTTAACATACAAACATTGTTGATTTAAAGAGGTCAGGCTGGGTGTGGTGGCTCATGCTTATAATCCAAGCACTTTGGGAGGCTGAGGCAAGATGATCACTTGAGGCCAGGAGATCAAGACCAGACTGGGCAACACAACGAGACTTCATTCCTACAAAACTTTTGTTTTTTTTAAGATGGATTCTTGCTCTTGTTGCCCAGGCTGCAGTGCAACGGCATAATCTCAGCACACTGCAACCTCAGCCTCTCAAGTAGCTAGGATTACAGGCATATGCCACAATGCCTGGCTAATTTTTTGTATTTTTAGTAGAGATGGGGTTTCTTCATGTTACTCAGGCTGGCCTGGAACTCCCAACCTCAGGTGATCCACCAGCCTCAGTCTACCAAAGTGCTGGGATTACAGGTGTGAGCCACTGTGCCCAGCCATAAATTTTTTTTTTTAAAACTTAGCCAGGCATGGTGGCATGTGCCTGTAGTCCCAGCCACTTGGGAGGCTGAGGCAGAAGGATCACATGAGCCCAGGAGATCAAAGCTGCAGTAAGCTATGATTGAGCCACTGCACTACAACCTGGGCAACAAAGTGAGACCCTGTCTCTAAAAAATAAAGACAACCGACCTTCAGCAGGGTTGCGGCTACCATGTTCTCTGGCACGGGTGTCTCTGGGCTGTCGGCCTGGACCTTGCAGCCACAATGGATTCAAGTTCGAAATATGGCAACTTTGAAAGATATTACCAGGCGACTAAAGTCCATCAAAAACATCCAGAAAATTACCAAGCCTATGAAAATGGTAGCAGCAGCAAAATATGCCCGAGCTGAAAGAGAGCTGAAACCAACTCGAATATATGGATTGGGATCTTTGGCTCTGTATGAAAATACTGAGCCAGCTCTCACGCCTGTAATCCCAGCACTTTGGGAGGCCTAGGCGGGTGGACTATGAGGTCAAGAGATCGAGACCATCCTGGTCAACATTGTGAAACCCCGTCTCTACTAAAAACACAAAAAAATTACCTGGGCATGGTGGCACGTGCCTGTAATCCCAGCTACTCAGGAGGCTGAGGCAGAACTGCCTGAACCCAGGAGGCAGAAGTTGCGGTGAGCCGAGATCGCATCATTGCACTCCAGCCTGGTAACAAGAGCGAAACTCCGTCTCAAAAAAAGAAAAAGAAAAAAAGAAAAAGCTGATATCAAGGTGCCTGAAGGCAAGAAGAAACACCTCCTTATTGGTGTGTCCTCAGATCAAGGACTGTGTGATGCTCTTCATTCCTCCATTGCTAAACAGATGAAAAGTGAGGTTGCTACACTAACAGCAGCTGGGAAAGAAGTTATGCTTGTTGGAATTGGTGACAAAATCAGAGGCATACTTTATAGGACTCGTTCTGACCAGTTTCTAGCGGCATTCAAAGAAGTGGGAAGAAAGCCCTCAACTTTTGGAGATGTGTCAGTCATTGCCCTTGAATTGCTAAATTCTGGATATTAGTTTGATGACGGCTCCAATGTCTTTAATCAATTCGGGTCTGTCATCTCCTATAAGACAGAGGAAAAGCCCATCTTTTCCTTTAATACCATTGCAAGTGCTGAGAGTAAGAGTATCTATGATGATGTTGATGCTGATGTGCTGCAAAATTACCAAGAATACAACCTGGTCAACATCATTTACTACTCTCTGAAGGAGTCCACCACTAGTGAGCAGAGCACCAGGATAACAGCCATGAACAACGCCAGCAAGAATGTTTCTGAGATGACTGACAAATTGACATTGACATTCAACTGTACCCGCCAAGCTGTCATCACAAAGGAGTTGACTGAAGTCATCTCTGGTGCTGCAGCTCTGGATTAATGAAAATCAAGTTCCATCCTCAGATAAGAGGTAAAGAAGGAAAATTCAGCCAGCTGATTTTGTTTTTAGCTTACTACTGTCTCTGTCAGAAGAAACTGTTTATCAATTGTTTGGATTACTGAACACAGCAAGATATTTGTAAATTATCTTACAATAAACAACTTAAGAAAATAAAATAAAGAAGTTTCACATCTTAAAGCAAATCACAGAATCTAAAATACATATTTTCTATTAAACATTTTTCAGTCAGACAGTTACTATTGTAATGGAATACCATTACAAACCTTCATTACACAGAAACTTTAAAGTTTCTTTATATGTGTAGTGTCACTAGCCCAGAATTGTAGTTGTCAAGAACATCCCATAGCATTTATGTTTAAGATAAACTGTTATATTCCATTCAAAAGACACTCACTCCATTCACTGCTTTTACTCTTGTATTTAATCAGAAAAAAAAGTTTAAAAACAATGAATTTTATTTTGCTAAATGGGTAGCACAAAAACATTAAATACCTTTGGATTCCTTTTTTTTTTTTTGAGACCTAGTCTTGCTCTGTCACCCAGGCTGGAATACTGTGGCACAATCTCAGCTCATTCAACCTCTGCCTCCTGGGTTCAATGATTCTTGTGCTTCAGCCTCCCAAGTTAGCTGGGACTACAGGCTTGTACCACCATGCCCAGGTAATTTTTTTATTTTTAGTAGGGATGGGGTTTTACCATGTTGGCCAGGCTGGTGTTGAACTCCTGACTTCAGGTGATCCACCCACCTCAGTCTCCCAAAGTGCTGGGATTACAGGCATGAGCAGCTGCACCTGGCCTCTTTTCAAAATTTATATACAATGTGGTATTGTAATTAATATTGTCTCTGTAATAAGAATTTTGCCCAGGAGTAGCTATACCTAGAAGTTACCACCTTTTGAAATTATTAAATCAAGTATTAAAAAGAATTCATCATTGCTAAATTATCCAGCACTCCAAATACTTTTTATTTGTTACTGATCTTGCTGCTTTCTGGAAAAAACTAAAATTAGATTAATTAAAAAAAAAACCATGAAAACTGAGCTACATCCAAGTGGCCATATGCAATTACAGTAACAAGATACTTGATTGCCTCTCACCCATAATCAGGATTAACTATAGATCTGCAGCCAAAGTACCCACTTTGGCCTGAACCAGACACAGGAGCTTCTCCCTAGGCTGACACTAGAGATTCGGGTTGGAATTCCAGACACAAGCAGGACTGTCTGGCCCATTTGGCTGTATTCATCCCTCAGTCTACTCAGAATGGTTGAGGTAGCTGAGGAGCTGGTCAAAAGGCCCAGCTGATTATCCCACTCTAACCCTTGTGATGACATACCATTGAACTACTGGAGAGGAAGAAGGGTACCAGCACTATTCTGTTTTTTCTGTCATTCTGACTTAAAAACAGGAAAACACGCACCGGGCGCGGTGGCTCAAGCCTGTAATCCCAGCACTTCGGAAGGCTGAGGCGGGTGGATCACGAGGTCAAAAGATGGAGACCATCCTGGTCAACATGGTGAAACCCTGTCTCTACTAAAAATACAAAAAATTAGCTGGGCATGGTGGCGTGTGCCTGTAATCCCAGCTACTCAGGAGGCTGAGGCAGGAGAATTGCCTGAACCCAGGAGGCAGAGGTTGCGGTGAGCTGAGGTCACACCATTGCACTCTAGCCTGGGTAACAAGAGCGAAACTCAGTCTCAAAAAAAAAAAAAAAAACAGGAAAACACTATTCACCAGTTACTATAGATCTGTCTGACAGTTTCTTAAAATATTTTTATGGTATTATATAAAATAACTAACTTTACTTAATTCTCCCTTAACTAGGTCACCAAATATGTATCCATATTGTGGATAATAGGAAACAATGCTGATTTCCAATCTTTCTATTTTATAGGGTTTTCATTAATGTTCAAAAATAATTACCATTGAGGATTTCCTGAAGTAGTACAGATTTCTGTCAACTTTCACCCTATATACTATATTCCAATAGTATTAGTTGAATGATTCTGGATAATCTTACATAATCTCAAGTCTTTAGCCTTAAGAATTTAAGGGATTTGATATTACTTCCTAGCCTAGTATAACCAAGCAAAAGATTACTAACTCTCAAAACAAGGTGAATAAGAGTTTTAATTTGGTATACTTAGTAGGCAAAGTCTCTATGAGTAGGCAAATCTGCATGTTTTTCTTTCAGGCTTGGTTTTAGGTTCACTATCTCTCTCTCTTTGAGGAACACTGCACAAAGATATTTGTATTTGAGCTCCTTAGAGAAAGAGTACAAATTGTTTACAACTAGTTTTTTCATATACCCAAAAAAGCACAGTTACGATCTCTGTCCCATTCATAAATTAACAGCCAACCCAAAGTAACTTAATAAAGCTATTTTAACAGGTGCTAAATAATTCTTTTATCTATACTTTTGTATTGATCAAATTATTTACATGCTCTTTAAAAATCTTTTATGAATTGAAAGCTGTAACTCTCTCTCTTGAAGTCTGTCTGTATCACGTAAGTATTGATCAGTCTTGGGTGATTCATTCATAGCTGCCTGTCTTTGTTGAGTGGTCTTCACAAATCTCAGCAGATTGATGATGGCAGCAGGTGTTACTCCAGGTATACGACTAGCAGCCCCGATCTAAGAATCAGTATCACAAGAGAAACATAAATGAACTATGTCAAATCAAATCGATTTTCCTCCTAATAACACCTATATAGTATAGTTTATACAGTATTTTCTTAATTTTTCTTTTTTTTTGAGACGGAGTTTTGCTCTTGTTACCCAGGCTGGAGTGCGATGGCACGATCTCGGCTCACTGCAACCTCTGCCTCCTGGGTTCAGGCAATTCTCCTGCCTCAGCCTCTTTTTTTTTTTTTAAATGACTGGGTTTTACCATGTTGATCAGGCTGGTCTTGAACTCCTGACCTCAGGTGATCCGCCCGCCTTGGCCTCCAAAGTGCTTGGATTACAGGCGTGAGCCACCATGCCTGGCCCATAGTATTTTCTTAATTACTATCTTGATGTATTACCTTAATGTATTACCTTGTAAAGTAGATAAATATTATGTCTTCATTTTACAAATGAGAAACTGAGGCACAGAGATGTTGAAATAGCTTGTGCAAGATCACATAACTAATAGATGTTAGAGTATCTACTTTTTCTTCCCATTAAACTAAGAAAAACTATAAACAAGTTCCTTTCTTCAAAAATAGGTCCACAGTCCCTTTTTTGAAATTCTTGAGGCCAGCCTGGGCAAAATAGTGGGACTCTGTCTCTACAAATGATAAAAAAAACTGGCTTAGCATGGTGGTACACACTTGTAGTACTAGCCACTCAGAAAACAAAGGTGGGAGGATTGCTTGAGCCTTGGAGGTCGAGAATGCAGTGAGCCATGATTATGCCACTGCACTCCAGCCTGGGTGACAAAGTAAGCCCCCCTCTCAAAAAATAAAATGAAATATTTGAGGCCATGTTTTTGTAATAAGGTATATATACTGTACATAATGTAACAGCCTCAGCAGTGTGTGAGGCAGCACCCCACATTTTTAATCCTATTAAATTTCTTCAGTATATTTTTACAGTGAAAGGCATGAACATTCACTATAAACAGTATAAAGACCATATATCCTCATGTGAGCTGAGCTCAGTTTTGCTACCAAATGAGTTTGTGGCAAACTTCTGCCAGAGCCTTTTGTATTATGGAATTGTGGGTAAGGAGTTCTGAACTCCTGTGACCAGTGCTGTCCAACTGAACTTTCCGTGATGATGGGAATCTTCTATACTATATGTATTGCAATAATGCGGTGTCCAATATGATAGCAACTAGTTATATGCGGCAATTGGGCACTTGAAATGTGGCTAGTAAGACTAAAGAGCTGAATTTTACATTTTATTTAATTTTTCATCTTTTTTTTTTTTTTTCTGAGACACGGTCTCACTCTGTCACCCAGGCTGGGGTGTAGTGGTACAATCTTGACTTGCTGCAGCCTCTACCTCCTGGGCTCAAGAGATCCTCCTACCTCAGCCTCCCAAGTAGCTGTGACTACAGGTACATACCACTGCACCTGGCCTATTTAATTTTAATTAATGTAAATAACTACAATGAGCAAGTGGCTAACATGTTGGGCAGTGTAGCCTATGATTATCCACACAAACATAATCTGAAATCAATAGGAAGGGACAAAGTTATAAAATGTAAGTCTTATTTTCCTGGTTTCCATGATGACTATTGCTAAGAATACCATGTTATATTAATAAAATCACTCCTCCTTGTAAAAATAGGTTTTTTTTCCAAATTTTTCAACAGTCTATATTTTTATAATATACCCCTTTGTTTTATGAATCACTACTAAAAACATGCTGCCCATTAAACTGTGACACACCATCTATTTTTGAGATATTAAAGATACAATTTTTTTTTCTTTTTGAGACGGAGTTTCACTCGTTACCCAGGCTGGAGCGCAATGGCGCAATCTCGGCTCACCGCAACCTTCTGCCTCCTGGTTCAGGCAGTTCTCCTGCCTCAGCCTCCTGAGTAGCTGGGATTATAGGCACGTGCCACCATGCCCAGCTAATTTTTTGTGTTTTTAGTAGAGACGGGGTTTCACTATGTTGACCAGGATGGTCTCAATCTCTTGACCTCGTGATCCACCCACCTAGGCCTCCCAAAGTGCTGGGATTACAGGCGTGAGCCACCGTGCCCGGCCTAAAGATACAATTTTAGAGATGTTAAAATGTGGAAAATAGTGCATCTCAGAATAAGTAAGTACAGTTTCTCAGTCTTCAAACATTTATTAGAAGCCCAACACTAATTACTATATAATAAAGGTTTTATTTGTTTACACAAAGGAACATGCACACATCCTCTCACAATTAGTCTGAAGCATGTGGCGGGGGCACTCTGGCTCCTCTTTCTCCCATTAGTTCCCAAAGCAACACTATGGAACTCCTGGGGAGGAATCCAAGTAGTGACTTGAAAACCACTAACGTGTTATATTTTAATCTAGTCTGGTTTCCTTTAAGCCATACATATATACTACCTTCCACAGTTTGCACTGATGGTTTATCACATGGTTGGGACTAAAGAATAGCTCCAATCAAACCAATTCTTGACTTCCAGTTATTTACTTAACGTCAAGCTTTATCATCTGTCATACAGATACAGACATACCAACATCTGTCCTACATAGAAATATAGGAAAAAAATCTGAGGTCAAATTTTTTTTTTTTTTGAGACAGTCTTGCTCTGTTGCCCAGGCTGGAGTGCGGTGGCACAATCATGGCTCACTATAGCCTCAGTGTCTTGAGCTCAGGTGATCCTCCACCTCAGCCTCCCAAGTAGCTGGCATTGCAAGTGCATGCCATCATGCCCAGCTAATTTCTGTATCTTTATAGAGATAGGGTCTTGCTGTGTTGCCCAGGCTGGAAGTTTCTTATTATTAAATAAAGCATTAGTTATATGGCCATTGTAACCCCAGGTTTAAAAAAAATGAAAGCACTGGATCTTTAACTTGTTCCTATTCCCCTGCCTATTTTCTTACCGTCTGTGGACGACTAAAATGTAGTTTCTCTCGAACTTCATGGGACAAAGACACATCCCTGACAGTCAAATAATCTAGGTCTTTCGGCAGTTGGAGAGCTTCATCTCGCTGAACTTCCTTTATTTCTTGTAGCTGATGGAACAATACTGATTCATAAGTGGCTGGTGAACAAAATCAGAATCATGTTATAATACCCAGATTATATTATACTAACAACTTACGTTTGTGTAGCATCTTACAATTTACAAAAACCTTTTGTGTACATCATCTCATTAAACACTCATTTCAACACCATGAGATGGGTTGGGTAGGTGTTCCCCTTTACATAGGAGGAAACTGAAGCTAAGATAAATGGAGTATCTTGCATATTAACTACAATTAAACTACTGTCTAAACTACTGACAGGCGTGGTGGCTCATGCCTGTCATCCTAGCACTTTGGGAGGCTGAGGCAGGTGTATTGCCTGAGCTCAGGAGTTCGAGACCAGCAAGGGGAACACGGTGAAACCCCATCTCTACTAAAAATATAAAAAATTAGTTAGGCATGACAGTATATACCTGTAATCACAGCTACCGGGGAGGCTGAGACAGGAGAACTGCTTGAATCCAGGAGGTGGAGCTTGCAGTGAGCTGAGATAGTACCATTGCACTCCAGCTTGGGTGACAGAGCGAGACTCCATTTCAAAAAAAAAAAAAAAAAGAATTTGCTTCCACTGTCAGTGCAAACCTTGGTTGGAACATTTTCTTCAATAGACTGTGAGTTTGAATTTTATGTCCTACTGATAAGCTATTTCTCTCTTTCTCTCTCTCTCTTTTTTTTTTTTTTTTGAGACAGAGTCATGCTCTGTTGCCCTGGAGTGCAGTGATGTGATCTCAGCTCACTGCAACCTCCACCTCCCGGGTTCAAGCAATTCTCCTGTCTCCGCCTCCCAAGTAGCTGAGATTACAGATGCACGCCACCACGCACAGCTAATTTTTATATTTTTAGTAGAGATGGGGTTTCACCATGTTGGCCAGGCTGGTCTACAACTCCTGACCTCATGATCCACCCACCTCAGACTCCCAAAGTGCTGGAATTATAGGCGTGAGCCACTGCACCTGGCCGAGATAATCTATTTTTCTAAGAAAATGGTTTTTTGAAGTATCTCCATATAGAGCTATAATTTTTAAAAGTAAAACTTACTTTTTTTCTTTTTGAGGGAAGGGAAAGGAAAGGGAGGGGAGGAGAGGGGGAGGGGAAGGGGAAGAGGGGGAGGGGAAGGGGAGGGAAGTGGAGGGGAGGGGAAGGGAAGGGAAGGGGAAGGGAAGAGGAAGGGAAGAGAAGAGAAGGCTTACTTGACAATACATAATTTAAAAACCTGTTTTAAAACCTAAATTGAGGTGCTCATTCTGTCTTATTCAAGAAAGGGAGTCCTCTGAGGATTTGGTATCACCTTCTTCCATCACTTGACTGGCAGCCAGAAAATCTCGTCTCCGTGTCTGACTCCAACAATGAGTTACCCTTTGACTATGAGCACATGATCATCATTTTGGGACTTAGTTTCTTTTTCTAGAAATTGCAAGGGCTAGCCCAGATGACTTCTGAGGGTCTTTACAGCAACAAAGAATAGTTGTGAAGTACACAGGTTTTAGAATCAGACAAGTTAGGTTCCAATCCCAGCTCTGCTACTCACCATGTGATCTTGGGCAATTACCACTTATCTGTAAAATTAGAACAACAATGCTAATATCTGTCCTTCACAGGGCAGTTCTAAGTATCCAATGAAATAATGCATGTAAAGAGCTCACATAATATTGTAATATAACAAATTAGTACAGCAAATTGTAATATAATGTTATGATTCATGAACTGACTTCAGGGCATCATGGAATATATGAGGTAATGCATAAGCCAAAGGTATATTAGGGTATAATGTTATATATATTCATATATAACAAAACAAGAAAGATAGTACAAAGAAGAATCTGACACTGATTTATGCCCTCAAGAAATGTGTTGTCTAGTGAAGGAATCCAGGTAGCAACTTGAAAACCACCGATATATATTATATTTCAATCTAGTTGTTGTTGCTGTTGTTTTGAGATGGGAGTCTCACTCTATCACCCACACTAGAGTGCAGTGGCACGATCTCGGCTCACTGTAACCCCCCCCTCCCAGGTTCAAGCAATTCTCCTCCCTCAGCCTCAAGCAATTCTCCTGCCTTAGCCTCCTGAGTAGCTGGGATTACAGGCATGTGACACCATACCCGGTTAATTATTTTTGTATTTTTAGTAGAGACAGAATTTCACTGTGTTGGCCAGGCTGGTCTCAATCTCCTGACCTCTTAATTCACCTGCCTCGGCCTCTCAAAGTGCTGGGATTATAGGCATGAGCCACCGCGCCTGGCCCAGTATATATATATTTTTAAGCCATGGATAGTTATTAGGGTCTTTATATATGCCCAAGTCTTTTTTTTTTTAAAGACAGGGTTTCACCATGTTGGTCAGGCTGGTCTTGAACTCCCGACCTCAGGTGATCCGACTGCCTTGGCCTCCAAAGTGCTTGGATTACAGGCGTGAGCTACCACGCCAGGCCTTATATGCCCAAGTCTTTAAAGCTATTCCATGGTTGAAGTCAGGACTTCCTATAAACAAGTTAATGATAATTTTTCTGGATTATCCTAATCAGAACCTGATGATTTACTTAAAAAAGTAAAACTGCAAACCAAGTTTGAGATATGTAATCACTCTTCCCCAGATCTAACAGTCCTAAGTATTTAATAAAATAATTTTTACTCAATAGAGAAATTGTGATGGCAAAATAACAGGTCGACACTGCTTCTTCTACCTTAATATATTACTAGTGTTTAATCATTTGGAAGAAAAATTCTAGAGTTTCTGATGAGTTTCCTTTTGTTGCCAGACTTTTGTAAATGTGTGTGGTGGAATGGCAGCCAGCACTTGGATCATCCTACACACACCGCCAAAGCATAGCAAGGTGATAGACCTTTGTGGAACTAAAAGAAAATGCTGGCTGGGTACAGTGGCTCACAACTTTATGAGGCCAAGGCGGGCAGATCATCTGCGGTCGGGTGTTTGAGACCAGCCTGGCCAACATGGTGAAACACCATCTCTACTTAAAAAACACAAAAAATTAGGCCGGGCGCAGTGACTCATGCCTATAATCCCAGCACTCTGGGAGGCCGAGGTGGGTGGATCACGAGGTCAAGAGATCAAGACCATCCTGGTCAACATGGTGAAACCCTGTCTCTACTAAAAATACAAAAATTAGCTGGGCATGGTGGTGTGCGCCTGTAGTCCCAGCTACTCGGGAGGCTGAGGCAGAAGAATTGCTTGAATCCAGAAGGCGGAGGTTGCAATGAGCCAAGATCGTGCCATTGCACTCCAGTCTGGTTAACAACAGCAAAACTCCGTCTCAAAAAAAAAAAAAAACCACAAAAATTAGCCATGGTGGTAAGTACCTGTAGTCCTAGACATTCGGGAGGCTGAGGCAGGAGAACTGCTTGAACCCAGCAGGTGGTGGTTGCAGTGAGTGGAGACTGTACCAGTCTACTCCAGCCTGGGAAACAGGGCAACAGAGTAAGACACTGTCTCAAAAAATAAAAATAAAAAAAGCCAGGTGCAGTGGCTCATGCCTGTAATCCCAGCACTTTGGGAGGCCAAAGCGGGTGGATTACCTGAGCTCAGGAGTGCAAGACCATCCTGGCCAACATGGTGAAATCCTATCTCTACTAAAAATAAAAAAATTAGCCAGCCATGGTGGAGCGTGCCTGTACTCCCAGCTATTAAGGAAGCTGAAGCAGGAGAATCACTTGAACCTGGGAGGTGGAGGTTGCAGTGAGCTGAGATGGCACCACTGCACTCCAGCCTAGGCAACAAAGTGAGACTCCATCTCAAGAAAAAAAGAAAATGCCCCTGCTAAAAGGAATGCAGCATGATCACCATTCTGGCTGGTCCCCAAAGAGCAGTCTTTTCCTGTTTGAACATCACATCATCCAACTTTTTCTTCCCTTCTCACCATGTTATCCTGTTCCCTGCCTTTTTCACTGCATCATTTTCTACCCACAAAAAAACACCTTCTATCAAAATGAAGAAGCCAATATTATTCTCAGTATTTTTTCTTTTTGTTTTGAGATAGAGTCTCACTCTTGTCGCTCAGGCTGGAGTACAGTGGCACAGTCTCCGCTCACTGCAACCTCCGCCTCCCGGGTTCAAGCAATTCTCCTGTCTTAGCCTCCCAAGTAGCTGGAATTACAGGTGCCTGCCACCACACTCAGCTAATTTTTTTGTATTTTTAGTAGAGATGGGCTTTCACCATGGTGGCCAGGCTAGTCTTGAACTCCTGACCTCAGGTGATCCACCCGCCTCAGCCTCCCAAAGTGCTGGGATTACAGGGGTAAGCTTCAGTATTTTCACAATAAAAGTTTTCATTATGAAAAACTTAAAAAATGCAGAGCAACTATCAACACACCTGTGGCTTTGGTGGTCTATAAAGTGACCAAGAATATTGATAAAAAGTATTTGTCAATGGTAGAGTACTTCAGTATACTGTCAAAGCCAAGGATAGTATTATGTTTCTCCTTATTAGAGTATTAGGTGGGGAGAGTATAAAAACAAAGTTCAGGGTATGTATATATATATATATATATATATATGCTGGGCATGGTGGATTACGCCTGTAATCCCAGCACTTTGGGAGGCCAAGGTGGCTGGATCACTTGAGGTCAGAAGTTCAAGACCAGCCTAGCCAATGTGGTGAAACCCCATTTCTTCTAAAAGTACAAAAAAATTAGCTGGGCGTGGTGGCACACACCTGTAATCCCAGGTACTCAGGAGGCTGAGGCAGGAGACTCATTTGGACCCGGGAAGGAGAGGTTACAATGAGCCAAGATCAAGCCATTGTACTCCAGCCTGGGTAACAGAGTGAGACCCTGTCTCCAAAAAAAAAATATATATATATATATATGCATATATGCATGCCGGGTACAGTGGCTCATGCCTATAATCCCAGGACTTTGGAAAACCGAGGTGGGTGCATCACCAGAGGTGAGGTGAGGTCAGGAGTTCGAGAGCAGTCTAGCCAACATGATGAAATTTTTAGTACATGTCTAAAATACTAAAAATACAAAAATTTCCTGGGTGTGGTGGTGGGCACCTGTAATCCCAGTTAGTCGGGAGGCTGAGGCAGGAGAATTGCTTGAGCCTGGGAGGTATGGGTTACAGTGAGCCAAGATTGCACCACTGCACTCCAGCCTGGGCAACAAGAGTGAAACTCTGTCATACACATACACATACACATACACATACACATACACATACACATACACATATACACACACACGCAATACATATGTATATATGTATTTTGTGCAGTGACATGATCTTAGCTCACTGCAACCTCCGCCCCTGGGGTTCAAGCAATTCTCCTGCCTCAGCCTCCTGAGTAGCTGGGATTCAGGCTCCTGTCACTTCGCCTGGCTAATTTTTGTATTTTTAGTACAGAAGAGGTTTCACCATCTTGGCCAGGCTGGTCTTGAACTCCTGACCTCATGATACACCTGCCTTGGCCTCCCAAAGTGCTGGGATTACAGGCCCGTGAGCCACCGTGCCTGGCCCAAGTTTCTGTATTTCTAACAAGCGTACAGGTATTGCAACACTGTTAGCTGAGGACTATGCTTTTGAAGAGCACAGAAGGTAACACTACGCTGGTCCAACAGTAATAATGGATCTGTTGTCGATTCATAATTTGCACACATTATAAAGGCATGTTAAGTCAAAAATTATTTTCTACCTTCTATTTTCAGTCTTTCAGCTAGCTCTCTACATTCAGTATACTTCTTCAAGGGCTCTGGAACAGCCTTGGCTAATGAATCCATGTCAACTTCCTCATACTTCAGAACATCGAGAGCTCTGCAAATATACAAAAGTTTTATTAACATAAGGATCCATGTCATATAAGGCAGATCAAGAACAAGATTCTTTGAAATAATATCAACTCAGAATAAATATCAAAAGATTCTCTCTAAGTATGGTGAGCAAATGCAGCAGCATCTGCTAAACAGTAGGACCTCAATAAGATATATTATTTGATTGTCCACAACTCCTTATCAGGAGAATTGCTGGTAAGGGTGGCATGGCTGTAATCCATTTGTCTTTCCTTTCATATAGAGTATCATCTCATAACAAGGGCTTCACTGAATTCCCTAAGCATTGGAAAGTACTTTACATCTATCTATGCCATGTTAAGTCCTACAGTCCTGTGAATTAGTTATCCTTTTGCATGCTAGGAATCATGACAGTGATCTCCTGCTTTCTTCTACAGAATTCCCTAAGGAAGAACAAGAGGACATTATGAGCATGCTTTAAGTCTCTGCAAAACAAACTGATAAAAATGATATTGGGGTTCATAAGTATTTTTCTTTCTTTTTTTTTTTAAATAGAGACAGGATTTGTCATGTTGCCCAGGTGATCTACCTACCTCATCATCCCAAAGTGCTAGGATCGTATGAGTGAGCTACTGTGCCTGGCTGGTTCATAAATATTCGGTCTGATTTTTTTTTTTCCTAATTTGGTATAATCTCCATGTCAATTTTTACCACAATGAAAATTTTTGATAGTCACTTCTGGGTTCTACTTCTACTACCCACTCTGGATGGGCTAAAGCCTTCAGAGCCAGTACCTTACCTCTCCTTGGGAAAGGAGAGCAATGTATGCAGATAGTGGGGACAATTACTAAAATTCCCAGGCAACTTACCTAGGCCAAAAAAGAAACATGACTAAGTATTACTGCACATAGATCAAGTGAGATTTCCAATAACTTAATTCATTAGCATTTGTTGAAATCAAACTAATGAGCAAAACTTTAGCTATGTTTAGTCTTCACAAGTGTTAATGCTCCTATGACCAGTTTAATCCTTTTTTATACCAATCTGAGGTCTCCCCTCTTGATTTCACAAACCTCCCACCCCCAGATTAACCCAGACCCTCTCCTAAAATGGACCTAGCTAGATCACTTGTTGCTATTAATTACTTCCTTCATTTACATATGCCTTTTTTTGTTGTTGTAATTCATTTAAAAGGTTATTGCCATTTTTTCTTTTTGCAGAAATAGGAAATTTCATCCTAAAATTCATAAGGAATCACAAGAGACACCAAATAGTCAAAACCATTTTGAAAAAAGAACATGGTTAGAGGCCTTACGTTTCCTGATTTCAAGCATAGTACAAAGCTACAGTAATCAAAACAGCATGGTACTGGCATAAAGACAGATATACAGACCAATGGAATAGAAAATCCAGAAATAAACCCTCACTATATAATCAAATTATTTTGATAAGCATACCCAAACCACTGAATGTGAAAAGAACAGTCACTTCAACAAATAATGTTGAGAAAGCTAGATATCCAAATAGCAAAAGAAAGATATTGGATCCTTACCTTATGTCATATATAAAAATCAATATGATATGGATTAAATACCTAAGGAAAGGCCCTGAGTTATAAAACTTCTAGAAGAAAACATACAGGAAAAGCTTTATGACATTGGTTTTGCCAGTGATTTCTTGGCTGACACCAAAAGCACAAGGAACAAAAGCAAAAGTAGACAAATGGAACTACATCAATTTAGTTTCTTTTTTTTTTAATTTTTCAATATAAAGTCCAAAACATTTTTTTTTTTTTTTTGAGATGGAGTCTTGCTCTGTCGCCCAGGCTGCAGTGCAGTGGCTTAATCTCTGTTCACTGCAACCTCCATCTCCTGCGTTCAAGTGATTCTTGTGCCTCAATCTTCCCAGTAGCTGGGACTACAGGCATGTGGAACCACGTGCAGCTAATTTTTTTGTATTTTTAGTAGAGATGGGGTTTTGCCATGTTGGCCAGGCTGGTCTTGAACTCCTGACGTCAGGTGATCTGCTTGCCTCAGCCTCCCAAAGTGCTGGAATTACAGGTACAAGCTACTGTGCCTGGCCTACATCAAATTTTTTTTTTCTTAAAGATTGGGTTTCCCCATGTTGGTCAGGCTGATTGTGAACTCCTCACCTCAAGTGATCCACCCACCTTGGCCTCCCAATGTGCTGAGACTACAGGTGTGAGACACCACACCTGGCCTCAAATTTTTAAAAAAATGTACATCAAGGACACAAACAACAGAGTGAAAACACAATCCACAGAATGGCAGAAAATACTTGCATATCATATATCTGAAATGGGGTTAATATACAGAATACATAAAGAGCTACAATTCAACAATAAAAAAAATCTTGCAAGGCATGGTGACTACATCTGTAATCCTAGTGCTTTGGGAGGCTGAGGTAGGAGGGTTAATTGAGACCACGAGTTCAAGATCAAACTTGGCAACACAGCAAGATCCTGTGTTTATAAGAAATAAAAATCTAGCTGGATAGGGTGGTGCACACCTGTGGTCCTAGCTACTTGGGAGACTGAGGTGGGAGGATCACCTGAGTCTAGGAGCTCGAGGCTGCAATAAGCTATGATTGTGCCACTGCAGCTCCACCCTCGGTGACAGAGGGAGACCCTGTCTCTATAAGAAAAAAAAAACAACGAAAACATAACTGATTAAAAAAATGGACAGAGGATGAATAGACATTTCTTCAATGATATAAAAATAGCTAACTAGCACATGAAAAGGTGATCAGCATCCACTAATCATCAGAGAAATAAAATCAAAACCACAATGAGCTTATCACCTCATACTCATTAAGATGGCTACTATCAAAAAACAGAAGATGACAACTGTTGGTGAGTATGCGGAGAAATGGGAAATCTTGTGCACCATTGAAGGGATTGTAAAATGATGCCATCAAGATGGAAAACAGTTCCTCAATAAATTAAAACTAGAACTACTGCCAGAGAGGGTGGCATGAGCCTATAGTCCCAGCTACTCGGGAGGCTGAGGTGGGAGGACTGCTTGAGCCTAGGAGTTCTGGGCTGTAGTGCACTATGACCATTGGGGGTCCACACTGAATTCAACATCAATGTGGTGACCTCCCAGGAGCGGTGGACTACCAGGTTGCCTAAGCAGGAGTAAACCAGCCCAGGTCAGCCAAACTCCTGTGCTGATCAATAGTGGGATCCCTGCTTGTGAAAAGCTACTGCACTCCAGCCTGGGCAACATAGCGAGGCCCTGTCTCTAAAAAAAAAAAAAAAAAAAAAAAACCATTAAAAAAAAAAAACTCCACAAAGCACTACAACTACATAAATGTTGCAATTCCACTTCTGGGTATACAGTCAAAAAATTGAAAGCAGAGGCAAGCTGGGGGCAGTGGGTGGCTAATACCTGTAATCTCAGCACTTTGGGAGGCCGAGTCGGGAGATCATCTGAGATCAGGAATTCCAGACCAGACTGATCAAGATGGAAAAACCCCATCTCCATTAAAAATACAAAATTAGCCAGGTATGGTGGAAGGCGCTTGTAATCCCAGCTACCTGGGAGGCTGAGGCAGAAAATTGCTTGAACTCGGGAAGCAGTGGTTTCAATAAGCCAAGATTGCACCATTGCACTCCAGCCTGGGCAACAAGAGCCAAATTCTGTCTCAAAACAAAACAAAACAAAACAAACCCCACCCCACACACAAAAGAAAGCGGGGGCCAGGTGTGGTGGGTCATGCCTGTAATCCCAGCACTTTGGGAGGCCGAGGCAGGTGGTCAGGAGTTTGAGATCAGTCTAGCCAACATAGCAAAATGCTGTCTTTACTGAAAATACAAAAATTAGCCAAGCGTGGTGGCGGGCATCTGTTAATCCCAGCTACTTGGGAGGCTGAGGCACAAGAATCACTTGAAGCTAGGGGTGAAGGCTGCAGTAAGCAGATATGGTGCACTCCAACCTGAGTGACAGAGTGAGACTGTCTCAAAAAAAAAAAACTGAAAGCAGGGTCTTGAAGATATCTTTGTATACCCATGATCACAGCAGCACTAACATGTACATTAACATTAACATTTACAATAAGGTGAAAGCAACTCAAGTTTCCATCAGCAGATGAATGGATAAACTCAGTGTGGTATATGCATACAAAATTCAACCTTAAAAAGGAAGAAAATCTTGTTACATGTTACAAGGTAGATGAAACTTGAGGACATTTATTATTATTATGATTATTGAGAATGGGTCTTACTCTGTCAACCCAGCTGGAGGACAGTGGCACAAACACAGCTCATTGCAGCCTCGACCTCCTGGGCTCAAGGGATCCTCCCATCTCAGCCTCTCAAATAGCTGGAAAAACATGTGTGAACCACCATGCCAGCTAATTTTTGGATTTTTTTGTAGAGGTAGGGGCCCACTATGTTGCCCAACCTTGTCTCAAACTCCTGGGCTTAAGGGATCCTCCCACCTTAGCTTCCCAAAGTGCTAGGATTCCAGGCATGAGCCACCATGCCCCACCTTGAGGACATTATGTTAAGTGAAATAAGCCAGTCACAAAAAGACATACTATATAATTCTACTTCTGAGTTATCTAAAGTAGTCAAATCCACAAGAACAGAGTAGAATGGGGTTGCCAGGGGCTGGGGGAAGGAGAGAAAGGGGGGAGTTATTGTTTAATGGGTATAATGTTTCAGTTTTACAAGATAAAAAAAGTCCTGGAGACCTATTTTACAACCATATGAATATAATTAAACTTACAAATAGTTAAACTGGTAATTATGTTCTTCTTTTTTGGGGGGATTATGTCTGTAATCCTAGCATGTTGAGAAGTGGAGATAGAAGATCCCTTGAGACCCATAATTTGAGATAGTTTTAAAACAATTTGTTTACAAGGCTTTGAGCTATTTTCAACTCCAAACTTCAAGATCTGCTTTGAATCAAGCCTAAACCTCAGAGTACAGAGCTCTGGCAAAGAATGGGTAAGTTAGCATACTTCAACAAAGCCAGGAGGGAATTTCTGAGCTACCTAACACATCAACACATTTCCCTGTAATCCTGACAGGAAAGGTGTGTATGTGTTATGCACAGGTGCACATGGGCATGCATTTGTGTATCTCTTCTGTTAAATGCGTGTTCAGAGTCAAGTTCAACTGGTTGGTCTGGCACGTAAGCAGCAACTGTATTTTAACCAAATTGTAAAATCTTTTTAGCTTTATATGTCTGGGCATTGATCAAGTGAGTTCATTAAGAAAGGCTAAGTGGTGGGGGCCGGGCAGCACTTTGGGAGGCTGAGGCGGGCAGATCACAATGTCAGGAGTTTGAGATTAGCCTGGCCAGCATGGTGAAACCCTGCCTCCACTGAAAATACAAAAATTTAACCAGGCATGGTGGCATGCGCCTATAGTCCCAGATGAGGGAGGCTGAGGCAGGAGAATCACTAAACCCAGCAAGCGGAGGTTGCAGTGAGCTGAGATCATGCCACTGCACTCTAGCCTGGGCGACAAAGCGAGACTCCATCTCAAAAAAAGAAAGGCTAAGTGGTAGACTGCAAATATTCTCAAATCAAATATGTAGACTGATTCTTCCTGAAGGGAAATATGCCTGAATTAAAAAGAAATCTGGCCAAATTACCTTTTTTAAAAATCCATCTAAACAAAATGGCTACTCATGGGATTAGTATGGTAAAAACACAACTGATATGTTTTCTTTGTTCATCTTTTTATTCATCAGTTAGCATCTGAGACTGTTGAAAACGATCACTTTCCACATTCTCAGTATTCCTCAATACATATTAGTCATATTCAATGCAAGTTCCTATTATATGAATTAGTATAATATTTGTTATAAAAGCATAGTGTTATAAATTGTTTTTTTTTTTTTGAAACAGAGTCTCGCTGTGTCACCCAGGCTGGAATGCAGTGGTGTGATTTTAGCTCACTGCAACTTCTGTCTTCCAGGTTTAAGCGATTCTCCTACCTCAGCCTCCTGAGTAGCGGAGATTACAGGTGTGCTCCATCACACTCGGCTAATTTTTGTATTTTTAGTAGAAACAGGGTTTTGCCATGTTGGCCAAGCTGGTCTTGACTTCGGGCCTCAAGTAATCTGCCCACCTCAGCCTCCTAAAGTGCTAGGATTACAGGTATGAGGCACTATACCTAGCCTGTGTTATAAATTCTTTGTCCAACTTTTGAAATAATGTGAACCCTCCTAAATTTAAATCAATAAACAGCTGGAGAAATTAGTCAATTATAAACCGCTTACACTACAACAATTTCCTGATGTCACTTAGCTGGTAAACAAATATATCCACTGCTATAGTCTGAGTGTTGGTGGTGTCCCCATGGTTAAATCATATGTTGGAATCTAATACTCAATATGATAGTATTTAGAGGTGGGTCCTTCGTTGGAGGTGATTAAGTCATGAGGGTTCCAGCACTCATAAGTGGGATTAGTACTCCTATAAAAGAGGGTTGGAGAGCTTTTTGCCCTTTTGCCATGTGAGAGCACAGCAAAAAGGCTCCATCTTGGAAGTAAAAAGCAAGCTCTCCCCAATTACCTAATCTGTTGGTGCCCTGATCTTGAACTTCACAGCCTCCAAAACTGTGAGCAATAAATTACTGTTGTTTATAAAGTATCCAGTCTAAGGTGTTTTGTTATAGCAGTCTGAATGGATAAAGATATCCATCATCTTTATTTGTGAATGAGGCTGTCATTTCTATGAATGAAATCCCCTGATCTGGATAACAAATATGCAAATTCTTCAAAACCTGCTGTTACTATTATTAAAAACCTGTTTCAATTAGCTGGGCATGGTGGCAGGAGCCTGTAGTCCCAGCTACTCGGGAGGCTGAGGCAGAAGAATTGCTTGAACCTGGGAGGCAGAAGTTGCACGGAGCCAAGATTGCGTCACTGCACTCCAACCTAGGTGACAGAGCGAGACTCTGTCTCAAAAAAAAAAATTGTTTCATATACTATAACAGTGGTGCTAAGTGCTTTGGGAAATGCTTATGAAAATAAAATCTTGGGCCAGGCACAGTGGCTCATGCCTGTAATCCCAGCACTTTGGGAGGTCCAGGTGGGTGGATCACTTGAGGTCAGGAGTTCAAGACCAGCCTGGCCAACATGGTGAAACCTGTCTCTACTAAAAATACAAAAACTAGCCAGGTGCGGTGGCTCACATCTGTACTCATGCCAGCACTTTGGGAGGCCGAGGCAGGTAAATCATCTGAGGTCAGGAGTTCGAGACCAGGCTGACCAACATGGAGAAACCCTGTCTCTACCAAAAATATAAAATTAGCTGGGCATGGTGGCGCATGCCTGTAATCCCAGCTTCTTGGGAGGCTGAGGCAGGAGAATCACATGAACCTGGGAGGCAGAGGTTGCAGTGAGTGGAGATTGTGTCACTGCACTCCAGTCTCAGTGACAGAGTGAGACCCCACCTCAAAAAAAAAAAATCCCTGAAAACTCAGGAACAGAAGTTAAAAAAGATAAAACACTTTGATGAAATGAAATCCAAACAAGGACATATGCCAGACTGCAATTAAGGAAGGAACACTTGGAAAGATTAGCGATAATGAAGAACAGAATTAAAATGGTTATATCTTTAAGTCCCCCCCCCAAAAGAAATCATAAGGAAAAGGGGGAAAATATACTGGAGACACAGTTTCATGATCAGTGCTACCATAATGCGCATAATGTACCTCTAAGCTACAACAATTGCAGATTTATGCATTCTGGGGATCTTCTCTCATTCTAATTAAAGTTTTTCAAATAGGAAAAATCAAGGGTAAAATATATAGATTTCGAATTATGTAAGATCTTTAGGAACATATCTCTGGAGCAAAAATGTTCTATGTTAATGTATTTTAGACTCAGAGGCCACATAACTAGAATGATGGACAAAAAAGGACAAAAACCCTAAAATGTAGCAAGGGATTCTTCATGTAAGTCCAAAGAATTTATAACACTCTGCTTTGTTCATCAAAGGAGTTTCCTTGCTATAGCTCATGGACAAGATAACATCATTCCACACTGTTCCAAGCCTAGAAAAGAAAGCAGAGAACTATTTTTCTTGGTTTGAGCCTTCTAAATCTTATGAAAGCCAAAAGAACTCAATGGGAGCCACAGAAAAACCATATAAAAAATAAAAATAACTTCGAATCACATATATATATATGTGTGTGTGTGTGTGTGTGTGTGTATATATATATATATATATATATATATATATATATATATATATATGTGTAATATTTTATTTTCATTGAGACAGAGTTGTACTCTGTCACCCAGGCTGGAGTGCAATAGAGCGATCTTGGCTCACTGCAACCTCTGTCTCCCAGATTCAAGTGATTCTCCTGCCTCAGCCTCCCAAGTAGCTGGTATTACAGGTGTGTGCTACCACGCCTGGCTAATTTTTGTATTTTTAGTAGAGATAAGGTTTCGACACATTGGCAAGGTGGGTCTCGAACTCCTGACCTCTAGTGATCTGACCGCCTTGCCCTCCCAAATATATACATATATAAATATAATTTTTTTTGAGACAGGGTCTTGTTTTGTCACCCAGGCTGGAGTGCAGTAGTTAAATCTAGGCTCATTGCAGCTTCTGCCCCCTGAGTTCCAGTGATTCTCCTGCCTCAGCCTCCTGAGTAGCTGGGATTACAGGCATGTACCACTATGCCTGGCTAATTTTTTTTCCCCTTTTCTTACTGTCACATCAAGAATCTGAATGTCCAAAGCCTGGTTAATTTTTGCATTTTTAGTAGAAACGGGCTTTTGCCATGTTAGCCAGGCTGGTCTCAAATTCCTGACCTCAGGTGATCCACCTGCCTTGGCCTCCCCAAGTGCTGGGATCAGAAGTGTGAGCCACATGCCCAGCTGTATTTTTTAATACTGAGAAAACAGCTAAAGGATTTTGAAAAGAAGCTAAAAACAAGCTACATTCATTTAAAATGTGGGTAGGAACATATATATAGGTAATGTTTCTGAAATTATCTTATTTTTCTATAAAAAGTGAGAAAGGTCTGTATTAAAAATGTATACCTGACAGGCAGACTTCTACTAGTACTTATAGAAGCCTCTGGGATTAAGTTTTTCCACTTAGAGCTTGAAAACTCAATAGATTTCAACACAGAAATTCCTTCTTCTAAAGAAGACTTCATCCAACAAGCTCTTTCATATCGCTGTTGGGACACACAGCCAGCTTCTTTATATCCTAGGGAAGGAGAAAGAGAATATAATGAGAAGTGTGGTTTTTAAAACAAATGTTTTTGTACAGACAGGGTCTCACTATGTTGTCCTGGCTGGTCGTGAACTCCTGGCCTCAAGTGATCCTCTTGCCTTGGTCTCCCAAAGTGCTCAGATTATCGGTATGAGCCACCATGACTGGCTGGATTGCAGGACTCAGGGTAAGAGATACCTCGCAGTGTGAGACGGCTGTCAGCATTATCGGGGCGCAGTGACAAACGGAACTCTACTCGGCTGGTAAACATGCGGTATGGTTCACTGGTGCCCAGAGTGGTGAGGTCATCAATCAAGACTCCTATATAACCTTCTGTTCGGCTAACCACAAAGGGAGGCTTGCGATTGACCCGAAGACTGGCGTTGATTCCAGCTATCACACCCTACAAGAGCACTGAAATGTTTAAAAGGCCATTATGAACTAAACAAAGGACTATCCTATTCAGAACACTACCTGGAAACAATGGCATGGCACAGGAAGAAAGCAAGTATTGTACCTAAGGGATATAATAGAGGTAGATAATGTGATTCATATTCAGAAATAGAATATGGGTAATATATCACTTTAGCAGGCTATGATTCATTGTTTTCAGAGATACCTATCTAATCTTCTGGGAGACTAATATTTTTTTTTTTCTGGAGACAGGTTCTTCCTCTGTCACCAAAGCTGGAGTGCAGTAGCATAATCCTGGCTCACTGCAGCCTTGGCTTCCTGAGTTAAAGCAGTCCTCCCAATTCATTCTCCCAAGTAGCTGGAACTATAGGCACATACCACCACACCCAGCTAATTTTTACTTTTTTTCGTTGTTGTAGAAATGGGGTCTTACTACATTGCTCAGGTTGGTGTCGAACTCCTGGCTCAAGCAATCCTCTCTCCTCAGTCTCCCAGAGTGCTGAAATTACAGATGTGAGCCACCATGCCTTGCCGGTTAATCCTTTTTTAAAACCCACCTGTGAAACTTCTCTAGCCTTTTCCCCCTTACAAATAAAAATAAAATAGGCTGGGCACCGTAGCTCACACCTATAATTCCAGCACTTTGGGAGGCCGAGGAGGGTGGATCACTGAGGTCAGCAGTTCAAGACCAGCCTGACCAACATGGAGAAAAGTCGTCTCTACTAAAAATGCAAAATAAGCTGGGCATGGTGGCACATGCCTGTAATCCCAGCTAGTCGGGAAGGTTGAGGCAGGAGAATTGCTTGAACACAGGAGGTGAAGGTTGCGGTGAGCCTAGATCATGCCATTACACTCCAGCTGGGGCAACAAGAAGGAAATCCTGTCTCAAAAGAAGTAAACAATAAAAAAATAAAATAATTTCTGACTTACAAGGAATAATAATAATTTCTAATAAAGTATATTAAAATAAAATTTAAACTTTAGAAGCAATACAATAAATCTAATCAAAATACCATATCACAGGAGCTCAGAAAAGTGTAATAAAGCCAGAAGTGTTTTGATAATCCTATTATTGGCCACTCACAGTGGTTCACACCTGTAATCCCAGCACTTTGGGAAGTCAAGGCAGGTGGATCACCTGAGGTCAGAAGTTTGTGACCAGCCTGGCCAACACAGTGAAACCCCATCTCCAGTAAAAATACAAAAACTAGCTGGGTGTGGTGGTGCATGCCTGGAGTCCCAGCTACTTGGGAGGCTGAGGCAAGCAGATCACTTGAACTCAGAAGATACACCACTACACTTTAGCCTGATGACAGAGTGACACTGTGTCTAAAAAAAATGAAAAAAGAAAGAAAAAAAATCCTATTATCTACAAAAGCCATCTCCAAATACCCCAAAATAGAAATTGTCTTCTATTAGTATGAGTTGTATCTAAGATCTATATAGTTAACAGAACATACATTAAAAGGAGAAATACCAGTTTACTAGTCCCTTTTGGTTTACAGTAATATCTTAACAACTTCTTACTTGAGCTGCAGCTTCCTCATAACCAGTGGTGCCATTGATCTGTCCAGCAAAGAAGAGCCGTTGAACTAAATGAGTCTCCAGAGAAGGACTGATCTGACGGGGATCTAAGTAATCATACTGAACACCATAGCCTGACCAAAGAATAAAGGCATTAAATAAGTAAACACAGACTTGGGTTTGCTCAACGTAGAGAAGCAAACATTAACCTTAAACACCCTTTAAAAACAGAGTATTTAAAATGTACAGGTGTTGGGCTTCATCTTCTGAGACTCTAAGCAACAATGACTGTGGCTAAGGACTCCTTACTGACCATTAAAACAATGCTGAATTTACACTGAAGGGTAGCTGTGATCCTCTTTACCTGGCTGAATCACTTTAGCTTTCTCCAAGCCTCTGATGCATGTGATCATTTTCTCTTGTAACTCAGCTGGTAGCGTCATAGATAACCCCTGTGGGTAGATAAGGTCAGAATCCATTCCTTCAGGTTCCAACCAAACCTGATGTTGACGGTTTGGAAAACGTAAAACTTTTGACTCAATGGAGGGACAATATCTAGAATAGAACATTGAAACAAATTTGAAATGAACAAAAGAGGATTGACATCATTCCTTAAAGTAATTGAGCACTGATATTTTGTCATTACCGGGGTCCTCTTATTGTTTCCTTAACATGACTATTAAGGTGAAGGTTCTTGAGAACAATCTCATCCACTCTAGGGTTGGTGTGAGTCAAGTAACATGGCAGCTGATCTTCTGGCTAAAAAAACAATAAACAGATACAATACTAATTTGCTTCTGTACTAGTTTCTTTCTTATCCATATAAATTCCACATGATATGTACTTAATTCAACTGACACTAAACTTGTGCATAATGCCTAGTATTACTTATGAAGCATTCTTGCCAAAAATAAACACCTCAAAAGATGAAGTTAAATTTAAGCAAACCTCTAAATCTAACCAGTTATTTGTTTGTTTGTTTATTTATTTATTTATTTATTTATTTGTTTATTTTTGAGACAGAGTCTCGCTCTGTTGCCCAGGCTGGAGTGCAGTAGCACAATCTCAGCTCACTGCAACCTCCCCATCCCAGGTTCAAGCAATTCTCCTGTCTCAGCTTCCCGAGTAACTGGGAATATAGGAGCTTGCCACCACACCTGGCTAATTTTTGTATTTTTAATAGAGGTGGGGTTTTACCATATTGGCCAGGCTGGTCTTGAGAGCCTGACCTCAAGTGATCTGCCTGCCTTAGCCTCCCAAAGTGCTGGAATTACAGGCATGAGTCACTGCACCCGGCCTCTTTTTAGTGTTTAAAAAATTTTTTGGCCAGGCATAGTGGCTCATGCCTGTAATACTAGCACTTTGGGAGGCCGAGGCAGGTGGATCACCTGAGGTCAACAGTTTGAGACTATCCTGACCAACATCGTGAAACCCCATCTCTACTAAAAATACAAAAACATATTAGCAGGGCATAGTGGTGGGCACCTATAATCCCAGCTACTCAGGAGGCTGAGGCAGGAGAATTGCTTGAACACAGGAGGCAGAGGTTGCAGTTGTGTCCAATCATGCCATTGCACTACAGCTGGGTAACTAGAGTTAATTTCCATCTCAAAAAAAAAAAAAGCTTAATTTGATTGGGCGTGGAGGCTCATGCCTGTAATCCCAACACTTTGAGAGGCTGAGGTAGGCAATGGCTTGAGCCCAGGAGTTTGAGACAGCATGTGCAATATGGCGAGACCTTGTCTCTATTAAAAATAATAGTGAATGAATACATTTTAAAAAATAAAAGCTTAATTTACAAAATATGTAAAGTTACAAAAGTAATGAAATTGACAATTTGCCAGGTGCGGTGGTTCACACCTGTAATGCTAGCACTTTGGGAGGCTGAGGCAGGCAGATCATCTGAGATCAGGAGTTTGAGACTAGCCTGGCCAACATAGCAAAACCCCATATTTTTTTTTTATTTTTATTTTTCTTAAATAAAGATGGCATTTCACCATGATGGCCAGGCTGGTTTTGAACTCCAGACCTCAGGTGATCCACCCACCTCGGCCTCCCAAAGTGCTAGGATTACAGGCATGAGCCACCATGCCCGGGCGCAAAACCCCGTCTCTACTAAAAATACAAAAATTAGCCAGTGTGGTGGCAGGCGCCTGCAATCCCAGCTATTCAGGAGGTTGACACAGAAGAATCACTTGAACCCAGGAGGCAGAGGTTACAGTGAGCTGAGATTGAGCCTTTGCACTCCAGCCTGGGTAACAAGAGTGAAACTCTGTCTCAAAAAAAAAAAAAAAAAAAAAAGGCTGGGTGCAGTGGCTTATGTCTATATAATCCCAGTACTAGCAATTTGGGAAGCCAAATGGGGCAGTTTCACCTGAAGTCAGGAGTTCAAAACCAGCCTGGCCAACATGGTGAAACCTGGTCTCTACAAATATACAAAAATTAGCTGGGCATAATAGCAGATGCCTGTAATCCCTGCTACTTGGGAGGCTGAAGTTGGAGAACTGCTTGAACCCAGGTGGCAGAGATGGTAGTGAGCCAAAATTGCACCACTGCACTCCAGCCTGGGGGACAGGGTGAGACTCTATGTCAAAAAAAAAAAACAAAAAAAACACAAAAGGCCGGGCGTGGTGGCTCACACCTATAATCCCAGCATCATTTTGGGAGGCCAAGGAGGGCGAATCACAAGGTCAAGAGATCGAGACCATTGTGGCCAACATGGTGAAACTCTGTCTCTACTAAAAATATAAAAATTAGCCAGGTGTGGTGGCACACACTTGTAATCCTAGCTACTCGGGAGGCTGAGGCAGGAGAATCACTTAAACCCAGGAGGCGGAGGTTGCAGTGAGCCAAGATCAAGCCACTGCACTCCAAGCCCGGCAACAGAGTGAGACTCTGTCTCAAAAAAAAAAGAAATTTACAATTTATGGGGAAATACCCAATTAGCCAAGTTAGCCATTCCCTTTTAAAGGTTACTTTTTTGGGCTGGGCATGGTGGTTCATGCTTGTAATCCTAGCAGTTCAGGGGCTGAGGTGGGCAGATCACAAAGTCAGGAGTTCGAGACCAGTCTGGCCAATATGGTGAAACCCCATCTCTATTAAAAATACAAAAGTTAGCTGGGCGTGGTGATGCACACCTATAGTCCCAACTACTCAAGAAGAATCATTTGAACCAGGAAGGAGGAGGTTGCAGTGAGCAGAGATCACGGCATTGCACTCCATCCTGAGCGACAGAGAGAGACTCTGTCTCAAAAAAAAAAAATTACTTGTTTGGCTGGGTGTGGTGATTAACACCTGTAATCCTAGCACCTTGGGAGGTCAAGGGGAGTGGATCCTTTTGAGTCCATGAGTTCAAGGCCAGCCTGGGCAACACAGTGAGACCCTATTTCTCCAAAAAATTTAAAAATTAGCCAGGCACAGTGGCTCATGCCTGTGGTCTCAGCTACTTGAGGGTATTGAGGTGGGAGGATAACTTGAGACAGGAGGCCAAGGCTGTAGTGACCCATAATTGCACCACTGCACTCCAGCCTAGGTGACAAGGTGAGATCCTATTTCAAAAAAAAAAAAAAAGGAAAAAAAGAACACTTCTTCGCACTATAAGCAATAGTCCTATAAAGTGAATGGCTGCTAAAAACAAAAAGTTACAGTACCTCCTGCTGTGACTAGCCAATATGAGCTGTGAGCCAGGTTTTCATAACATATCTTACCTTAATCCATACTGTCTCATTCATAAAGCTGAACGGTAAGGACGGATTGTCTGGTGTCTGCTTGTTTAGAATACTAAAATTAATGGACTCTTTGGCAATTCGGGGTGGAGTCCCAGTCTTCAATCTTCCCACCACAAACCCTAACTTCTCCAGTGTCTGAGCCAATCCTATAGAAGGCTGATCCCCTAAACGTCCTGCTGGATGCATCTCCAATCCAATTACAATCATGCCTCTCAGAAATGTCCCGGTAGTCAGAATCACACTCTCTGAATATACTGTGCTTCCATCCACTAAATAACAGAAAAAAAGAATAAAGTCATTTTTAAATTGTTACCATGGATCGAAATAGAATGTGACTATTTTACATTAGAACTACAGGAAAACTATCAGTCTTTAGAAACTTGAGAATTAGGCTGGGAGCAGTGGCTTATGCCTATAATCCTAGCACATTGGGAGGCCGAGGTGGGTGGATCACGAGATCAAGAGATCGAGACCATCCTGGTCAACAAGGTGAAACCTCATCTCTACTAAAAATGCAAAAATTAGCTGGGCCTGGTGATGCATGCCTGTAATCCCAGCTACTTGGGAGGCTGAGGCAGGAGAATTGCTTGAACCCAGGAGATGGAGGTTGCGGTGAGCCGAGATCGCGCCATTGCACTCCAGCCTGGGTAACAACAGTGAAACTCCGTCTCAAAAAAAAAAAAAAATTTTGAGAATCTTTTCTAATTTTTTTTTGTTTCTTTCAAGCATTATTGACGTATAACAGACATTAAAAAATACTAAATATACTTAAGTTAGCATCATGGTGTTTTGATACAAATATATCTTCTGTGATGATAACCCATACTCAAACTAACATAACCATCACCTCACAGTTACATGTTGTGTGTGGTGAGAATACTCAGATCTACTCCCTTAACAAGTTTCAAGTATGTAGTACAATATTATTAACTACAGTTACTATACTGTACATTAGATCGCTAGAACTTATTCAATTTACAGCTGAAAATGTGTAACCTCTGAGAAATATCTCTCATTTCCTCTATCCCAGACTAAGAATTTTAAATGAGTAAGAAGGCTATATGTTATCAATCTCAAGAATCTAAGCAATCTAGGAGAGAGAATACAATGTGTTATCACCAATTCACATATACCTAAAATCATATCAACACTAAGTTAGTCTCAATTAATTGAAAAAATTTAGACTTCAGGATAAATATGGTATACAACCTCACATTTCTTCTCCCTTCTAAAACTCAAAGAAAATTAAATAAGGGAATAAAAACAGTATAAAACCAAAAGGACAAGTAATAGAAAAGAACCAGTCAAAAGGTAAGAAATTTCAACATATTTTTGAAAGATAGAAAGTGGTTGGAAGAATGGAAACTCACCTAGCAAAGGGGAGATAACTATAACTTAACTATTGCTATCTGAAGAGAAGATATCAATGAGAGTGAACTAATTTGCCCTGCAAAGTCTCAGAAATTGCAGAAATTGGAGAACTGAGAGTAAGAACTGAGGAGGAATGTAGGAATTAAACTTAGGCCAGAAAATGAAAGAAACAGCTGAAATCTACACATTAAGGTTTTGTCCCCAGATAGATCTACCTTACAGTAAAATGGACGTTTATTCTTCAGGTAATGGGGACTTTTTGTTTAATGGGTACAGAATTTTAATTTTGGATGATGAAAAAGTTTGGGAGATGGTGGTATGGGTGTACAACACTGAATATACTTAATAGCACTTAAATGTACACTTAAAAATGGTTAAAATGGTACATTTTGCAGTATATATATTTTACCACAAAAAAATTGGAGAAGGCTGGGTGTGGTGGCTCACGCCTATAATCCCAGCACTGTGGGAGGCAGAGGTAGGCAGATCACTTGGCGTCAGGAGTTCGAGACCAGCCTGGCCAACATGGTGAGACTCTGTCTCCACTAAAAACAAAAAAATTAGCTGGGCATGGTAGCAGGTGCCTGTAATCCCAGCTACTCGGGAGGCTGAGGCAGAATTGTTTAAACCTGGAAGATGGAGGCTGCAGTGAGTCAAGATCATACCACTGCACTCCAGCCTGGGTGATATCAAAAATAAATAAATAAGACAAAGTAATTTTTATTTTTATTTTGAGATAGAGTCTTGCTCTGTCGCCAGGCTGGAATGCAGTGGCACAATCTCAGCTCACTACAACCTCCAACTCATGGAGTGATTCCCCTGTCTCAGCCTCCCAAGTAGCTGGGACTACAGGCACCACATCACCACACCCAGCTAATTTCTGTATTTTTAGTAGAGAGGAGGTTTCACCATGTTGGCCAGGATGGTCTCAATCTCCTGACCTCGTGATCCGCCTGCCTCAGCCTCCCAAAGTGCTGGTATTATAGGCATGAGCTACTGTGCCTAGCCAAAATAATTATTAACTCAGGGCAAAACAAAATGTATGAAAGGGACAAATATAATACACGTCTATGCAGTACACAATACTTAATAATGTAAGTACTATAAATCAAAAATTATGGTATAATTATAACAAAAGGAAGAGAGGAAAGGGAAATTGGATATTAAAGAAAATTACCGCCAGGTGCATGGCTCACGCCTATAATCCCAGCACTTTGGGAGGCCGAGGAGAGTGGATCATGAAGTCAAGAGATCAAGAACATCCTGGTCAACAAGGTGAAACCCCTTCTCTACTAAAAATACAAAAATTAGCTGGGCATGGTGGTGCGTGCCTGTAGTCCCAGCTACTCAGGAGGCTTTGGCAGGAGAATTGCTTGAACCCAGAAGGCGGAGGTTAGGGTGAGCCGAGATCGTGCCATTGCACTCCAGTCTGGGTAACAACAGCGAAACTATGTCTCAAAAAAAAACAAAAAAAGAAAAGAAAAGAAAATTACCATAATAATAAGTTAATAAATAGGCCAGACGCAGTGGCTGACCCCTGTAATCCCAGCACTTTGGGAGGCTGAGGCGGGTGGATCACTTGAGGTTAGGAGTTCATGACCAACCTGACCAACATGGTAAAACACTGTCTCTGCTAAAAATACAAACAGGCCGGGCGCGGTGGCTCACGCCTATAATCCCAGCACTTTGGGAGGCCGAGGCGGGTGGATCACAAGGTCAAGAGATCGAGACCATCCTGGTCCACATGGTGAAATCCTGTCTCTACTAAAAATAAAAAAAAAAAATTAGCTGGGCATGGTGGCGCACGCATGCCTGTAGTCCCAGCTACTCGGGAGGCTGAGGCAGGAGAATTGCCTGATCCCAGGAGGCGGAGGTTGCGGTGAGCCGAGATCGCGCCATTGCACTCCAGCCTGGGTAACAAGAGAGAAACTTCGTCTCAAAAAAAAAATACAAACAATTAGCTGGGTGTGGTGGCAGGTGTCTGTCATCCCAGCTACTCAAGAGGCTGAGACAGGAGAATCACTTGAACCTGGGAGGAGGTTGCAGTGAGCCAAGACTGTGCCACTGCTTTCCAGCCTGGCCAACTGAGACTCTGTCTCAAAAACAGTTAATAGATAATGTCTAGAACTACAAATTAGGAAGTAAAAATATAAACCTGTTATTTAGAAATATGGAAGTATATACAATAAGTGACAACTAAAAAAGTTAAAGTGGGCCATGCGTGGTGGCTCATGCCTGTAATCCCAACACTTTGGGAGGCGGAGGCAGGCAGATCAAGACGTCAGGATATCGTGACCAGCCTGGCCAATACAGTGAAACCACGTTTCTAATAAAAATACAAAAAATTAGCCTGGTGTGGTGGCATGCACCTGTAGCCCTAGCTACTCGGGAGGCTGAGGCAGTAGAATCTCTTGAACCCGGGAGGTAGAGGTTGCAGTAAGCCAAGATCGTGCCACTGTACTCCAGCCTGGGAGACAGAGCGAGAGAGAGAGCGAGACTCTATCTTTAAAAAAAGAAAAAAATGTTGAAGTGGCTGTCTCCAGGGAAGGACATGGTTGTTTTTCCATATAAACTTCTAAATTTCATTTATTTATTTATGTATTTTTGACACAGGCTCTCACTCTGTTGCCCAGGCTAGATTGCAGTGGCATAATCGCAGTTCATTGAAGTCTTGACCTCCCACTTCAGCTTCTTGAGTACCTGAGACGACAGGCACCTGCTACCATGGCTGGGTAATTTTTGTATTTTTTTTGTAGACATGGGATTTCAACCTCTTGCCAAGGCTGGTCCCAAACTCCTGGGCTCAAGCAATCCACCTGCCTTGATCTCCCAAAGTGCTAGGATTACAGGCATAAGCCACCATGCCCAGATTCTTTAAATTCTTTTTAAAAAATTATATGCATGAGTTACTTTGATTAAAAAAAAACTAAATATATAACTCTTTTACATAAAAATATACATAAGGTGTTAAAATATAAATTTAAAAAAATTTGAAGTCAGAACCAGAAAAAGACAGAAATTACAATAGAAAGATGGGGAGAGAGGGAGACATAAATGTACAGATTATACAGTTCTACACTAAGATGGAACTCGGTATTGATGAGCCCAGAATTTGACCGAGCATCATAAATGCCAAGATGAAAAAGAGAAGTTGTATTTAGTTATGTAGATTTCCTCATCCAGGAAGAGAAAATGCAACAATTTCCTTGAATAAGCAAAATATCTCCATACTTTGCTCTAAAATAAATTTCTCACATGGAATTTGATATGCTGTTATCACATATCATCTATAACCAATACATACCCAAAACAACACCACTGACACGGCATTTCCCAGTGTGTTCAGGCTCTGGTTCTGTAAGAATAAGATCTTCTACAGCTCCCTCCTGAACAGTAAGCAATGGTGTACTCAAGATTTCTTTCTGTCAAAAGAAAATGCCAGTTGAAACGTGGTAATTAAACAATCACTATAATCTTTCCTGTGCTCATGCCCTATTCTTACCTGCATGTTCTGTTTATAGAGTTTCCTATCAATCTGAGCTCTCAGACCCCAGACAGCTGGTCCCTTACACCGATTTAGTACTTTGTAATGTACACCAGACTGGTCACAGATGCGAGAACACAGGCCATCCAAGGCATCTACTTCCCTCATTAAATGCCCCTTTCCAATGCCACCAAAGGAAGGATTGCATGACATCTGACCTAAAAAGAATAGACATAAACAAAATAAATATATAAGCACCTGGCACATAGTGAGTATTTAATAAGAAAATATTTGTACAGTTGACTATAGTCTTCTCATATGATAAAAAATAGAAAACACGAATGTTCACCTGCACCTAGGTGAATAAACAGCTATGTTGCATGAACACACACACACACACACACACACACACACACACACACAAGGCTGATGCCCTTTTCGGCTTCAGCCCACCTGCACCCAGGTGAATAAATAGCTGTTGCTCTCTCTCTCTCACACACACACACTCAAAAAAAAAAAAAAACAAAAAAACATACATTACAAAGAAAATTCCAAAGTCCCAATGGGATGCAAAAGTGTCCAGGGTGACCTGAAGACAAATTACTGCCTGAATTTTCTTTTGTGTTTTTTGAAATGAAGTCTCACTCTGTTACCCAGTGCAATGGTGCAATCTCAGCTCACTGCAACCTCTGCCTCCTGAGTTCAAGCAATTCTCCTACCTCAGCCTCCTGATGGCTGGGATAACAGGTGCCTGCCACCACACCTAGCTAATTTTTGTATTTTTGATAGAGATGGGTTTCACCATGTTGATCAGGCTGGTCTCAAACTCCTGACCTCAGATGATCTGCCCACCTTGGCCTTCCAAAGTGCTGGGATTACAGGTGTAAGCCACCTTGCCCGGCCTGAACTTCCTTTTGAACCTCTTCCTTGATGCATATTTTTAGTTTCACTAGGTTGCTTTTTCCTTTCAAATGTATAATCCTTACCCCATGAAACCTTCCTAAATCAAGTACAATTCATTTTATTTATTTACTTGTTCTTTTTTGAGACAGCACCAGAGGAATCTACTAAATCAAGCACACTTGTAAGAAGTCCCTAGTGCTTCAACATAAATAAGGACAAAACAAAAACAAAAAACCAGGGCTGGGTGTGGTGGTTCATGCCTGTAATCCTAGCATGTTGGGAGGCCGAGGCAGGAGGACTGCCTGAGATCAGGAGTTTGAGACCAGCCTGGGCAACGTGGTGAAACCTCGTCTCTACTAAAATCCACAAAAATTAGCCAAACACAGCAGGGTGTGCCTGTAATCCCAGCTACTCGGGAGGCTGAGGCAGAATTGCTAGAATCCACCAGGTTGTAGTGAGCCGAGATCCCACCACTGCACTACAGTCTGGGCAATAGAGAGAGATTCCGTCTCAAAAAAGAAAAAACAAAAACAAAGAAGCCCCTTGGCACTGGTTCAGTTACAAGCAATTACGTCTTCCATAAATGTCATCTGATATTTTTTTTGTACTCACTTTGCAGAATTAAATATAATGAAATTACAAATTTCTTGAAAGTGGAGACCATATTGGATACCTTCCTCGTCTCTTTTATTTTTTATTTATTTATTTTCTTTCTTTATTTTTTTTTCATTTGTGGCATATACCTTTGCAAACAGCCTTCCTCTTACATTTACCCAGTCTTACTTGGAGGTCTAATCCCATGTGGTTACCTCAAAGGTTTTTATGGGAGGTGGAGTGATGGGCAAGTTGGGTCTACATCCACATATCCACTGCCACCACCATCAAAGTCTCCAAAAATTTTAATGATCTCCACAGTGAGGCTGGATAGCAGTGTGATTATCAGCATGAAGTGTGTCATTATGAGGAGTGTGTGTGAAGGAGATCTGGTTTGGCTGGGGGCGGTGGCTCATGCCTGTAATCCCAGCACTTTGGGAGGCCGAGGCAGCTAGATCATGAGATCAGGAGATTGAGACCATCCTGGCCAACATGGTAAAACCCCATCTCTACCAAAAATATAAAAATTAGCTGGGCATGATGGTGTGTGCCTGTAGTCCCAGCTACTTGGGAAGCTGAGGCAGGAGAATCCCTTGAACCAGGGAGTCGAGGTTGCAGTGAGACGAGATCGCACCACTGCATTGCATGGCAGACTGAAGTCAGAGCAAGACTCTGTCTCAGAAAAAAAAAAAAAAGAAGAAGAAAGAAAGAAAAAGAGATCTGGCTCAATTTCTAGACCTACCACTTATGAGCTCTGTGATCATGGAAAGTTACCTAATATACCTCAGTCTCTCTACTGTAAAAACAGGAATGACAGCTGTGGTAGATTATTTTCCTTCTTCTTCCTTTCAACTAGAAGACTCCTGAGCTCCCCAAATGCTGGGATTACAAGTATTAGCAACCAACCCTGACCTAGGTCTTTATTATTATTATTTAAAAAATATGGAACGCTTCACAAATTCGTGTGTCCTCCTTGTGCAGGGGCCATACTAATCTCTGTATTATTCTGATTTTAATATATATGTTGCTAAAGTGAGCACCAGATCTTTATTTTTTAAAAATGTAAACACGAGGCTGAGTGTGGTGCCCCACGCCTGTAACTCCAGCACTTTGGGAGGCCCAGGTGGGTGGATCACCTGAGGTCAGGAGTTTGAGACCAGCCTGGCGAACAAGATGAAATCCCATCTCTACTAAAAAAAAAATACAAACAATTAGGCAGGTGTGGCACCTGTAATCCCAGTGACTAGGGAGATTGAGGCAGGATAATTGCTTGAACTCAGGAGGCAGAGGTTGCAGTGAGCAGAGATTGTGCCACTACTGCACTCTAGCCTGACAACAAAAGCAAAACTCCATCTCAAAAAAAAAACAAAAACAAAAAAAACCCATACTGAAATGTATAATGAGAAAAGTATAATCTTTTGGGAAATCATACAGCCTCCTGTCCCCCACCCACAAAACCGCATTTAATAGTATATATTTCTTCATAGTTATGAGCTGAATGGTAATTCTAAAGAAACATTTTGAAAATAGGCCGGGCGTGGTGGCTCATGCCTGTAATCCAAGCACTTTGGAGGGCAAGGCGAGCGGATCACCTGAGGTCGGGAGTTCAAGACCAGCCTGACCAACATGGTGAAACCCCATCTTAAAAAAAAAAACTGGCTGGGCGCGGTGGCTCACGCCTGTAATCCCAACACTTTGGGAGACGGGTGGATCACGAGGTCAAGAGATCGGGACCATCCTGGTCAACATGGTGAAACCCCGTCTCTACTAAAAATACAAAAAAATTAGCTGGGCATGGTGGTGCGTGCCTGTAATCCCAGCTACTCAGGAGGCTGAGGGAGGAGAATTGCCTGAACCCAGGAGGCGGAGGTTGCGGTGAGCCGATATCGTGCCATTGCACTCCAGCCTGGGTAACAAGAGTGAAACTCTGTCTCAAAAAAAAAAAAAAAAGATTTTGAAAATAAACACGTGATTCATTCACAACTTTTACAAAACAAGTACATATTCTAATTACTGCTCGCTCCTAAGCAAAAGGCAGGAGGAAAGACGGAGGCATATATAATTTACAAGTTGATGTTTTCACCACTATCTATCATGATGCTACAGAATGGTCATACAGCCACTACCCATTAGAGCAAAGAAAGTACTATCCCAGTACTAAGCACAAAATCCAGGGATGAGACCCAGAAGGAATATAGGAAGCAAAAAGTAGCATGATTGTTCAAAAGGGCGTCACAACATTTTAACAGAAACACAAAGATCAGGCTGGGAAGGGTGCTGCGCATCTCCAATCCCAGCTACTCATTAGGCCCAGGCTGGAAAACTTCTTGGGTCCAGAAGGTGAAGCCTGTAACGGGCAATGCCCGTGAATAGCCACTGCACCCCAGCCTGGGCAATATAGCGAGACCCTGTCTCTGAAAAATATTTTTAAAAAGAAAAACACAAGGACCATTTAATAAACGATTTATCTTTTTATTATTATTATTTTTTGAGATGGAGTTAAGCTCTTTTGCCCAGGCTGGAGTGAAGTGGCGCGATCTCAGCTCACTGCAACCTCCACCCTGCCCCCCCACCCCTCCCCCGGGATTCAAGCGATTCTCCTGCCTCAGCCTCCCGAGTAGCTGGGATTATAGGCGCCCACCTATGGGTTAGCCAACCACGCCTGGCTAATCACTGTATTTTTAGTAGAAACGTAATCTCGCCATGTTGGCCAAGCTGGTCTCAAACTCCTGATCTCAGGTGATCCACCCGCCTTGGCCTCTGAAAGTGCTGGGATTAAAGGAGTGAGCCACTGCGCCTGGCCATAAACGATTGTTAATAATGTTAATGCACCCTTTATCTAAAGTAACATAGTCAAAGGCAAACGCAGCAATGAACTAAGAAGCTGCCAGGGAATATTCTTGAAGTTTCTCCCTTTCCTAAGGCACGGACCCCAACCCCCAACCTCCCACAACGGACTATTGTCAGCAGCAGTACCATCTGTGGTTCGCAGAATAGACTAATCCAGAGTTCTGGCCCGGCCCCCCTGATTCTTGCGAGACACTGATGGAGTCTAAAACCACAGAAGGTAGGATTCTCACTAGCTTTGAGGGAGGGAAGAGGTCCCCCACTTCAGACCCGGGGAGGCGGGAAGGAAGCAGCCTGGGTCCTACACAAGTTCCACAGAACCCAAGCTCCTCACCAATCGTGTCCACGCGGTGCGTGAGGAGCAAAGTCTGAGAGCCGCACCGAGCGGCTGCAGTGGCTGCCTCGGTCCCGGCGTGTCCTCCACCAATGACTATAACGTCGAAGTGTGGAGTCCGGGGCGCCGCGCTGTCATTGCTCAACCGGGGCAATGGAAACTGCCGCTTGGTGAAAGAAGCCGCTACCCGACCGCCACATCCTCGGAAGGAGAACATGCTGGGAGAAAATCTGATTTTGAACCTGACAGGAGGGACGGGCAAAAAAAACTTAAGCAACAAGAGAGAATCTGTAGGACGCAGCCATTTTGCTTTAATGTGACGGCGTAGCACGTCTACGTCCAGCGTCGCAGCTGATTGGCTGTTTGGAGCTACTTTCCTGGTGAGGGAGATAGGTGATCACGCCAAAGGCCAGTTGTGTGTTTTCTTTACTAGTTCTTGCGGGCTATTTGATTTCCTTGTGGTTCTACGTTGGGAGCCCCTACTAAAGGTCATCTTTTGCCCTTTTTCAGGCCCTGCAATCCTTATCGCCGGGTAGTCACCTACAATCAATGAATTTGATCAAAGTTTGCCTTATTAGATCTTTGTAATCTGTAATCTGACACACTGTCACTTTCTGTTTGCCTATAAAAACTAAAGGCTGGAGGTCGGGCTTGGTGGCTCATGTCTGTAATCCCAGCCCTTTGGGAGGCCGAGATGGGCGAATCACGAGGTCAGGAGTTCAAGACCAGCCTTGCAAACATGGTGAAACCCTGTCTCTACTAAAAGTACAAAAATTAGCTGGGCATAGTGATGCGTGCCTGTAATCCCAGCTACTCGGGAGGCTGAGGCAGGAGAACTGCTTGAACTGGGACCTGGGAGGCAGAGGTTGCTGTAAGCAGAGATCACACCACCGCACTCCAGTCTGGGCTACAGAGTGAAACTCTGTCTCAAAAACAAAACAAACTTAGGATTACTGCCATTTGTTGTTAACTGGCTGTTTTAACCATTCGTTGATGTAAATTCTTCTTTATGTTGACGATCTTTACTTTTTGGTATATTTTTAGAAAGGCTAATACTGGTTGTTTCTTTCTATGTGTAATGCTTCTTTCAGAAGCTCTTGTAAAGCAGTCCTGGTGGTAATAAAATCTCTGAGTACTTGCTTGTTCATAAAAGATTTTCTTTTTCCTTCAGTTGTGAAGCTTAGTTTGGCAGCAGTAATCCTAAATTTAAATCGACTAAATCCCCCAGTCAAAAGATACAGCCAAAACCCAACGGTATGCTACGTCCACATCCATTTCACATGCAAGGATACACAAAGTCTCAAAATAAAGGGATGGAGAAAGATTTACCGACCAAATGGAAAGCAAAAATAAATAAATAAATAAAAAACAGGAGTTGCAATTCTCGTATCTGATAAAATAGATTAAAACAACAAAGATATAGTGGTAAAAGATCAATGCAGCAATAAGAGCTAACGATCCTAACACCCAGATACATAGAGACTTAGACTCAATGAGACAGAAAATTAGTAAGGATATCAAGGACTCAAACTCAGATCCGGAACAAGTAAACTTAATAAATATTTATAGAGCTCTCCACTTTAAACACACAAAATATACATTCTTGTCAGTACCACATCACACCTACTCATAGGTTTAAATGAAATATTGATTGGCCATTACTAATACCCATTTCTTTTAGAATGAAGCAACATTTCCATTCTCTCTCCCTCTTTTTCTTCCTCTTTCTTCCTCTCCTTCACTCCTTTTTTTTTCTTTCCTTCTCTCAAAAAAAGAAAAGAAAAAAGAAAAAAGAAATCAACTTGTAGACCTCTAGATCCAGGTCGGCAATGTCTCTCTCATTGCCTGATTTTCTTCCTTCTTTTCTCTCTCTCTCTCCCCCTCCCTCCCTCCCTCACCCCTCCCTCTCTTCTTCCCTTCCTTCCTCCCTCCCTTCCTTCCTCCCTCCCTTCCTCCTTTCCTCCCTTCCTGCCTTCCTCAAAAATAAAAAATTAAAAATTAAAAAAATTAAAAAAACAAAAAAACTAAAGAAAAAAAAAACTAAAAGCTGAAAATAAGAACAGATTTGGACAGGGTGTGGTGGCTCACGCCTGTAATCCCAGCACTTTGGGAGGCCGGAGGGGGTGGATCAGGAGGTCAGCAGATTGAGACCATCCTGGCCAACATGGTAAAGCCCCGTCTCTACTAAAATTACAAAAATTAGCCGGGCATGGTGGCACACGCCTGTAATCCCAGCTACTCAGGAGTCTGAGGCAGGAGAATCACTTGAACCCGGGAGGCGAAGGTTGCAGTGAGCCGAGATTGCGCCATTGCACTCAATCCAGCCTGAGCAACAAGAGCGAGAATCTGTCTCAAACAACAACCACAACAACAACAAAAAAAAAAAAAAAAAAAAAAAAAAAAATCAAAAGGAGTTCAAATATATTTGTGAAGGAAATATTCATGATGGCTAATTAGAAGAATCCCTCGGTTGGAGGTTAAATGTCCAGCCTTTTGGAATTCAAAGCCTTTTTTAGAGAGGAAGGGTTTGACTAATTGAAGGGTAAAACAAGTATGGCAGTTTTCTAGTTCTAATTGTAAAAAGTATCAAATACATAGGCCAGGCACAGTGGCTCATGCCTGTAATCCCAGCACTTTGGGAGGCCGAGGCGGTGAAACACTTGAGGCCAGGAGTTTGAGACCAGCCTGGCCAATATGGTGAAAACTGTCTCTACTAAAAATACAAAACTAACTGGGCATGGTGGTGTGCACCTGTCATCCCAGCCACTTGGGAGGCTGAGGCAGGAGAATCACTTGTACCCAGGAGGCAGACGTTGCAGTGAGCCCAGATTGCACCACTAGGCAACTGAGCAAGATCCTGTCTCAAAAACAAAACCCCACAAAACAAAACAAAAACTAAACATTATTCATTATTATTACTATTATTATTTTTCAAAGTAGGATCTCACTCTGTTGCCCAGACTAGAATGCAGTGATGCTATCATGGCTCACTGCAACCTCTGCCCCCTAGGCTCAAGCGATCCTCCCACCTCAGCCTCGCCAGTAGCTAGGACCACAGGTGCAGGCAGACACTTGGCCTGGCTAATTTGTTATTTATTTTATTTTATTTTTTGGTGACACAGGGTTGGAGAAGGGAGTGTCTCACTATGCTGCCCAGGCTGGTCTTGAACTCCTGGTCTCAAGCAGTCCTCCCGAAGTGCTGGGATGACCGGTGTGAGCCCTGCCTCCAGCCTGTTTTTGATATTTTTTCCTTTAAATTTTTTTTTTTTTTTGCTTTCTGCAACATCATTTACATACATTTTATATTTTTTATTAAAAATTAGATCATAGTATATGCATTGTTTTGTAATCTAGTCTTAATAATCATGAACATTTTTCTATCAAAAAAATAATAACTTAAGACATAAGGAGGCCAGGCGCGGTGGCTCAAGCCTGTAATCCCAGCATTTTGGGAGGCCAAGGCGGGTGGATCACGAGGTCAAGAGATCGAGACCATCCTGGTCAACATGGTAAAACCCCGTCTCTACTAAAAATACAAGAAATTAGCTGGGCATGGTGGTGTGTGCCTGTAATCCCAGCTACTCAGGAGGCTGAGGCAGGAGAATTGCCTGAACCCAGAAGGCGGACGTTGCGGTGAGCCGAGATAGTGCCATTGCACTCCAGCCTGGGTAACGAGAGTGAAACTCCGTCTCAAAAAAAAAAAAAAAAAAAAGACATAAGGAAACTTTATATGTTACCTTAGGGATGAGGGAAAATACCCAAAGATTAAACTGGGAAGGCATTCATATCCCAAGTACAGAAGGCTTTCAGAGAGCATGGGCAGTGCAAAGTTGGGGGCTTCCAAAGGGAGCAGCAGCTCTGTGCAGACCTCCTGGGTCACAAGTGGGTGCAAAGCTTATAGCTTGCAGTGAATGCTAAGAATGAAGTACTTAGACTAATCCTAGCTGAGTGGAGTTGGGGAGCAGCTCTTCTGAGAGAGTCGGCCTCAGCATCCCTCTACCAAATATTTATTGAACGGGCTTGTATTAACTACAAACATCCACTAGATGGCTTTTTGAGGTCAGGTCGTGAGACACATAGGACCTTGTACAATACTCAAACCACATTCTCAACAGACTGTTTTCAGCGTTATCACATCACACACTTCACTCCCTGTCCTGTTTTCAGGGTCCAGGAGTTTTTTTCTCATGCACAAATAACATGCACACAGTGCCTCAGTTTATTCCATGCCCCGACCTCAAATGCCTTGTACATAAGCTTGAATATGTTGCCGTGCACCCCCAACAGTGGGCTTCACAGAGGGGCTTGCAAAAGGATCAACTTCTTGGTGTGTGATTCTTTGGCCCACAGGCAGCTGTATGCAGGCAAGGTGGGAATTTTAGTTTCTCTGTCTAGAAGGCTGTGGACAAGTTATAGGCAGGCCAAGGTTACAAAGTCACAAAGATCAATTTCTGGGCTTGTGGCTGAGGTAGACTTTACCAGATGTCCTCATATCTAAGGTTGACGAGAGACAAACATGAGGTATATAGAATAAGATGTAGGCCTGGTGTGGTGGCTCACACCTGTAATCCCAGCACTTTGGAAAGCCAAAGTAGGAATATCACTTGAGGCCAGGAGAACCTCATCTCTACTAAAAATACAAAAATCAGCCAGGTGTGGTGGCAAGCGCCTGTAATTCCACCTACTCAGGAGGCTGAGGTACGAATTGATGCAATGAGCTGACATTGCACCACTGCACTCCAGCCTGGGTGGCAGAGTGAGATGCTGTCTTAGAAAAAGAAGTTGTAAAATCAAGTGAACTAGATAAAATATATACCCACTTGGCCGAGTGCGGTGGCTGTAATCCCAGCACTTTGGGAGGCTGAGGAGGGCAGATCACAAGGTCAAGAAATTGAGACCATCCTGGCCAATTTAGTAGGATGGTGAAACCCCATCTCTACTAAAACTACAAAAATTATCTAGGTGTGGTGGTGTGCGCCTGTAGTCCCAGCTACTTGGGAGGTTGAGGCAGGAGAATTACTTGAACTCAGGAGGCGGAGGTTGCAGTAAGCCGAGATTGTGCCACTGCACTCCAGCCTGGCACCTGGCAACAGAGTGAGACTCTGACTCAAAAAATAATAATAATAATGGTAAATATATATATATATCCCCACAAACAAATTTCCTGGGGTTTCCTACTAGATAAAATCCAAGTTCCACATCGAGACTCAACTAGTCATTTTCTCTGTGATTTCGACACTGACTGTCACAGCAAGGTTGAATAAAGAATGACTTCTCCTCCTTCGGTAGGCCAATAGTAGAGTTATTTGATCTGGCCCAGTGGATCGTTGCTTGTGTGCTTTTGGTTAATGAAACCACCAGTGACTTTAGGGGATCTTAGAAACTGGTGGAAGAGAGAATTAAACTAGCTGTAGAGTCATTTACAAGATTTCATGACAAACAGCTGGAGTCTTTGGATAAAACAAACAGAACCATAGAGCAGAAGCCTTCAGAATGTGGTAGTCATCCCTGAACATCCTGGAAGACCAACCAGGTACACTTGCAGTTATTTTTTTCTTTTTTTTTTTTTTGTGACGGAGTCTCACTCTATTGCCCAGGCTAGAGTGCAGTGACATAACCTTGGCTCACTGCAACCTCTGCCTCAGCCTTCCAAGTATCTGGGATTACAGGCATGAACCACCACACCTAGCTAATTTTTGTATTTTCAGTAGAGATGGGGTTTTACCATGTTGGCCAGGCTGGTCTTGAACTCCTGACCTGAGGTGATCTGCCTGCCTGAGGCTCCCAAGTGCTGGGATTATAGGCGTGAGACACCATGCTTGGCCAGCACTTGCAGTTTCAAGTAAACTGATTTCCAAATTTCAACTTCCATTTTGCTCTTCCCTGAAATCGGTCAGCTTGAAACAAGTTTGACTATGCAATGGTCCTCTTTCTATTCCTCCTCCTTTTATATTTCACAAGAGAAAATATACCTTTCTGGCATCCTAATTCAAACTACGGCTCCTTGCTCCCAGGTGATAAAAATCTCTTTGAACTTAAGGATATATAAAAATATTTTGTTTCAGGGAAATCTTTTAAAAAAGTATCAAGGCATTTTTGTCCATTGACAGGTCAATGGATAAACAAAATGTGATATATACATACAAACCAATATTACTCAGCCCTAAAACGGAAGGAAATCCTCACAACATGGATGGACCTTGGCTCATTGTAATAAGCCAGTAACAAAAAGACAAACAGTGTATTATTTCACTGACATAAAGTACTTAGAGCAGTCAGAATCACAGTCAGAAAGTAAAATGGTGGTTGCCAGGGGCTGGAGAGAGGAGAGAATGAGGAGTTATTGTTTAATGGGCACAGAGTTTCAGTTTTGCAAGATGAGAGTTTTTTAAGACAGATGATAGTGATGGTTGCACAGGAATATGAATATACTTAATATTATTGAACTATACACCCCTCAGAATGGTTAAAATAGGACAAAGGGGGAGAAAAAAGTAGTCAAGGCTTTCTAAACCCAAGATGATCTTGTCTAATAGGCATTTTTTTTTTTTGAGACGGAGTTTTGCTGTTGTTACCCAGACTGGAGTGCAATGGCACAATCTCGGCTCACAGCAACTTCCACCTCCTGGGTTCAAGCAATTCCTGCCTCAGCCCCCCGAGTAGCTGGGACTACAGGCACGTGCCACCATGCCCAGCTAATTTTTTTGTGTGTGTATTTTATTTTTATTTTTTTATTTTTTTTGCCAATCAATGAGAGCTTGTAAGGTTGCTGAGGTTGGTTGGCCTTGAACTCTTGGCCTCGCCTTCGCAAGCGCCACGACATCCGGCCGGAGCCACTTTGGGCTCCGTGTGTGTATTTTTAATACAGACGGGGTTTCACCATGTTGACTAGGATGGTCTTGATCTCTTGACCTCGTGATTCACCCGCCTTGGCCTTCCAAAGTGCTGGGATTATAGGCATGAGCCACCGCACCCAGCCAGCAATTTTTTTTTTTTTTTTTTGAGACGGAGTCTCATTTTGTCCCCGAGGCTGGAGTGCAGTGGCAGGAACTTGCTCATTGCAACCTCTGCCTCCTGGGTTCAAGCTATTCTCCTGCCTCAGCCTCCGAAGTAACTAGGATCATAGGCCTGTGACATCACACCTGGCTAACTTTTTGTATTTTAGGTAGAGACAGGGTTTCACTTTGTAGGCCAGGCTGGCCTTGAACTCCTGACCTCAAGTGATCCACCCACCTTGGCCTTTCAAAGTACTGGGATTACAGGTGTGAGCCACTGCACCCAGCAGGAACCTTACACAACATTTTAAAGATTTTATATGCTTTTTTAAAAAAATGTCAAATAAAATGAAATATTTACTCCAATTGTAGTCAAGTTTTATCTCAATCCATCTTATAAAAGCTGAATATTTTCTATTTCTTAATTTTTTATTTCCTTTTTAAAATTTTTTATTTATTTATTTAGTTTCTTTTTTTAACTAGAAATATAACTGTATTTTCTTTTCTTTTTTTAGACAGAGTTTTTGCTCTTGTTACCCAGGCTGGAGTGCAATGGCGCAATCTCAGCTCACCACAACTTCTGCCTCCTGGGTTCAGGCAATTCTCCTGCCTCAGCCTCCTGAGTAGCTGGGATTACAGGCACGCGCCACCATGCCCAGCTAATTTTTTTGTGTTTTTAGTAGAGACGGGGTTTCACAATGTTGACCAGGATGGTCTCAGTCTCTTGACCTTGTGATCCACCCGCCTTGGCCTCCCAAAGTGCTGGGATTATAGGCGTGAGCCACCGCGCCCGGCCTCTTTTCTTTTTTAAAAATTATTTTTTTATTTCTTATTAACTTTTTTAAATCCTTAAATTTACATTGAAATAGTTCCCTGGGCATGGTGGCTCAAACCTGTAATCCCAGCACTTTGGGAGGCTAAGTTGGGTAGACCATGAGGTCAGGAGTTTGAGACCAGCCTGGGCAACATGGTGAAACCCAGTCTCCACCAAAAATACAAAAATTAGCCAGTTGGAGGTACATGCCTGTAATCCCAGCTACTCAGGAGGCTGAGGCAGGAGAATCGCTTGAACTTAGGAGGTGGAGGTTGCAGTGACCTGAGGTCAAGCCACTGCACTCCAGCCTAGGCAATAGAGCAACACTTGTACTCAAAAAATTTTTTAAAAGTAAAAGTTTCGGCTGGGCACGGTGGCTCAAGCCTGTAATCCCAGCACTTTGGGAGGCCGAGGCGGGTGGATCACGAGGTCAAGATATCGAGACCATTCTGGTCAACATGATGAAACCCTGTCTCTACTAAAGATACAAAAAATTAGCTGGGCATGGTGGCGCGTGCCTGTAATCCCAGCTACTCAGGAGGCTGAGGCAGGAGAATTGCCAGGAGGTGGAGGTTGCAGTGAGCCGAGATCACGCCGTTGCACTGCAGCCTGGGTAAGAAGAGTGAAACTCCGTCTCAAAAAAAAAAAAAAAGAAAAGAAAAAAAAAAGTTTCTGGCCGGGCACAATGGCTTACACCTGTAATCTCAGTACTTTGGGAGGCCAAGGAAGGTTGATCACTTGAGGTCAGGAGTTTGAGACCAGCCAGGCCAACATGGAGAAACCCAGTTTCTACTGAAAATACAAATTTATCTGGACATGGTGTGCATGCCTGTAATGCCAACTACTCGGGAGGCTGAGGCAGGAGAATCACTTGAATCTGGGAGGCAGAGGTTGCAGTGGGCCGAGATCTCGCAGTTGCACTCCTGCCTTTGCAACATGAGCAAAATTCTGTTTTGATTACTGTAGCCTTGTAGTATAGTTTGAAGTCTGGTAGTGTGATGCCTCCAGATTTGTTCTTTTTGCTTAGAATTGACTTGGCTATGCGGGCTCACTTTTGATTCCATATGAAGTTTAAGGTGGTTTTTTCCAGTGTGTGAAAAAGGTGACTGGTAGCTTGATGGGGATAGTGTTGAATCTGTAAATTACTATGGGCAGTTTGGCCATATTCACAATATTGATTCTTCCTAACCATGAGATGGAATGTTTCTCCATCTGTTTGTGTCCTCTCTTATTTCGTTGATCAGTGGTTTGTAGATCTCCTTGAAGAGGTCCTTTACGTTCTTTGTTAGTTGTATTCCTAGGTATTTTATTGTCTTTATAGCTATTGTGAATGGCAGTTCTTGATTTGGCTCTCTTTAAGTCTGTTATTGGTGTATAGGAATGCTTGTGATTTTTGCACATTGATTTTGTATCCTGAGACTTTGCTGAAGATGCTTATCAGTTTCAGGAGATTTTGGGCTGAGATGATGGGGTCTTCTATATATATACAATCATGTAATCTGCAAATAGAGACAATTTAACTTCCTCCTTTCCTGATTGAATATCCTTTATTTATTTTTCTTGCCTGATTGCTCTGGCTAGAACTTCCAGTACTATATCGAATAGGAGTGGTGAGAGAGGGCATCCTTGTCTAGTGCCAGATTTTGAAGGGAATGCTTCCAGATTTTGCCCATTCAGTATGATATTGGCTGTTGGTTTGTCATAAATAGCTTTATTTTGAGATATGTTCCATTAATACCTAGTTTATTGAGGGTTTTTAGCATAAAGGCTGTTGAATTTTGTCAAAGGCCTTCTCTGCATCTATTGAGATAATCATGTGGTTTTTGTCTTTGGTTCTGTTTATGTGGTGAATTATGTTTATAGACTTTCGTATGTTGAACCAGCCTTGCATCCCCAAGATGAAGCCTAATTGATCATGCTGGATAAGCTTTTTGATGTGCTGTTGCAGTCGGTTTGCCAGTATTTTATTGAAGATTTTTGCATCTATGTTCATCATGGATATTGGCCTGAAGTTTTCTTTTCTTGTTGAGTCTCTTCCAGCTTTTGGTATCAGGATGATGTTGGTCTCATAAAATGATTTGAGAAGGATTCCCTCTTTTTGGATTGTTTGGAATAGTTTCAGAAGGAATGGTACTAGCTCCTCCTTGTATGTCTGGTAGAATTCGACTGTGAACCCATCTGGACCTGGGCTTTTTTTGGTTGATAGGCTCTTAATTGCTGCCTCAACTTGAGACCTTGTTATTGGTTTATTCAGGGTTTTACTTCTTCCTGGTTTAGGCTTGGGAGGATGCAAGTGTCCAGGAATTTATCCATTTCTTCCAGGTTTACTAGTTTATGTGCATAGAGTTGTTTGTAGTAATCTCTGATGATGGTTTGTATTTCTGTGGAATCTGTGGTGATATCCCCTTCATCATTTTTTATTGCATCTATTTGAGTCTTCTCTCTTTTCTTTTTTATTAATCTGGCTAGTGGTCTATTTTGTTGATCTTTTCAAAAAACTAGCTCCTGGATATCCTGATTTTTTAAGGGTTTTTTTGTGTCTCTATCTCCTTCAATTCTTCCCTGATCCTATTTATTTCTTGTATTTTGCTAGGTTTTGAGTTTTTTTTATCTTGTTCTGCTAGCTCTTCCAATTTTGATAATAGGGTGTCAATTTTAGATCTTTTCTTAATTCTCATGTAGGCATTTATTGCTATATGTTTTCCTCTATACACTGCTTTAAACGTGTCCCAGAGATTCTGGTATGTTGTATCTTCATTCTTGCTGGTTTCAAAGAACATATTTATTTATGCCTTCATTTCATTGTTTATCCAGTCAACATTCAAGAACCAGTTGTTCAGTTTCCATGAAGCTGTGTGGTTCTGAGTTAGTTTCTGAATTCTGAGTTCTAACTTGATCGCACTGTGGTCTGAGAGACTGTTTGTTATGATTTCTGTTCTTTTGCATTTGCTGAGGAGTGATTTACTTCCAATTATGTGGTCAATTTTAGAATAGGTATAATGTGGTGCTGAGAAGAAGTATATTCTGTGGATTTTGGTTGGAGCATTTTGTAAATGTCTATTAGATTTGCTTGGTCCAGGTCTGAGTTCAAGCCCTGGATATCCTTGTTAATTTTCTGTCTTGTTGATCTGTCTAACATTGACAGTGAGGTGTTAAAGTCTCCCACTATTATTGTGTGGGAGTCTAAGTCTCTTTGTAAGTCATTAAGAACTTACTTTATGTATCTGGGTGCTCCTGTATTGGGTGCATATATATTTAGGATCGTTAGCTCTTCTTATTTCATTGATCCTTTTACCATTATGTATGTCCCTCTTTGTCTCTTTTGATCTTTGTTGGTTTAAAGTTTTATTTTGTCAGAGACTAGAATTGCAACTCCTGCTTCTTTTTGCTCTCCATTTGCTTAGTAAATCTTCCTCCATCCCTTTATTTTTATTTTTTTTAATTCTATTTATTTACTTATTTATTTATTTATTTTAAAGACAGGATTTCACCATGTTGGTCAGGCTGGTCTTGAACCCCCTACCACAGGTGGTCCGCCCGCCTTGGCCTCCAAAGTGCTTGGATTGCAGGTGTGAGCCACCATGCCCAGCCCCATCCCTTTATTTTGAGCCTTTGTGTATCCTTGCATGTTAGACAGGTTTCCTGGAACACCGATGGGTTTTGGCTTTTTATCCAATTTGCCAGTCTATGTCTTTTGATTGGGGCATTTAGCCCATTTACACTTAGGGTTAATATTGTTATGTGTGAATTTGATCCTGCCATTTTAATGCTAGCTGGCCGTTTTGCCCGTTAGTTGATGCAGTTTCTTCATTGTGTCAATGCTCTTTACCATTTGGTATGTTTTTGGAGTGGCTGGTGCTGGTTGTTCGTTTCTATGTTTAGTGCTTCTTTCAGGAGTTCTTGTAAAGCAGGCCTGGTGATCATGAAATCTGAGTAATTGCTTGTTCATAAAGGATTTTATTTCTCCTTTGCTTATGAAGCTTAGTTTGGCTGGATATGAAATTCTGGGTTGAAAGTCTTTTCTTTAAGGATGTTGAATATCGGCCCCCACTCTCTTCTGGCTTGTAGGGTTTCTGCTGAGAGATCTGCTGTGAGTCTGATGGGCTTCCCTTTGTGGGTAACCCAACCTTTCTCTCTGGCTGCCCTTAGCATTTTCTCCTTCATTTCAACCCTGGTGAATCTGATGATTTCGGAGGCAACACCACACATCTACAACCATCTGATCTGTCACAAACCTGACAAAAACAAGAAATGGGGAAAGGATTCCCTGTTTAATAAATGGTTCTGGAAAAACTGGCTAGCCATGTGCAGAAAGCAGAAACTAAACCCCTTCCTGACACCTTACATTAAAATTAACTCCAGATGGATTAAAGACTTAAACATAAGATCTAACACCATAAAAACCCTAGAAGAAAATCTAGGCAAAACCATTCAAGACATAGGCGTAGGCAAGGACTTCATGACCAAAACACCAAAAGCATTGGCAACAAAAAGCAAAATAGACAAATGGGACCTAATCAAACTCCATAGCTTCTGCACAGCAAAAGAAAGTCATTAGAGTGAATTGGCAACCAACAGAATGGGAAAAAAATTTTTGCAATCTGCCCATCTGATAAAGGGCTAATATCTAGAATCTACAAAGAACTAAAACAGATTTGCTGGGCGCAGTGGCTCACGCCTGTAATCCCAGCACTTTGGGAGCCCGAGGTAGGAGGATCATGAGGTCAAGAGATTGAGACCATCCTGGCCAACATAGTGAAACCCCATCTCTACTAAAAGGTCAAAAAATTAGCCAGGCGTGGTGGTGCGTGCTTGTTGTCCCAGCTACTCATGAGGCTGAGGCAGGAGAATTGCTTGAAACCAGAAAACGGAAGTTGCAGTGAGCCAGGATCGCGCCACTGCACTCCAGCCTGGCGACAGAGTGAGAATCTGTCTCAAAAAAAAAACAAAAACAAAAAAACAACTAAAATAGATTTACAAGAAAAAAACAAACAAGCCCATTCAAAAGTGGGCAAAGGATATGAACAGACGCTTTACAAAAGAACACATATATGAAGCCAACAAACATATGAAAAAATGCTCATCATCACTGGTCACTAGAGAAATGCAAATCAAAACTACATTGAGATACCATCTCACTCCAGTTAGAATGGTGATCATTAAAAAATCTGGAGGCAACATGCTGGAGAGGATGTGGAGAGATAGGAATACTTTTACACTGTTGGTGGGAGTATAAATTAGTTCAACCGTTGTGGAAGACAGTGTGGCAATTCCTCAAGGACCTAGAAATAGAAATTCCAGCCAGGCGCAGTGGCTTACACCTATAATCCCAGCACTTTGGGAGGCCAAGGCGGGTGGATCACGAGGTCAAGAGATCAAGACCATCCTGGTCAACATGGTGAAACCCCGTCTCCACTAAAAATACAAAAATTAGCTGGGCATGGTGGTGCGCGCCTGTAGTTCCAGCTACTCAGGAGGTTGAGGCAGGAGAATTGCGGTGAGCCAAGATCATGCCATTGCACTCCAGTCTGGGTAACAACAGCGAAACTCCATCTCAAAAAAAAAAGAAAAAAGAAATTCCATTTGACCCAGCAATCCCATTACTAGATATATATCCAAAGGATTATAAATTGTTCTACTATAAGGACACATGCACATGAATGTTCATTGCAGCACTGTTTACAATAGCAAAGAACCAAACCAACCCAAATGCCCATCGATGATAGACTAGACAGGGAAAATGTGGCACATATACACCATGGAATACTATGCAGCCATCAAAAACGATGAGTTCGTGTCCTTTGTAGGGACATGGATGAACCTGGAAACCATCATTCTCAGCAAACTGACACAAGAACAGAAAATCAAACACGGCATGTTCTCACTCATAGGCGGGTATTGAACAATAAGAACACATGGACACAGGGAGGGGAGCATCACACACTGGGGTCTGTCAGGGGGAACTAGGGGAGGGACAGCACGGGGTGGGGAGTTGGGGCAAGATAGCATGGGGAGAAATTCCAGATACAGGTGATGGGGAGGAAGGCAGCAAATCACACTGCCATGTGTGTATCTATGCAACAATCTTGCATGTTCTTCACATGTACCCCCAAACCTAAAATGCAATTTAAAAAAAAGAGCAAAATTCCATCTCCAAAGAAAGAAAGAAGAAAGAAAAAGTTTCCGTGGCAGGGCACAGTGGGCCATGCCACAATCCCAACACTTTCGAAGGCAGAGACAGGAGGATTGCTTAAGCCTATTAGTTCAAGACCAGCCTGACCAACATAGTGAGACCTCCCCATCTGTATAAAAAATTAACAACAACAACAAAAAGCTGGGCATGGTGTTGGCACCTGTAGTCCCAGCTACTCTGGATGCTGAGGTGAGAGGATCGCTTAGCCCTGGTAACGGAGGTTGCAGTGAGCAGAGATCACACCAGCTGACTCAAAACAAAATTAAACAAAACAATTTTTAATTGAGAGAGAAAATTGTCAATTTTTTTTTTCTTTTTTTGAAGGAGTCTCCTTCTATTGCCCAGGCTGGAGTGCAGTGACGTGATCTTGGCTCACTGCAACCTCCGCCTCCTGGGTTCAAGCAATTATCTGTCTCGGCCTCCCAAGTAGCTGGGACTACAGGCACAGGCCACCATGCCCAGCTAATGTTTGTATATTTAGTAGAGATGGGGTTTCACCATCTTGGTCAGGCTGGTCTCGAACTCTTGACCTCAGGTGATCCACCCACCTCAGGTTCCCAAAGTGCTGTGATTACAGGTGTGAGCTACTGTGCTCAGTCTCTGTCAACTTTTTGTTTCATTTTATTCTGTTTTTGAGTCAGTCTTGCTCTGTCCCCCAGGTTGGAGTGCAGTGACTCGATCTCAGCTCACTGCAACCTTCGCCTCCTGGGTTCAAGTGATTCTCCAGCCTCAGCCTCCTGAGTAGCTGGAATTACAGGCGTGTCCCACCACACCTGGATAATCTTTGTATTTTTAGTAGAGACCGGGTTTTGCCTTGGTGGCTAGGCTCATGTGGAACTCCTGACCTCGGGTGATCCACCCACCTCAGCCACCCAGATTGGTGGGATTACAGGTGTGAGCCACCGTGCACGGCCAACTTTTTAAAATTAAAATATTGTATTATTATAGTTGTCATTATTATTATTATTATTATTATTACAAGAGACACAAGGCCTTGCTGGTCTGCCCATACTGGTCTCAAACTGCTGAGCTTAAGGAACCCTCCGGCCTCGGCCTACCGTATGCTGAGGTTACAGGCCTGAGTCACCGCGCCGGGCCCTAACTCATTTTCTGAAGGCAGGGGCACGGATTGCCGTGGAGGGTGAGAAACTTCCAGGACTTTCTAGCTTCAGGAGCGGCCGCGGCCAATCCCTTCGCGGCATGGGCGTGGCTCCCAGCGATTTAGCAGCCTGGGGTTCCTTCCCGCCAGTAGTGTTTCGTTTCCTATGCTACTGTGGGCTCTTCCTCTGGCGGCCTTTTCCTGAAATTGATTATTCTTTCGGTGAACAGAAAGCGCCAGCCATGCAGCCTCGACACGGAAAGGCCACGCGGAGAGCTTCCGAGGCCCGAGCCACCGCTCCCGAGGCTTCTGCGCCAAGTGCCAGGGGCGCCCCGACGGACCCAAACCAGTCTCTGGCTGCTCCCGAGGCCGCCCGGCCCAACGCGGGAAAGTTAGGCCCCCCCAGGGAGTCGGGATCTGGGCAGAAGAAGAGCGCCCAGGACACCCAGGAGAGGCCGCCAGCCCGTGAGCTGGGGGCCCGCCCCAAGAAGGCCCCTCAGCGCGCCAAGGACGCGCGGCTCTCGGACGCCATGAGCGCCTCTGGGGCGGAGGGACGGGAGCCTCCCGCGGCTCCCGAGCCGGCATTTTCCAGAGCTGGTTCTCGCCGCCCGACGGGTGCGCGGTACTCTGCGGAGCCCAGACCCCCACCCGGGCCCTGGGACTTGCACAGCCCCGGCCTGCCGGTCTCGGGCCCCATCCTCGGCCGAAGGGAGTCGGCGCCGCGGACCTGGAAGCTCCGGGCGGTTTTAGGGAAGTTAAGGCTCAGTCGCGACGATGTCTCCAACGCGGCTCAGGTGGTGAACAGCGTTGTGGACCACCTGCTGTGCAGACTGAAGCAGCGCGAGTCCGAGTTCAAAGGCGTGGAGCTGCTGCACACCGGGAGCTACTATGAGCGCGTGAAGGTGAGCTGCGCGGCGCCCGCCCGCCGAGCCTTGCTCCTCTGCCTCCCTGAAGTCTGCAGTCCCTACCTCCCCCGCGTATTGTCCCTCACTTCCCGTCCGAAGTAACTTAGACTCTTGCATGTGTTTCGGTAGCCTGTTCTAAGTAAAACGACAAACCGTTTGTTTATTCATCTACACATGCAACGAGCAGATAACTAACCGGCACTGATTGCTGGCTAATTTCAAGACACAGCTACAGGGGGAATTCAATTGTGTAAGATCATTCATGCAAGCTGACATGTATCGTTTCCGTAACAGGGCTGTTTAATAGTGGGGACCTGAGGTCCCAAGTCAAGTATTCAGTTGAGTAATTTGAAGTGGTCTGTGAAAAATTCCAAGTAGACATTCTCCTATGAGGAAGACCTCTTACTCCATAGAAAACATATCTTGTTTCTCTCCCCTCTTCCTCTCCTGCTATTTTGTTTCTCCCGTTTCTTATGCAGAAATCATGGGAAGCTCACAGTGTAATGTTAAACAAACAAGAATATTCCCTACAGATACTACTAACAAGCATGCTTTCGAGATACACATTCCATATAGTTGCTTCGAAGTGTGTATTACACAGCTCCATTTGTTTGTGGGTGATTGAGTCATTGAAGTAATAATTCCTGTGAAAATTGAAAGTTTGGAAGCAGGTTTCTGACTGGAGCGTGTTTCCTGCCCAGCAGCAGATTTCCTCCCTCCCTCTCCCTTTTTTTCTCTCTCTCTCTCCCTCTTTCCCTCCCTCCCTCTTTCTCACTCTCTCTCCGTTTCTCTCTCCCTTTCCTTTCCTTTCCTTTCCTTTCTGTTTTTTTGCCTAGGCTATAGTACAGTGGCAGCATCTCGAGTTCGCTGCAACCTCCGCCTCCCGGGTCCAAGCAGTTCTCCATCAGCCTCCAAAGTAGGTGGGATTACAAGCGCCTGTCAGCACCTGTGGCTAATTTCTGTATTTTTAGTAGAGACGGGGTTTCACCATGTTGACCAGGTTGGTCTTGAACTCTGACCTCAGGTGATCCGCTCCACTTGGCCTCCCCAAGTGCTGGAATTACAGGCGTGAGCCACCGTGCCAGGCCCAGACTGTGTCTTCAGCATGATTCTTTTAATTAACTAATTTATTTTTTTAGCATCAGATAGGTCTTTGATTGAGCATGATTCTTATTACGTATCAATTCAGTTCGATTCCCGTGTATGGAGGGTCCAAAGGAAAAAGGAAGTTACTGGCGGCGGCGGGTCTGGCTGGCGGCTGCGGGTCTGGCTGGCGGCTGCGGCGGGAGAGAGCTGAGAGACCGGAGTGCACTTGCGGAAAAGCCGCGGGGCCAGCGCGGTGGCTGGAGACATGCCCGCCCCCACCAGAGACTCAGGCCCTCGCTCGACCTTCCACGCTCGCTCAGCTCCGGGCCCGGGCTAGGAGGCCGGCTTGCGGGGTTGAGTGGCCCAAGCTGAGGGCGCGGAGACCTGAGGGCGGCGATGAAGACGACCGCGTTGACATTGGTGGTAAGATGGCCTCAGCAGGCGGGAAAGATGAAAGGTAGCCGGATCGAGCTGGGAGATGTGACACCACACAATACTGAACAGTTGAAAAGATTGAATCAGGTCATCTTTCCAGTCAACTACAATAACAACTTCTGCAAGGATGTGCTGGAGGTAGCAAAACCTGTCTGTTTCAATGATATTGTTGTAGGTGTGGTATGCTGTAGAGTAGATCATTCACAGAATCAGAAGAGACTTTACATCATGACACTAGGATGTCTGGCACCTTACCAAAGACTAGGAATAGGAACTAACCTCCGCCTCCTGGGTCCAAACAATTCTCCCTTAGCCTCTAAAGTAGCCACTTACTTTGACAGGAGATTACAAGCGCCTGTCAGCACGGGTGGTGCGGGGGTGGGTGGGGGGTGTGCTAATTTTTTTTTTTTTTTTTTAAGATGGGGTTTCACCATGATGGCCAGGCTGGTCTTGAACTCCTGACCTCAGGTGATCCACCTACCTCGGCCTCCCAAAGTGCTAGGATTACAGGTGTGAGCCATCGTGACCAGGAATTTTTGTATTTTTAGTAGAGACGGGGTTTCACCATGTTGGCCAGGCTGGTCTTGAACTCTGACCTCAGGTGATCAAGGATACCCCCTTGGCCTCCCCAAGTACTGGAATACAGGCATTAAAACATGTCTTAAACGTCTGTGAAAAAGATGGTACTTTTGACAATATCTATCTGCACATCTAGATCAGCAACAAGTCGGCAATTGACTTCTACAGGAAGTTTGGCTTTGAAATTATTGAGACAAGGAAGAACTACTCTAAGAGGATAGAGCCCGCAGATGCTCATGTGCTGCAGAAAAACCTCAAAGTCCCTTCTGGTCAGAATGCAGATGTGCAGAAGGCAGACAACTGAACAAATTACAAATGAACTTTCCTTGCACTCGCTTGTCATCAAATAAAAGAGAGGCCCATTGATTCCCACATTTTCTTTTAAACCTTTTCTCCCTCCTTGTTCTTGTTTTTCCTTCTTCCTTTTGTTTTCTCTAAGAGTTTTAATACTTTCAAGGACTTTATAAAAAAATCATGTTTGGATCGTTTTCTCTTATTTTTGTGAGGTGGTTTGAAGGAAGGAAAATATAGATCTGTTTAATTTTGCAGTTAAAGTTAGATGGTCCTAAAAATTTAGTTGTCATATAATTTCAAATTTAATGTCCTGCTTTCACATTGAAAGGCAGAGCCCTCAAAATATTGTATATTTCAAAACATAAAAAGAAGCAGCAGCAATATATTATTCTCTAATTCATAGACAAGTTGAGTGTGTTTGTGGTACTTTGAGTTTTTAAAGACTTTGTGGGATACTAATCCCTAGGCATTGCCTTCACTCCACCTTTAGTCCTTATGAGCACTCTCGGCATTCGGAGCTTGGTTACCCTTGTGAGAAATACTAAGCTTCTTTTGATTATTAAGCAACTATTTCTTCTCTTCTTGCTGGTGGGCGGGGCAGTTTGGTTTAGGTAGTGTTATACTTCTGTCTGATTATTGAGTTAAACTGCTTTTTTTTGCTAATGAGTGGGCTGGTTGTTAGCAGGTTTGTTTTTCCTGCTGTTGATTGTTACTGATTGTTACTAGAGGCATTAACTTTTAGAATATGGGCTGGTGAGTTTAATTTTTTAAAATATCCCAGGTAGAGATATGGCCTTTGACCTAAAGAGGTTTGTTGTGATTTAATTTTTCCCCTCTTCCTTTTTATTCAGTAAACCCCAAAATACTCTAACCTTAAAAATTAAGTTGATGTCCTTATAGGTCACTACCCCTAAATAAACCTGAAGCAGGTGTTTTCTCTTGAACATATTTAAAAATACCTAAAAGGAAGCTTAGATGGACTGTGACATAATAAATGCAATGAATGTCATCCAGTGCCAGCTGTTAAAAGTGTGACCACTGAGCATTTGATTTTACAGGAAAAAATATCTAGACAGTATTTTTGAGAATAACATAGCTGTGCTATTGCATATCTGTTGGAGAACATCCCAGATTTGCTTACACTCTGATGCCTATGATATTGAGTTTAACAATTTGGGGTAGGGATAATTGTTAAACGTATTGCTTCTATTCCTGGAAAAGCAGAAGTGTAAAGTGTTAATAATACAAATGGCACTGTGACCTCCTCCACTGAGAGGATTAGTATGCCAGATCATTTCCTGGCACATAGGGAGTGGCTTTAACAGGTTGATAACTTTGTAAGATGGGAGACTTCCGAAATACTTATGTTTTCCTCTTATAGTCTCATATCCAATAGTTAGACGTGTTCTCAGACTTTAAAATCATGCACAGGGCTTGAGCTTTCTGTCATTTGACTTTAAAAGGAAGTTTCATTCATAGTATATATCCTCTTATGTAAAATTTTGGCATAAAAGTCTCATCTCCAAATATGTTAAATGACAAAATTATTTTATAAAATGTTTATGCACACTTTATAACCTTACACACACTTTATAAAGTTTTTGAGAATGTGAAAGTACAAAGTGCAGTAGACTTTGACAGTCTTAAGTGCTAAGAATAATACAGAAAAAGAAGAAAGTTGATGAATGAGTTTATAGGGTTCTAATCTTTTTTTTTTTTTTGAGACGGAGTTTCGCTCTTGTTACCCAGGCGGGAGTGCAATGGCGCCATCTCGGTCCACCGCAACCTCCGCCTCCTGGGTTCAGGCAATTCTCCTGCCTCAGCCTCCTGAGTAGCTGGGATTACAGGCACGCGCCACCATGCCCAGCTAATTTTTTGTATTTTTAGTAGAGACGGGGTTTCACCGTGTTGACCAGGATGGTCTCGATCTCTTGACCTCGTGATCCACCCGCCTCGGCCTCCCAAAGTGCTGGGATTACAGGCTTGAGCCACCGCGCCCGGCCGGTTCTAATCTTAAGATGGCAAAAATGTAGAAAGACCTTGCTGGTTTTGGGGGGTTGTTCATTTCTTAAACAATCCATATCTAAGCTTAGAAGAAAAGTTTAGCATTAAGCACTTTTATCTTCATGGATAAGCTTCGTCTTGCTCTTGCCAAGAGAAGAGTGCTTGAGTTACAGAAGGTGTAATTAGTTTGAAGAATACAGCAGCCTTTTTGTAAACTTCCCAGATACAAAAATGGACTTTGATACATAAATGGTTTTCTGAGATGATACTACCTCTATTTCTATAACTATTTCACCTGGACTATCTAATCAGTCCTATGAATGTGTCCCTAAATGTGGTTATTGAAAACCGAATAGCTGCCTCATGACACGTACATGTTATTTAAGAAGGAAAAAATATTAAATTTTGAATTGAGTGTGTAGGCTCCCTATCAATACAGAGTTTCTTTTTCCATGCTAGTCAGTGGCTTAACCTAAATTGTAAATGTTTATAAAAGGTTAATTGTCCCACATCAAACTTATATTAAATAATTTCATCTACTTATAGATGAGGAGGAAAAGAATGTGGAAGAGGTAAAAAGCTGGGTACAACTTCATATGCCTATGAGTCAGTAAAGATTGAACTAATGTCCCATGTTGAGCTGGTTATTTTGATATATGATAATAATTATCTTTGAGGTAGAACAATTCTGTTAACTCAAAAATCACAGGATATATCCATCATATTTTTCGGTACAAATAGTTTTTAATTGTGGGGCAAATAGGTTAAAATTACACTTTATGGTAGTTGCATTTAGGTTTCAAAGCAAAGAATCTGTAGAGAAATATATGCATACATATATAGTTTGTACAGGTTAATTTTCATTTGGGAGAAGTTTTGAAATATCTCTAAAGCAGTTTACTCATCAATTGAAAAGTCCTCCAAAAAGAGAACTATTGGGAAATCATGGTGTGTGGTGGTGGAAAAGAAATGCTCCCTCAGTTTTTTGGAGGCAATAACTTTAAAAAACAAACAAAAAACTTAAATGGCTAAGTTTACTTGGTACAGTTAAGAATTAAACTTGTCAGGAAGGAGCCAGAAGTCTCGTGGGCTCCAGGTGTCGGGATGGTGGAGAGCGGGTATGAGTCAGTGCTCTGTGTCAAGCCTGACATCCACGTCTACCGCATCCCCAACCGTGGCTACAGGGCCCCGAGTGGCAGCTGAACCAGCCATCATGGAGTGGCCGGCTGAGGATCACTGCAAAGCGGCAGATGGCCTGCATCAAGCTGGGGGACAGGTCCTCAGGGGAGCTCTTTGCTGGGGCCCCAGTGGATCAGTTTCCTGGCACAGCTGTGTAGAGTGTGAGGGATCCCAGCAGGTACTTCGTGATCCTCACTGAAGATGGAGACCGGTGATGGGCGTTTATTGGAATTGGCCTTGGGGACCGAGGTGATGCCTTTGACTTCAATGTTGCATTGCAGGATCATTTCAAGTGGGTGAAACAGCAGTGTGAATTTGCAAAACAAGCCCAGAACACAGAGCAAGGCCCCAAATTGGACCTGGGCTTCAAGGAGGGCCAGACTATCAGGCCCAACGTCGCAAACATGAAGAAGGAGGAAGGAGTGGCCGGGAATCCCTGAGCCCGGCCTGCCAGCACGGGAGGGTTGTGCTTGCTTCCCTGTCCCCCAGGGGGCAAAGCCTTCACCCTCATCCCTCCCCCCAGAGAGCAGTTGTCAGTGGGGGGAATCCCTCGTCCAACCAGCAATTGCTCCCAGTTCAGGAGGAGGTGCTTCTGTACCCTGGCCACAGCCCAAGCCTGACACCACTGACATCTGGGGAGACTTTACCAAATCTGCAGGATCAGCTCCCAGCCACACCCAGCCAGGCTGGGTCCAGTTCTGACCTGAGCACAATTTTTCCTCATGTGAATTCTGGGAAGGAGCTCCCTCATCTGGGTCAAAGGAAGGAGATCGAAGCATGCCTCCACTGGCCTGTGTTTGGAGCATGAATCTCTCCTATCTCCTTGCCTGGTTCTGTTGACAAACTGGGCATGTTTGGCAGTAAACTGGCATCATGTCACACTGTTTCCTGGGATTCAAGTATGCAACCAGTACACAGGAGAAGAAAAGCTCCAAGATCCCTGTCCTCGTCTGTCTTCCCGTCTGTCCTCTTGACAGGAAAGAGACTCTGAGACTCCTTGTATCGCAATGAGGCGTATTAAACACAAGCTCCCAGAGTAAAAGAATGGGTTGAGTTTGCTGCCTGGATTCAGATCAGCCCTTCAGAGTCTGCAGGTGTCATGTGATCACTGTTCAGCTGGGGGCCTTCTTTTTTTTTTTTTTTTTTGAGACGGAGTTTCGCTCTTGTTATCCAGGCTGGAGTGCAATGGCACGATATCGGCTCACCGCAACCTCTGCCTCCTGGGTTCAGGCAATTCTCCTGCCTCAGCCTCCTGAGTAGCTGGGATTACAGGCACACGCCACCATGCCCAGCGAATTTTTTTGTATTTTTTTAGTAGAGGCGGGGTTTCACCATGTTGACCAGGATGGTCTCGATCTCTTGACCTCGTGATCCTCGTGATCCACCCACCTCGGCCTCCCAAAGTGCTGGGATTACAGTCTTGAGCCACCGCGCCCGGCCAGCTGGGGGCCTTCTTTACCCACACTGGCTATAGCCACTTCAGTCCATCTGCCCTCCAGAGGAGGGGTTCCTTCCTGATTTTTAGCAGGTTTAGAGGCTATAGCTTGAGATTACAATCAGGAGGGAAATTGGAAGGATTAAGCAGCTTTTTAAAATGTTTAAATGTTTTGCTTTGCTAATGTGCTGATCCGCACTAATTCGTCTTTGCCAAAAGAACTGCTCCTTCAGTGTGCCCTGAAGCGTGGTCTCTGAAGGCATTCCTCACTGTCTTCAGGCAGCAGTGTTCATCTCTGGCCAGTTGTCTGGTTTCCATGTATTGTAGGCCAGTCAGGCAACACAGAGCCAACGTGGGTGCTGGAAGCCGGATGGAACAGTTTTGGGGCAGGAAGGTGGAAGCTGTCAGCACGGAGCTGTGGGAGCCAGCACTCCTGTCAACTGGTGACCCTCTGGGCTCACCGATTCACAACGCAGCTCCTGGCAGACTTGGGTTTCTCTCTGGTGGTTTCTAAAGTGCCTTATCTGCAAACAACTTCTTTCTTTTCTCCTTCAGGAACTGTGAATGACTAGCAGAGTTCAGTAAACTAGAAGTCCAGGGTTGCTTGGATTACTGGCTTGTAAGAAATCTGAACGCATCTCTGAAATTCCTTTTATCAACTTACCTCTCAGTTGAAAGATTTCTTTTTTGAAAGGTCAAGACCATGAACTGAAAAAAGTGTTGGCCTTTTTGTGGGACCAGATTTTTAAGATAAAATAAATATTTTTACTTTTGTCAAAAAAAAAAAAAATTAAGCTTGTCAATTTTAACATTGTGTTACATCTGAAATAATCAAGTGAGTCTCCTGCCTCAGCCTCCTGAGTAGTGGGATTATATGTTGTTCTGGTTAAAAAATAATAATAATAATAATAAGAATGTTCTAGTTGGAATTAGAGAACAAAACATTCAGAAAACAGCTAAGTGCTGGGATTATAGCTGTGAGCCACCGCACCTGGCCTCTTCTCCCATATTGATGTCCCTAGTGAAGTAAGAAAAGCCTATAGAAGAAAATATTGCTTCTGTTTTATTTACTGTTACCATTTTGATGTGGAGGTTACAGTGAGCCAAGATTACATCACTGCATTCCATCTTGGGTGACAGAGCAAGACTTCATCTCAAAAAAGTTTTAGATAAAACAAATTTCACTGAATTTCTTTTTATTGACATAATTTTTTAAAACAAAGTGGTACTCGGCTGGGCATGGTGGCTCACGCTTGTAATCCAGGCACTTTGGAGGCCAAGGCGGACGGTTCACCTGAGGTCGGGAGTTCAAGACCAGCCTGACCAACATGGTGAAACCCCGTCTTTTTTAAAAAAGAAAGAAAGAAAGAAAAACAAAGTGGTACTGAATGGAGGCTGTTTTCTGAATGTTTTGTTCTCTAATTCCAACTAGTAACATTCTTTTTATTATTATTTTTTAACCAGAGCAACACCCTCTGCCTCCCAGATTCAAGCAATTCTCCTAGCTGATACAGCCATAAGATGAGAAAAAGAAAGATAAAATTGTTATGTGTAGATGACTTGATTGGTTTTATATATAAACTTCTAGGAATAATTAGTAAATTAATAATTTGATACTAGAAAAAATATAAAAGCCAGGTGCATTGTTGCATTCTGATAGTCCCAGTTACTTGGGAGGCTGAGGTGTGAGAATCACTTCAGACCAGGAGTTTGAGGCTGCAGTGTACTATGATCTATCTGTGAATAGGCCACTGTACTCCAACCTGGAGACCCCATCTCTAAAAAATAAAAATTAAAAACTTTGGCCAGGCACAGTGGCTCACACCTGTAATCCCCACACTTTGGGAGGTGGGCAGATCACTTGAGGTCAGGAGTGTGAGACCAGCCTGGCCAACATTGTGAAACCCTGTCTCTACTAAACATACAGAAATTAGCAGGGCGTGGTGGTACACGCCTGTAATCCCAGCTACTTGAGAGGCTGAGGCAGGAGCATTGCTTGAATACAGGAGGCAGAGGTTGCAATGAGCTGAAATTGCTCCATTACACTCCAGCCTCAGTGACAAGAGCAAACTCTGTCTCAGAAAAAAAATTGAAAACTTGAAAAACAATTTAAAAATCAAATATTCAGGAATAAATCTCACTAAAGATATTCAAAACTTAAAAACATAACTGAGTAAATTTGAAGAGGAATAAAGTAATTGACACCTATGTCATGTTCAGTTTTTCTCAAATTGATCTAGATTTAATATGATCTTAGTCTAAATCCCATCATTTTTTTTTAATTAAACTGACAAACTGATTAAAACTTTTTTTTTTTGAGACAGAGTTTTACCCTTGCCCAGGCTGGAGTGAAGTGGCGTGATCTTGGCTCACTGCAACCTCCGTCTCCCAGGTTCAAGTGAGTCTCCAGCCTCAGACTCCCGAGTGGCTAGAATTACAGGTGCCTGCCACAACACCTGGATAATTTTTGTACTTTTTTTTTTTTTTTTAAGACAGAGTTTTGCTGTTGTTACCCAGCCTGGAGTGTGATGGTGCGATCTCGGCTCACCGCAACCTCCGCCTCGTGGATTCAAGCAATTCTCCTGCCTCAGCCTCCTGAGTAGCTGGGACTACAGGCACGCACCACCGTGCCTAGCTAATTTTTGTATTTTTAGTAGAGACGGGGTTTCACCATCTTGACCAGGGTGGTCTCGATCTCTTGACCTCATGATCCACCTGCCTCCCAAAGTGCTGGGATTATAGGCGTGAGCCACCATGCCCAGCCTCTAATTTTTGTATTTCTTTTTTTTTTGAAATGGAGTTTCGCTCCTGTTGCCCAGGCTGGAGTGCAATGGTGCGATCTCGGCTCACCGCAACCTCCACCTCCTGGATTTAAGCAATTCTCCTGCCTCAGCCTCCCGAGTAGCTGGGACTACAGGCACGCACCACTGTGCCTAGCTAATTTTTGTATTTTTAGTAGAGATGGGGTTTCACCATCTTGACCAGGATGGTCTCGATCTCTTGACCTCATGATCCACCTGCCTCCCAAAGTGCTGAGATTATAGGTGTGAGCCACCGCGCCCAGCCTCTAATTTTTGTATTTTTTTTTTTTTTTGAAATGGAGTTTCGCTCCTGTTGCCCAGGCTGGAGTGCAATGGTACAATCTTGGCTCACCGCAACCTCCGCCTCCTGGGTTCAAGCAGTTCTCCTGCCTCAGCCTCCTGAGTAGCTGGGACTACAGGTGCACACCACCATGCCCAGCTAATTTTTTGTATTTTTAGTAGAGACAGGGTTTCACCATTTTGGCCAGGCTGGTCTTGAACTCCTAACCTCAGGTGATCTGCCCATTCCAGCCTCCAAAAGTGCTGGGATTACAGGCGCGAGCCACTGCTCCTGGCCTGATTAAAAGATTTATATGGAAGTACAATGGACCTAAAATAGGCAAGGAAATTGTGAAGGAAAAGATGTTGGAAGATTTACTCTACCAAAGAGCAAGACTTAAAGCTAGCCTAATTAAGCAGGTGTTATTGACGCAGTGATAGAAAAATAGGCCGTTTGAATAAAAAGTTCAGAAAGAATCCTGAACATATAATTTAATATAGTATGCAAAATATGTAGCTGTGTAATTCATGGAAGAAGGGATGATTTTTTTTTCAATGAACGGTGCTCAGTCAATTGGATATCTATATAGGAAAAACATGAATCTTGATTCCCTACCACGTCATACACAAAAATTAATTATTGGTGTGAGCCACTGCACCTGGCCTAAAATCGTTTTTAGTTATAAAAATAATGCTTGGTCGGCTGGGCGTGGTGGCTCAAGCCTGTAATCCCAGCACTTTGGGAGGCCGAGGCAGGTAGATCACGAGGTCAAGAGATCGAGACCATCCTGGTCAACATGGTGAAACCCCATCTCTACTAAAAATATAAAAAATTAGCTGGGCATGGTGGCATGTGCCTGTAATCCCAGCTACTCGGGGGGCTGAGGCAGGAGAATTGCCTGAACCCAGGAGGCAGAGGTTGCGGTGAGCCGAGATTGCGCCATTGCACTCCAGCCTGGGTAACAAGAACAAAACTTCGTCTCAAAAAAAAAAAAAATAATGCTTGGTCATTATAAAAATATTAATTGAGTGTAGAATCTACAAAATGAAACCAGTAATACTCTTCCACCTCCTGCCAGCTCCAGTAGTCCCAATCCCAGAGGGTAGATATATTGACATTAAGCATCTTGCTTTTTAAAGTAAAGTTTTAAGTGAAAATTGAAAAAAATGGCCAGGCACTGTGCCTTACACCTGTAAGCCCAGCACTTTGGGAGACTGAGGCAAGTGGATCACCTGAGGTCAGGAGTTTGAGACCAGCCTGACTAACATGGAGAAACCTCGTCTCTACTAAAAATACAAAAAAATTGGCCAGGCATGGTGGCACTTGCCTGTAATCCCAGCTACTCAGGAGGCTGAGGCAGGAGAATCCTTTGAACCCTGGAAGTGGAGGTTGCGGTGAGCCAAGATCACGCCGTTGCACTCCAGCCTGGGCAACGAGTGAAACTCTATCTTAAAATGAATGAATGAATGAATGAATAAATAAATAGAAAAATTCCTTTAAACAAACAAAGTTCCAGTCACTTGGAAAATATTCATAAGCAAACATTTAAGTGCTATTTTTTTTACTGTTTCTTAGATTTCTGCACCTAATGAATTTGATGTCATGTTTAAACTGGAACTCCCCAGAATTCAACTAGAAGAATATTCCAACACTGGTGCATATTACTTTGTGAAATTCAAAAGGAATCTGAAAGAAAATCCTCTGAGACAATTTTTAGAAGATGAAATATTATCAGCTTCTAAGATGCTGTCTAAGTTTAGGAAAATCATTAAGGAAGAAATTAAAAACATGCAAGGTAAGATTTTTGCCTTTCGATTCTTTTTTTTTGAAATGGAGTTTCACTTTTATTACCCAGGCTAGAGTGCAATGGCGCGATCTGTCTCACTGCAACCTCTGCCTCCCACGTTCAAGCAATTCTTCTGCCTCAGTCTCTAGAGTAGCTGGGATTACTGGCATGTGCCACCATGCTCAGCTATTTTGTATTTTCAGTAGAGATAGAGTTTTACCATGTCGGCCAGGCTGGTCTTAAACTCCTCACCTCAGGTGATCTGCCTGGCTCAACCTTCCAAAGTACTGGGATTACAGGTGTGAGCCACTGTGCCTGGTCTGCCTTTTGACTCTTAAAGATTTAATCATACCTACTAATTGCCAATGTACACTCCTCTCCTGATGTTTCTTGACCTCTCTGAAGAAGAAAAAAAAACTGCAGTAGAGAAGCCAAGAAATATCAGGAGAGGAGTGTACATTGGCACTTAGTAGGTATGACTGTTCTCTCCATCTAGAAACTACACTCTGCTTTTCACTTAGTCTGCTGCTTGTGCCACTGGCTACATGCCTGCATAAAATTGATGGGATCCTCTTTAAAGCTCATACTCTAATAGTGTAATAATATACAACACAAATTGCAGTGAGTGCTCTGAAGGGAATAAACTAGGGAAAGTGATAACAATTAGGGTAGAGTGGGGTAATGGAGCCAAGCCCTGAGACAGGAAAAGGAGCTTGGCAAGATCCAGGAACAAAAAGAGACTTTTGCAGAAAAGGTGAAGTGACATGAAATGAAGCTGAAGAAGCAGTCAGGGACCAGATTCTGTACTGTCTTGTAGACCCCGAAAAGGAGTTTAGATTTGATTTGATTCGATTTTTGAGACAGTCTTGCTCTGATGCCCAGGCTGGAGTGCAGTGGCATGATCGAAGCTCACTGCAGCCTCCACCTCCCAGGTTCAAGGGATTCTCCTGCCTCAGCCTCCTGCGTAGCTGGGATTACAGGTGCCCACTACCACACCCAGCTAATTTTTGTATTTTTAGTAGAAATGGGGTTTTACCATTTTGGATAGGCTGGTCTTGAACTCCTGACCTCCTGATACACCCACCTTGGCTTCCCAGTGTACTGGGATTACAGACATGAACCACCGAGCCTGGCCAAATTTTATTATCTGATCATTGAGAAGCCAGGTTTTCATCAGAGAATAATGCTTGGCTTTGAATTTTTAAATATTTACTCCGGCTTTTAAAGATAGATCTTCAAGAAAGCAAATAGAAAAATTAGAAAGAAAAATGATGTAACAGTTCAGCTAAAAGATGGTGGCAGCTTAGATGGGGTGGGAATAGGGTGCTGGGATCGAAGCAGCAGACAAGTCCAGGCTGTAGCAGCACTTGCATCTGGATTAAGTGTAGGGTGTAAGAGAGAGGATTTAATTAAGATGGTTTCCAGGTTTCCTAATAGTGCATCTGGGTGGATTGATTTTGCCATTCTTTGAGATGGAAGAACTGAGGAACAACATATTTTGGGATATGAATTAAGTTATGTTACTGGCTTTGGATATGTTTGTTTATAGATTCCTGTGGTACATCAAAGTGGATGTGTTATGTGGCTGGATATAGGTTTGGAGTGCAAAGGATACATTTGGGCTGCAAGTAGCATTTGGGAGTCGTCATCATATCGGTGGCATTGGGAATAGGTGAAATACCTAGGCAGAGAATGTAGATTCATTTATCCATCAATTTAATCAATAGTCATTGATTATCTAATGTGTAGGTATTCTGGTTATTTAGGATTAATTAGTGAACAAATAGATGAAGATCTCTACCCTTCTGTACTTTATAATTTTGCAACCACAGACATACAATTAATAACAAATGGAAATTATGATTATCTTTTTTTTTTTAAAGAGGCGGGGTTTCACCATGTTGGCCAAGCTGGTCTCGAACTCCTGGCCTCAAGTGCTCCAACCACCTTGTTCTCCCAAAGTGCTGAGATTACAGGGGTGAGCCACTGTGCCTGGCTGATTATCTTGTGTAGTAGATAGTAGTACGTGCTGTTGTGAAAAAGTATGGCAAAGAGAGGGATCAGGAATGTGGGAGATGGAGGTGGGAATTTGCAATGTTAAGTAGAATGGTAAGAAGAGAATTCCATTAGAGTTTGGGAAGCAGAGAATGAGCAAAAGGAGAATACAAGTGTTTTGTTGCAGTGGAGACAGCATGTGTAGGCTGCTCTAGAAAGTTCTGTCTGGGCTGAATGTGGTGTCTCAGCACTTTGGGATGCCGAGGGAGAAGATTCGTTAAGCCCAGGAGTTCAAGCCAGCCTGGGCAACAAAGAGAGTCCATCTCTACAAAAAATTTTTTTTTTTGAGACGAAGATTCGCTCTTGTTACCCAGGCTGGAGTGCAATGGCGCTATCTCAGCTCACCGCAACCTCTGCCTCCTGGGTTCAGGCAATTCTCCTGCCTCAGCCTCCTGAGTAGCTGGAATTACAGGCACGCACCACCATGCCCAGCTAATTTTTTGTATCTTTAGTAGAGACGGGGTTTCACTATTTTGATCAGGATGGTCTCAATCTCTCGACCTCATGATCCACCCGCCTTGGCCTCCCAAAGTGCTGGGATTACAGGCCTGAGCCACTGCGCCCGGCTACAAAAATATTTTAAAAATTAGCCAGAGATGGTGTCACGCACCTGTGTGCATGACACATACGATGCTACATACAATGCTGAAGCAAGAGGATCGCTTGAGCCTAGGAGGTTGAGGCTGCAGTGAGCCATGTGCATGCTACTGCACTCCAGCCTGGGTGACAGAGTGGGACCCTGTCTCAAAAAAAAAAAAAAAAAAAGTTTGGGATGGAAGGAAGCAGAAAGATGGGTGAGTATGGAAAGGAGGCAGATGTGGGATGAAACGAGAGGTATACACTGTAACCCTTTATATGAATTTCAGAATCATCCAGCAGGGAGGGAGAGATGGCTGATGTAGGAGAGGGAATAGTTGAAGAGCAAGGTACTTGAGAAGTTGAGAAGGAAGGGGTTCAGAGACCACGTGCACAGGTGGCCTTTGGAAGGTAGATAGAGGGCCAGGCGCAGTGGCTCACGCCTGTAATCCCAGCATTTTGGGAGGCCAAGGCGGGCAGATTATTTGAGCTCACGAGTTCGAGACCAGCCTGGCCAACATAGTGAAACTCTGTCTCTACTGAAAATAGAAAAATTAGCCAGGCAAGGTAGGGCAGGCCTGTAATCCCATCTACTCAGGAGGCTGAGGCAGGACAATCACTTGAACCTGGGAGGTGAAGGTTGCAGTGAGCCTAGATCATGCTGTTGTACTCCATCCAGCCTGGGCAACAGAGCAAGACTTCGTCTCATAAAAAGAAAGGTAGATGGACACTTACTTTCTCAGTGGTAACAGGAGAGGTGGCCAGGTTTGTAGATTTTTCTTTTCTTTTTTGAGATGGAGTTTTGCTCTTGTTGCCCAGGCTGGAGTGCAGTGGTGCAATCTTGGCTCACCGCAACCTCAGCCTCCTGGGTTCAAGCAATTTTCCTGCCTCAGCCACCCAAGTAGCTGGGATTACAGGCATGTGCCACCATGCCCGGCTAATTTTTTGTATTTCTAGTAGAGATGGGGTTTCACCATGTTGGCCAGGATGGTCTTGATCTCTTGACCTTGTGATCCACCCGCCTTGGCCTCCCAAAGTGCTGGGATTACAGGCGTGAGCCACCACACTTGGCCCAGTTTGCAGATTTTTCTAGCAATTTCTCCGCTGTGCTCTACTTCCTCACTTTGGAAGTCTTATCTGAGAGTAGTGGTCTTTACTGCTCATACACCCCCAACTCCCAAAACTGTCTGAATTTCTGACCATGGCCACCTACCCAGTAGCTATCTCCACTTGAGTGTCCCACAGGCACCTAGATCTCATTGTGTCTCATGAAGTTCAGCTTGGCCCAATCTTTCTTCTTCTTGCTTATTCTGTTTTGGGGAATGGAACCAACATCAGCTATTTCCTAGGCCAAGATCCTGGGATGGCATCCCAAGGCTCTTACTTTCTTCCTCACATCGTGGACTCAACCCATGACTAGTTATATTGATTTTTTTTTTTTGAGACGGAGTTTCGCTCTTGTTTACCCAGGCTGGAATGCAATGGCGCGATCTCGGCTCACCTCAACCTCTGCCTCCTGGGTTCAGGCAATTCTCCTGCCTCAGCCTCCTGAATAGCTGGGATTACAGGCACGCGCCACTATGCCCAGCTAATTTTTTGTATTTTTAGTAGAGACGGGGTTTCACCATGTTGACCAGGATGGTCTCGATCTCTTGACCTCGTGATCCACCCGCCTCGGCCTCCCAAAGTGCTGGGATTACAGGCATGAGCCACCGCGCCTGGCCAGTTATGTTGATTTGAACCTCTTTAGTTGCTCTCATTTCTTCCCCATGTCTTGATGCTCCCTGCCTCTGTGCTGCCATGGCACCCAGCCTCTGTGCTGGCCTGTTGCTGTGGTCTTTTTGCTCCCTGTCTCTTCCCTCTTGCCCACCTAGCCTCTTCTCTAGGCTTCACTCCACACTGCCATCTATAATTTGTAATGAAAATTTAATCAGAGTACCCTCAAACCTCAAAATCTATAGAGACCCCCCTCATCATATATGCCACACACAGTCTGACAATGCCTCCCATGGGAGCTATCAAGAAATACTGTTTTGTTTTTTTTGTGTGTGTTTTTAGGGAGAGTCTTACTTTGTTGCCCAGTTTGGAGTGCAGTGATGTGATCTCAGCTCATTGCAACCTCCACCTCCTGGGTTCAAGCAATTCTCATGCCTCATCCTCCCAAGTAGCAGGGATTACAGGTGTTCACCACCATGCCCAGCCTAATTTTTGTGTTTTTAGTAGAGATGGGGTTTCACCATGTTGGCCAGGCTGGTCTCGAAGTCCTGTCCTCAAGTTAACTACTCGCCTCAGCCTCCCAAAGTGCTGGGATTACAAGCGTGAGCCATCACAACTGGCCAATATTGGTTAAATTAGTAGAACACATAGCCCTTTAGAGCCAGTTTCTGTTTTACCACTATTGTTTACTTTATACTTAGCACACCAGAGATCTTCAATTATAGCTGCATTATTTCCCCTGTATTTTCAGAGAAAATTGGATTAATAAATACTTTCTTCTCTTTTATATGTTCAAGCAGATATAGATGTCATCATGGAGAAGAAAAGAAGAGGGAGCCCTGCTGTAACACTTCTTATTAGAAAAGAAATATCTGTGGATATAATCCTGGCTTTGGAATCAAAAAGTAGCTGGCCTGCTAGCACCCAGAAAGGCCTGCCCATCAAAAACTGGCTTTCAGCGAAAGTTAGGACGGATCTAAGACGAAAGCCATTTTACCTTGTACCCAAGCATGCAAAGGAAGGAAATAGTTTCCAAGGTATTTTAAATATTAACATTAACTTAAAGAAGACATCAAAGAGTTGTTCATGTTACATGCTCAGGCAGTATAAGGTCAACAGCCAACCAATGCTGTTGTCGTTTCAAGAGACATCAGGCAAAATAGGTTACAAGATGGGAGTTTGGTGACAGACTCAATTGAAAAGGGCATAGTTGTAGTATTAATATCAAATACTCAGTTTTAAAATGTCTAGCAATCTGTATTTGAATTTGATTTTTTTTTTTTTTTTTTTTTTTTTTAGTAAAGAAAAGCAGCAATGGCCTTGGAGTCAGACTGCCCTGGTTCTGAATCCTCAGGCTCCTTCTACTAGCTGTGTGAACTTGAGCTAGTTATGATGCTTTCTAAACTCATTTGCTCATCTGTACACTGCGTTAACCAAAGCTACTTGGAAGCTTCTGCAAAGACAAAATGTGCATGCAGTTCTGTGGCCAGTTGTATTCTGGCCGTTGTACATTATTACATACCAATATTATTGTTAGAGCTAGATTCTCATTCTCAGCCTTGGTTCTCTCTTTCCTTTATCTTCCCATTCCACTTCTCTCATGCAGCCAGGAGAACTTTCCAGCGTCAGTTGTATTTGGGCACAGTGGTTAGGTTTACCTGTTTACCTGCGTGTCTTAGCCTTACAGATCAGTATGGGTTTTCAGGCTGTGCTCTTGGGTAACACTTAACTTCCAAGAACCAGATTGAGTTGGTCTACAGCTAAAACTGAATAATGGTGATAATTTTGAAGGTAGAAGGAAGCAGCTTTTTTTTTTTTTGAGACAGAGTTTCGCTCTTGTTGGCCAGGCTGGAGTGCAATGGTGCGATCTCAGTTCACTACCACCTCTGCCTCCCGGGTTCAAGTTATTCTCCTGCCTCAGCCTCTGGAATAGCCGGGATTACAGGTGCCTGCCACCATGCCTGGCTAATTTTTTGTATTTTTAGTAGAGATGGGGTTTCACCATGTTGACCAGGATGGTCTCGATCTCTTGACCTCGTGATCCACCCGCCTCAGCCTCCCAAAGTGCTGGGATTACAGGCTTGAGCCACCGCGCCCGGTCCAGCAAATAATTTTCTTATATCGCCTGGGCACAGTGGCTCATGCCTGTAATTCCAACACTTTGGGAGGTTGGAGGATTGCTGGAGTCCAGGAGTTCAAGATCAGCCTGGGGAACATAGAGAGCCCATATCTACAAAAAATTTAAAAATTAGCCAGCCATGGTGGTGTGTGCCTCTGGTCCCAGCTGGAAAGGGTGACGTGGGAAGATTGCTTGAGGCCAGGAAGTTGAGGTTTCAGTGAGCTGTGTTCACATACTCCAGCCTGGGTGATAGAGGGAGACCTCATCTCAAAAAAAGAAAAAAAGCAATAATTCCCTAATATCAAACATCTATTCAGTATTAAAAGTTCCAATTGTCTTGTGTCACACTTTTTTTGTTCAGTTTGCCTGTTGGGATCAGGATTTGAATAAGGTTCATACATTGTGACTGACTGATGTAGCTGTTAAATCTTTTTTAGCTCGTAACTTCCTCTTTCATTACTTTTTATTCCTTTTCAATTTACTCATTGAAGGAACAGGTTATTTTTTCCTGTAGAGTTTCCCAAAGAGGATTTTTCCTCTTTGGGAAATTCTAGTAGTGCCGTTTAGCATGTTCTGCTTTCATCTTTTTGCTTGTTTGTTTTTTGGAGACGAAGTTTCGCTCTTGTTGCAATTGCCCGGTCTTGGCTCACTGCAACCTCCGCCTCCTAGGGTCAAGTGATTCTCCTGCCTTAGCCTCCAGAGTAGCTGGGATTAAAGGCTCATGCCACCATGCCTGGTTCATTTTTGTATTTTTAGTAGAGACGGGATTTTACCATGTTGGCCAGGCTGGTCTCGAACTCTTAACCTCGTGACCTGCCTGCCTTGGCTTCCCAAAGTGCTGGGATTACAGGCATCAGCCACCAAACCCGGCCAAATTATTTTGTATTAATACTAAAACCTGTAAGGATGGTACAGAAAAAGTGAATAAATTGATTGAAATTATTATTGAAACAAAATATTTAACAAAGGGAATTTAGCAATATATAAATGATAATACATCTCACTATTGTTCACTATATGCATCTGTGACTTCCATTGTTTTTCACTTAGGCCCATATTTTTGTCTGTGTACTTGTTTTTATACGTAATTATTTATCTGTTCACTTCTTTTGATTCACTCCTAGAATTTTTTCAGCCCCACTTAAACATTGTTTAGATATGGATGGTTTGGTAAAGTGCTTTTCTGTTTTTCTTTTTGAAATTAAGAAGAAACATGGCGGCTATCCTTCTCTCACATTGAAAAGGAAATTTTGAGCAATCATGGAAAATCTAAAACGTGCTGTGAAAAGAAAGAAGTGAAATGTTGCAGGTAACAGCCTTATTTTTTTAAATGACAGATTATCTATACTATGCTTAATTCTTTGTTGACTCCATACCTCAAACCTGAAGAACTGAGCTGGGTTGGGTCTGGGGATCAGGGCAGGATTGGGTTGACCTGGGGAGAGTGAGTATGAAACCACAGAAGCTAGATCCAAAGGGCCAAGGAAACGGTGTTGTTAGAAGGCAAGGCCAGGGAGTAGTTGTTCTGAACCCTGGATCAGATGAATGTGTTTTTGTATAGATGTATCAGTAGGACCAAGAAGGTATGAACACTAGCCATACAATTCAATGGATCGTAGTATTTTGCTTGTTTAAAGGTAATGAATATTAATGTCATATAATTGAAGGAGGCCAAAGGATCACTCTTATTGGATACTGGGCTTGCTTTGGATAGTTGGGTTGTGTTGATGGCTAGGGGTTGACAGGCCAAACTGAAAACAACACTAACTGAGTAATTGATTCTTTTTTTTTTTTTTTTTTTGAAACGGAGTTTCACTCTTGTTACCCAGGCTGGAGTGCAATGGCGTGATCTCGGCTCACCGCAACCTCCTCCTCCTGGGTTCAAGCAATTCTCCTGCCTTAGCCTCCCGAGTAGCTGGGACTCCAGGCGCGCGCCACCATGCCCAGCTAATTTTTGTATTTTTAGTAAAGTCGGGGTTTCACCATGTTGACCAGGATGGTCTCGATCTCTTGACCTCGTGATCCACCCGCCTTAGCCTCCCAAAGTGCTGGGATTATAGGCGTGAGCCACCGCGCCCAGCCTTGATTCTTTTTTTTGAGACAGAGTCTCATCCTGTCGCCAGGCTCGAGTTCAGTGGCGTGATCTCAACTTACTACAACCTCTACCTCCCGGGTTTAAGCAATTCTCCTGTCTCAGCCTACTGAGTAGCTGGGACTACAGGTGCATGCCACCAAGCCCAGCTAATTTTTGTATTTTAGTAGAGATAGGGTTGCACCATGTTGGCCAGGATGATCTCCATCTCTTTTTTTTTTTTTTGAGACGGAGTTTCACTCGTTACCCAGGCTGAAGTGCAATGGCGCGATCTCAGCTCACCACAATTTCCGCCTCCTGGGCTCAGGCAATTCTCCTGCCTCAGCCTCCTGAGTAGCTGGGATTACAGGCACACGCCACCATGCCCAGCTAATTTTTTGTATTTTTAGTAGAGACGGGGTTTCACCATGTTGACCAGGATGGTCTCGGTCTCTTGACTTTGTGATCCCCCCACCTCAGCCTCCCAAAGTGCTGGGATTACAGGCGTGAGCCACCGCGCCTGGCCGATCTCCATCTCTTAACTTCATGATCCGCCCCCCTCAGCCTCCCAAAGTGCTGGAATTACAGACTTTCACTCTGTTACCGAGACATGAGTGCATTGACCCAATCACGGTTCACCACGGTCTCGATCTCCTGGGTTGAAGCAATCATCCTACTTCAGTCCCCAAGTAGATGAGACTACAGGTGTATGCCACCATGCTCAGCTAATTTAAAAAAAAAAAAATTTGCAGAGGGCCTGTTGGCTCACACCTGTAATCCCAGCCTAGCAACATGGTGAGGCTCCTGCCTCCACAAAAGATTTAAAAATTAGCCAGGCAGGCCTGGTGCAGTGGCTCACACCTGTAATCCCAGCACTTGGGGAGGCCGAGGTGGGTGGATCACGAGGTCAGAAGTTGAAGACTAGCCTGGCCAGAATGGTGAAACCCCATCTCTACTAAAGATACAAAAAATTAGCTGGGTGTGGTGTTGCGTGCCTGTAATCCCAGTTACTCAGCAGGCTGAGGCAGGAGAATCGCTTGAACCTGGGAGGTGGAGGTTACAGTGAGCTGAGATCGCACCATTGCACTCCAGCTTGGGTGACGAGGCAAGACTCCTTCTCAGAAAAAAAAAAAAAATTAGCCAGGTATGGTGACTGCTGCCTGTGGTCCCAGGTTATTGGAAGGCTGAAGTGGGAGAATCGCTTGAGCCCAGGAAATCAAGACTGCAGTGAGCCATGATTGTGTCACTGCACTCCAATGTGGGTGACATAGTGACACCCTATCTCAAAAAAGATTTATTTTTTATTGGTAGAGATGGGGGTCTCCCTTTGTTGCCCAGGCAGGCTGGTCTCTTAACTCCTGGGTTCAAGAAATCTTCCCGCCTTGGCCTCCCAAAGTACATGAGACACTGTACCCTACCATTTTTTTTCATAATAGCATATACACCATAAAAAGCTAAGATTGAGGCCGGCTGCAGTGGCTCATGCCTATAATTCCAGCACTTTGGGAGGCCGAGGCGGGTGGATCACGAGGTCAAGAGATTGAGACCATCCTGGTCAACAAGGTGAAACCCCATCTCTACTAAAAATACAAAAATTAGCTGGGCATGGTGGTGCGCACCTGTAGTCCCAGCTACTTGGGAGGCTGAGGCAGGAGAATTGCTTGAACCCAGAAGGCAGAGGTTGTGGTGAGCCAAGATCGTGCCATTGCACTCCAGTCTGGGTAACAACAGTGAAACTCTGTCTCCAAAAAAGAAAAGCTAAGATTGAAAAGGAATTGTTAATTTGAGTTTCTAAAATTGGCCAGTATTGTTCAGGCATGGTGGCTTATGCCTGTAATCTCAGCACTTTGGTAGGCTGAGGAAGGTAGATCACCTGAGGTCAGAAGTTCTAGACCAGCCTGGCCAACATGGCGAAACCCCATCTCTACTAAAAATACAATTAGCCAGGCACAGTGGGGCGTGCCTGTTAATCACAGCTCCTTGGGAGGCTAAGGCAAGAGAATCACTGGAACCTGGAAAATGGAAGTTGCAGTGAACTGAGATCATGCCACTGCGCTCCAGCCTGGGCGACAGAGTGAGACTTGGTCTCAATTAAAAAAATAATAATAATGTTGGTAAGGTTAAATCGTTTCAAACATAATAAATTTTGTCAACTACTAAATAACTAGATGAAATGGCAGATTATCTGTGGTACCCCAATAATATAAATAATTATGTGATACAATCAGTGGATTTTAAAAAAGAAAAAGAAAAATAATGTAAATATTTTCGGTTCAATAAAGTAAAATAGTCTTATAAAAATTAAAACAAGATTTTTGTAGGTACTGAATAACTGGATGAATAGTATAAATATCTACTTAGGAGGCTGAGGTGGGAGGACTGCTTGAGGGGAATGTGGGGAGGACAGAGGTTGCAGTGAGCCAAGATTGCATCTCTGCACCCCAGGCTGGGTGACAGAGCAGGACCGTGTTTAAAATAAATAAATGACTGGGCATGGTGGGTGTTGGGTACCAGCCCCAACCCTGTACGTGAGTGTCCTTAGTCCCAGCGGTGATGAGGGATTGAGAAAAGGAAATAAAGACAGAAATACAAGAGTAGAACTTACAGCATGGGACCAGGGGACCACCGCAAGCATGGGAAGTGCATTGGTCCCAAGCTCTGTGGGCTCCATACACTTTTATTATGTGCACAATCTCATTGATCTTATGGGTGTGGAAGGGAAGGGTGAAGGGGTAGGTAAGATAGCGGGTGGGAGAGCACTTGAGATCCTTCTAAGACATGCTAAATTAGTGCTCTGAGCATTTAACAGCAATTGAGATCCTTCTAAGACATGCTAAACTAGTACTCTTGAGTTTATCACTGATTGTTATCAGGGTGTGGCTGCATCAGAAGTATAGCAGAAGTGGAGCCACCTGGCTGACCACACCCAGTGTATCAAGGGGCTTTTATCTCCTGAGCATTGAGGACATAGAGCAATTAAAATCACTCCATGTTCCGAGAACCTAGGCAGAGCCTGAGGCGTTCAGTGATCTCTGCCCTGCAAGGCTTTTCTCCTCCTTGCCAGCTCCTCATCTCCAAAGACCCTCTCAGATCTTGTGAGCAGAGGTCACCTCCCGTCTCAGAGATCTTTGCATAAGCCCTCCTTACGAGGCCTTCCTGCAGTCTCCATGTTGAGAAGGCATTCGTGGGACGAGAGCAGTATTACCTGGTCTGCAACCATCCCGAGTTGTTCCTAGGTATTACTGCACTCTCAGGTGGTCTTTACCTTAGGCCTCCTGTTGCTGCCTGATTTCTCATTAACTGCACCAATAATATAGATTAGTTCAGTGTATGAACTTAAGTGTACTCTGAGCCAAGCAAACTTAGAATTATTTAGATAGAATTAATGTAAGTCTCCCCTTGGCCATCTTGACCTACAGTGGGTTACGCCTGTAATCCTAGCACTCTGGGAGGCTGAGGCAGGCAGATCAGGAGCTCGAGAACATTCTGGCTAACACAGTGAAACCCCATCTCTACTAAAAATACCAAAAAATTTTTAGTGGCACATGCCTGTAGTCCCACCTACTCAGGAGCCTGAGGCAGGAGAATCATTTGAACCCAAGAGGCGGAGGTTGCAGTGAGCTGAGATCGTCCCACTGCACTTCAGACTGGATGACAGAGCAAGACTATCTAAAAAAAAAAAAAAAAAAAAGTATAAATATCTATTAGCTTCATACAGTTGAAGAAATTGAGAGAATAAAATATTTAAGCTAAAAATGGGAAAGAGGGCAAAAAAATGTGTTTTTTGTTAAAACTCCTGCTTTGAATGAAGAGATCCCCCCCCAAACAGGCTTTGTGTGAGCAACATGGCTGTTTATTCACCTGGGTACAGGTGGGCTGAGGCCGAAAAGGGCGTTAGTGAAAGGCCGTGGGATCGGAGTTGGTAGGTTGGGGCAAATCTTTTGGGGAGGGGGCAGGGGTGTTACAGAATAAGATCAGTTACAGTGGTGGGAGTAGGGGCAAGGAGTATACAATAGCATAAGTTTAGTTACAGTGGCAGTGGGGTTAGGGTGGGTAGTTAAGATGGTAGGGTGGGGTGAGAAGCTTAATGTCTAGGGGAAGCTCAGCTGGGCCATCAGGGATAATGGCAAACTGGGGTGGGGGCTTGGGGCTGTTAGGGGGATGTGATTAGCCAAGGCAGACAGAACTTCAGACTTTCTGGGTCAGGGCTTGCATATGGAGGCCTGACATTTTTGAAACTTCAAACCACATATTTGAAAACATAATCAGATTTTAGTGTGACTGTAATTATGTTTCTATTTTATTTTATTTTTCTGAGACAGAGTTTTGCTCTTGTTGCCCAGGCTGGAGTGCAATGGCATGATCTTGGCTCACTGCAACCTCTACCTCCTGACCTCAAGCAATTCTCCCGCCTCAGCCTCCTGAGTAGCTGGGATTACAGGCATGTGTCACCACACCTGGCTAATTTTGTATTTTTAGTAGAGACGGCGTTTCACCATGTTAGTCAGGCTGGTCTCAAACTCCTGACCTTAGGTGATCTGCCTGCCTTGGCCTCCAAAGTGCTGGGATCACAGGCATGAGTCACCCCGGCCGGCCTATATTTATGTTATTATGTATCTTTATTGTTTATGTTTTTCCTATGAGATGTGTAAAATCTTTTATTAAATGTAAATAACTAAAAATAAGTGTTCTCTTTTTTTATTCAACAGAAAAGATTGTTTAAAACTGATGAAATACCTTTTAGAACGGCTGAAAGAAAAGTTTAAAAGTGAAAAACATATGGATAAATTCTGTTCTTATCATGTGAAAACTGCTTTCTTTCACGTATGTACCGAGAACCCTCAAGACAGTCAGTGGGACCCCAAAGACCTGGAGCTCTGTTTTGATAACTGCCTGACATACTTTCTTCAGTGCCTCAGGACAGAAAAACTTGAAAATTATTTTATTCCTGCATTCAATCTATTCTCTAGCAACTTAATTGACAAAAAAAGTAAAGAATTTCTGTCAAAGCAAATTGAATATGAAAGAAACAATGAGTTTCCAGTTTTTGGTGAATTTTGAGATTCTATGTTTAGAAAAAAATTTGAGTGACTCTCAATCCTGGAGAATACCAAAAAAATTTTAAAAGAGGCCGGGCGAGGTGGCTCAGGCCTGTAATCCCAGCACTTTGGGAGGCTGAGGCAGGCAGATCACTTGAGGTCAGGACTTTGAGACCAGCCTGACCAACATGGTGAAACTCTGTCTCTACTAAAAACATAAAAATTAGCCAGGTGTGGTGATGCATACCACCACAGTAGTAATTCCAGCTACTTGGGAGGCTGAGACATGAGAATTGCTTGAACTCAGGAGGTGAAGGTTGCAGTAAGGTGATATGGCACCACTGCACTCCATTTTGGGTGACAGAACAGGACTCTCTCAAAAAAAAAATTAAGAAAAAGAAAATTAGGAAATTATTAAAATTTTTAAAAAGCAACAAAATAAAAAATTATAGTGACTGTAATAATTGGAATGTTTGAAATTTGTCACAGCAATAATTGACTAAAATGAATGTAAAGTTATTCAATTTTCAGTTTGTTGTAATAAACTCCCATCAGTATAAAGGATTGACTATCCTAGGAAAAAGATTAGTCAAGGAAAAAGATTAGATTTCAGTATTTGAAATCTAAAAACATTACCATGCTCGCTTTATCATACATGCAAATAAATAACATTTTCAGATTGGAATGAAAAAAGGATAATGTACATATCACCTTAAATTCATCAGGTACTTACTGAAAAACACCTCTCACCTAACACAAGTATGTGGAAGGTTGTGAATGACAATATTAGAAATGATCCTTGTCTCCATAAAACCACTAGGTGTTGTTCAACATACAGGTATATTTTGATGGAAGCAATGCCCTGTGTTACACGTTTGAATAAGAAGGAAGGAAAAGATAAAAGTTCTACATTGTCTCTGTATGTCTCAGTAAATATACAATCTTACAAGAAAATGTGAGGTAATTTATTTTAATATATGTGACTAAATGTAAAACCTAACATTTTCTGTTATTTATTTTTACTTTGAGTAACTTTTTTATTTTTAGGTAGCATTCAACCTAGAGGCAACTGCTATTTGTTAAATTTTTACTGTTCATATATTTTACACATTTTCTTATCTTCTTCTCATTGTTTTGTAGAAGTTTTGTTTTGAGACAGAGTCTTGCTCTGTTACCCAGGATGGAGTGCATCTCTGCTCACTGCAACTTCCGTCTCCCGGGTTCAAACGATTCTCCTACTTCAGCCTCCCAAGTAGCTGGGATTACAGGCAACCGCCAGCACGCCCAGCTAATTTTTTTGTATTTGTAGTAGAGATGGGGTTTCACCTTGTCAGCCAGGATGGTCTGGAACTCCTGACCTCTTGATCTGCCCACCTTGGCCTCCCAAGCTGGTATTACGGGCATGAGCCACCATGCCTGGCCTAGAAGTTTTTAACGTATCTGGGGTACTTATCCTTCATTCGTTGTTTGTGTAACAAATAACTTGTCGTGTGGATTGTCTTCAGCGTTTTTGGTGTCTTTCACTAAAGGTTTTCTGTGTTTTTATTGTAAAGACTTTAAAATTTTAATGGAGTTTTTTTCTCCTTCAAACCGTTGAGAATAAACTGAAGTTGAATTTTTTATGGTTTTTGCTCTATACATCTTGTTTAACAACCTACTATGTTTGAACATACTAAGAGAAACAGTAGACATCTGAAGAGTTTTGGGGACAATTAATGATAAATAGAACACTATCCAAATAAAATAATCTAAGCAACTTGTAACTCCATAAAGGATATGTGGAAGAAAAGTCTGATGAGAATATTGCTCAGCTGTAAGTATTGACAAAGTCATAGTAACAATTTACTATTAATCTTATTGAAGTTATGGACTGTTATCTGACTTGAAATTTTTTTTTCCCCACCTGCAACTGTCTTGATCGAGTTATAGAAAAGAAATTAAAAAATTTTTTTAATGCAAAAGAAAAGAAATTATGATTACCCACTCTGTGTTTAGGATAGGACAAAAGGCTTAGTGCCTGGATGGTGATAGTGGTAGAGGGGATCGGGATTACATTAGTTTCCTGAGTAACAATTAACCACTACCTCAGTGGCTTAAAACAACACATATTATCTCACATTTTCAATGGGCCAAAGTTCTGGACATGACTCTGCTCAGAGTCTCTCAAGGCTATAATTAAGATGTCAAGGCCAGGCATGGTGGCTCATGCCTGTAATCCCAGCACTTTGGCGAGGAAGGCGGATCACCTGAGGTCAGGAGTTTGAGACCAGCCTGACCAACATGGAGAAAACTTGTCTCATCTTTACTAAAAATACAAAATTAGCTGGGTGTGGTGGTACATGCCTATACCAGCTAGTCAGGTGGCTGAGGCAGAATTGCTTGAACCTGGCAGGCCGAGGTTGCGCCATTGCACTCCAACCTAGGCAACAAGAAGGAAACTCTCATAAAAGAAAAGAGAAAAACATGTCAGCCAGTGCTGTAGCCTCATTTGAGGCTTGACTGGAGAGGAATCCATTTTTGTTGGCAGAATTTTTTGTTGGCAGAATGTTCCTTACATTTGTAGGACCGAGGGTTTCAGTTTCTTGCTGTCAGCCAGAGATTGCCCTCAGTTCCTTACCATGTGATCCTCCCAACATAGGCAGCCCACAACAGTAGCTCAATTCTTCGAAGCCAGCAAGGGAGGTACTCCAGCAAGAGGGATGCCACAAACTTTATCACAATTATATACACATAATTATGTATAGCCCATTGCTTGTACTGTATTCTATTGATTGGAAGCAAGTCACAGGTCCCACTCATACCCAAGGGGAGAGGAATCACTCAAAGGTGTTATCAGGTGCCATCGATACAGTTAGCGGGAAAACAGTTCCCATAAGACCACCCTCAGGTTTGATGACTTGCAGAACTCACTGAAACCATTATGCTTATTGTTGCAGTTTATACTTGGCAAGCATGCGAGTTTAAATCAGCCAAGGGAAGAAGTGCAAGGGCAGTTTGAGTACCAGACACAGCACTTTCTGTTGTCTTTTGGTGGAGTCATGGACACGTTATTCTCTTGGCATTAGTGTGCCAGTACACAGAATATTGCCAGCCAGGGAAGCTCACCTGAGCTATGTCCAGAGTTCTTACTGCATCTATTGGTTGGCTGTCCATATGCCTAACCTCAGTCTCCCGCTCCTCTGGAGGGCAAACAGTTAAGGTCATACCATGACCCAAAGACCCCACCATAAATCACATCATACTTCCTGGCACATTCTAAGAGTTTGGTCATTACCTCTCAGAAGTCAGGGGCAAAAGTGGGACGTTTGTTTGGGTTAGGTTAAATTCTTTACTACATAGATGTGAATCTCAGGAGGTGGGACGGGGGGCCACAGGGCAACACTGAGGGTCCAACTGTCACAGATATGCAAGAATTTAATTACTCCTTTACAGTGGGAAGTCAGTAGATGTCAAATTTTTAAAGCCAAGAAATTGCAATAAGCAAGTTATTAATGGCTAAAAGATGAAAAGTTTACATGTTGGGAGTAAAAAATGAAGGGTGGGAGGGCTCAGACTACTTTTGTTAAAGTAAAATGATTTTTAGTTTTTTGGAAATATGAATAAAATAGTTAGCAAAAACCAAACCAAAACAGAATAAAACCAAAAAAATGACATGTTATATGACTGATCATGCCCAAGTACAACAGCATTTATTAGTGGAATATAAAAAATAAATTTTTTTATTTGTATGCGTTTCTTTTCCCCAGCTTTGACTACCTGGATGCTTTTGGAAGTTTGAGCTCCCAAGAAATGCCACAGCTATAGAGGCTCCTACAATGTCACTGAGTGAGGTTAAGGTTCTACTCTTCTAGGGAACATTTTATCCTTGGGGATTCTGGACAACTAGATAGACCCCTAGGAACTTAAACAGCCACCTTTATTAGGATTCGGTTTAACATGGGGAAAATACAGCCATTGTCCATTAAAACACAATCCAATTTGGATATAGGCCTTCTTCAGGTTTAGTAAGTTTTCCACATGAAAACTAAGACTAGGCAACCATCTTTTCTGGCAACAGATGTTTTAAATAAGCTTTTTATGGTCTAAGACTTCTGGCAGGGAAATAGAAATAAAAAATAAAAACACACCTGTAATCCCAGCAGTTGGGGAGGCCAAGGCAGGTGGATCACTTGAAGTCAGGAGTTCAAGACCAGCCAGACCCACATGGTGAAACCCCGTCTCTACTAAACATACAAAAATTAGCTGGGCAAGGTGGTGCACACCTGTGGTCCCAGCTATTTGGGAGGCCAAGACAGGAGAATCATGTGAACCCAGAGAGTGGAGGTTGCAGTGAGCTGAGATTACACCACTGCACTCTAGCCTGGGCAACAAGAATGAAACTCCATCAAAAAAAAAAAAATGTTCATGGAAATGCAACTTGATTTTCTAAGGGTTTTAGCATGAAACCATAAGGTACAATGGAAAAATAAACTGGTGTTGCATATTTTGACCTTATGAAATAATTTACTGTTTCATTTCAAAGTGGGTAAAGGATAATCTACAAAAAGTATATCCCAATATACTATTTAGCAAACACAAAATTAAAATGTTATACAGAAAGAAATTATCAACTTGTCTTTTTATCACAGAAATAAACATTTGTTTTTAACAGTTACCAGTATTTTCTTCAGGTTCTGATTCATTCTTTGAAAACATCTTTTTCTCTGCTATGACAAAATCTGAACATTAAAGTCTGAAAGACTGAGCTTACGACATACAGCAAAATTACAGGAAACAGTTTAAAAGATTAAAAGAAAAACATTCTAATGCTACATTCCTTAATAAAAATCCAGGAAACAACTTCCAAGTTTAATACGTCTACTTTTATTAAAGAAAGTATAAAACACATAATTCTACATTTTCAAACACTATTACTCTAAGAATCACTCAAATCACTCCAATCTGTTCATATTGCCAGCATGTCCAATACTTCCATCTTCTTAGATTTCTAAAAAATCTTGAATTCTGAAAAACAGATTAAAAATGCGAATTACTGACCCTAACGTTTTTAAAAAGCTTAATTGTGCCAGGCACGGTGCATTACGCCTGTAATCCCAGCACTTTGGGAGGCCGAGATGGGCGGATCACCTGAGATTGGGAGTTTGAGACCAGCCTGACCAACATGGAGAAACCCTGTCTCTACTAAAAATACAAAATTAACCAGACGTGTTGGCTCGTGCCTGTAATCCCAGCTACTTGGGAGGCTGAAGCAGGAGAATCACTTGAACCCAAGAGGCACAGGTTTCGCTGAGCCAAGATCACACCATTGCACTCCAGCCTGGGCAACAAGAGGGATACTCCATCTCAAAAAACAAAACAAAAAACCTTAATTGTGATGAAATAAACATACCCAAATTTACCACAACCAGTTTTAAGTGTGCTGTTTCTGTAGTGGAGACAGCATTTCTGTTTTCCAGGCTGGAGTGCAGTGGCACAATCTCAGCTGACTGCAACCTCCGCCTCCCAGAATCAAGTGATTCTCCTGCCTCAGCCTCCCATGTAGCTGGGATTACAGATGTGAGCCACCATGCCCGGCTAATTTTATTTTTAGTAAAGACGGGGTTTCACCCATGTTGGCCAGGATGGTCTCGAACTCCTGACCTCAAGTGATCCGCCCACCTTAGCCTCTCAGTGCTGGGATTACAGGTGTGAGCCACTGTGTACGGCCTCCCAAAGTTTCATACCATGAAAAAGTCTGTACCCACCAAACAATACCCACTTCCCACGCCCTTGGTAACCACCATTCTACTTTCCGGCACTGTGAATTTTACTATCCTAAGCACCTCCTACAAGTGGGATCATATAGAATGTCCTTGTAATTGGCTTATTTCTCTAACCATAATATCCTCAAAGTTCATCTATGACAATTTTCTTCCTTTTTAGGGCTGAGTGACATTCCATTGTGTTTATCTACTCATTCACCAATGGATGCTTGAGTTGTACGCCCTTGACTATTATGAATAGTGCTTCTATAAACATGAGTACAAAAAGACCTGGTTTCATCCGTTTCAATGTATACCCAGAAGGATTGACTAATAATTATGAGTGATACCTAGTTTAACATGATAAATACAATATACAATGTAATGCTCATTGCACTAAACATTCACAGAGCCTGGTTTAAGAAAGCAGGCATTTTAAGATCCACGTGTTACTGAACTTTTACCTCTACCACACTACTACAGAAGACATTAATGAAACTGCTTGGGCCTTCCTTGAGGTCTTTCCATTTTTCTTTCCATTTCTCTTTTCTGTTGATGCGCCTTGAACCTCTCAGCCATTGATAAAAGGTCGTCAGGAATAGTCTGAAATTATTGAACATGTTATTAGTATTCTGCATTTTCTACAATGCTAAATAAAATGCCTCCAAATCATTTCAGATAATCACACAGCAGGTTACATGAAACAGGTATTTTGATGAAACCCTACATCCATCTGCAGGCTACAGAATTTGCTGCTTCAGCTGCTTCCAAGTGCCCTTAATGTGCCTTTATATGATAGTGTTTTCTACATATTCTTTCTTACCTCTGGGCCTGATTTACCCCATCTTCTACAACTCCCCCCACCTCCACTCTACTGGTTTCTTCCTCGGTGGGGCTTTTATCACTTAACCCCATGAGGTTAAGTTTCTCAGTCATATACTCCCATAGTTTCTTATCATTGCCATGCTGAAGCCCCCAAAACATGCTGAAAAGCTTAATTTGAACTTTCCTGATAAATAGCAAGCCATAGTACCTGGCATAACTGACTGAGAAACTTATTAAGAGGTAGATTGGTAATGAATTGCACACAGTCTCACCTGATTTGCTCTTTGCAGAATATTAACCAATTCAGGGGCAAACCTCCAATCATTTCTAGTCATAGTTGTAATGGAAACACCAGTCCTCCTTTAGTGTGGGGAAAAAAACTCATGTCATCTCATTTATAATATGCATTCATGATTCAGTTAATCCAGAATATGACAAATGAAAACTTTTTCACAGAAACTAGAATGTATTAAGATTTGGAATCTGAATCTGCTGTGGTTTAAACAGCATAGCGGGTATATGACGGTAGCTCTCTTAAGAGGAATAAGGTCTTCTCATATCCATGCCAATCTGTCAATAACCTTCAGAGTAACCACTGCGTACTAGTGGTGACACTAGATATAAAACAAATACAACCAGATATATGAAGCTAATCATGGATGGAATCTCATTGAGTCTGGAACAAGCCAAATGAACAGGGATAAACAAAGTAGCCAAGCAGAATCTAGGAAGTAGTTGAAAATTTTAGGCAATAGAATAAAATGTTTTTCTGGGCAGGAAATTTGTGAGGGGAGTATTGAGAATCCAGAATTAGCCTTTCGTGAGTGGACCAAGCTTACTTACCCTGCTCTTCCCGTGCGCCCTATTCGGTGTACATATTCTTCAATGTTCCGTGGAAAGTCAAAATTATAGACATGTGTAATATCGTGGACATCAAGCCCTCTAGAGGCTAGATCAGTTGCAATTAGTATTCTCACTTTGCCTAAAAAGTAAAGCCAAATGAACATTGAACCATTCTGGTATAAACCAACCCAAGATCTAAAAAGTGTACTTGCCCTAACTAATTTAATCAGTTTTATTTCCTACTGCTCACATTGAAATGCTTACTTAGTTAAAATGGATTTTTCTATAACTGCCGGCAAGTTACAAGATACCATGGTTCAGCAAATGGTTCTTAAACCTTTTGCTGGTTTCTCAAACCATGACAGAAAGGTACATTTTTCAGGTAACTTCAGATATTTCAGATATATTTCCTGTGGCATATTAACACCTTGATATCCAGGTTTAAAGTCTTTTGTGTTTAATGTTTAGAAGCAGATTAATGTTTAGAGCTCTGACGAGTGTAGTTTTAGGATACAGAAGGTGAGGACAGATCTTAGAAATAAATGGCTTTCATGAAAAGATGCTGTCACTCAGCCAAGCCCAGGCATTGCACTTATTTTAAACGGCATGAAATTATAAAACATACCTGTTTTAAAGTTCTCTAATGCTTTTTCCCGATCTCTCTGTTCTCTATCTCCATGCAGAGACTCTATTGACATATTTCCAAGTATTAGCTCACTTGATAAGTGATCCGCGCTGAAGCAAATGACAAAGACAGCATACTTAGGTGCTTATTCTAATACCACCAGTTTTACTTCTATTAGAAAAAATCTCAGGTGGGGCATGGTGGCTCAAGCCTGTAATCCCAGCACTTTGGGAGGCCGAGGCGGGTGGATCATGAGGTCAAGATATCAAGACCATCCTGGTCAACATGGTGAAACCCCGTCTCTACTAAAGATACAAAAAATTAGCTGGGCACGGTGGCGCGTGCCTGTAATCCCAGCTACTCGGGAGGCTGAGGCAGGAGAATTGCCTGAACCCAGGAGGCGGAGGTTGCGGTGAGCCGAGATTGCGCCATTGCACTCCAGCCTGGGTAACAAGAGCAAAACTCCGTCTCAAAAAAAAAAAAAAAAAAAAGAAAAAATCTCAAGTAATAACAGACATATCATCCCCATTTTAAATTAGTATATAACTAGAAATGATCCTAGACAAATCAACTTAATTACAATGGACATCCAAGAAAAAATACCTACACAGCCTTTCGAGAAACAAAGACTATGACTTTGTCTGTGGATGTCAGACTCTGTAGAAAAGTTTGTATGTGAATCCATTTCTCTTCCTCGGTGGTTACAATTATATTTTGTTTCACTGAATTTACAGCCTAAAGGATTCAAAGAACACAATTCATCAAGTTCATGAAGATATCAGAGGAGACAACATATATCGGCTCAATAGATCTTCTCTCATTGGTTGTCTTTAATAAACTGTTAAGCAAAACGGTCTACGTCCTAAAAGTAATTTGTTTCTACTCAAGATTTATATCTGAGACTTCACTTAGCCTCAAAATACTATTGGTACCATTCCTTCAAACTATTTGTCTCTAATCATTTACTTTTATTTTGAGACCAGTCTCACTCTTTCGCCTAGGCTGGAGTGCAGTGGCCAGATGTCTCTAATCATTTTATAAAACAAACTGTTACTGGATCACCATTTGTAAATCCCTAATGAAATAAGGGGTCTAAGCAATGATCCATTATTATTTATGATTAAGTGAAAGGCCAATTTCATCTATTAATGATTAAGCAAAAAAGCCAGAGAGAACTTCATATATAATAAAGGGGGTCCCACAATGATAACACATGAACCCAATATTTAATCCTAACTTCATAAAGGGAACAGACTTACATTTATGTACATGTGTATACTTATGTCTAGACCCTGATTCTAACAGGGTTAAAATGAGGCATCAGAAAAATATAAACCCTGACTTCACTGGGTGCAGTGGCTCATGCCTGTAATCCCAGCACTTTGGGAGGCTGGGGTGGGTGATCACCTGAGGTCAGGAGTTTGAGACCAGCCTGGCCAACAGGACCAAACCCTGTCTCTACTAAAATACAAAACTTAGCTGGGCATGGTGGCCACATATGTAATCCCAGCTACTCAGGAGGCTGAGGCAGGAGAATCACTTGAACCCAGGAGGCAGAGGTTGCAGTGAGTCAAGATCGCCCCACTGCACTCCAGCCTGGGCAACAGAGTGAGATTCTGTAAAAATTAAAAATTAAAAAAAAAAAAAAAAAGCCCTGACTAGAGGTTGATGGTATTGGCTGATTATTGAAATGAGATAATGGTATTATCACTCTATTAAACTTATATGTATTTGTGATTTGCCCTAAAATTGGGGAGTGGGCAGACTAGGCACACCAAAATTAGCTATCTTCGGAATTTTTGTAAGATATGTTAAATAAGAGTAGTAAAAAACAAACTTACAACAAGATCCAATGTACCAACATAGACAAGCATTGGCTCTTTCAAATAAGATTGTGCAAGGCGATGAACAGAACGTGGCCATGTAGCACTGGGAATACAAGATACAAACGTTACAATTTTGTTGTAAAAACACTACTATGTTTTCTTAACTATGCTATGAACCAAGTTACTCATGAAAGACAAATTTAGTAGTTCTTATTTTTTCAGTAAGGCAGATTTAACAGTTAATTCACTAATTAGTCAAATACTGTAAAGCTATTAGAATAATAGCTTTCATCAATAGGTTTTTGGCCAAGCCCAGTGGCTCAGGCCAGCACTTTGGGAGGCTGAGATGGGCAGATCAACTGAGGTCAAGAGACTAGCCTGGTCAACACGGTGAAACCCCATCTCTACTAAAACTAGCTGGGTGTGGTGGTGGGCACTTCTAATCCCAGCTACTTGGGAGGCTGAAGCAGGAGAATCACTTGAACTTGGGAGGTGGAGGTTGCAGTGAGCTGAGATCCTGCCATCACACTCCACCCTGGATGACAGAGCAAGACTCCACGTCAAAAAATATATAAATAAATGAAAGAAAAAGACAAGGTACTAAAGGGATTAGTATTAGGTTAATTTTATCTCTTGGTATTTATAAACGATGAAAAAAAACCAATATTTCAATGTCATTAGGAGATACCAAGTACTTAAGCCAAGTAAAAATATTTTAAAAGGTTATTGGCTCATGCCTGTAATCCCAGTACTTTGGGAGGCTGAGGTGGGTGGATCACTTGAACCCAGGAGGGCAGAGGTTGCAGTCAGCCAAGATTGCACCGCTGCACTCCAGCCTGGGTGTAAGCAAGACTTTGTCTCAAAATAAATGAATAAATTCACTTTTCTTGAAATATGAAGGTCATTTGTCATAAAACTATGAGGGGATTTAGTATTTCTTCAACTTTGTTATTTACACTAATAAAGACAAACGATATAATAAGCTCAGGAAAAACCTTTTTTTCTTTTTTGAGACAGATTTTCACTCTTGTTGCCCAAGCTGGAGTGCAGTGGCATGATATCTGCTCACTGTATCCTCCTACCCTCCACCTACTGGGTTCAAGTGATTCTCCTGCCTCAGTCTTCCGAGTAGCTGGGACAACAGGGTGCGCCACTATGCCTGGCTAATTTTTCTATTTTTAGCATAGGTGAAGTTTCGCCACGTTAACCAGGCTGGCCTCAAACTCCTGACATCAAGTGATCTGTCTGCCTCGGCCTTCCAAAGTGCTGGGATTACATGTTTGAGCCACTGTGTGCAGCAAATTTTATGTTATTTTTCTAATTAAGACAAAGGCTATAAGCCCAGGAGATATTCTTTACATAGAGCACTCTATATTCAATGATTGCTTTCTATTTTACTGTGAGCTGTAAGTACTGAGTAATCAAATGTTTATCTCCTTAGGGAAGTAAACCCTTTATTCAAAAGTGAGACCTTACTTTCGTAGTAAATGTGTGGAAATCCCTATCTGTCATTTAGGAAACACAATAGTCATGAATAAGCAGTTATTGTTACCCCGTTCTACCTCAAATGTCATGAGGTATTTCACCTCAAGATTTCAACACTTCCAAGTAATGCTCAAATATTGTGGAAAAATCCAAAGAGAATGAGATTCTGTTCCACTGATTTCTATTTAGCACATAGTAATTAGGCATATACCCACCTGGTCATAACTGTCTGCCTATCTGGACGCACATCTAACAAAATCTTCATTATCTGGGGCTCAAATCCCATGTCTAACATTTTGTCTGCTTCATCTAAAACCTGCGTTGAAAAAAGAATGTGACTGGATTACAAGTGGGAGGCAGGTAATAACACACGTGCTTTCTTTACTAGTAGAACACTAAGAAAGGCTTTACTCATTTTCCCTATTACTTAAGCCAAGATTTTAATTTCTCCAGGTCAGAATACTAAGCAATTTGTCATTGTACATGGTCTAAATTGATTATTGTTGGCTTTCCAAAATCTTCCAAATCTCCTTAAACTTTAAAGTGTCTCAAATATCCAAGTAGATTTTAATTGTGTACTTATCTCAATTTTCCATAATTTAAAATAAACATACATGACAATTTCAAATAGGATTCTTAATTCTTTCAACATGCTAAAGAGAATGGGAAATATTCCTAGATCCATTAGAAAATCGACAGCCATAGCTGAGTGCGGTGGCTTATGCCTGTTATTCCAGCACTTTGTGAGGCCAGGCAGGCGGATCACCTGGTCATCAGGAGTTAAGACCAGCCTGGGCAACATTGTGACCTTGTCTACTACAATATTAGCTGGGCATGGTGGCAAGTGCCTGTAGTCCCAGCTATTTGGGAGACTGAGACAGGAGAATCACTTGGATCTACAAGGCAGAGGTTGCAGTGAGCCAAGATCTCGCCACATTAAAACTATTAAAAGTACAAGGGGAAGGAGAAAATATAGTTCAGTTTTTTTGTTGTTGTTTGAATTGGAGTTTAGGTCTTTTTTTAATTTTTAATTTTTTACATATTTTTTAAATGAGTTTAGCTCTTATTGCGTAGGCTGGAGTACAATGGCATGCTCTCGGCTCACCGCGACCCCCACCTTCCCAGTTTAAGTGATTCTCCTATCTCAGCCTCCTGAGTAGCTGGGAGTAGCTGGGATTACAGGCGCATACCACCACGCTTGACTAATTTTTGTATTTTCAATAGAAACAGGGTTTCATCATATTGGTCAGGCTGGTCTGGAACTTAACCTCAGGTGATCTGCCCACCTTGGCCTCCCTCCCAATGTGCTGGGATTACAGGCCTGAACCACTGTGCCTGGCCAGTTCAGTTATTTTTTGAACCCAGCACCCCAAACCCCTATTCCATGATTACCAAGTAGGTTATATTCTTGAGATTGACGAAGTTATTCATTTGAAGATCATTCAATCTTCCAGGAGTTGCAATTATGATATCTACGCCTTTTCTAAGTTCTTCTATTTGTTCATCTCTGTTTCCACCACCATATACACAAACACTTAAAAAAGAAAAAAACCAAAGGTCAATGTTCAGGCACAGAATACCGCATCACAACTTAAAATCCAATAAACGGGATTAAAATCAATTATCAGATACCTTTAATGGTATCTACCCCTTTCTGAGGACTATGTACACCCATCAATCCATAATGTTGTATCTTAAAGACCAATATTTATACTATCACCTGACCCAGGCACTTGACTGATTAGATTAGTGCTAAATGCATGACCCGTAGAGCCATTTAGATTCTCTGAAAGTGTGAAAAAGAAAGATATATAAAGCTACAAATGGTTAAAACGATACTAGTGAAGGAATGGCAAGAATTAATTACCTACCTCCGAAGCCCTTTATATGAATATTTGCAACATTCTCCTTCAACTTGAAGTGCTAACTCCCTAGTGGGAGTTAGAACTAACATGCCGGGTCTATTCCTTTGACCTTTAAAGCTTTGGAGAGAAAACATTAATATTAATAATTAATATTACATTCATTCAGTGCCATCGAGATTTGTAGCAAACAGCCTGTAAGGTGTGCCTTACAGGCATAAGCGAGGTGGCTTATGCCTGTAACCCCAGCACTTTGGAAGGCTGAGGTGGACAGATTACCTGAGGTCAGGAGTTTGAGACCAGCCTGGCCAACATGGTGAAACGCTGTTTCTACTAAAAATACAAAAAATTATACATGATGGTGGGTACCTGTAATCTCAGCTACTCAGGAGGCTGAGGCAGAAGAATCACTTGAACCCAGGAGGCAGAGCCTGGGTGACAAGAGTGAAACTCTGTCTCAAAAGAAAAAAAAAAGTTTATAGCAAGGAGTATCAGACATACAGTATGCCTTTTTGTGAGAAGATATATGATTAAAAGTGTCTCTATATATCACAGACTTTGCTAATTATAATCTACGTACCTAAAAAATGGGTGGTATTATATAGAATATGCCAAATTTCCTGTAAGAATGTATCGTATTCTCAGATTTAACATTGCTTTACCGAGACTAGTGCCAGTTTCTATATACTTTTTTTTTACAAAAGCAACAGATTTACCATGAACCAGGGAAATTTTTAAAAACTACAAAACCGAAAACCCAATTTCCCAATAGCAGTCTTTCGTTTAAGATGGTCTTTTCCATTAACATTTAAGATGTCAAATATTTTATCATGGAATAGGTAAGTGTATTGGACATAGTTTACAGTTTCCACTGTTTCACTATTAAAGCTTGTGGTAGATATTACCTATTGCCTTCCAAAAATGTTTCGCCAATTTATACTTTCACCTGCACAATGTAAGTGTACTTCCTAGCATCTTCTCCAAAGCTAGGCATTACCTTTGAATCAAGCAATAGGTAAAGAAACTTTACATTTCTAATATCTAAATCTATTAAACATCTGTAAAAAGAAACCAGCCAAAGGAATTCTTACGTTGGTTGAAGGTCCAAATGAATAAATCCAGGCATTAAATAACACAATGTCTTCCCTGTTCCAGTTTGGGCTACTCCTATAAGATCTATTCCTTGCAACACAATGGGCCATGCTTGTGCCTGAAACAGAATGATAAACATTAACACAACAAGTACATCTTTTTTTTTTTTTCGATTATTCCTCTTTTCCCAATTCCATACTTCTTTCAACAAAAACTTTTTGAACACGAGGGAGAAGGTGCTAGGGGAATGCTAAGAGACAGTTGCTCCCTGGTGTCTTCTAACAATATCGGCCAGGCATGGTGGCTCATGCCTGTAATCCCAGCAATTGGGAGGCTGAGGCAAATGGATCCCCTGAGGTCAGGAGTTCGAGACCAGCCTGGCTAACATGGTGAAACCCCATTTCTACTAAAAATACAAAGAGTTAGCCAGGCATGGTGGCGCACACCTGTAATCCCAGCTGTTTGGAAGGCTGAGGCAGGAGAATTGCTTGAACCCAGGGAGTGGAGGTTGCAGTGAGCCACTGTGACACTGCACTCCAGCTTGTGTAATGAGCAAAACTCCATCTCAAACAAAAACAAAACAAAACAAAAACCCACCACAGATTACCACTATTTTTCTTTTTTCTTTTTTTTGAGACAGAGTTTCGCTCTTGTTACCCAGGCTGGAGTGCAATGGCGCTATCTTGGCTCACTGCAACCTCCACCTCCTGGGTTCAGGTAATTCTCCTGCCTCAGCCTCATGAGTAGCTGGGATTACAGGCACGTGCCACTGTGTCCAGCTAATTTTTTGTATTTTTAGTAGAGATGGGGTTTCACCATGTTGACCAGGATGGTCTTGATCTCTTGACCTCGTGATCCACCCGCCTCGGCTTCCCAAAATGCTGGGATTACAGGCGTGAGCCACCGCACCCGGCTAGATATCACTATTTTTCAAGAAAAACATTGAGTGAAATATTGTAATTAATGAAAGCATACCTGAATAGGTGTTGGCTTTTTAAAACCTGATTTTTTAATGTTTTCCATAACCTCAGGATAGTAATGAAACGCGTCATCAAATGTACAGGTTGGATTGGGGATAGGTCGTTTCTCCCCATCCTTCAAGTCATCCCATGTTATATTAAAATTTTCTTTCCTTCAAAGAATAAAAACGATTAGTGGCTTTTCTCACTTTACTCCCCAAGCAAGACATTCTCCAAAATCAGTCTGGTCTTATCTAGAAATTCAACTGCAACTGAGACTGTGGGGAAAGTTATAATGAAATGTGTAAAGAAATAGAAGTAACAGTCCATCTGTCCCTTATGTGAGAATAGTTGCAATGGGAAGGTTAAAAACATTATACATTAGTAGGCCAATGAATGTTTCATGGATCAAAGATGAGAACTCTGAAAACCATGCTTCATAAATTAAAATCAGATTTGGCAAACAGGGAAGGCCTATGATGTTCCACACGTTTCATTAATGCATCCTTAACAATCCTATGTGTTAGGAAGTATTATCAATATGACAGGTGATCATACAGTAAGTTACCCTGTTCCTCACCTTAACCATTCTGCTATTCCATAGCATCTCTCAGTTTTCTCAAACTTTAATAGTAAGAAAAAACCTTGCAATTCAAACCTTCCAAGGCTGGGTGAGGCAGCTCACACCTGTAATCCTAGCACTTTGGGAGGCGGAGGCAGGTGGATTACCTGAGCTCAGGAGTTCAAGACCAGCCTGGGCAACAAGGTGAAACCCTCTCTCTACTAAAATACAGAAAATTAGTTGGGTGTGGCAGTGTGTGCCTGTAGTCCCAGCTACTTGGGAGGCTGAGGCAGGATAATTGCTTGAACCCAGGAGGCAGAAGTTGCAGTGAGCCAAGATCATGCCACTGCAGTCCAGCCTGGGAGACAAAGAAAGACTTCATCTACAAAAATAAAAATAAATAAATGAAACTTTCCAATTACAGGTAACAAGGACTGAAGTGTTTAAGAAATTAACAAGGTTAATTTTTTTTTTCAATACAACTATTGGAGGAATAATTCTCTAAAACTGCTGTCCAATATAGCAGGCACTAGCCACACATGACTATCTCAATTTAATTAATATAGACATTCGTTTGCTCAGTTACACCAGCCATACTTCACGTGCCAGTCTACTCCATTAGACATAAATACAGACCATTTTCCATCACTGCAGGAAGTTTTACTAAACAACAATGCTCTAATACAATGTAAGTTAACACATTTTCATTTGAATATTGAAGGTGTAGTAGCCTTCAAATACCATTTCACATTTGCCCAAAGTGTTAACACCAATAACATAACTATACATATACTTACACAACAAGGTAATAAAACTACCCACCTCCAACTATCTGCTTCTACTTTGGACATCGCACTTGTGGCAGCTGACTCTTTATAAAAGTTTTTCTTAATTGGTGGAAGATCTGGGACAAAAATGAAAATCCACACTTTGATGAATGTACAGCATCATTAATAGTTGGTCAAAGCTACAGAAATCATGCAATATATTTTATTTAGCACACATATCATTTGACAGTTCTACACTCTGCCAGCCAGGCTTGCTCCCATCGAAAAGATCTCCCTTTCTGCACACTGGGCACCAGTAGCTTAGACCTGTAATTCCAGCACTTTGGGAGTCTGGCATGGGAGGATCCCTTGAGCCTGAGCAAAATAGTGACACCCTGTCTCTACAAAAATTTCTTTAAATTAGTCTGGCAGACAGGTGCAGTGGCACATGCCTGTAATCCCAGGACTTGGGAAGCCGACATGTGTGAATCAGAAGGTCAGGAGTTTAAGACCAGCCTAGCCAACATGGTGAAACCCCATCTACTAAAAATACAAAAATTAGCTGGGCATAGTGATATGTGCCTGTAATCCCACCTACTCGGGAGGCTGAGGCAAAAGAACTGCTTGAACCCAGGAGGCGGAGGTTGCAGTGAGCTGAGATGGCTCCATTGCACTACAGCCTGGGCAACAAAACTCAGACTCAAACAAAAACAAAAACAACTTTGAATGGTGATATGTGCCTATAGTCCCAGCCAGATGAGAGGCTGAGGTGAGAGGATTGCCTGAGCCTGGGAGAGGGAGACTGCAATGACTTGTGATTTTGCCACTGCACTTTAGCCTGGACAACAGAGTGAAACCCTCAAAAACAAGTTTAATAAAAAATAAAATGATGCATGCTTAAGACATAAAACAACACAATTGATAAATATACTCTCATGCATAGTAGTTTGATTATCTTTTCTCTGAAGGTTCATCCAATTACTTTTTTAGGAATTGCATCTGTATCGTTGGTCTACTCTCTTAAGCTACATTCCTTAAAAGTATATTATATCAGGGCAGGTACAGTGGCTCACGCCTGTAATCCCAGCACTTTGGGAGGCCAAGGTGGGTGGATCCCCAGGTCAGGAGTTTAAGACCAGCCTGGCCAATGTGGTGAAATCCCATCTCTACTAAAAATACAAAAACTAGCCAGGCGTGGTGGTGGGCACCTGTAATTCAAGCTACTAGGAAGGCTGAGGCAGGAGAATCGCTTAAACCCAGGAGGCAGAAGTTGCAGTGAGCTGAGATTGCGTCACTGCACTCCAGCCTGGGTGACACAGCAAGACTGTCTCAAAAACAAAAACAGCTTAAACATTTACTATTTCCCTTGTAGCATAAATGTCAGCTAACATAGAAACTAGGGACTAATTGCAGCATTTTAGATTTTACTGTTTTTATAACATTTCATTACTAAAAATAAAGCAGACATTTTATGGAGGATAAAAACTAGCTAATAGAAACAATATATGTAAATGATAGAAAGCAGCACAGACCTGCCCACTTTTTTTGCTGCCATTTCAAACCTTCCTCTCTAATTTGATCCCAATCTATCAATGGTCGAGCTCCTGCAACTACAGAAGGTTGTAAGGCAATACCTGTTAAAAACATTTTTATCAGATTAGTTTTTTTCTATTTGTTTCTTAATAATCAGACAACGCTTAAAATATAAAATTTAGGGTTTCTGTACTACATTAACATGACATTTGTTATCGTTCAACAACTTATAAAAATTTAATTTTAGGCCGGGCGCAGTGGCTCAAGCCTGTAATCCCAGCACTTTGGGAGGCCAAGGCGGGTGGATCACGAGGTCAAGAGATCGAGACCATCCTGGTCAACATGGTGAAACCCCGTCTCTACTAAAGATACAAAAAATTAGCTGGGCATGATGGCACATGCCTGTAATCCCAGCTACTCAGGGGGCTGAGGCAGGAAAATTGCCTGAACCCAGGGGGCGGAGGTTGCGGTGAGCCAAGATCGCGCCATTGCACTCCAGCCTGGGTAACAAGAGCAAAACAAAAAAATTTAATTTTATTGGAGAAGGTAAGTAAAATAGCACAAGTCTAATGTTTGTTAAAATATTGTCATACCCATTATTCAATTGTTACAATACTCCTGGGAAGCATATATTATCTGAGGTTAATAGATGAAGAGCCAGGCTTAGTAACTCACTCCTGTAATATCAGCACTTTGTGAAGATGGTGGGAAGGATCACTTGAACTCAGGACTGAAGACCAACCCAGGCAACATGGTGAAACCCTGTCTCTACCCTACAAAAAATTTAATTAGCTGAGTGTGGTGGCACACACCTGTGGTCCCAGCTACTTGAGAGGCTGAGGTGGGAGAATCACTCGTGCCCAGGAGGTCAAGGCTATAATAAGCCATGATCTGCCACATGAGGTGGCTCACCTGTAATCCCTGTAATCCAAGGCAGATGGATCACCTGAGGTCAAGAGTTTGAGACCAGCCTGGCTAACACAGCAAAACCCCATCTCTGCTAAATGAAATATAAAAATTTGCCAGGCATGGTAGTGGACACCTGTATTTCCATGCTGGCAGAAATTGTAATGAGCTGAGATCACGCCACTGAACTCCAGTCTGGGTGACAGAGTGAGACTCCGTTGCAAAAAAAAAAAAAAAGAGCCATGATCATACCACTGCACTATAGCCTGGAAAACACAGTGAGAACCCATCTAAAAAACAATTCAAAAAATAAAATTAAAATTAAAAAAATAAAACAGATACAGAAATAGAACCTTAGACCTTGTTTTATTCCCCGGGAAACACTAAAAGACAATCGTACCTCCTAAACCCAAGTGTCTCTCTCTATTCTACTTTCACATTGCTTCTAGATGATTCAGTAATTCTTTTCTCTATTATAAACAGATCTGCTTTTAAAAATAAATATTTAAGCAGTTTTCAATGTCAGCCATGAATCTGAAGACAGGACTAGGGTTAGGATCCTGGGACCAATCCTTACTCTACCCACTAACACTAAAGTATGTGTATTAAAGGGTTATTTCTCTGCTTGCAGGAACTAGATTAATACAACGAGAAAAAATAAAGGGTTATTTCATTTTCATTTACTGTGGCTAAAAGTAAAACTGCTAGGCATGAACACAGAGATCTGGTATTTTAATTTGAGGAAAAATATTCTGGGCTTTTATTCACAGCAAAACATCATTAAGACTACATTTATGGCAGTCTAATGCTGTGAATCAGAAAAGGAAACCAGGTATAATGGCTTATAACACTGAATGAAATTAAATCATTTTAAAGGGCTTCAGTGAGAAAAAATTACTTACCAACTCTGCATTCTGAATTTTCTTCTAGCTTTTTCACAAAATTATCTATCACTGCTTTTGCTTTTCCTTGCATTGCTCTGCTGCCATATATTTTGACTAATGATTTTTGTCTTTCTTGTATTATCTAGGTACAAGGGGAAAAAAAGAGGTGAGATTTAAAAGTTCCCTAAGCCCCTAAACCCTTTCAACAATCACTCATCTTCAAAACTATTACAATATAAAGTAAATACAGTATTACTACCAATCAAAGTCTGTATTTCTAGTTAGAGAGGAGTTATTACTTGTGTACTCTGGGATTTACCTTCTGGTCAGATGCAGAGGGGCAGAACAACCTGAACATCTAAACAATGGACAGCTAGGGAATAAACTCAGCAAATAGCGTAGAGAAATAATTAAGGCATTAAACCTGACAGGTGATAGTATTTTGATTCTGAGGTTTTCAACCTATAAAATGGTATTTGTTTCACCACTCATACAGAATTGTAGGGCTAAAATGAAGTAACCTATATGCTAGAGAGTTTATTGAACTGCCAGGTTACTTAGCTAAATTCTTAACTTGATAGCATTCTATACTTATGCACACTGTTAGGGTTATGTTTAAGACTGATACATTTTGTGAATAGAATCTACAAGTAACACTTATCAACAAGCATAATTTCAAATAACCTGATAGAGTCAATATTTATCTAGAAAATACTATACACCAAATTTTGTCTTAGGTTGGTAATTCAATGCTTACCATCTACAGTATTTACAGGCACTACAACTCTGTATGAGTACTGAAGCAAGGCCATTATGGGGTACTATGGGAAGGGACAATTACACAGAACGAGGGTCTTAGACTTCTCTAAAAGGTGAGCAGGAATTATTTGTGGAAATAGCTATGATAGCAGGGTGTCAGGAAGTGGGTGGAATACTCAAGGAATTAGGAAAGAGACCAGAGAAGGTGCACAGGCCAGCTCAAGTCAACAATCTTAGAGTATAGACTTACAGGCCTGATATATTTGGAAATGTTTTTACACAGGAAAGGGAAGCAAATAATTTGTGTTTTAAAATGCTTGTTCTGGCCAAACATGGTGGCTCAGGCCTGCATTCCCAGCACTTTGGGAAGCTGAGGCGGGCGGATCATCTGAGATCAGGAGTTCAAGACCAGCCTGGCCAACATGGTGAAACCCTGTCTCCACTTAAAGTACAAAAATTAGCCAGGCGTGCTGTCAGGAACCTGTAATCCAAACTTCTCTGGAGGCCGAGGCAGAAGAATTGATTGAACCCGGGAGGCAGAGGTTGCAGTGCACCAAGATCCTGCCACTGCACTCCACCCTGGGTGATGGAGGGAGACTCCGTCTCCAAAAAAAAAAATTAAGTTAGGTGCTCCCTTAGAAATGCATGATGCTCTCTTAAGGACTGAAGAACACAGAGGACTTACCTGGATTATGGTGTTTGTTGTATTTTGTATATGCTTTATTTTCGACCCACCACGACCTGTTTTTAAAAATAAAAGAAATACAATTATCAGTTGAAGTCAGTAAGTTAAAAATTTACCCATTTTCCTCAACAAACATTCTTTAGTTTTCCACAAATGCTACTAGGGTTCAACAATCACTTTTTATTTGGAAAGAGGGAAGTAACAGGTTCTACTCCAAATTTTGGTGGGTTTTAGGAGGCTCTTATCACAGAGAGGTGGAGACTACAGATTATATATCAGCTCAAACAAAACTTAATTAAATCCAAACTGGTGGAGAGAATATAGAAATTGGAAAAATGGACAAAACTTTAGACATTTCTCCAGTGACATACAAATGGCCAACAGGCATAAGGAGATGTTCAACATCACTAATCAGGTTCACAAAAATTCGAAACCACAAAATTGTCATCTCACATCTAGTAAGGATGATCATTATTAAAAACAGAAAATAATTGTTGGTAAGGATGTGGAGAAATTGGAACCTCTGTATACGGTTAGTGGGATTGTAAAATGGTGCTACCACTATGTAAAACAGTACTGTTTTCCTAAAACATTAAAAATAGAACATATGATCCAGCAGTCTCAATTGGGGTATATATCCAGAAGAATTGAAAGCTGAGTCTCAAAAGATGTATTGTATTCCCATTTTCATAATAACACCACTCAAGTCAAAAGGTGGAAGCTACCCATTTATCATAGACCCATTAATAGACAAACTGAGATAGATACATAATAATGGAATACCATTCAGCCTTAGTAAGGAAGAAAATCTTGTCTCAAGCTACAAAATGGATAAGCCTGAAAGATACTAAGCTTAGAGAATTAAGCCAATCACAAGGACAATTACTGCATTAATTCTACTTACGTGGATTATCTAAAGTAATCTAACTCCAAAACAATGTAAATGGTGGTTCCCTGGGATGGGGCAGGAAAAAATGGGGAGCTGTTCAATGGGTATACAGTTTTAGTCATGCAAGTTCCAGAGATCTGGGATACAACATTGTGCTTATTGTTAGTATTGTGATATACATTTAAAAGAGGATAGTTTAACAATAAAAAAGTTGGATCCAGATCCAACATTGAGTGTTCTGTAGCACAGTGCCCTTACATCTGCTAAGTGTTAAGTGATTTTTATAGCAAATCCAGTGGCTTTCTTTTACGGAGCATCATTCTTCAGATCTTAAACCCAAGTCTTCTGAAGGACCAATGAATCTCTGAGTGGTATAGCAGTTAGTCTTATAATGCACTATTTTATAGCAGCCTCCATCTGTTCATTTTTCTCAGATTTTAAAAAGGGTAAAATTGATCTAATAGGTAAAATGTGGCAATTTATACTCTGGCTTAATGGCAATCAATGGGTAGTCATTCTAATCATTTTTAAAATGCTTTTCAAAAAAATTCAGAAATGGGCCAGGCATGGTGGCTTTCGCCTGTAATCCCAGCACTTTAGGAGGCAGAGACCCATGGATTCATAGGAATTTGAGACCGCCCTGGGCACTATGGCAAAACCTCATCTTTACTGAAAACAAAAATTAGCCAGGGGTGGTAGCGAACGTCTAATTCCAGCTACTGGGGTGGCTGAGGTATGAGAATCGCTTGATTGAGCCTGAAAGGTGGAGGTTGTAGTGAGCTGAGACCATGCCACTGTACTCAGCTGGAGTCACAGAGCTGTCTCAAAAAATAAAACAGTAGAAAGAATTTTAAAAAATCATAATAAAAAGAAACATTTAATAAATAAATCAACAGTATAAAAAAATTTGAAATTCAGAATTGAATGTTAACACTCAAGATGTATTAAGAGCCGGGCGTGGTGGCTCACGCCTATAATCCCAGCACTTTGGGAGGATGGAATGGGTGGATCACGAGGTCAGGAGTTCAAGACCAGCCTGACCAAAATGGTGAAACTCCATCTCTTAAAAAAAAAAAAGATGTAGTAAGAAATTTTTTAAAACAATTAAAAGATGTAAAATAAAGGAAACTAAAAGATACAACTGCTCTACATAGCCCTACAATAATCATATAGTTTTTCTTTGATTACTGGCTCCAAATGGTACTCAAAGACTGAGTAAGTTTTGTTTTTCATTCTTGGGTTAGCTGTCAAAAAGCCTGTTCTAAGCATACCTCTTCAGCCCTAACATTTCATTTAAAAAAAAATTTTTTTAGAGATGGGGTTTCACTATTTTGGTCAGGCTGGTCTCAAACTCCTGACCTCAGGTAATCCACCCGCCTCGGCATTTCAAAGTGCTGTGATTACAGGCACCCAGCCAGCCCTAAGATTTCAAAGCCTTCTAGGAGTTGCTCTCCCAAATACGTTATATAAACATCAAAAAGTGTATTAAGTTATTTTTTAATTGACAGTCTTGCTGTTACCCAGGCTGGAGTGCAGTGGCACAATCTCGGTTCACTGCCAACCTCTGCCGTCCCGGTTCTAGCGATTCTCATGCCTCAGCCTCCGGAGTACCTGGGATTACAGGCGCACTACAGCCCCGACGCCCGGACAATTTTTTTTGTATTTAGTAGAGACGAGGGTTTCGCCATGTTGACCAGCCTGGTCTGGAACTCTTGACCTCCGGTGATCCACCCGCCTCGCCCTCCCAAAGTGCTGGGATTACAGGCGGGAGCCGCCGCGCCCGGCCAGATAAGATTATATTCTAGCCCGTTTTTAGAAATAGCCTTTAAGACCTGAACCTCACTAAGCGGAGGTGAGGCCGTAGGGAGGGAATGCCTTCGCCCAGGCCCCGCCCCTGGTCCCACCTATCCTGCCCTGCCCAGCCAGCCACACCCATTCTCACCGATCACCGCGCCGACAAATTTGTCCTTCAAAGCGAAACATAGCGGCGGCTCCCCGTGACCAGCGGCCACGGCGTTCGGGGGCCTAGAGGCGCCTCTCCAGCAGCCACCTCTGACGACCCTATTTGCCCCCGAACGTCCTCGATTCAACTCCTCCGCCAACCTCCTTTCTGGCGCCCGGGACGCCGTCGAACTTCGTCGGCCAGCAACGACCCATGTAGAGTCCTTGGGGGCTTCTCCGTGTTGGGACATGGTTCCAAGAATGGTCGCGTCCGACGCCGTTGCCGTCCGGCTCTGCTCAACTTGACTGTGCGGTCGTAGGACTAAAGTGCCAGGGTAGCCACGCATCAGCTACTTAAGGAGCCTGCACGAGGCCAGCCCCGCCCCCGATCCTCTATTCCGCCCACCGCGCCCTGATTTCACACAGCCATTGGCCAGCGAGCGTTGAGGGCGGGACCTTTCCAGTTTAGCCTAGAGGTTCTCTGAACCGTGGGTGTGTGCCTTGAAGTAGTCAACGCGCGATACTGTATTTTTTTTTTTTTTTTTAAGAGACGGAGTTTTGCTCTTGTCGCCCAGGCTGTAGTGCAGGGGTGTGATCTCTGCTCACTGCAATCTCCGCCTCCCGGGTTCGACTGATTCTCCTGCCTCGGCCTTCCAGTAGCTGGAACTACAGGCACGTGCCACCATGCCTGGCTAATTTTTGTATTTTTGTAGAGACAGGGTTTCACCATGTTGGCCAGGCTGGTTTTGAACTCCTAACCTCAGGTTATCCGCCCGCCTCAGCCTCCCAACGTGCTGAAATTACAGACGTGAGCCACCGCGCCCGGCCTGGTGTATTCCTTTCTAGGCGTGGAACTTCTCCCAAACTCCCACTTTGCTCCTGCCCCTACTGAAGACCACCTCAGGTTCCTGGCATCTCAGTGCCTTGGAAACCTTTTTTTATTCCCCTTTTTAAATAGAGATGTGGTGTCGCTGTGTTGCTCAGGCTGGTTTTGAATTCCTGGCTTCTGGCTTCAAGTGATCTTCCTGCCTCCGCGTCCCAAAGTGCTGGGATTACAGACTCCAGCCACTACACCGGAAATGTAAGTCACTATTACAAGGTGACCCAATCCACACATAAATATCTTGAAAGAACAGATTGACGAAACAGCATTTATCCTTAATATGTAAGCAGCATTTTGATACATTTAAGCTTATTTTAGTTTTTTAAATGGTTGTAAGCCACAAAATTAAAAAAAAAAAAATTAATAGAGACAGAGTCCCAGTATATTGCCAAGGCTGGTCTCAAATTCCTAGACTCAAGTGATCCTCCCACCTCCAGATTCCATAGTGCTGGGATTACAGGCCTGAGCCACACTCAGCTCACAAAATGTATTTAATGGCCACAGCTTAAAGATCACTGACTCTATCCTTTTGTAGGTCATAAGTGTGATTGGGTTTTCATTCTCTTGTGTCAAAGGTACCTTCCTCAAACCTTGTTATGAAATGGGCACACTTCCTGCCCGGTGTGAAAAATAAAGAGAAAAAGAATCACTGGCTCGAGAGACACTCATTGGTCTACACAGTCTTCTGAATGTTTGCTATAGTTTTTTGTTTTGTTTTGTTTTGTTTTGGACCTCTGTCACTGAGGCTGGAGTGCAGTGGTACAATCTCTGCTCACTGCAGCTTTGATCTGTTGGAGTCAATCGATACTCTGGCCACAACCCTCTGAATAGTTGGGACTACAGGTGTGGGCCACCAGGCCAGGCTAATGTTTTAGTACAGACAAGACCTCCCTATGTTGCTGGGCTGGTCTCCAACTCCTGCCTCGGCCTCCCACAGTTCAGGGATTACAGGCATATAAGCCACAGTGACTGGTCTGCCATAGTTTTAGAGCTAAGGAAATAAATTGAATTGATTCCTAACGTATTACCATCATTGCAGCCTGGCTCTGTGGCTGGGCATACTACTCCAGGGGTTCAAACTGGCTGCGAGTGCACTGCTTTGATTCGGGTCTTTGAGTTATCTGAACAAATTTCAGTTTAGGCCAGGAGGGTGGCTTATACCTCAACAATTTAGGAAGTTTAGGTGGAAGATCTCTTGAGCCCAGAAGTTCGACACCAGTCTGGGTAACATAGTGAGACCCTGTCTCTACAAAAAAATTTTAAAATTAGCCAGGTGTGGTGGTGTACACTTAGTCCCAGATACTCAGGAGGCTGAGGTGGGAGAATCACTTGAGCCAGGAAGATTGAGGTACCTTGAGCTGAAATGCCGTAATGGTGCCTTCACTCTGGGCAACAAAGCAGACAACGTGTCTCAAAAAAAAAAAAAAAAAATCATTTCAGTCATCCGTCAAACACAGAGGTCACCAGGCCAGGCGTGGTGGCTCATGCCTGTAATCCCAGCACTTTGGGAAGCCAAGGCAGGTGGATCACAAGGTCAGGAGATCGAGACCATCATGGCTAACATAGTGAAACCTCGTCTTTATTAAAAATACAAAATATTGGGCCAGGATCGGTGGCTCACACCTGTAATCCTAGCACTTTGGGAGGCCGAGGTGGGTGGATCACTTGAGGTCAGGAGTTCATAATGGCCTGGCCATTATGGTGAAACCCGATCTTAAAAAAAAAAAAAATACAAAATATTAGCTGGGAGTGGTGCCATGCACCTGTAGTCCCAGCTACTTGGGAGGCTGAGGCTGGAAAATCACTTGAACCTGGGAGGCAGAGGTTGCACTGAGGTAAGATGGTGCCACTGCACTCCAGCCTGGGTGATGGAGCAAGACTCCGCCTCAAAAAAATTTAAAAAGAAAAGAAAAAATAAATTATCCTAACACTGAGAGTGAACCCTCATGTAAACTAGGAACTTTTCTCTTTTTTCCTTTAATTTTTGCATTTTTAGTAGAGATGGGGTTTCACCATGCCAACCAGGCTGGTCTCTTAACTCCTGGCCTCAAATGTTCTGCACCCAGCCGATTTAACATTTTGATACTATTTTCTCACATGGTGAGGAAAGATGTCTGAAACGGTAACCCCAGGTAACAGTAATATTTTTAGTTTTGTGTTTTAAATTTTTCACAATATAGAACAAAATGAGTTTTTTTTTTGGATCTGTGACACTAATCCTTTTGCAACAAAAAGCGGTGGAATCTCTTATCCTAGATCCCATCTTGGTCTAGGACTTAGAAAAGCATTCACTAACCAAGTAGAAATTGGATATGCCTGCGGGGCTTTAAAGGTCCATTTACCACCTACTTTTCCCCACCCGACATGGGAAAAAAAAGGATAAAAAGATAAAAAGGCAGAGTTCACGCCCAATTTTGACCTGAAGGCTTAAAGTTTCCACTCGCTTGCATTTCTGCCTCAGGTGTGACCTGAAGGAGTTGACCGCCAGTTACCAAGCAGAGCGGGACTTCTGCCGCTCCTGAGGTAGAAGCTGAATCAATCGACTCAGGTCCTCCGAGCAGCTTCCCTCCGACGGAGATCCTCAACCTCAGGAGGTGAGCCCCGGCCTTTCCTCTGCCTGCCGGACGGTTTCTTCTGATCCTCAGACTTTCTCAAAGCTCCCGGGTCTGCACTGGTGCTCAGTGGCTTGCCTTCTCCATTTAGCTCTCCTGGATAGCGACGCGCCAGAGGCACCGCCCCAGGTTCCAGCTCGCGTGCCCGCTTTCCTTCGCATTTGGACCGCTGCAGGCTCCCTAAGGAGTACACCCAACGTGGGTTTGGCAGAGCTGGGAGAAGGAACGGTCCCTCTACTCTCAGAGAACTTACTCCTCCAACTCCGCCAGGCAAGGAGCCACTTTCCCACAAAGAGGCAGCAAGCACCGCACCCTTGGCTTTCCGAGCAGGGGGGCCCGATTTTGGAAAATCCGCTCCTTAGGGGTTTCACTTATCACCTGGACTAGAGAGGGCGGCACTATCTTACGTTGAGCACCTACAACCTGCCAGACTCATTTAATGCTTAGAAAACTCGTGAGATGGATGTGGGTATCCCCATATCACCATGAAGAAACTGAAGTCGAGGAGCCTAAAACTTGGAAACCCCAGGGGAGGTGATGCCAAGGCTGAGCATTTTCTGGTCCACCACTTTGCCTCCCAGGAACCCATGAGTGTACTTCCCAGGAGAAAGGGGATACGAACCGCCAGCTGCCATCCCTTTTTCAAGAAAAAAGCTACATATGGTTTCTAGCATTAGGATAGATAACTTTAGCTTTAAGATGATTTTAGAATTAACGTGTGTTCACTGCATACATTTGGAAAAATAAAAGTATTACCCGGAGATAAACTGAGTCCTTCCGAGTTTTCTTCTAGGCAAACTTTTGAGATTCTACTGTATATTCAAGTTTATACTCTGACTTTTCCCCTTAAATTTTATATAATAAACATTTCCCATGTTGTTAGACATATTAATTTTTTGTTACATTCTTTGCTGTAATTTGTATTTTCATTTCACTTTGGGGCAGGGTGAGGCATAGGATTTTTTTTCCTCACTAAAAGTTTTAATTCCTTTGTTGTCAGGCCCAGTTCGGTGGCTCGCACCTGTAATCCCAGCACTTTGGGAGGCTGAGGCAGGTGGATCACGAGGTCAGGAGATGGAGACCATCCTGGCTAACAGGGTGAAACCCGTCTCTACTAAAAATACAAAAAATTAGCCAGGTTTGGTGGCACATGCCTGTAGTCCCAGCTACTCAGGAGGCTGAGGCAAGAGAATCACTTGAACCCAGGATGTGGAGGTTGTGGTGAGCCAAGCTTGCCACTGCACTCATTCTAGCCTGGGTGACAGAGTGAGACTACATCTCAAAAATAATAATTATATAAATAGGAATACTCGCCAGGCGCGGTGGCTCACGCCTATAATCCCAGCACTTTGGGAGGCTGAGGCGGGTGGATCACAAGGTCAAGAGATCGAGACTATCCTGGTCAACATGGTGAAACCCCGTCGCTACTAAAAATACAAAAATTAGCTGGGCATGGTGGTGCGTGCGAGCTACTCAGGAGGCTGAGGCAGGAGAACTGCCTGAATCCAGGAGGCGGAGGTTGCGGTGAGCCCAGACCGTGCCATTGCACTCCAGCCTGGGTAACAAGAGTGAAACTCCGTCTTAAAAAAAAAAAAAAAAAAGGAATACTCACATTAATCCAGGACTGCTTTTACTTGTGTGTGGGGTTTTGTTTTGTTATGTTTTGAGACAGAGTTTTACTCTTGTTGCCCAGGGTGGAGTGCAATGGCACGATCTCAGCTCACTGCAACCTCCACCTCCCGGGTTCAAGTGATTCTCCTGTCTCAGCCTCCAGAGTAGCTGGGATTACAGGCGCCTGCCACTATGCCCAGCTGATTTTTTGTATTTTTAGTAGAGACAGGGTTTCACCAGGTTGGTCAGGCTGATCTCGAACTCCTGACCTCAAGTGATCCACTGGCCTTGGCCTCCTAAAGTGCTGGGATTATAGGTGTGAACCACTGCTCCCAGCCTATTTTGTTTTTGAGATGGAGGTTTGCTCTGGTTGCCCAGGCTGGAGTGCAGTGGTGTGATCTCAGATCACTGCAACCTGCCTCCCAGGTTCAAGCAATTCTCCTGCCTTGGCCTCCAGAGCAGCTGGGATTACAGGTGCCCGCCACCACACCTGGCTAATTTTTTTTTTGCTGTGTAAAGACAGGGTTTCACCATGTTGTCCACAACGGTCTCAAACTCTCTACTTCAGGTGATCCACCCACCTTGGCCTCCCAAAGTGCTGGAATTACAGGTGTGGGCCACTATTCCTGGTGGCTGATTTCTTAATACTACCGAAGTTTTGAATTTTGATGGATTCCAACCAATTTTTAAAATCACTTTTGCTTGAGCATGAAGGTTTACTTTTCTGTTTTCTGTCAAGAGTTTTGGTTTTAGCCCTTTCATTGAGCTCTGCAGTTCTTTTTCAATTTAATTGTTGTGTATGTTGTGAAGTAAGGGTCTGAGTTCATCTTGAGTCTTCTAGTCCATGAATGAAATAACTCTCCATTTCTTTATATCTTTCTTTCATCAATGTATTAGTTTTCAAGTTGTGCACTTACTAAACTTATTTGTAAAAGTATTTAGATTTTGTGTATATTGATTTTGTATTCTACAACCTTACCAAACTCATTAAGTCGATTTGTGTTTGTGTGTTTGCTTTTTGGATTATCTAGGATTTCCTACATAGAAAAGCATGTTGTTGGTATTCTTTAGTGCATGCCTTTATTTCTCACCTGATTGCACTGGCTAGAACCTCCAGTACAATGTTGAATAAAAGCGAAAGTAGGCATCTTTGCCTTCTTGATCTTTCAGGGGAAGGAATTCAGCCTTTTTACCATTAAGTATCATATATAATATTAGCTGTGGACTTTTTGAAAATAGCTTTTATTAGGCTGGGGAAGGGACTTTGTATTTCTAGTATTATCTTTTCTTCATGAATAGGTGCAGATTTTGTAAAATATATTTGCTGCATCTCTTGAAGTGTTATTTTAGTTTTTGTCCTTTATCCTATTAATATGGCGTATTAATTTACTTTTGATTTAAGCCAGCCTTGCATTCGTGGGGTTAAATCCTCTTGCTCTTGGTATATCTTTTTTTTTTTATAATGCTGAATTCCATTTGCCTTTTTTTGTTGAGATGGTCTCACTGTCTGCAGGTGGAAGTGTAGTGGCTCGATCTCGGCTCACTGCAATCTCCACCTCCCGGGTTCAAGTGATTCTCCTGCCTCAGCCTCCTCAGTAGCTGGGACTGCAGGCGTGAACCACCACACCCAGCTAATCTTTTGTATTTTAGTAGAGACAGGGTTTCACCATGTTGGCCAGGCAGGTCTTGAACTCCTGATCTTGTGATCCACCCACCTCAGCCTCCCAAAGTGCTGGGATTATAGGCGTGGGCCACCACACCTGGCCTTGCCTTTTTTTTCTTAAAACAGGATTAAGAGCAGGTGTGGTGGCTCACCTGAGGTCCAGAGTTTGAGGCTAGCCTAGCCAACATGGTGAAACCTCTTCTCTACTAAAAATACAAAAACTAATTGGGCATGGTGGCACATGCCTATAATCTCAGCTACCTAGGAGGTTGAGACAGGAGAATCTCTTGAACCCAGGAGGCAAAGGTTGCAGTGAGCATAGTTCGTGCCACTGCACTTCAACCTGGGTGACAGAACGAGACTTGTCTCAAAAAAAAAAAAAAAAAAAAAGCCACAGTGGTGCACACCTGTAATCCCAGCACTTTGAGAGGCCGAGGTGGTTGCATCACAAGGTCAGGAGTTCAAGACCAGCCTGGCCAACATAATGAAACCCCATCTCTACTAAAAATACAAAAATTTGGCCGGGTGTGGTGGCGGACATCTGAAATCCCAGCTACTAGGGAGGCTGAAGCAGGAGAATCACTTGAACCCGGGAGGTGGAGGTTGCAGTGAGCTGAGATTGTGCCATTGCACTCCAGCCCAGGCAACAGTGAAAGACTCCATCTCAAAAAACAAAACAAAAACACTGGGCGTGGTGGCTCATGAGATCAGGAGTTCAAGACCAGCCTGGCCAAGATGGTGAAACCCCATCTCTACTAAAAAAGTACAAAAATTAAGTCCGGGCACAGTGGCTCACGCCTATAATCCCAGCACTTTGGGAGGCCGAGGCAGGTGGATCACAAGGTCAAGAGATCGAGACCATCCTGGTCAGTAAGGTGAAACCCCGTCTCTACTAAAAATACAAAAATTAGCTGGGCATGGTGGTGCGTGCCTGTAGTCCCAGCTACTCGGGAGGCTGAGGCAGGAGAATTGCTTAAACCCAGGAGGCGGAGGTTGTGGTGAGCCGAGATCGTGCCATTGCACTCCAGTCTGGGTAACAACAGCAAAACTCCATTTCAAAAAAAAAAAAAAAAAGTACAAAAATTAGCCAGGTGTGGTGGCAGGCACCTTAAATTCCAGCTACTCAGGAGGCTGACGCAGAGAAGTGCTTGAACCCAGAAGAGAGAGCTTGCAGCAAGCCAAAATCGCACCACTGCCCTCCAGCTGGGGCTACAGAGTGAGACTCTGTCTCAAAAAAAAAAAAAAAAAAAAAAGAAAAGACTGGTTTGTTTGCCTTGTTGTCTAGGCTGGGAGGCTGAGACAGGCCGATCCTTTGAGCCCAGGAGTTCAAGTGATGGAGTGCAGTGGCACAATCATGGCTCAACACCTGAAACTCCTGGGCTCAAGTGATCCTCCCATCTAGGCTTCCTAAAGGGCTGAGATTACAAGCATGAGCTACCATGCCCAGCCAAATTTGCTCATTTTTTTTATTTAAGATTTTTGCATCTATATTAATCAGGAATGTTGGTCTGTAGTGTTTCTTTTCTTGTGATGTCTTTGGTTATAGTATTAAAGTAATGCTGACAGAATGAGTTGTGAAGTGTTCTTTCATCTTCTATTTTTTGGAAGAGTTTGAAAGATTGGCACTAATTCTCCTTAACATACTTGGTTGGATTCATCAGTAAAACCATCTAGCTTTGAGCTTTTTTTTCTTTTTTCTTTTTTTAGGAGACAGGGTTTCACCATGTTGGCCAGGCTGGTCTTGAACTCCTGACCTCGTGAACCGCCCACCTCCACCTCCCAAAGTGTGGGGATTACAGGCATGAGCTACCTTGCCCAGCAGGTTTAAGCTTTTCTTTGTGGGAAGTTCTCTCATTACTAATTCAATCTCCTATATCAGGTTTATTCAGATTTTCTATTTATTCTTAGTTTATGTTTTTCTAGGAACTTATCCATTTCATCTAGGTTATCTAATTTGTTGTCATAGAGTTGTTCTGTAGTATTCCCTTATAATCTTTTTTATATCTGGAAGGTCAATAAGGTAAGTAGTCATGTCCTCCATTCATTTTATTTTTTATTCTTATTATATTTATTTATTTAGAGACACCATTTCACTGTTGCCTGGGCTAGAGTGCAGTGTCATGTCATGATTCTGACTCACTGCAGCCTTGACCTCTTTGGCTCGAGTGATCCTCCTGCCTCAGCACCCCAAGTAGTTGGAATTACAGGTATGTGCCACCACACCTGGCTAATTGTTGTGTTTTTTGTAGAGATGAGGTTTCACTATGTTGCCCAGGCTTGTTCTTAATCTCCTGGGCTCAAGTGATGTGCCTGCCTCAGCCTCCCAAAGTGTGATTACAGGTGTGAGCCACCGCACCAGGCTCTCACATTCATTTCTAATCTTAGTAATTTGAGTATTTTTTCCTTGGTTATTCTATCTAAAGCTTGTCAGTTTTATCTTTTTAAAGACCCTGCTTTTGATTTTTTTCTATTTTCTACATAATTAATTTTACTGTAATCTTTATTACTTCCTCCTTGCTTTGATTGCATTTGTTTTATTTTATTTAAGATGGAGTCTTGCTCTGTCACCCAGCCTGGAGGGCGGTGGTGCAATCTTCACTCACTGCAACCTCTGCCTCCCAGGTTCAAACAATTCTCCTGCCTTAGCCTCCCAAGCAGCTGGGACTATAGGTGTGTGCCGCCACACCCAGATAATTTTATTATTTTTAGTAGAGATGGAGTGTCACCATGTCAACAAAGCTGGTCTCAAACTCCTGACCTCAGGTGATCCTCCCACCTCGGCCTCCCAAAGTCTTGCAATTACAGGTGTGAGCCACTGTGCCTGGCCTCTGCATTGATTTTAGTTTGTTCTTCTTTCCTGGTCATTTTCCCTGTTGTTAGCCCACACTAATAAGACTGTTTCCTGGCTCCTGGATGATTTTGCCAACTACTTGATCAAGAAACTAGAAGCAGTTTCTACAATTCCATTAGTGTTACCAACCTAAGAAATCTTTTAGGCAAACTGCTTGTTTCTTTTATTTTGTTTTGTTTTTTGGGATAGAGTCTTGCTCAGTGTGAGCCACCGTGCCCAGCATGGTTTTTGATATTAATTGCCCCTCCACCTGTTTCCCTGAACATTCACGCTACCAAGAAGAAGGTACTGGCCATCCTGAATTCCTCAGCCCATGCTTACCTTTAGTCTTCTGCAAAGTAGTATCTGTTCCTGCTTTACTGGAACACCACAGTTTTTGGCAAGGTTAAGTCTAACCTTCTCAACCTTCCTTCCCACCTAAAACATCTTTTCTTCAACTAGCTTTCAATTTTGAGATTTGCCAACATATGGTTTTGGCCTTCAGCTCTTGCTCCAGGTTACTCTAGGTATTCAGAGTGAAGTTCTCTGGTGCCTCAAGGCATACCTCAAAGACAGCCCCAAATCCAAGCAGCCTGAATTCATTCCAAATCTTGTGAGTGAACTTGGGCCTCTCAATCTCCCTTCTCATTCAATACTGTTTTTATGTTCTGGAATTTACTCCATCTTTTTCTTCTTTTTTTTTTTTTTTTTTTTTTTTTTTGAGGCGGAGTTTCTCTCTTGTTACCCAGGCTGGAGTGCAATGGCACGATCTTGGCTCACCGCAACCTCCGCCTCCTGGGTTCAAGCAATTCTCCTGCCTCAGCCTCCTGAGTAGCTGGGATTACAGGCACGTGCCACCATGCCTGGCTAATTTTTTGTATCTTTAGTAGAGACGGGGTTTCACCATGTTGACCAGGATGGTCTCGATCTGTTGACCTCGTGATCCACCCGCCTCGGCCTCCCAAAGTGCTGGGATTACAGGCTTGAGCCACCGCGCCCGGCTTCTTCTTCTTTTTTTTTTTTTTAAATGCTTTTTTGTTTTGTTTCCTCTTCCTCTTCTTCTTTTCTTTTGAAATAGAATTTTGCTCTTGTTGCCCAGGCTGAGGTACAATGGCACAATCTTGGCTCACTGCAATCTCCAACTCCTGGGTTCAAGTAATTCTCCTGCCTCAGCCTCCCAAGTAGCTGGGATTACAGGTGCCCATCACCATGCCCATCTATTTTTGTTTTGTATTTTTAGTAGACATAGGGTTTAACCATGCTGGCCAGGCTGTTCTCAAACTCCTAACCCCAGATGATTCACCTGCCTAAGCCTCCCAAAGTGCTGGGATTACAGGTGTGAGCCACCATGTCTAGCCTTGATTGTATTAATCAACACCCAAATGTAACTCAACTTACTTCATCTTCTCTAACCTCTCTATCATAAAGTTTCTAATGTGTAGGTAAATCACAATCTGTTGAGACTGATCATATTTAGTGTCTAGATCTCTAAAGTCCACTTTAAAAAAAAAACTCAGTTTAGGCCAGGCGCGGTGGCTCACACCTATAATCCCAGCACTTTTGGAGGCCTAGGCAAGTGGATCACAAGGTCAAGAGATCGAGACCATCCTGGTCAACAAGATGAAACCCTGTCTCTACTAAAAATACAAAAATTAGCTGGGCATTGTGGTGGTGCACGCCTGTAGTCCCAGCCACTCGGGAGGCTGAGGCAGGAGAATTGCTTGAACCCAGGAGGCAGAGGTTGCGGTGAGCCGAGACCGTGCCATTGCACTCCAGCCTGGGTAACAAGAGCAAAATTCCATCTCAAAAGAAAAAAAAAAAAAAAAAAAACTCAGTTTAATCTGCTTACTAAAAAGTATACAAATCATAAGTGTGAAGCTCAAGAAAATGTCAAAGTAATAGTGATATGACAACCACCCAGATGAAACTTGCTTGCTTTTTGACATTTATATAAATGGAATCCTACAGTGTCTGTCAGCTCACTCATGTTGGAAGAGTTTATTAATTTTCATTGGTATATAACATTTCATTGTATGGATCTGCCACAATTTATCCATTCTATTATGGACAGACATTTGGTCACTTCTGCTTTTTATTTCCATGTTGAATAACACTGCTGTGAACATTCATAGCAGTGTTATTGGTGCATTTCTGTTGGCTATGTGTTGTTTGGGTTTGTTTGAGACAGTTTTACTCTTGCCCAGACTGGAGTGCAATGACACCATCAGGGGTCACTGCACTTCTGGCCTCCAGGCTTAAGCAATCTGCTAATTTTTTTTTTTTTTTTTTGTATTTTTTAAGTAGAGACAGGGTTTCATCATGTTGCCCAGGATGGTCTTGAATGCCTAGGCCCATGCAATCCACCAGCCTTGACCTCCCAAGTGCTGAGATTATAGGCATGAGCCACCACGCTCAGCCTGGGTATGTATTTAGGAGTAAAACTGCTGAGTCACAAGGTGGTATGTGCAATTCTAGTAGATACCGTCTCCAAAATTGTATCAGCTTACACTTGCCACCAGCAGCAGCAGCAGCAGTAGTAGCGAGTTTGTTTTGTCTTACATTGGGGTGTTGGCAAACTATATACTTTCTACAAATACAGTTTTATTAAGGCTGGGTGTGGTGGCTTATGCCTATAATCCTAGGATTTTGGGAGACTGACAATGGTTATTGCTAGAGCTCAGGAGTTCCAGACCAACCTGGACAACATGGTCAAACCCCATCTCTACAAAAAATAACAAAAATTAGACCAGGCACGGTGGCTCACACCTGTAATCCAAGCACTTTGGGAGGCCTAAGTGGGCAGATCTCTTAAGGTCAGGAGTTTGAGACCAGCCTGGCCAAAATGGTAAATTCCTGTCTCTACCAAAAAATACAAAAGTTACTTGGGCATGGTGGTGTGAAGCTGTAGTTGCAGCTACTGGGGAGGCTGAGGTGGGAGGATCGTTTGAACCTGGGAGGTGGAGACTGCAGTGAGCCAAGATTGTGCCACTGCACTACAGCCTGGGTGACAGAGCAAGACCTTATCTTAAAAAAAAAAAAAAAAAAAAAAAAAAAAAAAAAGCCAGGCATGGTGATGCACGCCTGTAGTCCCAGCTGCTCAGGAGGCTGAGATGAGAGAATCACTTAAGTTCAGAAGGCAGAAGTTGCAGTGAGTGGAGACTGCACCATTGCACTCCAGCCTGGGCAACAGAGCAAGACCCTGTCTTAAAAAAAAATTAGAATTTTGGAAAACTTTTATCACCACTGTGTCTTAACAGATTCCCAATAGTTACATTTTTCTGATGAGATTGGTGGTAGTACTAATCAATGTGATTTTTTATTATATTGTATAATGAAATGAGCCAATATTTGGAAAATCAAAGTATTTCAATAAAATGATATTTTCCAAATGGCTAATGAGTGATGATACAAAATCATGCATGAATAAAAATGCCATTCAAATGTAAGAAGCTACCATTTGCTGAGTGTTGGTATAGTAGAAAGAATAATGTCCACAATTATCTAAATATCTGTGTGAGACTGGATTTTCTTAAACCAAAACACATATTGCAACATATTTAATTTGGAATAGGATATGAGGCCAGGCATGGTGGCTGATGCCTGTAATCCCAGCACTTTGGGAGGCTGAGGCGGGTGGATCACCTGAGGTCAGGAGTTTGAGACCAGCCTGGCCAACGTGGTGAAACCCTGTCTCTACTAAACATACAAAAAACTGTAACGGAGGGAAGCATCACACACTGAGGTCTGTGGGCAGGGGGACTAGAGGAGGGACAGTGTCGGGTAGGGAGTTGGGGAGGGATAACATGGGGATAAATGCCAGACACAGGTGATAGGGATGGAGGCAGCAAACCACATTGCCATGTATGTACCTATGCAACAATCTTGCATATTCTTTACATGTACTCCAGAACCTAAAATGCAATTAAAATTATATATATATATATATATATATATATTTTTTTTGAGATGGAGTTTCGCTCGTTACCCAGGCTGGAGTGCAATGGCACGATCTCGGCTCACCACAACCTCCGCCTCCTGGGTTCAGGCAATTCTCCTGCCTCAGCCTCCTTAGTAGCTGGGATTATAGGCATGCGCCACCATGCCCAACTAATTTTTTATATTTTTAGTAGAGACGGGGTTTCACCATGTTGACCAGGATGGTCTCGATCTCTTGACCTCGTGATCCACCCGCCTCGGCCTCCCAAAGTGCTGGGATTACAGGTTTGAGCCACTGCGCCCGGCTGTATATTTTTTTTTAATTGTGGCTGAGTCCGGTGGCTCATACCTGTAATCCCAGCACTTTGGGAGGCCGAGGCGGGTGGATCACGAGGTCAAGAGATCGAGACCATCCTGGTCAACATGGTGAAACCCCGTCTCTACTAAAAATACAAAAATTAGCCGGGCATGGTGCAATGTGCCTGTAGTCCCAGCTACTCAGGAGGCTGAGGCAGAAGAATTGCTTCAACCCAGGAAGTAGAGGTTGCAGTAAGCCAAGAGTGCACCACTGCACTCAAGCCTGGGTGACAAAGCGAGACTCTGTCATAAATAAATAAAGTAAGTAAGTTACATTTCTTTGGGCTGTATATATAAAAATCAACATCAGATCTTGACTGTGAAGTGAACCCAGTGGCCTTAATTGAGATTGATGTGGAATGTTTTATTTGGAAACTCATTGTCTGAAACAGCTGTGACTGAGTTGTAAATTAAGTCTGTTTCTCTGTATCAAACTGACTTAGAAAAACAAACAAATAAAAAAATAAAAAAATAAAATGACTTAGATCCTCCAGGCAAGAATGGGATGTTCATTGTTACTGATATTCCTGGACTAAAGAGATCCTCCTGCCTGCAGCTCCCAGAGTAGTTGGGACTACAATGCATGAGACACCATGCCATGTTAATTTTTAATTCTTTTGTGGAGACAGGGCCTCCTTATGCTGCCCAGGCTGGTCTACAGCTCCTGGCCTCAGGCACTCCCACCTCAGCGTCCCACAGTGCTGGGATTACAGGGCTGAGCCATCCCTCTAGTCTCACTAATCAGATTTTTACTTTCTCTTCTCTTAGCTGGGAAAGGGTATTCTAGAAATGGCTGGAAAGCTCAGCTTCACTTTAAATACAAATAAAGCCACTCAAGTATGTCAGCAAGGACAGCTGGTTTTTTTAAAAGAAGAGTTAAGTACAAGATCAGTCTCCTTTCTCCCATCCGTAAATCAAAACAAAGATAAGACATATTTTAACAGTTCCAGTAAAAACTCCAGACTAGACTGGGCATGGCTCATGTCGTAATCCCAGCACTTTGGGAGACCAAGGCAGGAAGATTGCTTGAGGCCAGGAGTTCTAGACCAGCCTGGACAATATGGTGAAACCACATCTTGAAAAACAAAAACAGGCCGGGCGTGGTGGCTCACGACTGTAATCCCAGCACTTTGGGAGGCCAAAGCGGGTGGATCACGAGGTCAAGAGATTGAGACCATCCTGGTCAACATGGTGAAACCCGTCTCTACTAAAAATACAAAAAATTAGCCTGGCGTGGTGGCGCATGCCTGTAATCCCAGCTACTCAGGAGGCTGAGGCAGGAGAATTACCTGAACCCAGAAGGCAGAGGTTGCGGTGAGCCGAGATTGCACCATTACACTCCAGCCTGGGTAACAAGAGCAAAACTCCATCTCAAAACAAAAACAAAAACAAAAACAAAAAAACTCCAGACTATGATCACACAGGCAAATATACAAAGAAGGTAAGGTGAAAGAAGTATGTGTTGGACTAGTTTCAGGGCTGGGGGCAAGCCTGGAATCTGAGCCTTCTTTACCATCTCTGCAACTATCATCTTTTGTTGCTGGTAGGATTGGGGTTGGCTTCAAGTTTTGGTCCTGTAGATCTGATTGGCTCTGCACCACAGAAGTGGAGAGCTGGGCAAACACTTGGTAATGGGTCCTGGAAAGGGGCTAGTCATACTTGGGCCTCTGGGGTTCCACATCACTGTATGAGGGCAGCCAGGCATTATGACTGTCATAGACTCCAGGTACTTTTAATGGAGCCCCTTTCTTCCATTAAAAAAATACTTAAAATTGTACATCATTTTAATTTCATTTTTTAAGAGATAGGTTCTCACTGTCACCCAGAAATGGTGCAATCATAGCTCACTGCAGCCTCGACTTTGTACACTCAGACTATCCTCCCTCAGCCTTCTGAGTAGCTGGAAATATAGGCGCCTGTCACCACAACCAGCTAATTATTTTATTTTTTGTAGAGACAAGGCCTCTATGTTGCCCAGGCCAGCCTCAAACTCCTAAACTCAAGTAATCCTCAGCCTCCCAAAGTGATAGGATTACAAGCATATATATATATTTAAAAAATATATTTTTGGGCCAGGTGCGGGGGCTAACGCCTGTAATCCCACCACTTTGGCAGGCCGAGGCGGGTGGATCACATGAGGTTGGGAGTTTGAGACCAGCCTGACCAACATGGAGAAACCCTATCTCTACTAAAAATACAAAAAATTAGCCGGGCGTGGTGATACATGCCTCTAATCCCAATTACTCGGGAGGCTGAAGCAGAATTGCTTGAACCTGGGAGATGGAGGGTTGGGTGAACCAAGATAGCGCCACGGCATTCCACCCTAGGCAACAAGAGTGAAACTTGAGCCGGGCGAGGTGGCTCACACCTGTAATCCTAGCACTTTGGGAGGCTGAGGTGGGTGGATCACCTGAGGTCAGGAGTTCAAGACCAGCCTAGAATCATGGTGAAACCCCATCTTTAAAAAAAAAAAAAAATTAGGACCGGGCGTGGTGACCCATGCCTGTAATCCAAGCACTTTGGAGGCCAAGGCAGGCGGGTCACCTGAGGTCGGGAGTTCAAGACCAGCCTGACCAACATGGTGAAACCCTGTCTTTTTTTTTTTTTAAAAAAAGGGTGAAATTCCATCTGAAAAAAAGGTTTTTTTGACCAGGCGAGGTGGCTCAAGCCTGTAATTTCAGCACTTTGGGAGGCCAAGGTGAGTGCATCCCCTGAGGTCAGAAGTTCAAGACCAGCCTGGACAACATGGTAAAACTCCTCTCCTACTAAAAAGACAAAATTCACCAAGCATGGTGGTGCATGCCTGTAATCCCAGCTACTTGGGAGGCCTAGGCAGGAGAATCAGTTGAACCCAGGAGGGGGAGGTTGCAGTGAGCTGAGATTGTGCCATGGCACTCCAGCCTGGATTCAAAAAAGAAAACAAAAAAAGAGAAGCAAAGAAAATGAGAGAGAGAGAAAGAATCTTCCAGCCCTAAAGAGCTCTGTGGAACATCAATTTGCTCTGTCCACGTTCCCATTTTGATCTTGGGCTGGCGTCAGGCCCACTGCAGGACCCCTGGCACCCCGAGAAGCTAACCCAGATGGTGGGAGAAGTGTTTTGTTAACCCGATCAGGCCGGCTCAGTGCATCTCTCCACCTCAGTCTCTGATATTGGCTTCCATGCACTCGGGAAAACTGCCCACTTGTACCCAGGCTTCCAAGGAGGCCCACATGACCAGAAGAGTTCCCAAAGGTTTTCTTGCATAGTAGCCCTCCCATTTCGGCAGGCTCTGATGCAAAGGCACATTAGTATCCCCAAAGCTGAGAGGTGCAAAATCAACACTTGCGAATCAGATTCTGGCCACTCACTGAGCAGGGAGATTCTCTCATCAGGGGTAAGCAGCAATCCCACTGGATCATTTCTTCCTTGGGGAAGAAGTGGCTGAACTAGCCATTGTGGGTTTGTCCCTGAGACTGAGTTGTGTCTTAGACTAACTGCTTCGTGGTATCCAGTGTGCTGGGGATTTATGTGGGGTTTATGGCAGAAGATCCCCACAAGATAATAGGGTGCCATCTTATCCACACGAGAAAATGGAATTTGAGAGAAGTTAATTAACTTATTCCTGTGTGGCTCAGATCACCACAGTCCCCCTGAAGAAGTTATTAAAATTCTATACATGCTAGGTAAAATATTCCTTGTCTACAGCAATGGAAGTGCATCTTATGATTAGATTAAGGTTTTGGATTTTTTTGGACTTATTTTTGAGTTGGGGTCTTGCTCCGTCACCCAAGCAGGAGTGCAGTGGTGTGATCATGGCTTACTGCATCCTCAAACCCCTTGGCTCAAGCTATCTGCCGGCCTCTACCTCCTAAAGTGCTGGAATTACAGGTACAAGCCACAGTACCTGGCATTGATTAGGTTAAGCATTTTTTTGTTTGTCTTTTGTTTTTTGAGATGGAGTCTTCCTCTGTTACCCAGGCTGGAGTGTAGTGGTGCCATCAGTGCCATCTTGGCTCACTGCAAACTCTGCCTCTGGGGGGGTCAAGCAATTCTCCTGCCTCAGCCTCTCAAGTAACTGGGATTACAGGTCCTCACCACACACCTGGCTAATTTTTTTTTCTTTTTCTTTTAGACGGAGTTTTGCTCTTGTTGCTCAGGCTGGAGTGCAATGGTGCAATCTTGGCTTATAGCAACCTCCACCTCCCGGGTTCAAGTGATTCTCCTGCCTCAGCCTAAGTAGATGGGATTACAGGCATTCACGACCATGCCTGGCTACCTTTTTTTTTTTGGCTTTCTTTTATCTTTAATATTGTCCTTGCAGAAGCCCAGCTACTTTGTATTTTTGGTAGAGACGAGGTTTCTCCATGTTTGTCAGGCTGGTCTCCAACTCCTGACCTCAGGTGATCTGCCTGCCTCGGCCTCCCAAAGTGCTGGGATGACAGGTGTGAGTCACCGTGCCCAGCCCACACCCAGCTAATTTTTGTATTTTTAGTACAGATGGGTTTTCACCATGTTGGCCAGGCTGGTTTCCAACTCCTAACCTCAAGTGATCTGCCTGCCTTGGCCTCCCAAGGTGCTGGGATCATAGTCATAAGCCACCTTGCCCTGCCAGGTTAAGGTTTATTTTTTTAATCTTTTATTTTTCTTTTCTTTCTTTTTTTTTTTTTTGAGACGGAGTTTCGCTCTTGTTACCCAGGCTGGAGTGCGATGGCGCGATCTCGGCTCACTGCAACCTCCGCCTCCTGGGTTCAGGCAATTCTCCTGCCTCAGCCTCCTGAGTAGCTGGGATTACAGGCACGCGCCACCGTGCCCAGCTAATTTTTTGTATCTTTAGTAGAGACAGGGTTTCACCGTATTGACCAGGATGGTCTCGATCTCTTGACCTCGTGATCCACCCGCCTCGGCCTCCCAAAGTATCTTTTATTTTTCATAACATGCATGCCATTGCAAAGGTTAAGGTTTTAAATGATTTTTCCATCAGAGCCATAGCTAAATCTTGTTTTCCTGAAAGTATACCCTACACATCTGATACTCAAGTTTTCTCAGAAACCATTGAAAGTGATAGAGGGTGGGCTCAGGGGCAGAAAACTGGAGCCTCCACACAGTCCAAGATGATCATGTGGAATCTGCAACATGCTTTCCACTATTTTGAGTTTTTTCTTCTATGCTGGCTCACACCTATAATCCCAGCCCTTTGGGAGGCCAAAGCGAGAGGAGTGCTTGGGTAGGAGTTCAAAACCAGCCTGGCAACATAGTGGGACCCTGACTCTACAAAAAAAAAAAAAAAAAAAAAAAAAAAAGATGGAAAATAGTTGGGTGTGGTAGCAGGCACCTGCAGTCTCAGCTATTCAGGAGGCTGAAGTGGGAGGATCACTTGGGCCTGAGAGATCCAGGCTGCAGTGAAAACTGAGATCGTGCCACTTCATTCCAGCCCAGGCAATAGAGTGAGACCTATCTTGGAACAAAAGAAATTTTTTTTCCCGTTCCCCAGAAAATATTTTTTAGAGCAAACAATAGTTAATTGTAAGAACAAAATAGTATATTCGGCAGATACTATCTATTCTGAAACAACTACCAAACTATTTCTAGAAATACAGTAGAAAATATGTAAGGACATGCATGGGGATGAAATACACTAGTTCAGTATGATGTCCTCTAGAGAGGGAAAGGAAAGATACTTGAGTACTATCTATTTTAAAGTACAGAGAAGTGAAGCAAATGTGGGGAAATGTCAACATCTGTTAAACTGGGAGAGGATACATGGCTGTGTTATATGACTCTTGGATGTGTGAAACTTTTCATAATTCAAATTTTTAATTAAAATTACAAACATTGAGAAGAAATGTGCATCAATACTGGCTGTCTTAGTCGTCTAGGATAGTGGAAATAAAGGAAAACTGTGTAACTTGCTACATGTTCTATAAGCCCACCTCTGATTTTTTGCTTAAAACATGACACACTTCCTGGAATAATTTCAAAATGGTAACCATCCGGAGAGTCAGAAGATAACAAGGGGGCAGAAGAGAGAAAACTGACACATTCAACAAGCCTGCTTGGGTCTGGTCTACCTGTCTTTAGAAGGCAACGTCGAAACCTTAACCTAGACAGCAAAGGTGGTTCCCAGTCAACACGGTCGTCAATTCAAACTCACACTGTTAATCAGCTATACGATGAGCAGAGGCCTTTTAGGCTAAATATACCTTACGAGGCAGAGATGTCGAAGGAGACAGTTGAAGACCCAACAGGAGCCCAAACGAATACTAGTTCTAGGTCAAAAAGGTAGTCCCGACGATTGTGGCAGCGCAGAAAGTGCCCGAAGCGCCACTAGGCCCAGGCGTCGATTGCGTCAGCTCACCCGGAAGCGGTGTCAGGCGCCGCCGGAAGGGGCGGAGCGGGTCGATACCGTAAAAGAGAGCCGGAGCCTAGCCGCTGAGTCTGGAGGAGGTCACGTGAAAGCCATCTCGAGCGCGCCCCGCGGCTGCTGGTCCCAGTATGGTCGATGACGCTGGTGCTGCTGAGTCCCAGCGGGGCAAACAGACCCCGGCCCACTCCCTGGAGCAGCTGCGTAGGTTACCACTTCCACCGCCACAGATTCGCATCCGGCCCTGGTGGTTTCCGGTGCAGGAACTGAGAAACCCTTTGGTGTTCTACCTGGAGGCATGGCTGGCAGACGCGCTCTTTGGTGAGCGACCTAGACTCTCAGTCTCTCAATCTGAGAGACTTGGCAGAGCAGCTCTCTACAGCCTCTTTCCCAGATTCTCAAGCCAGGAGTGTTGCTGTGGTGCCCACCTTCTAGCTCTTCCCTTCCCTGGCCAACATTCCTTTCAAATTCAGCTTCTAACCTGTGACTGTGCGGCCCCTAAATAGTTTTTCCTTACTTGTTTAGGCCCAGACCGAGCCATAATTCCGGAAATGGAGTGGACGAGCCAGGCCCTGTTGACAGTGGACATAGTGGACTCTGGGAACCTAGTCGAAATCACCGTTTTTGGACGGCCCCGTGTACAGAATCGGGTGAAGAGCATGCTCCTGTGCCTGGCATGGTTTCACCGAGAACATCGAGCCCGAGGTGAGGGTCTTTGAGAAATTACACGTGGAGGAAACCACGAGTGACCACACTGGTCTTACTCAGCTTCCTTCCATCCTCCCTTAACCTCTTAATTTCTTGGTTTCCGCACCCCAGGAAGCTACACGAAGTTTGTTGGGAGGGGATCCCCGAGGCACGACCTTGGGAAAGTCAGTGGAGATCTGATACATTCAGGCCCATCACTGCCCAGGTCAGCCTCAGCTGGGCTACAGCACTATCGCAGATCCCAGGTTCAGAGCCTCCACCCCAGATCCTCCTCTCCTCCCCAACTCAAATCACTGAGTAGTTTAAAACAGCGAACACTTCTCCCTGGCCATGGTTAGTATCAACTGTTTCTCTTCCAGCTGAGAAGATGAAACACCTTGAGAAGAACTTGAAGACCCAAGCATCAGACCCCCACACTCCCCAGGATTCTGTTGCTTAAGACAATAGTGTCAGTAGCATCTTGAGAACTTTGCAACTTTTGCTGCTAAAGCTGAAGAGAAGCAAGTATAGCACTCCTAAATCCCTGCATTTGTTTTTCCTGTGTCTTGATGGAATGTGGTTTATTTTGTTGCAAGAGTGAATTTGAACTATTCTAATAAATGGCTATTTTGCCCAGTGACATTAAGATCTTGATACACTTATAATAAAGCAGATTTATAAAAGAATGACTCTCATTCATGTTTTGATATGAAGGGTAGGTAGAAGGCTGGCAGATTGTAGTTTTGTAGGGTTTATTCCTGAATTCCCTCAGTTTGAAACTCCTAATCTTTTTATGATTTTATGGTCGGAGTCAGGCCCTCAGCCACAGGGGGCAGACAGCCTCACAAATGGTGATCTGTTTTGTTTTTAGTCATTGGTTCTCAAACTTTAAAGCTTGTAATAAATCACCTTGGGAGCTTGTTAAAACATCATTTCCTAGGCTCCTTCTTCAGAAGATTCTGATTCGGTACTGTTGGGGTAGGGTTTATTATTTGCATTTCTAATGAGCTCACAAGTACTCCCAAAGCAGCTCATCTGAATTTCTCACTTTGAAGCTGGTAGTTGACCCCCTGAGGAGCAGCGGCTGTGCCTTTTCTTAGTGAGGCCTTCGTTGGCCACGGGATGAGATTCCAACGAGCAAGCCTGGGCAGTCAGCATTCATTAACCCTAGCATTGCAATTCACCATGGAAGAGCAGGGATCCCGGGCACCTTGGCTTGTGGATGGTGCCCTGCCTTGGAGCCAGTTGTCACCCTGTTTCTGCAAGGCGAGGTTGCACAGGTATACAGCATGGGCCAGGTTTTTCCATTACGTGTTGTACTGAGATTACCAATTTGTGCAAAACAGCTCCTGTCTTTGCCACCCCGCTTTCTGGAAGCAAAATTTCTGGGGTGAAGTTTGCCAAAAGTTCTGTGGCTTCAAGCACAGTTAAGATTGGTTTGACTCGTGGAATTAATTCACTCCTTGGCAATAAAGTGTTCTAGCCTTTTGCAAGAGTTTTAAACTCAAAAGTCTAATTGTGTTGTTTTGATTAGCGGTGATGTTGAAAATTTTTTTTCATTTACCTTTTTCTTTATTCATCCCTATCTTCTTTCAACTGGTGAAGGGTTTTTATCTCTATAAGCTTTTCTAACAATGGTCCATTACCACCAATATTTTTCACCCTCTTAAATTTTGTTTTTTTGGAAGCAGATTTTTATGTAGTTAAATCAGTTACTGTTACTGTTCTCGCATGTCGCCACCCTTTTAAGTTTAGGAGCTCCTAATTTTCTTCCATAGAGATTTGATGAATATTTTTTCAGGTTTTCCCTGGTGGGATTTTTATTTTTTACTTTATTTTTGAGATGGAGTCTCTCTGTCACCCAGGCTGGAGTGCAGTGGTGTCATCTTGGCTCACTACAACCTTTGACTCCCCGATTCAAGCAATTTTCCTACCTCAGCCTCCTGCCTTGGCTTCCCAAAGTGCTGGGATTATAGGCGTGAGCCACTACACCTGGCCCTGGTGGGTTGATTGGTTGGTTGATTTATTTAGAGATGGAGTCTCACTCTGGCGCCAGGCTGGAGTGCAGTGGCATGATTTCGGCTCACTGCAACCTCCGCCTCCTGGGTTCAAGCAATTCTTATGCCTCAGCCTCCCAGGTAGCTGGAATTACAGGCACACCACCACACCCTGCTATTCTTTTTTTTACATTTTTAGTAGAGATGAGGTTTCACCATGTTGGACAGGATGGTCTTGATCTCCTGACCTCGTGTTTTGCCCACCTCAGCCTCTCAAAGTGCTGAGATCACAGGTGTGAGCCACCGCACTCGGCTGCTCGTGGGATTTTTATAAAACCGTTGAACATTTTGGGTTTTTTGCTGTCACCCAGGCTGGAACGCAATAGCACAATCTCGGCTCACTGAAACCTCCGCCTCCCAGGTTGAAATGATTCTTCTGCCTCAGCCTCCCTAGTAGCTGAGATTACAGGTGCATGCCACCACACCCAGCTAATTTTTGTATTTTCAGTAGAAACCGGTTTTCACCATCTTGGCCAGTCTGGTCTTGAACTCCCGCCCTCAACTGATCCACCTGCCTCCGCCTCCCAAAATTCTGGGATTACAGGTGTGAGCCACTGCATCTGGCCCATTTAACATTTTGTTATTGGGAGGAAAGGGGATGATCCTAAACTCCTTCCATCCTTTGTACACGTTAACATATATTGAAGTCCTAACGCCAGTATCCCAGAATGTAACTATATTTTACCTTTGACTCTTAAGACTTCTGCATCTGCAGGAAAGAAAAGGAAAAAAAAGTGTTTTGGATGAATTGAAAAGGTTGTGAGGGTTGGACACGGTTACTCAGGCCTGTGTTGCCAGTACTTTGGGAGGCTGAGGCGGGCAGATCACCTGAGGTCAGAAGTTCGAGACCAGTCTGGCCAACATGTTGAAACCTGGGTTCTACTAAAAATAACAAAAATTAGCTTGGTGTGGTGGCAGGCGCCTGTAATCCCAGCTGCTCAGAGGCTGAGGCAAGAGAACTGCTTGGAGGCCTCCCAGGAGGCGGAGGTTGCAGTGAGCTGAGATTCACTATTGCACTCCAGCCTGGGAGACAAGACCAGACTGTCCCCCAAAAAATACTTGCCCTCTTAAATATTAAAGCAGTCTATAAAGCTACATAGTTAAAATAAGGGGTAGATATTAGAAAAAGCAGAAAAGTTACACATAAGATTGGTAACAGTGAGTTTGGGCGAGGACAGTGAAAACAGGTTGTAAAGGAGAGAATCTGACATTCTGGTAAGGTAGATATTACATAGAGGAAGACAACATACACATTAAGTTGTAATTCTGCTTTGATGTAACCTCATTTGAAACATTTTGTGTTGATTTTGAATTTAGAATGGTCTAAAATTCTTTTTTTTTTTTTGAGACGGAGTTTCACTCTTGTTACCCAGGCTGGAGTGCAATGGCGCGATATCGGCTCACCGCAACCTCCACCTCCTGGGTTCAGGCAATTCTCCTGCCTCAGCCTCCTGAGTAGCTGGGATTACAGGCACGCGCTACCATGCCCAGCTAATTTTTTGTATTTTTAGTAGAGATGGGGTTTCACCATGTTGACCAGGATGGTCTCGATCTTTTGACCTCGTGATCCACCCGCCTCGGCCTCCCAAAGTGCTGGGATTACAGGCTTGAGCCACCGCGCCCGGCCTAAAATTCTTCTAAAAGTAGTCAACTATTTTAATAAAATTACCAGTTAAAAGTTAAATTCTTGTAAATTCAGCTTTATGTAGTAATTCCCTTATAAGATACATGATTATTTTAAACTGGAGGGATAATTAGTGGTGACAAAAGGGTCTGTGATAGACATTCCCCTAATATTTAAAGTTAGCTTTGAACTTTTTAAAATTACCAGCGATTGGCTTGGCCAGGCAAGGTGGCTCATGCCTGTAATCCCAGCACTTTGGGAGGCTGAGGCGGGCAGATCACCCAAGGTTATGAGTTTGAGACCAGCCTGGCCAACGTGGTGAAACCCAGTCTCTACTAAAAATACAAAAATTAGCAGGGCGTGGTGGCATGGGCCTGTTAGTCCCAGCTACTAGGGAGGCTGAGACAGGTCAATCATTTGAACCCAGGAGGCAGAGGTTGCATTGAGCCGAGATGGGGCCACTGCACTCCAGCCTAGGCGACAGATTGAGACTCGTCTCCAAAATAAAATAAAAATTATCGGTGATTCTTGGTTTAAAAAAAGTGTACACATACACCTGAAAAAAATTCATAATTATAGAATTATTGCGTGCTGTTGTTTAATCCTAGTACCCAGCTGTTGGCTTGCATCCTCCTAGATTAATTTGCAAAACTGCATCTCAGCGCCCCAACCAGAGCTGTGAGCCGAGGGATGCCCAAGTGTTCTCTGCTGGGACTCTTTGCTGCCAGAGTAGCCGATGCCTGCATCTTGGTGTTCACGACCTTCATGCAAAGTCGGTGACCCAAGCAAGACCTGAAAACTGCAACAGTGCAGCCCGAGAGCGCAGCTCGGCTCTCTGCATTTCCCTCTTCCCCGATGTCATTTTCCCCAGCTGGGAAAGTGGTCTGTGGCAGAATCGCAATAAACTCAGGGTATTTCAAATCCAGCTGAGCCCCAAGCGACCCGGTTTTCTCATCCAAAGTTACCTTGAGTAGAACTAGAGCGGGCTTGGAGAGGTTTCCTAGTGGGCCCGAGAGGATTCTCACCTGGGTAAACCAGACGAGCGCGGTTAAGGAGCACAAGAGGCACACTGAAGCGCAGCCAGGCTAGATTGCGACCTTCGGTGGCTAAGAACCCGAGGTCCCACCTGCCTCGAGGTAGAGAGCGGCGCAGGGCAGAATTGGGCTGATATAGGAATGGGCATTCCCTCCCCTCTACCTTCCAAAAAACAGACGTTAGGGAAATGCAATTCTTTATTAGAACTCAAGTTTGTGTTTGCAACCATTCAACAGAAGGGGTAAAACAAAACAATTCACATCATCATTCCCCCACCCCCAACCCCACCTTCTGAGGCTTAAGTGTATCCGGCTTCCACTTAACCCCTAACTGGCTCTGGTTCCAGGGCCTGAAATACCTTCATAATCTAGTAACTGGGTCCCGGGCATTCAGGTAAAACCGCTGGGTCCGTGCCTTGCTGGCAGCTTCGGGAGATCGCTGGGTCCCCAACTCACTGGCAGCCTTGAGGGACTGCTGGGTCCCGGCCTCCCGCACCTCTACTGGAGAACCCTGTGTCCCGACCTCCCGGACCTCTACCGAACGCTGGGTCCCGGCCTCCCGGACCTCCACCGAACGCTGGGTCCCGGCCTCCCGGACCTCCACCGAACGCTGGGTGCCGGCTTCCCGGACTTCTATTGAAGACCGCTGGGTTTCGGCCTTCTGAGTGGCTACATCCTGGGCGAGGGCCTTTCCTGAGCCTGGAAGATGAGCAGTGTACAGAGGCCCCAGCTGTATCCCTATATCCTCTCTACAAAAGGACAGTCACCCATGCGGCCTGCGGGAGTAGGAGCCGGGAATCCCAGAACGCAAGTTCAATTTGGCCTTCTCGATCCGTGGCGACCAGAACCGCCCCCTCCCTCACCCACCAACCGCGGGCCGACTGGGAGGGCGAGACTGCCGCCCCAGCAGCCAGTAAACCCCAGGATCACTCCTACGGAGCCAGGATTTGCTCCAGGTAGTCCTTTTCCCAACCTCGTACCTTTCGCCTGGAGCTGGCGGTGATAGTCAGCCAAGTTCACGATCATCTTGATTGTGTCCTCCTGGTAAGAAGGCCTCCCAAATATCAAGATCTCAGCCTCGCCGCTGGGGTCCAAGTGATTCACGTGAATCAGGATTTGGGACAGACCCTGGACTTGCGGGATGCGCTCTCCGCTTCTGCCTGCGCCGGGAGCAGAGAGGCTGTGAGGGACGGGTAGCTCCCAGGGGTCTTGGGAGAGGAAGTTGGAAGGAGGAGACGACAGCCAGAGGACATTGGCTACTGGGGAGGTTTGCCCTGGAACGCGGCCAGAACATGTGGGGTGTAGGTATGGGTGCAGAAAGAAGCCGCATGGGGGTTACCCGTCCCTAGTCCACTCACCGAAGATCTTTTCCACCAGCCAAACCTCAAGGCGAACTACCTTCGGATTCTTCAGAAACTCAGAGTGGAACCAGGAGAACTGCTTGGGGAGTTGACCGAGCACCTCGAATGACACTGCTTTTGGCTGCATCAGTTGCACGAGTGTCGGAAACCGTCTGGGAGTGTCCATGCTGCCGCCGGCCCTGCAGGAGACCAGAGCACAACCGCAAACCCAATGGACGAGCTGGAGGTAGGCTACTAGTTGCATTTACAGCTGGGTCTTATTTTAAGGGCTTTTGGCCAGCCCCTCCTCTCCATCCGCTCCCTTCTCATTGGATTCCAGGCGTCGACTACGCTTCTCCTAAGCACCGGCTTCTTCGGAGGCAGCACAAGCGCGCTGGTTTCTGGGCTGCTCTCAGAGGGTTCCTTCTGTCAGGAGCAGCCCTTCTACAGCGCACCCGGTGGGAGAAACCGGGCTCTGGGCTCCGGGAATCCGGTGGAAAGCCGCGGGAGTCTTAACGATGGACTCAGGAAGGCGTGGATAAGCCCAGTATTTTTCTCAGAGGAAGGAACTGATACTTGCAGAGTGAATACTTCTTAGGTCTCCCAGAGCTTCTGATCCCTGGTCACTATGTTTACTTCCTCTGGCACCAGGTTTTCAGATTATTCTGTTACCTGCCTGAGATCTCAGCCTCGCCGCTGGGGTCCAAGTGATTCACGTGAATCAGGATTTGGGACAGACCCTGGACTTGCGGGATGCGCATGTACAGCTGAGTACAGGGCAGAATAAAGGCCTTTAAAAAAAAAAAAAGTTATAGGGTCTGTGTAGTGAGATTTGCATAGTAAAAAAAAATGGATAGAAAAAAAGTTATAGGGTCTGGCTTTGTTGCTAGTTTTAAACTCTGGGGAGTTAAAAAAAAAAACCCTCCTTCCTTATCATCCCCAGTAGTGGGACTGTGGTGCGCTTTTAATTAATGCAGCATTTAACCCACCCAACCACAGATAGTTCTCGTCGTTTAGACACCAGAGGAGATTCCTTGAAATTTTTTGATATTTCCATTATTTTTTATTTTTATTTATTTATTTTTTGAGACGGAGTGTCACTCTCGCCCAGGCTGGAGTGCAGTGGCACCGTCTTGGCCCACTGCATCCTCTGCCGCCCGGGTTCAAGAGATTCTCCTGCCTCAGCGTCCCTAGTAGCTAAGATTGCAGGCACGAGCCACCTCGCCCGGCTAATTTTTGTATTTTTAGTAGGGACGGGGTTTCACCATGTTGGCCAGGCTGGTCTTGAACTCTTGACCTCGTGATTCACCTTCAGCCCCCAAAGTGCTGGGATTACAGGCGTGAGCCACCATTTTTTGTTTCTTTGCTTTGTTTTGTTTTTGAGACGGCGTTTCACTGTTGTCGCCCAGGCTAGAGTAAAATGGCACGATCTCGGCTCACCACAACCACTGCCTCCCAGGTTCAAGCGATTCTCATGCCTTAAGCCCCCGCCCCCAGTAGCTGGGATTACAGACGTGCACCACACGTCCGGCTAATTTTGTATATTTTTTTAGTAGAGAGAGAGTTTCTCCTTGTTGGTCATGCTGGTCTTGAACTCTCAACCTCAGGTGATCCGCCCGCCTCGGCCTCCCAAAGTGCTGGGATTACAGGCGTGAGCCACCACGCCCAGCTAAGCCACCATTTTTAAATTTGAGACAGAGTCACTCTGTGGTCACCCAGGCTAGAGTGCAGTTATGTGATTATAGCTCACTGCAGCCTCCATCTCCCGGGCTCAAGAGATGCTCCCGCCTCAGCTTCCCTAGTAGGGAACCCCCCCACCAGGCCCAGTGATGCATCTGTTCTCTAATAATACAATTATATTTGTCTCTTTCTTCCTTCCTTCCTTTCCTTTTTCCTTTCCCCTTTCCTTTCCTTTCTTTTCCCCTTCTGACAAGGTATGTTGTTCAAGCCGATCTCAAGCAGTCTTTCTGGTTTGGGCAAAATGAAACTGGATCGCTACAAAAAAATGCAAAAATTAGCTGGGCAAGGTGGCTCACATCTGTAGTTCCAGCTACTGGGAAGGCTGAGGTGGGACAATCACTTGAGCCCAGAGAGGTTGAGGCTACAGCTACAGTAAGCTGCACTGCCCCCTGGGGGTGACAGAGTAAGACCCTGTCTCAAAAAAAAAAAAAAAAAAGAAAAGAAAAAGAAAAAGAAAAGAAAAAACAAACAAAAAACAACCTGTTTTAAATGTGTTGCTATACGATAAATTATAATTTGTAATTCATTTTTATTCAGTATTGAAACACTAAAGAGAACTTCAGGTTTGCCACATTAATAGACTGAATATATGTATTCAGACCACGCCCAGACGACTGAATATATTTGATATATAGGAATGATTTAGTCATTGGGAAGTTCTTACTTGCTAATTGAGACAATTAAAGTACTTTGCAAAACAACAAGAAAATGCAACCACATTAAAGACTGAGCAAAGCTGGGTGAGGTGGCTCACACCAGGAGTTCTAGAGGAGCTTGGCCAACAGGCAAAATCCCATCACTACTAAAAATACATAAATGAGCCGGGCGTAATAGTGGGCACCTGTAATCCCAACTACTCAGGAGGCTGAATCAATTGAATCCCAGAGGCGGAGGTTGCCCTGGGCCAAGATTGCGCCACTGCATTCCAGCCTGGGGGATAGAGCGAGACTCTGTCTCCACAAAACAAACAAAACAAAACAAAAACCAAAAAAACTGGGCAAATAACAAGAGATGTTTCTCAAAGAAGAAATACAAGCAGCCAACAAACATAAAAAAATGCTCAGCATCACTAATCAGAAGAAGAATGCAAATTAAAATTACACCAGGATACCATCATACATCAGTCACAAAGATTTTTTTTTTTTTTTGAGACAGAGTCTCACTCTGTTACCAAGGTTGGAGTGCAATGGAGCAATCTCGGCTCACTGCAACCTCTGCCTCCCAGGTTCAAGCAGTTCTCCTGCCTCATCCTCTCAAGTAGCTGGGACTACAGGCACCTGCCACCATGCCTGGCTAACTTTTGTATTTTTTTTTCTTTTTTCTTTTTTTAATTCACCTGGGTGCAGGTGGGCTAATACCGAAGAGGGCGTTAGCTTTTTTTTTATTTGTTTGTTTTTGTTTTTGTATTTTTTTTAGTAGAGACGGGGTTTCCCCATATTGGCCAGGCTGGTCTCAAACTCCTGACCCTGTGATCCGCCTGCCTCAGCCTCCCAGAGTGCTGGGATTAGAGGCATGAGCCACAGCACCTGGCCTCACAAAGGCTTTTATTAAAGAGTCAAAAAATGGGCCAGGTGTGGTGGCTCATGCAGGTAATTCTAGCAATTTGGGAGGCAGGGGTTAGTACATCACCTGAGGTCAGGTGTTCCAGAGTATCCTGGCCAACACAGTGAAACCCCATCTCTACTAAAAATATATAATTTAGGCTGGGTTCGGTGGCTCACACCTGTAATCCTAGCACTTTGGGAGGCTGAGGTGGGTGGATCACCTGAGGTCAAGAGTTAAAGACCAGCCTGGTCATCATGGTGAAATCCCATCTTTAAAAAAAATAATAATAAAAATTAAAAAAAAAAATGTAGCCTGGCATGGTGGCACAGGCCTGTAATCCCGGCCACTAGGGAGGCTGAGGCAGGAGAATTGCTTGCACCCAGGAGGCAGAGGTTGCAGTGAGTCAAGATCATGTCATTGCACTCCAGCCTGGATGACAGAGCCAGATTGCGGGGGGTGGGGGGAAGAGAAAAAAATGTCAAATGACAGAGAGCCATGGCTCATGCCTGTCATCCTAGCACTTTAGAAGACTAGGATATATATATCCACTACTATCTTTCACCCTCTTCTAACCTAGGTAAGCTGGCACTTAACAACGTGCATCAGACCTAGATCCTCTTAAAACAGAAATATGATTTAGTTAGATCAATATTCAATGTTTGTACTTTGTGAACTATTCATAGTTATATATACTTTACTATGATTTCTTTTCTTGAAAAGTTTTGTTTTTCTAGATATCAATAATGGATTTATTTATTCATTTATTTTGAAACAGAGTCTCACCCCATCACCCAGACTAGAGTGCAGTGACCCATCAAAGCCTCCAACTTCTGACTCAAGTGATCCTCCCACCTCAGCTTCCTAAGTAGCTGGGATCATGGGTATGTGCCACCATACCTGGCTAATTTTTTTGTAGAGACAAGGTCTTACTTTGTTGGCCAGGCTGGACTTTTTTTTTTTGAGACAGAGTCTCAAGCTGGGAGGGGTCGTAAAAAAAAAAAAAGAAAGAAAGAAAAAGAAAAAAAAAATAGAGACAGAGTCTCGCTCTGCTCCCCCCAGGCTGGAGTGCAGTGGCTGGAGGCTCACTGCAACCTCTGCCTCCCAAGTTCAAGTAATTCTTCTGCATCAGCCTCCTAAGTAACTGAAAACTGAGTGGGGAATGAGCCACATGTCTGCCTAATTTTGTATTTTTAGTAGAGACAGGGTTTCACCATGTTGGGCAGGCTGGTCTTGAGCTCCTGACCTCATGTGATCAGCCCTTGTTGGCACTTGTAAGCCACCTTGACTGGCCCCCAGTCTGATCTTAAACTCCTGATTTCAAGCAATCCTCCTACCTTAGCTTCCCAAATTGCTAGGATTACAGGCATGACTCACTATGTCTGGCCTAATAAATTTTTTTGTTCAGAAAAGATTTTTAAATATTTTTTGGCATACTTGTCTTTTACTTCCAAATTCTCCTCAGCTATGTAAATTTCTCCCAGTACTTTCAAGCATTAAGTAGTTTATCATTTCATTTTCTTGACAGTATTACTCAATGAAGTCTTTTTCTATTTTTTTTTTTTTTTTTTTTTGAGACAGAGTTTCACTTGTTGCCCAGGCTGGAGTGCAATGGTGCGATCTTGGGTCATTGCAACCTCTGCCTCCTGGGTTCAAGAGATTCTCCTGCCTCAGCCTCCTGAGTACAGGCATGTCCCACCACGCATGGCTAATTTTGTATTTTAAGCAGAGACGGGGTTTCTCCATGTTGGTCAGGCTGGTCTCGAACTTCCAACAGAACTTCCAAACAGGTGATCCGCCTGCCTCAGCTTCCCAAAGTGCTGGGATTACAGACGTGAGTAACTGTGCCTGGCCTATTTCTGAAGTCTTTTTATCATTTATGGTTTTATTTTTATTTTTAAATTTTTACTTCTGTGAATCACCAGAAGAGGTAAAAAAGTAAAATAAAATTTTTATTTCATTTTGGTAAGAGCACTTAACAAGAGATCTAACCTTTAAACACATTTTTTTTTTTTTTTATTAAGATGGGGTTTCACTATGTTGGTCAGGCTGGTCTTGAACTCCTGACCTCAGGTGATCCTCCCACCTTGGCCTCCAGAGTGCTTGGATTACAGGTGTGAACCACACACCCGGCCCACATTTTTTTTTTTGAGATGGAGTCTGGCTCTGTCACTCAGGCTAGAGTGCAGGGCACAATTTCGGTTCATTGCAATCTCTGCTTCTCAGGTTCAAGCGCTTCTCCTACCTCAGCCTCCAGAGTAGCTGGGATTACAGGCACCTGCTGCCACACCTGGCTAATTCTTTTTATTTTTAGTAAAGATGGGATTTCACCATGTTGGCCAGGAAGGTCTTGAACTCCTGACCTCAGATGATCCACCTGCCTTGGCTTTCTAAAGTACTGGAATTACAGACATGAGCCACTGCGCCTGACCTTAACCCATTTTTAACTGTACAAGAGTACTGTTGACTATAGGCACAATGTTTTACAGCAGATCTCCAGAACTTGTTCATCTTGCTTAACTTTATGCCCGTTGATTTACTAACACCTCATTTTCCCCTTCCCCCTAGCCTCTGGCATCCACCATTCCACTCTTTGCTGCTTTGACTATTTTAGATAGTTCATATAAGTGGAATCATGGAGTATTTGTCTTTCTGTTAGGGATAGGGAATTTGTATTCTAAGTGGCAGTTTACTTCTCTGTGTCTACCATGGTCTGCATTCAGCCTAAGAACCCATCAATGCATAGCTTAATAAATAAAAGAAAAAAAAAATCCAGAAGTTTTCCCCACTCAGTTTGGGCAAGGATTGTTGCTGTTGTTGTTTTGTTATTCAAAAAATTTTATTGCTGGGCATGTTGGCTCACACTAGTAATCCCAGCAGTTTGGGAGGCTGCGGTGGGTGGATCACCTGAGGTCCGGAGTTTGAGGCCAGCCTGGCCAACATGATGAAACCCCGTCTCTACTAAAAATACAAAAAATTAGCCAGGTGTAGTGGCGGGCACCTGTAATCCCAGCTACTCAGGAGGCTTAGGCAGAATTGCTTGAGCCCGGGAGGCAGAGATTGCAGTGATCCGAGATCGTGCCACTGCATTCCTCCAGCTGGGTGACAGACTGAGACTCCTCTCAAAAAAAGAAAAAAAAATTATTGCTCAGGACCTTCCCTCTCTGGGCAGTGGCAAGAGCTTCAGAGACCAGCCCTTGGAGACAGAGCCAGAGGAACTGGGAAAAAAAGAGTGAATATGTGGCACATTTGGTCCATTGTTGTGTGTGGATATGGTGGTGGGAAGGAGAGACCCTAGAAGACCCTAGTTGTAGGGCCTTCTAGGGAATCAGACAAGCCCCCTTGGGCAAGGCTTACATGCCAAAGCAAAGCAGAGGTCAGCCTGGCTTGGGGGTGAGGGCTCAATGCCCTTTAGCCTTGCCCTGGGATTCTAGGACCTTCTGGAAACTGAGCCACATCAGGCCCACATAGATGGCATAGATGGTGATGCAAACGAAGCAGAAATCATAGAGCAGGAAGAACAGGATTCTAGGCTCTGTAGACAGCCAGTAAAAGATATCAGGGAGCTCAGCACCAGCAGGACAGAGGTCTAGCATGTCCACAGGCAATCTAACAACAGCTATAGTGTACAGAAGATGCAACCAAGGATGCTGGGGGAGAAGACATGTGGGCAGCTGGTTGCGGTGCTCTTCTCAGAGCACGCCATAATCGTCACTCTTGGTACATGCTCCTTCCCGGGCAGTGGGGAGAGAGAGAGCATGATCTTGGCTCACTGCAACCTCTTCTCCATAGGTTGAAGCGATTCTCTTGCCTCAGCCTCCCAAGTAGCTGGGATTACAGGCGCCTGCCACCATGCCTGGCTAATTTTTGTATTTTTAGTAGAGATGGGGTTTTGCCATGTTGGCCAGGCTGGTCTTTTTTTTTTGGTTTTTCTTTTTTAATTTTAATTTTAATTTTTTTAAGATGGGTTTCACCATGTTGGTCAGGCTGATCTTGAACTCCTGACCTCAGGTGATCCACCCGCCTTGGCCTCCAAAGTGCTTGGATTACAGGTGTGAGCCACCACGCCCAGCCAGCCAGTCTGGTCTTGAACTCCAGACCTCAGGTGATCCACCCATCTGGGCTTCCCAAAGTGCTAGGATTAGAGCCGTGAGCCACTGCACCCAGCTCATTATTTTATTTCTTATCAGAGAAAGACTTCCTTTCATTCTGATGAAACAAAGTCTCCATTACTCTGAAGGAGAATGCATAGTTTGAGGTCTTGAATGTCTGAACATTTTGTCATTCTGTCCACATAGTTAATTGGATGTTTGGCTCTATAGTTTTTTTGTTTTTTGTTTTTTTTCAGTTAAAAAACCCCATGGGCCAGGCACAGTGGCTCTTGTCTGTAATGCCAGCACTTTGGAAGGCTGAGATGGGCAGATCACGAGGTCAGGAATTTGAGACCAGCCTGGATAACATAGTGAAACCCTGTCTCTACTAAAAGAGGCACACACACACACACACACACACACACACACACACACACACACACACACACAGCCAGGTCTGGTGGCATGTACCTGTAGTGCCAGCTACTCTGGAGGCTGAGGCAGGAGAATTGCTTGAACCTGGGAGGCAGGGGTTGCTGTGATCCGAGATCACACGATTACTCCAGCCTGGGTGACAGAGTGAGACTCCATCTAAAAACAAAACAAAAAAACAAACAAAAACCCATAAATGATTGGTTCCTTCTCTTTTTTATTTACTGATTTATTTCAAAGAATAATTTAAATCTCCTTTAAAAATATAGAGATGGGAGTCTCAGTGTATTGTCTAGGCTGGTCTCCATTCTCAAGTGATTCTCCCACCTTAGCCTCCCACTGTTGGGATTATAGGCATGAGCCACAGAGCCCAGTCTTATTTCTTTAATATGTATTTTTCCCAGTCTTCATGAATATTTACCTTGTATGTTATCTTTTACTTGTGCCAGTAATGCTATTGAAATTAGTATCCTTCTACATGTCATTTCCCGTCCCCCCCTGCTTTTTTTTTTTTTTTGAGATGGAGTTTCGCTGTGGTTACCCAGACTGGAGTGTAATGGCACGATCTTGGCTCACCGCAACCTCCGCCTCCTGGGTTCAAGCAATTCTCCTGCCTCAACCTCCCAAGTAGCTGGGACTACAGGCGTGTACCACCATGCCCAGCTAATTTTTGTATTTTTAGTAGAGACGGGTTTCACCTTGTTGACCAGGATGGTCTCGATCTCTTGATCTCGTGATCCACCTGCCTCGGCCTCCCAAAGTGCTGGGATTATAGGCTTGAGCCACTGTGCCCGGCTACACGTCATTTCTTACAGGTGGGAGTATAACTACAGGATGAAATTTCTTTTCTTTTTTTTTTTTTTTTAAGAGATGGGGTTTCACCATATTTGTCAGGCTGGTCTCGAACTCCTGACCTCAGGTGATCCACCCACCTTGGCCTCCCAAAGTGCTGGGATTACAGGCGTGAACCACCACGCCCGGCCAGGATGAAATTTCAAATTTAGGATTGCTGAGTCAAAGGATCTTTAAATTTCCAATTGATAAGGTACTGCCAAATGGCATCCCATTGAGATTGAACCAACCTACATACTCACCAGCCTTGTTGCTAACATTATAATATGATAAACATTGACATTAATTTTGGACAAAACCAATGCATATGCTTTTAAGTGTTCCTCCTTTCTAAAAAATCATTCATTATTGGGAAATGCAAGTAGGGGTGGGTGGCAAGCAGAGCCCAAGTAATGGCCAGATGTCCTCTAGGACACTTGCTGAAACCCAGACCTACAGCAGAAGTGACCTTTAATATTTGGTCATAAAAAGTTTCTCCAGGGCTGGGTGTGGTGGCTCACAACTATAATCCCAGCACTTTGGGAGGCTGAGCCTAGAGGATTGCTTGAGGCTAGGAGTTCTAGACCAGCCTGGGCAACAGAAAGAGAGCCCCATCTGTATAAAAACTAAAAAATTAGGCTGGGCATGGTGGCTCATGCCTGTAATCCCAGAACTTTGGGAGGCTGAGGTGGGCAGATCACCCGAGGTTGGGAGTTCAAGACCAGCCTGACCAACATGGAGAAACCCCACCTCTACTAAAAATACAAAACTAGCCAGGTGACATGGTGCATGCCTGTAATCCTAGTTACTTGGGAGGCTGAGGCAGGGGAATTGCTTGACCCCAGGAGGCAGAAGTGCAGCGAGTCAAGATCGTGCCATTGCACTCCAGCCTGGGCAACAAGAGCAAGACTGCGTCTCAAAATAAATAAATAAATAAACAAACAAACAAATAAATAAATAAACTAAAAAATTAGTCACGTATGGTGGCACATGCCTGTGGTCCCAGCTACCTGGGAGGCTGAAGTGGGAGGATCCCTTGAACAAGGGAGACCAAGGCTTCAGTGAGCCGAGATCACGACACCGCACTCAACCTGGGCAACACAGTGAGACATTGTCTCAAAAAATATATAAATAAATAAATATCTTCTCCAAACAATTTGCTAAAATATCTCAAGTCTTCAAGGCTTAACTTTCCAACTGTTGGCTCAAACCTGCACTGAAATTCTGGCCTTCAGTATCCTAACAAAAATCGTCCTTTGCAAGATGTTGAGATATATTGGAGAAAACCACCATTTTAAACAACAGAAACCGAGCTCAGATAGAAGCAGACAGAGGGCAAGGCAGGCATTCCTAGGGACCAAGTGGAACCCAACTGTAGAGGAAGATGACACATTCAACATGCTGTGGAGGAGGGAGAGTGGGTTTTATCCAGGATCACATGGAATAAATGCAAGGACAAGCTCAGGTTTCCCACATGCAGCATTTCTCAATCCCATTTTCCTTGGTACGGGTTCTTCCAATTACTAGACTTTACCAATATAGACTAAACTCTTGCTTAGTACGGAAGGACTCTGTACTTTGCAGATTTCCTAACGGGTACATACTATCGTACCCGTTAAGGGACAGAGTGAGGGAGGGGTTGAGAAGACACGGGTGCAACCTGTGAAGAGGCTAAATAAGGGGAGAATGTGTAGCTGCTCCTTGCAAGAAATTACTGAGTTGAAGCCGTCTTCTCCTTCACCCTCGAGGGTCCGCGAAGCTGGGCTTCAGCCTTAGGTGGACCTACTTGGGAAGCCCTGTGGCAAGAGAGAAAACGCTCATGAAACAGCAGCACGTGGAACCTTCACGGGCTGGAGCTACTGAACACCGCTGACAGCACGTGGCGGTGCAGGACCAGCCCCGGGGAGGGCTGGGGACAGAGTTTTCAGCTCTTGTGGGGCAAGAGCTTGCTCAGGAAGACAGCTGGTGCGATTTCGAGAAAAAACAGGGGAAGCGTTTCTTCCGGGAGAACAATTTCCCGCAAAGGCGACACGGACTGTCGCCCCCTTTCCCGAGTGCGGCCCTGGGGGTAGGCACGGCAGCCGCCCCTGTTGAAGGGACTGACATCTCCCGACCAGCAGCGGAGTTAAACCCGTGGTTCCCAGAGCAGTTGTGCTGGGGAGAGCACGGTTCACATTCTTTTCCAAAGGAGCCGCAGACAGCCCCAGCCCGCCAAGGTCTCCCGACCCCTCCCCAGCTGGGACCTCGGGCTGCACCCCGGCTGCGCTGGATGGGGTGGAAGTGCGGCCCGCTGGGCAGAGTCCCTCGGCACGCGCTGCACCCTGGCCCCGTGTGGCCCTCGGGGCTTGCCTAAGAGCGCGGAAGGATGCAGGGGTGGAGGGGGCTCCGGGCAGCTAGCCTAGTTCAGACCCTGCGCCAGGACCCCTCACGCTGTTGGCTGTACCGGCCTCCCGACCCTCTGGCTCAAACTGGAGGTGATCAGAACCCTGCAGTGCTTGCCTGAATGCAAAGTAAATGAATACACGTTAACACAGGTTGAGGTGTACTACGTGAAGAGACAGGCCGGTGCCGTGGCTCACGCCTGTAATCCCAACACTTTGGGAGGCTAAAGTGGGCAGATAGCTTGAACTCTGGAGTTTGAGACCAGCAACATGGTTAAACCCCATCTCTGGCCGGGCGCGGTGGCTCACGCCTATAATCCCAGCACTTTGGGAGGCCGAGGCGGGTGGATCACGAGGTGAAGAGATCGAGACCATCCTAGTCAACAAGATGAAACCCCGTCTCTACTAAAAATACAAAAATTAGCTGGGCATGGTGGTGCGCGCCTGTAGTCCCAGCTACTCGGGAGGCTGCGGCAGGGGAATTGCTTGAACCCAGAAGGCGGAGGTTGCGGTGGGCCGAGATCCTGCCATTGCACTCCAGTCTGGGTAACAACAGTGAAACTCCATCTCAAACAACAACAACAACAACAACAACAACAACAACAACAAACCCATCTCTACTAAAAATACAAAAAAATTAGCTGGGCGTGGTGGCACACACCCGTAATCCCAGCTACTCTGGAGGCTGAGGCAGAAGAATCGCTTGAACCCTGGAGGCGGAGGTTACAGTGAGCTGAGATGGCACCACTGCACTCCAGCCTGGGCGACACAGCAAGATTCCTCTGGGAAAAAAAAAAAAAAACAAAAAAAAAAAACAAAAAAAAACCAGTTACTGTCTTGTTAGTTATTATGCTGAGAGCTATTTTAGTTGACTTCTCTCACACATTTCTGCTTATGTACAGTTACATATATTGTCTGTTTATACTTATATGTACAAAATGGCATCTCAACTTGGTTGTAGGAACCATGTCTGGAAAGGAAACAGGTTTGTGAAAATTTTCAGAGGTGGAACTGACAAGGCTTGCAGCTAATGGGTAGAAAACAGATGAAAGGTAATTGTTGAAAATCATTTAAACTGGACTGGGCATATGCTTTAGAAAACAAAATAGGGCCAGGCGTGGTGGCTCAAGCCTGTAATCCCAGCAGTTTAGGAGGCTGAGGCCGGCGGATCACTTGAGATCAGGAGTTCGAGACTAGCTTGGTCAACAAGGTGAAACCTCATCTCTACTAAAAAGAAAAATATAAAAATTAGCCAGGTGTGGTGGTGGGCACCTGTAGTCCCACCTACTTGGGAAGCTGAGGCAGGAGAATAGCTTGAACCTGGGAAGAGGCTGCAGTGAGCCCAGATAATGCTGCTGCATTTCAACCTGGGTGACAGTGAGATTCTACCTTAAAACAAACAAACAAAAAACAAAATCCAAAATAAGCAGAGGAGCCAAAGGGGAGAAAAGCTAATGTGTTTGCTTTGGAATCTGTAGAGTTTTAGAAACCTTAAGAACATGAAGATGGAAAAGTACAGGGCAGGTGTGGTGGCTAATGCCTATAATCCCAGCACTTTGCAAGGAGGTCAAGGAGGGAGGATTGCTGGAGCCCAGGAGCTGGAGAACAGCTTGGACAACCTGGCGAAACATCTCTCTGAAAACAAATTAAAACAAAACAGAAACAAACAAAACACAAAAATTAACTGTGCATGGTGCTTTGTGTCTGTAGTCCCAGCTACTGGGGACTGAGATGGGAGGATCCCTTAAACCTAGGAGGTGTTTCACGCTTGTAATCCCAGCATCCTGGGAGGCCAAGGTTGGTGGATCACCTGAGGTCAAGAGTTCTAGACGAGCCTGACCAACATGGAAAAACCTCATCTCTACTAAAAATCCAAAATTAGCTGGGTGTGGTGGTGCATGCCTGTAATCCCAGCTACTTGTGAGGCTGATGCAGGAGAATCGCTTGAACCCAGGAATTGGAGGTTGTACCATTGCACTCCAGCAACAAGAGCAAAACTCAGTCTCAAAAAAAAAAAGGAGGTAGAAACTGCAGGGAGCGGTGACTGTGACTGCACTGCAGTCGCTGCACTCCAGCTTGAGTGACAGCAAGACCCTGTCTCAAATCAAAACAAAACAAAATAAAGCAAAAAAGCATAATAAGCTACTGATGAAGCACTCAGTGATTTTGGAAATCTATGTTTGGAAATTATAATGTGAGTTGTAGACAAAACTACCTAGAAAGAATGACAAAAGGTAATAAAGGGAAGAGGTGAATGATGTACTCAGTACCGCCAACATTTAAGCTATTGGCAGGGAAGAGGAAAAGGACAGAGGATAGGAAGACCCTCTAACAGTAAAGGAAACCATTTCTTATTATACTTGATAAGAAATGTAAAAAAGAGGCAGGCACGGAAATATATATCTATATATGTACATATAAAAGAGTTTTGGATTAGATACTTAGAACATTGTAGGAAACCATCTAAAACAATACTGTTCAACTGACATAGAATGAGAGACAAATAATACAAACTTTCTCATAGACTCAGTGGAAAGAAACATGTGAAGTGAATTTTAATATTATGTCTTATGTACCTTAATATATCCAAAATACTATCATTTTGGCTGGGCGCAATGGCTTGAGCCTGTAATCTCAGCACTTTGGTGGGTGGATCCCTTGAGTGCAAGAGTTTGAGACCATCCTGGGCAACATAGCAAGAAACCCTGTCTTTTTTTTTTTCTTTTTTTGACAAAGGATCTCACTCTGTCACCCAGTCTGGAGTGCAATAGTGCAATCTTATCTCACTGCCACCTCCACCTCCTGGGTTCAAAGAATTCCTTGTGCCTCAGTCTCCCCAATAGATAGGACTATAGGCATGTACCTCCACACCTGGCTAATTTTTGTCTTTTTCATAGATATGAGGTTTTGCTATGTTGCCCAGCCTGGTCTTGAACTCCTGAGGTTGACCCAAGGTCAGGCGATCCACCAGCCTTGGCCTCTCAAAGTGCTGGGATTACAGGCATGAGCCACCCCATCCAGCCAATGAGACCCTGTCTTAACTGAAAAATATTAAAAAAAAAAAAAAACTATTATCATTTTAGCATACAATCAAAAATGGTTAATGAGAATATTTAATTTCTTGGTATTAATGTCATCAAAATCTTACATGTAGTTTATACTTAGAGTATATCTCAAATCACACTAGACACATTTCCAGTCCTCATGTGACCAGTGACTTCTGTATTGGACAGTGCAGGTCCAGAGTCCCTTTTATTGAAATGTAAAGGAAAGTACCCTGGAATGATGCGTTCAGGAATAAGTAAGGTATACAGAAGTAGAAGTGAGAGTTGCTTTTCATAACAGTCTGAGTGACAGGAAAAATGGAGCTTGGGCTGTAGGAGGAATGGGAGATGGGAAAGTCAAAGTTGATTATGGCTGGGTATGGTGGCTCACATCTGTAACCCCAGCACTTTGGGAGGTTGATGTGGGTAGATCACGAGGTCAGGAGTTCAAGACCAGCCTGACCAACATGGTGAAACCCCGTCTCTACTAAATATACAAAAATTAGCTGGGTGTGATTGATGGTGGACACCTATAATCCCAGCTACTCAGAAGGCTTAGGCAGGAGAATTGCTTGAACCTGGGAGGCAGAGGCGGCAGTGAGTGAGCCGAGATCATGGGACTGCATTCCAGCCTGGATGACAGAGCAAGACGACTCCTCAAAATAATAATAATATAAATAAAAACAACGAAAACAAATTCACTCTACTTACTTTAGAAACATATATACACATACTTACCTGGCAGGGGAGATACCATGATCACGAAGGTGGTTTTCCCAGGGCAAGCCTTCTCCATTGCACTCCGGATGTGCTGACCCCTGCGATTTCCTGAAATGTGGGAAACTCGACTGCATAATTTGTGGTAGTGGGGGACTGTGTTCTCGCTTTCCCATGGATATAACTTTTAATAAAAAAAAAAAAATAGAAACATACATGTGTTTCTCCTGAGATTACCTTATCTTACATAATTGTAGTACACTTATCCCACTTTAGAAGTTTCTAAACTTTAGAAGCTTTTAATACTACTTTGCAATATACGACATATTAAAATCTCCTTCATTGTCCTGAAATGCATCTCCCCACCTTTGATTCGGAATTATTTGAACCATGCACATAGTATTTAGTGTCTCTTTAGTCAATTAATAAAACAGTCCTCTTTTTGTTTCCTAGATATTGTCAAACCAGAAGTCCATTTGTCCAATTATTGGTGATGCTAATTTGGGTTAAGGTGAATTCTTCCAAGCCTCTATTGTAAAGAAACGTTTTTTTCTCCTTTTTAATTCATAATCTGTGTGCTAGGGCTTCCAAACCTTGTGACTAGTTCCTCAACAGTCTTCATCTGATAGTTTAGCTATTGATGATCGTTTTCTAAATTAACTACATTGGTGGTTGCGTGTGTGGGGGTGTGTGTGAGAAGAGGTTTGCCCTAAGAAGCCCTCAATAGTGAACAGCTGATGGGATATTAGATGTTACCAGGACTGGAAATGCCAGTTCATCACCATAAAGGCATAAAACAGTGAAATCACACTCTAATCGAGTAAATCCAGTGCATCGCTCCAAACATTGTGTTTAAAAAACGAATAAACAAAATTTATTTAGAAACGAGCCAGGAGCCTGGACAGGTTTCGGCCGGAGTGCCCAGGTAGGGCACAGGTCAGCTTTAAAATCAGGGTAGGTTCAAAGGCTCTAGAGTCAGGGACTTCGAGGAATGATAATTTCTTCAGGTAAGATAACGAAATTTCTGAATTTCGGTTTCTTCATTGTTCAATGGCACCAGTTCCTCCAGAGTTCCCGGGACATTGCCAGGTCGCCAGCAAAGCAGAGCCGCGGCTCCTGCTCCTTAGGTCCGAGGGGATACGGACCCTCCTTTGGAACATGGGAGGCAGGAAGTCAATTCGGCAGCTACTGCGTGGTCCTCGCACCCTGAAGCCTGGACGCCCTTTTTCCGAGGTTCAGGACCCAGGGGTTGTTCCCTAGGAGAAGAGTCAACAGTGCCCTTCCCCTAGCTATTCCGAAGCCCACAGGATTCTGGTGCAAAAGACACAGGTCAACGCAGGTGGAAACCCTAGTTAACTTGCAGGCAGCTGGGCCCGGGTGAGGCTATCTCGAGGTCGCGGGAAGCAGAAGAGACTGCAACCTGCTGGACCGCAGCCAGGGTGGCGGCGCGGCGGGGCGGGGGGGGGGGCGGACTCGGGGTCCTGGCCCGGGCTGGGGACTGGGCCGGGCTGGGGGCGGGGCCTCCAGGTGTGAGGCTTTACCAGCGCTGAGGGGCGGCCAGGCCTGGCTTGCGCTGGAGCGTGGTTTTGCTTGCAAGGGTCCTAAGATGGGAACGCTCCCGGAACGTAGAAATATCCCGCCGTGGGTACAAGTTCCCGAAGACCTGAAAGATCCAGAAGTGTTCCAGGTCCAGACGCGGCTGCTGGAAGCCATATTCGGTGAGTGTTCCCAGTACTGGCGGGGATGCCCCGGCCTGGGCGTCTCAGCCGGCCCGGGGCTCTCATTCTTTTCCTCCAACAGGCCGGGACGGATGTCGAATCCCTTACATCGAGCAGGTGAGCAAGGCTATGCTCGAGCTGAAGGCTCTGGAGTCTCCAGACTTCACCGAGGTCGTGGTTTATGGCTCCTATATATACAAACTCCGAGCCAAGTGGATGCTCCAGTCTATGGCTGAGTGGCACCGCCAGCGCCAGGAGCGAGGTGAGAGGCCTGGGGACCGGGTACGCGAACACAGGCTCGTGGGGACCGCTTCTGGCCTGTTCTCCAGCTCTATGGTCTTTCTCCTCTCTCTTGTTCACTGCCCGCAACTTGGGCCTCACCAGGGGCGTCCTTGGCGTCTGGGCCTTCCCGAGACCCCTTTGGGAATGGGGGCCCCAGAGTGCCAGCCGTTGGTCTTGGAGACCTAGGAGTGAGACTATGATGAGAGGCGGACCGGTGCTAGATCCCCTGGGCAGAGTTATCTGAGCTATCTCAACCGTCTCCCCGCCCCTTCGGTTTCTTGGAGAATGTTCAAATGTGCCAAGTAGTCTGGGGTTCCGAGGTTCCGGACCTGACTCTCAGAACGCCTGGTTCAGAAGTCTCAGAAACGAACCCTGAAAGAGGCGGAGAACCGTCCAGGTTCTTTCTGTCTTCCCCCCATACTCACGCAGCTGTTGCTATTTCTGGTGCAGGGATGCTCAAACTTGAGGAAGCCATGAATGCCCTCGAACTGAGCCATTGGATGAAGTGAACCAGCTTCCAACCAGGATGAAGGCCAGGATGTAGAGATTAGTTTGTGGCCAGCGTTGGAGTGATTTCTCCAGCTTGGTTTAAAATCTGTTCTAGCCTGAGGAGTTGAGGGAAAATCATCTCTTTAGGGGTCTCTACCTTGGGTCTGAGTCTTGTTGTGAATATCTTTGATGGTTGCCAATAAAAGTTTTTCTTCCCCATTTTAAAAATTAACAATAAAGTTTTAAATCAGTAAGTAGATCAGTGTGGTTGATGGATTGCAGGTACCACCTTAAATATCTCTGAAACACAGCTGAGGTGTGGCCCTGAGTTTAACCCTTAATTGAAACCCTCCAAAGACAAAAAGAGGGTCCAAAGGCACACTTTAGGGGTTAGGGTCAAAACAGGTAGAGGAGCCAGGGTCCTGAGATGCAAAACTGAACCAAAAATCTATTGGAGAGGTAATGATTGTCTCAACTGACCTGGACTCACTTGGAAACAAACCTATAACAGGTTGATATTTTGTATATAAACTAGAAAGCAAATGTCTCCAACAAAAATATGGGAAGTCGGCCAGCGTGGTGGCTCATGCCTGTAATCCAAGCACTTTGGAGGCCAAGGTGGGCGGATCACCTGAGGTCGGGAGTTCAAGATCAGCCTGACCAACATGGTGAAACACCGTCTAAAAAATATATATATATGTCAGAACCATTGTCAGTGTAGCAAGTGTGTGTGTATGTGTGTGTGACTGAGTTTCCCACTTGTTGCCCAGGCTGGAGTGGAGTGAACCTTGGAGGCTGAGGTTGCAGTGAGCCAAGATCATGCCATTACACTCTAGCCTGGGTGACAGGAGTGAGACTCCATCTCAAAAAAATAATCTGGACATAGTGGCACATGCTTGTAGTCCTAAGTACTCAAGAGGCTGAGGCAGGAGGTTGACTTGAGCCCAGGAACTTGGGGTCACAGTGAGCTATGGTCACACCAGTGCACTCTACCCTGGGCAAAAGGAAAATCTGTATCAAAAAAACCCTAAAATGACAAAAGTCTCCCTCCTATCTCATTTCATATTCTTGCATTTCCTACTTCCTAAAAATTAAAAGCAGTATTTTTTTGAATGTCTATTCTAGAGTTTTTTAAAAATGCAGATATTGCATTTTTTCTGTAGATTATTTTCCCTTCTTTACAGCTGGGTATTATTCCACTTAATTCTCTACAAAATGACTTCTGAGTTGATTCCCAATCTTTTGCTTTTACAAAGGTTAGATGAATACATTACTTTTTTTTTTTTAAAGACATGGTTTTGCTCCTGTCACCCAGGCTGCAGTGCAGTGGTGCGATCTCAGCTCACTGCAACCTCCACCCTCGGGGTTCAAGTGATTCTTCTGCCTCAGCCTCCTGTGTAGCTAGGATTATAGGCCACTAAGCAAGGCTAATTTTGAATTTTTAGTAGAGACAGGGTTTCACCATGTTGGTCAGACTGGAAGTAATAGTCTGAAGGTGAAAAGCAGTGTTTGCCTTGGAGCGCTTTTCCTTTTTGAGTTTGCAGCTGGTGATCAGCTTTCCACCAAGGTGAAGTATGATGATTACGGGAAACCACATGCTTTCATTGTAATGGAAATGAGAGGATTCGCCCTAAGGAGGGTCAGACAATGGGATTGAAGAGTTTTTAAGAGGAGGTAAAACAAAGTCCAAAAAAGCCTTTAAATAACAAGTGATAATGACAATAGTCAACGCTGATTGAGATCTTCTAGCTCAAGGGGCTAGAAGCTGGGCTCTTCCTTTTAGTAACTGAATTCTCAAAATATCATTGTCACAGTCCATTTGAGGAAATAGAGATCCCACCAATCACACCACCTCCCAGGATTTATGTATTTACATGTAAATATATACGTGATTTCTTTGGGGTCCTGCGAAAAAAATTTTAAGAGAGATCGAGTTTCACTATATTGGTCCAGCTGGTCTCGAACTCCTGACCTCAGGTGATCCACCCGCCTCGGCTTCCCAAAGTGCTGGGATTACAGGCCGGAGCCACGGCGCCCGGCCGAAACGTTTTTGTTGTTATTTAATTAATTTATTTTTTGAGACGGCGTCTCGCTTTGTCACCCAGGCTGTAGTGCAGTGGCGCGATCTAGGCTCACTGCAACCTCCAGCACCCGGGTTCCAGCGATTTTCCTGCCTCGGCCTCCCGGGTAGCTGGGATTATGGGCAGGTGCCGCCATGCCCGGCTAATTTTTGTATTTTGAGTAGAGACGGGTTTTCGCCATGTTGGCCAGGCTGGACTCCCAACTCCTGAGTTCAGGTGATTCGCCCACCTTGGTCCCCCAAAGTGCTGGGATTACAGGCGTGAGCCACCACGCCCTTCTGGACCCCCTGAGACTACCGTTTGGGTGGGCTGATACAACCGGAGAGGGGAGGCCGGTCTCCCAGTGGGTGTGGACGTTCCTCACAGGGCCCGGCAGGGTCACCTATGCCCAACTCTTCCCAAGTGGGCTTCGAGACAGGCGCTGTTAGGTCTCCGGGGACCGAGGCCGCCTGCAAGGTGGTCTGGGGCAAGTGCTACAACCTCTGTGCACAGGCTTGCCCTTCGGAAGCTTCTGGTCTGGTTAGGAGACACGTGGATGGAAGAATCCGCAAAATGACGTCAGTGCTGTGCTGGGAGGCTGAAATGGAGACTAGACCTGGGCAGGGAGGTCAGGGGACCCCCAAGGAAGTCACCTCGGGTGAGATCTGAGAGGCCGGCAGCGGCGAGCCAGGGAGGAGGAAGGGAAGCGCGGCCCCGGGAACGAGGAGCATTTTAGCAAGGCCGGAAGGTTGAGCAGACTGGGGCGTGGCCGGAATGGGAGCCAGGCAGTTCCGCCCGGGGCCTCGTTGGCCTCACTGAACTCGCTGAGAGCAATGATAAGCCGTCCCGGGGCTTTGAGCAGGAGGTGACTATGGAACCACTCAGATCAGCTTAGTTTCCTTGTTCCCTGCCGCTAAGATGCGTTTAGATCCTGATTCTTCTCTAATTGCTCTGCCCTGCCTCCACTGTTCCCATCGACCCATTTATTGATTACATTTGTTGAATGCTGTTATTGAAACATTTGTTGAGTGTCTGCTTTGGTACATACTCAGGAGTGGTGTTTTAGGGAGAAAACAAAATCGAAAATGTGGCCTGGGAACATTATCGGGATTTCAGATAATATTTTCAGAAAACAAGTGTCTGGAGTGTTACTTACATGAAAGAAATTTGGAATATTAAATTGTATGGTAAGTAATCAGAGGCAGACTTTTTTTTTTTTTCTGGGAGTTATCTGTATGGCACTAGAATTCCAGCGTTGGAATTTGTCCAGAGAGGGGTTGCTGCACCAAGTCTTGTAGCCATTTTGCAATCTCTGCTGCAGAAAAGGGAAGGATCAGGTTATCCGAACTTCAATTGCCAAAAGCTGGACCTAGTTTCATGGGATTTCTCTTTTCTTTTTAGCTTTAACAGCCTAGATATTGTTGCATTGGGGATATATAAGATTTACCTTCATGAAAATGCTGAAGTAGCCGACTCTGGGATCACGGCCTATGAGATAGCCCTGCTCTGCAAGGAGCAGTACTGTAAAACAAAAGGAAAGAGCCGAATTAACTCCAATCAAACCTTTATATCGGCTGTTCTGCATCCACAGATTCAACCAACCTCTCATCAAAAGTATTCAGAAAGAAAATAATAATAATACAACAATACAGATACAAATAAAACCCAACAAAATATAACTATTTACATAGCATTTATATTGTCAGTAATCTAGAGATTATTAAAAAATATAGGGGAGGATGATCATAGGTTGTATGTAAACATACCATTTTATTTTTTTTATTTTTATTTTTATTTTTTTTTTTTAGATGGAGTTTCGCTTTTGTTACCCAGGCTGGAGTGCAATGGCACGATCTCCGCTCACCGCAACCTCTGCCTCCTGGGTTCAGGCAATTCTCCTGCCTCAGCCTCCTGAGTAGCTGGGATTATAGGCACGTGCCATTGTGCCCAGCTAATTTTTTGTATTTTTAGTAGAGTCGGGGTTTCACCATGTTGACCAGGATGCTCTCGATCTCTTGACCTCGTGATCCACCCGCCTCGGCCTCCCAAAGTGCTGGGATTACAGGCGTGAGCCACTGCGCCCGGTACATACCATTTTATATTAGGAACTTGAACATCTGTGAATTTTGGTATGGGAGAGGGGGTCCTGAAACAAATCTCTCTTGGATATAGACAGATGACTAATATTTCACTGTACCACTATAAAAGGAGAAGAAAATGTGCAACACAGGACTCCTAGCCTAAACTTCTTTCACAGACATGGGACTTTAATGGGGACAAGTAGGACAAAAGAAACAAGACTATTAGGGCAAAAGAAAACAGAGCTTGGGGTCTGTGGAGGGGAAAGAACTAAAAGGAGGAACAGATAATTTCTCTCTTTTTGAATCTCTAGTAAATTTTGATGAGAAAAGTTCCAGACCCATCTGTCTTTTGAAGAATACAGATAATCAAGTGCTGGGGTCAGGGGCTATCCCATGTTTAGGATGGTGATTTTGTGGGTGGGGTAGGCTGGCAGAGCCGACTGACATCTGGGTGATGAGAAGATGTTGGTTGCTTGGGATGGCACTCCTTACCTAAGCCATATAACTTGATTTTCCAAGATTGATGATTACTCAGAATTATTTGATTTACCCACCCAGGTTCCTGATATAAACTAAAATTGTGGGTCACACTGTAATTTCAGCACTTTGAGAGGTCGAGGTGGGTGGATTGCTTGAGGCCTGGAGTTCTAGACCAGCCTGGGCAACATAGCAAGACCTGGTCTCTACAAAAATTAAGAAATTAGCCGAGTGTGGTAGAACATACCTGTAGTTCCAGCTACTCAGGAAAGTTGAAGTTGATGGGAGGATCATTTGAGCCCAGGAGTTGGAGGCTGCAGCGAGCTGTGATTGTGCCACTGTATTGCAGCCTGGGTGATGGAGTAAGACCCTGTCTCTAAATAAATAAAGAAATAATTTAAAAATGTGAATGTAAGAACTGATAGAAAAAAGAAAATGTTGGCTGGGCGCGGTGGCTCAAGCCTGTAATCCCAGCACTTTGGGAGGCCGAGGAGAGTGGATCAAGAGGTCAAGATATCGAGACCATCCTGGTCAACATGGTGAAAGCCCGTCTCTACTAAAAATACAAAAAATTAGCTGGGCATGGTGGCGCATGCCTGTAATCCCAGCTACTCAGGAGGCTGAGGCAGGAGAAATGCCTGAACCCAGGAGGCGGAGGTTGCAGTGAGCCGAGATCGTGCCATTGCACTCCAGCCTGGGTAACAAGAGCGAAACTCTGTCTCAAAAAAAAAAAAAAAAAAAAAAGGCAAAAAAGAAAAAAGAAAAAATTTAAATAATAAATTATATAATCAGGCTTCTATAAACCTAACATCAAAGGCAGAAATCATAAATCAAAATAATACTAGATCAGGGAGCCAAAAATTGGAAAGTCCCATGCTTTATATTTTTGAGATGGAGTCTCACTGTCACCCCGGTTGGAGTGCAGTGGCACTATCTCAGCTCACTGCAACCTCCAGCTCCTGGGTTCAAGCAATTCTCTGCCTCAGCCTCCTTGAGTAGCTGGGATTACAGGTACCTATGCTTGACTAATTTTTTTAGTTTTATATTTTTACTAGAGATGGCGTTTCACCATCTTGGCCAGACTGGTCTTGATCTCTTGACCTCGTGATCCACCTGCCTCCACCTTCCAAAGTTCTGGGATTACAGGCATGAGCTACTGTGCCTGGTTTTATATTTTTAATTTTTTTGAGACAGAGTCTCACTCTGTTGCTCAGGCTGGAGTGCAGTGGCACAATCTCAGCTCACAGCAACCTCTACCTCCTGGTTCAAGCAATTTTCCTGCCTCAGCCTCCTAAGTAGCTGGGATTACGGTTGTGTGACATCATGTCCAGCTAATTTTGTATTTTTGTATTTTTCTGAGGTGGATTGTACTCAAGCATGGGCAACAGCGAGTACAATGGTGCGATCTCGGCTCACTGCAACCTCCGCCTTCTATGTTCAAGCTATTCTGCCTCAGCCTCCTGAGTAGCTGGGACTACAGGTGTGTGCCACCATACCCGGTTAGTTTTTTGTATTTTCAGTAGAGATGGGGTTTCATCATGTTATGCAAACTATATAAAGATTTTTTTGGAGTTCTGAATTTTTCATCACTGACTTAAATAAAAACCCCACAAATGAGTGAATTCATTAGGATCAAGCAAGGAAAAGTAGCTCTTATTCCCTGACACACTGTGGTATGGTCTGGTGGCAGGATAAGGCTGGGAATGGGTGTAGAATTCTCACTGGCTACATAGATGGGTGGTAAGTGTTGCTACGTTGAGTGGACAGTTTGCTGAATCATGTGGATAGATAAGTTTTTCCCTTTGCCCTTTCCCTTTTTAAGTATGGTTATTTATAGGAAATGTGCTTTGGAAACTAGCATAAAAAAGGAGAAAAAGGCCTTTCCAGTTTGTCTTTTAAAGAATGAGCTGGGGATGGAATTAAGAGAAGACTGAGCTCCATCTGGTGGCTAACTTTGATCAACTCTTGGAGCTAGGAACGGACCCAAATCTGGAAAGCCTTAATTCTTTTAAAAATAGAAAATGGGTTTCCATGAAGCTGTGCGGTTCTGAGTTATTTTCTGAATTCTGAGTTCCAACTTGATTGCACTATGGTCTGAGAGACTGTTTGTTATGATTTCAGTTGTTTTGCATTTGCTGAGGAGTGCTTTACTTCCAATTATGTGGTCAATTTTGGAGTAGGTGTGATGTGGTGCTGAGAAGAATGTATATTCTGTGGATTTGGGGTGGAGAGTTCTGTAAATGTCTATCAGGTTTGCTTGTTCAAGGTCTGAGTTCAAGTCTTGGATATCCTTGTTAATTTTCTGTCTGGTTGATCTGTCTGATATTGACAGTGGAGTGGTAAAGTCTCCCCCTATTATTGTATGGGAGTCTAAGTCTCTTTGTAAGTCATTAAGAACTTGCCTTATATATCTGGGTGCTCCTGCATTGGGTCCATATATATTAGAATCGTTAGCTCTTCTTGTTGTATAGATCCTTTTACCATTATGTAATGACCTTCTTTGTCCCTTTTGATCTTTGTTGCTTTAAAGTCTATTTTATCAGAGACGAGAATTGCAACTCCTGCTTTTTTTTGCTCTCCATTTGCTTGGTAAATCTTCCTCCATCCCTTTATTTTGAGCCTTTGTGTATCCTTGCGTGTGAGGTGGGTTTCCTGGATACAGCACACCGATGGGTTTTGGTTTTTTATCCAATTTGCCAGTCTGTGTCTTTTGATTGGTGCATTTAGCCCATTTACATTTAGGGTTAATATTGTTATGTGTGAATTTGATACTGCCATTTTGATGCTAGCTGGCTGTTTTGCCCATTGGTTCATGTAGATTCTTCATTTTGTTGATGCTCTTTAGCATTTAGTATGCTTTTAGGATGGCTGGTACTGGTTGTTCCTTTCTATGTGTAGTGCCTCTTTCAGGAGCTCTTGTAAAGCAGGCCTAGTGGTGACAAAATCTCTGAGTACTTGCTTGTTCGTGAAGGATTTTATTTTTCCTTCACTTATGAAGCTCAGTTTGGCTGGATATGAAATTCTGGGTTGAAAGTTCTTTTCTTTAAGGATGTTGAATATTGGCCCCCACTCTCTTCTGGCTTGTAGAGTCTTTGCCGAGAGATCTGCTGTGAGTCTGATGGGCTTCCCTTTGTGGGTCCTTTGTAAGGACATAGATGAATCTGGAGAACATCATTCTCAGCAAACTGACACAAGAACAGAAAAAGAAATACCACATATACTCACTCATAGGTGGGTGAGAAAAATGAGAACACATGGACACAGAGGGGGTCTACTACACACTGGGGTCTATTGGGGGGAATGGGAGAGGGACAGTGGGGGGAGCTGGGGAGGGATAGCCTGGGGATGAATGCCAAGTGTGGGTGAAGGGGAGGAAGGCAGCAAAACACACTGCCATGTGTGTACCTATGCAACTATCTTGCATGTTCTGCACATGTACCCCAAAACCTATAATGCAATAAAAATTAAAAAAAAATATATATACAGTGAGCACAGTTGCTAAGAAAAGCTATGTCAAATTGATTCATGGAAGATTTCAATTCCATCTCTAAGCCATTATATCTACCTTTTCTATAAAGGCGGGTGTTGAACAATGAGAACACGTGGACACAGGGAGGGGAACATCACACACTGCAGTCAGTTGTGGGGAGCTAGGGGAGGGATAGCGGGGGGTGTGGCAGGTGGGGAGGGATAATGTGGGGATAAATACCAGATATAGGTGATGGGGGGATGAAGGCAGCTAACTACCTTGCCATGTATGTACATATGCACCTATCCTGCATGATCTGCACATGTACCCCACAATCTAAAGTACAATTAAAAATGGAAAAATAAAAAAATAAATAAATAAAAATAAAAAAGTATTATGTAATCATAAAAAGGTATATTACATTTATATTTATCAGGAAATCTTTTCTGATCTATGGGTGGAGTTACAGCAAAAATCATTTAGGATTGACTGTAACAACTTTTAAGAAACCACAGCTCTTTTGAAAAGCTTCAGAGGTCAAACTCTTCACTCTTGCTGCACTTTTCCCTTTTGCTCTGAGCACCTAAAGCATGTTCAGCAGGGTGGCGAGTGACCTTCCTCCCATGAGACAAGCTTCCCACAACAAGACACGGCCTCTGACCCAGTCATTTCTCCTCCCCTGTGGGGATCAGCCCCACCCTGTTCAGCCAGACGATAAGATACTTCCAGGCTACAGATCATACCAGCCTGGGTTTCCACACAGCACAGTAACTTGTCCATTCATTATTACAGGAGTAAGTTTTTTTACATTGTAAAAAACACTTTTAGAATAATGCTTTGTTTTTAGGTGCTTCCAATTTTAAACAGAGATAAAATATCTTTTAAAATTTCTACATACATATGTATCATATATACAGTAAATACAGGTTGAGTATCCTTTGTTAGAGATGCCTAGGACCAGAAATTTTTCAGATTTCACATTTTTTCATATTTTGGAATATTTACATATACATGAGATAACTTGGGTAGGGGACCTGAGTCGAAACCCAAATTCATTTATGTTTCATATAAACCTTATACACATAGCTTGAAGGCAATTTATACAATTGTTTAATAATTTTGTGCATGAGATGAAGTTTTAACTGCATTTTGATGATGACCCAACACATGAGATTGGGTGTGACATTTGCCACTTGTGGTATTTCCCAGTGCTCAATCAGTTTCAGGTTTTAGAGTATTTCAGATTTTGTATTTTTCCTTTGGGATGCTCAAACTGTATTTTTTTGTTTTGCAAACTGCTTTTATAACTAAGCAGTATATTATTCTTTTTTATATACCTATATTGTCTTTTAAAATACAACATGGAAACATGGAACTTTATTATATGGGATGGCCATAATTTATTTTACCAATCCCCTACTGTAAAATATTTTATTGTTTCTAATTTTCATTATTACCAAAAAATGCTGTGAATATCTTCAAATATGTAACTTTTACATACTATCTGTATTATTTCATTAGATCAAATTTCAAGAAGAGAAGTAGATGATTCTACTTGTATGCATATTTTAATTTTTTGAGACGGAGTTCCGCTCTCGTCACCCAAGCTGCAGTGCAGTGGCACAATCTCAGCTCACTGTGACTTCCAACCCCTGGATTCAAGCGATTCTCCTGCTTCAGCCTCCTGAGTAACTGGGATTACAGGTACCCACCACCATACCCGGCTAATTATTGTATTTTTAGTAGAGACGGGTCAGGCTGGTCTCGAACTCCTGACCTCAGGTGATCTGCCCGCCTTGGCCTCCCAGAATGCTGGTATCATAGGCATGAGCCACTGGGACCCACCCCATATGCATATTTTAAAAATTGTTATAACTATTGCTAGATTGTCCCCCAGAGAAGTGGTACAGATTTATACCTAATCTAAAGGGCATGCGAGTGTGAATTTTTATACATTCTCTCCAACTCTGAGTATTATCATTCCTTCTATTACTTGCCCATCTAATAGGTAAACATCAAGATATCACACTCTTGGAATACATTTTTATTTATTCATTTCTCTTTCTTCCAGTTCAAGAAATGCTCATGACCTAGCTCATTTCTTTTCTATAGAGGTGCTCTTCTTTTTCTTATTAATTTATACAAATTTATGGACATACGCTTCTTAATTGTCAAATGGGCAGCAAATATATTTTCTAGTTTGTTGTATATTCTTTAGTTACATTTATATTGTGTTTTGGAGAATTAAAATTCTTTTAAAGAATTGTATCAAAAAAAAAAAAATAGAAAATGGGCTGGGTGTGGTGACTCATGCCTGTAATCCCAGCACTTTGGGAGGCAGGCAGATCACCTGAGGTCAGGAGTTTGAGACCAACCTAGCCAACATGGCGAAACCCTGTCTCTACTAAAAAATACAAAATTAGCCTGGGCATGGTAGCGGGAGATTGTAATCCCAGCTACTCAGGAGGCTGAGGCAGGAGAATCACTTGAACTGGGGAAGGTGAGGTTGCAGTGAGGTGAGGTCGTGCCACTGCACTCCAGCCTGGGTGACAGAGCGAGACTCCATGTCAAAAAAAAAAAAAAAAAGAATCATGATAAGCATGAATAAGGCAGGCAGATCACCTGAGGTCAGGAGTTTGAGACCAGCCTGGTCAATATGGTGAAACCCCATCTACTAAAAATACAATATTAGCTGGGCGTGGTGGCTTGTGCCTGTAATCCCAGCTACTAGGGAGGCTGAGGCAGGAGAATCCCTTGAACCCGGGAGGTGGAGGTTTCAGTGAGCCGAGATTGTGCCACTGTACACTAGCCTGGGTGATAGACCCAGCCTCCCTCTCAAAAAAAAAAAAAAAAAGGCATTCCACAAAAGAAACACAAATGTTTGACAAAGGTATAAAAAGATATTTAACTTCACAAACAATAAAAAAACACAAAATCTGGCATATACCAAATGCTAATTCAGTGATTTTTTCTTTTTTTGAGACAGGGTCTTTATCATACAGACTATAGCACAGTGGCTGGTGTGATCATGGCTCACAGAAGCCTGAACCTTCCAGGCCCAAGCGATCCTTCCACCTCTGTCCTACCTACTGCTACCTCTGTAGCTGGGACTACAGGTACATGCCACCATGTCTGGCTAATTTTTAATTTTTTTAAAAAATAGAGACAGGGTCTCACTATATTGCCCAGGCTGGTTTTGAACTCCTGGGCTCAAGCAATCTTCCTGCTTCAGTCTGACATAAGTGCTGGGATTATAGATATAAGCCATTATGCTTGGCCCAAGTGATATTTTAAAGTTTTATACTAATTGCTGGGCGCAGTGGCTCAAGCCTGTAATCCCAGCACTTTGGGAGGCCAAGGCGGGTGGATCACGAGGTCAAGAGATCAAGACCATCCTGGTCAACATGGTGAAACCCCATCTCTACTAAAAATACAAAAAATTAGCTAGGTGGCGTGTACCTGTAATCCCAGCTACTCAGGAGGCTGAGGCAGGAGAACTGCCTGAACTCAGGAGGCGGAGGTTGCGGTGAGCTGATATCACGCCATTGCACTCCAGCCTGGGTAACAAGAGCGAAACCCTGTCTCAAAAAAAAGAAAAGTTTTATACTAATTGATAATGTGTTTTTCCATTTAAGCTACTGAAAATCATGATAAAGAAACATGACAGACTTCTTTTGTTTTGTTTTGTTTTGGAGACAGAGTCTTGCTCTGTTGCCCAGGCTGTGGTGCAATGGCACAATCTTGGCTCACTGAAACCTCTGCCTCTCAGGTTCAAGCAACTCTCCTGCCTCAGCCTCTGTAGCTGTGACTATAGGCGTGTGCCACCATGGCCAGCTAAGTTTTGTATTTTTAGTAGAGATGGGGTTTCAGCATGTTGGCCAGGATGTTTTCTATCTCCTGACCTCATGATCTGCCTGTCTCAGCCTCCCAAAGTGCTGGGAATTCAGGGGTGAGCCACCACCACTCCCGGCCTCATCAGACTTGTTCTTTTTAACTAAAAGTTAAGGAGAATGTAATCAGTTTGTCAATCTTTCAACACATAAAAATTTAATTTATAGAAATTGTTTATTTTTTCAAAATTAGCATTAATGAAAGAATAAACAGGAATGTTCTTCCTTATTTACAAAAGTTCCCTGGGACATTAATTATCCAAACTACAGCCACTTAATCCAAAAAAATTGAAAAGCTGAACCAACCTTTTGTAATTCACCTTTTTTCTTCATTTGGGAGCAAGTAAAGAAAGCCTTCTTGGCAATCGATTCTAGTCCCTATATATATTTAACGTTTATTTTTAAATTCATTTTGAATCTTTAAACAAGTCTCTAAAAGTGACTTGTTTAAAAGTGAATATAGAATATAGAAAACACTTGCTGCCCTTTAGCTTCAGGGACAAAAAGCAGGATTCAGACTGGACTTTGGAAGCCAAGGCTGCTGGACGGTTTTATCCCACGGCACTGTCTGGATCACAGTTTACAAAGTTGTTTTTTTGAGACAGGGTCTCCTTTAGTCCCCCAGGCTGGAGTGAGATGGTGTGAACATTGCTCACTGCAGCCTCAACCTCCCAAACTCAAGCGATCATCCCACCTCAGCCTCTGAGTAGCAGGGACTACAGGCACATGCCACCAAGCCTGGCTAGTTATATGTATATATTGAGATGGAGTTTTGCACTTTAGCCTAAGCTGGAGTGAACTGGTGTGATCTCAGCTCACTGCAACCTATACCTCGGCCTCTTTTTTTTTTTTTAGATGGACTCTCACTCACACTGCCACCGAGGCTGGAGTGCAGTGGCATGATCTCTGCTCACTGCAACCTCCACCTCCCAGGTTCAAGCGATTCTCTTGCCTCAGCTTACCGAGTAGCTGGGATTCCAGGTGTGCAACACCATGCCTGGCTAATTTTTATATTTTTAGTAGAGATGGGGTTTCACCACGTTGGCCAGGCTGGCTCGAACTCCTGATCTCAGGTGATCTGCCCACCTTGGCTTCCCACAGTACTGGGATTACAGTCATGAGCTACCATGCCTGGCCCCATTCTTTCTTTTTTGATAACTGCAATAAAAGGAGGGTCAATACTTTCCACTCCACCCTCAGCTTCCCAAAGTGCTGGGATTACAGGTGTGAGCTACCATGACAGGCCTAAGGCTAATTAAAAAAATTTTTTTTGAGATGGAGTTTCACTCTTGTTGCCCAGGCTAGAGTGCAATGGTGTGATCTTGCTCACTGCAACCTCCATCTCTGAGGTTCAAGCAATTCTTCTGTCTCAGCCTCAGCCTCCTGAGTAGCTGGGATTACAGGCACCCACTACCACGCCTGGCTAATTTTTGTATTTTTAGTAGAGATGGGGTTTCACCATGTTGGCCAGGCTGGTCTCGAACTCCTGATTTCAGTGATCCACCCGCCTCGGCCTCCCAAAAGTGCTAGTATTTCAGGTGTGAGCTACCGTGCCCCCCAATTTTTGTTGTTGTTGTTAAGACAGGTGTCTTGCTGTGTTGCTAAAGCTGGTCACGAACTCCTGGGCTCAAGCAATCATCCTACCTCGGTGTCCTAATATGCTGGGATTACAGGCATTGTGAGCCACAGTGTCTGGCCCATAGTTTTGTTAACAGCTTCACTGGCGGCCTCCTGACCTAATTCCAGTGACTTCAGTCTTCATTCAGTCTGTTTATCACTGTGACTGAGAGAAAACCACTGGAATGAGTATTTCATTTTAAGCAACTTCATGGTTTCCAGGCTAAGCATCACTGTTCCTAGAAGTAAAACATGGAATTGAGTAGGCACACTGTGTGAGAAAACATACAGGATACACAGGGAATGTGACCCCACATAAAACACTGCTGAGGCTACTCTACTGGTCACTCTAGAGTAGACCACCTGCAACAGAATCACCCAGAACACCCAATAAAATGATAGCTCATATTTATTAAGCACTTTCCATGTGTTCTAAGTGCTTTACCATATTCATTCATTTCTTTAATCGTTGGGGAAAAACCTCTAAATAGGCTCCTGTCACTAGCCCCATTTTACAGGTGAGAAGACTGAAGAACAGGAAGGTGAAGTCGTTTGCCAGTATGCTTGACTGCTGGAAGGGAGGGAGGCTGTGCAGGGTAAGCTGCATGTTTATAGTGCTCCTGGGCTCATTCTAAGACTGAGAATCACTGAGTACAGGACTTTCCAGGCTGTAGTTTTTAGTGTTTATTTTAATTTTTTATGGGATGCACAAACTGCCAAGAAATGGAGTCTGTGCATCAAGGCAGGAGTGTGTCACAGAAAGTGGAAGCCAGCTGGAATCCTTCCCAATCCCTGAAAAGAGGTTCACAGGGGCAGATTGGTGGGAAGGGCCCGAGCTAGGAGATCTTCAGACCTCTTCTTCCTGGGATTTTCTGGTGGCCTCCCATATGATTACTCTAAAACCAAGGAATGCAAGCTTCCCAGGATGTGAGAGGCAGTCCCAGTCCTGTGGGAGGGAAGTTGTAAAAGTGAAATAGGATAGATTCCTCAGCACACATGGCCTAGGTTTCTAGCACCCAGGGCCTGGGCACATTAAGCTCCTTACCCCAAGCCTGTTTCTTTCAGGATCTCCCTGCCAAGATATGAATCAGCCTTTTGTCATGTTTCTGGCACCAGCACCTTCTGGACATGAGGATCTCAACACTGCCTTCCGAATCTGGCTGTCTCATATGGAGCAGGACCTTGAACTCCTGCTGGAACACCTGGAGGAAGACTCTGCTTGAGCCTGTGTAGAAAGGAAGGTTGAGGTTTGACCAAATGGGGCAAGGCTGGGAGGGGATTCAGGGGAGAGGGGAAAGAGGTCATTGGGATGCTGCCTGCAGGACACTAGATTCTGCCTTAGGTTTCAGATGGGTGGGTGGCTCAGGGCGAGCCAAGGGAGATAAAAGTATAGCACAGTGGTGAAGACTCCAGGACACTTACCAAGTATCTTTTCCAGCTTACCAGCCACCAAGTGAAGCACTGATGGTTTCAGAATGTATCTAAACAAGCGCCAGTGAGGCAAGTATGCAGAGGGAGTCCCTTTCCAGATGGAAACACTTTCCACAGAGCCATGTCACCTTGTACAGTGTTGCAACCAGGCTGGGTACCCTTGCTTGCAAACAGATTGGGATCTGAAATTAGAGAGAATCCCTTGTGGACTGGGGACAGGACAAGACTGCTCTAGAGTAGCCCATGGTACCAAGTTAGTTCCTTTTGTAAGCCCTGCCTCCTCCAGAGGCACCGGCTCATTGGCTCCCTCAGATCCTGGCTAGCCAATACAAGGCTTCAGCAGTGCATAGCTTCCATCTCCAGCCAGTCCAGTTGGTACTCACAGGGTTAGGGTGCAGGAACCTGGGTTGGAATTGAAGCCTTCTTTGCTTCACTTACTTCCCAATAATAAATGTTATAAAATTATCAAAGGCACTGTATTAGTTTGTTTTCATGCTGCTACTCGAGACTGGGTACTTTATAAAGAAAAGACGTTTAATTGACTCACAGTTCCATATTGCTGGGGAGACCTCAGGAAACTTACAATCATGGTGGAAGGCACCTCTTCATAGTGTAGTAGCAGAGTGAATGAGCACCAGCAGGGGAAATACCAGATGCTTATAAAGTGATCAGATCTCCTGAGAGTCACTCATTATCAGAACTGCATGGGGAAACCACCTCCATAACCCAGGTACCTTCACCTGGTCTTGCCCTTTACATGCAGGGATCATTATAATTCAAAGTGAGATTTCAGTGGAGACACAGAGCTGAACCTTATAAGGCACACTGCTCACCAATATTAGGTAGAGTTCATAGACTTCTGTCTCTTAGCAATGGATACACCAGAATGAGGATGATAGCTGCAATGATAACCAACTAATAAATAGAAGTAGACTGGGATGAGAGTCCAGGCAATTGCCTAAGGAGCCCTGCCACACATATTTGCAAAAATGTAGAATGATTCCATCCTTTTTTGTTTTAGCAAATGGTTATTTTTCATGAAAAATGTAATATTATGTTAATAATATAAGATAAAAATTTAAAAATTGATTTAATAAAAATGTTATGATAACATGTAGTGGCTATTATAGTCACTTAATTTTTTTAGAGAAAGTGTCTTACTCTGTGACCCAGGCTGGTGTGCAGTAGCTCCATCATATTTCACTGTAGCCTCAAACTCCTGAATTCAAGCAATCTTCCCAAGTAGCTGGGACTACAGGCATGTGCCACCACACCCAGTTAACTTTTTATTTTTTATAGAGATGCAGTTTCATTAGGTTGCCCAGGCTTGTCTCCACTCTTGGCTTCAAGTGATACTCCTCTCTTGGCCTCCCAAAGTGTTGGGATTATAGGCGTGAACTATTATGCCTGACTTATTACTGTTATTTTAATATGAATTAATAAAAGTATATTTTAAAATGTCAATTTTAGGCCAGGAGCAGTGGCTCGTGCCTATATAATCCCTTTGGGATTATAAAGCACTTTGGGAGGCCAAGTCGGGGGGAATCACTTCATTTCAGGAGTTCGAGACCAGCCTGGCTAACATGGTGAAACCCCATCTCTACTGAAAATACAAAAATTAGCTGGGTGTTGTGACATGTGCCTTTAATCCCAGCTACTTGGGAGGCTGAGGCAGGAGAATCACTTGAATCCGGAGGTGGAGGTTGTGGTGAGCCAAGATCGTGCCACTTCACTCCAGCCTGGGTGACAGAGCAAGAGTCTGTCTCAAAAAAAAAGTCAATTTTAATTTCTAACACAGTGAATATCAATAGATATAACTCATACAAACAAAAGCTCTTTGAGATGCTCAGTGATTTTTAAAAATATAAAAAAGTTCTGAAATAAGAAATTTTGACAACTACTACCCTAGTAGAAAAAGCAGGCTGAGTATGGTAGCTCACACCTGTAATCCCAACCCTTTGGGAGGCCAGGGTTGGGTAGACTGCTTGAGTCCTGGAGTTCAAGACCAGCCTGGGCAACACAGCGAGATCTCCATCTCTACAAAATAATAAAAGTTAAATTAAAAAATACAAAGAAAATCCATTAAACTTGGTACAGAAGTCTTGGAATCAAGCTTTGACTTCCCCACTTACTACTGGAATGCTTTTAGCGATTATTTGTCTCTTTCAGCTTCAGTTTGCTTCAATATAAATTTAGGAAATAACATTTTATTACAAAGGAATGTACACCTTAATAAATCAAGACAGGATAAAATAGAAGTTGTTAAGTACTAGATAAATGTCAGTAATTGATTGTACTACATGTTTAACAAAAAGCCTGAATGGGCAGAAGAATTCTAAAGCCCTGGGCCAACTGTCTGCAGAAACCAATTTAGACAGTACCACTGCCAGAAGTTCGAATGTTTGACTGCCTTCAGAGGTCTCAATCGAATTTTTCTTTATTTTAAAAATAAACTTTCTACTTCATTCCTGTTAAAAGATATTATTAGATTTTTTTTTTTAAAAGCACCTTACTCTTAGAAGATGCATTCCTATTCAGTTATGAGGTATCACGATGTTGGGGACTTGCAAATGAGTCAGCAAAAAATACTTTTGCATATATATGTCAATATAAAGCAAATAAGACAAAAAAGATAATACAAATGTTGAATGAAGATGGAAAGTTTGGGGGTTCACAGTACTATTCAATCTTCTGTAAGTTTTAAAATATTCAACATAAAAAACTAGAAATTTTTTTTATGTTGAATAAAGGCTGGGCGTGGTGGCTTACATCTGTAATCCCAGCATATTGGGAGGCTGAGGTGGGTGGATCACGAGGTCAAGAGATTGAGACCATCCTGGCCAACATGGTGAAACCCTGTCTCTACTAAAAATACAAAAATTAGCTGGGTGTGGTGGCACATGCCTGTAGTCTGCTGCACTCCAGCCTGAGCAACAGAATGAGACCCTGTATACAATATAAACAAACATTTTAAGAAAATTTAAAGTCAAAGGCATACTTGTCTTCACAGGAACTATAAAAATAGGAGGGGCCGGTGTGGTGGCTCATACCTGTAATCCCAAAGCTTTGTGGGGCTGAGGTGGGAGGATCTCTTGAAGCCAGGAGTCCAAGACCAGCCTGAGCAACATAGGGAGATCTTGCCTCTACAAAATATTTAAAAATTAGCCAGGCATGGTGGTACCTGCTTGTATAGTCCTAGCTACTTGGGAGGCTGAGGCAAGAGAATTTCTTGAGCCCAGAAGGTTGAGGCTGCAGTGAGCTATGGTAGTGCCATGTACAACTCCAGCCTGTACAACAAAGTAAGACCCTGTCAAAAAACAATACAGAAATAAAATATGAGGGCTAGTAACTTAAAAAAATACAAGAACATGGCAAAAAGTTGAAAATATATAATACCGCTAGGTGTGGTGGCTCACACCTGTAATCCTAGCACTTTGGGAGGCTGAGGTAAGCGGATCACTTGAGGTTGGGAATTTGAGACGAGCCTGACCAAGATGGAGAAACCCCATCTCTACTAAAAATACAAAATTAGTTAGGTGTGATGGCACATGCCTGTAATCCCAGCTACTTAGGAGGCTGAGGCAGGAGAATTGCTTGAACCCAGAAGGCAGAGGTTGCAGTGAGCTGAGATGGAGCCATTGCACTCCAGCCTAAGCAACAAGAGCAAAACTGTCTAAAAAAAAAACACCCAGAAAAAGCCCACAATACACTTTGGGAGACTGAGGCAGGCAGATCACTTGAGGTCAGGAGTTCAAGATCAGCCTGGCCAACATGGTGAAACCCTGTCTCTACTAAAAATACAGTAATTAGCTAGGTGTCGTGGTGGGTGCCTATAATCCCAGCTACTTGGGAGGCTGAGGCAGGAGGATTGCTTGAGCCTGGGAGGTGGAGGTTGCAATGAGCTGAAGTTGCACCACTGCACTCAAGCCTGGGTGACAGAGCAAGACCCTGTCTCCAAAAAAAAAAAAAAAAAAAAAAAGACAATTAAAAAAATAATTTAAGCCCACTACAAACATTATATGTAGAGAAAAATTTAACCACAAACAGGACTCAGCTCAGCCTCACCCCCTTAGCAGGTTTTTAAGTGCTTTCTCACTCACTGTTCACTATTTCTTATTTTCTCTAGTTTCGTCATACCAGCCAATGACTGCTTCATCATTTCTCAGGATTGACTGGAAAAAAAAAACGCATCAGATTGGAATGTATTCATTTTTCTAGGGCCAAAAATAAAAGTTTCTTGATCTGCATAGATCTCCTTCTTTCCTTCCTGTTGGAATGAAGAAAGCATTCCTCACCCTATAAATGCCAGTCCCTTCGCCTCTGGATCCTTTTTTTTTGTTTTGTTTTGTTTTTCTTTCTTTTGCCTCTGGATCCTATGTCCTCCCTCTTTTACAAGGGCTTTGCTCTACCTTCAGTTTCTCTCTCCTGCATCATCAACCTTCTATATTATTCATTCCCCCAGACTTTAGCATTTTGAGTTTGTCATTTGATTTTAATAAACCCTGCTTTATCCAACATTTCCAGGTACAACTTGATTTTTCTGAGTCCCTTTTCAGCAGAGCTCTAATGAGCTGTATCCATGTGATATCTCCACTTCATTCTTCAAGTCTTTCCAGTTTGGCATCTACCACACCAGAACTACTCTCACTAATGACATCAATGGACTTTTAGCCTTTTACAAAATGTATTTTAAAGTTTTGGACTTATTTGCTTGGATCTTTTGGCAGTGTTCTACCAAGAAGACCGTTTTCCAGACAGGAGCAGAGTTCTAACCTGGGTCCTTAGAGTTCCAGAAGCTGAGCTAGAACCCCAGCCCCTCCCTCTTTGCACCTCAGAGAGAGAGATGAGTAACTTGCATAGTGCATCAAGGACCATATTATTCACCACTTCTTCAGGTCTGAGCATCCCTGTGCCCTACTGAGTTGAAGGATATAGAGAGGCATGCAGTCTATACTCTTATGTCTTATCAGAGAAGCAATTCCAAATTAGATGCAGGTGAGCCAGAGGACCTCTTATCATTTTTAGGGGTTTTCTATCCTTTAAATCTGAGGTATATCAGTCGGACATGGTGGCTTGAGCCTGTAATTCCAGCACTTTGGGAGGGTGAGGTCAGGAGTTGAAGACCAGCCTGGCCAACATGGTAAAACCCCATCTCTACTAAGAATACAAAAATTAGCTAGGGTTGGTGGCATGCACCTGTAATCCCAACTATTCAGGAGGCTGAGGCAGAACTACTTGAACCTGGGAGGTGGAGGTTGCAGTGAGCTGAGATCATGCCACTGCACTCCAGCCTGGGCAACACAGAGAGACTCTGTCTCAAAAAATAATAATAAATAAATAAAATTATCCAGCCCAGGCCCTAAAACCATATAAAGATCTCTTCTTGGCTTTTCTTTCTTTTTTTCATATTTTTCCCTTCTCGAATACCAATTTTTTTTTTCCTTTTGAGATGGAGTCTTGCTCTTTTGCCCAGGCTGGACCGAAGTGGTGTGATCTTGGCTCACTGCAATCTCTGCCTCCTGGGTTCAAGCAATTCTCCTGTCTCAGCCTCCCTAGTAGCTGAGAATAGAGCCATATGTCACCACACCTGGCTAATTTTTGTATTTTTAGTAGAGACAGCGTTTTACCATATTGGTCAGGCTGGTCTTGATTTCCTGATCTCAGGTTATCTGCACACCTCAGCCTCCCAAAGTGCTGGGATTACAGGCATGAGCCACCATGCCCAGCCTTTTTTTCTTTTTCTTTCTCTCTCTCTCTCTCTCTCTCTCTCTCTCTCTCTCTCTCTCTTTCTCTCTCTTTCTTTCAACAAGAGGCTCCTAGGCCAGGCCTGGTGGCTCAAGCCTGTAATCCCAGCACTTTAGGAGGCCAAGACGGGTGGATCACGAGGTCAAGAGATCGAGACCATCCTGGTCAACACAGTGAAACCCCGTCTCTACTAAAAATACAGAAAATTAGCTGGGCATGGTGGCGCGTGCCTGTGATCCCAGCTACTCGGGAGGCTGAGGCAGGAGAATTGTCTGAACCCAGGAGGCGGAGGTTGCTGTGAGCCGAGATCACGCCATTGCACTCCAGCCTGGGTAACAAGAGTGAAACTCCGTCTCAAACAAACAAAAAAAAAAAACAAAAAAGAGGCTCCTCTGTTGCCCAGGCTAGAGTGCAGTGATGCCATCTTGGCTCACTGCAACCTCTGCCTTCTGGGTTCAAGTGATTCTCCTGCCTTAGCCTCCTGAGTAGCTGGGATTACAGGCGCCTGCCACCAAGCCTGCTACATTTTTATAATTTTAGTAGAAACTAGGTTTCACCATGTTGGCCAGGCTGATCTCTTGATCTCAAGTGATTCACCCACCTTGGCTTCCCAAAATGCTGGGATTACAGGCATGAGCCATCGCATCTGGCCTTCTACCTGGCTTTTTCCTTCTGAGATTGTACTAAGGTTCTGTCAAGATGGTGTAGGAATTCTAATAAACTTAGGTTTGCATGATCAAAAGTTTTTTCTGGTGGACCTTTAGAGACAAATTATGCTTTTCTATGAGTAATGTTGTCTAGTGTTGACAGTCAACACTATTTATAGAAAAGCACAATATGTAACCTTTTTTTGTTTTCTGGGATGGAGTTTCGTTCTTGTTGCCCAGGCTGGAGTGCAGTGGCACAATCTCGGCTCACTGCAACCTCCACCTCCTGGGTTCAAGCAATTCTCCTGCCTCAGCCTCCCAAGTAGCTGGGATTACAGGCATGCACCACCATGCCCAGCTTATTTTTGTATTTTTAGTAGAGGCAGGGTTTTACCATGTTGGTCAGGCTGGTCTCAAACTCCTGACTTCAGGTGATCTGCCCGCCTCAGCCTCCCAAAGTGCTGGGATTACAGGTGTGAGACACTGGCCTGGTCAACCTTTCTTTTTTTTTTAAATGGTATTATACCATAAAGACTTGATTTTTCAGTCCACAGTCATATGTACCAAGGACATTCCCATCTGTCAGTATTTACTGATCAACCTCAGTATTCTTTTTTTTTTTTTTAATTTTTTTTTAATAGAAAAACATAAAAAAGAGACAGGGTTTCACCATGTTGGCCAGGATGGTCTTGATCTCCTGACCTCGTGATCCACCTGCCTTGGCCTCCCAAAGTGCTGGTATTACAGGCGTGAGCCACTATGCCCAGCCCAACCTCAGTATTCTTAATGGCTGTTGGGTAAGAATGCATCATACATGATAAAAAATACATTTTACATCATGTCTATATATTTTAAAAAGAAATTAACAGATTTCGCTCCATTTATAAAGGATATTGATTGTGACCGACTAAGCTAATTTCACCACCCTCTAATGGGTGACGGCCTGCAGTTGGAAAAACACTGCTATCATTGACTAATTAACCATTAAAATATTGACAGAATGTATAAAGAAAAAGAGAACAGGCCAGGTGCAGTGGCTCACGCTTGTAATCCCAGCACTTTGGGAGGCTGAAGCATGTGGATCACAATGTCAGGAGATAAAGGCCATTCTGGCTAACACGGTTAAAACCTGTCTCTACTAAAAATTCAAAAAATTAGCCTGGTGTGGTGGCATGTGCCTGTAGTCCCAGGTACTCGGGAAGCCAAGGCAGGAGAATTACTTGAACCTGGGAGGCAGAGGTTGCAGTGAGCTGAGATCGTGCCACTACCCTCCAGCCTAGGTGACAGAGCAAGACACCACCTTAAAAAAAAAAAAAAGCCAGGCACTGTGACTCACGCCTATAATCCCAGCACTTTGGGAAGCTGAAGTGGGTGGATCTGGATCACCAGAGATCAGGAGTTCAAGACCAGCCTGACCAATATGGTGAAACCCCGTCTCTACTAAAATTACAAAAATTAGCTAGGCATGGTGGCATGCACCTGTAGTTCCAGCTACTTGGGAGATTAAGGAAGGAGAATTGCTTGAACACATGACGCGTAGGTTGCAGTGAGCTGAGATTGCGCCACCGCACTTCAGCCTGGGTGACAGAGGGAGACTTCCAATTTCCAATCTCAGCAGGACTCCTTCATTTTCGTCCTGGGTTAATTCTTAGAAGGTTATCATCTATTTGAAGGTTTTTCTTTCTTTTTTTTTTTTGAGACTTTGTTTCGCTCTTGTTACCCAGGCTGGAGTGCAATGGCACGATCTCGGCTCACCGCAACCTCCGCCTCCTGGGTTCAAGCAATTCTCCTGCCTCAGCCTCCTGAGTAGCTGGGATTACAGGCACGCGCCACCATGCCCAGCTAATTTTTTGTATTTTTAGTAGAGATGGGGTTTCACTATGTTGACCAGGATGGTTTCGATCTCTTGACCTCGTGATCCACCCACCTCGGCCTCCCAAAGTGCTGGGATTACAGGCTTGAGCCACTGCGCCAAGCCAGATTTTTTTTTCTTAAGTCCATTTTCTGTTGCTATAACACTCTTTTATGTTTTGATGATACCACAAGTGTTGGACTCCAAATCAGGAAGAAAGTGTGAAAGCAAGATGGTAAGGTTACCTAGGAAGATGCTGACTCAATCAACTTCCAGGAGCAACAACATGACTCCTGAGCAGTTTCCCAACACCAGCCTTTTTTTTTTTTTTGAGACAGAGTGTTGCTTTGTCACCAGGCTGGAGTGCAATGGTGTGATTTTGGCTCACTGCAACTTCCACTGCCTGGGTTCAAGCGATTCTCCTGTCTCAGCCTCCCGAGTAGCTGGGACTACGGGCGTGCGCCACCACACCCGGCTAACTTTTTATATTTTAGTAGATGGAGTTTCACCATGTTGTCTAGGATGGTCTCAATCTCTTGATCTCCTGACCTTGTGATCCACCCGCCTTGGACTCCCAAAGTGCTGGGTTTATAGGTGTGAGCCACTGCACCCAGCCTTGTTCTGTGACATTTTATTCAAACTACACTAGAGCCCTGCATCCAACCAACAGTAAGGGCTGAATGACACCTTTTATCCTAGAGTGCACTAGTCTCTGGGATATACAGACACTCTTCAATCAGTTCTCAGATGATTCTGCCTCTAGGAGCAGCAGAAACTAGAGGTAATCATGTCTTGGCTTACTTGAAGTTGTGTGCTCATTTCAAAATCTGCCTTGCTTACTCAAAGTCCAGATGTCACTGATCTTTGAGGTCATTAGGCAGCATCCAGTCTTTGAAGCAAAGCATTCCAAGTTTTTGACTCTGCTTCCCTGTCAATGTTAGCCAGAGGAACTCTTCTCCCTGCCTTGGAGCTGGCTGGTCCTGGTTCTACTCTGGCTCCACACCTGGCCTACCACACCACATGATTAATCCCTTCCTGTGTGCCTCTGGCCCAGGCTTGCAAGAGAATACACTCAGAGCAGCTCTACTTATTCCTGTCCATCAGTTGCTGGTTGAGTACTGGCACTGCACATACCTGCTCCACAGAATCTTAAACCTTCAGGAGTCTACCTGCTCACAGGTCCTGGTTTCCTACAGGCCTTCTTCATCAAGGGTGGGGCCACAGCTTTGCCCCAAGAGGGCAACCTGCCTCCTTGTTCCTTTACTGGCTTGAGACTCCTAGGCTGTGTCTGAACTAGCTGACAGGCCAGAAGTCTTAGGATGAAAAGAATACTAGAGTCGTCCTCAAAGTTAGAACTTTTGTTGGTGTCTGTGTTCCCTCACTCCTGTTACCTACCTTGTTCCTTCCCTACCTACATTAGTGATTTTGTGATTTCACTGAAGAATTGACCTTAGACAGGGTCTTGCTGTGTCGCCTGGGTTGAAATGTAGTGGTGCGATCTCAGCTCACTGCAGCCTCAAACTCTCAGGCTCAAGCAATCCTCTTGCCTCAGCTTCCCATGTAGCTGGGGCTACAGGCGTGCACCACCATGCCCAGCTAGTTTTAAAATTTTTTGTAGAGACAAGGTTTCCCGATGTTTCCCAAATGAGTCTTGAACCCCTGGGCTCAAGCGATCCTTGCGCCTTGGCCTCCCAAAGGGTTGAGATTACAGGTGTGACCCACCATGCCTGACCTGACCTCTGTAAATACTCCCAATTAATTGTCCAAACGGACTGGAACAAAAGAATCTCCTTCCCAATACTGCGAGACAGGGCAAAATTCTTCAAATTTATGTTTGAGGCCATAAACCAACAGCAGTAAAATGAAACCCTCAGGAAGCAATGATAAGAAACCCAGGAACACTCATTTCCTCCAGCCCAAGTGGCAGATGGGATCTCAAATACACCATGGTGTGATGCGTGACACGCTGTTTGCTGGGGATGTGGAGCATTTCAAGTGCCCCGCAGAGGTGGGCTTGGGGCACTCCTCACAGACTCCCCTCCCCACAAACACCCGTCTCCAGGCAACATTCCTGGGGAGCCTGGACCTCCCTTGGTGGACCAGCTCCAGAGGGTCTCTAAGGTTTTTCACCTTATCTCTGGGTGAACTAAAGGCAGGGGAAGAGGCGGCCCCACAGCCTGGGTCCCCAAGACCCCGCCCGCCTGAGAGTAAGAGACGCCGCCTGGAAGCCAGCCACTCATCAAGCAGCTCCGCCGGCTTGGTAAGGGGTGGTCGTTCAGGTCTGGGTCATCGCCACTGGCTCCTCTCGCCGCCCACTCTTGCTTCCTGGACTCAAGAGCTGCTGAACTATCGGCGCGTCGGCAATGGACTCCTTAGGCTGGCTCCTGCACAGAGAAGGCGGGAGGAGGGCTCTGGGTTGCTTCCCCTGCCTTAGCCGCGCGCTTCCGGCGGGGTCGCCGCCACTTCCGCTCGAGCGCGCCTCGCGCTGTGCGTGCGCGGACCCAAGGAAGGATCGGGTGCGCGGTTCGGGAGACACCGCCGTCTCCTCAAATCAGCCGGGCCTCCAGCCGCTGCCGATACCTGCCCAGGCCTGCGGCGCGCCACCCTCACCTCCTTCATTCCTACCGTCCACGCCAGCCTTGGCGACCTGACCCGCTTGTGGTCTCGAACTCGGTTAGTCCGGTGAAGGGACAGAGAAGCCTGGGTTCCCGGCGGCATCACTGAGATGCTCAGTACTGAATTCTACCCTCCATTAGGACTATCTGCTTTATGGGATAATTTCCTCATTGGTTGAGTCAGTGAGTTGCGTGTCTACAGAGAGCATCCTATCTGGTGGGTCTTCATCTAGATCTTGCACATTTCTTACTAAGTTAATCCTAAGAATATCTTAAAGATAAAACTGAGCTGCAAAGAAGTATAAAAACACTAGAAACAGGAGATAGCAGTACAAAGAGGAAAAAACAGCCTGACTTTCCTCTGTTTTTAATTGATTTGGGGACATTTTAAACTTACAGATAGAAAAGAAACATGGGTTTTGTTGACATATCTCAAAACAAAATGGGTGCTAACACCTTTAAAATGTAAACTGTTATGCTGGACATATTTGTATTATTCTGAAGTCATTTAAAAATAATGGCATGAAGTATTTATTGCCTGCTATTTGTTGGACCAGTAGTTTCTTTAAGGGTTAGTATTCAAGCAAAGACATACTGAGGAAATAGGAAAAAAGAAGGAATGCTGTAACGGGAAAAAAGGAAAAGGAAGAGCAGATGAAAAGGGCAGGAAAGGTTTAACATTTACATAACACTTGCTATGCACCAGACGGTTTTAAGCCCTTTTTTTTTTGGAGACAAATGGCACGATCTCGGCTCACCACAACCTCCGCCTCCTGGGTTCAAGCAATTCTCCTGCCTCAGCCTCCCGAGTAGCTGGGACTACAGGCACGCACCACCATGCCCAGCAAATTTTTGTATTTTTAGTAGAGACGGGGTTTCACCATGTTGACCAGGGTGGTCTCGATCTCTTGACCTCATGATCCACTCGCCTCAGCCTCCCAAAGTGCTGGGATTATAGGCGTGAGCCACCGTGCCTGGCCAGTTTTAAGCTCCTTAAATGTATTATCTAGTTCTCACCACAGCCCTATGAAATGGGTGTACTGTTATCACCTCTGGTTTACAGAGAAGGCAAGTGAGGTCTAGAAAGGTTAAGCAACTGGCCCAAGGTTACACAGTAAGTGGCAAAACCTTTGCTTGAACACATCAATTTTGACTCAGAGTCTGAATTCTCTCCCTTCAGCCTCCTGAGTAGCTGGGACCACAGGCACGTACCACCTTGCTCACCTAGGCTATTTTTTTTTTGTATTTTTTTTGTAGTGACAGGGTTTCACCATGTTGCCCAGGCTGGTCTCAAATTCCTGGGCTCAAGGGGTCTGCCTTGACTTTCCGAAGTGTTGGGATTACAGGTGTGAGCCACTGTGCCTGGTCCTAGAGTCTATGCCTGTTATTATTTTCTAAAATATTTATTTATTTTTTGAGATAGAGTCTTGCTCTGTTGCCCAGGCTGGAGGGCAGTGGCGTGATCTCTGCTCACTGCAATCCCCACCTTCTGGGTTCAAGTCATTCTTGTGCCTTAGCCTCTCAGGTAGCTGGGATTACAGGTGTGCACCACCATGCCCAGCTAATTTTTGTATTTTTAGTAGAGAAGGGGTTTCACCATGTTGGCCAGACTGGTCTAGAACCCCTGACCTCAGGTGATCCACCTGCCTCAGCCTCCCAAAGTGCTGCGATTACAAGAGTGAGCCACCATGCCTGGCCTGTGCTTCTAATCACCACACTGTATTTCCTCTGAAGGAAGGGTAAGACTCAAATCAACTGGATTTGATGCTACTGAATAGGAGTAGACAAGAGAGGTTTGCAAGGTAATTATTCTTCCATGTGAGAGTATGGGCTAAAATGTTTCATAGGACAAAAATACCATGAATAAAGTTCAAAAAGAGGAAATATATACAGTGCACAAATAATTGACATCTGGAACAGGCAGTGAAAACAAATATATGTAAGAAAAGGACAACCCTTCTTTGCAAATCAATCAGTGAATCTTCTGTGGAAATGGAAAAAAAAAAAAAAGGAAAAGACAACCCTATAGAGAAATGGGCAAATGTATAAATAGACAACAGATGAAGAAGTAAGGATGAAATAAAACTGACCACATATAAAAAGATGCTTAAAAAAAAAAAAACAGACGCTTAACTGCACTAGTGACCCTGGCATGCAAAACAAAACAATAGAACCATTATCTCCCACATTGGCTAAAACTGAAATTTGAAAATATCAATTTTGTGGAAAAGTGAATGTTCTTAGTAGAAGTATAAATCAGGATAGTCACTGACAGGGGTAGGGGTAGATTTGGCAGTATTAATTCAAGTTAAAATATTAAAATTAAGTAATCTTCAAAATAATCCTGATTATAATGAAAAACATTGCTTCAGACATAATTTCACTTTTTTATTATACAGATAAACAGGTGTTCAAAAAGAGGTATGCAAGATATTTAACTGGAAACATTTTTTGCATAATAGTTTAAAATTAGGCCAGGCGCGATGGCTCAAGCCTGTAATCCCAGCACTTTGGGAGGCTGAGGCGGGTGGATCATGAGGTCAAGAGATCGAGACCATCCTGCTCAACATGGTGAAATCCTGTCTCTACTAAAAATACAAAAAATTAGCTGGGCATGGTGGCATGTGCCTGTAATCCCAGCTACTCAGGAGGCTGAAGCGGGAGAATTGCCTGAACCCAGGAGGTGGAGGTTGTGGTGAGCCGAGATCACACCATTGCACTCCAGCCTGGGTAACAAGAGTGAAACTCTGTCTCAAAAAAAGTTTAAAATTAGAAAAATATAATTTCAGCAGGTACATAAACTATGGTAATGATTTACTCATTTGCTAAACAAATATTTGTTGATTGCTTACTGGGTATTAGGCATTATTCTGAACATTGAGGATAAATTGACAGTTATCATTGTGAACTAAAGAAAGTTCATCTTTAGGGTGGGTCAGTGGCTAATTAACCTTCCCCAGCCCAGATCCTTCCCCTTAATTCTTTGTTACATCTTGATAGAATTATTTCAACTTGTTCTGTAAATCACATTGGACTCCTCTCTAATAACTACAGAAACAAATTTTTTTATTTATTTTTATTTTATTTATTTATTTATTTTGAGACGGAGTTTCCGCTGTGTTACCCAGACTGGAGTGCAATGGCATGATCTCGGCTCACCGCAACCTCCGCCTCCTGGGTTCAAGCAATTCTCCTGCCTTAGCCTCCTGAGTGGCTGGGACTACAGGTGCACACCACCATGCCCAGCTAATTTTTTTTTTTTGAGACGGAGTTTCACTCTTGTTACCCAGACTGGAGTGCAATGGCACGATCTCGGCTAACCGCAACCTCCGCCTTCTGGGTTCAAGCAATTCTCCTGCCTCAGCCATGCCCAGCTAATTTTTGTATTTTTAGTAGAGATGGGGTTTCACCTTGTTGACCAGGATGGTCTCGATCTCTTGACCTTGTGATCCACCCGCCTCGGCCTCCCAAAGTGTTGGGATTATAGGCCTGAGCCACCGCACCCAGCCTAAGTTTTGTATTTTTAGTAGAGATGGGGTTTCACCTTGTTGACCAGGATGGTCTCGATCTCTTGACCTTGTGATCCACCTCCCTTGGCATCCCAAAGTACTGGGATTATAGGCGTGAGCAACCACGCCCGGCCTTTTTTTTTTTTTTTTTTTAAAGACGGGGTTTCATCATGTTGGTCAGGCTGGTCTTGAACTCCTGACCTCAGGTGATCCGCCCGCCTTGGCCTCCAAAGTGCTTGGATTACAGGCGTGAGCTACTACGCCCGGCCCCAGAATTTTTTTTTTTTTTTTTAAATCTATACCCTAATTTGAAGGTATAAAGGCACAATAGTGGACTCTAAAGTAGGAATGAGGAAAGCTGGAAAGGAGTGGTCCATACTGATACTGACCATCAAGAAAAGCTTGAAGAGATGTCCCAAATATCCTGATGACTTATTTTTCACTGAAATGCAAATAAATTGACATCTTAGATATGCTTCCAAAGATTGTGCCCTACTCCCTGAACAGCTCTTAATGAAGGCAGAACTACAGCAAGAGAAACTGACAGTTAAGTGATTAAAAAAAAGACTTCCAGGGGCTTGTTTCTTATTATGTTTATATGGTAAATGCCTGGTTAGGACAAAGAGCTTGATTATGGTTTGCTCGCATTATCCTTGGTTGAACAGATTCAATTACAAAAGAGATTGATGCCTCAACCATAGCGAAAACCTTGTCAGGCTCTTAACTGAGACCATAACATACTTGTTTAAAAGTGGAGAAGGGGACAAGAGAGGAAACAACACAAGTTTATAATCTAAAGGATGACTTTCTTGCTGCATCTAACTAGTATGTGACTGCTTCTGCACTCTCTTTGATCTATCCTTCGCTTTCTGAATGTAAATATTTTTGTTCTAAAAATTGGGTACCAGGCCGGATGAAGTGGCTCATGTCTATAATCCCAGCACTTTGGGAGGCTGAGGCAGGCAGATTGCTTGAGGCTAGGAGTTCGAGACCAGCATGGTCAACATGGCGAAACCCCACCTCTACTAAAATTACAAAAATTAGCCAGGTGTGGTGTCGGTGCCTGTAATCCCAGCTAGTCAGTAGGCTGAGGCAGGAGAATCGCTTGAATCTGGGAGGCAGAGGTTGCAGTGAGCAGAGATCGTGCCATTGCACTCCAGCCTAGGTGATAATAGAGCTAGACTCTGTCTCAAAAAAAAAAAAAAAAAAAAAAAAAATTGGGTACCAGATCTGCTCCTCTCAACAGGAACTAAGAAGAACCCCAATGTCCTTCTTCTTTCAGCTGAGTTAAAATATTGGATTTAGCCGGGTGTGGTAGTGTGTGGCTGTAGTCCTGGTTATTCAGGAAACTAGGGTAGGAAGATTGCTGGAGCCCAGGAACTCCAGGCTAGTGCGCTATGACTGCACCTGTGAATAGCTACTGCACTCCAGCTTGGGCAACATAGCAGAACTGGTCTCTTAAAAAAGCATATTGGTTCTTGTCTGTGAGGAACATCAGAAAAAAAAAAAAAGCATATTGGATTGGTCAGCAGAAAGCCTTCCCAAATGAGGAAAGATGGGACCTGGATGTGAGTACCAACTCTAGAATCACTTTCGTAGCTCCAAAGGAAAGTAAAACACTACCTGAATTTCAAAATGTTGTCTTAAGCCACCAGGTTCCCTTAAGAGCTTGTTGGTCCCAGTATTGCTCTGGCTGGGAGTAGGAAGAAGCAGGTCCCCAGAGAATTTGTGTAAGGCACCTGAGCAGCAGATTCTATTAAAAATTCTTCCTGCAAGCCTTGCCCTTGCAATTACTGCCATTCCTCTCACCAGTGGGTTCTCGTTGGATCAGGTCTCTATCCCTAGCAGCTCAAAGCTTGAGACCATAGTAGGCAGCCCAACAGGCCCTTCCAGACGGTCTCCATCTGCTGCGTGAGCAACTCACCTGTGTCTTAGGGAGAGGAAGAGGGCTCACAGCTTTGTACTCAGGCACATTAACTTATGTGATCCAGCAACTGGATCAATATCAATTTACAGGTAAGGAAACTGATGCTGAGAGATTGACAACTTTTCTAAGGTCACACAGAAGTACTTTTTGAATCTAGGTTTCAAAGTTGATCTCCCACTCCACCTTCCGCCTTGGATCCTTAATAAGAATTTTTATTTTTGAGACAGTCTTGCTTTGTCTCCAGGTGCCAGGCTGGAGTACAGTGTTGCAATCTCGGCCCACTGCAGTCTCCATCTCCTGGGTTCAAGCGATTCTCCTGCCTCAGCCTCCCTAGTAGCTGGGACTACAGGCACATGCCACCATGCCCAGCTCATTTTTGTATTTTTTTTTTTTTTTTTTGAGACGGAGTTTCGCTCTTGTTACCCAGGCTGGAGTGCAATGGCACGATCTCGGCTCACCACATCCTCCGCCTCCTGGGTTCAGGCAATTCTCTGGCCTCAGCCTCCTGAGTAGCTGGGATTACAGGCACGCGCCACCGTGCCCAGCTAAGTTTTTGTATTTTTAGTAGAGACGGGGTTTCACCATTTTGACCACGATGGTCTCCATCTCTTGACCTCATGATCCACCTGCCTCGGTCTCCCAAAGTGCTGGGATTACAGGCTTGAGCCACCGCGCCCGGCCCATTTTTGTATTTTTTAGTGGAGATGGGGTTTCACCATTTGGGCCAGGATGGTCCCAATCTCTTGACCTTGTGATCCACCTGCCTTGTGAGCAACCGCACCTGGCAATAAGACATTTTTTAAGCTTGTGGAATAGTCAAATGCATTCTTTCCACAGCATGAGCTGTGATGCAGAGACTCAGCGTTCATTTTAACTGGGTTAACACTTGCGTGATTTTCTTGTAGACCAAGCAATAGTGAGAGACTTTTTTGTAATATATTTGCTTATTCTAGATATTTCTTTTTTTGAGACAGGGTCTCGTTTTGTCACCCAGGCTAGAGTGCAGTGGCATAATCATGGCTCAATGCAGCCTCAACTCCCAGGCTCAGGTGATCCTTTCATCTCAGTCTCCTGAGTAGTTGATACTATAGGTGCATGCCACCACACCTGGCTCATTTATTTATTTAGAGATGGAGTCTCGCTCTGTTGCCCAGGCTGGAGTGCAGTGGCACGATCTCAGCTCACTGCAATCTCCACCTCCCGGATTCAAGCAATTCTGCCTCAGCTTCCCGAATAGCTGGGATAACAGGCGTGCACCACCATGCCTAGCTAATTTTTGTATTTTAGTGGAGAAGGGGTTTCACCATGTTGGCCAGGCTGATCTTGAACTCCTGACCTCAACTGATCCACCTGCCTCGGCTTCCCAAAGTGCTGGGATTACAAGCCACCACTACTGGCCCTAATTTATTATTATTTTTAAAATTTTTAGTAGAGATGAAGTCTCACTGTGTTGCCCAGCCTGATCTCCAGCTCCTGGCCTCAAGTAATTATCTTGCCTTGGCCTTCCAAAGTGCTGGGATTACAGGTGTGAGCTACCATGCATGGCCTAGATATTTCATATATGTGAAATCATGCTATATTTGTCCGAGGGTCAAAGAGTCTTACTTGGTCACAAATATCAAACAGCACAAGCTGCTCTTAACTATTTAAAGATGAATTGTAATCAAGAACCAAAGAGGACCCAGCTACTTGAGAGGCTAAGGCAGGAGAATCGCCTGAACCTGGGAGGTGGAGGCTGCAGTAAACCAAGACTGTGCCACTGTATTCCAGCCTGGCGACAGCGAGACTGTCCAAAAACAAAACAAAACAAAAAACAAAAAAACAAAGAGAGGCCGTGGCTCATGCCTGTCATCCCAGCACTTTACAAGGCCAAGGTGGGCGAAGATAAGGAGGTCAGGAGATCGAGACCATCCTGGCCAACAGGGTAAAACCCTGTCTCTACTAAAATACAAAAAAATTAGCCGTGTGTGGTGGTGCGCACCTGTAGTCCCAGCTACTCGGGAGGCTGAGGCAGGGGAATCGCTTGAGTCCAGGAGGCGGAGGTTGAAGTGAGCTGAGATTGCACCACTGCACTCTGGCCTGGTGACAGAGCGAGACCCTGTCTCAGGAAAAAAAAAAAAAGAACCAAAGGAAAAAAATTCTCAACCATGACCCAGACACCCTCAATTTTGTTGCCATTGTTAGAGAATCCTCAAACCAGATTCCTAAGGAAAGCCATGCCTTTCTTTTTTGTTTTTGTTAATTCTTTTGAGACAAACTGTACTCTGTCACCCAGGCTGGAACTGCAGTGGTACTATGAGGGCTTACTGCAGCCTTGACCTGGGCTCAAGTGATCTCCCACCTCAGCCTCCCCAGTAGCTGGGACTATAGGTGAGCATCACCATGCCCAGCTAATTTTTGTGTTTTTGGTAGAGATGGGGTTTTGCCATGTTGCCCAGGCTGCTCTCAAACCCTTGGGCTCAAGCTGTCCACCTGCCTCAGCCTCCCAAAGTGTTAGGATAACAGGCATGAGCCACCATGGCCCATCAGCACTGCCTTTTAATACATTAATTAGTCAGAACCTTCTTTGGGGAATTTTTTGTAAGGATCAGCTGGTAATTTTAATTACATTAACTCAGGTGCACCTCTAGATAATTTACTTAAAGCATTTTATTTTATAAACATTAAGCCCATACCTTAGTAGAAAGAATAAAGCTTAGTACCAGCAGAGTTGGGTTCCAGTTCAAACTCCACGATTTACTAGCTAGACACCTATTGAAACTTATCTTAAAATCAGTTTCCTGATAGTAAAATGGGGATAATAGGAGTGTGGATTATATGAGATGAGACATCTGGAAATGTCTTATAAACTGACAGGCACCATTCTCTTACCATGTCATTATATTGTCACATATTTTACTTTGGCTGAGAAGAATATGTGCAATGCTAAAGTGTGAAGTCACCAGTTACACCAGCTATGTTTGGCAGATATGCTTATGTATTAGTACATTGGCTTTTAATAGTAAGAACTTTCTATCTTGCTGCTTTTTCCTGAGCAAATATAATTTGTAACTCCAGACACCAAGACTGGCTTATGTCTAAATCTAGAGTGAGGTAATAAAGCAAATGTTGAAATAATTCAGATTGTTCACAGACTGCCAATAAAAATTGTCTGCACATAAAGGCCACTTCTTAATGGGAAAATAATATTTTCAATAAGTTTATAAATAATGTACTCAAAACTTGTTCAATGAAGCTATTTTCTAGAAATTAATAGTTCAATGTTGTAATGGTCCTGAGGCCTAGCATAGCACCTGCCATATAGTAGGCACTAAGTAATTATTTGTTGAATAAATGAATGAATGTCTTTTTAATGGCTAGGGATTTATTCTAATATTGAATAAAAGGACCTATAAAGGAGTGAATCACATTCTAAAGTACTAGGCATAAGGAGATAAATGTATATGCCTGACCTTTGGAAAGTAATCCACTTTGATTCTACTAAAACATTCCTAGAGAGGAATCTCATGATTGTCGATGGTACTACAGTATTTCTAACTCCATTAAAACTTCAGGTTTCACAGTCATGGCCCTGGGCTAGGTTTTATTACACAAATTTCTAGAAAATACTTCTTCTTATAAGGTCTGTATATACTTCATTGTAGTTTAAGCAGTCTGACCTGTCACTCCTTAAACTACAATGACTGCAAGCAGTGATCCCACTGAAGGATGCTTGCCTGAAGCATTTTCTTGAGGAAACTGGTAAAAAAAAAAAAAGGCTGGGTGTGGTCATGCCTGTAATCCCAGCACTTTGGGAGGCCAAGGTGGGTGGATCACCTGAGGTCAGGAGTTCAAGACCAGCCTGACCAACATGGTGAAATCCCATCTCTACTAAAAATGCAAAAATTGGCCAGGTGTGGTGCCTCGCCCCTGTAATCAGCTACTTGGGAGACTCAGGTGGGAGAACTGCTTGAAACTAGGAGGTGGAGGCTGCAGTGAGCCAAGATCACAACACTGCATTCCAGCCTGGGTGACAGAGCAAAACCCTGTCTCAAAAAAAAAAAAACTTATTTTTTGTTTTTTAGTAAACCAATAACTGAAAAAAATTCAGCTAGGTCATTTTCATTTGAATTTAAAATTTTGTTTTTTGAATATATATCTTTATTGGGTTCAATATTCAAAAAGTGCCTTTAATGAAAAAGATACCCTCCAAATCTTGTCCGTCAGCTATACAGTATCATTTCTTGTAGAAAATCTGTTTTTAATTTCTTTTGTACCCTTAGTTTTCAGATAAATACACATACACAATTTCTTTTCTTCTTTTTTCTATACAGATGGCATCATACAATACACTCTTGAGCATCTTGCCATTTTTAAACTTAATAATATATCTTGTGGATGGTTGCATTTTCAAGCAGGAACACTTTCTCATAGTTTTTCTTTCCTTCTTTCTCTCTCTCTCTCTCTCTTTCTCTTTTTTTTTTGAGACAGAGTCTCACTCTGTTACCCAGACTGGAGTGCAGTGGCCCAATCTCAGCTCACTGCAACTTCCACCTCCCTGACTCAATCGATTTTCCTATCTCAGCCTCCTCAGTAGCTGGGATAACAGACACGCACCACCATGCCCAGCTAATTTTTGTATTTTTGGTAGAGATGGGGTTTCACCATGTTAGCCAGGCTGGTCTTGAACTCCTGACCTCAAGTGATCCACCCACCTTGACCTCCCAAAGTGCTGGGATTATAATCGTGAGTCACTGTGCCCGACCTGAATCTTTTTATATTTATTGTCTGTGGATTTTGTTTTAATCTTAGGTATGCCCTCCTCATTCCATAACTATAAAATATTTACTAATTGTTTCCTCTGTTATGATTTGTGTTTTCTTTTTCACATTTAAATGTTTGATATTCCTGAGATGTGATTTAATTTAGGTTGTTAGGTATAGTTCAAATGAATTTTGATTATTTTACATATATATATTTAAATCTAATTTTACAGTTTTTTTTCTGTTGTTTTGGAGACAGACCCTCACTCTGTTACCCAGGCTGTAGTACAGTGGTGTGATCATAACTCATTGCAGCCTCAAATTCTTGGGCTCCAGTTATCCTCCCACTTCAGTCTCCTGAGCAACTTGTACTATAGGTGTGGACTACTATGCCTGGCTAATTTTTTAATTGTTTTTATTTTTGTGGAGATAAGGTCTCACTGTCTTGCCTAGCCTGATCTCAAGCTTCTTAGCTCAAGTAATCCTCCTTGGCCTCCCAAAGTGCTGGGATTACAGGTGTGACTTGCTGCACCTGGCCTCAAATGGATTTTTAATAGGTTAACCTGTTTATTCCAATGATGATTATTCAATCCTTGATTGAGTAATCTGTCTTTTCCATAGTAATCTGAATTGTTCCCTTTATTCAATATTAAATTTCTATGCATACATGTGGATGTATTTTTGGTTTTCTGTTCTATTTAATTGATTAATCTTTTCAGGCATTAGTAAAATTGCAGCCTTTTATTATTGAAGTATTGCACTATTTAGTACATGGATAGGACTAAGCCTTTTTTATGCTTGTTTTTTGTATAGCTTGTAGTTTAGGAATCATTAAAAATTTTTACATGGTTTAGAAAATCAAAAGGATGATATTTTTATGACATAAAATTATATAAAATTTGTTTTGCGTTTATAAATAAAGTTTTATCGGGACAGAGCAGTGCCTGTTATTCATGTATTGCCTCTGACTCCTTTTGTACTGCATTTTATGAGTGGATAGTTCCTCATCCTTTATAGAAAAAGGTTGCCTGACAATTGCTTTAAGTTAGAAGAGCGAATTCACTCTATACATTGTGATATCTGTAAAAAAAATTTCAACAAAATTATTACTAGGATATGATTTAGGGCGGGGCATAGTGGCTTATACCTGTAATCTTTCCAGTTTGGGAGGTAGAGGAGGGCAGATTGCTTGAGTCCACAAGTTTGAGAACAGCCTGGGCAACATAGGGAGATTCCCATCTCTATAAAAAATACAAAAATTAGCTGGGTGTTATGGTGCATGCCTGTATCCCAGCTACTCAGGAGGCTGAGGCATGAGACTCATTTGAGCCTGGGAGGCAGTGGTTGCAGTGAGCCCAGACTGCACCTCTGCACTCCAGCCTGGGCAACAGAGTGAGACCGTGTCTCAAAAAAAAAAAAAAAGATTTGATTTAGGTAATCCTTCTACTTTGGAAGGCTGAAAAAATGGGCCAATCACTTAATCCCAGGAGTTCAAGATCAGCCTGGGCTACTCAGGAGGCTGAGACAGGAGGATAGAATGAGCCTGGGAGGTTGAGGGTGCAGTGAGTTGTGATCTTGCTACTGTACTCCAGCATGGAGGACAGAACGAGACCCTGTCTCAAAAAAAATTTTTTTTAAGTAAATGATTTAATTTAAATAATTTTTGTCATTGAACTGTGTACTTCCTTTAGTGCAAAACAGCTGAATCTGTGGCTCTAGTACAGTTGCAATTCATTGAAATATGAGTTTTCTCATGTCGAAAATAGGATGGAAGGACAATGAAACATTTCTTTTTGATTATGTTTATATTTTCCAGTGTATGTTCAATGATACTTAAAAACTGAGATGGGACTGAAGCTTTCTATGGGTTAGATGTAAATTTTTTTCTCATACATATTTAAATTAGAAGGCAAATGATTGGCTTTCTGTATTATCAATAGTGTTTTTCTCCACCTAAAGGTTTTCTGATTCAACATTAAGTCTAGTGTCCTTGAGAATAATTTTTTGACCTTTGTCGCATTTATTGGACTTGCTCCAGTGTATTTCTTCAGGTATGATAGAAATATCACTGCAGACTTTCTCATACTAGTTGTATTAATAGGATTTCTCTCTAGCAAGATACACAGTAAGAAAATTCCAGCTGAAGGGCTTTGATTTTTAATGCATAAATAGGAGTTTCTTATTATTTATTTATTTTGGCTATGAGATTAAGTGGTAAGGATTTTTCTGTAGTATTAGTTTTTGGTACTTAATAAGGCCAGATACATTTTGATTATAAGTTCTTTGATGATAGACTGGGCACAGTGGCTCAACCTGTAATCCCAGAACTTTGAGAGGCCAAGGCAAGTAGATTGCTTGAGGTCGGTAGTTTGACGTTACCAGCCTGGCCAACATGGTTGTCTCTACTAAAAATACAAAAATTAGCTGGGCATGGTGGTGCATACCTGTTATCACAGCTACTTGGGAGACTGAGGCAGGAGAATCCCTTGAACCCAGGAGGCAGAGGTTGCAGTGAACCAAGATTGCTCCACTGCACAGCAGCCTGGGCAAAAGAGTGAGACTCCTTCTCAGAAAAAAAATTATTTGAGGCTGGGCTTGGTGACTACGTCTGTAATCCCAGCACTTTGAGAGGCTGACCTGGGCGGATCATGAGATCAAGAGATTGAGACCATCCTGGCCAACATAGTGAAACCCTGTCTTAAATTTTTTTTTTAAAAAAACATTATTTGATGCTTAATATTATATAACTTGGAAAGTGCTTATGAATGAAAATAATCAAGATACACTTTTGTGCTTTTCACTCTTGAAGGTTGTATGTGATAATACATTGGTTATCTACAGTTCATTCTCTCTCCTTGGAGAGTGGAACATGGCTGAGCGCAATCAATCAAAATGAGAGATGTATATAAAGGGGACCAGAATCATATAGCGTACTTTGAACTGCAAGTAATAGGAAACACTGGTCCAGTTGGATGCTAAGAAAGCACTGTAGTATTGGCAATAGCAGGCATTCCAGGCATATTGTGCCAAGGGCTCAGATTCAGTTTCTTGGTTTGCCTCCCTTTCCACCTTGTGTTGGCTTTGGCTTCAGGTTGGTAACCAAAGTACTTGTAGTCGCTTCCAAAATCATATCCTGTTATAAACACCAGGAAAAGGAAGGAAGACACGAGTCCTTTTATGTGTCTCTTTTCAGAAATGAGACAACCTATGCGGGAAGCCTCCTTTAGGTTTTACTTCATTTCAAAATTGGGACTTGTGCTGTTTCCTAAAGCAATCACTGTCAGGGGGAATGAGATTATCATGATTAGTCTAAACTAACCATCTGGAGTTAAATTGAGGATAGGAATTAGTGTCCATCAACACTAAACAAGATTTTATTTTTCTATATTTTGAAGTTATCTGGGAGATGAAAAACTGCAACTGTCAGCCAGAGATTGACAGAGTGATAGAGCCACTGAATAAGAAATGTATTTATGACCTGGGAACCTGAAAAGCCATGCTAAATGAGATGATAAATTTGAAGCTGTCAATTTCTTATAGATTATCAATTTGTTCCAGCCTAAGAAATCTTGAGAATCTCATGTAGCATGCGGTAAAAAGTATATTTCATTTGAGTGCATATTTCTTTTTTTTTGAGACAGAGTTTCGCTCTTGTTACCCAGGCTGGAGTGCAATGGCGCTATCTCGGCTCACCGCAACCTCCACCTCCTGGGTTCAGGCAATTCTCCTGCCTCAGCCTCCTGAGTAGCTGGGATTACAGGCACGAGCCACCATACCCAGCTAATTTTTTTGTATTTTTAGTAGAGACAGGGTTTCACCATGTTGACCAGGATGGTCTCGATCTCTTGACCTCATGATCCACCCACCTCAGCCTCCCAAAGTGCTGGGATTACAGGCGTGAGCCACTGCGCCTGGCCGAGTGCATATTTCTTAACATATTCTTGCTTTTTAAATACTCCACAACCAGGCTGGGTGCAGTGCCTCATGCCTGTAATCCTGGCACTTTGGGAGGCTGAGTTTCGAGGATCAGTTGAGCCCAGGAGTTTGAGACTGCAGTGAGCTGTGATCACAACACCACTCTCTACTGGACTGGGCAATAGGGCAAGACTATGTCTCTAAAAACAAAGCAAAATAATATAAACAAAAATAAAAACCCCTCTACCATCAGAAAATTATTGACACTTCTGTTTTCAGATGTGCCTGTCTTGCTGTGAGTTCACATCCAGCAGGGACAGGCAAAGCCAAGAGCATCAGGGCTCCTCTCCTTCCTGTGTGTGTACACCTTCCCGTGAATATATGAAATAAAGATGATTACTTACTCCATGTGTTACACTTGCAAACCTTGCCTTTTTTATTGCTCTAAAATATGAGGTAACCAAGATTGTGCATAAGTAGCATTAGACAACTCACTGTACACTATCTCCGACTCTGCGTTTGTGGTCCTATGTGGTACTTTGGATATTATTTTCATAATTATGCATGAATAATTTTTCCAGTGGCACCAGCTGGACTTAGCTGGCAGCCACCCCTACCCAGTACTTAGTGGTTTGTTGTTTTTCAGAGATATTTTTTCAATATTGGCTATGTTTTTTTTTTTTTTTTTAAGATGGGGTTTCACCATGATGGCCAGGCTGGTCTTAAACTCCTAAGCTCAGGTGATCCACCCACCTCAGCCTCCAAAAGTGCTAGGATTACAGGCATGAGCCACCACACCCAGCCCATGATTTTTTTTTTTTTTTTCCCAAGAGACTGGGTCTCGCTCTGTCTCCTTGGCTGGAGTGCAAAGGCATGATCATAGCATACCTTGAACTACTGGGTTCAAGCAATCCCCTTGCCTCAGCTTCCTGGTAGCACCACATTGGTGACCTGGATTTTTGTTTTAAAGCTTTAATACAAAATTAAATGGTTTCTTTATTTCACGAAAGGGTTAATATTTGAGAAAGTGATTATCAATGTGTACACAAAGCTAACTAGCAGATTAGCTTTCTCAGTAGAAATCCAAGTGTCCTGATAACACTGGTGTCATTTATAAATCAATGTTTTGAAATTTTACCATTTTTTTTTTTTTTTGCCCCCTAATATAAAGGCCACACCAGAAAACCTCAGGAATATAAAATTTATTTATATATTTTTTTCCTCAAAAAATTCCTTTAAGTTCAGACATTACCATTGATGTGCAATATCAAAGAGCTCTACAGGACAGATGGAAACATGAAAAGTCGGATGGTTGGCATTTAAAAGGAACAGTAATTAAGCAATTGAAAGTGGATTGGATTGTTGATTAATATTTGTTCATTTGAAAGAATCAAGTGGAAGAGGTAGTCTCTTGGAAGGAGAGACTAAATCACACCTGATGCCTCCCCTCACTGACCAAGGGGCTGGGATGTCTTGTTAACTTGCCTCTTTTTGATTTAATTGCATTCTGTACTCTAATTTTCTCAGATCATATATTCTATCTTATTTTTCCCTCTGAGCAGAAAGAAGTCTTTCTGTTTACTTCACCCCACTTCTTTCCTCTGAGAAAAGGCAGTATTCTCTAACAGGGGAAAGAAAACCAGGAGGAGGGAGAGGGGAAAGAAGGGAAGATGAGAGAGAGAGAGAGAGAAAGACAGAGAGATGGGACGTTAGATTAGAGTGGAAGACAGAGGAGAGAGAAGGAGAAGGAAAGAGGGAGCAGGAAGGGGGATGCTCCAGGCTCTCAATCTCAGGACTGTGCAAAATGATTTTCCAGGAGATGCACATGTGGTCTCATATTTCTCACAGTAGTCCACCCGGGCTCCGTCCTCAGGTCTGTAACCCACTACCAAAACCCAATATAGCCAATCTCGCTGCCTTACCTGGAGGGAGTAGCAGGGCCTGGCACCAGGTCTGGGACTTCACTGCTGTCCCTGAACAGACTTGCTGGAGGCATTCACATTTTCCTCCACTCTTGGGGCAACAGCCTGCAACAGAAAAGGGGTGAGTGGGTGTTAGTGTTTCCCAGGGCCACCAGGTGGTCCTAGCTGGCTGGACCCCACTTTCCGACTGAGGGGAAGCATCAAGTGTGACTTAATCTCCTTCTTGCAAGGGGCTATGTCTTCAACTTGATTCTTTCAAATGGACTTCTTTGGAGCACAGAGCTCCCCTCTCAGCTGAGGGGCCTATGGCTATTACCTAGGGAGCAGCCTCAGGTTGGGGTCACTGTTGCTGCTACCACAGCTGCAGGAGAAAGAGGTGGAAAGATGCTGAAGAAAGTACTCAGTCTGGAATCTAATTTTTGAAAACGTTTTTGGGAGCTACTTGTCCAAAATCTTGAAATCAGTAAATCCTGATAGTTGTCTTCAAAATACATCCCAAATGCATACATTTCAACCACTATTCTATTCTAAAACATGTTGGGCCAGGCACAGTGGCTCACGTCTGTAATCTCAGCATTTTGGGAGGCTGAGACAGGTGGATCACCTGAGGTCAGGAGTTCAAGACCAGCCTGGCTGACATGGTGAAACCCCATCTCTACTAAAAATACAAAAATGAGATGGGCGTCATTGTGCACATCTGTAATCCCAGCTACTGGGGAGGTGGAGGTGAGAGAATTCCCTGAACCTAGGAGGCAGAGGTTGCAGTGAGCTGAGATCATGCCATTGCCCTTCAGCCTGGGTGACGAGCAAAACTCTTGTCTAAAAAAAAAAAGTTATTTTTTTTCCTAAAATTCAAGCCCACTGTGCAAAATAATGAAAGCATTGGGATGCCTTTTATTTTGGTTTCTTGGAATGACCACTGTCCACTATTAATAAAAATGCTTGCTCTTTTAATTTATATATAAAAAAGGATATTCAGGTTTGCTTGATGTTCTGCAAATTTTGAGTGACTCTAACATATTATGAGTGTTCTTTTCGTTACCAAACTTAGAATAACATAAAAAACTGACAGGTCAAAAGAAAAGTTGGCTTTTTCTAAGTTATTTCTAACAAAATGATGTGTACTTCTAAAGTTAAAAAACCTTGTTTATTTTATAGACTGGCATATAACTGTTAAGACCTTGATTATAAAGAAGAAACTATCTTTGTCATTTATCAATTAGAGACATTCAATTAGCAATAATCGTGCCTTGGATAAACCTCACTGACTACAGTGCTGCCACTGCACAAAGCTAATTAGTGACATTCGTAATGTACTTTATGTGTAAATTATAGTCCTTGGGTATTTGTTAGTGCCCTCCTTAATTCTCATGAGAACTGTCCCTCTCTTACCTGAGAAGGGAGCATTCATGATCATTTGACCTATTTTAGGGACCTATGTATGCATTATACAGATATTTTGGAAAGTTTTTTGTTGTTGTTGTTGGTCTTGGACTATTTTATTTCCAAGGAAAGTTCTTTTTAAAATATTAATGAATCTTCTTCTTTTTTTAAATTGCATTTTAGGTTTTGGGGTACATGTGAAGAACATGCAAGATAGTTGCATAGGTACACACATGGCAGTGTGATTTGCTGCCTTCCCCTTCACCTATATCTGGCATTTCTCCCCATGCTTTCTCGCCCTAACTCCCCACCCCCCGCTGTCTTTCCCCTATTCCCCCCAACAGACCCCAGTGTGTAGTGCTCCCCTCCGTGTCCATGTGTTCTCATTGTTCAACACCAGCCTATGAGTGAGAACATGCAGTACTTCATTTTCTGTTCTTGTGTCAGTTTGCTGAGAATGATGTTCTCCAGGTTCATCCATGTCCCTATAAAGGACACCAACTCATCATTTTTGATTGCTGCATAATATTCCATGGTGTATATGTGCCACATTTTCCCTGTCCAGTCTATCAACGATGGGCATTTGGGTTGATTCCAGGTCTTTGCTATTGTAAACAGTGCTGCAATGAACATTCATGTGCAGGTGTTCTTATAGTAGAACGATTTATAATCCTTTGGATGTATACCCAGTAATGGGATTGCTGGGTCAAATGGAATTTCTATTTCTAGGTCCTTGAGGAATCGCCACACTGTCTTCCACATGGTTGAACTAATTTACACTCCCACCAGCAGTGTAAAAGTGTTCCTATTTCACCACATCCTCTCCAGCATCTGTCTCCAGATTTTTTAATGATCGCCATTCTAACTGGTGTGAGATGGTATCTCAGTGTAGTTTTGACTTACATTTCTCAAATGACCAGTAATGATGAGCATTTTTTCATGTGTTTGTTGGCCTTATGTATGTCTTCTTTTGTAAAGTGTCTCTTCATATCCTTTGCCCACTTTTGAATGGGCTTGTTTGTTTTTTTCTTGTAAATCTGTTTTAGTTCTTTGTAAATTCTGGATATCAGCCCTTTGTCAGTTGGGTAAACTGCAAAACTTTTTTCCCATTCTGTTGGTTGCCGATTCACTCTAATGACTGTTTCTTTTGCTGTGCAGAAGCTGTGGAGTTTGATTAGGTCCCATTTGTCTATTTTGGCTTTTGTTGCCAGTGCTTTTGGTGTTTTGGTCATGAAGTCCTTGCCTACTCCTATGTCCTGAATGGTTTTGCCTAGATTTTCTTCTCGGGTTTTTATGGTGTCAGGTCTTATGTTTAAGTCTTTAATCTATCTGGAGTTAATTTTAGTGTAAGGTGTCAGGAAGGGGTCCAGTTTCTGCTTTCTGCACATAGCTAGCCAGTTTTCCCAACACCATTTAATAAACAGGGAATCCTTTCCCCATTGCTTGTTTTTGTCAGGTTTATCAAAGATTGTATGGTTGTAGATATGTTGTGTTGCCTCCAATGCCTCTGTTCTGTTCCATTGGTCTATATCTCTGTTTTGGTACCAGTACCATGCTGTTTTGATTACTGTAGACTTGTAGTATAGTTTGAAGTCCGGTAGTGTGATGCCTCCTGCTGTGTTCTTTTTACTTAGAATTCACTTGGCTTTGCAGGCTCTCTTTTGGTTCCATATGAAGTTTAAGGTGGTTTTTTCCAGTTCTGTGAAGAAGGTCATTGGTAACTTGATGGGGATAGCATTGAATCTGTAAATTACTTTGGGCAGTATGGCCATTTTCATGATATTCATTCTTCCTAACCATGAACATGGAATGTTTCTCCATCTGTTTGTGTCCTCTCTTATTTCATTGAGCAGTGGTTTGTAATTCTCCTTGAAGAGGTCCTTTACATTCCTTGTTCATTGTATTCCTAGGTATTTTATTCTCTTTCTGGTAATTGTGAATGGCAGTTTGTTCTTGATTTGGCTCTCTTTAAGTCTGTTATTGGTGTATAGGATGCTTGCGATTTTTGCACATTGATTTTGTATCCTGAGACTTTGCTGAAGTTGCTTATCAGTTTCAGGAGATTTTGGGCTGCGATGATGGGGTCTTCTAGATATACTATCATGTCGTCTGCAAATAGAGACAATTTGGCTTCCTCCTTTCCTATTTGAATACCCTTTATTTCTTTTTCTTGCCTGATTGCTCTGGCTAGAATTTCCAGTACTATATTGAATAGGAGTGGTAAGAGAAGGCATCCTTGTCTAGTGCCAGATTTCAAAGGGAATGCTTCCAGTTTTTGCCCATTCAGTATGATATTGGCTGTTGGTTTGTCATAAATAGCTTTTATTATTTTGAGATACGTTCTGTAAATACCGAGTTTATTGAGGGTTTTTAGCATAAAGGGCTGTTGAATTTTGTCAAAGGCCTTCTCTGCATTAATTGAGATAATCATGTGGTTTTTGTTTTTGGTTCTGTTTATGTGGTGAATTACGTTTATAGACTTGCGTATGTTGAACCAGCCTTGCATCCCCGGGATGAATCCTACTTGATCATGGTGGATAAGCTTTTTGATGTGCTGTTGCAATCGGCTTGCCAGTATTTTATTGAATATTTTTGCTTCTATGTTCATCATGGATATTGGCCTGAAGTTTTCTTCTCTTGTTGAGTCTCTGCTGGGTTTTGGTATCAGGATGATGTTGGTCTCATAAAATGATTTGGGAAGGATTCCCTCTTTTTGGATTATTTGGAATAGTTTCAGGAGGTATGGTAACAGTTCCTCTTTGTGTGTCTGGTAGAATTCGGCTGTGAACCCATCTGGACCTGGGCTTTTTTTGTGTGGTAGGCTCGTAATTGCTGCCTCAACTTCAGATCTTGTTATTGATCTATTCATGGTTTCCACTTCTTCCTGGTTTAGGCTTGGGAGGATGCAAGTGTCCAGGAATTTATCCATTTCTTGCAGGTTTACTAGTTTATGTGCATAGAGTTGTTTGTCAATTTTAGAGTAGGTGTGATGTGGTGCTGAGAAGAATGTATATCCTGTGGATTTGTGGTGGAGAGTTCTGTAAATGTCTATCAGGTTTGCTTTTTCCAGGTCTGAGTTCAAGTCCTGGATATCCTTGTTAATTTTCTGTCTGGTTGATCTGTCTAATATTGACAGTGGAGTGTTAAAGTCTCCCACTATTATTGTGTGGGAGTCTAAGTCTCTTTGTAAGTCATTAAGAACTTGCCTTATGTATCTGGGTGCTCCTGTATTGGGTCCGTATATATTTAGGATCGTTAGCTCTTCTTGTTGTATCGATCCTTTTACCATTGTGTAATGTCCTTCTTTGTCTCTTTTGATCTTTTTGCTTTAAAGTCTATTTTATCAGAGACGAGAATTGTAACTCCTGCTTTTTTTTGCTCTCCATTTGCTTGGTCGATCTTCCTCCATCCCTTTTTTTTGAGCCTTTGTGTATCCTTGCATGTGAGATGGGTTTCCTGGATACAGCACATCGATGCGTTTTGGCTTTTTATCCAATTTGCCATTCTGCATCTTTTGATTGGTGCATTTAGCCCGTTTACATTTAGGGTTAATATTGTTATGTACGAATTTGATCCTGCCATTTAGATGCTAGCTGGCTGTTTTGCCCATTAGTTGATGCAGATTCTTTATTTTGTTGATGCTTTTTACCATTTGGTATGTTTTTGGAGTGGCTGGTACTGGTTGTTCCTTTCTATGTGTAGTGCCTCTTTTAGGAGCTCTTGTAAAGCAGGCCTGGTGGTGATGAAATCTCTGAGTACTTGCTTGTTCGCAAAGGATTTTATTTTTCCTTCACTTATGAGGCTCAGTTTGGCTGGATATGAAATTCTTGGTTGAAAGTTCTTTTCTTTAAGGATGTTGAATATTGGCCTCCACCCTCTTCTGGCTTGTAGGGTTTCTGCCGAGAGATCTGCTGTGAGTCTGAAGGGCTTCCCTTTGTGGGTAAGCCGACCTTTCTCTCTGGCTGCCCTTAGCATTTTCTCCTTCATTTCAACCCTGGTGAATCTGACAATTATGTGCCTTGGGGTTACTCTTTTTGAGGAATATCTTTATTGTGTTCTCTGTATTTCCTGGGCTTGAATATTGGCCTGCCTTGCTAGGTTGGGAAGTTTTCCTGGATAATATCCTGAAGAGTATTTTCCCGCTTGGATTCATTCTCTTCATTGCCTTCAGGTACACCTATCAAATGTAGATTAGGTCTCTTCACATAGTCCCACATTTCTTGGAGACTGTGTTCATTCCTTTTTGCGCTTTTTTCTCTAATTTTGCCTTCTCATTTTATTTCATTGAGTTGATCGTCAACCTCTGATATCTCTTCTTCTGCTTGGTCAATTCAGCTGTTGAAACTTGTGCATGCTTCACGAAGTTCTCGTGTTGTGTTTTTCAGCTCCATCCATTTACTCATATTCCTAAGTTGTCCATTCTTGTTATCATTTCTGCAAATCTTTTTTCAAGGTTCTTAGTTTGTTTGCATTGAGTTAGAACATGTTCTTTTAGCTCACAGAAGTTTCTCATTACCCACCTTCTGAATTCTGATTCTGTCATTTCATCAGACTCATTCTCCATCCAGCTTTGTTCCCTTTCTGGTGAGGAGTTGTGATCCCTTGTAGGAGGAGAGGTGTTCTGGTTTCGAGTGTTTTCCTCCTTTTTGCGCTGGTTTCTTCCCATCTTTGTGGATTTATTCACCTGTTATCTGTTGCTGATTTTCAGATTGGGTCTCTGAGTGGACGTCCAGGTTGTTGATGATGAAGTTATTTCTGTTTCTTAGTTTTCCTTCTAACAGTCTGGCCCCTCTGCTGTAGGACTGCTGAGGTCCACTCCAGGCCCTGCTTGCCTGGGGATCACCTGCAGCAGCTGCAGAACAGTAAGGGTTGCTACCAGTTTCTTCTGCTATCTTTGTCCCAGAATGATGCCCGCCAAATGTCAGTCTGGTCAGTTCTTTGTGAGGTGACTCTTTGGGTATACGGGGGTCAGGGAGCTGCTTGAGGAGACAGTCTGTTCTTTATAGGAGCTCAAGTGTTGAGCTGTGAGCTCCATTGTTCATTCAGAGCTGCTAGGCAGGTACGTTTAAGTCTGCTGCAGCAGAACTCATAAACCGCCTTTTTTTCCCCAGGTGCTCTGTACTGGGGAGTTAGGGCTTTATTTATGAGTATCCGTTGTGCTGCTGCCTTTTTTTTTTCTTTGTTCAGGGCTGCCCTGTGCAGCAAGGAGGCAGCCTAGTCTCTGTCTGCCTGCAGAGGCTTTGCTGAGCAGCTGTGGGTTCTGCCCTGCTGCCAGCTCTGCCCTGCTGCCGTGTGATCTTCCCTGCAGTCCTGTTTATATGGGTGTGGCTAGAACTGCCTCTGCAATGGTGGCCTGCCTCTGTAATAGCGGACTCTCTCTGTTATGGCAGGTTGCCTCGGCAATGGCAGGCTGCCTCAGCAATGGTGGACTACCTCTGTAGGGGTGGAGTGCCTTGGTAATGGCGAACGCTCCTCCCCCACCAAGCTGCACCATCCTGGGTTCAGCTGTGCTTGCCGTGAAACTCTCAACCCCGAGCGTTTCCAAATGCTGTTTTGTTTGTTTTTGTGGGGGTGGGACCCGCCGAGCCTGGTCACCTGGCTCCCTGCCTGAGAGCCTTCTTATTTTTTTTTTTTAAGTTGAATGGTTGATTCTTTCCCAGGTGTTCCAGTTGCCTGCCTCTGTGCTTTCCCTGGGAGCTGCAATCCTGAGCTGCTCCTAAAGGACCATCTTGGATCGAACTCCTGGCATCTTCTCATCTAATGGATGTCTCTTGGAAGCATAATTCCTAAATACTCTGCTCTTCTTGCAAACATCTGGATCATTTTGATTGAAGAATAGCCAAAGACTTCATTTATTCCTTGTCTGATGCTCTTCCTTTCTTTAAGTAGATCCTAATGTATCTTCTTAATGGTTAATGTCTAAAAATGTAAACAAAATTTTTCAAGTATTCTATGCTGCCAGGAGTCTAAATTTACCATTATTTTATAACCTTCTCACAGAAATTAAATCAGCTCAAGTGGCTGAATTGTTCTCCTTTATTCAGTGAAGGAGAGATTAAAAGAGGCAATATTTCTGAGTGGTGGAGGGGCCTGCTAAAAAAAAAAAAGCAAATATTGATATAGGCAGTGGATATATAATGAGTTGGTTCATATCAGAAAACTTTGGAAATGAAGAGGTTTTCTGACCTTTTGAGGAAGTCTCATTAAAAATGGTAAGAAATTAAAGAACTTTTAGAAGCTTTGCTATTTCCTAAGGGGGTAGCTGTATGATAAAATGGAGATTCACATTCAAAGTGCAATAACCCAGAATCCTGAGAAAATAATGTACCACTACGCTAAACAAGTAGCATTAACCAAAGCAGTTACCATACTGAAGGTTTGTAAATATGTTCTAGCCATTGTCTGCTTACCTGCAGAATGGATCGAGGATATTCCTGATAGACAACCAAGATTTTGCTGATTAAATTGCTTGACTGTTATTCTGGACTTAAGGAATTCCAACGTATCTTCAGTGATTGGGGGGTGGGATGTGTGTGTGGCACACATTTCCCGTAGCTGTTATAAAAGAGCAGCTCCAAAATGTTGTTTTTTTTTTTAACAATAATAACATACTTGCTGTACCAAATGAATATTTAGAACAATTAGAAAAAAATATGAATCCTAACACTAAATTTGAGACTGCTCTCCAGGACTTGAACTTCCATGTCTTGGGAATTGCTATTAGCCTTGATGGCAATATCAACTCCTCTTGGGATCCATAGGCTTCTCCATGCAGTAAGGAATTCACTTCCTGAACCTCTACTTTGTCATACCACAAGCTCACATTTCTAAATACTACAAAGGATTCATTTGATGCATCTAGCTTTTAATAGGTAACAACAATCTTCCCCATATATTCACCTAATTAGTCTCTGCATGACTAGAAACCTGAAGATTTAGTCTTTTGGAAAAGAATTCCAAAAATCAGAGGAAGAACTACCCTTGTCCTCAGTGGAAAGGATTTCATTGAGGAACCATAAACTGAGGATTCTTAAGTATCTTCCAGAACAATGATCTTTCGAAGAAGATGACCAAACCAGTGTCTTCAGATCAAGCTGCTGATGACATCAAGTAGATACTTTCACCCAAGACAATAAAACAAGATACGCGTTCTGGTATCTTTGCCCTCCTTTAAAAATTTTGCTCTGCTTATCAATGTGCCTGGTTGCCTCCTAGAGGGCAACCAAAAGTTTTTAAGATTCTTTCACAAATTATATTTTATTTTAATCTTCCATAGTACAGAATTTCTCTGCCACCTAAGGTAAAAACTTTCTTGTGTTTTTTTCATAGACTATAGCTATTGTTTTTTATTTTTTTTTTTTAAGAGACAGGGTTTTGTGCTAGACACAGGCTAGAGTGCAGTGTGGTGATGCTAGCTCACTGCAGCCTCAGACTCCTGTGCTCAAGCAATTTTCCCACCTCAGCCTCCTGAATAGCTGGTAGTACAGGTAGTCCACCTCACTCGGCTATTTTTTTTTTAGTTTTTAGTAAAGACAAAGTCTCACTTTGTCACTCAGTCTGGTCTCAAAATCTTGGCTTACAGAGCCCACCCCTGGCCCCCAAACGCCTGTGTTGGCCTCCCAAAGTCCTGGGATTACAGGCGTGAGTCACTACTCCCCAATTTATTGTTTTAAATCTAACTGACTAATGCAGTTTTTATCCTCTACCTGATTCCAGTAACAAAAATTTAATAGCCATTCAACACTTCAAAAGGGAGATTTTCTTCTATAGGTTTCTTCGGGAATTTAAATTTTCCTGACAATATTAATTTTCACCTTCAGTTTTATCAATATTGAACACTGACTTCAAACAACAAAATATGTCTGCTGACATTATTGCTATAATGTATTGAGTCTCTCCTTGCAGTGTTAGTCCTTTATCTTCAGTGACTTCTCGGCCTCCACTCAAGCAATCTTCACGTGTTGAAGGATCATTCATCGTCTTGCTCTCATTGTGATAAGTGACACCCATTTCAGTTTGTGCAACACTAAGGCCTACTTTTTATGTGGATATTAGGTCACTTGATCATTATACAAATTTATCTTGTGTAATATGGAGTAAGTTTTAGTCAATTTTATTCATAATATTTTTCAATATTTTAAAATCTACTCCTACAGAAAATGATATTTCTCTTAGAGAGAGATACTCAGTGACCTTAAATGAGGCAAGTGTGGACTCTTCAGGAGAACTTCCAGGAGAGATGACTGACTCCCTCTTCATCTATACTCTGGGAGCTCCAATTCCAGTAATAGGCATAATGTGACTAGAAAAGGCAGTCCAAAATCTGTGTCTGGTCCTAGCAGAAATCAATAGATGACACACTTCTTTTCTGGAGGTCCAGTAACCCAGTTTAAAATAAAGTTTCATGGTGGTTATGAATGATTTCATAGTTTTTGGTTTCTTCTTGGACAACAAAGGCCAACTTTTGCTTTATAGCGAAGACCGTTTGCAGCACCTCCGTAAAACATGACTGTTCAGGCAGAACAGTTTTGTGGCAAGGTTAAAAGACTACCTGGCTCTACAGAACAGATTCGGATGGATTTGGGACGTGGTTTCGTGGTCTGGTTTTGAAATTGGGCTTTGTTTTTGCAACCTATTACTAGGATTACAAAGATTCATAATTATTTTGTTTCTAGTAATTACCTGTATTTGACCAGTATATCCTGTTCAGTCTTTTTTTTTTTGAGACAGAGTTTCACTCTTGTTACCCAGGCTGGAGTGCAATGGCACGATCTCGGCTCACCGCAACCTCCGCCTCCTGGGTTCAGACAATTCTCCTGCCTCAGCCTCCTGAGTAGCTGGGATTACAGGCACGCGCCACCATACCCAGCTAATTTTTTGTATCTTTAATAGAGACGGGGTTTCACCATGTTGACCAGGATGGTCTCGATATCTTGACCTTGTGATCCACCCGCCTCGGCCTCCCAAAGTGCTGGGATTACAGGCTTGAGCCACCGTGGTCAGTCTTAAATGCTACTGTGCTGTCAGTTTATTTTCACTACGTATATTTAGTAACAAAATGTACACAAGAGACCAACTGTATGCAGACGCAGACAGTGTTCTCCCAATAAACTTGTGACAAGTGGATTCTGACAATGGTGTAGATCTGAACCCCACAGATGAAAGTCCTGATAGCTGATTCTGTCTTTGGTCAAAAGGGAAGGTTGAAGAGTGAAAAAGCACCTAGGAACTTGCAGTTGGGAGCTGATAGGCATAGTTGAATCCTCCCTACCAAACATAAACAACTCCTGCAAAATATTTTAACAGTCAAAATTGCTCAGTGATTATCACATGACAAGATGTAGGCAGTCCATCTGTAACTATATTTGAAACCAGAGATTGATAACATTCTGCATTTCCCTTCCTAGATAAATTTACCAGGATAATCACCAAATTGCCCCATTTTGGAAAACTGTCCTCTGCTCCCAAACACTCCTTACATTCACCTAATCAACTCCTATAATCGGCTTCCTACAACCCTCTGTGTAAAGTTTATTTTCCTGTGTTGGCTCTCCCTTGATGCAAAATAATAAACCCAGTCTTGTTGGGATACACTATGTGGTCATTGGGTGGCTGCCGACACCTGTGCAAATCTAGGGAGCCCATTTGGAGCCTCCCTGCACCTCTGTCCCTCAACACCTGCCCTGGTTGATGCCCAGTAGATCTGCTCCAATATCTTTTGAATTTAGAGTGAAGAAAATTTTTGATTCCACCACCTCTGATAGGCAAGCACTAATCAGATGATTAAGTTTGGCTTGAAGGGATTAAGCTCAGAGCAGATAATTACTTGGAATGAATAATCTTGGGAAGAGCTATGGGGATTGGAACCCACCCTAAGGTGGTTGAAGGGGCAGGTCATTTGGATTCCTTATTAAGGACAGAGTCTGGGCCCTTCCTCACTTTTTCCAAGTCCTTTGCCAACCAGTTGCTTGGACTTGCCCCTCTTCTGAAACAGGTGGGAGCAGAGCATGGACATGGGAACAAGTGCTCTTTGCAAGAAGCCATGGTGGACCCTGCCTGAAAACTTTCATGCTCCAATGGTGTTCCACATGGAAGAGGACCAGGAGGAGCTTATCTTTGGTGAGTGGCCCCTGCTAATGTCCCTTTCTTCAGCCTTGTCTTCTCGATTTTCAATCTTTCCCTACTCTGCCACCTTCATAATTCTCAGATCCCTCTTCCCAAAGCCACCTCCCCATTCCCCAAGGGCTGATGGCTGACATTCCCTCCTCTCACCTCTTCTGCTCACAGGGCACAGTGACACATACCTTCGCTGCATCGAGATGAACAGCCACACACTTATTCAGCTGGAGAGCTGGTTCACAGCTACAGGCCAGACTCGTGTGACTGTAGTGGGACCACACAGGGCAAGGCAGTGGCTGCTGCACATGTTCTGTTGTGCGGGAAGCCAGGACTCCTATCGTCATGCTCGAGGTAGGTATCCTTGGCTGAACTGTGGTGGTGGAGGGGCTTGATGGTAGAGTTCTGGCTGAGTTGTGTGGCATCTTGGATTCTTGAAGAATCCCTTGTGTGGCTGGGGAATACAGGTGCTTCCCAGAGCCCACTGGGAAAAAAAGTGCTCATTTTTTTTGTGGCATGAGATTGCTTAAGCTGGAGAAGGTAGCAGGGAGGTGTAAATGGGTTACCTTGGAAGGCCTGGGCTGGGGTGACATTCTCCCTGAAATGTCCCTGGTGGAGTGCAGGCCTCCCATGGTCCCCAGTTACAGGCCCTAGTTCATCAGCCCTGGGCACTTCTTTTTGCAGGCCTGGAGATGCTAGAACATGTCCGAAGCCAGCCCCTGACCAACAATGACCTGGTTGCCTCCATTAGTGTGCCACCATACACTGGAGACCTGTCTTTGGCTCCCAGAATAAGTGGAACCGTGTGTCTTAGCTTTCCTCAGCCTTCCCCTTGCCAAATGATTGGCTGTTCGGGATTCCATCTGAGTTCACTCTATCCATAATTAAGGACTGATCTCCCCTGGGAAGTGTAGATGAGAGAAGTCTTCGCTTCGCTTTTGGTGAGAAAGACATGAAAGATACTAAAGAAAGCTTGAATTTCTGGGTCGAGTCCTGTCCCTCTGATGCCTTCTAGGCATGTGTCTGAGGGAAATCTCCTGAATGTAAGAAAGTGTTATATTGGCAAAGCAATCCAATAAAATAAGCTACCTAAGATGCAAAGCCTTTGATGTGTTGTCCTCTTTTCTTAGGATGAACTCATTGGCCCTGAGTTTTCCTGGACCTTAAAGTGCAGACAAATGGGGATAATGGAAAGGTGGGAGGGAGGGTCCAGATAGAGATGGAAAGTGTTCCCACCCCAAGTGCCTGGTGAAGTAGGCATCCAGGGAACCTGGTAAATATGAGGTGGCCAACATATCCCTGAATGCCCAAGTCTGTGGGTGGGAGTAAGGGTGGAGGAGGTGGTTTTTGGGGAGCAAAGGCTTCTGAAGTCCCTCATGTTGAAGAATATTCTGATTGCCAAATCTACATTTGGATCTGTCTAGCCAAAATTATGGCAAGCTAAACCTGTCCTCAGTTGAACTCTTCTTTTCAAAATCATCCCTTCTGTCGCAGTTCCTATCTTACAATGAGGCAACTGCATTCCTCTAGGAGAGTGACGATGGTGACTGGGACCAGAGTGGAGTGGTGGTAGCATCAGGAAATGGTTGAATTTGAACCATAATTTGAACGAACAAGGTGTGCTAATTACATTGTTTTCACAAGGCCAGTTACCAAATAAAAGTTAAAAGATCACACAGTAGAAAGACACTTAGAGGAAATGTTGAAAGAATTCCTGTAGCAAACGAACACCGTGGCTCATGCCTATAACCCTAGTACTTTGGGAGGCCGAGAAGGGCTCAGGAGTTGGAGACCTGCCTGGGCAACATAGTAAAAACCTGTCTCTCCCAAGAATACAATTAGCCTGGAGTGGGGACACATACTTGTCATCCCAGCTGCTTGGGATGGGGACTGGGACTGCAGGATTTCTTGAGCCCAGGAGGCAGAGGTTGCAGTGAGCTGAGATCATGGCACTGGACTCCTGCACAGGTAACAGTGAGACTCCGTCTCAAAAAAAAAATTTTTGTCTGGGTGCAGTGACACACACCTGTAATCCCAGCACTTTGGGAGGCCGAGGCAGGCGGATCACAAGTTCAGCAGTTTGAGACCAGCGTGGTGAAACCCTGTCTCTATTAAAAATACAAACATTAGCTGGGTGTGGTGGTGCATACCTGTAATTTCAGCTACTGGGGAGGCTGAGGCAGGAGAATGGCTTGAATCCAGGAGGTCGAGGTTGCAGTGAGCCAAGATTGTGCCACTGCCCTCCAGCCTGGGTGACAGAGCCAAAACTCCATTTCAAAACAAACAGAAAAAATCAGGTTGTTTACAGACTGCCAAAATAAATTGTCTACACATAACGGCCACGTTTTTTCTTTCTAGAAGCCAATTGTTTAGTTAGTCCTGAGGCATAGCCCAGCACCTTAATAATTATTATTTGAAAAATGAATGAAAGTCTTTTTAATGGCGAGGAATGTATTCTAATATTGAAATAAAAAGAACCTATAAAGGAGTGAATCACATTCTAAGTTATTAGGCATAAAAAGATAAATGAATAAGAATTTTGGACAATAATCAACATTGATTTTACTAAAAATTTCATAGGGAATAATCTCATATGATTGTCAAAGTTACCATAGTATTTCTAATGCCAATCTAACTTATGGCACCAAGGTCTGTATATAATTTAATGTAGTTTTAGGCACCTGAGCTTTCTTTTTTTTTTCTCTTGAGCTGGAGTCTTGCTCTGTTGCCCAAGCTGGAGTGCAGTGGCATGATCTCAGCTCACTGCAATCTCTGTCTTCCAAGTTCAAGCGATTCTCATGCTTCAGTCTCCCTTGGAGCTGGAATTATAGGCACACCACTACACCCAACTGATTTGTTGTATTTTTATCGGAGACGGGGTTTTTGTCATGTTGGCTAGGCTGGTCTCGAGCTACTGACTTCAAGTGATCTGCCCTCCCAAGGTGCTTGGATTACAGGCCTAAGTCACCTCGCCTGGCTGAGCTGTCATTTTCTAATGACCTACAAGCAGTGATCTTACTGACTGATCCCAGTCTCAAGCATTTTCTTGGGGAAACTGTAAAAAAGAAAAAAAAAAAACAACCATAGCAGGCTGGGTATGGTGGCTCACACCTGCAGTTGCAGCACTTTGGGAGGGTGAAGGGGGCAGACCACTTGAGTTCAGAAGTTTGAGACCAGCCTGGCCAACATTGTGAAAACTTGTCTCTATGAAAAATACAAAACTTAGTCGGGCATGGGTATGGGTGCCTGTAATCCCAGCTACTTAGCGACTGAGGCATGGGAAACACTTGAATCTGGGAGGCAGAGGTTGCAGTGAGCCAAAATCCTGCTATTGCACTCCAGTCTGGGAGACACATCTCAAAAACAAACAAAGCAAAACAAAAGCAAACAAAAAACACCAAAAAACCAAGAATACTGCTAAATGGATTTGTGTGTGTGTGGTTGTTTTTTTTGCTACTATATCTCCTGTTCAATAGCAAAAACTTTTCCAATAGAGAATGTCTTCTTAAGGCTTAAAATATGTTCTCTATGGGGATCTACTTTTTATTATACTAAACCAATAATTGAATATCAGCTATGTCATTTTCATTTAAATGTGAAGTTTTGTTTTCTGAATAGATAATATCTTCATTGGGTTCAAAATTGAAAAAAAAGGCTTTTAGTGAAAAAGATACCCTCCAAATCCTGTCCTTCAGCTATACAGTATCATTTCTTGTAGAAAATCTGTTTCTAATTCTTTGTATACCCTTGGTTCTCAGATAAATACATACATACAATTTCTTCTTTTTTATATACAGATTGTATCATACTATATATATATATATATATATATATATATATACACACACATATACATATATATACTTATACATATATATACACACATATACATATACATACACATATACATACATATATACATATACATATACATATACATATACATATACATATATATATATATTATTTTTTTTTAAGACAGAGTCTCAGTCTGTCCTTCATGCTGGAGTGCAGTGGTGCGATCTCGGCTCACTGTAACCTCTGCCTCCTGGGTTCAGGTGATTCTCCTGCCTCAGCCTCTCGAGTAGCTGGGACTACAGGCGCATACTGCCATGCCCGGCTAATCTTTTGTATTTTAGTAGAGACGGGGTTTCACTGTGTTGCCCAGGCTGGTCTTTAACTCCTGAGCTCAGGCAGTCTGCCCACCTTGGCCTCCCAAAGTGCTAGGATTACAAGCGTGAGCACCTGCACCTGGACTCAAACAATATACCCTTTAGCATCTTGCCTTTAAAAAAACTTAATAAATTTTCCCAATCTAGCAAAGCAGGATACCATTCAACCTCAGGTAATACAGAGAACACCACAAAGATACTCCTTAAGAAGAGCAACCCCAAGACACATAATCATTAGATTCACCAGGGTTGAAACAAAGGAGAAAATATTAAGGGCAGCCAGAGAGAAAGGTCAGGTTACCCACAAAGGGAAGCCTATTAGACTTACAGCAGATCTCTCAGTAGAAACCCTACAAGCCAGAAGAGAGTGGGGGCCGATATTTAACATCCTCAAAGAACAGAACTTTCAGCCCAGAATTTCATATCCTGCCAAACTAAGCTTCACAATTGAAGGAAAAATAAAATCTTTTATGAACAAGCAAGTACTCAGAGATTTTATTACCACCACACCTGCTTTACAAAAACTTCTGAAAGAAGCATTACACACAGAAAGGAACAACCAGTATTAGCCTTTCTAAAAATATACCAAAAAGTAAAGAACATCAACAGAAAGAAGAATTTACATCAACAAATGGATAAAATAGCCAGTTAACATCAAATGGCAGTAATCTTAAATTGAAATCGACTAAATTTTCTAATTAAAAGATACAGCCAAAATCTAATGGTATACTATATCCAGACCCATTTAATATCCAAAGATATACATAGACTAAAAACAAAGGGTTGGAGAAAGATTTACCAACCAAATAGAGAAAAAAAACAAATAAATAAATAAGGAGTTGCAATTCATGCATTTGATAAAACAGATTTCAAACCAAAAAAGATAGAGTGGTATAAGGATCAATGCATCCTAACATGCAGATACATAAGACCCATAAAGAGATTCAGACTCAACAAAACAGAAAATTAATAAGGATATCCAGAATCTGAACTCAGATCAGTAACAAGTAAACTTAATAAGCACTTGTAGAACTCTCCACTTTAGATAAATAAAATATACACTCTCCATTTTAAATACACAAAATAATGATCGGCCATTATTAATAGCCATTTTTTAGAATAAAGCAATATTCCTGTTCTCTCTCCCTCTTTTTCTTCCTCTCTTAAAAAAACAAACAAAAAAACTTAATAATATATCTTGCAGATGGTTGCATTTTAGAGCAGAAACACTTTCTCATAATTTCTTATAGCTATACAGTCTTCCATTTTATAGATATAGTATTCAACCCACTCCATATTGATGAACTTTTAGGTTATTTCCAACTTTATGTTGTAACAGACAATACTGTAGTACTGCAATGTGTATATGTCATTTTGCACATGTGTGAATATATCTGTGGGATAAATTACTAAAAGTGTATTAACGGAGATAGCCAAGTTTCCTTCCATAATTGTTGACCAGTTTACACTTCTACCACATGTGTATGAGTGTCTGTTTCCTTACACTCTCACCAGTAATGGGTATCAAATATGTTTAATTTTTGTCAGTCTTATTGACAGATAAAAAATGGTTTCTTAGTGCTGTTTTAATTTGCATCTATCTTATTACAAGTGGCACTGAATATCTTCTTATTGGATTCTCATATATCTTTCCCAATGCCTTTTCCTTCATATGTATAGACAATTGATATTGCACTTTCTGTGACCTATTTAGGCTGTTGTCCATTAGGTTATTATTGATTTGTAGTACCTCTTGATATATTATGAAAATCAGTGCTTTGTTTGTAAAATGAGCCCCAAGTACTTCTTTCCAGTACGTCCTTTCTTTTTTTCCATTGTTTTGGTGGTATTTGCCATGTAGATATTTTTAATGTCTATGAGGTAAATTCATGAATCCTTTTATATTTATTGTCTCTGGATTTTTCTTTAGTTCCTAGAAATGCACTCCTTATTCCATGACTATAAAATATTTGGTAATGGTTTCTTCTGGTATGGTTTGGGTTTTCTTTTTTACATTTAAATAATATCACTTAAATGTATGTGATTTGATTTAGGTTGTTAGGTATGGTTCAAATGGATTTTTATTATTTTTATAATCTATATATTTAAATGTAATTTTATTATCTGTTTTGGAGACAGAGCCTTACTCTGTCACCCAGGCTGGAGTGTGGTGGTATAATCATAGCTCACAGCAGCCTCAAACACTTGGGCTGCAGTTGGCCTTCCACCTTAGCCTTCCGAGTAGCTGGGATTACAGGTGCACATCACCACTCCTGGATACTTTTTATATTTTTTGTAGACAATTGGTTTCACCATGTTGGCCAGGCTGGTCTCAAACTCCTGAGCTCAAGTGATCTGCCCCCATTGGCCTTCCAAAGTGCTGGGATTACATGTGTGAACCACTGTGCCTGGCCTGCAGTGATATTTCTGTCAAACCTGAGAAATACATTGGGGATAAATCCAATAAATATAATAAAATAAAATATTATAATTAAGGACACTAGACTTAATGCCGAGTCACAGAAACTATAATAGAGAAAAATACTATATGTAATATATAAGGCCAATTAGTGGCCCAATAGATGGAAAAAATTTATATCTAACCCCTGAGAAGTTTCAGTCCTGTCTTATTTATTATCACTGAATGTACACTAGAAAAGATATCAATCAAAAATGTTTCAATGTCTTTTTATTCCATTTTGGACGTGAGGAAAGCACGTTTTAATAAATGGCAACTAGGCTGGGAGCAGTGGCTCATGCCTATAATCCCAGCACTTTGGGAGGCCGAGGCCAGTGGATCACGAGGTCAAGAGATCGAGACCTTCCTGGTCAACAAGGTGAAACTCCGTCTCTACTAAAAATACAAAAATTAGCTGGGCATTGTGGTGTGCGCCTGTAGTCCCAGCTACTCAGGAGGCTGAGGCAGGAGAATTGCTTGAACCCAGGAGGCGGAGGTTGAGGTGAGCCGAGATGGTGCCATTGCGCTCCAGTTTGGGTAACAACAGTGAAACTCCGTCTCAAAAAAAAAAAAAAAAAAAAAAGGCAACTATACTAAAGTCATGATTCAGCTGTTTTGCACTGAAGGAAGTGCACAATACCATGACCCAAGCAATTTAAATTAAATCATATCTGGCTGGGCATGGTGGGTCACACCTGTAATCCTAGCACTTTGGAAGGCCAATGCAGGTGGATCACCTGAGGTCAGGAGTTGGAGACCAGCCTGGCCAACACGGTGAAACCCCATTTCTACAAAAAATGCAAAAATTAGCTGAGTGTGGTGGTGCACGCCTGTAATCCCAGCTACTCAGGAGGCTGATGCAGGAGAATTGCTTGAACCTGGGGGGCAGAGGTTGCAGTGAGCCGAGATTGTGCCATTGCACTCCAGCCTGGGTGACAAGTGTAAAATCAGTCTCAAAAAAAAAAAAAAAAAATCCTAAACCATGACTTATACAAAAAACAGGCATGAAGAATTGTGGAAGATAGTGTGTCGATTCTTCATGGATCTAGAACCAGAAATATCATTTGACCCAAGCAATGCCATTACTGGGTAAACACTTAAAGGATTATAAACCAATCTACTATAAAGAAACTTGCACATGTATATTTATGGCAGCATTATTTACAACAGCAAAGACTTGGGACCAACCCAAAGGCCCATCAATGATAGACTTGATAAAGAAAATGTGGCCATAAAAAAGAATGAGTTCATGTCCTCTTCAGGGACAAGCATGAAGGTGGAAAGCCATCACTCTCAGCAAACTAACACGGAACAGAACCAAAGACTGTCTCACTCACAAGTGGGAGTTGAACAATGAGAATACATGGACACAGGGAGGCCAACATCATACCCCAGTGCCTTTTGGAAGATGGGGAGCAAGTGGAGGAATAGCATCAAGACAAATACCAAATGTGTTAGGGGCTTTAAACCTACATAAGGGGTTTATGGGTGCTTCAAACCACCATGGCAGCTGTATACCTATGTAACAAACCTCCATGTTCTATACATGTTATCCCAGAACTTAAAGTAAAAAAAAAAAATTGAAAAAAGAAAAAGCATTCGTCCTATTTGTACTAAATAGTACAAAACTTCTGTAAATAAAATACTGTTTTTCTTTTTTCTGAGATGGGGTTTCACTATGTTGGCCAGGCTGGTCTTGAACTCCTGACCTCATGATCCATCCTCCTGGGCTTCTCAAAGTGCTGGGATTCCATGCGTGAGCCACCACACTTGGCCAAAAGACTGTGTTTTTATTAATGCATGAATGGAAAGACAAATCAATGGAATAGAATAGAAAACCAAATATATACTCACATATATGCCTAGAAATTTACTATTTGATAAAGAAGATGGCTGGGCACGATGGCTCATGCCAGTAATCCCAGGAGGATCACAGGAAGCCGAGGTGGGCAGATCACCTGAGGTCGGGAGTTGAGACCAGCCTGACCAACATGGAGAAACTCCATCTCTAATAAAAATACAAAACTAGCCAGGCGTGGTGACACATGCCTATAATCCCAGCTATTCAGGAGGCTGAGGCAGGAGAATAGCTTGAACCCGGGAGGCCGAGGTTATGGTCAGCTGAGATTGTGCCATTGCACACCAGCCTGGGCAACAAGAGAGAAACTGCCTCAAGAAAAAAAAAAGAAAAGGAGACAATTCAGATTAATGTGGAAAAGGCAGATTATTCAACCACTCAATCAATAAATGAGTAATAATTGTGTTAAATGAACAAACCATTTAAAAATCCATCTGAGTCAGGCAAAGTGGCTCACACATGTGATCCCAGCACGTTGGGAGGGATAGGATGGAGGATCACTTGAGCCTAGAAGTTTGAGATCAGCCTGACAAGACAGTGAGAACTTGTCTCTACAAAAATAAAAAATAAACAATTAGCTGGGCATGGTGGAGTGCACCTTTAGGCCCAGCTACTCAGGAGGCTGAGGTGGGAGAATAACTTGAGCCCAGGGTTTTGAGGCTGCTTTGAGCTATGATCACACCACTGCACTCCAGCCTGACAGCAGGATACACATCAAGAGAATTTCAACTGAAGGTCTTTGATTTTTAACATATAAATAGGAAATTTTCTCTTATTTATTTTTTTACTGTTGGCTACCAGATGGTAAGGTTTATTCTATAGCATTCGTTTTTTGATACTCAATAGGGCCAGAACTGCTGCATATAGATTTTGATTATAAATTCTTTGATGCTTAATATTATATGACTTGGAAAATGCTATCAAGGAAAATAATCAAGATATACTTTGTACTTTTCACTCTTGAGGTTTTATGTGATAAAACATTGGTTACCTACAGTTCATTCTCCCTCCTTGGAAGGTGGAACAGTGCTGAACTCAATCAATCAAAATGAGAGACATATATAAAAAGGACCAGAATCATGCAGCATACTTTGAACTGCAAGTAACAGGAAACACTGGTCCAGTTGGATGCTAAGAAAGCACTGTAGGCATTCCGGGCATTTTATGCTAAGGGCTCCTTGTCCACCTTGAGTTGGCTTCCTCCTCGGGTTGGTAGCAAAATATCTGTAGCTGTTTGCAAAATCGTATCCCATTATAAACACCAGGAGAAGGAAAGAAGACACGAGTCCTTTTTTATTTCTCTTTTCAGAAATGAGACATCCTATGCGGGAAGCCTCCTTTAGGTTTTAATTCATTTCAAAAGTTGGACATGTGCCGTTTCCTAAAGCAATCACTGGCAAGGGAAATGGGATTATCATGATTAGTCTAAACTAACCACCTCTAGTTAAATTGATGTTAGGAGTTAGGGTCCATCAGCACTAAACAGGGTTCTATTTTTCCACATTTTGAAGTCACCTGGGAGTTTGTAACTCTTTGGCTATTGTCATTGTGTATCCTGACATGTTTGTCAGTGCATGTCAATCAAGATGGGTGATTATGAAATGCCAGGCTTCTAAAATAAATGTGTTGGAATTTAATGGGTAAATAAATGCTGCTTTGGGGCTGCTAAAAAAATTAATTTGTAGTTGTGTGTGCAACACTTTGCCCTGATATGTGTGCTCTACAATAAAAACCAAATCTAATATATTTTGGAAAAAAAAATAATTTTTGTAGTTTTAGTAGGGCAGGAGTTTCATTATTAGTCAGGCTGGTCTTTAACTTCTGACCTCAAGTGATCCACTCCCCTTGGTCTCTCAAAGTGTTGGGATTACAGGCATGAACCACCACACGTGGCTTTTTATAATGTTAATGCTTCTTGTTAATTGTTCATATTTAAAAAACAAGGTAGAAGTTTTCAAGTATTCTATGCCACCACCAATAGAAATTTAGGTTAGCATATGACCTCCAAGAAGCTCAATCAGCTCTAGAGGTTGAATTGTTCTCCTCCACTAAGCAAACAGAAAAAGAAAAAATGAAATATTTCTGTGTGATGGAGGAGCCTGGCAAAACAATATATTTGTATAGGCAGTAGATATGTGATTGAGTTGTTCCAAATATCAGAGAACTCTGGAAATCGGGAGGTTTTCTGATTTCTCCCGGAAGTCTCAAATCTACCTGGCTCTGTAGGCCAGATTTAGATGGATTTCAGACATGATTTCATGGCCTGGATTTAAAATCTAGGCTTCTGTCTTTGCAGCCTAATAATAGGATTAATAGTCATTTTATTCCAGTAATTGCTGGTATTGTATCTGACTACTGCACCCTGTACAGTGTTAAATGCTACTGTGTGGTTAAGTTCACTACTATATTTTGCAACAAAATGTACATGAGAGACCAACTGTACGTAGAGGCAGGCAACGTTGTCCCGATAAACTTGTGATCGGTGGATTCTGACAGTGGTGTAGCTCTGAAGCTCAGGATGAAAGTCCTGATGGCTGACCTTGCCTTTGGTCAAAGGGGAGGATGATAAGTGTAAAAGCACCTAGAAACTTGCGGTTGGGAGCCCACAGGCATGGTTGAATCTTCCCTATCAAACATAAAGAACTCCTAAAAAATATCCTAACCAGACAAGATGGCTCAGTGATTGTCATGCAAGAAGATGTAGAAAGTTGACTCTATGTTTGAAACCAGAGAGACTCAACAGTCTGCAATCAAGGCCGCATTAGTCCCCCTGCCTCCCAGATAAAGTGGCCAAGATCATCACCAAATGGCCCCGTTTTGGAAAACCGGCCCCTACACCCCAAACACTCCTTAGACTCCCCTGGGCAACTCCTAAAGTCAGCTCCCTATGACATGCTTATTTTCCTGTGTTACTTGCTTTCCCTTGATGCAGCACACCAAACAAACCCAGTCTTGTTGGAATACACCGTGTGGTCATTGGGGGGCTGTCGACACCTGTGCAAACCTAGGGAGCCCATTTGGAGCCTCCCTGCACCTCCGTCCCTCAAGGCCTGCCCTGATTCACGCCCAGTAGATCTGCTCCAACCTCCTTCGAATTAAGCGGGATGACAGTGTTTGATTCCCGGGCATCAGAAAGGCTAAACTAATCAGATGATTAAGTTTGGCATGACAGGATTCAACTCTGAGCAGATAATGACTTGGAACGAATTATCTTGGGAAGAGCTCTCCGGATTGGACGGCGACCCTAGGGTGGGTCAAGGGGTGGGTCATTTGGATTCCTTATTAAGGACAGAGCCCAGGCCCTTCCTCACTCTTTCCAAGTCTTCGGCCAACTGGTTGCTTGGACTTGCCCCCTTCCGAATGTGGTCAGAGCAGAGCATGGACGTGGGAACAAGAACTGTCAGCGAGAAGCCGTGGTGGACCCTGCCCGAAAACTTTGATGCTCCGATGGTGTTCCACATGGAAGCGGACCAGGAGGAGCTTATCTTTGGTGAGTGGCCCTTGCTAATGTCCCTTTCTTCAGCCTCGTCTTCTCGGGTTTCGGTCTTCCCCTACTCTGCCACCTTCATAGATCTCGGGTCCCTTCCGCCAAGGCCACCTCCCCACTCCCCAAGGGCTGGTGGCTGACATTCCCTCCTCACCTCCTCTGCTCACAGGGCACAGTGACACATACCTTCGCTGCATCGAGATGAACAGCCGCACCCTCATTCAGCTGGAGAGCTGGTTCACAGCTACAGGCCAGACTCGTGTGACTGTAGTGGGACCACACAGGGCAAGGCAGTGGCTGCTGCACATGTTCTGTTGCGTGGGGAGCCAGGCCTCCGACCGTCATGCTCGAGGTAGGTATCCTTGGCTGGACTGTGGTGGTGGAGGGGCTTGACGGTGGAGCTCTGTCTGAGCTGTGCGGCATCTTGGATTCTTGGAGAATCCCTCGTGTGGCTGGGAAATCCGGGTGCTTCCCCAGGTCCACTGGGAAAGGAAGGGCTCATTTCTGTGGCCAGGTAGCCGGGAGGTATAAATGGGTTACCTTGGAAGGCCTGGGCTGGAGTGACATCCACCCTGCAATGTCCCTGGTGGAGTCCCGGCCTGCCAAGGGCCCCAGTAATGAGCTTTGCTTCACCAGCCGGGGACCCTTTTTTTTTTGTTTTTTTTTTTTTTTGTTTTTTTTTTTTTGCAGGTCTTGAGATGCTGGAGCGTGTCCGGAGCCAGCCCCTGAGCAACAGTGACCTGGTCGTCTCCATTAGCGTGCCACTGTACACTGGAGACCCGTCTTTGGCTCCCAGGATAAATGCAACCATCTGTCTTAGTGTTCCTCAGCCTTCCCCTCAGCAAGTGATGGGTTGTTCGAGATTCCGTCTCTGAGTTCACCCTATGCATAATTAAGGACTGATCTCTGGTGGGAAGTTTTGGATGAGAGGAGAAGTCTTGGCTTTGCTTTTGGTGAGAAAGACAAGAAAGACACTGAAGAAAGCTTGAATCTGTGGCAGACTCCTGTCCCTCTCGTGCCTTCTAGGCATGTGTCTGAGGGAAATCTCCTGAATGTAAGGAAGCGTTATGTTGGCAAAGCAATCCAATAAAATAAGCTACCTCAGATGCAAAGCCTTTGATGTGCTGTCCTCTTTTTCCTTAGGATGAACTTATTCAGCCCTGCAGGGGCTTCTCTGGGCAAGGCCAGTGCTGAGGGCTGGGGAGGCCCAGCCAGGGAAGGAGCCAGGCACAAAAGTCAGCTCTTTCGGGAACTGGTCCTCTCAGGCCCAAGTCTGTGGGTGGGAGTAAGGGTGGAGCGGGTGGTTTTTGGGGAGCAAAGCCTTCTGAAGTCCCTCATGCCATGAATTAAATCAACTAGGAAGGCTTCCTGAATCTCTTGAAGAATGCTCTGATTGTCATGTCAACATTTGGATCAGTCTAGCCAAAAGTATGGCAAGCTAAACCCTGTCCTCAGTGGAACAGTTCTTTTCAAAATCGCCCCTTCTGCAGCAGTCCGTATCTTACAATGAGGCAACTGCATTCCTCTAGGAGAGTGACGATGGTGACTGGGACCAGAGTGGAGCGGTGGTAGCGTCAGGAAATGGTTGAATTTGAACCATAATTTGAAGCCTGCAAGGTGTGCTCATTACATAGTTTTTACAAGGCCAGTTACCAAATGTAAGTGAGAGAGGTCATATTCCCAGTAGAAAAACACTTTGAGAAAATGCTGAAAGAAGTCAAGTTGTAGTGGCTGGGCACTGCGGCTCATCCTTGTAATTCTAGCACTTTGGGTGGCCAAGGGGGCTTCAGGAGTTTCAGACCAGCATGGGCAACTTGGCGAAACCCCGTCTCTCTCCAAAATACTAAAAGATTAGCCGGGTTTTGTGGCTGGCCACTGTCATCCCATCTGCTCGGAGAGGGGGCTGCGGTGGGAGGACTGCTTGAGCCCGGGAGGTGGAGGTTGCAGTGAGTGGAGCTCGAGCCACTGTCCTCCAGTCTGGGTGACAGAGGGAGACCCTATCTCAAGAAACAAAACAAGCCAAGACCTGTGAGGGAGTGAAGCACATTCTACAATACAAGGCAAAAGAAGGTAAATGGTCGGGTGTGCTGGCTCATGCCAGTCATCCCAGCACTTTGGGAGGCTGAGGCGGGTGGATTACCTGAGCTCCGGTGTTTGAGACCAGCCCGGCCGACACGGTGCAACCCCGTCTCTACTGAAAATACAAAAATTAGCTGGGCGTAGTGGCACATGCCTGTGATCCCAGGTACTAGGAGGGCCGAGGCAGGAGCATTGCTTGAAAAACCTGGGAGGCAGAGTTTGCAATCAGCTGAGATTGTGTGCTACACTCCGCGTTCCAGCCTGGGCAACAGTGCGAGACTCTGTCTCAAAACAACAACAACAACAGCAGCAGCAAAGGAGAGCACTGCAGTATTGCCAATAGCAGGCATTCCAGGCATACTATGCCAAGGGCTCTCTATCTACCTTGTGTTGGCTTCCTCTTCGGGTTGGTGGCAAAATACTCGTAGCCGTTTCCATAATCATATCCCGTCATAAACAGCAGAAGGAAAGAAGACACGAGTCCTTTCTTGTGTCTCTTTTCGGAAATGAGACATCCTACGTGGGAAGCCTCCTTTAGGTTTCACTTCATTTCAAAACTGGGACTTGTGCTGTTTCCTAAAGAAATCACTGGCAGGGGGAAGGGGATGATCATGATTAGTCTAAACCAATCACCTGGAGTTAAACTGATGTTAGGAGTTGGTGTCCATCAGCACTAAACAGGATTTTATTCTTCTATATTTTGACGTCATCTGGGCGGTGAAAAGTTGCAATCGTCAGCCAGAGATTGAAGGAGCGATAGAGCCACTGAATAAGAAATGTGTTTATGACCTGGGAAACTGAGATTCCAGCTCCTCAAGAGGCTGAGGCAGGACAATCGCTTGAACCCGGAAGGCGGAGGTTGCAGTAAGCCAAGACCGTGTCACCTCACTCCAGCCTGGTGACAGAGTGAGATTCTGTCTCAAACCAAGAAAAAAAAACAACAAAAAGAAACGGTATTTCATTTGACTGCATATTTCTTAGCATAGTCGTGCTTTCTAAATACCGCCAGGCATGGTGGCTCATGCCAGTAATCCCAGCACTTTGAGAGGTGGAGGCTTGTGGATCACTTGACGCCGGGAGTTCGAGACCACCCTAGACAACATGGTGGACCTAGTATCTACTAAAAATACAAAAGTTAGTTGGGCATGGTGGTACGTGCCTCTCGTCTCAGCTACTTGGGAGGCTGGAGCAGGAGAATCACTCGAACCTGGGAGGCGGAGGTTGCAGTGAACTGAGATCATGCCATTGCACTCCAGCCTGGGTGACAGGGTGAGACCCTGTTTCAAATAAATCAATCAATCAATAAATACATACATACATACATACATACATACATACGTACATACGTACATACTCTACAGTGAGGCTGGGTGCAGTGCCTCATGCCTGTAATCCTGATGCTTTGGGAGGCTGAGGCAAGAGGATCCCTTGAGTATAGGAGTTTGAGAATGCAGTGAGCTATGATCACGACACTACTCTCTGGCCTGGGCAATAGACCTTGTCTCTCAAAACAAAAAAAACCCATTACGATCAGAAAATTTTCAACATTTCTGGTTTCAGATGTGCCTGTCTCGCTGTGAGTCCACACCAAGCAGGGACAGGCAAAGCCAAGAGCATCGGGGCTCCTCTCCTTCCTGTATTTCCCATGAACATATGAAATAAAGATGTTTACTTACTCCATGTGTCCCACTTGCAAACCTTGCCCTTTGTATTGCTCTAAAATATGAGGTAACCAAGATTGTGCACAACTAGCATTAGACAATTTGCCATCTCTACTCGGTCCCTGCACAGACTCATGTTAAGGTAGTCACGTTTCTCTCCACTCTTGGGGGAACAGCCTGCAATGGGAAAGGAGTGAGTGGGTGTCGGTGCTTTCCCAGGGTTCTAGCTGGTTGCACCCCCTCCCTGACTAAATACACTTCTTTGGGGCACAGAGCTCCTCCCTCAGCTGAGGGGCCTATGGGGATTACCCTGGGAGCAGCCTCAGGTTGGGTCACTGCTGCTGCTGCTGCCACAGCTGCAGGAGGAAGAGGTGGAAGGATACTGGGGGAGTACTCTGTCTGGAATCTGATTTGTTTTTGGTTTTTCTTTTCCATTTCTTTTTTTTGAGACAGGGTCTCACTCTGTCACCCAGGCTGGCCTGCAGTAGTGTGACCTCAGTTCACTGCAGCCTCTGTTCCTGGGTTCAAGCGATTCTTGCCTCAGCCTCCGGAGTGGCCGGGACTACAGGTGTGGGCCACCATGCCCTGCTGCTGTTTTGTATTCTGGTAGAGATGAGGTCTTGCCATGCTGCCTAGGGTGGTCTCAAACTCCTCGGCTCGAGACCAGCTGCCTCGGCCTTCCTGAGTGCGGGGATTACAGGTGTGAGCCACCCTGCCTGGCTGGAATTTGAGTTTAAAACCTTTTTTTGGAGTCACTTGCCCAAAATCTTAAAATAAGAAATCCCGATGGCTCTGTCTTCAAAACACAACCCAAATTCATACATTTCAACCAACAGTACTCTGGTCTAAAATGTAGTTTCTGATTTCTTTTTTCAAAAACTCGGGCCCAGGCCGGGTGCGGTGGCAGGCACATGTAATCCCAACGCTTTGAGAGTCCGTGGTGGATGCATCACGTGACGCTGGTTAACATGGTGAAACCCCATCTCTACCAAAAATTCAAAAATTGGCTGGGCAAGGTGGCTCATGCCTGTAGTCCCAGCACTTTGGGAGGCTGAGGTGGTTGCATGGCCCGAGGTCGGGAGTTCAAGACCAGCCTGACCAACATGGTGAAACCCTGTCTCTACTAAAAATACAAAAATTAGCTGGGCAAGCTGGCAGGTGCCTGTAATCCCAGCTACTCGGGAGGCCGAGGCAGGAGAATTGGTTGAACCTGGGAGGCAGGCGTTGCGGTTAGCCAAGATGGCGACACTGCACTCCAGCCTGGGCAACAAGAGCGAAACGCTGTTTCCAAACAAAACAAAACACAAAAGTTAGCCGAGTGCGGTGGCGTGCACCTACAGTCTCAGCTACCTGGAGGGCTGAGGTGCAAGAATTGCTTGAGCCCAGGCAGTGGAGGGAAACTTGAGCAGAGATCCTGCACTGCAGCTTGGGCAAGAGAGCCAGAGTCCGTCTCCAAAAAATTAAAAAATTAATGAACAAATGAACTGAAATAAATACATAAATAAATGAAATTCAGCTCCAAAGTCCAAAATATTCAAGCTATTAAGGTGTCTTATGTCTTTTTTTTTCTTTAATGACATCAAAGGACATTTCAGTGCTAAGATGTCTTCTATCTGAATTTCTTGCAATGACCACCGTGAATAAAAATATTTGTACTTTTAATTTACAAAAGGAGAAATCAATGAAAGATTTAGTTTTGCTTGGTATTCCTGAATTTTAAGTAGTCAAACACACTATGAGTTTTCTTTTGGTTACCAGACTAAGAATAACATAAAAACTGAGAAGTCAAAATCAAAGTTTTGTTTTCCTGGGTTAACTATAATAAAATGTATACTTATTATTATTATTATTATTATTATTATTTTAGATGAAGTCTCACTCCATCACCCAGGCTGGAGTACAGTGGCAGAGTCTCTGCTCACTGCAACCTCTGCCTCCTGGGTTCAAGCGATTGTCCTGCCTCAGCCTCCAGAGTGGCTGAGATTACAGGCGTGTGCCACCTGCCTGGCTAAGTTTTGTAGGTTTAGTAGAGACAGGGTTTCACCACGTCGGCCAGGCTGGTCTCGAATTGCTGACCTCAAGTGATCCACACTCACTTTGGCCTCGCAGAGTGTCGGGATTACAGGCATGAGCCGCTTGCACACGAGGTCTTTAGAAATGACTCGTACTTCTAAAGTTAGAAAAATCCTCTGGTTTATTGTACAGTGACACATGACCGGTAACGCATTAATTTTATTAAAGAAAACCAACCATCGTCAATTATTAATTAGCGACATTCATAAGGTACTTGACGGGGTAAATGGATGTCCCTGGGTATTTGTTGGTGGCCTCCTTAACTCTGATGACAACTCTCCTTCTCTTACTTGAGTAGGGTGTGTTTGTGATGATTTGAGCTGTTTTAGGGAACTATCTACGCTTTGTACAGATACTTTAGAATCTCGTTTTTATAATGTTAATGCTTCTTGTTAAGGGTTCATATTTACAAAACAAGGTAGAAGTTTTCAAGTATTCTATACCATCGCGAATCTAAATTTACTGTTAGTATATGACCTTACCCCGGAAGTTAAATCAGCTCTAGTGGTTGAATTGCTCTCTTTCACTCAGCAAAGAGAAAATGAAAAAATGAAATATTTCTGTGTGATGGAGGGGCCTGGCAAAACTGTATATTTGTATAGGCAGTAGATATGTGATTGAGTTGTTCCAAATATCAGAGAACTCTGGAAATCGGGAGGTTTTCTGATTTCTCCCGGAAGTCTCAAATCTACCTGGCTCTGTAGGCCGGATTTAGATGGATTTCGGACATGATTCCATGGCCTGGGTTTGAAATCTAGGCTTCTGTCTTTGCAGCCTATGAATAGGATTAATAGTCATTTTATTCTAGTAATTGCTGGTATTGTATCTGACTAGTGCACCCTGTACAGTGTTAAATGCTACTGTGTGGTTACGTTCACTGCTATATTTTGCAACAGAATGTACATGAGAGACCAACTGTACGTAGAGGCAGGCAACGTTGTCCCGATAAACTTGTGATCGGTGGATTCTGACAGTGGTGTAGCTCTGAAGCTCAGGATGAAAGTCCTGATGGCTGACCTTGCCTTTGGTCAAAGGGGAGGATGATAAGTGTAAAAGCACCTAGGAACTTGCGGTTGGGAGCCCACGGGCATGGTTGAATCTTCCCTATCAAACATAAAGAACTCCTACAAAATATCCTAACCAGTCAAGATGGCTCAGTGATTGTCATGCAAGAAGATGTAGAAAGTTGACTCTATGTTTGAAACCAGAGAGACTCAACAGTCTGCAATCAAGGCCGCATTAGTCCCCCTGCCTCCCAGATAAAGTGGCCAGGATCATCACCAAATGGCCCCGTTTTGGAAAACCGGCCCCTACTCCCCAAACACTCCTTAGACTCCCCTGGGCAACTCCTAAAGTCAGCTCCCTATGACATGCTTATTTTCCTGTGTTACTTGCTTTCCCTTGATGCAGCACACCAAACAAACCCAGTCTTGTTGGAATACACCGTGTGGTCATTGGGGGGCTGTCGACACCTGTGCAAACCTAGGGAGCCCATTTGGAGCCTCCCTGCACCTCCGTCCCTCAAGGCCTGCCCTGATTCACGCCCAGTAGATCTGCTCCAACCTCCTTCGAATTAAGCGGGATGACAGTGTTTGATTCCCGGGCATCAGAAAGGCTAAACTAATCAGATGATTAAGTTTGGCATGACAGGATTCAACTCTGAGCAGATAATGACTTGGAACGAATTATCTTGGGAAGAGCTCTGCGGATTGGACGGCGACCCTAGGGTGGGTCAAGGGGTGGGTCATTTGGATTCCTTATTAAGGACAGAGCCCAGGCCCTTCCTCACTCTTTCCAGGTCTTCGGCCAACTGGTTGCTTGGACTTGCCCCCCTTCCGAATGTGGTCAGAGCAGAGCATGGACGTGGGAACAAGAACTGTCAGCGAGAAGCCGTGGTGGACCCTGCCCGAAAACTTTGATGCTCCGATGGTGTTCCACATGGAAGCGGACCAGGAGGAGCTTATCTTTGGTGAGTGGCCCTTGCTAATGTCCCTTTCTTCAGCCTCGTCTTCTCGGGTTTCGGTCTTCCCCTACTCTGCCACCTTCATAGATCTCGGGTCCCTTCCGCCAAGGCCACCTCCCCACTCCCCAAGGGCTGGTGGCTGACATTCCCTCCTCACCTCCTCTGCTCACAGGGCACAGTGACACATACCTTCGCTGCATCGAGATGAACAGCCGCACCCTCATTCAGCTGGAGAGCTGGTTCACAGCTACAGGCCAGACTCGTGTGACTGTAGTGGGACCACACAGGGCAAGGCAGTGGCTGCTGCACATGTTCTGTTGCGTGGGGAGCCAGGCCTCCGACCGTCATGCTCGAGGTAGGTATCCTTGGCTGGACTGTGGTGGTGGAGGGGCTTGACGGTGGAGCTCTGTCTGAGCTGTGCGGCATCTTGGATTCTTGGAGAATCCCTCGTGTGGCTGGGAAATCCGGGTGCTTCCCCAGGTCCACTGGGAAAGGAAGGGCTCATTTCTGTGGCCAGGTAGCCGGGAGGTATAAATGGGTTACCTTGGAAGGCCTGGGCTGGAGTGACATCCACCCTGCAATGTCCCTGGTGGAGTCCCGGCCTGCCAAGGGCCCCAGTAATGAGCTTTGCTTCACCAGCCGGGGACCCTTTTTTTTTTGTTTTTTTTTTTTTTTGTTTTTTTTTTTTTTTGCAGGTCTTGAGATGCTGGAGCGTGTCCGGAGCCAGCCCCTGAGCAACAGTGACCTGGTCGTCTCCATTAGCGTGCCACTGTACACTGGAGACCCGTCTTTGGCTCCCAGGATAAATGCAACCATCTGTCTTAGTGTTCCTCAGCCTTCCCCTCAGCAAGTGATGGGTTGTTCGAGATTCCGTCTCTGAGTTCACCCTATGCATAATTAAGGACTGATCTCTGGTGGGAAGTTTTGGATGAGAGGAGAAGTCTTGGCTTTGCTTTTGGTGAGAAAGACAAGAAAGACACTGAAGAAAGCTTGAATCTGTGGCAGACTCCTGTCCCTCTCGTGCCTTCTAGGCATGTGTCTGAGGGAAATCTCCTGAATGTAAGGAAGCGTTATGTTGGCAAAGCAATCCAATAAAATAAGCTACCTCAGATGCAAAGCCTTTGATGTGCTGTCCTCTTTTTCCTTAGGATGAACTTATTCAGCCCTGCAGGGGCTTCTCTGGGCAAGGCCAGTGCTGAGGGCTGGGGAGGCCCAGCCAGGGAAGGAGCCAGGCACAAAAGTCAGCTCTTTCGGGAACTGGTCCTCTCAGGCCCAAGTCTGTGGGTGGGAGTAAGGGTGGAGCGGGTGGTTTTTGGGGAGCAAAGCCTTCTGAAGTCCCTCATGCCATGAATTAAATCAACTAGGAAGGCTTCCTGAATCTCTTGAAGAATGCTCTGATTGTCATGTCAACATTTGGATCAGTCTAGCCAAAAGTATGGCAAGCTAAACCCTGTCCTCAGTGGAACAGTTCTTTTCAAAATCGCCCCTTCTGCAGCAGTCCGTATCTTACAATGAGGCAACTGCATTCCTCTAGGAGAGTGACGATGGTGACTGGGACCAGAGTGGAGCGGTGGTAGCGTCAGGAAATGGTTGAATTTGAACCATAATTTGAAGCCTGCAAGGTGTGCTCATTACATAGTTTTTACAAGGCCAGTTACCAAATGTAAGTGAGAGAGGTCATATTCCCAGTAGAAAAACACTTTGAGAAAATGCTGAAAGAAGTCAAGTTGTAGTGGCTGGGCACTGCGGCTCATCCTTGTAATTCTAGCACTTTGGGTGGCCAAGGGGGCTTCAGGAGTTTCAGACCAGCATGGGCAACTTGGCGAAACCCCGTCTCTCTCCAAAATACTAAAAGATTAGCCGGGTTTTGTGGCTGGCCACTGTCATCCCATCTGCTCGGAGAGGGGGCTGCGGTGGGAGGACTGCTTGAGCCCGGGAGGTGGAGGTTGCAGTGAGTGGAGCTCGAGCCACTGTCCTCCAGTCTGGGTGACAGAGGGAGACCCTATCTCAAGAAACAAAACAAGCCAAGACCTGTGAGGGAGTGAAGCACATTCTACAATACAAGGCAAAAGAAGGTAAATGGTCGGGTGTGCTGGCTCATGCCAGTCATCCCAGCACTTTGGGAGGCTGAGGCGGGTGGATTACCTGAGCTCCGGTGTTTGAGACCAGCCCGGCCGACACGGTGCAACCCCGTCTCTACTGAAAATACAAAAATTAGCTGGGCGTAGTGGCACATGCCTGTGATCCCAGGTACTAGGAGGGCCGAGGCAGGAGCATTGCTTGAAAAACCTGGGAGGCAGAGTTTGCAATCAGCTGAGATTGTGTGCTACACTCCGCGTTCCAGCCTGGGCAACAGTGCGAGACTCTGTCTCAAAACAACAACAACAACAGCAGCAGCAAAGGAGAGCACTGCAGTATTGCCAATAGCAGGCATTCCAGGCATACTATGCCAAGGGCTCTCTATCTACCTTGTGTTGGCTTCCTCTTCGGGTTGGTGGCAAAATACTCGTAGCCGTTTCCATAATCATATCCCGTCATAAACAGCAGAAGGAAAGAAGACACGAGTCCTTTCTTGTGTCTCTTTTCGGAAATGAGACATCCTACGTGGGAAGCCTCCTTTAGGTTTCACTTCATTTCAAAACTGGGACTTGTGCTGTTTCCTAAAGAAATCACTGGCAGGGGGAAGGGGATGATCATGATTAGTCTAAACCAATCACCTGGAGTTAAACTGATGTTAGGAGTTGGTGTCCATCAGCACTAAACAGGATTTTATTCTTCTATATTTTGACGTCATCTGGGCGGTGAAAAGTTGCAATCGTCAGCCAGAGATTGAAGGAGCGATAGAGCCACTGAATAAGAAATGTGTTTATGACCTGGGAAACTGAGATTCCAGCTCCTCAAGAGGCTGAGGCAGGACAATCGCTTGAACCCGGAAGGCGGAGGTTGCAGTAAGCCAAGACCGTGTCACCTCACTCCAGCCTGGTGACAGAGTGAGATTCTGTCTCAAACCAAGAAAAAAAAACAACAAAAAGAAACGGTATTTCATTTGACTGCATATTTCTTAGCATAGTCGTGCTTTCTAAATACCGCCAGGCATGGTGGCTCATGCCAGTAATCCCAGCACTTTGAGAGGTGGAGGCTTGTGGATCACTTGACGCCGGGAGTTCGAGACCACCCTAGACAACATGGTGGACCTAGTATCTACTAAAAATACAAAAGTTAGTTGGGCATGGTGGTACGTGCCTCTCGTCTCAGCTACTTGGGAGGCTGGAGCAGGAGAATCACTCGAACCTGGGAGGCGGAGGTTGCAGTGAACTGAGATCATGCCATTGCACTCCAGCCTGGGTGACAGGGTGAGACCCTGTTTCAAATAAATCAATCAATCAATAAATACATACATACATACATACATACATACATACGTACATACGTACATACTCTACAGTGAGGCTGGGTGCAGTGCCTCATGCCTGTAATCCTGATGCTTTGGGAGGCTGAGGCAAGAGGATCCCTTGAGTATAGGAGTTTGAGAATGCAGTGAGCTATGATCACGACACTACTCTCTGGCCTGGGCAATAGACCTTGTCTCTCAAAACAAAAAAAACCCATTACGATCAGAAAATTTTCAACATTTCTGGTTTCAGATGTGCCTGTCTCGCTGTGAGTCCACACCAAGCAGGGACAGGCAAAGCCAAGAGCATCGGGGCTCCTCTCCTTCCTGTATTTCCCATGAACATATGAAATAAAGATGTTTACTTACTCCATGTGTCCCACTTGCAAACCTTGCCCTTTGTATTGCTCTAAAATATGAGGTAACCAAGATTGTGCACAACTAGCATTAGACAATTTGCCATCTCTACTCGGTCCCTGCACAGACTCATGTTAAGGTAGTCACGTTTCTCTCCACTCTTGGGGGAACAGCCTGCAATGGGAAAGGAGTGAGTGGGTGTCGGTGCTTTCCCAGGGTTCTAGCTGGTTGCACCCCCTCCCTGACTAAATACACTTCTTTGGGGCACAGAGCTCCTCCCTCAGCTGAGGGGCCTATGGGGATTACCCTGGGAGCAGCCTCAGGTTGGGTCACTGCTGCTGCTGCTGCCACAGCTGCAGGAGGAAGAGGTGGAAGGATACTGGGGGAGTACTCTGTCTGGAATCTGATTTGTTTTTGGTTTTTCTTTTCCATTTCTTTTTTTTGAGACAGGGTCTCACTCTGTCACCCAGGCTGGCCTGCAGTAGTGTGACCTCAGTTCACTGCAGCCTCTGTTCCTGGGTTCAAGCGATTCTTGCCTCAGCCTCCGGAGTGGCCGGGACTACAGGTGTGGGCCACCATGCCCTGCTGCTGTTTTGTATTCTGGTAGAGATGAGGTCTTGCCATGCTGCCTAGGGTGGTCTCAAACTCCTCGGCTCGAGACCAGCTGCCTCGGCCTTCCTGAGTGCGGGGATTACAGGTGTGAGCCACCCTGCCTGGCTGGAATTTGAGTTTAAAACCTTTTTTTGGAGTCACTTGCCCAAAATCTTAAAATAAGAAATCCCGATGGCTCTGTCTTCAAAACACAACCCAAATTCATACATTTCAACCAACAGTACTCTGGTCTAAAATGTAGTTTCTGATTTCTTTTTTCAAAAACTCGGGCCCAGGCCGGGTGCGGTGGCAGGCACATGTAATCCCAACGCTTTGAGAGTCCGTGGTGGATGCATCACGTGACGCTGGTTAACATGGTGAAACCCCATCTCTACCAAAAATTCAAAAATTGGCTGGGCAAGGTGGCTCATGCCTGTAGTCCCAGCACTTTGGGAGGCTGAGGTGGTTGCATGGCCCGAGGTCGGGAGTTCAAGACCAGCCTGACCAACATGGTGAAACCCTGTCTCTACTAAAAATACAAAAATTAGCTGGGCAAGCTGGCAGGTGCCTGTAATCCCAGCTACTCGGGAGGCCGAGGCAGGAGAATTGGTTGAACCTGGGAGGCAGGCGTTGCGGTTAGCCAAGATGGCGACACTGCACTCCAGCCTGGGCAACAAGAGCGAAACGCTGTTTCCAAACAAAACAAAACACAAAAGTTAGCCGAGTGCGGTGGCGTGCACCTACAGTCTCAGCTACCTGGAGGGCTGAGGTGCAAGAATTGCTTGAGCCCAGGCAGTGGAGGGAAACTTGAGCAGAGATCCTGCACTGCAGCTTGGGCAAGAGAGCCAGAGTCCGTCTCCAAAAAATTAAAAAATTAATGAACAAATGAACTGAAATAAATACATAAATAAATGAAATTCAGCTCCAAAGTCCAAAATATTCAAGCTATTAAGGTGTCTTATGTCTTTTTCTTTCTTTAATGACATCAAAGGACATTTCAGTGCTAAGATGTCTTCTATCTGAATTTCTTGCAATGACCACCGTGAATAAAAATATTTGTACTTTTAATTTACAAAAGGAGAAATCAATGAAAGATTTAGTTTTGCTTGGTATTCCTGAATTTTAAGTAGTCAAACACACTATGAGTTTTCTTTTGGTTACCAGACTAAGAATAACATAAAAACTGAGAAGTCAAAATCAAAGTTTTGTTTTCCTGGGTTAACTATAATAAAATGTATACTTATTATTATTATTATTATTATTATTATTTTAGATGAAGTCTCACTCCATCACCCAGGCTGGAGTACAGTGGCAGAGTCTCTGCTCACTGCAACCTCTGCCTCCTGGGTTCAAGCGATTGTCCTGCCTCAGCCTCCAGAGTGGCTGAGATTACAGGCGTGTGCCACCTGCCTGGCTAAGTTTTGTAGGTTTAGTAGAGACAGGGTTTCACCACGTCGGCCAGGCTGGTCTCGAATTGCTGACCTCAAGTGATCCACACTCACTTTGGCCTCGCAGAGTGTCGGGATTACAGGCATGAGCCGCTTGCACACGAGGTCTTTAGAAATGACTCGTACTTCTAAAGTTAGAAAAATCCTCTGGTTTATTGTACAGTGACACATGACCGGTAACGCATTAATTTTATTAAAGAAAACCAACCATCGTCAATTATTAATTAGCGACATTCATAAGGTACTTGACGGGGTAAATGGATGTCCCTGGGTATTTGTTGGTGGCCTCCTTAACTCTGATGACAACTCTCCTTCTCTTACTTGAGTAGGGTGTGTTTGTGATGATTTGAGCTGTTTTAGGGAACTATCTACGCTTTGTACAGATACTTTAGAATCTCGTTTTTATAATGTTAATGCTTCTTGTTAAGGGTTCATATTTACAAAACAAGGTAGAAGTTTTCAAGTATTCTATACCATCGCGAATCTAAATTTACTGTTAGTATATGACCTTACCCCGGAAGTTAAATCAGCTCTAGTGGTTGAATTGCTCTCTTTCACTCAGCAAAGAGAAAATGAAAAAATGAAATATTTCTGTGTGATGGAGGGGCCTGGCAAAACTGTATATTTGTATAGGCAGTAGATATGTGATTGAGTTGTTCCAAATATCAGAGAACTCTGGAAATCGGGAGGTTTTCTGATTTCTCCCGGAAGTCTCAAATCTACCTGGCTCTGTAGGCCGGATTTAGATGGATTTCGGACATGATTCCATGGCCTGGGTTTGAAATCTAGGCTTCTGTCTTTGCAGCCTATGAATAGGATTAATAGTCATTTTATTCTAGTAATTGCTGGTATTGTATCTGACTAGTGCACCCTGTACAGTGTTAAATGCTACTGTGTGGTTACGTTCACTGCTATATTTTGCAACAGAATGTACATGAGAGACCAACTGTACGTAGAGGCAGGCAACGTTGTCCCGATAAACTTGTGATCGGTGGATTCTGACAGTGGTGTAGCTCTGAAGCTCAGGATGAAAGTCCTGATGGCTGACCTTGCCTTTGGTCAAAGGGGAGGATGATAAGTGTAAAAGCACCTAGGAACTTGCGGTTGGGAGCCCACGGGCATGGTTGAATCTTCCCTATCAAACATAAAGAACTCCTACAAAATATCCTAACCAGTCAAGATGGCTCAGTGATTGTCATGCAAGAAGATGTAGAAAGTTGACTCTATGTTTGAAACCAGAGAGACTCAACAGTCTGCAATCAAGGCCGCATTAGTCCCCCTGCCTCCCAGATAAAGTGGCCAGGATCATCACCAAATGGCCCCGTTTTGGAAAACCGGCCCCTACTCCCCAAACACTCCTTAGACTCCCCTGGGCAACTCCTAAAGTCAGCTCCCTATGACATGCTTATTTTCCTGTGTTACTTGCTTTCCCTTGATGCAGCACACCAAACAAACCCAGTCTTGTTGGAATACACCGTGTGGTCATTGGGGGGCTGTCGACACCTGTGCAAACCTAGGGAGCCCATTTGGAGCCTCCCTGCACCTCCGTCCCTCAAGGCCTGCCCTGATTCACGCCCAGTAGATCTGCTCCAACCTCCTTCGAATTAAGCGGGATGACAGTGTTTGATTCCCGGGCATCAGAAAGGCTAAACTAATCAGATGATTAAGTTTGGCATGACAGGATTCAACTCTGAGCAGATAATGACTTGGAACGAATTATCTTGGGAAGAGCTCTGCGGATTGGACGGCGACCCTAGGGTGGGTCAAGGGGTGGGTCATTTGGATTCCTTATTAAGGACAGAGCCCAGGCCCTTCCTCACTCTTTCCAGGTCTTCGGCCAACTGGTTGCTTGGACTTGCCCCCCTTCCGAATGTGGTCAGAGCAGAGCATGGACGTGGGAACAAGAACTGTCAGCGAGAAGCCGTGGTGGACCCTGCCCGAAAACTTTGATGCTCCGATGGTGTTCCACATGGAAGCGGACCAGGAGGAGCTTATCTTTGGTGAGTGGCCCTTGCTAATGTCCCTTTCTTCAGCCTCGTCTTCTCGGGTTTCGGTCTTCCCCTACTCTGCCACCTTCATAGATCTCGGGTCCCTTCCGCCAAGGCCACCTCCCCACTCCCCAAGGGCTGGTGGCTGACATTCCCTCCTCACCTCCTCTGCTCACAGGGCACAGTGACACATACCTTCGCTGCATCGAGATGAACAGCCGCACCCTCATTCAGCTGGAGAGCTGGTTCACAGCTACAGGCCAGACTCGTGTGACTGTAGTGGGACCACACAGGGCAAGGCAGTGGCTGCTGCACATGTTCTGTTGCGTGGGGAGCCAGGCCTCCGACCGTCATGCTCGAGGTAGGTATCCTTGGCTGGACTGTGGTGGTGGAGGGGCTTGACGGTGGAGCTCTGTCTGAGCTGTGCGGCATCTTGGATTCTTGGAGAATCCCTCGTGTGGCTGGGAAATCCGGGTGCTTCCCCAGGTCCACTGGGAAAGGAAGGGCTCATTTCTGTGGCCAGGTAGCCGGGAGGTATAAATGGGTTACCTTGGAAGGCCTGGGCTGGAGTGACATCCACCCTGCAATGTCCCTGGTGGAGTCCCGGCCTGCCAAGGGCCCCAGTAATGAGCTTTGCTTCACCAGCCGGGGACCCTTTTTTTTTTGTTTTTTTTTTTTTTTGTTTTTTTTTTTTTTGCAGGTCTTGAGATGCTGGAGCGTGTCCGGAGCCAGCCCCTGAGCAACAGTGACCTGGTCGTCTCCATTAGCGTGCCACTGTACACTGGAGACCCGTCTTTGGCTCCCAGGATAAATGCAACCATCTGTCTTAGTGTTCCTCAGCCTTCCCCTCAGCAAGTGATGGGTTGTTCGAGATTCCGTCTCTGAGTTCACCCTATGCATAATTAAGGACTGATCTCTGGTGGGAAGTTTTGGATGAGAGGAGAAGTCTTGGCTTTGCTTTTGGTGAGAAAGACAAGAAAGACACTGAAGAAAGCTTGAATCTGTGGCAGACTCCTGTCCCTCTCGTGCCTTCTAGGCATGTGTCTGAGGGAAATCTCCTGAATGTAAGGAAGCGTTATGTTGGCAAAGCAATCCAATAAAATAAGCTACCTCAGATGCAAAGCCTTTGATGTGCTGTCCTCTTTTTCCTTAGGATGAACTTATTCAGCCCTGCAGGGGCTTCTCTGGGCAAGGCCAGTGCTGAGGGCTGGGGAGGCCCAGCCAGGGAAGGAGCCAGGCACAAAAGTCAGCTCTTTCGGGAACTGGTCCTCTCAGGCCCAAGTCTGTGGGTGGGAGTAAGGGTGGAGCGGGTGGTTTTTGGGGAGCAAAGCCTTCTGAAGTCCCTCATGCCATGAATTAAATCAACTAGGAAGGCTTCCTGAATCTCTTGAAGAATGCTCTGATTGTCATGTCAACATTTGGATCAGTCTAGCCAAAAGTATGGCAAGCTAAACCCTGTCCTCAGTGGAACAGTTCTTTTCAAAATCGCCCCTTCTGCAGCAGTCCGTATCTTACAATGAGGCAACTGCATTCCTCTAGGAGAGTGACGATGGTGACTGGGACCAGAGTGGAGCGGTGGTAGCGTCAGGAAATGGTTGAATTTGAACCATAATTTGAAGCCTGCAAGGTGTGCTCATTACATAGTTTTTACAAGGCCAGTTACCAAATGTAAGTGAGAGAGGTCATATTCCCAGTAGAAAAACACTTTGAGAAAATGCTGAAAGAAGTCAAGTTGTAGTGGCTGGGCACTGCGGCTCATCCTTGTAATTCTAGCACTTTGGGTGGCCAAGGGGGCTTCAGGAGTTTCAGACCAGCATGGGCAACTTGGCGAAACCCCGTCTCTCTCCAAAATACTAAAAGATTAGCCGGGTTTTGTGGCTGGCCACTGTCATCCCATCTGCTCGGAGAGGGGGCTGCGGTGGGAGGACTGCTTGAGCCCGGGAGGTGGAGGTTGCAGTGAGTGGAGCTCGAGCCACTGTCCTCCAGTCTGGGTGACAGAGGGAGACCCTATCTCAAGAAACAAAACAAGCCAAAACCTGTGAGGGACTGAAGCACATTCTACAATACAAGGCAAAAGAAGGTAAATGGTCGGGTGTGCTGGCTCATGCCAGTCATCCCAGCACTTTGGGAGGCTGAGGCGGGTGGATTACCTGAGCTCCGGTGTTTGAGACCAGCCCGGCCGACACGGTGCAACCCCGTCTCTACTGAAAATACAAAAATTAGCTGGGCGTAGTGGCACATGCCTGTGATCCCAGGTACTAGGAGGGCCGAGGCAGGAGCATTGCTTGAAAAACCTGGGAGGCAGAGTTTGCAATCAGCTGAGATTGTGTGCTACACTCCGCGTTCCAGCCTGGGCAACAGTGCGAGACTCTGTCTCAAAACAACAACAACAACAGCAGCAGCAAAGGAGAGCACTGCAGTATTGCCAATAGCAGGCATTCCAGGCATACTATGCCAAGGGCTCTCTATCTACCTTGTGTTGGCTTCCTCTTCGGGTTGGTGGCAAAATACTCGTAGCCGTTTCCATAATCATATCCCGTCATAAACAGCAGAAGGAAAGAAGACACGAGTCCTTTCTTGTGTCTCTTTTCGGAAATGAGACATCCTACGTGGGAAGCCTCCTTTAGGTTTCACTTCATTTCAAAACTGGGACTTGTGCTGTTTCCTAAAGAAATCACTGGCAGGGGGAAGGGGATGATCATGATTAGTCTAAACCAATCACCTGGAGTTAAACTGATGTTAGGAGTTGGTGTCCATCAGCACTAAACAGGATTTTATTCTTCTATATTTTGACGTCATCTGGGCGGTGAAAAGTTGCAATCGTCAGCCAGAGATTGAAGGAGCGATAGAGCCACTGAATAAGAAATGTGTTTATGACCTGGGAAACTGAGATTCCAGCTCCTCAAGAGGCTGAGGCAGGACAATCGCTTGAACCCGGAAGGCGGAGGTTGCAGTAAGCCAAGACCGTGTCACCTCACTCTAGCCTGGTGACAGAGTGAGATTCTGTCTCAAACCAAGAAAAAAAACAACAAAAAGAAACGGTATTTCATTTGACTGCATATTTCTTAGCATAGTCGTGCTTTCTAAATACCGCCAGGCATGGTGGCTCATGCCAGTAATCCCAGCACTTTGAGAGGTGGAGGCTTGTGGATCACTTGACGCCGGGAGTTCGAGACCACCCTAGACAACATGGTGGACCTAGTATCTACTAAAAATACAAAAGTTAGTTGGGCATGGTGGTACGTGCCTCTCGTCTCAGCTACTTGGGAGGCTGGAGCAGGAGAATCACTCGAACCTGGGAGGCGGAGGTTGCAGTGAACTGAGATCATGCCATTGCACTCCAGCCTGGGTGACAGAGTGAGACCCTGTTTCAAATAAATAAATCAATAAATAAATACATGCATACATACATACATACATACGTACATACGTACATACTCTACAGTGAGGCTGGGTGCACTGCCTCATGCCTGTAATCCTGATGCTTTGGGAGGCTGAGGCAAGAGGATCCCTTGAGTATAGGAGTTTGAGAATGCAGTGAGCTATGATCACGACACTACTCTCTGGCCTGGGCAATAGACCTTGTCTCTCAAAACAAAAAAACCCATTACGATCAGAAAATTTTCAACATTTCTGGTTTCAGATGTGCCTGTCTCGCTGTGAGTCCACACCAAGCAGGGACAGGCAAAGCCAAGAGCATCGGGGCTCCTCTCCTTCCTGTATTTCCCATGAACATATGAAATAAAGATGTTTACTTACTCCATGTGTCCCACTTGCAAACCTTGCCCTTTGTATTGCTCTAAAATATGAGGTAACCAAGATTGTGCACAACTAGCATTAGACAATTTGCCATCTCTACTCGGTCCCTGCACAGACTCATGTTAAGGTAGTCACGTTTCTCTCCACTCTTGGGGGAACAGCCTGCAATGGGAAAGGAGTGAGTGGGTGTCGGTGCTTTCCCAGGGTTCTAGCTGGTTGCACCCCCTCCCTGACTAAATACACTTCTTTGGGGCACAGAGCTCCTCCCTCAGCTGAGGGGCCTATGGGGATTACCCTGGGAGCAGCCTCAGGTTGGGTCACTGCTGCTGCTGCTGCCACAGCTGCAGGAGGAAGAGGTGGAAGGATACTGGGGGAGTACTCTGTCTGGAATCTGATTTGTTTTTGGTTTTTCTTTTCCATTTCTTTTTTTTGAGACAGGGTCTCACTCTGTCACCCAGGCTGGCCTGCAGTAGTGTGACCTCAGTTCACTGCAGCCTCTGTTCCTGGGTTCAAGCGATTCTTGCCTCAGCCTCCGGAGTGGCCGGGACTACAGGTGTGGGCCACCATGCCCTGCTGCTGTTTTGTATTCTGGTAGAGATGAGGTCTTGCCATGCTGCCTAGGGTGGTCTCAAACTCCTCGGCTCGAGACCAGCTGCCTCGGCCTTCCTGAGTGCGGGGATTACAGGTGTGAGCCACCCTGCCTGGCTGGAATTTGAGTTTAAAACCTTTTTTTGGAGTCACTTGCCCAAAATCTTAAAATAAGAAATCCCGATGGCTCTGTCTTCAAAACACAACCCAAATTCATACATTTCAACCAACAGTACTCTGGTCTAAAATGTAGTTTCTGATTTCTTTTTTCAAAAACTCGGGCCCAGGCCGGGTGCGGTGGCAGGCACATGTAATCCCAACGCTTTGAGAGTCCGTGGTGGATGCATCACGTGACGCTGGTTAACATGGTGAAACCCCATCTCTACCAAAAATTCAAAAATTGGCTGGGCAAGGTGGCTCATGCCTGTAGTCCCAGCACTTTGGGAGGCTGAGGTGGTTGCATGGCCCGAGGTCGGGAGTTCAAGACCAGCCTGACCAACATGGTGAAACCCTGTCTCTACTAAAAATACAAAAATTAGCTGGGCAAGCTGGCAGGTGCCTGTAATCCCAGCTACTCGGGAGGCCGAGGCAGGAGAATTGGTTGAACCTGGGAGGCAGGCGTTGCGGTTAGCCAAGATGGCGACACTGCACTCCAGCCTGGGCAACAAGAGCGAAACGCTGTTTCCAAACAAAACAAAACACAAAAGTTAGCCGAGTGCGGTGGCGTGCACCTACAGTCTCAGCTACCTGGAGGGCTGAGGTGCAAGAATTGCTTGAGCCCAGGCAGTGGAGGGAAACTTGAGCAGAGATCCTGCACTGCAGCTTGGGCAAGAGAGCCAGAGTCCGTCTCCAAAAAATTAAAAAATTAATGAACAAATGAACTGAAATAAATACATAAATAAATGAAATTCAGCTCCAAAGTCCAAAATATTCAAGCTATTAAGGTGTCTTATGTCTTTTTCTTTCTTTAATGACATCAAAGGACATTTCAGTGCTAAGATGTCTTCTATCTGAATTTCTTGCAATGACCACCGTGAATAAAAATATTTGTACTTTTAATTTACAAAAGGAGAAATCAATGAAAGATTTAGTTTTGCTTGGTATTCCTGAATTTTAAGTAGTCAAACACACTATGAGTTTTCTTTTGGTTACCAGACTAAGAATAACATAAAAACTGAGAAGTCAAAATCAAAGTTTTGTTTTCCTGGGTTAATTATAATAAAATGTATACTTATTATTATTATTATTATTATTATTATTTTAGATGAAGCCTCACTCCATCACCCAGGCTGGAGTACAGTGGCAGAGTCTCTGCTCACTGCAACCTCTGCCTCCTGGGTTCAAGCGATTGTCCTGCCTCAGCCTCCAGAGTGGCTGAGATTACAGGCGTGTGCCACCTGCCTGGCTAAGTTTTGTAGGTTTAGTAGAGACAGGGTTTCACCACGTCGGCCAGGCTGGTCTCGAATTGCTGACCTCAAGTGATCCACACTCACTTTGGCCTCGCAGAGTGTCGGGATTACAGGCATGAGCCGCTTGCACACGAGGTCTTTAGAAATGACTCGTACTTCTAAAGTTAGAAAAATCCTCTGGTTTATTGTACAGTGACACATGACCGGTAACGCATTAATTTTATTAAAGAAAACCAACCATCGTCAATTATTAATTAGCGACATTCATAAGGTACTTGACGGGGTAAATGGATGTCCCTGGGTATTTGTTGGTGGCCTCCTTAACTCTGATGACAACTCTCCTTCTCTTACTTGAGTAGGGTGTGTTTGTGATGATTTGAGCTGTTTTAGGGAACTATCCACGCTTTGTACAGATACTTTAGAATCTCGTTTTTATAATGTTAATGCTTCTTGTTAAGGGTTCATATTTACAAAACAAGGTAGAAGTTTTCAAGTATTCTATACCATCGCGAATCTAAATTTACTGTTAGTATATGACCTTACCCCGGAAGTTAAATCAGCTCTAGTGGTTGAATTGCTCTCTTTCACTCAGCAAAGAGAAAATGAAAAAATGAAATATTTCTGTGTGATGGAGGGGCCTGGCAAAACTGTATATTTGTATAGGCAGTAGATATGTGATTGAGTTGTTCCAAATATCAGAGAACTCTGGAAATCGGGAGGTTTTCTGATTTCTCCCGGAAGTCTCAAATCTACCTGGCTCTGTAGGCCGGATTTAGATGGATTTCGGACATGATTCCATGGCCTGGGTTTGAAATCTAGGCTTCTGTCTTTGCAGCCTATGAATAGGATTAATAGTCATTTTATTCTAGTAATTGCTGGTATTGTATCTGACTAGTGCACCCTGTACAGTGTTAAATGCTACTGTGTGGTTACGTTCACTGCTATATTTTGCAACAGAATGTACATGAGAGACCAACTGTACGTAGAGGCAGGCAACGTTGTCCCGATAAACTTGTGATCGGTGGATTCTGACAGTGGTGTAGCTCTGAAGCTCAGGATGAAAGTCCTGATGGCTGACCTTGCCTTTGGTCAAAGGGGAGGATGATAAGTGTAAAAGCACCTAGGAACTTGCGGTTGGGAGCCCACGGGCATGGTTGAATCTTCCCTATCAAACATAAAGAACTCCTACAAAATATCCTAACCAGTCAAGATGGCTCAGTGATTGTCATGCAAGAAGATGTAGAAAGTTGACTCTATGTTTGAAACCAGAGAGACTCAACAGTCTGCAATCAAGGCCGCATTAGTCCCCCTGCCTCCCAGATAAAGTGGCCAGGATCATCACCAAATGGCCCCGTTTTGGAAAACCGGCCCCTACTCCCCAAACACTCCTTAGACTCCCCTGGGCAACTCCTAAAGTCAGCTCCCTATGACATGCTTATTTTCCTGTGTTACTTGCTTTCCCTTGATGCAGCACACCAAACAAACCCAGTCTTGTTGGAATACACCGTGTGGTCATTGGGGGGCTGTCGACACCTGTGCAAACCTAGGGAGCCCATTTGGAGCCTCCCTGCACCTCCGTCCCTCAAGGCCTGCCCTGATTCACGCCCAGTAGATCTGCTCCAACCTCCTTCGAATTAAGCGGGATGACAGTGTTTGATTCCCGGGCATCAGAAAGGCTAAACTAATCAGATGATTAAGTTTGGCATGACAGGATTCAACTCTGAGCAGATAATGACTTGGAACGAATTATCTTGGGAAGAGCTCTGCGGATTGGACGGCGACCCTAGGGTGGGTCAAGGGGTGGGTCATTTGGATTCCTTATTAAGGACAGAGCCCAGGCCCTTCCTCACTCTTTCCAGGTCTTCGGCCAACTGGTTGCTTGGACTTGCCCCCCTTCCGAATGTGGTCAGAGCAGAGCATGGACGTGGGAACAAGAACTGTCAGCGAGAAGCCGTGGTGGACCCTGCCCGAAAACTTTGATGCTCCGATGGTGTTCCACATGGAAGCGGACCAGGAGGAGCTTATCTTTGGTGAGTGGCCCTTGCTAATGTCCCTTTCTTCAGCCTCGTCTTCTCGGGTTTCGGTCTTCCCCTACTCTGCCACCTTCATAGATCTCGGGTCCCTTCCGCCAAGGCCACCTCCCCACTCCCCAAGGGCTGGTGGCTGACATTCCCTCCTCACCTCCTCTGCTCACAGGGCACAGTGACACATACCTTCGCTGCATCGAGATGAACAGCCGCACCCTCATTCAGCTGGAGAGCTGGTTCACAGCTACAGGCCAGACTCGTGTGACTGTAGTGGGACCACACAGGGCAAGGCAGTGGCTGCTGCACATGTTCTGTTGCGTGGGGAGCCAGGCCTCCGACCGTCATGCTCGAGGTAGGTATCCTTGGCTGGACTGTGGTGGTGGAGGGGCTTGACGGTGGAGCTCTGTCTGAGCTGTGCGGCATCTTGGATTCTTGGAGAATCCCTCGTGTGGCTGGGAAATCCGGGTGCTTCCCCAGGTCCACTGGGAAAGGAAGGGCTCATTTCTGTGGCCAGGTAGCCGGGAGGTATAAATGGGTTACCTTGGAAGGCCTGGGCTGGAGTGACATCCACCCTGCAATGTCCCTGGTGGAGTCCCGGCCTGCCAAGGGCCCCAGTAATGAGCTTTGCTTCACCAGCCGGGGACCCTTTTTTTTTTGTTTTTTTTTTTTTTTGTTTTTTTTTTTTTTGCAGGTCTTGAGATGCTGGAGCGTGTCCGGAGCCAGCCCCTGAGCAACAGTGACCTGGTCGTCTCCATTAGCGTGCCACTGTACACTGGAGACCCGTCTTTGGCTCCCAGGATAAATGCAACCATCTGTCTTAGTGTTCCTCAGCCTTCCCCTCAGCAAGTGATGGGTTGTTCGAGATTCCGTCTCTGAGTTCACCCTATGCATAATTAAGGACTGATCTCTGGTGGGAAGTTTTGGATGAGAGGAGAAGTCTTGGCTTTGCTTTTGGTGAGAAAGACAAGAAAGACACTGAAGAAAGCTTGAATCTGTGGCAGACTCCTGTCCCTCTCGTGCCTTCTAGGCATGTGTCTGAGGGAAATCTCCTGAATGTAAGGAAGCGTTATGTTGGCAAAGCAATCCAATAAAATAAGCTACCTCAGATGCAAAGCCTTTGATGTGCTGTCCTCTTTTTCCTTAGGATGAACTTATTCAGCCCTGCAGGGGCTTCTCTGGGCAAGGCCAGTGCTGAGGGCTGGGGAGGCCCAGCCAGGGAAGGAGCCAGGCACAAAAGTCAGCTCTTTCGGGAACTGGTCCTCTCAGGCCCAAGTCTGTGGGTGGGAGTAAGGGTGGAGCGGGTGGTTTTTGGGGAGCAAAGCCTTCTGAAGTCCCTCATGCCATGAATTAAATCAACTAGGAAGGCTTCCTGAATCTCTTGAAGAATGCTCTGATTGTCATGTCAACATTTGGATCAGTCTAGCCAAAAGTATGGCAAGCTAAACCCTGTCCTCAGTGGAACAGTTCTTTTCAAAATCGCCCCTTCTGCAGCAGTCCGTATCTTACAATGAGGCAACTGCATTCCTCTAGGAGAGTGACGATGGTGACTGGGACCAGAGTGGAGCGGTGGTAGCGTCAGGAAATGGTTGAATTTGAACCATAATTTGAAGCCTGCAAGGTGTGCTCATTACATAGTTTTTACAAGGCCAGTTACCAAATGTAAGTGAGAGAGGTCATATTCCCAGTAGAAAAACACTTTGAGAAAATGCTGAAAGAAGTCAAGTTGTAGTGGCTGGGCACTGCGGCTCATCCTTGTAATTCTAGCACTTTGGGTGGCCAAGGGGGCTTCAGGAGTTTCAGACCAGCATGGGCAACTTGGCGAAACCCCGTCTCTCTCCAAAATACTAAAAGATTAGCCGGGTTTTGTGGCTGGCCACTGTCATCCCATCTGCTCGGAGAGGGGGCTGCGGTGGGAGGACTGCTTGAGCCCGGGAGGTGGAGGTTGCAGTGAGTGGAGCTCGAGCCACTGTCCTCCAGTCTGGGTGACAGAGGGAGACCCTATCTCAAGAAACAAAACAAGCCAAGACCTGTGAGGGAGTGAAGCACATTCTACAATACAAGGCAAAAGAAGGTAAATGGTCGGGTGTGCTGGCTCATGCCAGTCATCCCAGCACTTTGGGAGGCTGAGGCGGGTGGATTACCTGAGCTCCGGTGTTTGAGACCAGCCCGGCCGACACGGTGCAACCCCGTCTCTACTGAAAATACAAAAATTAGCTGGGCGTAGTGGCACATGCCTGTGATCCCAGGTACTAGGAGGGCCGAGGCAGGAGCATTGCTTGAAAAACCTGGGAGGCAGAGTTTGCAATCAGCTGAGATTGTGTGCTACACTCCGCGTTCCAGCCTGGGCAACAGTGCGAGACTCTGTCTCAAAACAACAACAACAACAGCAGCAGCAAAGGAGAGCACTGCAGTATTGCCAATAGCAGGCATTCCAGGCATACTATGCCAAGGGCTCTCTATCTACCTTGTGTTGGCTTCCTCTTCGGGTTGGTGGCAAAATACTCGTAGCCGTTTCCATAATCATATCCCGTCATAAACAGCAGAAGGAAAGAAGACACGAGTCCTTTCTTGTGTCTCTTTTCGGAAATGAGACATCCTACGTGGGAAGCCTCCTTTAGGTTTCACTTCATTTCAAAACTGGGACTTGTGCTGTTTCCTAAAGAAATCACTGGCAGGGGGAAGGGGATGATCATGATTAGTCTAAACCAATCACCTGGAGTTAAACTGATGTTAGGAGTTGGTGTCCATCAGCACTAAACAGGATTTTATTCTTCTATATTTTGACGTCATCTGGGCGGTGAAAAGTTGCAATCGTCAGCCAGAGATTGAAGGAGCGATAGAGCCACTGAATAAGAAATGTGTTTATGACCTGGGAAACTGAGATTCCAGCTCCTCAAGAGGCTGAGGCAGGACAATCGCTTGAACCCGGAAGGCGGAGGTTGCAGTAAGCCAAGACCGTGTCACCTCACTCCAGCCTGGTGACAGAGTGAGATTCTGTCTCAAACCAAGAAAAAAAACAACAAAAAGAAACGGTATTTCATTTGACTGCATATTTCTTAGCATAGTCGTGCTTTCTAAATACCGCCAGGCATGGTGGCTCATGCCAGTAATCCCAGCACTTTGAGAGGTGGAGGCTTGTGGATCACTTGACGCCGGGAGTTCGAGACCACCCTAGACAACATGGTGGACCTAGTATCTACTAAAAATACAAAAGTTAGTTGGGCATGGTGGTACGTGCCTCTCGTCTCAGCTACTTGGGAGGCTGGAGCAGGAGAATCACTCGAACCTGGGAGGCGGAGGTTGCAGTGAACTGAGATCATGCCATTGCACTCCAGCCTGGGTGACAGAGTGAGACCCTGTTTCAAATAAATAAATCAATAAATAAATACATGCATACATACATACATACATACGTACATACGTACATACTCTACAGTGAGGCTGGGTGCACTGCCTCATGCCTGTAATCCTGATGCTTTGGGAGGCTGAGGCAAGAGGATCCCTTGAGTATAGGAGTTTGAGAATGCAGTGAGCTATGATCACGACACTACTCTCTGGCCTGGGCAATAGACCTTGTCTCTCAAAACAAAAAAACCCATTACGATCAGAAAATTTTCAACATTTCTGGTTTCAGATGTGCCTGTCTCGCTGTGAGTCCACACCAAGCAGGGACAGGCAAAGCCAAGAGCATCGGGGCTCCTCTCCTTCCTGTATTTCCCATGAACATATGAAATAAAGATGTTTACTTACTCCATGTGTCCCACTTGCAAACCTTGCCCTTTGTATTGCTCTAAAATATGAGGTAACCAAGATTGTGCACAACTAGCATTAGACAATTTGCCATCTCTACTCGGTCCCTGCACAGACTCATGTTAAGGTAGTCACGTTTCTCTCCACTCTTGGGGGAACAGCCTGCAATGGGAAAGGAGTGAGTGGGTGTCGGTGCTTTCCCAGGGTTCTAGCTGGTTGCACCCCCTCCCTGACTAAATACACTTCTTTGGGGCACAGAGCTCCTCCCTCAGCTGAGGGGCCTATGGGGATTACCCTGGGAGCAGCCTCAGGTTGGGTCACTGCTGCTGCTGCTGCCACAGCTGCAGGAGGAAGAGGTGGAAGGATACTGGGGGAGTACTCTGTCTGGAATCTGATTTGTTTTTGGTTTTTCTTTTCCATTTCTTTTTTTTGAGACAGGGTCTCACTCTGTCACCCAGGCTGGCCTGCAGTAGTGTGACCTCAGTTCACTGCAGCCTCTGTTCCTGGGTTCAAGCGATTCTTGCCTCAGCCTCCGGAGTGGCCGGGACTACAGGTGTGGGCCACCATGCCCTGCTGCTGTTTTGTATTCTGGTAGAGATGAGGTCTTGCCATGCTGCCTAGGGTGGTCTCAAACTCCTCGGCTCGAGACCAGCTGCCTCGGCCTTCCTGAGTGCGGGGATTACAGGTGTGAGCCACCCTGCCTGGCTGGAATTTGAGTTTAAAACCTTTTTTTGGAGTCACTTGCCCAAAATCTTAAAATAAGAAATCCCGATGGCTCTGTCTTCAAAACACAACCCAAATTCATACATTTCAACCAACAGTACTCTGGTCTAAAATGTAGTTTCTGATTTCTTTTTTCAAAAACTCGGGCCCAGGCCGGGTGCGGTGGCAGGCACATGTAATCCCAACGCTTTGAGAGTCCGTGGTGGATGCATCACGTGACGCTGGTTAACATGGTGAAACCCCATCTCTACCAAAAATTCAAAAATTGGCTGGGCAAGGTGGCTCATGCCTGTAGTCCCAGCACTTTGGGAGGCTGAGGTGGTTGCATGGCCCGAGGTCGGGAGTTCAAGACCAGCCTGACCAACATGGTGAAACCCTGTCTCTACTAAAAATACAAAAATTAGCTGGGCAAGCTGGCAGGTGCCTGTAATCCCAGCTACTCGGGAGGCCGAGGCAGGAGAATTGGTTGAACCTGGGAGGCAGGCGTTGCGGTTAGCCAAGATGGCGACACTGCACTCCAGCCTGGGCAACAAGAGCGAAACGCTGTTTCCAAACAAAACAAAACACAAAAATTAGCCGAGTGCGGTGGCGTGCACCTACAGTCTCAGCTACCTGGAGGGCTGAGGTGCAAGAATTGCTTGAGCCCAGGCAGTGGAGGGAAACTTGAGCAGAGATCCTGCACTGCAGCTTGGGCAAGAGAGCCAGAGTCCGTCTCCAAAAAATTAAAAAATTAATGAACAAATGAACTGAAATAAATACATAAATAAATGAAATTCAGCTCCAAAGTCCAAAATATTCAAGCTATTAAGGTGTCTTATGTCTTTTTTTTTCTTTAATGACATCAAAGGACATTTCAGTGCTAAGATGTCTTCTATCTGAATTTCTTGCAATGACCACCGTGAATAAAAATATTTGTACTTTTAATTTACAAAAGGAGAAATCAATGAAAGATTTAGTTTTGCTTGGTATTCCTGAATTTTAAGTAGTCAAACACACTATGAGTTTTCTTTTGGTTACCAGACTAAGAATAACATAAAAACTGAGAAGTCAAAATCAAAGTTTTGTTTTCCTGGGTTAACTATAATAAAATGTATACTTATTATTATTATTATTATTATTATTATTTTAGATGAAGTCTCACTCCATCACCCAGGCTGGAGTACAGTGGCAGAGTCTCTGCTCACTGCAACCTCTGCCTCCTGGGTTCAAGCGATTGTCCTGCCTCAGCCTCCAGAGTGGCTGAGATTACAGGCGTGTGCCACCTGCCTGGCTAAGTTTTGTAGGTTTAGTAGAGACAGGGTTTCACCACGTCGGCCAGGCTGGTCTCGAATTGCTGACCTCAAGTGATCCACACTCACTTTGGCCTCGCAGAGTGTCGGGATTACAGGCATGAGCCGCTTGCACACGAGGTCTTTAGAAATGACTCGTACTTCTAAAGTTAGAAAAATCCTCTGGTTTATTGTACAGTGACACATGACCGGTAACGCATTAATTTTATTAAAGAAAACCAACCATCGTCAATTATTAATTAGCGACATTCATAAGGTACTTGACGGGGTAAATGGATGTCCCTGGGTATTTGTTGGTGGCCTCCTTAACTCTGATGACAACTCTCCTTCTCTTACTTGAGTAGGGTGTGTTTGTGATGATTTGAGCTGTTTTAGGGAACTATCTACGCTTTGTACAGATACTTTAGAATCTCGTTTTTATAATGTTAATGCTTCTTGTTAAGGGTTCATATTTACAAAACAAGGTAGAAGTTTTCAAGTATTCTATACCATCGCGAATCTAAATTTACTGTTAGTATATGACCTTACCCCGGAAGTTAAATCAGCTCTAGTGGTTGAATTGCTCTCTTTCACTCAGCAAAGAGAAAATGAAAAAATGAAATATTTCTGTGTGATGGAGGGGCCTGGCAAAACTGTATATTTGTATAGGCAGTAGATATGTGATTGAGTTGTTCCAAATATCAGAGAACTCTGGAAATCGGGAGGTTTTCTGATTTCTCCCGGAAGTCTCAAATCTACCTGGCTCTGTAGGCCGGATTTAGATGGATTTCGGACATGATTCCATGGCCTGGGTTTGAAATCTAGGCTTCTGTCTTTGCAGCCTATGAATAGGATTAATAGTCATTTTATTCTAGTAATTGCTGGTATTGTATCTGACTAGTGCACCCTGTACAGTGTTAAATGCTACTGTGTGGTTACGTTCACTGCTATATTTTGCAACAGAATGTACATGAGAGACCAACTGTACGTAGAGGCAGGCAACGTTGTCCCGATAAACTTGTGATCGGTGGATTCTGACAGTGGTGTAGCTCTGAAGCTCAGGATGAAAGTCCTGATGGCTGACCTTGCCTTTGGTCAAAGGGGAGGATGATAAGTGTAAAAGCACCTAGGAACTTGCGGTTGGGAGCCCACGGGCATGGTTGAATCTTCCCTATCAAACATAAAGAACTCCTACAAAATATCCTAACCAGTCAAGATGGCTCAGTGATTGTCATGCAAGAAGATGTAGAAAGTTGACTCTATGTTTGAAACCAGAGAGACTCAACAGTCTGCAATCAAGGCCGCATTAGTCCCCCTGCCTCCCAGATAAAGTGGCCAGGATCATCACCAAATGGCCCCGTTTTGGAAAACCGGCCCCTACTCCCCAAACACTCCTTAGACTCCCCTGGGCAACTCCTAAAGTCAGCTCCCTATGACATGCTTATTTTCCTGTGTTACTTGCTTTCCCTTGATGCAGCACACCAAACAAACCCAGTCTTGTTGGAATACACCGTGTGGTCATTGGGGGGCTGTCGACACCTGTGCAAACCTAGGGAGCCCATTTGGAGCCTCCCTGCACCTCCGTCCCTCAAGGCCTGCCCTGATTCACGCCCAGTAGATCTGCTCCAACCTCCTTCGAATTAAGCGGGATGACAGTGTTTGATTCCCGGGCATCAGAAAGGCTAAACTAATCAGATGATTAAGTTTGGCATGACAGGATTCAACTCTGAGCAGATAATGACTTGGAACGAATTATCTTGGGAAGAGCTCTGCGGATTGGACGGCGACCCTAGGGTGGGTCAAGGGGTGGGTCATTTGGATTCCTTATTAAGGACAGAGCCCAGGCCCTTCCTCACTCTTTCCAGGTCTTCGGCCAACTGGTTGCTTGGACTTGCCCCCCTTCCGAATGTGGTCAGAGCAGAGCATGGACGTGGGAACAAGAACTGTCAGCGAGAAGCCGTGGTGGACCCTGCCCGAAAACTTTGATGCTCCGATGGTGTTCCACATGGAAGCGGACCAGGAGGAGCTTATCTTTGGTGAGTGGCCCTTGCTAATGTCCCTTTCTTCAGCCTCGTCTTCTCGGGTTTCGGTCTTCCCCTACTCTGCCACCTTCATAGATCTCGGGTCCCTTCCGCCAAGGCCACCTCCCCACTCCCCAAGGGCTGGTGGCTGACATTCCCTCCTCACCTCCTCTGCTCACAGGGCACAGTGACACATACCTTCGCTGCATCGAGATGAACAGCCGCACCCTCATTCAGCTGGAGAGCTGGTTCACAGCTACAGGCCAGACTCGTGTGACTGTAGTGGGACCACACAGGGCAAGGCAGTGGCTGCTGCACATGTTCTGTTGCGTGGGGAGCCAGGCCTCCGACCGTCATGCTCGAGGTAGGTATCCTTGGCTGGACTGTGGTGGTGGAGGGGCTTGACGGTGGAGCTCTGTCTGAGCTGTGCGGCATCTTGGATTCTTGGAGAATCCCTCGTGTGGCTGGGAAATCCGGGTGCTTCCCCAGGTCCACTGGGAAAGGAAGGGCTCATTTCTGTGGCCAGGTAGCCGGGAGGTATAAATGGGTTACCTTGGAAGGCCTGGGCTGGAGTGACATCCACCCTGCAATGTCCCTGGTGGAGTCCCGGCCTGCCAAGGGCCCCAGTAATGAGCTTTGCTTCACCAGCCGGGGACCCTTTTTTTTTTGTTTTTTTTTTTTTTGCAGGTCTTGAGATGCTGGAGCGTGTCCGGAGCCAGCCCCTGAGCAACAGTGACCTGGTCGTCTCCATTAGCGTGCCACTGTACACTGGAGACCCGTCTTTGGCTCCCAGGATAAATGCAACCATCTGTCTTAGTGTTCCTCAGCCTTCCCCTCAGCAAGTGATGGGTTGTTCGAGATTCCGTCTCTGAGTTCACCCTATGCATAATTAAGGACTGATCTCTGGTGGGAAGTTTTGGATGAGAGGAGAAGTCTTGGCTTTGCTTTTGGTGAGAAAGACAAGAAAGACACTGAAGAAAGCTTGAATCTGTGGCAGACTCCTGTCCCTCTCGTGCCTTCTAGGCATGTGTCTGAGGGAAATCTCCTGAATGTAAGGAAGCGTTATGTTGGCAAAGCAATCCAATAAAATAAGCTACCTCAGATGCAAAGCCTTTGATGTGCTGTCCTCTTTTTCCTTAGGATGAACTTATTCAGCCCTGCAGGGGCTTCTCTGGGCAAGGCCAGTGCTGAGGGCTGGGGAGGCCCAGCCAGGGAAGGAGCCAGGCACAAAAGTCAGCTCTTTCGGGAACTGGTCCTCTCAGGCCCAAGTCTGTGGGTGGGAGTAAGGGTGGAGCGGGTGGTTTTTGGGGAGCAAAGCCTTCTGAAGTCCCTCATGCCATGAATTAAATCAACTAGGAAGGCTTCCTGAATCTCTTGAAGAATGCTCTGATTGTCATGTCAACATTTGGATCAGTCTAGCCAAAAGTATGGCAAGCTAAACCCTGTCCTCAGTGGAACAGTTCTTTTCAAAATCGCCCCTTCTGCAGCAGTCCGTATCTTACAATGAGGCAACTGCATTCCTCTAGGAGAGTGACGATGGTGACTGGGACCAGAGTGGAGCGGTGGTAGCGTCAGGAAATGGTTGAATTTGAACCATAATTTGAAGCCTGCAAGGTGTGCTCATTACATAGTTTTTACAAGGCCAGTTACCAAATGTAAGTGAGAGAGGTCATATTCCCAGTAGAAAAACACTTTGAGAAAATGCTGAAAGAAGTCAAGTTGTAGTGGCTGGGCACTGCGGCTCATCCTTGTAATTCTAGCACTTTGGGTGGCCAAGGGGGCTTCAGGAGTTTCAGACCAGCATGGGCAACTTGGCGAAACCCCGTCTCTCTCCAAAATACTAAAAGATTAGCCGGGTTTTGTGGCTGGCCACTGTCATCCCATCTGCTCGGAGAGGGGGCTGCGGTGGGAGGACTGCTTGAGCCCGGGAGGTGGAGGTTGCAGTGAGTGGAGCTCGAGCCACTGTCCTCCAGTCTGGGTGACAGAGGGAGACCCTATCTCAAGAAACAAAACAAGCCAAGACCTGTGAGGGAGTGAAGCACATTCTACAATACAAGGCAAAAGAAGGTAAATGGTCGGGTGTGCTGGCTCATGCCAGTCATCCCAGCACTTTGGGAGGCTGAGGCGGGTGGATTACCTGAGCTCCGGTGTTTGAGACCAGCCCGGCCGACACGGTGCAACCCCGTCTCTACTGAAAATACAAAAATTAGCTGGGCGTAGTGGCACATGCCTGTGATCCCAGGTACTAGGAGGGCCGAGGCAGGAGCATTGCTTGAAAAACCTGGGAGGCAGAGTTTGCAATCAGCTGAGATTGTGTGCTACACTCCGCGTTCCAGCCTGGGCAACAGTGCGAGACTCTGTCTCAAAACAACAACAACAACAGCAGCAGCAAAGGAGAGCACTGCAGTATTGCCAATAGCAGGCATTCCAGGCATACTATGCCAAGGGCTCTCTATCTACCTTGTGTTGGCTTCCTCTTCGGGTTGGTGGCAAAATACTCGTAGCCGTTTCCATAATCATATCCCGTCATAAACAGCAGAAGGAAAGAAGACACGAGTCCTTTCTTGTGTCTCTTTTCGGAAATGAGACATCCTACGTGGGAAGCCTCCTTTAGGTTTCACTTCATTTCAAAACTGGGACTTGTGCTGTTTCCTAAAGAAATCACTGGCAGGGGGAAGGGGATGATCATGATTAGTCTAAACCAATCACCTGGAGTTAAACTGATGTTAGGAGTTGGTGTCCATCAGCACTAAACAGGATTTTATTCTTCTATATTTTGACGTCATCTGGGCGGTGAAAAGTTGCAATCGTCAGCCAGAGATTGAAGGAGCGATAGAGCCACTGAATAAGAAATGTGTTTATGACCTGGGAAACTGAGATTCCAGCTCCTCAAGAGGCTGAGGCAGGACAATCGCTTGAACCCGGAAGGCGGAGGTTGCAGTAAGCCAAGACCGTGTCACCTCACTCCAGCCTGGTGACAGAGTGAGATTCTGTCTCAAACCAAGAAAAAAAAACAACAAAAAGAAACGGTATTTCATTTGACTGCATATTTCTTAGCATAGTCGTGCTTTCTAAATACCGCCAGGCATGGTGGCTCATGCCAGTAATCCCAGCACTTTGAGAGGTGGAGGCTTGTGGATCACTTGACGCCGGGAGTTCGAGACCACCCTAGACAACATGGTGGACCTAGTATCTACTAAAAATACAAAAGTTAGTTGGGCATGGTGGTACGTGCCTCTCGTCTCAGCTACTTGGGAGGCTGGAGCAGGAGAATCACTCGAACCTGGGAGGCGGAGGTTGCAGTGAACTGAGATCATGCCATTGCACTCCAGCCTGGGTGACAGGGTGAGACCCTGTTTCAAATAAATCAATCAATCAATAAATACATACATACATACATACATACATACATACGTACATACGTACATACTCTACAGTGAGGCTGGGTGCAGTGCCTCATGCCTGTAATCCTGATGCTTTGGGAGGCTGAGGCAAGAGGATCCCTTGAGTATAGGAGTTTGAGAATGCAGTGAGCTATGATCACGACACTACTCTCTGGCCTGGGCAATAGACCTTGTCTCTCAAAACAAAAAAAACCCATTACGATCAGAAAATTTTCAACATTTCTGGTTTCAGATGTGCCTGTCTCGCTGTGAGTCCACACCAAGCAGGGACAGGCAAAGCCAAGAGCATCGGGGCTCCTCTCCTTCCTGTATTTCCCATGAACATATGAAATAAAGATGTTTACTTACTCCATGTGTCCCACTTGCAAACCTTGCCCTTTGTATTGCTCTAAAATATGAGGTAACCAAGATTGTGCACAACTAGCATTAGACAATTTGCCATCTCTACTCGGTCCCTGCACAGACTCATGTTAAGGTAGTCACGTTTCTCTCCACTCTTGGGGGAACAGCCTGCAATGGGAAAGGAGTGAGTGGGTGTCGGTGCTTTCCCAGGGTTCTAGCTGGTTGCACCCCCTCCCTGACTAAATACACTTCTTTGGGGCACAGAGCTCCTCCCTCAGCTGAGGGGCCTATGGGGATTACCCTGGGAGCAGCCTCAGGTTGGGTCACTGCTGCTGCTGCTGCCACAGCTGCAGGAGGAAGAGGTGGAAGGATACTGGGGGAGTACTCTGTCTGGAATCTGATTTGTTTTTGGTTTTTCTTTTCCATTTCTTTTTTTTGAGACAGGGTCTCACTCTGTCACCCAGGCTGGCCTGCAGTAGTGTGACCTCAGTTCACTGCAGCCTCTGTTCCTGGGTTCAAGCGATTCTTGCCTCAGCCTCCGGAGTGGCCGGGACTACAGGTGTGGGCCACCATGCCCTGCTGCTGTTTTGTATTCTGGTAGAGATGAGGTCTTGCCATGCTGCCTAGGGTGGTCTCAAACTCCTCGGCTCGAGACCAGCTGCCTCGGCCTTCCTGAGTGCGGGGATTACAGGTGTGAGCCACCCTGCCTGGCTGGAATTTGAGTTTAAAACCTTTTTTTGGAGTCACTTGCCCAAAATCTTAAAATAAGAAATCCCGATGGCTCTGTCTTCAAAACACAACCCAAATTCATACATTTCAACCAACAGTACTCTGGTCTAAAATGTAGTTTCTGATTTCTTTTTTCAAAAACTCGGGCCCAGGCCGGGTGCGGTGGCAGGCACATGTAATCCCAACGCTTTGAGAGTCCGTGGTGGATGCATCACGTGACGCTGGTTAACATGGTGAAACCCCATCTCTACCAAAAATTCAAAAATTGGCTGGGCAAGGTGGCTCATGCCTGTAGTCCCAGCACTTTGGGAGGCTGAGGTGGTTGCATGGCCCGAGGTCGGGAGTTCAAGACCAGCCTGACCAACATGGTGAAACCCTGTCTCTACTAAAAATACAAAAATTAGCTGGGCAAGCTGGCAGGTGCCTGTAATCCCAGCTACTCGGGAGGCCGAGGCAGGAGAATTGGTTGAACCTGGGAGGCAGGCGTTGCGGTTAGCCAAGATGGCGACACTGCACTCCAGCCTGGGCAACAAGAGCGAAACGCTGTTTCCAAACAAAACAAAACACAAAAATTAGCCGAGTGCGGTGGCGTGCACCTACAGTCTCAGCTACCTGGAGGGCTGAGGTGCAAGAATTGCTTGAGCCCAGGCAGTGGAGGGAAACTTGAGCAGAGATCCTGCACTGCAGCTTGGGCAAGAGAGCCAGAGTCCGTCTCCAAAAAATTAAAAAATTAATGAACAAATGAACTGAAATAAATACATAAATAAATGAAATTCAGCTCCAAAGTCCAAAATATTCAAGCTATTAAGGTGTCTTATGTCTTTTTTTTTCTTTAATGACATCAAAGGACATTTCAGTGCTAAGATGTCTTCTATCTGAATTTCTTGCAATGACCACCGTGAATAAAAATATTTGTACTTTTAATTTACAAAAGGAGAAATCAATGAAAGATTTAGTTTTGCTTGGTATTCCTGAATTTTAAGTAGTCAAACACACTATGAGTTTTCTTTTGGTTACCAGACTAAGAATAACATAAAAACTGAGAAGTCAAAATCAAAGTTTTGTTTTCCTGGGTTAACTATAATAAAATGTATACTTATTATTATTATTATTATTATTATTATTTTAGATGAAGTCTCACTCCATCACCCAGGCTGGAGTACAGTGGCAGAGTCTCTGCTCACTGCAACCTCTGCCTCCTGGGTTCAAGCGATTGTCCTGCCTCAGCCTCCAGAGTGGCTGAGATTACAGGCGTGTGCCACCTGCCTGGCTAAGTTTTGTAGGTTTAGTAGAGACAGGGTTTCACCACGTCGGCCAGGCTGGTCTCGAATTGCTGACCTCAAGTGATCCACACTCACTTTGGCCTCGCAGAGTGTCGGGATTACAGGCATGAGCCGCTTGCACACGAGGTCTTTAGAAATGACTCGTACTTCTAAAGTTAGAAAAATCCTCTGGTTTATTGTACAGTGACACATGACCGGTAACGCATTAATTTTATTAAAGAAAACCAACCATCGTCAATTATTAATTAGCGACATTCATAAGGTACTTGACGGGGTAAATGGATGTCCCTGGGTATTTGTTGGTGGCCTCCTTAACTCTGATGACAACTCTCCTTCTCTTACTTGAGTAGGGTGTGTTTGTGATGATTTGAGCTGTTTTAGGGAACTATCTACGCTTTGTACAGATACTTTAGAATCTCGTTTTTATAATGTTAATGCTTCTTGTTAAGGGTTCATATTTACAAAACAAGGTAGAAGTTTTCAAGTATTCTATACCATCGCGAATCTAAATTTACTGTTAGTATATGACCTTACCCCGGAAGTTAAATCAGCTCTAGTGGTTGAATTGCTCTCTTTCACTCAGCAAAGAGAAAATGAAAAAATGAAATATTTCTGTGTGATGGAGGGGCCTGGCAAAACTGTATATTTGTATAGGCAGTAGATATGTGATTGAGTTGTTCCAAATATCAGAGAACTCTGGAAATCGGGAGGTTTTCTGATTTCTCCCGGAAGTCTCAAATCTACCTGGCTCTGTAGGCCGGATTTAGATGGATTTCGGACATGATTCCATGGCCTGGGTTTGAAATCTAGGCTTCTGTCTTTGCAGCCTATGAATAGGATTAATAGTCATTTTATTCTAGTAATTGCTGGTATTGTATCTGACTAGTGCACCCTGTACAGTGTTAAATGCTACTGTGTGGTTACGTTCACTGCTATATTTTGCAACAGAATGTACATGAGAGACCAACTGTACGTAGAGGCAGGCAACGTTGTCCCGATAAACTTGTGATCGGTGGATTCTGACAGTGGTGTAGCTCTGAAGCTCAGGATGAAAGTCCTGATGGCTGACCTTGCCTTTGGTCAAAGGGGAGGATGATAAGTGTAAAAGCACCTAGGAACTTGCGGTTGGGAGCCCACGGGCATGGTTGAATCTTCCCTATCAAACATAAAGAACTCCTACAAAATATCCTAACCAGTCAAGATGGCTCAGTGATTGTCATGCAAGAAGATGTAGAAAGTTGACTCTATGTTTGAAACCAGAGAGACTCAACAGTCTGCAATCAAGGCCGCATTAGTCCCCCTGCCTCCCAGATAAAGTGGCCAGGATCATCACCAAATGGCCCCGTTTTGGAAAACCGGCCCCTACTCCCCAAACACTCCTTAGACTCCCCTGGGCAACTCCTAAAGTCAGCTCCCTATGACATGCTTATTTTCCTGTGTTACTTGCTTTCCCTTGATGCAGCACACCAAACAAACCCAGTCTTGTTGGAATACACCGTGTGGTCATTGGGGGGCTGTCGACACCTGTGCAAACCTAGGGAGCCCATTTGGAGCCTCCCTGCACCTCCGTCCCTCAAGGCCTGCCCTGATTCACGCCCAGTAGATCTGCTCCAACCTCCTTCGAATTAAGCGGGATGACAGTGTTTGATTCCCGGGCATCAGAAAGGCTAAACTAATCAGATGATTAAGTTTGGCATGACAGGATTCAACTCTGAGCAGATAATGACTTGGAACGAATTATCTTGGGAAGAGCTCTGCGGATTGGACGGCGACCCTAGGGTGGGTCAAGGGGTGGGTCATTTGGATTCCTTATTAAGGACAGAGCCCAGGCCCTTCCTCACTCTTTCCAGGTCTTCGGCCAACTGGTTGCTTGGACTTGCCCCCCTTCCGAATGTGGTCAGAGCAGAGCATGGACGTGGGAACAAGAACTGTCAGCGAGAAGCCGTGGTGGACCCTGCCCGAAAACTTTGATGCTCCGATGGTGTTCCACATGGAAGCGGACCAGGAGGAGCTTATCTTTGGTGAGTGGCCCTTGCTAATGTCCCTTTCTTCAGCCTCGTCTTCTCGGGTTTCGGTCTTCCCCTACTCTGCCACCTTCATAGATCTCGGGTCCCTTCCGCCAAGGCCACCTCCCCACTCCCCAAGGGCTGGTGGCTGACATTCCCTCCTCACCTCCTCTGCTCACAGGGCACAGTGACACATACCTTCGCTGCATCGAGATGAACAGCCGCACCCTCATTCAGCTGGAGAGCTGGTTCACAGCTACAGGCCAGACTCGTGTGACTGTAGTGGGACCACACAGGGCAAGGCAGTGGCTGCTGCACATGTTCTGTTGCGTGGGGAGCCAGGCCTCCGACCGTCATGCTCGAGGTAGGTATCCTTGGCTGGACTGTGGTGGTGGAGGGGCTTGACGGTGGAGCTCTGTCTGAGCTGTGCGGCATCTTGGATTCTTGGAGAATCCCTCGTGTGGCTGGGAAATCCGGGTGCTTCCCCAGGTCCACTGGGAAAGGAAGGGCTCATTTCTGTGGCCAGGTAGCCGGGAGGTATAAATGGGTTACCTTGGAAGGCCTGGGCTGGAGTGACATCCACCCTGCAATGTCCCTGGTGGAGTCCCGGCCTGCCAAGGGCCCCAGTAATGAGCTTTGCTTCACCAGCCGGGGACCCTTTTTTTTTTGTTTTTTTTTTTTTTTGTTTTTTTTTTTTTTTGCAGGTCTTGAGATGCTGGAGCGTGTCCGGAGCCAGCCCCTGAGCAACAGTGACCTGGTCGTCTCCATTAGCGTGCCACTGTACACTGGAGACCCGTCTTTGGCTCCCAGGATAAATGCAACCATCTGTCTTAGTGTTCCTCAGCCTTCCCCTCAGCAAGTGATGGGTTGTTCGAGATTCCGTCTCTGAGTTCACCCTATGCATAATTAAGGACTGATCTCTGGTGGGAAGTTTTGGATGAGAGGAGAAGTCTTGGCTTTGCTTTTGGTGAGAAAGACAAGAAAGACACTGAAGAAAGCTTGAATCTGTGGCAGACTCCTGTCCCTCTCGTGCCTTCTAGGCATGTGTCTGAGGGAAATCTCCTGAATGTAAGGAAGCGTTATGTTGGCAAAGCAATCCAATAAAATAAGCTACCTCAGATGCAAAGCCTTTGATGTGCTGTCCTCTTTTTCCTTAGGATGAACTTATTCAGCCCTGCAGGGGCTTCTCTGGGCAAGGCCAGTGCTGAGGGCTGGGGAGGCCCAGCCAGGGAAGGAGCCAGGCACAAAAGTCAGCTCTTTCGGGAACTGGTCCTCTCAGGCCCAAGTCTGTGGGTGGGAGTAAGGGTGGAGCGGGTGGTTTTTGGGGAGCAAAGCCTTCTGAAGTCCCTCATGCCATGAATTAAATCAACTAGGAAGGCTTCCTGAATCTCTTGAAGAATGCTCTGATTGTCATGTCAACATTTGGATCAGTCTAGCCAAAAGTATGGCAAGCTAAACCCTGTCCTCAGTGGAACAGTTCTTTTCAAAATCGCCCCTTCTGCAGCAGTCCGTATCTTACAATGAGGCAACTGCATTCCTCTAGGAGAGTGACGATGGTGACTGGGACCAGAGTGGAGCGGTGGTAGCGTCAGGAAATGGTTGAATTTGAACCATAATTTGAAGCCTGCAAGGTGTGCTCATTACATAGTTTTTACAAGGCCAGTTACCAAATGTAAGTGAGAGAGGTCATATTCCCAGTAGAAAAACACTTTGAGAAAATGCTGAAAGAAGTCAAGTTGTAGTGGCTGGGCACTGCGGCTCATCCTTGTAATTCTAGCACTTTGGGTGGCCAAGGGGGCTTCAGGAGTTTCAGACCAGCATGGGCAACTTGGCGAAACCCCGTCTCTCTCCAAAATACTAAAAGATTAGCCGGGTTTTGTGGCTGGCCACTGTCATCCCATCTGCTCGGAGAGGGGGCTGCGGTGGGAGGACTGCTTGAGCCCGGGAGGTGGAGGTTGCAGTGAGTGGAGCTCGAGCCACTGTCCTCCAGTCTGGGTGACAGAGGGAGACCCTATCTCAAGAAACAAAACAAGCCAAGACCTGTGAGGGAGTGAAGCACATTCTACAATACAAGGCAAAAGAAGGTAAATGGTCGGGTGTGCTGGCTCATGCCAGTCATCCCAGCACTTTGGGAGGCTGAGGCGGGTGGATTACCTGAGCTCCGGTGTTTGAGACCAGCCCGGCCGACACGGTGCAACCCCGTCTCTACTGAAAATACAAAAATTAGCTGGGCGTAGTGGCACATGCCTGTGATCCCAGGTACTAGGAGGGCCGAGGCAGGAGCATTGCTTGAAAAACCTGGGAGGCAGAGTTTGCAATCAGCTGAGATTGTGTGCTACACTCCGCGTTCCAGCCTGGGCAACAGTGCGAGACTCTGTCTCAAAACAACAACAACAACAGCAGCAGCAAAGGAGAGCACTGCAGTATTGCCAATAGCAGGCATTCCAGGCATACTATGCCAAGGGCTCTCTATCTACCTTGTGTTGGCTTCCTCTTCGGGTTGGTGGCAAAATACTCGTAGCCGTTTCCATAATCATATCCCGTCATAAACAGCAGAAGGAAAGAAGACACGAGTCCTTTCTTGTGTCTCTTTTCGGAAATGAGACATCCTACGTGGGAAGCCTCCTTTAGGTTTCACTTCATTTCAAAACTGGGACTTGTGCTGTTTCCTAAAGAAATCACTGGCAGGGGGAAGGGGATGATCATGATTAGTCTAAACCAATCACCTGGAGTTAAACTGATGTTAGGAGTTGGTGTCCATCAGCACTAAACAGGATTTTATTCTTCTATATTTTGACGTCATCTGGGCGGTGAAAAGTTGCAATCGTCAGCCAGAGATTGAAGGAGCGATAGAGCCACTGAATAAGAAATGTGTTTATGACCTGGGAAACTGAGATTCCAGCTCCTCAAGAGGCTGAGGCAGGACAATCGCTTGAACCCGGAAGGCGGAGGTTGCAGTAAGCCAAGACCGTGTCACCTCACTCCAGCCTGGTGACAGAGTGAGATTCTGTCTCAAACCAAGAAAAAAAAACAACAAAAAGAAACGGTATTTCATTTGACTGCATATTTCTTAGCATAGTCGTGCTTTCTAAATACCGCCAGGCATGGTGGCTCATGCCAGTAATCCCAGCACTTTGAGAGGTGGAGGCTTGTGGATCACTTGACGCCGGGAGTTCGAGACCACCCTAGACAACATGGTGGACCTAGTATCTACTAAAAATACAAAAGTTAGTTGGGCATGGTGGTACGTGCCTCTCGTCTCAGCTACTTGGGAGGCTGGAGCAGGAGAATCACTCGAACCTGGGAGGCGGAGGTTGCAGTGAACTGAGATCATGCCATTGCACTCCAGCCTGGGTGACAGGGTGAGACCCTGTTTCAAATAAATCAATCAATCAATAAATACATACATACATACATACATACATACATACGTACATACGTACATACTCTACAGTGAGGCTGGGTGCAGTGCCTCATGCCTGTAATCCTGATGCTTTGGGAGGCTGAGGCAAGAGGATCCCTTGAGTATAGGAGTTTGAGAATGCAGTGAGCTATGATCACGACACTACTCTCTGGCCTGGGCAATAGACCTTGTCTCTCAAAACAAAAAAAACCCATTACGATCAGAAAATTTTCAACATTTCTGGTTTCAGATGTGCCTGTCTCGCTGTGAGTCCACACCAAGCAGGGACAGGCAAAGCCAAGAGCATCGGGGCTCCTCTCCTTCCTGTATTTCCCATGAACATATGAAATAAAGATGTTTACTTACTCCATGTGTCCCACTTGCAAACCTTGCCCTTTGTATTGCTCTAAAATATGAGGTAACCAAGATTGTGCACAACTAGCATTAGACAATTTGCCATCTCTACTCGGTCCCTGCACAGACTCATGTTAAGGTAGTCACGTTTCTCTCCACTCTTGGGGGAACAGCCTGCAATGGGAAAGGAGTGAGTGGGTGTCGGTGCTTTCCCAGGGTTCTAGCTGGTTGCACCCCCTCCCTGACTAAATACACTTCTTTGGGGCACAGAGCTCCTCCCTCAGCTGAGGGGCCTATGGGGATTACCCTGGGAGCAGCCTCAGGTTGGGTCACTGCTGCTGCTGCTGCCACAGCTGCAGGAGGAAGAGGTGGAAGGATACTGGGGGAGTACTCTGTCTGGAATCTGATTTGTTTTTGGTTTTTCTTTTCCATTTCTTTTTTTTGAGACAGGGTCTCACTCTGTCACCCAGGCTGGCCTGCAGTAGTGTGACCTCAGTTCACTGCAGCCTCTGTTCCTGGGTTCAAGCGATTCTTGCCTCAGCCTCCGGAGTGGCCGGGACTACAGGTGTGGGCCACCATGCCCTGCTGCTGTTTTGTATTCTGGTAGAGATGAGGTCTTGCCATGCTGCCTAGGGTGGTCTCAAACTCCTCGGCTCGAGACCAGCTGCCTCGGCCTTCCTGAGTGCGGGGATTACAGGTGTGAGCCACCCTGCCTGGCTGGAATTTGAGTTTAAAACCTTTTTTTGGAGTCACTTGCCCAAAATCTTAAAATAAGAAATCCCGATGGCTCTGTCTTCAAAACACAACCCAAATTCATACATTTCAACCAACAGTACTCTGGTCTAAAATGTAGTTTCTGATTTCTTTTTTCAAAAACTCGGGCCCAGGCCGGGTGCGGTGGCAGGCACATGTAATCCCAACGCTTTGAGAGTCCGTGGTGGATGCATCACGTGACGCTGGTTAACATGGTGAAACCCCATCTCTACCAAAAATTCAAAAATTGGCTGGGCAAGGTGGCTCATGCCTGTAGTCCCAGCACTTTGGGAGGCTGAGGTGGTTGCATGGCCCGAGGTCGGGAGTTCAAGACCAGCCTGACCAACATGGTGAAACCCTGTCTCTACTAAAAATACAAAAATTAGCTGGGCAAGCTGGCAGGTGCCTGTAATCCCAGCTACTCGGGAGGCCGAGGCAGGAGAATTGGTTGAACCTGGGAGGCAGGCGTTGCGGTTAGCCAAGATGGCGACACTGCACTCCAGCCTGGGCAACAAGAGCGAAACGCTGTTTCCAAACAAAACAAAACACAAAAGTTAGCCGAGTGCGGTGGCGTGCACCTACAGTCTCAGCTACCTGGAGGGCTGAGGTGCAAGAATTGCTTGAGCCCAGGCAGTGGAGGGAAACTTGAGCAGAGATCCTGCACTGCAGCTTGGGCAAGAGAGCCAGAGTCCGTCTCCAAAAAATTAAAAAATTAATGAACAAATGAACTGAAATAAATACATAAATAAATGAAATTCAGCTCCAAAGTCCAAAATATTCAAGCTATTAAGGTGTCTTATGTCTTTTTCTTTCTTTAATGACATCAAAGGACATTTCAGTGCTAAGATGTCTTCTATCTGAATTTCTTGCAATGACCACCGTGAATAAAAATATTTGTACTTTTAATTTACAAAAGGAGAAATCAATGAAAGATTTAGTTTTGCTTGGTATTCCTGAATTTTAAGTAGTCAAACACACTATGAGTTTTCTTTTGGTTACCAGACTAAGAATAACATAAAAACTGAGAAGTCAAAATCAAAGTTTTGTTTTCCTGGGTTAACTATAATAAAATGTATACTTATTATTATTATTATTATTATTATTATTTTAGATGAAGTCTCACTCCATCACCCAGGCTGGAGTACAGTGGCAGAGTCTCTGCTCACTGCAACCTCTGCCTCCTGGGTTCAAGCGATTGTCCTGCCTCAGCCTCCAGAGTGGCTGAGATTACAGGCGTGTGCCACCTGCCTGGCTAAGTTTTGTAGGTTTAGTAGAGACAGGGTTTCACCACGTCGGCCAGGCTGGTCTCGAATTGCTGACCTCAAGTGATCCACACTCACTTTGGCCTCGCAGAGTGTCGGGATTACAGGCATGAGCCGCTTGCACACGAGGTCTTTAGAAATGACTCGTACTTCTAAAGTTAGAAAAATCCTCTGGTTTATTGTACAGTGACACATGACCGGTAACGCATTAATTTTATTAAAGAAAACCAACCATCGTCAATTATTAATTAGCGACATTCATAAGGTACTTGACGGGGTAAATGGATGTCCCTGGGTATTTGTTGGTGGCCTCCTTAACTCTGATGACAACTCTCCTTCTCTTACTTGAGTAGGGTGTGTTTGTGATGATTTGAGCTGTTTTAGGGAACTATCTACGCTTTGTACAGATACTTTAGAATCTCGTTTTTATAATGTTAATGCTTCTTGTTAAGGGTTCATATTTACAAAACAAGGTAGAAGTTTTCAAGTATTCTATACCATCGCGAATCTAAATTTACTGTTAGTATATGACCTTACCCCGGAAGTTAAATCAGCTCTAGTGGTTGAATTGCTCTCTTTCACTCAGCAAAGAGAAAATGAAAAAATGAAATATTTCTGTGTGATGGAGGGGCCTGGCAAAACTGTATATTTGTATAGGCAGTAGATATGTGATTGAGTTGTTCCAAATATCAGAGAACTCTGGAAATCGGGAGGTTTTCTGATTTCTCCCGGAAGTCTCAAATCTACCTGGCTCTGTAGGCCGGATTTAGATGGATTTCGGACATGATTCCATGGCCTGGGTTTGAAATCTAGGCTTCTGTCTTTGCAGCCTATGAATAGGATTAATAGTCATTTTATTCTAGTAATTGCTGGTATTGTATCTGACTAGTGCACCCTGTACAGTGTTAAATGCTACTGTGTGGTTACGTTCACTGCTATATTTTGCAACAGAATGTACATGAGAGACCAACTGTACGTAGAGGCAGGCAACGTTGTCCCGATAAACTTGTGATCGGTGGATTCTGACAGTGGTGTAGCTCTGAAGCTCAGGATGAAAGTCCTGATGGCTGACCTTGCCTTTGGTCAAAGGGGAGGATGATAAGTGTAAAAGCACCTAGGAACTTGCGGTTGGGAGCCCACGGGCATGGTTGAATCTTCCCTATCAAACATAAAGAACTCCTACAAAATATCCTAACCAGTCAAGATGGCTCAGTGATTGTCATGCAAGAAGATGTAGAAAGTTGACTCTATGTTTGAAACCAGAGAGACTCAACAGTCTGCAATCAAGGCCGCATTAGTCCCCCTGCCTCCCAGATAAAGTGGCCAGGATCATCACCAAATGGCCCCGTTTTGGAAAACCGGCCCCTACTCCCCAAACACTCCTTAGACTCCCCTGGGCAACTCCTAAAGTCAGCTCCCTATGACATGCTTATTTTCCTGTGTTACTTGCTTTCCCTTGATGCAGCACACCAAACAAACCCAGTCTTGTTGGAATACACCGTGTGGTCATTGGGGGGCTGTCGACACCTGTGCAAACCTAGGGAGCCCATTTGGAGCCTCCCTGCACCTCCGTCCCTCAAGGCCTGCCCTGATTCACGCCCAGTAGATCTGCTCCAACCTCCTTCGAATTAAGCGGGATGACAGTGTTTGATTCCCGGGCATCAGAAAGGCTAAACTAATCAGATGATTAAGTTTGGCATGACAGGATTCAACTCTGAGCAGATAATGACTTGGAACGAATTATCTTGGGAAGAGCTCTGCGGATTGGACGGCGACCCTAGGGTGGGTCAAGGGGTGGGTCATTTGGATTCCTTATTAAGGACAGAGCCCAGGCCCTTCCTCACTCTTTCCAGGTCTTCGGCCAACTGGTTGCTTGGACTTGCCCCCCTTCCGAATGTGGTCAGAGCAGAGCATGGACGTGGGAACAAGAACTGTCAGCGAGAAGCCGTGGTGGACCCTGCCCGAAAACTTTGATGCTCCGATGGTGTTCCACATGGAAGCGGACCAGGAGGAGCTTATCTTTGGTGAGTGGCCCTTGCTAATGTCCCTTTCTTCAGCCTCGTCTTCTCGGGTTTCGGTCTTCCCCTACTCTGCCACCTTCATAGATCTCGGGTCCCTTCCGCCAAGGCCACCTCCCCACTCCCCAAGGGCTGGTGGCTGACATTCCCTCCTCACCTCCTCTGCTCACAGGGCACAGTGACACATACCTTCGCTGCATCGAGATGAACAGCCGCACCCTCATTCAGCTGGAGAGCTGGTTCACAGCTACAGGCCAGACTCGTGTGACTGTAGTGGGACCACACAGGGCAAGGCAGTGGCTGCTGCACATGTTCTGTTGCGTGGGGAGCCAGGCCTCCGACCGTCATGCTCGAGGTAGGTATCCTTGGCTGGACTGTGGTGGTGGAGGGGCTTGACGGTGGAGCTCTGTCTGAGCTGTGCGGCATCTTGGATTCTTGGAGAATCCCTCGTGTGGCTGGGAAATCCGGGTGCTTCCCCAGGTCCACTGGGAAAGGAAGGGCTCATTTCTGTGGCCAGGTAGCCGGGAGGTATAAATGGGTTACCTTGGAAGGCCTGGGCTGGAGTGACATCCACCCTGCAATGTCCCTGGTGGAGTCCCGGCCTGCCAAGGGCCCCAGTAATGAGCTTTGCTTCACCAGCCGGGGACCCTTTTTTTTTTGTTTTTTTTTTTTTTTGTTTTTTTTTTTTTTGCAGGTCTTGAGATGCTGGAGCGTGTCCGGAGCCAGCCCCTGAGCAACAGTGACCTGGTCGTCTCCATTAGCGTGCCACTGTACACTGGAGACCCGTCTTTGGCTCCCAGGATAAATGCAACCATCTGTCTTAGTGTTCCTCAGCCTTCCCCTCAGCAAGTGATGGGTTGTTCGAGATTCCGTCTCTGAGTTCACCCTATGCATAATTAAGGACTGATCTCTGGTGGGAAGTTTTGGATGAGAGGAGAAGTCTTGGCTTTGCTTTTGGTGAGAAAGACAAGAAAGACACTGAAGAAAGCTTGAATCTGTGGCAGACTCCTGTCCCTCTCGTGCCTTCTAGGCATGTGTCTGAGGGAAATCTCCTGAATGTAAGGAAGCGTTATGTTGGCAAAGCAATCCAATAAAATAAGCTACCTCAGATGCAAAGCCTTTGATGTGCTGTCCTCTTTTTCCTTAGGATGAACTTATTCAGCCCTGCAGGGGCTTCTCTGGGCAAGGCCAGTGCTGAGGGCTGGGGAGGCCCAGCCAGGGAAGGAGCCAGGCACAAAAGTCAGCTCTTTCGGGAACTGGTCCTCTCAGGCCCAAGTCTGTGGGTGGGAGTAAGGGTGGAGCGGGTGGTTTTTGGGGAGCAAAGCCTTCTGAAGTCCCTCATGCCATGAATTAAATCAACTAGGAAGGCTTCCTGAATCTCTTGAAGAATGCTCTGATTGTCATGTCAACATTTGGATCAGTCTAGCCAAAAGTATGGCAAGCTAAACCCTGTCCTCAGTGGAACAGTTCTTTTCAAAATCGCCCCTTCTGCAGCAGTCCGTATCTTACAATGAGGCAACTGCATTCCTCTAGGAGAGTGACGATGGTGACTGGGACCAGAGTGGAGCGGTGGTAGCGTCAGGAAATGGTTGAATTTGAACCATAATTTGAAGCCTGCAAGGTGTGCTCATTACATAGTTTTTACAAGGCCAGTTACCAAATGTAAGTGAGAGAGGTCATATTCCCAGTAGAAAAACACTTTGAGAAAATGCTGAAAGAAGTCAAGTTGTAGTGGCTGGGCACTGCGGCTCATCCTTGTAATTCTAGCACTTTGGGTGGCCAAGGGGGCTTCAGGAGTTTCAGACCAGCATGGGCAACTTGGCGAAACCCCGTCTCTCTCCAAAATACTAAAAGATTAGCCGGGTTTTGTGGCTGGCCACTGTCATCCCATCTGCTCGGAGAGGGGGCTGCGGTGGGAGGACTGCTTGAGCCCGGGAGGTGGAGGTTGCAGTGAGTGGAGCTCGAGCCACTGTCCTCCAGTCTGGGTGACAGAGGGAGACCCTATCTCAAGAAACAAAACAAGCCAAAACCTGTGAGGGAGTGAAGCACATTCTACAATACAAGGCAAAAGAAGGTAAATGGTCGGGTGTGCTGGCTCATGCCAGTCATCCCAGCACTTTGGGAGGCTGAGGCGGGTGGATTACCTGAGCTCCGGTGTTTGAGACCAGCCCGGCCGACACGGTGCAACCCCGTCTCTACTGAAAATACAAAAATTAGCTGGGCGTAGTGGCACATGCCTGTGATCCCAGGTACTAGGAGGGCCGAGGCAGGAGCATTGCTTGAAAAACCTGGGAGGCAGAGTTTGCAATCAGCTGAGATTGTGTGCTACACTCCGCGTTCCAGCCTGGGCAACAGTGCGAGACTCTGTCTCAAAACAACAACAACAACAGCAGCAGCAAAGGAGAGCACTGCAGTATTGCCAATAGCAGGCATTCCAGGCATACTATGCCAAGGGCTCTCTATCTACCTTGTGTTGGCTTCCTCTTCGGGTTGGTGGCAAAATACTCGTAGCCGTTTCCATAATCATATCCCGTCATAAACAGCAGAAGGAAAGAAGACACGAGTCCTTTCTTGTGTCTCTTTTCGGAAATGAGACATCCTACGTGGGAAGCCTCCTTTAGGTTTCACTTCATTTCAAAACTGGGACTTGTGCTGTTTCCTAAAGAAATCACTGGCAGGGGGAAGGGGATGATCATGATTAGTCTAAACCAATCACCTGGAGTTAAACTGATGTTAGGAGTTGGTGTCCATCAGCACTAAACAGGATTTTATTCTTCTATATTTTGACGTCATCTGGGCGGTGAAAAGTTGCAATCGTCAGCCAGAGATTGAAGGAGCGATAGAGCCACTGAATAAGAAATGTGTTTATGACCTGGGAAACTGAGATTCCAGCTCCTCAAGAGGCTGAGGCAGGACAATCGCTTGAACCCGGAAGGCGGAGGTTGCAGTAAGCCAAGACCGTGTCACCTCACTCCAGCCTGGTGACAGAGTGAGATTCTGTCTCAAACCAAGAAAAAAAACAACAAAAAGAAACGGTATTTCATTTGACTGCATATTTCTTAGCATAGTCGTGCTTTCTAAATACCGCCAGGCATGGTGGCTCATGCCAGTAATCCCAGCACTTTGAGAGGTGGAGGCTTGTGGATCACTTGACGCCGGGAGTTCGAGACCACCCTAGACAACATGGTGGACCTAGTATCTACTAAAAATACAAAAGTTAGTTGGGCATGGTGGTACGTGCCTCTCGTCTCAGCTACTTGGGAGGCTGGAGCAGGAGAATCACTCGAACCTGGGAGGCGGAGGTTGCAGTGAACTGAGATCATGCCATTGCACTCCAGCCTGGGTGACAGAGTGAGACCCTGTTTCAAATAAATAAATCAATAAATAAATACATGCATACATACATACATACATACGTACATACGTACATACTCTACAGTGAGGCTGGGTGCACTGCCTCATGCCTGTAATCCTGATGCTTTGGGAGGCTGAGGCAAGAGGATCCCTTGAGTATAGGAGTTTGAGAATGCAGTGAGCTATGATCACGACACTACTCTCTGGCCTGGGCAATAGACCTTGTCTCTCAAAACAAAAAAACCCATTACGATCAGAAAATTTTCAACATTTCTGGTTTCAGATGTGCCTGTCTCGCTGTGAGTCCACACCAAGCAGGGACAGGCAAAGCCAAGAGCATCGGGGCTCCTCTCCTTCCTGTATTTCCCATGAACATATGAAATAAAGATGTTTACTTACTCCATGTGTCCCACTTGCAAACCTTGCCCTTTGTATTGCTCTAAAATATGAGGTAACCAAGATTGTGCACAACTAGCATTAGACAATTTGCCATCTCTACTCGGTCCCTGCACAGACTCATGTTAAGGTAGTCACGTTTCTCTCCACTCTTGGGGGAACAGCCTGCAATGGGAAAGGAGTGAGTGGGTGTCGGTGCTTTCCCAGGGTTCTAGCTGGTTGCACCCCCTCCCTGACTAAATACACTTCTTTGGGGCACAGAGCTCCTCCCTCAGCTGAGGGGCCTATGGGGATTACCCTGGGAGCAGCCTCAGGTTGGGTCACTGCTGCTGCTGCTGCCACAGCTGCAGGAGGAAGAGGTGGAAGGATACTGGGGGAGTACTCTGTCTGGAATCTGATTTGTTTTTGGTTTTTCTTTTCCATTTCTTTTTTTTGAGACAGGGTCTCACTCTGTCACCCAGGCTGGCCTGCAGTAGTGTGACCTCAGTTCACTGCAGCCTCTGTTCCTGGGTTCAAGCGATTCTTGCCTCAGCCTCCGGAGTGGCCGGGACTACAGGTGTGGGCCACCATGCCCTGCTGCTGTTTTGTATTCTGGTAGAGATGAGGTCTTGCCATGCTGCCTAGGGTGGTCTCAAACTCCTCGGCTCGAGACCAGCTGCCTCGGCCTTCCTGAGTGCGGGGATTACAGGTGTGAGCCACCCTGCCTGGCTGGAATTTGAGTTTAAAACCTTTTTTTGGAGTCACTTGCCCAAAATCTTAAAATAAGAAATCCCGATGGCTCTGTCTTCAAAACACAACCCAAATTCATACATTTCAACCAACAGTACTCTGGTCTAAAATGTAGTTTCTGATTTCTTTTTTCAAAAACTCGGGCCCAGGCCGGGTGCGGTGGCAGGCACATGTAATCCCAACGCTTTGAGAGTCCGTGGTGGATGCATCACGTGACGCTGGTTAACATGGTGAAACCCCATCTCTACCAAAAATTCAAAAATTGGCTGGGCAAGGTGGCTCATGCCTGTAGTCCCAGCACTTTGGGAGGCTGAGGTGGTTGCATGGCCCGAGGTCGGGAGTTCAAGACCAGCCTGACCAACATGGTGAAACCCTGTCTCTACTAAAAATACAAAAATTAGCTGGGCAAGCTGGCAGGTGCCTGTAATCCCAGCTACTCGGGAGGCCGAGGCAGGAGAATTGGTTGAACCTGGGAGGCAGGCGTTGCGGTTAGCCAAGATGGCGACACTGCACTCCAGCCTGGGCAACAAGAGCGAAACGCTGTTTCCAAACAAAACAAAACACAAAAGTTAGCCGAGTGCGGTGGCGTGCACCTACAGTCTCAGCTACCTGGAGGGCTGAGGTGCAAGAATTGCTTGAGCCCAGGCAGTGGAGGGAAACTTGAGCAGAGATCCTGCACTGCAGCTTGGGCAAGAGAGCCAGAGTCCGTCTCCAAAAAATTAAAAAATTAATGAACAAATGAACTGAAATAAATACATAAATAAATGAAATTCAGCTCCAAAGTCCAAAATATTCAAGCTATTAAGGTGTCTTATGTCTTTTTCTTTCTTTAATGACATCAAAGGACATTTCAGTGCTAAGATGTCTTCTATCTGAATTTCTTGCAATGACCACCGTGAATAAAAATATTTGTACTTTTAATTTACAAAAGGAGAAATCAATGAAAGATTTAGTTTTGCTTGGTATTCCTGAATTTTAAGTAGTCAAACACACTATGAGTTTTCTTTTGGTTACCAGACTAAGAATAACATAAAAACTGAGAAGTCAAAATCAAAGTTTTGTTTTCCTGGGTTAACTATAATAAAATGTATACTTATTATTATTATTATTATTATTATTATTTTAGATGAAGTCTCACTCCATCACCCAGGCTGGAGTACAGTGGCAGAGTCTCTGCTCACTGCAACCTCTGCCTCCTGGGTTCAAGCGATTGTCCTGCCTCAGCCTCCAGAGTGGCTGAGATTACAGGCGTGTGCCACCTGCCTGGCTAAGTTTTGTAGGTTTAGTAGAGACAGGGTTTCACCACGTCGGCCAGGCTGGTCTCGAATTGCTGACCTCAAGTGATCCACACTCACTTTGGCCTCGCAGAGTGTCGGGATTACAGGCATGAGCCGCTTGCACACGAGGTCTTTAGAAATGACTCGTACTTCTAAAGTTAGAAAAATCCTCTGGTTTATTGTACAGTGACACATGACCGGTAACGCATTAATTTTATTAAAGAAAACCAACCATCGTCAATTATTAATTAGCGACATTCATAAGGTACTTGACGGGGTAAATGGATGTCCCTGGGTATTTGTTGGTGGCCTCCTTAACTCTGATGACAACTCTCCTTCTCTTACTTGAGTAGGGTGTGTTTGTGATGATTTGAGCTGTTTTAGGGAACTATCCACGCTTTGTACAGATACTTTAGAATCTCGTTTTTATAATGTTAATGCTTCTTGTTAAGGGTTCATATTTACAAAACAAGGTAGAAGTTTTCAAGTATTCTATACCATCGCGAATCTAAATTTACTGTTAGTATATGACCTTACCCCGGAAGTTAAATCAGCTCTAGTGGTTGAATTGCTCTCTTTCACTCAGCAAAGAGAAAATGAAAAAATGAAATATTTCTGTGTGATGGAGGGGCCTGGCAAAACTGTATATTTGTATAGGCAGTAGATATGTGATTGAGTTGTTCCAAATATCAGAGAACTCTGGAAATCGGGAGGTTTTCTGATTTCTCCCGGAAGTCTCAAATCTACCTGGCTCTGTAGGCCGGATTTAGATGGATTTCGGACATGATTCCATGGCCTGGGTTTGAAATCTAGGCTTCTGTCTTTGCAGCCTATGAATAGGATTAATAGTCATTTTATTCTAGTAATTGCTGGTATTGTATCTGACTAGTGCACCCTGTACAGTGTTAAATGCTACTGTGTGGTTACGTTCACTGCTATATTTTGCAACAGAATGTACATGAGAGACCAACTGTACGTAGAGGCAGGCAACGTTGTCCCGATAAACTTGTGATCGGTGGATTCTGACAGTGGTGTAGCTCTGAAGCTCAGGATGAAAGTCCTGATGGCTGACCTTGCCTTTGGTCAAAGGGGAGGATGATAAGTGTAAAAGCACCTAGGAACTTGCGGTTGGGAGCCCACGGGCATGGTTGAATCTTCCCTATCAAACATAAAGAACTCCTACAAAATATCCTAACCAGTCAAGATGGCTCAGTGATTGTCATGCAAGAAGATGTAGAAAGTTGACTCTATGTTTGAAACCAGAGAGACTCAACAGTCTGCAATCAAGGCCGCATTAGTCCCCCTGCCTCCCAGATAAAGTGGCCAGGATCATCACCAAATGGCCCCGTTTTGGAAAACCGGCCCCTACTCCCCAAACACTCCTTAGACTCCCCTGGGCAACTCCTAAAGTCAGCTCCCTATGACATGCTTATTTTCCTGTGTTACTTGCTTTCCCTTGATGCAGCACACCAAACAAACCCAGTCTTGTTGGAATACACCGTGTGGTCATTGGGGGGCTGTCGACACCTGTGCAAACCTAGGGAGCCCATTTGGAGCCTCCCTGCACCTCCGTCCCTCAAGGCCTGCCCTGATTCACGCCCAGTAGATCTGCTCCAACCTCCTTCGAATTAAGCGGGATGACAGTGTTTGATTCCCGGGCATCAGAAAGGCTAAACTAATCAGATGATTAAGTTTGGCATGACAGGATTCAACTCTGAGCAGATAATGACTTGGAACGAATTATCTTGGGAAGAGCTCTGCGGATTGGACGGCGACCCTAGGGTGGGTCAAGGGGTGGGTCATTTGGATTCCTTATTAAGGACAGAGCCCAGGCCCTTCCTCACTCTTTCCAGGTCTTCGGCCAACTGGTTGCTTGGACTTGCCCCCCTTCCGAATGTGGTCAGAGCAGAGCATGGACGTGGGAACAAGAACTGTCAGCGAGAAGCCGTGGTGGACCCTGCCCGAAAACTTTGATGCTCCGATGGTGTTCCACATGGAAGCGGACCAGGAGGAGCTTATCTTTGGTGAGTGGCCCTTGCTAATGTCCCTTTCTTCAGCCTCGTCTTCTCGGGTTTCGGTCTTCCCCTACTCTGCCACCTTCATAGATCTCGGGTCCCTTCCGCCAAGGCCACCTCCCCACTCCCCAAGGGCTGGTGGCTGACATTCCCTCCTCACCTCCTCTGCTCACAGGGCACAGTGACACATACCTTCGCTGCATCGAGATGAACAGCCGCACCCTCATTCAGCTGGAGAGCTGGTTCACAGCTACAGGCCAGACTCGTGTGACTGTAGTGGGACCACACAGGGCAAGGCAGTGGCTGCTGCACATGTTCTGTTGCGTGGGGAGCCAGGCCTCCGACCGTCATGCTCGAGGTAGGTATCCTTGGCTGGACTGTGGTGGTGGAGGGGCTTGACGGTGGAGCTCTGTCTGAGCTGTGCGGCATCTTGGATTCTTGGAGAATCCCTCGTGTGGCTGGGAAATCCGGGTGCTTCCCCAGGTCCACTGGGAAAGGAAGGGCTCATTTCTGTGGCCAGGTAGCCGGGAGGTATAAATGGGTTACCTTGGAAGGCCTGGGCTGGAGTGACATCCACCCTGCAATGTCCCTGGTGGAGTCCCGGCCTGCCAAGGGCCCCAGTAATGAGCTTTGCTTCACCAGCCGGGGACCCTTTTTTTTTTGTTTTTTTTTTTTTTTGTTTTTTTTTTTTTTGCAGGTCTTGAGATGCTGGAGCGTGTCCGGAGCCAGCCCCTGAGCAACAGTGACCTGGTCGTCTCCATTAGCGTGCCACTGTACACTGGAGACCCGTCTTTGGCTCCCAGGATAAATGCAACCATCTGTCTTAGTGTTCCTCAGCCTTCCCCTCAGCAAGTGATGGGTTGTTCGAGATTCCGTCTCTGAGTTCACCCTATGCATAATTAAGGACTGATCTCTGGTGGGAAGTTTTGGATGAGAGGAGAAGTCTTGGCTTTGCTTTTGGTGAGAAAGACAAGAAAGACACTGAAGAAAGCTTGAATCTGTGGCAGACTCCTGTCCCTCTCGTGCCTTCTAGGCATGTGTCTGAGGGAAATCTCCTGAATGTAAGGAAGCGTTATGTTGGCAAAGCAATCCAATAAAATAAGCTACCTCAGATGCAAAGCCTTTGATGTGCTGTCCTCTTTTTCCTTAGGATGAACTTATTCAGCCCTGCAGGGGCTTCTCTGGGCAAGGCCAGTGCTGAGGGCTGGGGAGGCCCAGCCAGGGAAGGAGCCAGGCACAAAAGTCAGCTCTTTCGGGAACTGGTCCTCTCAGGCCCAAGTCTGTGGGTGGGAGTAAGGGTGGAGCGGGTGGTTTTTGGGGAGCAAAGCCTTCTGAAGTCCCTCATGCCATGAATTAAATCAACTAGGAAGGCTTCCTGAATCTCTTGAAGAATGCTCTGATTGTCATGTCAACATTTGGATCAGTCTAGCCAAAAGTATGGCAAGCTAAACCCTGTCCTCAGTGGAACAGTTCTTTTCAAAATCGCCCCTTCTGCAGCAGTCCGTATCTTACAATGAGGCAACTGCATTCCTCTAGGAGAGTGACGATGGTGACTGGGACCAGAGTGGAGCGGTGGTAGCGTCAGGAAATGGTTGAATTTGAACCATAATTTGAAGCCTGCAAGGTGTGCTCATTACATAGTTTTTACAAGGCCAGTTACCAAATGTAAGTGAGAGAGGTCATATTCCCAGTAGAAAAACACTTTGAGAAAATGCTGAAAGAAGTCAAGTTGTAGTGGCTGGGCACTGCGGCTCATCCTTGTAATTCTAGCACTTTGGGTGGCCAAGGGGGCTTCAGGAGTTTCAGACCAGCATGGGCAACTTGGCGAAACCCCGTCTCTCTCCAAAATACTAAAAGATTAGCCGGGTTTTGTGGCTGGCCACTGTCATCCCATCTGCTCGGAGAGGGGGCTGCGGTGGGAGGACTGCTTGAGCCCGGGAGGTGGAGGTTGCAGTGAGTGGAGCTCGAGCCACTGTCCTCCAGTCTGGGTGACAGAGGGAGACCCTATCTCAAGAAACAAAACAAGCCAAAACCTGTGAGGGAGTGAAGCACATTCTACAATACAAGGCAAAAGAAGGTAAATGGTCGGGTGTGCTGGCTCATGCCAGTCATCCCAGCACTTTGGGAGGCTGAGGCGGGTGGATTACCTGAGCTCCGGTGTTTGAGACCAGCCCGGCCGACACGGTGCAACCCCGTCTCTACTGAAAATACAAAAATTAGCTGGGCGTAGTGGCACATGCCTGTGATCCCAGGTACTAGGAGGGCCGAGGCAGGAGCATTGCTTGAAAAACCTGGGAGGCAGAGTTTGCAATCAGCTGAGATTGTGTGCTACACTCCGCGTTCCAGCCTGGGCAACAGTGCGAGACTCTGTCTCAAAACAACAACAACAACAGCAGCAGCAAAGGAGAGCACTGCAGTATTGCCAATAGCAGGCATTCCAGGCATACTATGCCAAGGGCTCTCTATCTACCTTGTGTTGGCTTCCTCTTCGGGTTGGTGGCAAAATACTCGTAGCCGTTTCCATAATCATATCCCGTCATAAACAGCAGAAGGAAAGAAGACACGAGTCCTTTCTTGTGTCTCTTTTCGGAAATGAGACATCCTACGTGGGAAGCCTCCTTTAGGTTTCACTTCATTTCAAAACTGGGACTTGTGCTGTTTCCTAAAGAAATCACTGGCAGGGGGAAGGGGATGATCATGATTAGTCTAAACCAATCACCTGGAGTTAAACTGATGTTAGGAGTTGGTGTCCATCAGCACTAAACAGGATTTTATTCTTCTATATTTTGACGTCATCTGGGCGGTGAAAAGTTGCAATCGTCAGCCAGAGATTGAAGGAGCGATAGAGCCACTGAATAAGAAATGTGTTTATGACCTGGGAAACTGAGATTCCAGCTCCTCAAGAGGCTGAGGCAGGACAATCGCTTGAACCCGGAAGGCGGAGGTTGCAGTAAGCCAAGACCGTGTCACCTCACTCCAGCCTGGTGACAGAGTGAGATTCTGTCTCAAACCAAGAAAAAAAACAACAAAAAGAAACGGTATTTCATTTGACTGCATATTTCTTAGCATAGTCGTGCTTTCTAAATACCGCCAGGCATGGTGGCTCATGCCAGTAATCCCAGCACTTTGAGAGGTGGAGGCTTGTGGATCACTTGACGCCGGGAGTTCGAGACCACCCTAGACAACATGGTGGACCTAGTATCTACTAAAAATACAAAAGTTAGTTGGGCATGGTGGTACGTGCCTCTCGTCTCAGCTACTTGGGAGGCTGGAGCAGGAGAATCACTCGAACCTGGGAGGCGGAGGTTGCAGTGAACTGAGATCATGCCATTGCACTCCAGCCTGGGTGACAGAGTGAGACCCTGTTTCAAATAAATAAATCAATAAATAAATACATGCATACATACATACATACATACGTACATACGTACATACTCTACAGTGAGGCTGGGTGCACTGCCTCATGCCTGTAATCCTGATGCTTTGGGAGGCTGAGGCAAGAGGATCCCTTGAGTATAGGAGTTTGAGAATGCAGTGAGCTATGATCACGACACTACTCTCTGGCCTGGGCAATAGACCTTGTCTCTCAAAACAAAAAAACCCATTACGATCAGAAAATTTTCAACATTTCTGGTTTCAGATGTGCCTGTCTCGCTGTGAGTCCACACCAAGCAGGGACAGGCAAAGCCAAGAGCATCGGGGCTCCTCTCCTTCCTGTATTTCCCATGAACATATGAAATAAAGATGTTTACTTACTCCATGTGTCCCACTTGCAAACCTTGCCCTTTGTATTGCTCTAAAATATGAGGTAACCAAGATTGTGCACAACTAGCATTAGACAATTTGCCATCTCTACTCGGTCCCTGCACAGACTCATGTTAAGGTAGTCACGTTTCTCTCCACTCTTGGGGGAACAGCCTGCAATGGGAAAGGAGTGAGTGGGTGTCGGTGCTTTCCCAGGGTTCTAGCTGGTTGCACCCCCTCCCTGACTAAATACACTTCTTTGGGGCACAGAGCTCCTCCCTCAGCTGAGGGGCCTATGGGGATTACCCTGGGAGCAGCCTCAGGTTGGGTCACTGCTGCTGCTGCTGCCACAGCTGCAGGAGGAAGAGGTGGAAGGATACTGGGGGAGTACTCTGTCTGGAATCTGATTTGTTTTTGGTTTTTCTTTTCCATTTCTTTTTTTTGAGACAGGGTCTCACTCTGTCACCCAGGCTGGCCTGCAGTAGTGTGACCTCAGTTCACTGCAGCCTCTGTTCCTGGGTTCAAGCGATTCTTGCCTCAGCCTCCGGAGTGGCCGGGACTACAGGTGTGGGCCACCATGCCCTGCTGCTGTTTTGTATTCTGGTAGAGATGAGGTCTTGCCATGCTGCCTAGGGTGGTCTCAAACTCCTCGGCTCGAGACCAGCTGCCTCGGCCTTCCTGAGTGCGGGGATTACAGGTGTGAGCCACCCTGCCTGGCTGGAATTTGAGTTTAAAACCTTTTTTTGGAGTCACTTGCCCAAAATCTTAAAATAAGAAATCCCGATGGCTCTGTCTTCAAAACACAACCCAAATTCATACATTTCAACCAACAGTACTCTGGTCTAAAATGTAGTTTCTGATTTCTTTTTTCAAAAACTCGGGCCCAGGCCGGGTGCGGTGGCAGGCACATGTAATCCCAACGCTTTGAGAGTCCGTGGTGGATGCATCACGTGACGCTGGTTAACATGGTGAAACCCCATCTCTACCAAAAATTCAAAAATTGGCTGGGCAAGGTGGCTCATGCCTGTAGTCCCAGCACTTTGGGAGGCTGAGGTGGTTGCATGGCCCGAGGTCGGGAGTTCAAGACCAGCCTGACCAACATGGTGAAACCCTGTCTCTACTAAAAATACAAAAATTAGCTGGGCAAGCTGGCAGGTGCCTGTAATCCCAGCTACTCGGGAGGCCGAGGCAGGAGAATTGGTTGAACCTGGGAGGCAGGCGTTGCGGTTAGCCAAGATGGCGACACTGCACTCCAGCCTGGGCAACAAGAGCGAAACGCTGTTTCCAAACAAAACAAAACACAAAAGTTAGCCGAGTGCGGTGGCGTGCACCTACAGTCTCAGCTACCTGGAGGGCTGAGGTGCAAGAATTGCTTGAGCCCAGGCAGTGGAGGGAAACTTGAGCAGAGATCCTGCACTGCAGCTTGGGCAAGAGAGCCAGAGTCCGTCTCCAAAAAATTAAAAAATTAATGAACAAATGAACTGAAATAAATACATAAATAAATGAAATTCAGCTCCAAAGTCCAAAATATTCAAGCTATTAAGGTGTCTTATGTCTTTTTCTTTCTTTAATGACATCAAAGGACATTTCAGTGCTAAGATGTCTTCTATCTGAATTTCTTGCAATGACCACCGTGAATAAAAATATTTGTACTTTTAATTTACAAAAGGAGAAATCAATGAAAGATTTAGTTTTGCTTGGTATTCCTGAATTTTAAGTAGTCAAACACACTATGAGTTTTCTTTTGGTTACCAGACTAAGAATAACATAAAAACTGAGAAGTCAAAATCAAAGTTTTGTTTTCCTGGGTTAACTATAATAAAATGTATACTTATTATTATTATTATTATTATTATTTTAGATGAAGTCTCACTCCATCACCCAGGCTGGAGTACAGTGGCAGAGTCTCTGCTCACTGCAACCTCTGCCTCCTGGGTTCAAGCGATTGTCCTGCCTCAGCCTCCAGAGTGGCTGAGATTACAGGCGTGTGCCACCTGCCTGGCTAAGTTTTGTAGGTTTAGTAGAGACAGGGTTTCACCACGTCGGCCAGGCTGGTCTCGAATTGCTGACCTCAAGTGATCCACACTCACTTTGGCCTCGCAGAGTGTCGGGATTACAGGCATGAGCCGCTTGCACACGAGGTCTTTAGAAATGACTCGTACTTCTAAAGTTAGAAAAATCCTCTGGTTTATTGTACAGTGACACATGACCGGTAACGCATTAATTTTATTAAAGAAAACCAACCATCGTCAATTATTAATTAGCGACATTCATAAGGTACTTGACGGGGTAAATGGATGTCCCTGGGTATTTGTTGGTGGCCTCCTTAACTCTGATGACAACTCTCCTTCTCTTACTTGAGTAGGGTGTGTTTGTGATGATTTGAGCTGTTTTAGGGAACTATCCACGCTTTGTACAGATACTTTAGAATCTCGTTTTTATAATGTTAATGCTTCTTGTTAAGGGTTCATATTTACAAAACAAGGTAGAAGTTTTCAAGTATTCTATACCATCGCGAATCTAAATTTACTGTTAGTATATGACCTTACCCCGGAAGTTAAATCAGCTCTAGTGGTTGAATTGCTCTCTTTCACTCAGCAAAGAGAAAATGAAAAAATGAAATATTTCTGTGTGATGGAGGGGCCTGGCAAAACTGTATATTTGTATAGGCAGTAGATATGTGATTGAGTTGTTCCAAATATCAGAGAACTCTGGAAATCGGGAGGTTTTCTGATTTCTCCCGGAAGTCTCAAATCTACCTGGCTCTGTAGGCCGGATTTAGATGGATTTCGGACATGATTCCATGGCCTGGGTTTGAAATCTAGGCTTCTGTCTTTGCAGCCTATGAATAGGATTAATAGTCATTTTATTCTAGTAATTGCTGGTATTGTATCTGACTAGTGCACCCTGTACAGTGTTAAATGCTACTGTGTGGTTACGTTCACTGCTATATTTTGCAACAGAATGTACATGAGAGACCAACTGTACGTAGAGGCAGGCAACGTTGTCCCGATAAACTTGTGATCGGTGGATTCTGACAGTGGTGTAGCTCTGAAGCTCAGGATGAAAGTCCTGATGGCTGACCTTGCCTTTGGTCAAAGGGGAGGATGATAAGTGTAAAAGCACCTAGGAACTTGCGGTTGGGAGCCCACGGGCATGGTTGAATCTTCCCTATCAAACATAAAGAACTCCTACAAAATATCCTAACCAGTCAAGATGGCTCAGTGATTGTCATGCAAGAAGATGTAGAAAGTTGACTCTATGTTTGAAACCAGAGAGACTCAACAGTCTGCAATCAAGGCCGCATTAGTCCCCCTGCCTCCCAGATAAAGTGGCCAGGATCATCACCAAATGGCCCCGTTTTGGAAAACCGGCCCCTACTCCCCAAACACTCCTTAGACTCCCCTGGGCAACTCCTAAAGTCAGCTCCCTATGACATGCTTATTTTCCTGTGTTACTTGCTTTCCCTTGATGCAGCACACCAAACAAACCCAGTCTTGTTGGAATACACCGTGTGGTCATTGGGGGGCTGTCGACACCTGTGCAAACCTAGGGAGCCCATTTGGAGCCTCCCTGCACCTCCGTCCCTCAAGGCCTGCCCTGATTCACGCCCAGTAGATCTGCTCCAACCTCCTTCGAATTAAGCGGGATGACAGTGTTTGATTCCCGGGCATCAGAAAGGCTAAACTAATCAGATGATTAAGTTTGGCATGACAGGATTCAACTCTGAGCAGATAATGACTTGGAACGAATTATCTTGGGAAGAGCTCTGCGGATTGGACGGCGACCCTAGGGTGGGTCAAGGGGTGGGTCATTTGGATTCCTTATTAAGGACAGAGCCCAGGCCCTTCCTCACTCTTTCCAGGTCTTCGGCCAACTGGTTGCTTGGACTTGCCCCCCTTCCGAATGTGGTCAGAGCAGAGCATGGACGTGGGAACAAGAACTGTCAGCGAGAAGCCGTGGTGGACCCTGCCCGAAAACTTTGATGCTCCGATGGTGTTCCACATGGAAGCGGACCAGGAGGAGCTTATCTTTGGTGAGTGGCCCTTGCTAATGTCCCTTTCTTCAGCCTCGTCTTCTCGGGTTTCGGTCTTCCCCTACTCTGCCACCTTCATAGATCTCGGGTCCCTTCCGCCAAGGCCACCTCCCCACTCCCCAAGGGCTGGTGGCTGACATTCCCTCCTCACCTCCTCTGCTCACAGGGCACAGTGACACATACCTTCGCTGCATCGAGATGAACAGCCGCACCCTCATTCAGCTGGAGAGCTGGTTCACAGCTACAGGCCAGACTCGTGTGACTGTAGTGGGACCACACAGGGCAAGGCAGTGGCTGCTGCACATGTTCTGTTGCGTGGGGAGCCAGGCCTCCGACCGTCATGCTCGAGGTAGGTATCCTTGGCTGGACTGTGGTGGTGGAGGGGCTTGACGGTGGAGCTCTGTCTGAGCTGTGCGGCATCTTGGATTCTTGGAGAATCCCTCGTGTGGCTGGGAAATCCGGGTGCTTCCCCAGGTCCACTGGGAAAGGAAGGGCTCATTTCTGTGGCCAGGTAGCCGGGAGGTATAAATGGGTTACCTTGGAAGGCCTGGGCTGGAGTGACATCCACCCTGCAATGTCCCTGGTGGAGTCCCGGCCTGCCAAGGGCCCCAGTAATGAGCTTTGCTTCACCAGCCGGGGACCCTTTTTTTTTTGTTTTTTTTTTTTTTGCAGGTCTTGAGATGCTGGAGCGTGTCCGGAGCCAGCCCCTGAGCAACAGTGACCTGGTCGTCTCCATTAGCGTGCCACTGTACACTGGAGACCCGTCTTTGGCTCCCAGGATAAATGCAACCATCTGTCTTAGTGTTCCTCAGCCTTCCCCTCAGCAAGTGATGGGTTGTTCGAGATTCCGTCTCTGAGTTCACCCTATGCATAATTAAGGACTGATCTCTGGTGGGAAGTTTTGGATGAGAGGAGAAGTCTTGGCTTTGCTTTTGGTGAGAAAGACAAGAAAGACACTGAAGAAAGCTTGAATCTGTGGCAGACTCCTGTCCCTCTCGTGCCTTCTAGGCATGTGTCTGAGGGAAATCTCCTGAATGTAAGGAAGCGTTATGTTGGCAAAGCAATCCAATAAAATAAGCTACCTCAGATGCAAAGCCTTTGATGTGCTGTCCTCTTTTTCCTTAGGATGAACTTATTCAGCCCTGCAGGGGCTTCTCTGGGCAAGGCCAGTGCTGAGGGCTGGGGAGGCCCAGCCAGGGAAGGAGCCAGGCACAAAAGTCAGCTCTTTCGGGAACTGGTCCTCTCAGGCCCAAGTCTGTGGGTGGGAGTAAGGGTGGAGCGGGTGGTTTTTGGGGAGCAAAGCCTTCTGAAGTCCCTCATGCCATGAATTAAATCAACTAGGAAGGCTTCCTGAATCTCTTGAAGAATGCTCTGATTGTCATGTCAACATTTGGATCAGTCTAGCCAAAAGTATGGCAAGCTAAACCCTGTCCTCAGTGGAACAGTTCTTTTCAAAATCGCCCCTTCTGCAGCAGTCCGTATCTTACAATGAGGCAACTGCATTCCTCTAGGAGAGTGACGATGGTGACTGGGACCAGAGTGGAGCGGTGGTAGCGTCAGGAAATGGTTGAATTTGAACCATAATTTGAAGCCTGCAAGGTGTGCTCATTACATAGTTTTTACAAGGCCAGTTACCAAATGTAAGTGAGAGAGGTCATATTCCCAGTAGAAAAACACTTTGAGAAAATGCTGAAAGAAGTCAAGTTGTAGTGGCTGGGCACTGCGGCTCATCCTTGTAATTCTAGCACTTTGGGTGGCCAAGGGGGCTTCAGGAGTTTCAGACCAGCATGGGCAACTTGGCGAAACCCCGTCTCTCTCCAAAATACTAAAAGATTAGCCGGGTTTTGTGGCTGGCCACTGTCATCCCATCTGCTCGGAGAGGGGGCTGCGGTGGGAGGACTGCTTGAGCCCGGGAGGTGGAGGTTGCAGTGAGTGGAGCTCGAGCCACTGTCCTCCAGTCTGGGTGACAGAGGGAGACCCTATCTCAAGAAACAAAACAAGCCAAAACCTGTGAGGGAGTGAAGCACATTCTACAATACAAGGCAAAAGAAGGTAAATGGTCGGGTGTGCTGGCTCATGCCAGTCATCCCAGCACTTTGGGAGGCTGAGGCGGGTGGATTACCTGAGCTCCGGTGTTTGAGACCAGCCCGGCCGACACGGTGCAACCCCGTCTCTACTGAAAATACAAAAATTAGCTGGGCGTAGTGGCACATGCCTGTGATCCCAGGTACTAGGAGGGCCGAGGCAGGAGCATTGCTTGAAAAACCTGGGAGGCAGAGTTTGCAATCAGCTGAGATTGTGTGCTACACTCCGCGTTCCAGCCTGGGCAACAGTGCGAGACTCTGTCTCAAAACAACAACAACAACAGCAGCAGCAAAGGAGAGCACTGCAGTATTGCCAATAGCAGGCATTCCAGGCATACTATGCCAAGGGCTCTCTATCTACCTTGTGTTGGCTTCCTCTTCGGGTTGGTGGCAAAATACTCGTAGCCGTTTCCATAATCATATCCCGTCATAAACAGCAGAAGGAAAGAAGACACGAGTCCTTTCTTGTGTCTCTTTTCGGAAATGAGACATCCTACGTGGGAAGCCTCCTTTAGGTTTCACTTCATTTCAAAACTGGGACTTGTGCTGTTTCCTAAAGAAATCACTGGCAGGGGGAAGGGGATGATCATGATTAGTCTAAACCAATCACCTGGAGTTAAACTGATGTTAGGAGTTGGTGTCCATCAGCACTAAACAGGATTTTATTCTTCTATATTTTGACGTCATCTGGGCGGTGAAAAGTTGCAATCGTCAGCCAGAGATTGAAGGAGCGATAGAGCCACTGAATAAGAAATGTGTTTATGACCTGGGAAACTGAGATTCCAGCTCCTCAAGAGGCTGAGGCAGGACAATCGCTTGAACCCGGAAGGCGGAGGTTGCAGTAAGCCAAGACCGTGTCACCTCACTCCAGCCTGGTGACAGAGTGAGATTCTGTCTCAAACCAAGAAAAAAAACAACAAAAAGAAACGGTATTTCATTTGACTGCATATTTCTTAGCATAGTCGTGCTTTCTAAATACCGCCAGGCATGGTGGCTCATGCCAGTAATCCCAGCACTTTGAGAGGTGGAGGCTTGTGGATCACTTGACGCCGGGAGTTCGAGACCACCCTAGACAACATGGTGGACCTAGTATCTACTAAAAATACAAAAGTTAGTTGGGCATGGTGGTACGTGCCTCTCGTCTCAGCTACTTGGGAGGCTGGAGCAGGAGAATCACTCGAACCTGGGAGGCGGAGGTTGCAGTGAACTGAGATCATGCCATTGCACTCCAGCCTGGGTGACAGAGTGAGACCCTGTTTCAAATAAATAAATCAATAAATAAATACATGCATACATACATACATACATACGTACATACGTACATACTCTACAGTGAGGCTGGGTGCACTGCCTCATGCCTGTAATCCTGATGCTTTGGGAGGCTGAGGCAAGAGGATCCCTTGAGTATAGGAGTTTGAGAATGCAGTGAGCTATGATCACGACACTACTCTCTGGCCTGGGCAATAGACCTTGTCTCTCAAAACAAAAAAACCCATTACGATCAGAAAATTTTCAACATTTCTGGTTTCAGATGTGCCTGTCTCGCTGTGAGTCCACACCAAGCAGGGACAGGCAAAGCCAAGAGCATCGGGGCTCCTCTCCTTCCTGTATTTCCCATGAACATATGAAATAAAGATGTTTACTTACTCCATGTGTCCCACTTGCAAACCTTGCCCTTTGTATTGCTCTAAAATATGAGGTAACCAAGATTGTGCACAACTAGCATTAGACAATTTGCCATCTCTACTCGGTCCCTGCACAGACTCATGTTAAGGTAGTCACGTTTCTCTCCACTCTTGGGGGAACAGCCTGCAATGGGAAAGGAGTGAGTGGGTGTCGGTGCTTTCCCAGGGTTCTAGCTGGTTGCACCCCCTCCCTGACTAAATACACTTCTTTGGGGCACAGAGCTCCTCCCTCAGCTGAGGGGCCTATGGGGATTACCCTGGGAGCAGCCTCAGGTTGGGTCACTGCTGCTGCTGCTGCCACAGCTGCAGGAGGAAGAGGTGGAAGGATACTGGGGGAGTACTCTGTCTGGAATCTGATTTGTTTTTGGTTTTTCTTTTCCATTTCTTTTTTTTGAGACAGGGTCTCACTCTGTCACCCAGGCTGGCCTGCAGTAGTGTGACCTCAGTTCACTGCAGCCTCTGTTCCTGGGTTCAAGCGATTCTTGCCTCAGCCTCCGGAGTGGCCGGGACTACAGGTGTGGGCCACCATGCCCTGCTGCTGTTTTGTATTCTGGTAGAGATGAGGTCTTGCCATGCTGCCTAGGGTGGTCTCAAACTCCTCGGCTCGAGACCAGCTGCCTCGGCCTTCCTGAGTGCGGGGATTACAGGTGTGAGCCACCCTGCCTGGCTGGAATTTGAGTTTAAAACCTTTTTTTGGAGTCACTTGCCCAAAATCTTAAAATAAGAAATCCCGATGGCTCTGTCTTCAAAACACAACCCAAATTCATACATTTCAACCAACAGTACTCTGGTCTAAAATGTAGTTTCTGATTTCTTTTTTCAAAAACTCGGGCCCAGGCCGGGTGCGGTGGCAGGCACATGTAATCCCAACGCTTTGAGAGTCCGTGGTGGATGCATCACGTGACGCTGGTTAACATGGTGAAACCCCATCTCTACCAAAAATTCAAAAATTGGCTGGGCAAGGTGGCTCATGCCTGTAGTCCCAGCACTTTGGGAGGCTGAGGTGGTTGCATGGCCCGAGGTCGGGAGTTCAAGACCAGCCTGACCAACATGGTGAAACCCTGTCTCTACTAAAAATACAAAAATTAGCTGGGCAAGCTGGCAGGTGCCTGTAATCCCAGCTACTCGGGAGGCCGAGGCAGGAGAATTGGTTGAACCTGGGAGGCAGGCGTTGCGGTTAGCCAAGATGGCGACACTGCACTCCAGCCTGGGCAACAAGAGCGAAACGCTGTTTCCAAACAAAACAAAACACAAAAGTTAGCCGAGTGCGGTGGCGTGCACCTACAGTCTCAGCTACCTGGAGGGCTGAGGTGCAAGAATTGCTTGAGCCCAGGCAGTGGAGGGAAACTTGAGCAGAGATCCTGCACTGCAGCTTGGGCAAGAGAGCCAGAGTCCGTCTCCAAAAAATTAAAAAATTAATGAACAAATGAACTGAAATAAATACATAAATAAATGAAATTCAGCTCCAAAGTCCAAAATATTCAAGCTATTAAGGTGTCTTATGTCTTTTTCTTTCTTTAATGACATCAAAGGACATTTCAGTGCTAAGATGTCTTCTATCTGAATTTCTTGCAATGACCACCGTGAATAAAAATATTTGTACTTTTAATTTACAAAAGGAGAAATCAATGAAAGATTTAGTTTTGCTTGGTATTCCTGAATTTTAAGTAGTCAAACACACTATGAGTTTTCTTTTGGTTACCAGACTAAGAATAACATAAAAACTGAGAAGTCAAAATCAAAGTTTTGTTTTCCTGGGTTAATTATAATAAAATGTATACTTATTATTATTATTATTATTATTATTATTTTAGATGAAGCCTCACTCCATCACCCAGGCTGGAGTACAGTGGCAGAGTCTCTGCTCACTGCAACCTCTGCCTCCTGGGTTCAAGCGATTGTCCTGCCTCAGCCTCCAGAGTGGCTGAGATTACAGGCGTGTGCCACCTGCCTGGCTAAGTTTTGTAGGTTTAGTAGAGACAGGGTTTCACCACGTCGGCCAGGCTGGTCTCGAATTGCTGACCTCAAGTGATCCACACTCACTTTGGCCTCGCAGAGTGTCGGGATTACAGGCATGAGCCGCTTGCACACGAGGTCTTTAGAAATGACTCGTACTTCTAAAGTTAGAAAAATCCTCTGGTTTATTGTACAGTGACACATAACCGGTAACGCATTAATTTTATTAAAGAAAACCAACCATCGTCAATTATTAATTAGCGACATTCATAAGGTACTTGACGGGGTAAATGGATGTCCCTGGGTATTTGTTGGTGGCCTCCTTAACTCTGATGACAACTCTCCTTCTCTTACTTGAGTAGGGTGTGTTTGTGATGATTTGAGCTGTTTTAGGGAACTATCCACGCTTTGTACAGATACTTTAGAATCTCGTTTTTATAATGTTAATGCTTCTTGTTAAGGGTTCATATTTACAAAACAAGGTAGAAGTTTTCAAGTATTCTATACCATCGCGAATCTAAATTTACTGTTAGTATATGACCTTACCCCGGAAGTTAAATCAGCTCTAGTGGTTGAATTGCTCTCTTTCACTCAGCAAAGAGAAAATGAAAAAATGAAATATTTCTGTGTGATGGAGGGGCCTGGCAAAACTGTATATTTGTATAGGCAGTAGATATGTGATTGAGTTGTTCCAAATATCAGAGAACTCTGGAAATCGGGAGGTTTTCTGATTTCTCCCGGAAGTCTCAAATCTACCTGGCTCTGTAGGCCGGATTTAGATGGATTTCGGACATGATTCCATGGCCTGGGTTTGAAATCTAGGCTTCTGTCTTTGCAGCCTATGAATAGGATTAATAGTCATTTTATTCTAGTAATTGCTGGTATTGTATCTGACTAGTGCACCCTGTACAGTGTTAAATGCTACTGTGTGGTTACGTTCACTGCTATATTTTGCAACAGAATGTACATGAGAGACCAACTGTACGTAGAGGCAGGCAACGTTGTCCCGATAAACTTGTGATCGGTGGATTCTGACAGTGGTGTAGCTCTGAAGCTCAGGATGAAAGTCCTGATGGCTGACCTTGCCTTTGGTCAAAGGGGAGGATGATAAGTGTAAAAGCACCTAGGAACTTGCGGTTGGGAGCCCACGGGCATGGTTGAATCTTCCCTATCAAACATAAAGAACTCCTACAAAATATCCTAACCAGTCAAGATGGCTCAGTGATTGTCATGCAAGAAGATGTAGAAAGTTGACTCTATGTTTGAAACCAGAGAGACTCAACAGTCTGCAATCAAGGCCGCATTAGTCCCCCTGCCTCCCAGATAAAGTGGCCAGGATCATCACCAAATGGCCCCGTTTTGGAAAACCGGCCCCTACTCCCCAAACACTCCTTAGACTCCCCTGGGCAACTCCTAAAGTCAGCTCCCTATGACATGCTTATTTTCCTGTGTTACTTGCTTTCCCTTGATGCAGCACACCAAACAAACCCAGTCTTGTTGGAATACACCGTGTGGTCATTGGGGGGCTGTCGACACCTGTGCAAACCTAGGGAGCCCATTTGGAGCCTCCCTGCACCTCCGTCCCTCAAGGCCTGCCCTGATTCACGCCCAGTAGATCTGCTCCAACCTCCTTCGAATTAAGCGGGATGACAGTGTTTGATTCCCGGGCATCAGAAAGGCTAAACTAATCAGATGATTAAGTTTGGCATGACAGGATTCAACTCTGAGCAGATAATGACTTGGAACGAATTATCTTGGGAAGAGCTCTGCGGATTGGACGGCGACCCTAGGGTGGGTCAAGGGGTGGGTCATTTGGATTCCTTATTAAGGACAGAGCCCAGGCCCTTCCTCACTCTTTCCAGGTCTTCGGCCAACTGGTTGCTTGGACTTGCCCCCCTTCCGAATGTGGTCAGAGCAGAGCATGGACGTGGGAACAAGAACTGTCAGCGAGAAGCCGTGGTGGACCCTGCCCGAAAACTTTGATGCTCCGATGGTGTTCCACATGGAAGCGGACCAGGAGGAGCTTATCTTTGGTGAGTGGCCCTTGCTAATGTCCCTTTCTTCAGCCTCGTCTTCTCGGGTTTCGGTCTTCCCCTACTCTGCCACCTTCATAGATCTCGGGTCCCTTCCGCCAAGGCCACCTCCCCACTCCCCAAGGGCTGGTGGCTGACATTCCCTCCTCACCTCCTCTGCTCACAGGGCACAGTGACACATACCTTCGCTGCATCGAGATGAACAGCCGCACCCTCATTCAGCTGGAGAGCTGGTTCACAGCTACAGGCCAGACTCGTGTGACTGTAGTGGGACCACACAGGGCAAGGCAGTGGCTGCTGCACATGTTCTGTTGCGTGGGGAGCCAGGCCTCCGACCGTCATGCTCGAGGTAGGTATCCTTGGCTGGACTGTGGTGGTGGAGGGGCTTGACGGTGGAGCTCTGTCTGAGCTGTGCGGCATCTTGGATTCTTGGAGAATCCCTCGTGTGGCTGGGAAATCCGGGTGCTTCCCCAGGTCCACTGGGAAAGGAAGGGCTCATTTCTGTGGCCAGGTAGCCGGGAGGTATAAATGGGTTACCTTGGAAGGCCTGGGCTGGAGTGACATCCACCCTGCAATGTCCCTGGTGGAGTCCCGGCCTGCCAAGGGCCCCAGTAATGAGCTTCGCTTCACCAGCTGGGGACCTTTTTTTTTTTTTTTTTTTTTTTTTTTGCAGGTCTTGAGATGCTGGAGCGTGTCCGGAGCCAGCCCCTGAGCAACAGTGACCTGGTTGTCTCCTTTAGCGTGCCACTGTACACTGGAGACCCATCTTTGGCTCCCAGGATAAGTGGAACCATCTGTCTTAGTGTTCCTCAGCCTTCCCCTCAGCAAGTGATGGGTTGTTCGGGATTCCGTCTCTGAGTTCACCCTATGCATAATTAAGGACTGATCTCTGGTGGGAAGTTTTGGATGAGAGGAGAAGTCTTGGCTTTGCTTTTGGTGAGAAAGACAAGAAAGACACTGAAGAAAGCTTGAATCTGTGGCAGACTCCTGTCCCTCTCGTGCCTTCTAGGCATGTGTCTGAGGGAAATCTCCTGAATGTAAGGAAGTGTCATATTGGCAAAGCAATCCAATAAAATAAGCTACCTGAGATGCAAAGCCTTTGATGTGCTGTCCTTTTTCCTTATTCAGCCCTTCAGGGGCTTCTCTGGGCAAGGCCAGTGCTGAGGTCTGGGGAGGCCCAGCCCAGGGAAGGAGCCAGGCACAAAAGTCATCTCTTTCGGGAACTAGTCATCTCAGGCCTGGAGCCTGGTTAGGCTGCTCTGAGTTGAGTGAAAACAGGGCCTTCTGAAAAGGGATCCTCCTAGGAGCCCCAGGGTCTTTCTGGACTTTGAAGTGCAGACCAACTGGGGAGAATGGTAAGGTGGGAGGAGGGTCCAGATAGAGGTTCTGAAGTTCCTCAGGCTGTGAGTTAATCTTTTCCAGAAGTTTCTCCAAAAGCCAAATCTACATTTGTATCTGTCTAGTCAAGACTGTGGCAAGCTAAACCTGTCCTCATTTGAACTCTTCCTGTTTCAATTTTTTCTTTCTCCAGCTGTCTGTATTTTACAACGAGTGAATTTCAATCCTCTAGGAGAGTGACGATGGTGACTGGGACCAGTGTGGAGCGGTGGTAGTGTTAGGAGTTTGTTGAATTTGGAACCTACTTTGAAGCCAACAAGATGTGCTAATTACATAGTTTTTACATGGCCAGTTACCAAATGAAGTTAGAAAGGTCATATTCAAAATATAAAGACAGGAATTTGCTTGAGGAAGAATGTAACTAAACTGTACTATTCACAAGGGGAATATCATGTTTACTTTAAAGTGTATAAATTAATAATTGATGGCTCATGAACTAGAGGAAAAACGTATTTTGTAAAATACATATGCAAAAGTATTTCCTCCCTCAAGTTTTATGCCATGAACGATGAAATTGGTATTTTTTATTTTAGGGCTATAATTCTCATCTCTAAATCCCAGTCAGCAAACGTTTCTGTGTGGATCTGGCCTAGGTATTATAATGGAGGAGTGAATATCTGACACACTGGTGTGAGATTACAGGCAGTTAAATAGTTGCTCTACCAGTAGATAGCTTTATGATCTTCAGCAAGTTACTGGTTTCTTAGTGCATTGGTTTTCCGATATAAAATTGAGACAATAATACTGACCACCTCAGGTTAGCAATTTTCTTTTGCCTGCATTCTTTCACCATCTTTCTTCTACAGAACTATTGTTTCCTAAAGATATACCCAGACCGGGCACGGTGGCTCACGCCTGTAATCCTTGCATTTTGGGAGGCCAACGTGGGTCGATCACCTGCAGTCAGATTGAGACCAGCTTGGCCAACATGGTGAAATCCTGTCTCTACTAAAAATACAAAAATTAGTCAGGCATGGTGGCGGCCATCTGTAATCCCAGCTACTCGGGAGGCTGAGGCAGGAGAATCACTTGAACTTGGGAGGTGGAGGTTGCAGTGAGCATAGTGTCATTGCACTCCCCACTGGGCGATAGAGTCTCAAAAATAAAAATAAAATAAAATAAAATACAGGTGTACTCTACCTTCCTAGCTGCAAAAGGGGAATGGTGATTGGCTTAAGCCAATCAGACCATACACATTGTGATTCACTCGTCCAGGAATGAGCATGTGACCTGTATTAGTGTAATCAGGTGTTAGGAAAGGATTTATATTCTGCACTTGGATAGAGGATTCCCTGCCTTCTCCCATCTCTGTTTAGATGTGATTTAGGAGGTATGTGGCTTTAGTTGCCACTGTTGTCATTTTGTAGACAGTAAGAGGAGCCACCAATAATATATGGCTGACAATGAGGACAGGAGAGAGAAATAACGTGGAACTTCGATGATGTCATTGAGCAAATTGTGCTCTGCTTGGAGATAGCCCTACCTCTGTTCTTCCAGTTAGATAAAAACGTCCTTCTATTGAAGGTTGTTTCTTGTGGTAATGCAGTAAGGATTATATTTGATGGTAACTGGGAAACATTTTTTTGACACAGTATTGGGCAGTCAGTAAGTATGGGCTATTCTAAGGTCTGAGATCTAAAGACTGTGTAGGCTGGGCTCTGGCTATGGGTCTGGCATTGGTAAGAAAGAGTAAAGAGAAGTGGGGAGCAGAAGTATGGTGTTACAGGCGCAAGGACAGTGGAAAGTCACAGTCCCCCTTTTTTCTTTGGGGTCTACAGTGAAATGTGACAGAAGGCATTCTTTCTGATGAATGGACAAAGTCTAGGCATGGGTGTCATCTATGGGGTCTGAGTCAATTGTTTTGGAGGATGGGGACAAATAGAGACCAAGGATGTGAGGTCTGAGTGCGATGGGAGTGGGGCTCTTTAGGTCCTAGTTTTGTAGAAACATGATTACTGGTTATGTGGCATTAATTTCTTCCTGGGCCCCTTTGGAAAAGTACAAGACCTTTGGGAAAAGTAACAGATTAAATTTGAGACACAGTGTGAATGAGGCTTGATGACTGCACTTTCCTCTTGACTGCAGAGCCTCTGAAATTAGGGGTTGGAAGTTGTTAAAAGCTGAATAGAAGTTCTGGGGTGAGCAAAACACTTTTGTTCATTAACATATTGAGTCCCTAATACATAGTACTTTGTGAGAAGCTACAGGTATAACGTGAGTGAGATATCCTTGCCCTTAGCTGTTTTATTCTGGGGCATTTGTGGTGACTTTGGGCCCTAGGGAAGACATCTAGAGGTGATGTTCAGGAGGGACATCTGGACTGGAGATATGTGATTGGGTGGGATCATTCTTTGTTAGTAGTTGATATCATAGGTGAAACCACCGGGGGAGAATGGAGCCTGAGGGAGAAAAGTGAAGAGGCTCATGATGGAATCCATGGGGAACACCTATAGTTAAGAAACGACAAACGGCCTGGGCGTAGTGGCTCATGCCTGTAATCCTAGCACTTTGGGAGCCTTATTGGGGTGGATCATGAAGTCAGGAGTTTAAGACCAGACTGACCAACATGAGGAAACCCCGTCTCTACTAAAAATACAAAAATTATCTGGGTGTGGTGGCACACACCTGTAATCCTAGCTACTCAGGAGGCTTAGACAGGAGAATTGCTTGAACCTGGGAGGCAGAAGGTGCAGTGACCAAGATCTCACCACATAACTCCAGCCTGGGCGACAGAGCAAGACTCTGTCCCAAAAAAGAAAAAAAAGAAATGCGAAATAATAGGAGCTTGGAGAATTCTATAAAGATGACCTAGCCAGAGAGGAAGGACTGTGTGAAATATGTACAGTATTTGGTCTTAGTCCTGTTTCCTGACATACAGCTCCTAAAACCTTTGGAATCTGCAAATTGCTGAGTGTCTTTAGTATGCTAATGAGATGACTGGTGGCTGGGAGCCCCTGGGTAGCTTCAGGATGGGAACTGGTCACAGAGAAGGTCAAGATGTGATTAGAGGGTTGAAACTTTTCAGCCCCAGCTCCAACTCTGGGAAGGGGAGAGGGGCTTAGAGTTGAGCTAATCACCAATGGCCAATGATTAAATCAATCATGTCTATGTAATGAAGCTTTCATAAAATCATAAAAGGACTGGGTTTGTGGAGATCCTGGATACCTTAACCCCTGGAGGTTCCTGGAAGGTGGCATGCCTGAGGAGGGCGTAGAAGCTCTGCACTCCTTCCCTCATAACCTTGCCCTATGCATGTCTTGATCCATAGCCTTTGAAATATTCTTTTTATTTATTTATTTGTTTAGATGGAGTCTTGCTCTGTTGCCCAGGCTGGAGTACAATGATGTGATCTTGGCTCACCACAACCTTGGCCTCCCGAGTTCAAGTGATTGTCCTGCTTCAGCCTCTAGAGTAGCTGGGACTACAGGCAGGTGCCACCATGCCTGGGTAATTTTGGTATTTTTGGTAGAGACGGTTTTCACCATGTTATTGGTCTCGATCTCCTGACCTCATGATCCGCCCACCTCAGCCTCCCAAAGTACTAGGATCACAGGTGTGAGCCACCATGTCCGGCCTTGAAATATTCTTTATAATAAACCAGTAAATGTGTTTCCCTGAGTTCTGCAAGCTGCTGTAGCAAATGAGTCCAATCCTAGGAGTGGGTTGTGGGAATCCTGATTTACACCTAGTTGGTCAGAAGCCAAGGTAAGCAACCTGGGGCTTGTGATTGGCATCTCAAGTGGAGGGCAGTTTTGTGGGACTGAGCCATCAACCTGTGGGATCTAATGCTACCTCCAGGTAGATAATTCAGAATTAATTTTTTTTTTTTTGAGGTAGGGCCCGGCTCTGTAGCCCAGGCTGTAGTTCAGTGGCATGATTTCTGCTCACTGCAACCTCCATCTCCTGGGCTCAGGTGATTCTCTTGCCTCAGCTTCCCGAGAAGCTGGGACTATAGGAACCCACCACCATGTCTGGCTAATTTTTGTATTTTTGGTAGAGATAGGGTTTCACCATGTTGTCCAGGCTGATCTCGAATGCCTGAGCTCAAGGGATCTGCCCACCTCCACCTTCCAAAGTGCTGGGATTACAGGTGTTAGTCACCAAGCCCAGGCCAGAATTGAATTAATTAGAAGGCACACAGCTGTGTCCACTGCAGAATTGGTTGACTAGTTCGTGGTGGTGTTAAAGGAAATTTATAGGAGGCCATTGATTTGGACTGAACTACTACTGCCAGGCCCAACAGACCAAACCACAATGTAATCCCTTAAACTTGCACATCACCAAGACAAAACTAAGATGTTTGACCTTTTGAAAAATCAAGAGAGATAGAGACAATAACTAACATAGTGAAACCTCATCTCTATTAAAAATGCAAAAATTAGCTGAGCATGGTGGTCCATTCCTGTAATCCCAGCTACTCCGGAGGCTGAGGGAGGAGAATTGCTTGAACCTGAGAGGTAGAGGTTGCAGTGAGTTGAGATCTCGCCATGGCACTGCAGCCTGGCTGACAGAGCAAGACTCTGTCTCAAAAAAAAAAAAAAAAAAAAAAAGAGTTCCCATCCTGGAGTGGTGTTTGTCTCCTCTCCCATCAAGCAAGTAGAGGGATTTCTGGTAGGGCTGGGCATTGCAGCATTGCCCAGAAGGCTGAGGAGCATCCTCAGGTGAGGAGCATCAGTGCCAGCGATTCTGAAAAGCATCTACATGTTGGGGGTGTGCATGGCGTGATGTCCTCATGGCTTCTGTGAGGGTGAGTGGCACCCTGAGTTGCAGCAAGGGGAGGGTATAAGTACCTAGTTACTTGGGGGCACAGGAATTGGGGAAGGATTGGTGAAGTGAATCACAGCAAAGCAGGCAAAGAAACAGACGAAAAAGCAAGTAATAGAGATGAGTGTCACCAAAGATTTAAAAAAAAGCAGCTGGGCATGGTGGCTCACGCCTGTAATCTTAGCACTTTGGGAGGCTGAGGTGGGTGGGTCATCTGAGCTCACAAGTTTGAGAACAGCCTGGGCAACATGTTGAAACCCCGTCTCTACTAAAACACAAAAAATTAGCCAGGCATGATGGTGGACACCTGTAATCCCAGCTACTTAGGCACAGGAATTGCTTAAACCTGGGAGGGGGTGGTTGCAGTGAACTGAGATCACACAACTGCACTCCAGCCTGGGCAACAGAGAGAGACCCTGTTTTCAAAAACAAACAAATGAAACAAATTTTTTTTAAAAAAAGGGAAAAGAAGCATGCAGGTGAAAGTTCTAAAAGTAGGTGCAGGTGTTGTGACAGTGCATGGAAGTCCTGGAACTCCGAAATCTATCCTAGAGCATACTGGACTTAAAAGAGTTGCCAACATCATGACAAATGAAGTAAATCACGTGACTAGACAAAGAGTAATATATCAGTGTACCTTTGACCTTCCTATTTGTTTGAACAGGAAAGTGTTGCCATTCACCAGTTTGTGGTGCTGTGGTTTCCAGGAGAGTGCCTAAATCGATAGTTTGCACATAATGTGTCTGCTACATTTCTGCTTTGAAATGTAGTAAAAACTTCAATAATTTGGAATTAGGTAGGCTAGAGGGAGAAGTCTTGTCTTCCTCTAGTTAATGAAAATTTGTTTTATTTTTATTTTATTTTATGTTTGTACATAGTTATTTTTTTTGAGACGGAGTCTCGCCCTGACGCCCAGGCTTGAGTGCAGTGGTGCAATCTCTTCGATCTCGCTTCACTGCAACCTCTGCCTTCCAGGTTCAAGCAATTCTCCTGTCTCAGCCTCTCGAGCAGCTGGGATTATAGGCATGCACCACACCACACTCGGCTAATTTCCGCATTTTTAGTAGAGACGGGGTTTCACTATATTGGTCAGGCTGGTCTCGAACTCCTGACCTCAGGTCATCCACCCACCCCAGGCCTCCCAAAGTGATGGGATTACAGGCGTGAGCTAGCACGCCCAGCCTAATTTTTGTATTTTTAATAGAGATGAGGTTTTACCATGTTGGTCAGGTTGGTCTTGAACTCCTGCTCCCCGGTGATCCACCCACCCACCTCAGCCCCCCAAAGTGCTGGGATTACAGGCATGAGCCACCATGCCCTGCTACTCCTTGCCTTTAGGGCAAGCTAACTATTCGATTCTGAGTAGCTGGGACTACAGGTGCATGCCACCATGCCCCTATAATTTTTGTATTTTTGGAAGAGATGGACGGGTTTACCATATTGGTCAGGCTGGTCTGAAACTCCTGACCTTGGGTGATCTATCCTGACCCTGGCCTCACAAAGTGATGGGATTACAGGCACGAGCAACTGTGCCTGGAACATTTTTATATTTCTATTTTGTTTTCAAATCTCAGAGCTGTGTGAGAAAAAATTTAAGTTTTTTTTTAAAAGAAACAACTTTTACTTGTACCAGATTCTCGAAGTAGTTGAACCTAGACTGATAAAAGTTGCCACTTCAAGATCTGGCAGCCCATTTTCATGAATGGTTAGGATAGAAGGACTGTTGTAAGTATATTTTGCTTTAAGTGGTAGGAGTGGGAACTTCTGCTAAAGTATTTCCAAAAATCTTTGGAAGTGGTTTACATTTTTAAGTTGGTCAAGCAAGCATATTCCATACACAATTTTCTTTTCACTCATCTAGAAGTTGATAGAATAGGCACATACCTATTTGCTCTCTTTAGATCCATAGTGGGAAGGCCCTTCCTCTCTCCAGGATAACACTCCCTAATTCTTCCACCTCTGTTGGGGCTTTGTTGCTTTGTATTCCAGAGTTCTAACATTCTGTATCTCCTTGAAAATAATTCCACTGGGATTAACCCTTGGCACTTAGTGCAAAATTGCTAGTGAAATAGAAAAAAAAAAAAAATGGGCTTTTTTTTTCTTTTTAGTGAAGAAGAAAAAAAGGTCCTTTTGGAGCAGAAGCTTCCCTGGTAAGTTAGAGCTGGGTAGGTGCTTAAAATGGTAGTTCTCAGTAGCCAGAGGATGTACCATTTGGGCACCCACCTGGTCCTCATTTCTTAACGTTGTTTAGAAAATCCCTTTATTATAGTTAACACAAAACTCACATGTGTGGTATCTGAGTTATAATCAATTTCAAATTAATATTTCTCACAAAAACCCTAGGAGTATAAGCAAATATCCCCCCTTCCCAAAATACTAAAGACTTCTTCAGTAACACTACAAAAACATAATTTTTATATTTCAGTCCAAAATCTGTATACAGTCAGTTTGCTTGACTTGGTCCGGTCAGTTCAGAACCAACTAGTTAGTTCCAGATAAAAATAGTCACACTAGCTGTTTATAGACATCTTTTTAATGTTTACTTTAAAACAAATAATCCCAGTAAAGGAGAGCAAAATAAGTTACACTTTAATGGTAGCTTGAAATGGATATGGTATTCCTGATTTACTTGTTTTCAGAAAACAGACAATTGCATTGTCATACATGACTTTTAGAACTGCTCACTTAAATGCACATAATTATATTAGATTAAGTTCTCTTACAAAAACACAACCATGTCATTTAAGGCAAAAAATATCAGCTTCAAGGGAGACAAGTTAATATTTATATTTCCTCAATCTGATTTAGTGAAATGATCCATTAATTTAGTTGCCCAGGTTTCATCATTCCTTATAGTTTTGCTTTGCAAATGGGCATTAGAATTGGTCACTTAGTGCCTGATTTCCTCCTCTCTATTAGACTTATTTTACTTGCAAATTAAGAACTTTGAGAATCGATAAATCAGTGGGAGGTGAGAGAGGCACCTTACAACAGATCAGGACTTAAAAACTCAATAAAGTTATTGTAAAGAAAACTTGCAATCTACAAACATTAATTTAGTTGAACAGAATGCAAACGTTTAGATCAGACATAGCAAAATTGTTTTAGTTAACTTCATACAAGGGATAGTTGCAATTAAATATTAGCTTGATCAACCCTACATGTTGAAGAAGGCAGACACACTTGTACTGAGAAAGCATATGGCCACTCAGCGCTCAGCTGCATTGTGCTTCAAGACATCATTTAAGATTGACCAATGGAACTTTGCTTAGTGTTCATGGGAGACCCCTCTCATTTCCATAGAGAGTAACATGACAGACAGAACTTTATAGTTTCCATATAATACAACTATCTCTTAACATCCCCCAATTTTTGTGCTAGAGTAATGTAGACACAAAATGGTCATGGCTTCAATGTAAAAAAGTTTTTCACAACATGGTTTATCACATTTTGCTATGATTAAGACCTCAGTGCTGTGTGTAGGTTTTGTTCTGAATCTTCGGTCTTTAGCAATGCTGGGTGAGCTGTACTGTGTTTGAGGCTAACAAGGAGGGGTCCTCAATACATTCAGAATTCCTGCTGCCAGTGGGGTTCAAGAATTATGTCCAAGAATCAGTGCTACCTGAAAGTTGCTGCCTCCCTCCTTTTTCTCTGTTAATACTGGGAGAGAGCCTGCCCAGTCATGTCGTGGCAGGTATCTGGCTTTAGGTCAGTGGAAAGTGTGTGTGTGTGTGTGTGTGTGTGTGTGTGTGTGTGTGTGTGTTTGTATGCAGTAATATTCTTGGGAGGGGGAATTACAACTTCAGTTGAGTGAAGATGAAAACTTGAATTTCATAATTTACTAACATTCTATATTTTTAAAATGAAAACAATTGGTTTAAAGGATTGACAGAGTCTTAACTGGGGTGTAAAATTTTGCCTCTATCTTCTACGTGTCTCCAGCAGCCAAAAAGCTTCTAAATGATTCCAAATATGTTAGAATCCAAGTGGGATGAGAAGATGGAGCTTTAAAAATGTCCATGTTTATCAAAAGGGACAAAGTTCTAAAAGGTTGAGAAGCACATTTTAGGTAAAGCGGAGAACTGGTTTCCTTGGGGATGGAGGCTGGTTAAGACGTGGTGAAGTTCAGAAGGAAAATACTGGCAGGGAATGAATAAGCAGTTAATGAAGAAGAAAAGTAGAGGAGAGTCAATGATGGAGAAAGCCTGTTGGGGAGGGCTGGGAGGACTGGTGGAGTTCAGGGCCTCCTTCTTACTTTGAACATCCACTGGATAACCCTGCTCATTCTGCCTGGCTGCTGGAGAAGTATTTCTGGAGGCAGAATTAATGTCTGCCAAGGAAAAAACTTCCTTTCTTGAGTCCTCCTGTGGCTAGGGTTTAATTGAATTGAAATGCTATCTCTTATGTCCTTTTCTTTTGAATGTGATTACTTTGGCTGAAGTTCTGATGGCCTGGGATAACTAGATGGGTTTCTAACAAGCAGTCAGCAGCATTGCTTGCTGTTTGATTAATACACTTGTCATTTTGTTTCCCTTGGTCTTTTTGCTGCCGTGATATACTTAAATGTTCTGATCTGCAGACCCTGCCAGTACTATTTAGCTTCTAATGGCAAATGTTCACATCAGGAAACTGAACCAGTAATTTCAGATTTGGGACAACATTCTTGGGAAGAATAGAACATTTTCACAACAGTATAAAAAGTAAAGGAAGTTTCGTTTTAGACTTTCTATGTAAAATGTACACATAATAGCAAAAGACATTCAGGGCATATTAAAAAATAAATACCTTGCAAAAATTCTCTGCTTATATATAAGAATAAGGGAAGATTAGGTAGTTGAATTTCCTAAGAATACTCATTTTAAAAAAAATCTAGTTCTTCTATTTTGGTTTGCTTCTCTCCCGCTCACTACCCTTTGAGGGGGAAGTCATTTTCTTTTACTTTGCCAACTTCCTGGTGTTGTTTCTGGATTATTTTCAAGCCTCTCCTATCTCAGTCCCACTCAAATGCCCCATCCCGCAGGGTGCTACTTATCTGTCAGCAAAATGAGAATAGCTTCTCACACTTGCCCTTTATGTGGGCAGTATCGCCAAGCCTGGGGTTGGCGCCACTGCAGAGAAAGCAGCCCAGTCACAATGGTTGTTCTACTGATCAGTATTTCATATGCTTGTGTAGAAGTTGACCACTTATAAAGTTGATTCTGCCATCAGGGAATATGTTTTCATAAAGTCAAATATGTCAGATAGTCTATTTGCCCCACTGGCCCTGAATTTCATTATTTGCACATTTTCTAATTGAAGAAGATTCTTGTCATAAAGAACAACATGAAAATGATGTGCAAAATTGCTTGCCACAGCGCTAAATCACCAAAAGCACACAAATTGACATTCAAATTACATTAATAATAAAATGACTGAATAGGAATGGGTTGGCAAATATATCTTGACATAAGCATCCATTTCTATTATTCCCCAATTCTGCTTTAGTTGATACCTTATTAGCAGCGGTTGATAGCCATTGCATTTAAATATACATTATGGCCTAATCTTGAAAATGTAGTTTGTATTTACTTACAAAGCAGAAATGCCTGAAATTTGTAGGTGTTTACTCCCATAATTTCAAAATACAGTGCCAAATCTTCTAAATGACCTAAACTTGACATATTCATACACCCCATAGCATTAGCTATGTTTGGTTTCTCAGGCTTTTTAACTCAAGGTACATTACTAAATGAGTGGGTTAATGTTGATGCACCTTGGAATTTTAGCCATCCCTAAACATGCATTTTCATGCAATTAAAAGATAATGGGCTTATAAACTGCCTTTCATGTTCTTCCTGATTCTTGCAATTTCAACTTTTTAGAAGGGCTTTTGAAATAGTTCATGCAATGATATGTATGGCTAAAGGAACTGCTATGCCTGGAAAGAAAACTTATTTCAGTTTGACATGAGGCAAGCTGAGGGCATCTGTACTTTCTCCTGCCTTACAAATGCTCTGAGATGATCGTGACCTTCCAGTCCTTAGAGAGTCTGATGCAAAGGCAGCTTCCCTGGCAGGCTGCGGTGCGGCATCAAAAGTGTCTGTCTCTGTCTCTTCGGGACCCACCTCTTCATCAGTTATAAACAATTTGGATTCCCTCCATTTGGGGTAAAAATCTTGGCTGCCTCTGGAGCCACTTGACTCACTCCCTGAAAGTTGTATATTCAGTTCCTCGGTCGACCTGATCAGGTTTTGCACAGACAAAGATTTGCCCAAGTCCTTCGGCACCATAGGGCAGACAGACAACAGAGTTTCTCCTCCCATGTCAAAGCTTTTCCTCACAGAACGGTCCTTGGTCAGATTTGACTGTGCAACCTGAACATTTTCCTTGGAGGCAACAAGGCAGGTGGTGACATCAGAAATGCTTTCCTGTAAGCCTGCAGGGTTTGGGTGCAGAGTTTCTGGCCTGGGCAGATGCTTGATGGCTGGGAGAGGAGGTGGGATCTGTAAAGTTGTTGGGGCTGCTGGCTTGGGTGCCGTGTTTATTTGGTTTGCAATGGTGTTGGTGGCTGCCACTGCTGAGCCATCACTTTGACTCATTGGCACCTGTGTTGCTTGACTGTGCATAGTAGGGCTAAGTGCATAGAAAGTCTGGGCACTGAACTCATTTGGTGTCAGAATGAACTGCAGCCCTTTTGAGATGTTGGCACTAGTTGATCTGGATAAGCAGCCACTGTTTTGTCCAGAACCCGACAGATCTTTGCTATCCACGGGGCTTTGATAGTCAGATGTCTGTTCACATTCAAAAGGTGGGATCTGGAATGAAGCCAAAGCGAGGGCTGAGGCAGAGCCTTTCCGAAGGACCTGTTGATAGATGTCTAGTAGGCAGTCCAGCTTGGACTCTATGGACTGTACCTAGAAGTGAGGAAAATGGTTACACATGAGTATAATCTGTTATTAAGAATGGACTTCATTTCTAGAATTAAAAAATGAAGTCAAGGTGTGCCAACACCTTTAAAGAAATATTGAATATAAAGTGCAATGCAGTCTAGACCCTTAGTGAATGTAGCATTTAGCAGTGATGGGGCCAGAGGAGGGACACTTTGGCTTCTATTTAGTCTTCATTAGCATCTCTCCCTCCCACTTCTTTAAATAGTGCTTCTCGAAAGTCATACAAGCACTATAAAAATGCAACTTTAAGACTTCCAGCTGGGCATGGTGGCTCACGCCCATAATCCCAGCACTTTGGGAGGCTGAGGCAGGCGGATCACCTGAGGCTGGTAGTTTTGAGACCAGCCTGACCAAGATGGAGAAACCCTGTCTCTACTAAAAAATACAAAAAATTAGCCCAGCGTGGTGGCCCATGCCTGTAATCCCAGCTACTTGGGAGGCTGAGGTAGGAAAATTGCTTGAACCTGGGAGGTGGAGATTTTGATGAGCTGAGATAGCACCATTGCACTTTAACCTGGGCAAAAAGAGCAAAACTCCGTCTGGGGAAAAAAAAAAAAAAAGACTTTTCATTCCAGGCTAGGCACAGTGGCTCACACCTGTAATCCCAGCATTTTGGGAGACTGAAGCAGGAGAATCACTTGAGCCCAGGAGTTTGAGACCAGCAACATGGTGAGACACAGTCTCTAACAAAAATAATACAAAAATTAGCTGGGTGTGGTGGTACATGCCTGTAGTCCCAGCTCTTAGGAAGGCTGAGTTGGGAGGATTGACTAAACCCAGGAGGTAGAGGCTGCAGTGAGCCATGACTGTGCCACTGCACTCCAGCCTGGGTGACAGGTGACAGAGAAGTCCCTATCTGAAAAGAAAAAAAAAAGACTTCACATTCTCTTCAGATTCTCTTTCCTAAGTCTCCTCTATAATGACATTCTGAAACTCTACAGAAACCTAGTAAGGAACTTACTCTATAATGAAATCTAGCCCTTAAGTATCAATATAGGTGATTCTGAATTTAAAAATAAAGGTACATTAAAAAAATGGTACAAAATGCTCCAGAATTAATATATGAAGTATTTTTGATTAAATTCGGGGAACCATTTGATTTCTGGAAAATTGTCTTTGTGAAGATACAAAAGACTCAAGGTTAACAAACATTCAGTGTGTCATCAGAATTATACAGTTTTGTTTTATTTTTTAAAAAAGTGACCTGACAAGTGCAGTGGCTCACATCTATAATCTCAGCACTTTGGGAGGCCGAGGTGGGCAGATCACTTGAGGTCAGGAGTTCGAGCCCAGCCTGGCCAACATGGTGAAACCTGTCTATACTAAAAATACAAAAATTACCTTGATGTGGTGGCACATGCCTGTAACCCCAGCTACTGGAGAGGCTGAGGCACAAGAACACTTGAACCTGGGTGGCAGAGGGTGCAGTGAGCCGGAGCACGTCACTGCACTCCAGCCTAGGGCAATAGAGTGAGACTGTGTCTCAAAAAGAAAAAAACAAAACAACAACCAAAACACAAATGAAGAATAGATCTTTGTTATTTTTAAATCATTTTCAACTATTGGAAATCTTTAGCTGTTTTCAATTAACTATTAATTGATAAGATGAAATTTTCTATTTCTTATATGGAAATCCAAAGTGTTTCAGAGAGTATTGTCTACACACAAGGAGAATTTAATTTCCTTTACTCTTTTCTTGATTTCATTTATTTTAAAATAATCACTGCACTACATTCAATTGCCTATAATGAATTTTGATTAAAAAATTCTGGCTAAAAAGTTACCCAGTGTAGTTGAGTTGTACCTGTTTTTCAACCTTGACCACCCGACCGAGCATACTGAGATCATCTGTGGTCTCATGTTCTGCTGTTATTTTCTCTCGGCTCTTCTTATCTGATGTGATTTGCCCTTTTCCAAGAATTTGATCAACACTGTCAGAGAAAGAGGAGATCTGGTTATGAGGTGTTACAACAGAATGAAGAGTTTCAGAAAAAAATAGTAAATATAGTTATTCAATTTATGTGAGATGAAATAAGAATAAACTTGTTCCAGTTGATATGCTTATTTTGTTAATCTGAGATTACATATGAGATTAATTTTCTCATTATTCTGGTCCCAGATGAAATCACTTATGGGTAGTCTTCTGGAAATAAAACTCTAGTAAACTACAAAGTAATGGTTTCTACCTCTGATCAGGCAGTTCCTGCTTTTAACCATTTCAAAATACGACAAAAATCATAACTATACTTATTTTGCATTAATAGAACAGATTATTCTATGAGCACTTATTGTACATATGTGAAAGATAAGCAGATAGGAAAGCTATGGTCTTTTTCTTTTGAAATTCAAGCTTTAGAAGATACATGAGCTAGAAACTCAAGATTGGTTGTATAAATTCTGTAGCAATTCAACTTTATAAAACTTGGGAGCCACAGACACGTCATGGCCATCTAGGCAGAGACTGTAACACGATCACAATCTCTGGTCATGTTACAGATGTTACAGAATGAATTAAAGCAATTTCCAAGAAGACTTGATCAGCCTAAATGAGAATCACTTTCTTCTTTTTTTGTATGTGTTTAGAATTGAATTATCAAGAGTCTTGACTCAACTTTCCAGCTTACTTTTTCTGCACAGAAACATAGGCAGTACTCACTTCCCACCATGGCATCTAATCTACTAAACTGAAAACTCTACCAGATCTGGGTCATTATTTTATCAATCTCTGGATGTCCACAGGTCCTGGCACACACGATGGGCTCAATAATTATCTGCTGAATGAATTAACAAATTGTTATTTCTATCACGATTGATGAACAGGTATTTTACTAAGCGCCCATCACATGCCTCACATTGGGCTAAGCATGCTGTGGGCATATAAAACAGGTTCAAGACTCAGTCCTTGCATTTTAGGCACTATACAATCACAAATGCTGGTAATTTGTGCTGATAATAAAGCAAGAGTCTTAAAAAAACTGAATTGACTAAATATTTTGGCTTCGAGATATCACAATTAACCATATGTGGTTGGAATTAACATACAGAACTCGTTTCTTTGAACCACTCAATAAGATGCTACTAGAAGTATAGTATATTTCTAGAACTGTACAGGACATGAATGAAGGAAAGAGCTTAGTCTTGGTCCAGAGCAAGGTGAACACAATTGCAACTAGGAAACAACACAAGGGCCGGGTCTCAACTTTGGCCCAGCACACCAGGATTCTGAGTGCTCTAGTGCTCTGCAGTAGACTCTACTACTGTATAAAGGTCAGAGAAAGGCCTGTCTTCATGGGCTAGATGATTGCTTAATGAAGAAGAAATGTGTTATTTCCAAAGGATGATTAGAATTTAGGTAATAAATGGAATTTAGATAATGTAGCAGCAGCAGCAGTAATAATTCAAACATTAGCAACAACCATTAATGTTTATTAGACACAGTGCCAGGCCTGCTATATGTTATGATTTACATGCATTAACTTATTCAATACTCATAACGACCCTATAAGGCAAGAACTAACTTTCTTCCCATTTTTACAGTTGAAGAAAATGAAACAGTTGGATGATTTTTAATGCCTGAGTTATATCTATATTAAAAGCAAAATAAAATCAATGTTAAAAGGAAATTCCATTTGCCCACTAAAAATGAATTAAAAAGGTGGACTTCAGAGGTTTACTCTACTAAAGAGTTCTTCCTAGATAGTTTCTATGCCCATTCCTTTACAAGGAATGACATTTCCATTGCTTACCGTGTTTGAAGGCTTTTAATTCTACACAACATGTCCAGATGACCAGCAGAGTATTGTTCAATGACATCTTTTACATCATATGGACGTAATGTTTCCTTAAACTTCCGTTTTGCAACATGAAATTTCATAATTCTGCATGAAAACATATTACATATTAATCTCTGTAACTTTGTTAATACAAGTTACCAAAATAGTTTACTAGTAAATATAATAAGAAACTCTAGGGGGAAAAGTCATGCATCAAATTATTTTTGGCTTCTGCAGATGTGTAATATAAAAGCCTGAGATTACAGTGGACAATTTAAGAACATCTCATGTGAGACACACCTTAAGAATAGAAAAACATACTGAAAAAGAGGCTGAACACCAAGTGCTTTGCTTTTTTAGTGTCCATTGAAACCCTGAATGAAACTTGAAGTCAAAATGCAATTCTAACTTTTCCACATGATCTCCAGAAGTCCAAGATACAACATCTAGTGATAGCATCCCTTAAAAAATATAAAGGCAAAAAAAAAAAAAATGTATATATATATAAAGGCTGTTAAATGGTCTTTTGTGGAACTACATGCATTTTTGACACACAAATGTGTTTGCAAAACACTTTATTCTCACCAGAGAAATTTATACTAATATGGAAATTTGCATTTTTTCATAAATTATTCCTGAAAATAAGGCTGGATTAGCTAGCCAAGTTCTTTTTATTTTAAACGTAACACACTTTTTTTTTTTTTTTTTTGAGATGAGGTTTCTCACGATGTTGCCCAGGCTCTAACTCCTGAGCTCAAGCAATCCTCCTGCCTCAGCCTCCCCAAGAGCTGAGACTATAGGTATGAGTCACAAACACATTTCTTAACTAAGCCTTGAGAGCCTGTGCTTTTCAAAACCAGAGACCTCTTATTACAATACCTCCCACAACATGGACCCCATCTTTTAAAACGATATTTCACCAACAAATTCCATGATGTCATCAATAGCTAATCTGCCTAACATAACTAGTTCCTGCAATAACTTGATGCAATTTCTGATGAAAGCAAAGAAACATAACATTTTAATTAGTTTGTGTAGCCTTATTGCAGGTAAATTTAAACCTGTTGGTGTTTTTCAACTACTAAATGGCCCATAGACCTCCATTATCGCATTTGTAGATCCCAGGCTGGGAATCAGTCACTAAGGGCCAAAATTTGTTGTCCCTTGGTGGAAAGTGGGAAGATTAGGAACAAATGTAAAGTTTAAAAAGAAAACATCGGTTGCCTGTCTTAGGTGACAGCTGATTTCAAGGAATCCGAATAGTTTTATAGGTTAAAGAGCCTAAACCCTACCTTGTAATTGTATTATTAACTTTCAATTAGTTATATCCTAATTATTCCTGAATCACTTATCTGTAATATTCTTACTCCCTTTCTCTAAGTACATATTGTTCAGCAATCTCTTCTTTATTCAGGATAGGTTTTTTTATTCCCCCCCTCAAAAGCATTTAAGCAAAATTATCCAGCAGAAAGTAAAGAAAATTGGTGTTTTAGTTTAATCTCTTAGTATTAAGCTTTGGTTCCAAATTGGTTTATCAGCATTTAGGTTTCATACAGTCTTAGTGTCCTGCATAAAAAAGTGAGAAAAATAGTGAAATATGTTACATGTGAAATTTCCGGCCCTGAGCGATTATGTATATATCTGTTTCCCTATACCAAACTGTCAATTAGGTAAAGGCAGACATGGATGTCTTTTATTCAACAATCCGTGCTTAATAAAAGTTAGCTATTGTTATCACTTCTACTATGACTGTTACTATTCTTCCTGAATATTGTGTGCTCTGAGCTCAGCACTGTAGAAACTATTTGTTGAATAAGAAGAGGAAGGAAAGAAAGAGATAAAGAGAAGATCCTCTAATCTGAGTCATATTTAGAATAAAACCAGAAGACCTAATCGAACAGCCTAGAACCTTTTTTTTTTTTTTTGCTATCTTCAAAGTAGCTAATGATGCCTAGGTAGGCAGGAAAAAGGGAAAATCATCTTTCATACATCCCAAGATGGTTTTGTGGGTGTTGTGTGGTTGTGTTTTCATAACATCTGTCTACCAGTTGTTATGTGAAGAGTACTTCACATAACAAGTATGTCTTCACTAATGTATGTCTTCAATAGCACTTGATAAGATATTCTTTTCTCCTGTTTATATTTTGGGAAACTGAGGTTCAAATAACTTAAGTGACTTGTCCCCCCGAAATAAGCAACTGGTATGAGACAAAACCAGGATCTCACCCAGATCTGTCTGGTTCTCACCCCCACATAACGTCCTGGTTTTCCCATGGCATCAATTCTGCAGAATTGAGAAGTCTGAGTGGGATCTTTAGCAGTTCTTTCTTTCCTATGGTGGTGGAGGAGGGGCAAATTACATCATAAGTTAGTGTGTTCCCACTGGCTGTAGCTCAGACATTTGCGGTTTGGGATGTGTCTGCTCAGATGTGAACCTATATACTTCCAGTTACCTTTTGTGCCCTAATGGGGATCTGCCATTGTTTCTTGGTGGGATGTTATGTAAGCTCTTTTGGATAATTCATCTAAAGTTGCTTGTCGCCTTTCTCTCTTCCTTGCAGAGATGTTTTAACAGAAAGTACATTTTGAAGGCATTTGATAGATAATATTGCACTCTAGCACCCATGCAGTCATGGTTTATGCAGTCCTAAAATAATTCCACTTTTACTTACATAATTTACCATTTATGAGCTAGCTAGTTAAAATTAAAATCCATGTTTTATAATTTTCATCAATACAAAAAATGAAACTGATTATCTTTTATGTTATTTCAATATACTCACATAATGAAAAGTGTGTAAAATATAGATTTTAAAACTCTTACTAGGCTTATTTATTTTTATACATCATACCATTCCTCAAGTAGTATTGCTTTTTCTCCAATGCTTTACTTCCAGGTTTTCCTACTTTATGTTTGAGAATTAAACAGTGAAGATTGGATTAATAAATATCATTTAAATTATTTAGTAAAGAGGAGTATGTGCAGTGTGCCTGGAGTAAGCTTGTATTGACTCCCAAGTACTGACTACTTTTAATAATTTTGGTGGTTATTAAATACAGCTGTTACTAAAAATTAAATTATATAGACTTATAATCAAGTATATTATATTAAAAACAAAGATAATATGTTCTCAAAGCTCACCATTTTCTAGTTATTTTACTGCATGTTACTCTATGCTCTTGAGTTGTTCATATCTATTGTGTCTGTACCATGGAATTTCTATCTAATAATATAATACTGCATGTCTTCTCAACTCCTGCTCAGTGATGTCACATTGGTAGCTTGAAAACGGCCATTACAGGTGTATTTACACTACAGAAATTGGCAAACACTACAAATCAGGGTTTCCTTCTCTGGAAGAGCTGATTGTTCAGCATTTACCAGTGCATTATTGAGGCTAAAAAAAAATCTTCCTTATTAAGTATTAAGTTTTTGAAGATAGAAATCTAATAGATTTTCTCAACTGGCTGTGTTGTGGGTTGAAAACAAAAACATTAAAGATACTCGAAGTGCGATATGAAAGTTCTAAATCATGTTCTATGATTTACAAGTGTGGAGGGAATGTTTACAATATTTTCTCTTTCTTTGTTTTCTTTTCTCTCTTCCTTCCTTCCTTCCCTCCTTCCTTCCTTCCTTTCTTCTCTTTCTTTCTCCCCTCCCCTTCCCTTCCCTTCCCTTCTCTTCCCTTCCTCTCCCCTTCCCCTCCCCTCCCCTTTCCTCCCCTTTCCTCCCCTTTCCTCCCCTTTCCTCCCCTTCCCCTCCCCTTCCCCTCCCCTCTCCTTCCCTCCACTTCCCTCTGCTTCCTTCTGCTTCCCTTCTGTCTGGCTCACTCTGTCACCCAGGTGGAGTGCAGTGGCTCAATCATGGCTCACTGCAGTCTTGGCCTCCCAAATCTGCCAGTCCTCCCATCTCATCCTCCCAAGTAGCTGGGACTACAACCATGTACCCCCATGTCTGGTTAATTTTTGTATTTTTTGTAGAGATGGGGTCTCCCTATGTTGCCCAGGTTTATCTCAAACTCCTGAGCTCAAGTGATCTGTCTGCCTTGGCCTCCCAAAGTGCTGGGGTTACAGGCATGAACCACTGCACCTGGCCAATAGATATTTTTGAAATCAATAATTTATATAAAGAATTATATAAAGAATATATAAAGAATGATGACCATGTCATTTTACTTTTGTTAAAAGAAGTCCAGGCATGTCCTAATAGCTCTCAAAGCTGTCCCCTCATTTGCATCAATGCTGCTGTAGGCTGAGAAAGAATAAAACTTTCAAAATGCAAGTAAGGGCATATTACCTTGCTCCTAGAGTCCTTCACTGGTTTTCTATGGCCTGTAGGATAAATATCAAACTCCTTAGAAGTACATCCTCTATGGCCATTTATAAACTGGCCTCTGTCTCTCTCTCTTGACTCATCAACTTCCACTTCCTGCTTGGGACTTGAAGTTCCAGCAACAGTAAAGTATGTGCAGGTCCACTAAACACCAGCCAATCAATTATATACTTCAATTATTAACATTTGCTATTTCTTTTTCCTGAAATCCTGCTATGTCTTCAAGACTCTCCTTTAAAGTCACTTCTTTTGGCCGGGTGTGGTGGCTCACATGTGTAATCACAGTACTTTGGGAGGTTGAGGATTGCTTGAACCTAGGCGTTTGAGAGCAGCCTGAGCAACATAGTGAGACTCTTGTCTCTACAAAGAATAAAAAATTAACCAAGTGTGGCCAGGCATCGTGGCTCATGCCTGTAATCTCAGGACTTTGGGAGGCTGAGGCGGGTGGATCATCTGAGGTCAGGCGTTCAAGACTGGTTTGGCCAAAATGGCAAACCCATGTCTCTACTAAAATACAAAAATTAGTTGGGCATGGTGGCAGGTGCCTGTATTCCCAGCTACTTGGGAGGCTGAGGCAGGAGAATTGCCTGAATCCTGAAGGCAGAGGTTGCAGTGAATAGAGATTGTGCTTGCACTCCAGCCTGGGCAACAAAAGGCGCACTCTGTCTTAAAAAAAAGAAATTAACCAGGCATAGTGGCACATGCCTATGCTCCCAGCTACTTGGGAGGCTGGGGTGAGAGGATCACTTGAGCCCAGAAGGTCGAGGCTGCAGTGAACTATAATCTTGCCACTGTGCTCCAGCCTGGGTAACAAAGTAAGACCTTGTCTCAAAAAAAAGGTCACTTCTGGGCGGGGCGCAGTGGCTCATGCCTACAATCCCAGCACTTTGGGAGGCCGAGGCGATTGGATCATGAGGTCAAGAGATCAAGACCATCCTGGTCAACATGGTGAAAACCCCATCTCTACTAAAAAATACAAAAAATAGCTGGACATGGTGGCGCTCGCCTGTAGTCCCAGCTACTTGGGAGGCTGAGTCAGGAGAATTGCTTGAACCCAGGAGGCGGAGGCTACGGTGAGCCGAGATCGCACCATTGCACTCCAGCCTGGGTAACAAGAGCGAAACTCTGTCTCAAAAAAAAAAAAGTCACTTCTTTGATGAAAATTTTTATGATTCCAACAAAACAGTTAATCACTTCTCTATTAACCTCTAGTTTAGTACCTAACACACCACACTATAATTGTTTGCTTATATACTAGCTTCTTCCACTACATTGTGTGAGATCATTGAATGCAGGGATTCTGTCTTTCACTCTTGATATCCTAACACAGAGTTTAATGAGCATGGGAGGTTTATTTGTTTAGAAGCTCTGCTGGGGAGACTTGGGCAACTCTAGAGGGAAGAGGGTGGTGGATGGTGAGAGCTCCCCCTTCTCTTTCCAAATGCTCATCTCTAGTCATTCCTCTGCATGCTGCCTGCTCTCCAGCCCATCTGGATTTTCCTGTCACTAAAGTCCCTATTCATTAGGATTCTGTCTCTTTGTACTCTATGTAAAATGCTAATTGTTCCAGATTCAGTTCAAGCACCAAGGGCTCCAGGAAATCTTTCCTAACCACCCTCACTGGGGTAGATGGTCTTTCTCTGTGTTTTCAAATGTACTATGATGTAGCTAAATCTGTGGCAGTGTGTCTTACCCACTGGAATTTATTCATGCCAGGAACTCTGCTTTTTACTTTAGCATCCTGCATAATCCCTGGCAAGTATTAGGGGGTTCATTAAATGCTAGCTAAAGAAATAAACGAGGATTTGCTATTCCATAGTTCAAAGTTGTTTGTGTTCTGTGACAAGGCAGACTCTTGTACAGATCTTCTAAAAAGAATGCCTTAGAATAGATTCAAGTTCTTCAGGCACATTTCAGAGAGAGCATAAGCCTCTGAGTTTCCTCCATGAATACAAAAAACTTTCTAAAGTAAAAGAAATGTTCATTCATTTAATAGGACAATGTGCAGTTCAGAAAAGTCTTTTAAATAGAACTGCTTCTGAAAATCATGAATATATAATATTCTTTTCCTGTAGATTGCCAATGTGATTAGGATCACACAAAGCAACTGTATTGCAAACAATAAGACATCATCATGAGGAAGTAAGGAGAAAGGCAAACACTGGAAGTCAAGGAATACATAATACTGCAACAGTAAGCAGCAAATGTAAAGAGAGAGCTAAGAGCAAAACAAAACTGTCCAGGCAAAAGAGAGGGAAGAGCTTGTTGGGATGGAATTATATTGTTTGAATGAAATTTATGGTTTTATAAGAACACAAAGAAAATAGTAGAAAACATGTGGCTAGAGTCTAAAAAGAATGCAACCTCAGTTTTTTGCTCCTAGGAGACTGCTATCAGTGCTTCCAAAAATCTTGTGTGCCTGGCTTGCTCTAAGAAGGCCCAGGTGTGCGGGATGATCTCTGGGGCTTCTAACTATTTTAGCCATCATACTTTGTGAATGAAGATGCCTGCCTAGCCAGCAGGGTCATGTAACTTGAGATGTTTACATTATTTAATGATCTCAGCCTCCCTCTCTCTACTCAATCCCCTCACTTGTTCCAGGGACAGTGCATGATTTTCATGATCAAAATCAGAAGGTAGAGAGAGGAAAATTTGAGTCTAAGCGAAGTCAGAGCAAGTATCTCTGAGTATTTAGTATTGTCCTCCTTGGCCCCTGCAGCCTCTTCTTATTTCTGTGGTCATGATTGGAATGCCTGGAACTGCCTCTGTCTCTGTGATGCATTGAACTTAACCTGGGCAACCACTCTCCATCTGCTGGCCACAGAACTGGATGGAGGTTATACAAAGTTGAGCAAGACATAGACCTTGCTCTCCTCAACTTAATGTTGAGTGGGTCTCCAAGAGTTGTGCCTGGCTCGATGACTTACCTGCATTATGTCAACTTAAAACTCTAAGAATTTTCCACCTTTGACATTTGGGTCAAGTAAAGCTCAGGAGGTTGAGTTGCCTGTTCAAGGTCACAGAACTAGTAAGAACATGGTTACTGCTGATGCCAAGGTTCACATTTTTACCATTCCACTCGTGATGCAGAATCGCAGAGTGAATCCCAGGCAGGCAACCTTGTAAACATTAAGGAGAATGCTTAGGCTGTCTATGGTTTGACTTCTTACTCTGCCCTGGATGCTCTGACATTCTCACACAAATGAACCCAAGGCCACATTAGTCATTTATCCATCCACCTCTGTCCTTGTCTTTCCAGGGGGGATCCCATGCTTGGAATACATCTACCTTTTAACCTGGGCACCTGCATTCTCTCATAGGTCCCCTCTGGGAATCAGGCCATGGCTAATATGGGTTACCCACTTCCAATAATTGTAATGTTTTCCCTTTTATCACAAATTTTAGGCGTCATCTGCTTACTTTACCTCATTTATAGGATATATGTATCAGTCTCATTAGAGTCTGTTAGTTTTGCTTTACAAGGTGTATTTTCTAGCAAATATATATAATATATTCCCAAGTTATCATGAGCAAAAAGCTATCCAATTAGCCTTTGAGAAGGGGAGTGATTAGGCCATTATGCAGTTATTTGCAGAGAGCAAGGAAGCTAACAGTTCAATAATCCTAGACCCCAGGAAAAATATGTGGGTGCTGAAAATTGAGGAAAATGTCTCAGAGTAGCTGAGAATTCAAAAGGTCTTTTAATTCTCCAATTTTTAAGATTACATTTCATATACTAAGGGCTTTAACTACAGGATGAGGGGGATGAGCAGAGACTGAGGGATGGGGGAGTTCTCGTTGGCAGGTAGAAGAGTGAAATCTGATTTCATGCTTAGTTCTCACATAGGCTAGCCCAAACCTTCTGTGTCTCACTCTCTAAACACAGCTGGGAGTAAGTCCAGAGCGACTCAGTGTCTAGACATGGGCCAGAAAGCATCTTCTAAAAGGGTCAGGTAGTAAATATTTTATGCTTTGTGGGTTGTATGGTCTCTGCTGAAACTATTCAGCCTCTGTAGCATGTGAGCAGCCATAGGACAAATGAATGAGTGTAACTACATGTCAGTAAAACGTTATTTATAAAAACAAGCCGCTTGGCTTAGATTTTGATCCCTTGGCTATAGTTTGCTGATGTCCAGTTTAGATAAGAAGAGCTATGAGAAAATACCATGAAGCCAGGAGTAAATGAAAGCCCATGAACTAGCATGGGGAAGAAGCAGAAGACCTTAGTGGCCTCTTACATGCTTACAAAAAAAGTTGCATAGGACTGTGTATTTCCTACTAGAAAGGAGTGTCTGGGCAAATCATTCGAGAGTAAAATTAAGACCTTTAAGGTATATTTAATGATTAAAATAATAATATTAGGCAGCATTTTGTAGTATAATCCTATGAGAAGGGTACTATTGCCATCCACATTTTGCAGATAAACTGAGGAACAGAGGGATTAAGAAACTTGCCTGATGTTAAATATACAGGCATTGTAGAATTAGGATATAGACCAGCTTAGCTCCAGCTTTGAGCTCTTAGTCATAAGGTTCCTCTACTGTCTTAATATTAAGATCTTAATACTTTAACACAAAATAACAACGAAAAAGACACTTTGATGTGATACAGCTCTTTACTCACATGTGCCTGGCACATAGTAAGTGTTCAATAAACTTTTGCTAAGTGAATATCCTGTTCTTACTATCCTCCCCTTCCTTGAGAGAGGTCTGAAGTTTCACGCAAGAAGTAGTTAAGAAGTTCCATTAAAATCCAAAGGACTATAAATCGTTCTACTATAAGGACACATGCACATGAATGTTCATTGCAGCACAGTTTACAATAGCAAAGACCTGGAACCAACCCAAATGCCCATCGATGATAGACTGGACAGGGAAAATGTGGCACATATACACCATGGAATATTATGCAGCCATCAAAAACGATGAGTTGGTGTCCTTTGTAGGGACATGGATGAACCTGGAAACCATCGTTCTCAGCAAATCGACATGAGCAGAAAATCAAACACTGCATGTTCTCACTCATAGGTGGGTGTTGAACAATGAGAACACATGGACACAGGGAGGGGAGCACTACACACTGTGATCTGTTGGGGGGAAATAGGGGAGGGACAGCGCGGGGTGGGGAGTTGTGGAGAGATAGCATGGGGAGAAATGCCAGATATAGATGAAGGGGAGGAAGGCAGCAAATCACACTGCCACGTGTGTACCTATGCAAATCACACTGCCATGTGTGTACCTATGCAACTATCTTGCATGTTCTTCACATGTACCCCAAAACCTAAAATGCAATTAAAAAAATTCCATTAATTTTTCAAAGGATTACCTTAGAAGGAAAACGGAGTGCTGAAGTGACTGATTGATCCATTCTTTCAATGAATAATCATTAAATACCCTTTGGAGTACCAGCAAAAGGCTGAGGAGTAAGTTACATACTCATTTGCTTCTTTTCTTCATGAGGGTAAATTGCATCCATGGGACTAACACAGCAGCAAAGAGCAAAAGACCCCTAAGGTTAATCTCTTTTGATGCTGTTGGCTCCGAAGAGGCTAGGAGTCTAATAAACCTATTGCACAAAACTGACATGGCCCAGAAGTACCACTAGAGGGCGTAAAAGATTCATCACAAACTTAAACTGGTACCTCCTCTTGAAACTGAAGCCTGCTCAGACAATTTTCTGAGCATGAAGAAATAACTAAAGCAAAGTGAAACTCTGGGTAGACGACATCTATATATACACACGAACACATGTGCACTTATAAGGAAATGTAGGTGCATTTGTTGTATTGCAATGAGTTTTAAAATCTTACAAAAGTCTTATTCCAATCTTCTAAATTAGGGTAAAAATATTGCATATGAATATGCAGAGATAAGAATGATGAGAAAACAGAAGCAGCAGTGCCTGCCACCACCACCAAACAGATGGACGGCCCCAGCCAGCAGCCAAACCATGTGCAGGGCGGAGAGGGCTCAGCCAACTGTGAACTGAAGAGGCAGTTTGATTGACTGTCAAGACAGCAATACTTCCCAAGCTTGGCTGCTCTTTGGAATCACCCAGGGAGCTTTAAAAAAATGCCTGGGTCCTACCTCCAGAAATTCTGTTTTAATTATTCCAGGGGGTGGTCCAAAGATTTTATAAAACTTTTCAGATAATGCTAATGTGGGGCCAAGGTTGAGAGCCATTGGAGCAGAGACAGGATTGGAGTGGCAGTGGCATGTGGTGGTGGAGTGTGTTGGGGGTGGAACAATCCCTGCTCTCATGCAAAGAAGTGATCATGATTCATGCCACTTTCATAAATCTCAGTCACACATGTCAGACCCATAGGAATGGTGTTAGAATGCCTTGGTGTCAGACCTCTAATCAGAACCCCAAATGCCTCCCTTTCCTTGAGTGAGGTCTGAAGTTTCATGCAAGACGTAGTTAAGAAGTTCTATTAATTTTTCAAAAGATTACCTTGGAAGGGAAAGGAAGTGCTAAAATGACTGATTCATTCATTTTTTCAATGAATATTCATTGAGCACCTATGACGTTGTGCTGAGTATTGTGCTAGGCTCCGAACCGTTAACTACTGGGAGCTGGCAGGGTTAAAGCAGCCTCCTACGTGATGACAGTGATCATTTGGTCACCAGTCTCTTCCTCTCTGCAATCATGGTGCAAGACAATGGTTTCTGCGACTGTGAGCTCTGTCTGATAGGATTTGAGAGTTTCATTTGTCCAGAGCTTGGAGTTCTCTAGATGAGCTCCATGTGGCTGCCTCCTCCAGTGATGCCTCATGAGTGGCACTTAAGAATCCATTCATTCATTCATCATTTATGGAGTGCCTACTATATGTCAGCTTCTGTGCTAGATGCCAGGGATACAGTGATGAAAAAACAAATCCTATTGCTGGGGTACTTCCAGTCTAGTAGGGCAGACAGACAAGTAGGCACACAGTTAAAATTCCCTTTGTGAATGCAAGGTGGTGGGAAGCCCAGGTTCATATGGGAATTTGGAAGAGGGATGTTTAACCGAGACTGGTAGAGGTAGTCAGAGATGATTTCTGGAGAAGATGACAGTCCTTTACCTACTCTGCACCTGAGTCTCTGGGGATATTATTATGTTTCTGAAGGCTGATGAATGGCCCCCTTGTGATTGCAGATTTTACGTTTATGGGGAGGATGTGGGTTTGTCTCCCTTAACCTCTCGCTTTATATTGGTTATTTGTGTTAATTTACACTATTGACACACATTCCACATCCTTCTATTATGGTTTGAATGTCCCCTCCAAAATTCATGTTGAGATTTTATGTTCAATGTGGCAGTATTGAGGGGTGGAACTTTTAAGAGGTGATTGGATCATAAGGGCTCTGGCTGTATGAATGAATTATAAATTAATGGGTTAATGGATTAATGGGCTATCATGAGAGGGGAACTGGTGGCATTATAAGAAGTGGAAGAGAGACCTAAGCTAGCACTTCTCATGCTCAGTCCCCTTGCTGTGTGATGCCCTGTGCTGCCTCAGGATGCCACAAGAGTCCCCACCAGCAAGAAGTCGCTCACCAGATGCACCTCCCCCACCTTGGACCTCCTAACCTCTATAATTGTAAGAAATAAATTCATTTTCCTTACAAATTACTCAGTTATAGATATTGTTATAAACATCAGAAAACAGACTGAAATACTCCATCTTCCAGTTTGGAAAATTCTGTCTTCTCATTTCTGACTCTCCATGAGAAATATAGCATCTCTCTTAAAAGCACGAACCCCAGGGCTTATCCTTCAGGTGACCCAGAGCCTTTTGATCACAGAATTTCCCCTGAGGTAGCCCTCTCTCGAAATTGATCATGGAATAAATTCAGCGAACAACTAGGGCTTCAGGGCTTGATAATTTGCATAACTATTGAAGGCATATATGTTAGTTATTTAGAATACTTTTTAACGTTTTCCTGTTAATAAACATAATTCAATAATACAGATTTGCATTTGTATATACAGTATTTAAACTCTGACAGTTTTATAACCTGCAAAGCAAGTTATAAAATTATATATCTAAGATTCCTCTATTCTTCTTTCATCTCAGACTGGGTTACTAGACAAAACCAAGGAACCTCAGGAGTCCCTGAACGTACTGATCTGTCTTTTTCTTGGTTTTAACTCTGAATAGAGAAATGTAAATTAACTCCACGTGTGTACAGTCTGTCTGATGTTCTTACTGTAGGGGCAAGCAGATATTCCATTTGGCTCCTTTAGTACATTCAGATGTTCTGTGGCCACGCTGTTTCTACCACTGAGAGTAGACTTGTTCTCCTCATGCCTGCCATTCTTGTCCTTTATATGCAGGATCTAGTAGACTCTTCTGCAGAGTTTGATTTTATTTTATTTAAAAAAAAATGTTTGTGGAGACGGGGTCTTGCTGTGTTTCCCAGGCTGGTTTCAAACTCCTGGGCTCAAGCCATTCTCCCACCTCAGCCTCCCAAAGTATTGAAATTATAGGCATGACCCACTGCACCTGCCCCCAACTACAGATTTTGTTGGATTTTCTTTAAGGGTATAAGAGTAGCAACTTCCACATCTGAGCAAGTCTTTCCTGCCAGAATTTTTTTTCTTCCTTTTTTCTTTCTTTTTTTTTTTAATCCTTGGAAAAGTGGTCTTTTTTTTTTGTTTTAATATTTCCTGCCAGGAATTTGTAAGCATTGATATGGTGACTAAATCTGGGGATTTGTTTTCCTAGGAGTATAAAATCTTGCATAAATTTTAAAGTGTGAAATGAATAAGAAAATAAATAAGTTGACTATACATGTTGAGTGCTTTTAAATATTTTTAGCATAGAATAGGAGATAATATTAGCAAAGAATAGAAGATTCAGTTTAAATTATAGCCAAGTAAAAGGTTTAATATCTCAGATGCTATAAAGGAAGTGTATCTTCAGTGAAAACATTAACACAGCCTCAGAGCAAATGTAGCCACAAGTAATTACCTTCAAAACAAAAATAAGCAAAAAGAACATTTAAAGGAGTATATTAGTGAATTTTAAAGATATGTTATGTGCTAAATGATCCATAAAATGTTCTTTTAGCAGCATCCTTTACTGTAATATGTCATAGATTGGCTGTCAAGAATGTCTTGATAGTGACTTGCAAACAAAGAGTCATCACCTCTGCTAAAATAGCAGAGATGTCATCAGCAAAATTAAGAACTGGTGATGATTAAACAGCTTGTAGATTTGACAAAATCCACAATGGCAAACATGTGCTGCTTCTTTACTTGTAGCGTATTCTTGCCTGAAATATGAAGTGAGATGTAAGAAGGATTCACAGCTGAGACTACATTTTAGGGAGGGTCAAGAGAATGGTCCCATACATGCCTTTCAGAACAGGAAGAACACAGGGCAAAAAAAAAACTGAAAAACTTTATCACCCAACCCAGGGTAACAGTGAGAGGCCTGATTTGCATACCCACCTCAGAAACTCTGAAATGTCATCAGTGGTTCTTCAGTTCGCTGATCAGATCTGAGCTATTTTAGAAGAGTTGATGAGCCTTTGCTAGTTACAAAGAAATTCTTGACACTTCATCTATGTTCGTATTAGAGAGAAAGATTCTTGTAATTTAAAAAAGTGTTCTATTTACCATCTGGCTTCAAACCCTTTTCCTTCTAATGAATTTTTCTCCGAAGTCATGGATGACTTTGTTGCCACTTTCAGAGGACCTTTTCACTTTTTACCTTCTTTGACCTCTTAGCAGCATTTAACAGAGTTGACATCTGCCTCCTGCTTGAAACACTTTCCTCCTCTGGCTCCTCTTCTGTCACACTCTCCTGGTTTTCCATCTGTCTGGATGCTTGGAATCTGCCACCTTCAGAGCAGTCTTCCTTTTGCAGCTCCTGTTTGTGAGCCTCAGACTTCTGTGTTGACCATCTTCTCTTTTTAGTCCCTGGGGTAAGACTTCTGCAAACCATTTATCTCTGTGCTGACAGCTACCAAATTTGTCCAAATTTCAGATTGTTCTCCTGGGTGTCAGATCCAGCGATCCACCTACTGCTAAGCCCTACTGTGACTGCTTGAAATCAACACTCACAGTAATGCACCATCTCCCCTCAAGCCAGCCTCTGTCTCACCATCCTCCAGACGTGCCATCCTTGATTCCTCCTGTTCTTTCCCTCCATCATCTCCAATCCGTAAATATTCATATCCAATCTGAAATCCATCCTTCATTTTTCTCCATCATGACTGCCCAGCTCAGGCTCCAACAGATCCAGGTACTGTAACAATACTTCTCTCTTTCCAGTACGTTCCTTACATTGCAATCAGAGTCATCTTTCCAAGTTTTCAAATGAAGCGCTGTATTAGTCCGTTCTTGCACTGCTATAAAGAAATACCTGAGACTGGAAAATTTATAAATAAAAGAGGTTTAATTGGCGTACAGATTTGCAGGCTGTGCAGGAAGCATGGCTGGGGAGGCCTCAGGAAACTTAGAATCATGGCAGAAGGCAAAGGGGAAGCAACCTTCTTATGTGGCTGGAGCACAATGAAGAGAGAGAAGGGAGGTGCCACACCCTTTTAAACCATGAATCTCATGAGAACTCACTTGCTATTATGAGAACAGCAAGGGGGAAATCCGCCCCCATGATCCAATTACTTCCCACCAGGCTCCTCTTCTGACATTGTGGATTACAGTTCTACATGAGATTTGGGCAAGGCTGCACAGATCCAAACCATATCAAGCCCTGATCTAATAAATTCATTTCTGTACTTAGAATCTTTCCACATTCCTGCTCATTTTTATGGTTCCTGCTCCTCTCGTCAGGCTTACTCGCCTCATCCTTGTTCTCTACCTTCAACCATCACCCATACTTTCTAATGCCACCCTCATTTCTGCTTCTTTGCAATTGCAGTTCTCTCTGCCAGCCTCTACCACCCTCCTTAGTAACCTGGCTAGTTCCTACATATCTACCAGATTTCTTCTTTTCCTTCTTTAGAGTATTCCCAAATGCCACCTTCCCCACAAGTGCTGAAATAGGTTGGCCCAAACCATTCTGGACTGCTGTCATTGTAGTAATATGCTTCTCTGCATTATAATAGACCCTACTTTGCTGGTGGCTCCTCACACTCTAAGCAGGGATCCATCTTTCTTGTTAACATTTATCCCTGTGCCTGGTGCACAGTTGAAGCTCAAGACCTATTTTTCAAATGCATGCACTGAACCCCTGGGAAGAGCTTTAAAGAGTCTCTAGTCAGGTAAGGGTCAGGGAGGGAGAGAGAAGAGTTAACTTATCCCTTTCATTGTCTTGTTGCTTCTTCAGAGGGTGCCTGGGAAGGCAGCAAGCTCACCCTGAGGAGAAAAGAGGTGAAATCTACTTGGAACATTGCCTCATGGTTGCTCTTCATGGGTGAAAAAATTTCTCTTCCAGCTCTGAGTAATTTCTCAGCCGAGGTGGTGGGAAGGTGACTTCAAAGGGATAATGGCAAGTGCTGCCAGGTGAAGGAGATGCAAGCAGGTGAGGCTGTATATGTTTTGGAAGATGGGAGCACCCTTCAGAAGAAGGAACAAAGTGCTTCTTATGTGACTCATCATGGGAGCGAGTGGAACTCATAAAGGAAAAGGATAAGCCAGAGCAGAGGATGGGCAGTGGAGGCAGCATGTTGGAAGGCATTAGGAGTCCAGACAACTCAAGGGTAGTAATATTAGTATTGACATAATGCTGACTGTGTATACTGTTCTAAGTAGTTTGCAAATGTTTATTCATTTATTCATTCCTTACTACAGCCCTATGAGGTCAATACCATTACCATCTCCATTTTGCCAATGAGGAAACAGAGGCTTAAAGAGGGAATGTGAATTGCTCAAGAGTGTACAGAGGCTGTCCTGTTTCTTGGACTACCTCTCCCTAGCAGCTTTAGGGAGGGTTGGGGGAGGGGATAGAATTAGGTGATGGTGCCCTTGTAAAGCCCGGCTGTAGCTTCAACTAAAGACTTGTTTGAGTTTTCACCCTGTACCTTACTTATTTATTCATTTTATTCTCTAAAAGGCTAGTCAGGCCTGGGCAAGAAAAGGTTGCATAAAGTGAAACATAGCAGGCATGACCATTATTGCATGGAGATAGTAAGAGACATTAACAGCAAGATACAATCGACAGCTTCTTGGTCATTTCTCTTCAAAATAATGAGTCATATGTATCAGTGGTTTTGTTGATATTCACAAGAAGAACAGATTGCACAGTATTTTGATTCGGTTCTTGACAACTGACAGAAAACATGGTGTATAAAACAAATTGACAGGAAAACAACGGTCATTGAGGATCTTGTTACGAGCAGCCTTAAAAGTGGTTTGCGGACCAGAGCTGCTTCACCAACTGTTGGGTACTGATCCGTGCAGAGATTAGTGCTTAGAAACTTGTAATAGCAGTTTGACAGGATAATTTTATACCTGTTGAAATAGTTTAACAAATTGAAAAAAAATAGTAGCCTTAATCCTAGATGTAGTAATTCTATGAAAACAATACTGGTAAGAAGCAGGCAAGCTTTGTATTATAACGTTTTAACAAAGCTTTTTCCTCAAATGCTGAATCCTTTACACAGTACTTATATGTTGCGTTGGTATGCATATCTGATAAATTACCTGCCAGTTCAATACAGAACTACAATTTCTATTATACTTAAAAAAGTTATTATTTTGGGGCTCTTGCATAAATATGCAGCTATATATGACTTTCAAATATTTGTTATTTTAGTATCAGTCTTTTATTTATTTATTTATTTTTCTTTAGAGATAGGGTTTTACCATGTTGCCCTGGCTGGTCTTGAACTCCTGAGCTCAAGTGATCCGCCCGATTTGGCCTCCCAAACTGCTGGATTTACAGGCATGAGCCACCATGCCTGGCCTGTTATTTTAAATTAAAGAAACATATATTAATTTTTGTGCAAAATTTTGCCCAGGGTTCATGTATCTGTAATGACTACAATGCCAAGTACTAGCATGAAATATAATTGTTACCTTCAGATATTCCCAATTAGCCAGATGCTTGACAGTTTGAAGGAACACATCTAGGTAATTTATGGGCTATACTTTTCAGTCAGTGATAGAAAAACGGGTAACCTACTGTGAAATAGGTATAAGTGAGTGTGTAGAATCCTCTAGAGTTTATCCATTTGTTCACTTACTTTCCTGCTAATTTTATCTTTCCATTTAGGAACTAATTTCTATGAATGAATGAAAAGAAACTTAACATTGTTTGAACTGAATCACTAAAATATGGAGGTTTTGTTAAAGTACAGTCTTTATTCCCAGAGGTGAGTTTGGAAACATATTTCCAACAAACTTTTGCATTTCCATGAAATAATATTCTGAGAAAAATCTGTGATAATTCGGGAGGAAATACACAAAACTAAGTTTTCCTCTGAGTAGAAGACATATTTTGCAAAAAGTCTAAAAATATTCATTCTTTACTATGTACTATAAACAGTGACATTATTAGAAAAGTGTCAGAATGCATTTGGACAATAGCATCCAGACAAGTTCAAAGAGTAACTTTAATCATCTCTAGAAAAATGGCAGATTTTTTTTTCTTAAAATATATATTTTATTGTGTTTTAGGTTTTGGGGTACCTGTGAAGAACATGCAAGATTGTTGCATAGGTTTTACATGGCAATGTGGTTTGCTGCCTTCCTCCCCATCACCTGTATGTGACATTTCTCCCCATGTTATCCCTCCTCAACTTCCTAATCCCCACTGTCCCTCCCCTAACTCCCCCCACCATAGACTGCAGTGTGTGGCTCCCCTCCCTGTGTCCATGTGTTCTCATTGTTCAACACCTGCCTATGAATGAGAACATGCAGTGTTTGATTTTCTGTTCTTGTGTCAGTTTGCTGAGAATGATGGTTTCCAGCTTCATCCATGTCCCTACAAAGGACACGAACTCATCATTTTTTACGGCTGCATAGTATTCCATGGTGTATATGTGCCACATTTTCCCTGTCCAGTCTATCATCGATGGGCACTTGGGTTGGTTCCAAGTCTTTGCTGTTGTAAACAGTGCTACAATGAACATTTGTGTACATGTGTCCTTATATTAGAACGATTTATAATCCTTTGGATATATACCCAGTAATGGGATTGCTGGGTCAAATGGAATTTCTATTTCTAGGTCCTTGAGGAATCACCACGCTGTCTTCCACAATGGTTGAACTAATTTACACTCTCACCAACAGTATAAAAGTGTTCCTATTTCTCCACATCCTCTCCAGCATCTGTTATCTCCAGATTTTTTAATAATTGCCATTCTAACTGGCTTGAGATGGTATCTCAATGTAGTTTTGATTTGCATTTCTCTAATGACGAGTGATGATGAGCAGTTTTTCATATGTTTGTTGGCCTCATATATGTCTTCTTTTGTAAAGTGTCCATATCCTTTGCCCAATTTTGAATGGGCTTGTTTGTTTTTTCTTGTAAATCTGTTTCAGTTCTTTGTAGATTATGGATATTAGCCCTTTGTCAGATAGATAGATTGCAAAATTTTTTCCCATTCTATTGGTTGCCGATTCACTCTAATGATTGTTTCTTTTGCTGTGCAGAAGCTCTGGAGCTTAATTAGGTCCATTTGTCTATTTTGGGTTTTGCTGCCATTGCTTTTGGAGTTTTAATCATGAAGTCCTTGCCTATTCCTATGTCCTTAATGTTTTTGCCTAGGTTTTCTTGTAGGGTTTTTATGGTGTTAGGTCTTATGTTTAAGTCTTTAATCCATCTGGAGTTAATTTTAGTGTAAGGTGTCAGGAAGGGGTCCAGTTTCTGCTTTCTGCACATGGCTAGCCAGTTTCCCCAACACCATTTATTAAACAGGGAATCCTTTCCCCATTGCTTGTTTTTGTCTGGTCTGTCAAAGATCAGATGGTTATAGAAAATGACAGGTGTTTAATAAATATTGATAGCTGAAAATAAGAATTCTTACTTTGCTCTTTGTGAAGGTAGTGATATTATTTTCCATACTGTCATTCTTGCAATGGAATGTGTATTTTTTGTTACCCATTTTAATTTGGCTCTTAGGAAAAACTACTATTGCAACAGTTGCTGAAATACAAAAGGCATATTTAAGCATCATATTAAATATTCTAACAATTAAAAAATAAGAAAAATGTCAAAATTACTATTTTGGAGATAAATTATAGACGTTTCACACTTGCAATCAGTAATACAAATATATATACTGCTTCAAAGGAGCTGCAAGAGGTGGGCATGTTCTGGCAGAAAACCTTTCCAGCAACTGATGTTGAACTTATTAACATAATTAAACTCCTTAGGAAAAGAAACCTTCTGCATAAGATTTAGGACTTATACCTACAAACTTCTTTTTAGAACTGCTAATTGTATTGGTTGGTTTTAAAATTATTTATCTTTAGAAATGAAGTATACCATGAGTAAAAAATTTTTAGTTAGGTTATTAAGCTATTGAGTGTATCTATTAGGTTTTTATATAATCTGTTAACTTTATTTTCTTTAAAAAAATTTTCTTTGAGACAGAGTCTCATTCTGTTGCCCAGGCTGGAGTGCAGTGGCGTGATCTTGGCTCACCGCAACCTCTGCCTCCTGGGTTCAAGAGACAGAATTTGTTAATTTTAAATGGAATTTAGAAGTGATGAAAAACCACTAAGCAGAATCAGGATATGGAGGAAAAAAGCATCCCCCTTAGGTATCACAAAGCAGCAAGCAGAAAACTTCAGGAATCTACCAAAAGATAGATATGTAAATAGTAAAATTCCATTAAAAATAAGAACCAACAAAGAATTCTGAATAGCAAGGGAATTCTGCAAAGGACTTCACCAGAATCAGTCGAGTTTCAAGAAGAATAACAAAGAAAATCTTAAGCCGTTGCTAAAGTGCTTAGCTAGCAGAATAAACCTATTTCATTTTCTTTCTTGAAGCTCACAATCCTTTTTACAGGTTGTAAAGCAAAAGCAGAAAGCTTCAGAAGGTCTTGGGAAATAACATAAACTGGGTTAAGTATGACTTTTAGGAAGCCTGATCTGCTTTCACCAGATAAGATTTTCCATACTTGTCGCAAGTCAGATTAATTTGTGGACTGAATTACCCAACCTTTACTTTAGGGTCTTTTATGGATATACTCAACACATGTGAAAAATTTCAAGGTGACTTCTAGACCAGTAATGTTCAATATAACTTTCTGTGACGAGGGAAATGTTCTGTTTCTTTGTCTGATGAAGTAGCCACTGGCCACCTATGGCTATTGAACCCTTGAAATATGAATGGTATGACTGATCAACTAAATTTTAAAATGTATTTTATTTTAATTAATCCAAATTTAAATAGCCTCAACCTCAATAGTCTCAAGTAGCCAGTGGCTATCATACTGGACAGTGCAGTTCTAAATCCTCTCTATCCCTTTAACTGAAGGCTTTAGACATCTTTGCACTACATATTCTGGGTTATCTGGGCTTATACATCACCCAAGGCTTCTAGGTTCACCAGAGATAGGGTGACCATATAATTGATTGTCCAAACTAGGACACTTTGAGAAAGATGGGGAGCATTATTAACATTTGTGTTGAGACTACAGGCATAATCTGGGACTGTCCAGGCCAAACAGGAAGGTATAATCTCTCCACCCATAGGGTTTGCGACTTGAGGGTTCCATTGAGAAGTAACTGGACTTCACTTTTTTTTTTAGGCTGCTACTACAGATAGTGTCTGAGCATCTTCTGGAGTTTTAACATACCTTATTTTCTTTGACCCCACAAATATTTTTGAAAATCTTTAGAATTCATTTCTGCTTTCCCAGTGACTCTCAACTATACAGTAAAGCAGTGTCTAACATGATGCCAAATGACTAAAAATAGAAGTAATCAATCATACTGATATTTAAGATTAGACCAAGCATCTGAATAGCCAAATTGGTTTGGATATTTTATTTTATTTTTTTGGAGACAGTCTTGCTCTTTTGCCCAGGCTGGAGTTCAGAGGCGTGATCTCTGCTCAATGCAACCTCCACCTCCTGGGCTCAAGTGATTCTCCCGCTTCAGCCTCCCAAGCAGTTGGGATTACAGGTGCCTGCCACCACACCCAGCGAATTTTTGTATTTTTAGTAAAGATGGGTTTTTGCCATGTTGGCCAGGCTGATCTCGAACTCCTGACCTCAAGTGATCCCTCTTGGTCTCCCAAAGTGCTGGGATTACAGGCATGAGCCAGTGTACCTGGCCTGGTTTAGATACTTAAACTTTCTTTTAGTTTTTCACCAAGAGGCAGAGGTATTTTTTTTTAGCAATATAGTTACTCAGCATCCTCTGACAGATACAAATTCTCCCAAAAGGATTAAACTGGGCTGGCTGAGCATGCAGCAGTTCATCTAGTCCAGATCCAGATTGTGTGTGTGTGTGTGTGTGTGTGTGTGTGTGTGTGTGTGTGTGTGTGGTGGGAAAGGTCATGGAAAATGTAAATTTAAGTTGCTACGTGTACTCTCTTAGCTCTGTGCCATCAGTAGAGGAAGCAAATTAAGATAAGCTTTTAACAATTACATTTCAGATAATAAGACTAAGTCACTGCAAAATACTTTAGGTTTCCCATTTTCAGAACTCAAGCCATTTTAAAATAGCCTACAAGGCCTTTTCTTTGATATACAATTCTATACAGAATACAGATTTGTATATAAAATGAGTAAGTTATATTTGTGTTTATATATAAAATTATATTTTATGCATTATATTTGTATATAAAATATGAGAAAGTCATAAAAATAATTAAAAAATCCAATTGTATCAATAAACAAAATGTCCTTAAAGCAGCAAATACACATGACAAGCCAAGACTTGTGGAATATCTCTAACATGGCTGGCTTTTCAAATCCCACCCACGTTTTATAACACTTTGTGTTGAATACAGCGGAGTTTTGTACTAAGCAACAAATATTTTACAATGTATAGGCCTATGGATAAACAGAAAAAGGGAAAGTGGTTATTTCAGGATATTTACCTGCAGAAAAATAACTTAGCAACATAGCAATTCAATTAATCAGAAGTATATCTCTGAATCACTTTGTTGAAGGTTTTCACTGACCTGATAGCTCGAATGACAGTTTTAAGTGGTGGGGTGAGGTCTTCCACTGATACATCACACTGGCATCCTTTTTCATCATATACATCATCAGTGCCAAGGGCTGTGTCAGCTGCAAGAGAATATTGCCAGTTAAATAACACCACCATCCACAGTTTGAAACGTGTTGCTGAATTTTTCTCACGCGGGATACTCACAGACTAAGCTGATAAACTAAGATATGTAAAAGGTCAGCTAATTGTCTTACCAATTTTATTTTTTCTTCTTTTTCTACAGCCTCCTCAGTTTTATGTAATTTAATATAAATACTTTTCTGAGCTGTTTTCTGTGGGGAAGATGAAGCTGTTGACATATTATCTTTCCAGTAGTGGTGATGGATTTGTGTTGATCCACCCATGCTCTTTTGCCCAGTTCTTGGAAACAGCCAGCTTTAAATGGCAGCTGTCTGGAGTTACAGAAATAGTCTTTGGACTTGTAAACTAACTGGCCTGTATATATCAAGCTCACATCCCATGACATTGATCCTATTAGCCTTGTGCCCTGAACAAGTAAGGTAAGCGGCAGGAGCTGAGAAAGTTGACTACCGATTAGTTACTGGATATAGGTGGCCAGGAAAGCGCTTGCATTAGATCATACAGCCAAAGCTGAAAGCAGATTTTCAGACTGGATAAAAAAATCAGTTTTTCATAAATCAAGGAAATTTACTTCTGGGTTAATTGCAAATGTTTGGGGAAGGGTACAAGGTTATAATAAATGCCAAATTATTATGAATTTGTAAATTAAATAAGGAATATGTTTATATCATTGCATTTTTGTTTTCAGTAACAAAATATTGGAATGAAGTTAAAATTCCTGTGATGGGGGATAGGTTTAATTAATATTGGTAGGTTAATATAATGGAATATTAGACAACTTTAAAAAATGATGTTGAAGACTAACGACTGGGAAAATGTCATAAGGTATTGTTAAAGAAAAACATCTTTATACATGAAATTAAGAATGATTTTATTGTTTTTCCTTGCCTGTATTTTCTAACATTTCTCCAGTGAACATGTATTACTTTAGTAATACAAAGTAAATAAAGTAATAAAAATGTTCTCATGAAAGAGGAGTTATGTGGCCTGCAAATGCTTTTTTTTTTTTTTTTTTTGAGACAGTCTTGTTTAGTCACCCAGGCTGAAGTGCAGTAGTGCGATCTTGGCTCACTGTAACCTCCACCTATTGGGTTCAAGCAATTCTCATGCCTCAGCTCCCCAAGTAGCTGGGATTACAGGCCCGCTCCACCACACTCAGCCAATTTTTGTATTTGTAGTAGAGATGGGGTTTCACCATGTTGACCAGGCTGGTCTCGAACTACTGGCCTCAAGTGATCCATTTGCCTTGGCCTCCCTAAGTGCTGAGATTACAGGGATGAGCCATCATGCCTGGCCTCCAAATACCATTATATGGTCCAAGCCTCTCTAAATATTGACATACACTAGAGGACTAATATTACTTTGTGTTGCCTTTGCATTGTGCAGTGTTCATTTGCGAAGTCATGAAAGGGAAATAATTTGTCATGGGCTATCCTGGTTGGGCTCCAAATTTTGAAAGACTATTAGAAGTTCATTCATTGAGGCAGTGCTTATATTTGGAATGCAGTTTGTGTGTCATTTACGTCAGTGAATATTTACTGTGGGTTTATGCAGTTTACTTTTTGCTGGAGTCCAGGTGGTGGTGGGGGAAGAGATATTGAGATACATGTAGACACGTGGATCTTCACAGCTCTTCTTCAGGGTCCCTTTGGCTTTCTTGCCCTCAAGCCTAGAGGGGGACAGATAAAACTACTGCCTCACAATAATGATAATAATAGTGCTATTTCTCTAAATTTATCTTCTTGTATTCATATATTGAAACTTAATCACCAGTGTGATAGTGTTAAGACGTGGGAACTTTAGGAGGTGATTCATTTATGAGGGTGGAGCCCTCATGAATGGGATTAGCAACCGTATATAAGGGCTGGAGTGAACTAGGTAGGCCCTCTTGCCCTCCTGTCCTTTTCCTATGTGAGGGCATAGCACTGGTCCCTTCTGGAGGACTCAGTAGCAAGGTGCCATCTTGAACTTCCAACCTTTAGAACTGTAAGAAATAAATTTCTAGTCTTTATAGGTTATCCAGTCTCAGACATATTGTTATAGTAGCGCAAATAGACTAAGACAAATAATAATCACTCATTGAAATTTACGCCAGGTACTGGGGTGCAGTTTCCGCATATATTAGTGTTCATACTTAGAGCAACTTTGCAAGTTGTTGATGGTTTTATGACCAATTTTCAGATGCAGAAATTAAGGCTTGGAGAGGGTAAGTACCTCCTCTGAGGCCATGAAGGTGGCAATTGGAGCTAGTAAGTTGCAGAAGATGAGATTAGAATCCAGTTTCCTGAGGCTCCAAATCCCATGCTGTTTGCCTTGTATTACTCAATGTCAGAATGAGTTTGGGGTTAAATCATGACATACAACATGTCAGGAGAGACAGGGCAAAGAGCTCACTACCTGTGCATATTGCCTGATGTGTACAGCTTGTCCCTGTCAGATACATGTTTTCTCCAGAAAAGTTTGCCCCAGTTGGAAAGGGAGTACATTAATTAACTGTGTGTTTGACAGTTGGCTCTGAGTCAGTGATGTCACTTCAGGGTAGCCCAGTTTGCTGGATCGACCACCCACACAACACAGTCTTTATAGCCCATAAACATCATGCCCAGGGTTAGATGACATTCTTTCCAGAAATTGTTCATGGTTTCTTTTCCTGATTTTATTGTAAACTGTTCTTAGTTGCTGTAGTGGGATGAATAGAGTCACCCCAAGATTTATGTCCACATGGAATATCAGAATATGAACTCAGTTGGAATAAACGTCTTGCAGACGTACTTAATGTAGGTTTAAGATGAGATCACGCTGGATTAGTGTGAAGCCTAAATGCAGCAAACATGTCTTTATGAGACAGAAAAGGCAATGACATAGGGACACAGGGAAGATGGAAGCAGAGGCTGGAGTCATGCATCTACAAGCCAAGGAATACCGGGGATTGTTGGCCACCACCAGCAGTTAGGAGAGAGGAGGGGCTGGTTTCTCCCACAGAGCTTCCAGAAGGAAGCAAACACAATGATCCCATGATTTCAGACTTCTGGACTCCTGTACTGTAAGACAATATGCTTCTGTGGTTTCAAGCCACCTGATTTGTGGTTATTTGGGATGGCAGCCCAAGGAAACTAATATAGTTGGGAAAACTTTCCTTCATGGCTTCCAATTCTTTACTCCAGGACAATAATGATGATGATAGTAATACGAGTTTTTTTTTTTTAGAGAAATTTAATTATGTGCCAAGAACTTTAATTAATTGCATCAAAACCCTATGAAATGTGTATTACTATTATCTCTTATTTTTTAGATTATGAAAGTGAGGAATAGAAGGCTAAGAAACTTGCCAAAGGACACTTGGAGAATAAATAACAGAGTGAGAAAATGAGAACTTTAACCCAGGTAATTGGGTTCTGGAGCTGTCTGACTCTGAGCCTCACCTCTGATTGCTTTCAGATTTGCCCTTCTTGTAGCACTCTCTCTCTCTTTTTTTTTTTTGAGATGGTGTTGCCCAGGCTGGAGTGCAGTGGCACAATCTTGGCTTGCTGCATCCTCTGCCTCCTGGGTTCAAGCAGTTCTCCTACCTCAGCCTCCCAAGTAGCTGGGATTACAGGTGCCTACCACCATGTCCAGGTAATTTTTGTATTTTTAGTAGAAACAGGGTTTCACCATGTTGGCCAGGCTGGTCTTGAACTCCTGACCTCAGGTGATCTACCCACCTTGGCCTCCCAGAGTGCTGGGATTATAGGTGTGAGGCACTGTGCCTGGTTGCCCTTCTTGTATCTCTAACTGGTATCTGGGTTCTCATCTCCTGCATTACATTTTCCTTCCCATGGCTGGTGTACTTGGCATGGTGTGGATCCCATAACATGCAGAGGGGATCTGATTTTGAGCAATGTGGTCATCATGGCCATGTGCTGGGCCAGGCCACACCCAAAGGAGACTTGAAAATATACAGACCCTGGAACTTCACAGGGTATGTGTAAGGGATGAGGGGAGGTCAGGTGGAATAGAGGACTCACATACAGGCTGGGTGGCTAACAAAACTGAAGCCACCAGCCATTATTATGGAGCCCTGTGAGATGCCCAGATGTTAGCTCCCCAAAGGAAATGCTGAATAACAGTTTATCAAGAGTTCCAGTACAGCTGGGCATGGTGGCTCATTCCTGTAATCCCAGCACTTTGGGAGGCTGGGACAGGAAGATTGCTTAAGGCCAGGAGTTTGAGACAAGGCTGGGCAACCCTGTCTCTACAAATAATAATAATAATAATAATAATAATAATAAAAAGCTGGGCATGGTGGTGTGTGTGCCTGTAGTGATCCAACCTACTCGGGAGGCTGAGGAGGGAGAATAGCTTCAGCTCAGGAGTTTGAGGTTGCAGTTAACTATGATTGTACTACTTCACTCCAGCCTGGGCAACCAAGTGACACCTGTGTCTTAAAAAGATTCCCAGGACAGAATTCACAAGAGTGTTTTATGCTGTCCTTCAAAATAGAGGCATATGACTGCTTTTTCTCATCTGAATCTGAATGAGAACTACTTCTATCTTAGTCTCTTCTTATATCTGAGAAAACTGAGGAACACTGGAGTGGTTGCAAGACAGATCCTGCAAGCCTATATTAATAACTTCTGTATTTGAAAGCACAGTATAACCAACCATAAAATGATAATGTAGGTTCAAATATGAAATAACACAAAATACAGAGTCCCTCAATTTTGAGATTAATGGAAAACTTCCTTTCAGCAAGTGTTTACTGTCACAATAAGGACAAAAGTAAAGATAGTGAAACTATATTGTTCACATATAAAGGGACCTGAGAACCCCCAAATGATTACAAGACATTACCTCCCAGCCTAATGTTGCACTCCCCATCAACATTCTGTACCTCAGTAAGAGATTCATCCTGTTTAGGAACAGGGCTAGACTGAGGATGAGAGTCAGTCATCAATTACATTATACTCAAATGCATCTGATTGTGCAGTTTTTATATAGCACTTTATAACTTGATTTTAAGCTGTAAATTAAACACTCAGTCCTGCTTTTTCTGAGTAGGTGTAGTTAGAGCAAATGAATAGGAAATATATCTTTGCTGGCATGTGTTGAGGCAGGAGTAAATTAGGGAATATTTTTCTCTTGCTTCAAAGCTGCAAAAATGAGCAAGATGCCGTCTTTCTGCTTCATAAGTACACGAAGTCCTCACTTAATGTCTTTGATAGGTTCTTGGAAATTGTGACTTTAAGTGAAATCACATTTAATGAAAATAATTTTACCAAAGCTATTTAATCTAAACAAGAGTTACAGTCCTATGGCATATTTCTGGCCACAAAAACATCACCACATTTCTACATAAAGACACAAAATGCAATATTAAACACTGAAACAAATGTGAGCTACATATACCTTTAAGAAAAATAAATAAAAACAAGTAACATAATTATTTACCTAATTTTTGGTAATTATGACAGTGGCAATAGTGGTGGCAGGTTAAATAAAAAAATAAATCCTTGCAAAGTGAAAATTGGAAGGGGTACCTCCTACCACTATGGAGTTAAAACACAAACAAGAGCAAATATTGGTGGGCTTGCTGAGTGCTTTCCTACTGCATCGTTTATTGTTGTGCATTTGTATGATTGTTGTATACTTTATTTACTTTTAGCCAAACTCATTTTACTGCCAGATATATGATTATTGTATACTTGACAATTTTTTTTTTTTTGAGACAGGGTCTCCCTCTGTTGCCTAGGCTGGAGTGCAGTGGTGTGATCACAGGTAACTGCATCCTCGACTTCCTGGGCTCTAGCAATCTTCCCTCCTTAGCCTCCCTAGTAGCTAGGACTACAGGCACATGCCACCATGTCTGGCTAATTTTTACTTTTACTTTTTAATGCTTTGTGGAGATGGGGAGGTCTTGTTATGTTGTCCAGGCTGGTCTTGAACTCCTGACCTCAAACGATCCTCCTGTCTTGGCCTCCCAAAGTGTGGAGTTACAGGTGTGAACATGGAGCCTGGTCTGATACATTTTGATTTTACAGTATTTTGTATTCATTCGTTCGTTTGTTCATTCATTCATTATTCATTCATTCATTCATTTTCCAGTCCACTTATTCCAGTTCAGGTTTGAGGGTGGCTGGAGCCCATCCTGGCAGCTGAGGGCACAAGGCAGCTAACAGCCATGGACAGGACGCATCTCATAGCAGAGCATGCTCACACACACCTCCAGACTCACTCAGATGAGGATCATTTAGACACATCAGTGAACTTCAGTGCACAGCTTTGCAATATGGGAGGAAACTAGAGGACCTGGAGAAAAACCATGCAGGCCTGAGGAGGATGTGCCAATTCCACACAGAAGATGATCTCAGCCAAGAATCACTTTTTTTCTCATCCATCTAACAAAACGATGTCAAAGGAAACAATTTTATTTGTGGACCTGCTGTATCTTGAGTTATCAATTTTCTTTCTAGTGAGGTTAGTAACACATTAAATGTCTTTCTTATTACTCCTAGAGACTTAAAACCCTCTGAATGCTAAGGTACTTAGGAGGGGCTAAATTTCCAGCTGAGGCTGGCCCTCTGTTCTCCAGCTACACATTTGCCTCTCTGTCCTGGTATTTTGGGAGATGAAGGTTATGGGATGGTGAACTCATATGAGCACCCAGTCAAAACCTAGTCAGAAAAAAAGCAAAATGCCAATGGAATAAGGTTCTCCCCAAAGTCCTGCTCTCTGTGGGCTATTCTCCTGGGATCCTCTCTCGCAGAGTTAGCCCTATGATCTATGCTTGGCATCAGGAAGAAAAATGAATATAAAATATAACTGTTTGTCTTCCCTGAGCCTTTCCTGTTTCCTATTAATTAGCAGTGTTCAGGATTTGCTTTCAAGTGGACTTTGTTCCTCTACATTAAAAAAGACCTAAGCTGGCTGGGCATGGTGGCTCACATCTGTAATCCCAGCACTTTAAGAGGCCGAGGTAGGTGGATCACCAGAGGTCAGGAGCTCAAGATCAGCTTGGCCAACATGGTGAAACCCCATCTCTACTAAAAATGCAAAAAAATTTAGCTGGGCATGGTGGCAGGTATGTGTAATCCCAGCTACTCGGGAGGCTGGGGCAGGAGAATCACTTGAACCTGGGAGGAGGAGGTGGCAGTGAGCCAAGATGGCACCATTGCACTCCAGTCTGGGCGACAAGAGCAAAACTCTATCTTAAAATAAATAAGTAAATAAAAATAAAGTAGGATAAAATAAAAATATCCAAGCCAAATTTGGAATTTTGAAAAACGACTAATTGCTACTTTCCATACTGTTTGGAAAGGACCACTTGGACCTTGGATAGTGAAGACAGAGGATGGTAAAGACCATTCTGGAAACTTCTGCTATGTCCAAAGACCATATTTCTATTTCCCTTATGAAATTTTACCATCAAGATGCAGGTGTTTATGAAAGAAGGACAGGCAGTTTCTAGTTCTTTTTCTTTTCTTTTCTTTTTTTTTTTTGAGATAGAGTTTCGCTTTTGTTACCCAGGCTGGAGTGCAATGGCGCGATCTCGGCTCACCGCAACCTCCGCCTCCTGGGTTCAGGCAATTCTCCTGCCTCAGCCTCCCGAGTAGCTGGGAATACAGGCACGCGCCACCATGCCCAGCTAATTTTTTGTATTTTTAGTAGAGACGGGGTTTCACCATGTTGACCAGGATGGTCTCAAACTCTTGACCTCGTGATCCGCCCGCCTCGGCCTCCCAAAGTGCTGGGATTACAGGCCTAAGCCACCGCACCCGGCCTTAGTTCTTTTTCTTAGTCACCTAATCTTAGTCAGAAAAATTACATTCTTTCTGCATTTCTTTTTAATAGATGTAGATATTTTTGGAGTATGTATAATAATTTGTTACATTCATAAAACTTGTAAAGATCAAAGCAATGTGCTTGGGCTTTCCATCACCTTAATATCTGTCTTTTCTTTATTCTAGAAACATTTGAGTTATTCTTTTCTAGCTATTTGAAATATACAACAGATTACTGTAAACTATAGTCACCTTACTGACCTATCAAGTGCTAGGACTTATTTCTTCTATCAAACTGTAGCCGTTAATGAACCTCTCTTCATTCCCATTCTTTCAATTCCCAACTTCTCTTCCCAGCCTCTAGCAACCACCAATCTAAGCTCTGTCTTCATGAGATCCACTTTTTTAGCTCCCACATATGAATGAACACATATGATCTATTTCTTTCTGTGCCTGGCCTATTTCACTTAGCATAATGGCCTCCAGTTCTATCCATGTTGCTGCAAATGACAGGATTTCATTCTTTTTAATGGATGAATAATATTCCATTGTGTATCTATAACACATTTTCTTTATTCATTTACTTAGGTTAAATCTATATTTTGGATATTCTGACTAGTGTTGCAATAAACATGGGAGTATATACATTTCTTCAATATATTGATTTCTTTTCTTTTGGATATTCTTTTTTAAAATATATATTTTACTGCGTTTTAGGTTTTGGGGTGCATGTGAAGAACATGCAAGATAGTTGCATAGGTACACACGTGGCAATGTGGTTTGCTGCCTTCCTCCTCATCACCTATATCTGACATTTCTCCCCATGTTATCCCTCCCCAACTCCCCACCCCCTGCTGTCCCTCCTCTAGTTCCCCCCGACAGACCCCAGTGTGTGATGCTCCCCTCCCTGTGTCCATGTGTTCTCATTGTTCAACACCTGCCTATGAGTGAGAACATGCGGTGTCTGATTTTCTGTTCTTGTGTCAGTTTGCGGAAAATGGTGGTCTCCAGCTTCATCCATGTCCCTACAAAGGACATGAACTCATTGTTTTTTTATGGCTGCATAGTATTCCATGGTGTATATGTGCCACATTTTTCATGTCCAGTCTATCATCAGTGACATTTGAGTTGGTTCCAAGTCTTTGCTATTGTAAACAGTGCTGCAATGAACATTTGTGTACATGTGTCCTTATAGTAGAACAATTTATTATCCTTTGGATCTATACCCAGTAATGGGATTCCTGGGTCAAATGGAATTTCTTTTTCTAGGTCCTTGAGGAATCACCATACTGTCTTCTACAATGGTTGAATTAGTTTATACTTCCACCAACAGTGTAAGAGTGTTCCTATTTCTCCACATCCTCTCCAACATCTGTTGTCTCCAGATTTTTTGTCTCTAACTGGCTTGAGATGATATCTCAATGTAGTTTTGATTTGCATCTCTCTAATGACCAATGATGATGTGCAGTTTTTCATGTTTGTTGGCTTCATATATGTCTTTTTTTGTAAAGTGGCTGTTCATATCCTTCACCCACTTTTGAATGGGCTTGTTTGTTTTTTTCTTGTAAATCTGTTTTAGTTCTTTGTAGATTCTGGATATTAGGCCTTTGTCAGATGGGTAGATTGCAAAAATTTTTCCCATTCTTTTGGTTGCCAATTCACTTAAATGATTATTTCTTTTGCTGTACAGAAGCTGTGGAGTTTGATTAGGTCCCATTTGTCTATTTTGGCTTTTGTTGCCATTGGTTTTGGTGTTTTAGTCATGATGTCCTTGCCTATGCCTACATCCTGAATGGTTTTGCCTAGGATTTTTTCTAGGGTTTTTATGGTGTTAGGTCTTATGTTTAAGTCTTTGGATATCCTTTTTGCATTTCTTGATGGAATTATTACAGTGGGTTTCAATCTTAGCTGCACATTAAAATCATTTGGGGAGTGTTAAAAAATTCCCAGTACCCAGAATGCTCTCAAGATCAATAACATTAGAAAGCAGAGACTAGGATCCAGGCATCAGAGTTCTTTTTAAGCTCCCTGGAGGAATCCAGTGTGTAGCCAAGGGCAAAGACCACTGGTTGTAGGTAGAAAAATGACACCCCCTGGTCTCGCTTAGACAGAGCTGAGCAATCTGGCTAATCTGCCATCCTGTTTTCCTTGGTACTGCTGATATATTTTGCAGAGGAGCAATTTGAGACAACACACGTGCCTCATAAGACAGCAGTAAATGACTACGTCATAAAAAACAGAAGCAATTTAAAAATCCTTTGACAAATTGGTGATATAGGAACAAGGTTTTGTCCCTGTCATCTTTAATTCAGCTTGAAGGCCTCAGCCTTCTGAATTCCAGTCATTGTCCTCTACCTGCAGTCATCAAAAACCCCCCTCTTCTTGGGCTTTTGCCTTCTTTCTCTTTTAAAGAAGCCACTACTGCTTTTACACACAAGCAGCTTACACAGTCACAGACAAAAATAAAACCCAATTGTGAAAACCATAGCGGAAAACATTTGTTTCGTCTGTGGGGGAATAATAATGTCTTCACATTTGGGGCAATAGAAAAAATTATAAAGGAGAGAGTTGGGAGCTTTGATCATGAAGACAGAAAATGTTACTAACCACAATAACTAAATTACAGTGCCAAAATAATTCTTGACTAGGCAACAATTCCAAAATATAAAAAGGCTTAATATCTCTAATATATAAGGAATTTATCTGAACGAATCACAATCCAAAACATAAATGTACAAATAAGTCAGTCAGGAAAGAAAAATGACTGAAAATTATTCAGCCTAACTAGAAATTTAAATATTATAAATGAAAATCATGAATTTATACCTATTTAATTTGCAAAAGAATAATAACTAATACAAAATTAGGAGGAATTTGGCACACTTTGACATTGCTGGTGACAATATAAATTGAAATTTTTATGACAATAAAAAACTTAATAATCAGCAATCTTTTTATTTGCATTTTTGATTTTTAAACTTTTAAGTTCAGGGGTACATGAGAAGGTTTATTATCACGGTAAACTCATGTTTGTTTTACAGATTATTTCATCACCCAGGAACTCAGCCTAGTATCCAATAGTTATTTTTTCTGATCCTCTCTCTCCTCCCACCATCCACCCCCAAGCAGGCCTCAGTGTGTGTTCCCCTCTTTGTGTCCATGTGTTCTCCTCATTTAGCTCCCACTTATAAGTGAGAACATGTGGTATTTGGTTTTCTGTTCCTGTGTTAGTTTGCTGAGGATAATGGCCTCCAGCTCCAACTGAGTTCCTGCAAAGGACATAATCTCTTTCTGTTTTACGGCTACACAGTATCCATGGTATGTATATACCACATTTTCTTTATCAGATCTGTCACTGATGGGCACTTAGATTGATTGCATGTCTTTGATATATAATCAGCAATCTTACAATTTTATACCAGAGTTTTCTTTGAAAAATAAGTTAACAAAGAATAGCAATGTAGCTTAATGTAATAATGTTTATCATATTGTCACCTGCTATAAAAAATAGTTATATAAATTTCAATGCCCCAAAGTAGAAAACTGTAAATTATAGTAAATTATAGTGTTTGACCATGCAGGTATACTACACAGCTATGAAAAAGACAATTATGAATAGTATGTAGTAGCAGGAAAATATTTAAAAATGTGCAATTAAAATATGAAACTACTTATGTTGATTATAACTATGTACAATAGTATGTGAAAAGAAAAATAGCTATAAGAGAATATGTAAACATAAAATTAGCTGTACTAGTGCATGAGATTATACATTATTTGTACTTCACTTAAAGTTCCTTAAGGAATTTAAGAATTTTTTTCTATCACAAAAATAATGTATACTTTTTGATATGAAGTATTTGAAGTATTTGATATGAAGTATTTGGCAATCCAGACTTATTTTTTCTCTTCAGGAACAATGCAACACTAATGGAAATGTAAATACTGTACAGCAAGATAGTGTTACTTCACATGTCACTTTTGGATATTTCACTCCTATCACCTTTTCCAAACTGACATTTATCCCAGTACCTTATATTGCTAGTACCTTAGCGACAAATTGTAAAATCTTAGTCATGTGACCATTGTTTACTCAATTCTGAATCTTAGGAGATTTGGAGTAATAGCCCACAGGTGAGTTTTTTAAAAATTAAGTTAGAAAATCATCTCACTGAGGCCCCATAGAAATAAAAGATAATGCTGTAAGAAAAATTTTGATGCCTCTGTGAACTTATTCTCACTACACTTTTTTCTGGGCTGTAGAAATAAAATGATACAATATTTTAAAAAAATCTAAAAATTTGTTTTTATTGGAAAAAAAAGCTTCTAAGTATCCATATCTGCAGCACATATTGGTTTCAAAGTTAAATATCTTTTTGAGCTTTTAAACCAATATTCTAGTTAAATAACTAATTTAATATTTTGAACAGGTAATTGCCTTTTCCATGCATTTTTGCCAAAGTAAATGCAATCTGGAGAGCAAACTTTTTTTTTTAGCAGAATTGAAGATTACAGATTGATACAGATTACATAATTTAGTGCTGGGATTACTTGTTATTTTTACTGTTTTTATTTTACTTATTTAGTATTATGAAATTCTTGACATAAAAATTTGGGACCCAGAATAAATAATCCTAGTACTCAAAACAGAAATGAAGGACACATTCAAATGCAGTATTAGAGGAAGTGTAGCTCACCTTTTCTTTTTCTAAAGACATAGATTTAGAGCTTCCTATGAATACCACATTCTGAAAAAATGTCCTTAGATGTCTTCAAAACTCTCTCAGCTCTATGGGAGACTTCCATAACAAAGAGAAAATATGACTAGCCTTCGACTGGACTTGATTACTTTTTGTTGGCCTGGACTAACTGACTTTTTTGACTTTCATCCACAATAAGGATTATAGTTTATATTGTGATTCAGCACACACACATACAAATCACACACACACACACACACACACACACACACACACATAATTAAAACAAATTCCTTTCTAGGTTAAGATGGTAGGTTGAACATATACATCTAATCTTGCTCCCTCTGAAAAACCCATTAAAACTATAGTGATGAAATACTTTAAAAAAAGACATAAACCATAAAAGAAGAGAAAAGGAAAGGAGATAACAACATAATTTTGGAAGTGGGAAAGCAGATGGACAAGTTAGGTAACTGACTAGCTGATACCAGAGAGAAAACCCTATGCCAACACTGAGAAAAGCTGAGAACAACAAGATTTATACTTTAGAAAACTCAAAAGGCTCAGGAATTGGCAGCATTAGGTACTTCTTGATCCAGCCTTAAAGTGGGGATAACTAAGATAAGGAAGGTTACGTGCAATCTCTTTCAGACTCCTGGGCATATGGTTCTCTCCTATTCCAGCAGAAGATGAAAATCTTTAGATGAGAGGTCACCCCCTCATCCAAAGATACATCCAACACAGTCAAAGGACAGGTATTAAACCAAAAGCTGGGTTATTAAGTGACCATACACAGATTGAATGTTGAGGACCCACTGCATCCTGCTCGCTATCATCATAATGATAGTAAGGCCTTTTCCTTCCAGGAGTTTGAGAAACTACTCTCTGGGGAATCTGACCAGTTCAAGAAAAAAGAGTTAAAGATACTGTCACCAGGAATTCCCTAAGAAATGGTTGACTCAGGCCAACCTATGGTGAATATCAAAGTTGATCAGCTCTAAACACTTGGAAACTCCAGTCACCCTTCTAGTCTTCAACATTTTATTATGAGAAAACATTTAAGTTTACTAAGTATGTAAGGAAATATTCCAATACAAAAATAGAGGTCAAAAGCAACTAGAGCTGGGCGAGGTGGCTCACACCTATGATCCCAGTACTTTGGGAGGCTGAGGTGGGTGGATCACCTGAGGTTGAGAGTTCCAGACCAACTTGATCAACGTGGTGAAACCCCATCTCTACTAAAAATACAAAATTAGCCAGGCCTGGTGGTGCATGCCTATAATCACAGCTACTCAGGAGGCTGAGGAAAATCGCTTGAACCTGGGAGGTGGAGGTTGCAATGAGCCGAGATCGCGCCATTGCACTCCAGTCTGGGCAACGAGAGTGAGACTTCATGTCAAAAAAAGAAAAAAAAAAAGCAACTAGAATGTAACAGAACCGAAGGAAACAAAAATTTCAAAACATTGTCATTAATAACTTCACAGATACAAGGCAAAATAGTCTATCCATGAAATAAAAAATAGGATACCAAAATAAAAGAACCCTTAGTCAACAACAATAATAACAAAGAACCTCAGAAATGACAGCAGAAATGAAAATCTCAGTAAGAGGTTTGGATGATAAAATTGCCCAAAATTCCTAGAAATTAGAACAAAAAGACAGGTAGAAAATGAGAGAGGAAAGATAAGAAAATCAGGGCAAGTATGCAAGTCCAACCTTCAAATAACAGATTTTCATAAAGTGAGAATAGAGAAAATGAAGGGAGAAAAAAACCCCAATATGGTATTCTAGAATGGATAAAAACCATTTCCAGACATGCAAGCTCTTAAAAATTTTACCTTCCAGACACTCTTCTCAGGAATGTATGATAGGACGTACTTCATCAAAATGGCAAAGTAAACCAAATAGGAAGTAAACCAAAGGAAGACATAGCCACAGAACAAGATGACTCAGAGAGAGCAGGAGTCAGCAGGGTGATGGTGAAGGAAAATTCCTGTGTGATGGCAGTGTGTCAGGTGGAGAGGGAAACTGGTGCAGACAGGACTAGCGTGACTTGAGGGACAGACACGTTGACAGCTGCCATCATGCCTTCTGTTATATCATCTTTTTACCCCCCAAAATTTGGATTTTTACTGTCTGCAATAATGAAGTATATCAAGAAAGACAAAAGTGTGAGATCATGAAAACTGAGGATTCAATCTAGAAGAACATACAAGGGAATTCAAAAGATAATGGCTGTGCAGCATGCTTAGAGAGCAGCCAGATCAGATAAAAGGAGAATGGAGGTTTTCAGAATGTGTTATTGAAGAAAAGTCACAATGGGACTGATTGGTTACCTGATGCAATTTACCTTGTGGAAGACATTACTGAGAGATTATTGGAAGATGTGGGAAGAATTATGAAAACAGCAACAATGAACAAGGTATTTATTTACTATAGGAAAAGCAAAAGGTAAGAAACAAACAGTGCAATGTAATACATACACATAATGCAGACACTGAATTTTGACTTCTCAAAAAATTATAGTGACTTATGTTGTTGAAAGGTTGGGGGAGTCTCTAGAAGGAAGAGGGAAAAAGGAGTGGAATCTTCATTTACCAGAATAGAAAGTAAGCAGATAGTATTCAAAATGAATTCCTCAGAAGTTAGAAGTACACTTATATTACTGGAAAAATATGTAAATATCAGGAGAAACAGCTAAAATAAATAGAAAATGGCTACTCCTGGAAAGGTGATCTAGGGGTACAGTGGGTGAAGAGGAAAATCATTATATTCTGTAATAAAGGGCTTATATCATTTGACTTTTATTATTTTAAATTGAATTTTCACTTGTGCGGTAATTGTAGATTCACATGCAGTTGTAAAACATAATACAGAGATTCTGTGTACCTTTTATTCAGTTTCCTTCAATGGTAACATCGTGCAAAACTATAGTGCTAATATTGATTCAGTCACGATACAGACATTGCCATCACCACAAGGGCTCCTCATGTTTTCGTTTTAGAACCACACACCCCATCCCTCCCAGTTCCCACCATGATTCCTGGCAACAACTAATATGTGTTTCTGGAATTTCAAGAATGTTATATAAATGAATGCACACACACACACACACACACACACACACACTCTTCCCACACTACACTAATGTATAATGTATCAATAGTTCCTAATAACTAATAATTTGTGATCTTTTGGGATTGGTATATTTTCACTCAGCATAATTCTCTCAAGATTCAACTGCATTGTTGTGTGTATCAATTCTTCATTCACTTTTAATGCTGAGTAGTATTCAGTAGCATGTGTGTGCCACAATTTGTTTAACCTTTTGTCTATTGGTTAAACTTTTCAATAGGCAAAAGATTAAACAAATTGTGGCACACATGTTATGAAATACTACTCAGTTGTATTATATATATATATAAAATACATATATAATATTATATGTAATATATGCAATATGTATTATGTAAGTATTACTCTGGGTTGTTTCCAGTTTTAGGTAATTACAAAGAAAGCTACTAGGACCATGTGTATATAGGTTTTATGTGAACATAACAATTTTTCTTGGCTAAATGCCCAAGAATACAATTACTTGGTCAGATAGTAACTAACTGAATAGTTTTAAGAAACTACTCAACTGTTTTCCCACCAGCAATGTGTAAGTGATCTGGCCTCTTTGCATCTCCTCCAGCATTTTGCATCATCCCTATTTGTTTTAGCCATTCTGGCAGGTGAGTGATACCTCCTGTAGTTTTAATTGGCCTTTCCGCATGGGGCTGATGATATCAAACATCTTTTCTTGAACTTATTTACTATATATACATGCTCTTTCGTGAAATGTCCCTCATGTTTTCTGCATATTTTCTAATTCAACTCGTGTTTTTTTTTCCTATAGAGTTTTGAGAGAGTTCTTTATATATTCTAGTCAGATGTCATTTGTACATATTTTCTCTCAGTTTGCAGCTTGTTTTTTTATCCTCTTAGTATAATTTGCAGAGCAAAAGTGTTTAGTTCAATGAGGTCCACTTCATCAGTTTTCTATGGGTAGTACTTTTGTTGTCAAGCCTAAGGACTTTTTGCTTAGTTCTAGAACCCAAACATCTCTTACTTTTTTCTAAAAGTTTTATACTTTATTTTTAAGTCTGTAATTCCTTTTATGTTAAGCTTTATTACTTGACCTTTAAAATCAGGTACACATATACTACTTCGGTAAAATCAAAAATCTCTGAAAAAACCTAAAAGGCTCAAGAGATGACACTGGCTCAGAGGGAGTCAAGATGGCTGAATAGACACAACTCTGGTGCACAACACCCAGTGAGAGAGGCAGAGAAATCAAGACATCTCCCAGCTCCAGCTGAGGTACCAGCTGCATTTCTTTTTCAAAAAATATTTTATTGCACTTTAGGTTCTGGGGTACATGTGAAGAACATGCAGGATCGTTACATAGGTAAACACATGGCAATGTGGTTTGCTGCCTCCATCCCCGTCACCTATATCTGGCATTTCTCCCCATGTTATCCCCCCTCAACTCCCTAATCCCCACTGTTCCTCCCCTAGTCCCCCGCAACAGATCTCAGTGTGTGATGCTCCCCTCCCTGTGTCCATGTGTTTTCATTGCTCAACACCTGCCTATGAGGGAGAACATACGGTGTTTGATTTTCTGTTCTTGTGTCAGTTTGCTGAGAATGATGGTTTCCAGCTTCATCTATGTCCCTACAAAGGACACGAACTCATTGTTTTTTTTATGGCTGCATGGTATTCCATGGTGCCACATTTTCTTTATCCATTCTATCATTGATGTGCATTTGGGTTGGTTCCAAGTCTTTGCTATTGTAAACAGATCTGCAGTGAACATTCGTGTGCATGTGTCCTTATAACAGAATGATTTATAATCCTTTGGGTATATACCCAGTAATGGGATTGCTGGGTCAAATGGAATTTCTATTTCTAGGTCCTTGAGGAATCGTCACACTGTCTTCCACAATAGTTGAACTAATTTACACTCCCACCAACAGTGTAAAAGTTTTCCTATTTCTCTACATCCTCTCCAGCATCTGTTGTCTCCAGATTTTTTAATGATCACCATTCTAACTGGTGTGAGATGGTATCTCAATGTAGTTTTGATTTGCATTCCTCTGATGATCAGTGATAAGAGCATTTTTTCATGTTTGTTGACCTCATATATGTCATCTTTTAAAAAGTGTCTGTTCATATCCTTCTCCCATTTTTGAATGGTTTTTTTTTTTTTCCTTGTAAATCTGTTTTAGTTCTTTGCAGATTCTGGGTATTAGCCCTTTGTCAAATGGGTAGATTGCAAAAATTTTTTCCCATTCTGTTGGTTGCTGATTCACTCTAATGACTGTTTCTTTTTCTGTGCAGAATCTCTGGAGTTTAATTAGATCCCATTTGTCTATTTTGGCTTTTGTTGCCAATGCTTTTACTGTTTTAGTCATGAAATCCTTGCCTGTGCCTATGTCCTGGATGGTTTTGCCTAGGTTTTCTTCTAGGGTCTTTATGGTGTTAGGTCTTATGTTTAAGTCTTTGATCCATCTGGAGTTAATTTTAGTGTAAGCTGACAGGAAGGGGTCCAGTTTCTGCTTTCTGCACATGGCTAGCCAGTTTTCCCAACACCATTTATTAAATGGAATCATTTCCCCATTGCTTTTCTCAGGTTTGTCAAAGATCAGATGGTTGTAGATGTGTGGCGTTGCTTCTGAGGCATCTGCTCTGTTCCATTGGTCTATATCTCTGTTTTGGTACCAGTACCATGCTGTTTTGATTACTGTAGACTTGTAGTATTGTTTGAAGTCAGGTAGCATGATGCCTCCAACTTTGTTCTTTTTTCTTAGCATTGACTTGACAGTGCAGGCTCTCTTTTGGTTCCATATGAAGTTTAAGGTGTTTTTTTCCAGTTCTGTGAAGAGGGTCATAGGTAACTAAATGGGAATAGTGTTGAATCTATAAATTAATTTGGGCAGTATGGCCATTTTCATGATACTGATTCTTCCTAACCATGGGCATGGAAAGTATTTCCATCTGCTTGTGTCCTCTCTTATTCCATTGAGCAGTGGTCTGTAGTTCTTGAAGAGGTCCTTTACATTCTTTGTTAGTTGTATTCCTAGGTATTTTATTCTCTTTGTAGCAATTGTGAATGGCAGTTTGTTCTTGATTTGGCTCTCTTTAAGTCTGTTATTGGTGTATAGGAATGCTTGTGGTTTTTGCATGTTGATTTTTGTATCTTGAGACTTTGCTGAAGTAGCTTATCAGTTTCAGGAGATTTTTGGCTGAGACAATGGGGTCTTCTAAATATACAATCATGTCTTCTGCAAATAGAGACAATTTGACTTCCTCCTTTCCTAATTGAATGCCCTTTATTTCTTTTTCTTGCCTGATTGCTCTGGCTAGAACTTCCAGTACTATATTGAATAGGAGTGGTGAGACAGGGCATCCTAGTCTATTGCCAGATTTCAAAGGGAATGCTTCCACTTTTTGCCCATTCATTATGATATTGGCTGTATATTTGTCATAAATAGCTTTTATTATTTTGAGATACGTTCTGTCCATAACTAGTTTATTCAGGGTTATTAGCATAAAGGGCTGTTGAATTTTGTTGAAGGCCTTCTCTGCATCTATTGAGATAATCATGTGGTTTTTGTCTTTGGTTCTGTTTATGTGTTGAATTACATTTATAGACTTGTGTATGTTGAACCAGCCTTGCATTCCTGGGATGAATCCTACTTGATCATGATGCATAAGCTTTTTGATGTGCTGTTGCAATTGGTTTTACAGTATTTTATTGAAGATTTTTGTATCTATGTTCATCATGGAGATTGGCCTGAAGTTTTCTTTTTTTATTGAGTCTCTGCCGGGTTTTGGTATCAGGATAATACATTGCTCTCGTGAAATGATTTGGGAAGGATTCCGTCTTTTTGGATTGTTTGGAATAGTTTCAGTAGGAGTGGTACCAGCTCCTCTTTGTATGTCTGGTAGAGTTCAGCTGTGAACCTATCTGGACCTGGGCTTTTTTTGGTTGGTAGGCTACTAATTGCTGCCTGAACTTCAGCCCTTGTTACTGGTCTATTCAGGGTTTCGACTTCTTCCTGGTTTAAGCTTGGGTGGGTGCAAGTGTCCAGGAATATATCCATTTCTTCCAGGTTTACTGGTTTATATACATAGAGTTATTTCTAGTAATCTCTGATGGTGGTTTGTATTTCTGTGAAATCTGTGGTGACATCCCCTTTATTATTTTTTATTGCATCTATTTGATTCTTCTCTCTTTTCTTTTTTGTTAATCTGGCTAGTGGTCTATCTATTTTGTTGATCTTTTCAAAAAACCAGCTCCTGGATTTATTGATTTTTTTGAAGCGTTTTTATGTGTCTCTATCTCCTTCAGTTCTGCTCTGATCTTACTTATTTCTTGTCTTCTGCTAGCTTTTGAGAGTTTTTTCTTTCTTTTTTTTGATTGTACCTTAGGTCTGGGATACATGTGCAGATGATGCAGGATTGTTGCATAGGTACACATATGGCAATGTGGTTTGCTGAATCCATCCCCCCTTCACCCACATCTGGCATTTCTCCCCATGTTATCCCTCCCTGACCTCCCTACCCCCCCGACTGTCTTTTCCTTGGCCTCCACAACAGATCCCAGTGTTCTCCCCTCCCTGTGTCCAAGTGTTCTCATTGTTCAACACCCACCTATGAGTGAGAACATGCGGTGTTTGATTTTCTCTTCTTGTGTCAGTTTGCTGACAACGATGGTTTTCAGGTTCATTCATGTCCCTACAAAGGACACGAACGCATCGTTTTTTATGGCTGCATAGTATTCCATGGTGTATATGTGCCACATTTTCCTTGTCCAGTCTATCATCACTGGGCATCTGGGTTGGTTCCAAGTCTTTGCTATTGTAAACAGTGCCTATATGAAAATATGTGTGCATGTGTCTTTATAATAGACTGATTTACAATCCTTTGGTTATATACCCGGTAATAGGATTGCTGGGTCAAATGGAATTTCTATTTCTAGGTCTTTGAGGAATCACCACACTGTCTTTCATAAAGGTTGAACTAGTTTATACTTCCACCAACAGTGTAAAAGTGTTCCTATTTCTCTACATCCTCTCCAGCATCTGTTGTCTCCAGAATGTTTAATGATTGCCATTCTAACTGATGTGAGGTGGTATCTCAATGTGGGTTTGATTTGCATTTCTCTAATAATTGGTGATGATGGGCTTTTTTTCATTTGTTTCTTGACCTCATACATGTCTTCTTTTGTAAAGTGTCTGTTCATATCCTTCTCCCACTTTTGGATGGGTTTGTTTGTTGTTTTCTTATAAATCTGTTTTAGTTCTTTGTAGATTTTGGATATTAGCCCTTTGTCAGATGGGCAGATTGCAAAATTTTTTTCCCATTCTGTTGGTTGCTGGTTTACTCTAATGATTGTTTCTTTTGCTGTACAGAACTCTGGAGTTTAATTAGGTCCCCTTTGTCTATTTTGGCTTTTTTTTTTGCCAATGCTTTTGCTGTTTTAGTCATGAAGTCTTTGCCTATGTCCTGGATGGTTTTGCCTATGTTTTCTTCTAGGGTTTTATGGTGTTAGCTCTTATGTTTAAGTCTTTAATACATCTGGAGTTAATTTTAATGTAAGGTGTCAGGAAGGGGTCCAGTTTCTGCTTTCTACACACTGCTAGCCAGTTTTCCCAACACCATTTATTAAACAGGGAATCCTTTCCCCATTGCTTCTTTTTCTCAGGTTTGTCAAAGATCAGATGGTTGTAGATGTGTGGTGTTGCCAAGGCCTCTGCTCTGTTCTATTGGTCTATATCTCTGTTTTGGTACCAGTACCATGCTGTTTCATTTACTGTAGCTTTTTAGTATAGTTTGAAATCAGGTAGTGTGATGCCTCCAGCTTTGTTCTTTTTGCTTAGGATTGTCTTTGCTATGCAGGCTCTCTTTTGGTTCCATATGAAGTTTAAGGTTTTTTTTCCCAGTTCTGTGAAGAAGGTCATTGGTAGCTTGATGGGGTTAGCATTGAATATGTAAATTACTTGGGGCAGTATGCCATTTTCATGATACTGATTCTTTCTAACCACAGCATGGAATGTTTCTCCATTTGTTTGTGTCCTCTCTTATTTCGTTGAGTAGTGGTTTGTAGTTCTCCTAGAAGAGGTCCTTTACGTCCTTTGTTAGTTCCTAAGTATTTTATTCTCTTTGTCACAATTGTGAATGGCAGTTCGTTTTTGATTTGGCTCTCTTTAAGTCTGTTGTTGGTGTATAGAAATGCTAACCCCATCAAGCTACCAATGATTTTCTTCACAGAAGGTGTTTGAGGATGCGATTAACATATGAATTCGCCTTTGAGTGTTTCTGATCTTCCTCCTCTAGCTCTTTCAATTTTGATAATAGGGTGTTGATTTTAGGTCTTTCCTTGCTTCTCATGTGGGCATTTACTGCTATAAATTTTCCTTTAGACACTGCTTTAAATGTTTTCCAGAGATTCTGGTACATTGTGTCTTTGTTCTCATTGGTTTCAAAGAATATCTTTATTTCTGCCTTCATTTCATTGTTTATCCAGTCAACATTCAAGAGCCAGTTGTACAGTTTCCATGAAGTTGTGGGGTTCTAAGTTAGTTTCTTAATCCTGATTTCTAATTTGATTGCACTGTGGTCTGAGAGACTGTTTGTTATGATTTCTATTCTTTTGCATTTGCTGAGGAGTGATTTACTTCCAATTATGTGGTCAATTTTAGAGTAGGTGTGATGTGTGCTGAGAATAATGTATATTCTGTGGATTTGGGGTCAAGAGTTCTGTAAATGTCTATTAGGTTTGCTTGGTCCAGGTCTGAGTTCAAGTCCTGGATATCCTTGTGAATTTTCTGTTTCATTGATTTGTCTAATATTGACAGTGGAGTGTTAAAGTCTTCCACTATTATTCTGTGGGAGTCTAAGTCTCTTTGTAGGTCATTAAGAACTTGCTTTATGGCCGGGCGTGGTGGCTCAAGCCTGTAATCCCAGCACTTTGGGAGGCCGAGGCGGGTGGATCGCGAGGTCAAGAGATCAGGACCATCCTGGTCACCATGGTGAAACCCCGTCTCTACTACAAATACAAAAAATTAGCTGGGCATGGTGGCGCACGCCTATAATCCCAGCTACTCGGGAGGCTGAGGCAGGAGAATTGCCTGAACCCAGGAGGCAGAGGTTGCGGTGAGCCGATATCGCCCCATTGCACTCCAGCCTGGGTAACAAGAGTGAAACTCCGTCTCAAAAAAAAAAAAAAAAAAAAAAAAAAGAACTTGCTTTATGTATCTGGGTGCTCCTGTATTGGATGCATATATATTTGGGATCATTAGCTCTTCTTGTTGCATTGATCCTTTTACCATTATGTAACGTCCTTCTTTGTCTCCTTTGAGCTTTGTTGGTTTAAAGCTATTTTATCAGAGATGAGAATTCCAATTCCTGCCTTTTTTTTGCTCTCCAATTGCTCGGCAAATCTTCCTCCATCCCTTTATTTTGAGCCTATGTGTATCCCTGCATGTGTGATGGGTTTTCTGGATACAGCACACTGATGAGTTTTGACTTTTTAACCAATTTGCCAGTCTGTGTCTTTTGGTTGGGCCATGCAGCCCATTTACATTTAAGGTTAATATTGTTATGTGTGAATTTGATACTGCCATTTTGATGCTAGGTGGTTTTTTGCCCACTGGTTGATGTAGTTTCTTCATTGTGTCAGTGCTCTTTACCATTTGGTACATCTTTGGAGTTGCTGGTACTGGTTGTTCCTTTCTAGTTTTAGTGCTTCTTTTAGGAGCTCTTGTAAGGCAGGGCTGGTGGTGATGGTATCTCTGAGTAATTGCTTGTTCTTAAGAATTTTATTTCTCCTTTGCTTATGGAGCTTAGTTTGAGTGGATATGAAATTCTAGATTGATAGTTCTTGTGTTTAATGATGTTGAATATTGGACCCCACTCTCTTCTGGCTTGTAGGGTTTCTGTTGAGAGATCTGCTGTGAGTCTGATGGGTTTCCCTTTGAGAGTAACCCAACCTTTCTCTCTGGCTTCCCTTAGCATGTTTTCCTTCATTTCAATGCTGGTGAATCTGATGATTATGTGCCTTGGTGTTGCTCTCCTTTAGGAATATCTTTGTGGTAGTCTCTATATTTCCTGGACTTGAATATTGGCCTGCCTTGCTAAGTTGGGGAAGTTCTCCTGGATCACATCTTGAATAGTGTTTTCCAGCTTGGATTCATTCTCTCCGTCAAATTCAGGTACACCTATCAAACGTAGATTAGGTCTTTTCACGTAATACCATATTTCTTGGAGGCTTTGTTCATTTCTTTTCACTCTTTTCTTTAATCTTGCCTTTTTGTTTTATTGCATTGAGTTTATCTTCAATCTCTGATATCCTTTCTTCTGCTTGGTCAATTTGGTGTTGTGTTTTTTGTCTCCATCAGTTAATTTATATTCCTCTCTAAGCTGTTTATTCTCATTAGCATTTCATCAAACCTTTTTTTCAAGGTTCTTGATTCCTTTGCATTGGGTTAAAACTTGTTCATTTAGTTGAGAGAAGTTGGATATTACCCACCTTCTGGAGCCTGTTTTTGTCAATTCATCAGACTCACTCTCCATCCAGACTTGTTCCCTTGCTGGTGAGGAGTTGTGATCTCTTGGAGGAGGAGAGGCATTCTGATTTTGGGTGTTTTCTCCCTTTTTTCACTGGTTTCTTCTCTTCTTTGTGGATTTATCTACCTGTGGTCTTTGTAGTTCATGACTTTCAGATGAGGTTTCCGAGTGGACATCCTTTTGTTGATGTTGAAGTTATTTCTTTGTTTTTTAGTTTTCCTTCTAACAGGCCCCTCTGCTATAGGACTGCTGGAGGTCCACTCCAGACTGTGCTTGTCTGGGCATCTCCTACAGTGGTTGCAGAACAGTAAAGGTTGCTGCCAGTTTCTTCCTCTGTTATCTTTGTCCTGGAAGGATACCCTCCAGATGTCAGCCTGAGATCTCCTTTATGAAGTGTCTCTTTGGATATACAGGGGTTGGGGAGCTGCTTGAGGAGACAGTCTGTCCCTTTTAGGAGCTCAAGTGCTAATCTGTGAGCTCTGCTATTCCATTCAGAGTTGCTGAGCAGGTGTGTTTATGTCTGCTGCAGCTGAACTCATAAATGCCTTTTTTCCCCAGGTGCTCTGTCCTGAGAAGGTGAGGCTTTATTTATAAGTTCCTGATATGCTGTTGCCTTTTTTCAGGGATGCTCTGCCCAGCAAGGACTTGGTCTGCCAGCAGAGATGTTGCTGAGCTGCTGTGGGCTCTGCCCAGCTGCTGTGTTAACTTCTTTGCAGTTTTGTTTAAAGAAGCATAGTTAGAACTATCTTGGTAATGGCAGTCTGCCTTGGTAATCATGTACTGTCTCTGTAATAGCCAACTGCCTTGGTAATGGTGGACTGCCTCAGTAGTGGCAGACTGCCTGGGTAATGTCAGATGCACTTACCCCCACAGATCTGGACAGTCCCAGGGCCAGCTGTGCTTGCTGTGAAACTCTCAGTCCAGAGTGTTTCAGATTGCTGGTCCTTGTGGGATTGGGACCAGCCAAGCCAGATCACCTGGCTCCCTGTTTTAGTCCCCTTTTTTTCAGTTGAACAGGCGATTCTGTCTTCCAGGTGTTCCAGGTGCCAGTTAAATTGCCACCCAGATTTGTGTTTTTGTGTGGAAGACCCACTGTGGTGGCTGAAACAGCCATGCTGGAGATTCATGGTGCTTTTCCACCCAGGAATATCCTGGTCTGTGGGCAGTAAAAATTCATTTGGAAATGTGATCACTCACCCTCTGCATTTTGACTCAGAACTGCAGTCCAGAGCTGTTCCTATTTGGCCATCTTGGACCAGTAATGACCACCAGGTGCATTTCAATGGGTCTGGTCAGATGGTAAGCAAAGTCCAGGCAGGGCAGACCGAGGTAGGAAGGGGTGCCACTTCACCCAGAAGGTGCATCTGACTGGTGAGTTGGAGGCTCCCCCTTTGGCACTCTGGTCCATATATAGCACTTCCCCCAAAGCCTCAGCAATACACAGAACAGGGGATCTTTGCCAGTCAAGCACTGTGAATTATAAGCATAGAGTTGAATGATAATCCAGAACAGTGCCCTGGATTGGTGCAGAGATCTAGGCAAATGTGTGAGTCCATAAGCTGGCTGGGAGAGCCTATGGATAGAGCTATTGCCCCCTCTCCCTGCCCAGAGAGAGAGGGAGTTGAAAATGGGGTGACAGCCAGTGTATCAGTCTGAGCTAAACCCTGAATGATCCAGCCCTGTGGAGGAAAGACACAACCCACCATTAAAGAAGTGGGACTAGGCTTCATGTTTTAACAGAAAACACAGGATGCCTACATAGCAACAGGACAGTCTTCTTGACCACCCAGCAGTGACTCCAGGTCAGCAGTAGAGGCAGGCCTAACCTCCCAGTGTAAACAAAAAAGACACTGGAAGCTTACCTAGTAACCCGAAGGAGTCCTTGAAAACCCAGTAGCACCTTCATGGGCAGACAAGCGACCTCATGAAGCAGCTCCCTGAGATCACAGCCAGATAAATCCATGAAGATGGGAAAAAACCAGTGAAAAAAAGATGAAACCATCAAAGACCAGAACACCTCTTCTCCTTCAAGGGATCACAACTCCTCAACAACACAGGAACAAAACATGACCGAGAAAGAGTGTGATGAATTGACAGAAACAGGCTTCAAAATGTGGATAACAAACTTTTCTGAGCTAAAGGAACACATTCTAACTCAATGCAAAGAAATGAAAAACCTTGATACAAGGATAGACGAAATGCTAACTAGAATAACTAGCTTAGAGAACATAAACAACTTGATGGAGTTGAAAAACACAGCATGAGAACTACGTGTAGCAAACACAAGTTTTAATAGCTGAATTGATCAAGCAGAAGAAAGGATATCAGAGATTGAAGATCAACTCAATGAAATAAAAACAGAAGGCAAGAATAGAGAAAAAAGAGTGAAAATAAATGAACAAGAAAGTCAATGAACAAAGTCTCCAAGAAATATCGGATTATGTGAAAAGACCTAATCTATGCTTGATTGGTGTACCTGAATATGACAGGGAGAATGAATGCAAGCTGGAAAACATGCTCCAGGATATTATCCAGGAGAACATCCCAAGCCTAGGAAGGTAGTCCAACATTCAAATGCAAGAAATACAAAGAACACCACAAAGCTATTCCTCAAGAAGAACAACCCCAAGGAACATAATCATCAGATTCACTAGGGTTGAAATGAAGGGGAAAATGCTAAGGAGAGCCAGAGAGAAAGGTCAGGTCACCCACAGAGGGAAGCCAATCAGACTGACAGCGGATCTCTCAGCAGAAACCCTACAAGCCAGAAGAGAATGGAGGCCAATATTCAAATCCTTAAAGAAAAGAACTTTCAACCCAGAGTCTCATATCCCACCAAACTAAGCTTCATAAGTGAAGGAGAAATAAAATCCTTTATGGACAAGCAAGTACTCAGAGATTCTGTCACCAGGCCTGCCCTACAAGAGCTCCTGAAAGAAACACTAAGCATGGAAAGGAACACGTACCAGCCACTGCAAAAGCACACCAAGTGGCAAAGACCAAAAATGCAATGAAGAAAATGAGTCAACTAATGGGCAAGAAAACAAGTCAGTAACAACATGGCAGGATCAAATTCACACATAACAATATTAACATTGAATGTAAATGGCCTAAATGCTCCAATCAAAAGACACAGACTGGCAAACTGGATAAAAAGTCAAAACCCATCAGTATGCTGTATTCAGGAAACCAATCTCATATACAAAGACATACATAGACTCAAAGGGATGGAAGAAGATTTATGAAGCAAATGGAGAATTAAAAAAGCAGGGGTTACAATCCTAGTCTCTGATAAAATGGACTTCAACAAAGATCAAGAGAGACAAAGAAGGGTATTACATAATGGTAAAAGGATCAATCCAACAGGAAGAGCTAACTATCCTAAATATATACACACCTAATACAGGAGTACTCAGATACATAAAGCAAGTTCTTAACAACCTAAAATGAGATTTAGACTCCCACACAATAATAGTGGGAAAGTTTTACACTCCACTGTCAATATTGGATCAATGAGACAGAAAATTAAGGATATACAGGACTTGAATACAGAACTGGACCAAGCAAACCTAACAGATATAAGAACTCTTTACCCCAAATCCACAGAATACACATTTTTCTCAGCACCACATTGCACTTACTCTAAAATTGGCCACATAATTGGAAACAAATCACTCCTCAGCAAATGCAAAAGAATGGAAATCATAAACAGGCAGTCTCTTAGTCCACAGCACAATCAGATTAGAACTCAGGATTAAGAAACATACTCAAATCCACACAACCACTTGAAAACTGAACAACTTGCTTTTGAGTGTCAACTGGATAAACAATGAAATGAAGACAGAAATAAATATGTTCTTTGAAACCAATCAGAATGAAGACACAACTTACCAGAATCTCTGAAACACCTTTAAAGCAGTGTCGAGAGGGAAATTTATAGCAATAAATGCCCATATCAGAAAAAAGGAAAGATCTAAAATTGACACCCTATCATCAAAATTGAAAGAGCTAGAGAAGGAAGATTAAAAAAAATCAAAAGCTAGCAGATGACAAGAAATAACTAAGATTAGAGCATAATTGAAGGAGATAGAGACACAAAAAATAAATCCAGGAGCTGATTTTTTGAAAAGATCAACAAAATAGACTGCTAGCCAGACTAATAAAAAAGAAAAGAGAGAAAAATCAAATAGATGCAATAAAAAATATAAAGGGGATATCACCACTGATCCCACAGAAATACAAACTACTGTCAGAGATTACTACAAACAGCTCTATGCACATAAACCAGTAAACCAGGAAGAAATAGACAAATTCCTGAACACTTGTACTCTCCAAAGACTAAACCAGGAAGAAGTTGAAACCCTGAATAGACCAATAACAAGGGCTGAAGTTGAGGCAGTAATCAATAGCCTATGAACCAAAACAAGTCCAGGTCCAGATGGATTCATAGCCGAATTCTACCAGACATACAAAAACAAGGTGATTCCATTCCTTCTGAAACTATATCAGACAATCCAAAAAGAGAGAATCCTCCATAACTCATTTTATAAGACCAGTATCATCCTTATACCAAAACCAGGCAGAAACTCAACTAAGAAAGAAAACTTCAGGCCAATATCCATGATTCGATGAAAAAATCTTCAATAAATTACTGGCAAACCAAATGCAACAGCACATCAAAAAGTTTAGTCATCATGATCAAGAAGGCTTCATACAAGGATGAAAGGCTGGTTCAGCATATGCAAGTCCATAAATGGAATCCATCCCATAAACGGAACCAAAGACAAAAACCCCATGATTATCTTAATAGATGCTGAGAAGGCCTTCAAGAAAATTCAACAGCTCTTTATGCTAAAAATTTTCAATAAACTAGGGTATTGACAGGACGTATCATAAAATGATAAAAGCTATTTATGACAACTCTACAGCCAATATCATACTGAATGGGAAAAAGCTGGAAGAATTCCCTTTGAAATCAGGCATGAGACAAAGATGTCCTCTCTCACCACTCCTATTCAATATAGTATTGAAGTTCTAGCCAGAACAATCAGGCAAGAAAAAGAAAAAAAGGGCATTCAGTTAGAAAAGGAGGAAGTCAAACTCTCTATTTGCAGATGACATGATTGTATATTTAGAAGACCCCATTGTCTTGGCCCAAAATCTTCTCAAACTGATAAGAAACTTCAGCATAGTCTCAGGATACAAAATCAATGTGCAAAAATCACAAGCATTCCTATATACCAATAACAGACAAACAGAAAGGCAAATCAAGAGTGAACTGCCATTTGCAATTGTTACAAAGAGAATAAAGTACCTAGGAATACAACAAACAAAGGAAGTGAAGGACTGCTTCAAGGAGAACTACAAACCACTGCTTGAGGAAATAAGAGAGGACACAAACAGCTGGAGAAATATCCCATGTTCATGGTTAGGAAGAATCAATATTCTGAAAATGGTCACACTCCCCAAAGTAATTTATAGATTCAGTGCTATCCCCATCATGCTACCAATGACCTTCACAGTACTGGAAAAAAACCACTTTAAATTTCATATGGAATCACAAGAGAGCCCAAATAGCAAAGACAATCCTAAGCAAAAAGAACAAAGCCGGAGGCATCACACTGCTGGACTTCAAACTATACTCCAATGCTACAGTAATCAAAACAGCATAGTACTGGTACCAAACAGAGATATAGAACAATGGAACAGAACAGAGGCCTCAAAAGCAAAATCACACATCTACAACCATCTGATCTTTGGTAAACCTGACAAAAACAAGCAATGGGGAAAGGACTCCATAATAAATGGTGCTGGGAAAACTGGCTAGCCATGTGCAGAAAGCAGAAGCTGAACCCCTTCCTGTCACCTTACACTAAAATTAACTCCAGATGGATTAAAGATTTAAACATAATACCTAACACCATAAAAACGCTAGAAGAAAACATAGGCAAAACCATCCAGGACATAGGCATAGGCAAGGACTTCATGACTAAAACACCAAAAGCAATGGCAACAAAAGCCAAGATAGACAAATGGGATCTAATTACAATTCAGAGCTTCTGTACAGCAAAAGAAGCCATCACTAGAGTGAACCAGCAACCAAGACAATGGGAAAAATTTTTGCAATCTATCCATTTGACAAAGGGCTAATATCCAGCATCTACAAAGAACTAAAACAGATTTACAAGAAAAAAACAACCCCATTCAAAAGTGGGTAAAGGTTATGAACACTTTTCAAAAGAAGACTTATATGAGGCAACAGACATATGAAAAAATGCTCATCATCACTGGTCAATAGAATGCAAATCAAAACCACATTGAGATATCATCTCACACCAGTTAGAATGGCGAACATTAAAAATCTGGAGACAACAGATGCTGGAGACAATGTGGAGAAATAGGAACGTTCTTACACAGTTGGTGGGGGTTCAAATTAGTTCAACCATTGTGGAATACAGTGTGGTGATTTCTCAAGAATCTAGAAATAGAAATTCCATTTGACCCAGCAATCCCAATTACTGGGTATATCCTGAAGAACTATAAATTGTTCTACTATAAAGACACATGTATATGTTCATTGCAGCCCTGTGTACAATAGCAAAGATGTGGAACCAACCCAAATGCCCATCAATGATAGACTGGACAAAGAAAATGTGGCACATATACACCATGGAATACTACACAGCCATAAAATATGATAAGTTCGTGTCCTTTGTAGGACTTGAATGAATCTGGAATCTATCATTCTCAGCAAACTGACACAAGAACAGAAAACCAAACACCACATGTTCTCGCTCATAGGCGGGTGTTTAACAATGAGAACATGTGGAGTCAGGGAGAGAAGCATCACACACTGGGGGCAGTTGTGGCGGGGGACTCAGGGAGGGACAGTGGGGGTGGTGAGGGATAACATGGGGAGAAATGCTGGATATAGTCAAAGGCGGAATAGAGGCGGCAAACCACCTGGTTATGTATGCACCTATGCAACAACCCTTCATGATCTGCACATGTACCTTAGAACCTAAAGTAAAATTAAAAAATGACACTGGATCTTCTTGAAATACATTCTATAATATATATTTCCTATTCTGTCCTATCCTATCCCATCTTACACCAGACCTTCCCATCTCATTCCATAACTTCTCATCCCATCTTTTTTCACTTCACTAAAAGAATGCTGATCATAACCCATTCATTTGATTTTATGACACTCTACTATAGTTTGAAAAGCATGGTAGACACAGTGTTTTCTACCTGGTCCACATCCCTCAATTTTACTTTTCAGTTTGTCTTCCTTTGTAACTTTTCTGTCACCAATTTTATCTCAGATGTTCACAAAAATCACCTACTGCTCTTTGACATAAAAGATAAAAAACATTTTTTTTTCTTAGGTTTATTACTTGCTACCTTGTCAGTGCTTCCCTAGGAGGTGACCAGAACTGCAGATAATCTGCGTTTCTACTTAGCATGAGTCCTAAGAGAGCAAGGGCAGTTTCGACAGCCAGTTGAAATAAATTCTGGGAAAACGAGAGGCACTGTTATTTTCTCTTTTAAGTTCTACGCCTTTTTACAGTTACATCAGAAACAGAACATCATCATCTTATTCCTCACAAAACTATATTCTTGGTAATTTTCTGAAATACTTTTTATCTCAACAGTCAATACAAACTTTTAGTATTTGGTTGATTATACCTATGGCAGGTAAAACATTCTGTGCACAGGGCCTGCAACCACAGTAAACTTGGTTGCTTGGAGATTAAATCAAAATAGTTATTGACACATGCTTATCAAATATGCTAATTAGTACTCTTTTGGGTTTTGGCAAACTTGATTTTTTATTGTTTCTTCCCAGGCTTGCTAATTAGCAACATTCAGAAACACTAATTCACACTAATGAGGGGATCTATTATGTAAGATACCACTGCACTTAAGCATTTCTCTTTACAATCAAAGACCCCACTTACATTGAGTAGATAATTCATGCATCATCAGTATCTTAAATTATGTTAATTATGATATAAATTTCTCTAAGATTCTCTATTAAAGATTGTCAATTAACCTTACTTACTGGCTAGCAGAAATGGTGGCAAAATTTAATGGAATAGTTCCTGACACTTAATTCAAAGGAATTTTTCTGTTTTCAGTGATGATGTGAAGCACTAGAGAGCTTTCAAAAACAATTAATATGGTCTCTACTGCTGAAGTTTCTGGTCACATATTTAGTGACTGACCATAACGTAAGAAGCAAACTACATTAAGATTTGTTTTCCTAGAGGGATCCAAGATGGCCAATTAGGAGCAGCTCTTGATTGCAGCTCCCAGTGAGAGCATGGAGGGTGAGTGGACACCGCATTTCCAGACAGATTCTTATTGCCCACAGACCAGGAGATTCCCAGGCAGAGGAGCCCCATGGGTTGCCAGCACAGCTGTTTTGGTTGGTGTGGGGGGTCTCCGCACAAAATAAACAGGTCCAGGTGCCATTTCAGCTGGTGACTGCAGCACCTGGGAGACAGAGTCACCTGTTCAAATGATAAAAAGGGGACTGAAATAGGGAGCCAGGCCAGGAGATTCCCAGGCTAAAAAGTGTCACGAATCTCCAGTGTGGCTGTTTCAGCCAGTGCAGTGGGTCGCCACATGGGAAATCAGATCCAGGTGCCTTGGCAACAGGTGACTGGAACACCTGGGAGACAGAGTCACCCATTCAACTGATAAAAAGGGGACTGAAACAGGGAGCCAGGCCAGGAGATTCCTGGGTGGAAAAGTGCCACAAACCCCCCAGTGTGGCTGTTTCAGCCAGTGCAGCGGGTCTCTGCACAAAATCTCACAAAAATCTGGGTGCCTTTTCAACTGGTGACTGGAATGCCAGGGAGACAGAATCATCCATTCAACTGAAAAAAAGGGGACTGAAACAGGGAGCCAGGTGATCAGTCTCAGCCAGTCACACCCCCACAAAACCCAGCAATCTGAAATGGTCTGGATTGAGAGTTTTACAGCAAGCACAGCTGAACCCAGGATGGTCCAGCTCTGTGGGGGAGGGGCGTCCACCATTACTGAGGCAATCTACCACTACTGAGGTAGTCCACGATTGCTGAGGAAGTTCACCATTACAGAGGTGAACCACCACTGCCGAGGCAGTTCTAACTCTACCCCTATAAACAGGACTGCAGGGAAGTTCACATGGCAGCTGGGTGGGGCCCACAGTAGCTCAGCAAAGCCTCTGCAGGCAGACTGTGACTGGGCTGCCTCCTCACTGGGTAGGGCATCCCTGAAAAAAGGCAGCAGCATGACAGAAACTTAAAAATAAAGCCCTACTTTCCTAGGACAGAGTACCTCGGGGAAAAAGGCATTCATGAGTTGTGCTGCAGCAGACTTAATTGTACCCTGCCCAGCAGCTCTAAATGGAAAAACGGAGCTCACAGCTCAGCACTTGAGTTCCTATAAAGGACAGACTGTCTCCTGAAGCAGATCCCTGACCCCTGTGTATCCAAAGAGTCACCTCATAAAGGAGAACTCAGGCAGATATCTGGTGGGTATTCTTCTGGGACAAAGATAGCAGGTGATTCCCAGGCAAGCAGGGCCTAGAGTGGACCTCAGCAGTCCTATAGCAGAGGGGTCTGACTGTTAGAAGGAACACTAAGAAACAGAAATAATTTCATCATCACAAACTGGACATCCACTCAGAGACCCTATCTGAAAGTCAACAACTACAAAGACCACAGGTAGATAAATCCACAAAGATGGGAAGAAATCAGCACAAAAAGGATGAAAACACCCAAAACCAGAATGCCTCTCCTCCTCTAAGGGATCACAACTCCTCACCAGCAAGGGAACAAGTCTGGATGGAGAATGAGTCTGATGAATTGACAGAAACAGGCTTCAGAAGGTGGGTAATAAGAAACCTCTCTGAGCTAAAAGAACAAGTTCTAACCCAATGCAAAGAAACTAAGAACCTTGAAAAAAGGTTTGATGAAATGCTAATGAGAATAAATGGCTTAGAGAGGAATATAAATGAATTGATGGAGCTGAAAAACACAACATGAGAACTTCACAAAGCATGCACAAGTTTCAATAGCCGAACAGATGAAGCAGAAGAAAGGATATCAGAGTTCGAAGATCAACTCAATGAAATAAAATGAGAAGGCAAGATTAGAGAAAAAAGGGTAAAAAGGAATGAACAGTCTCCAAGAAATATGGGACTATGTGAAAAGACCTAATCTATGTTTGATAAGTGTACCTGAATGTGACGGAGAGAATGAATCGAAGCTGGAAAACAGTCTTTAAGATATTATCCAGGAAAACTTCCCAACCTAGCAAGGCAGGCCAATATCCAAGTCCAGGAAATACAGAGAACACCACAAAGATACTCCTCAAGAAGAGTAACCCGAAGGCATATAATCGTCAGATTCACCAGAGTTGAAATGAAGGACAAAATGCTAAGGGCAGCCAGAGAGAAAGGTCGGGTTACTCTCAAAGGGAAGCCCATCAGACTCACAGCAGATCTCTCAGCAGAAACCCTACAAGCCAGAAGAGAGTGGGGGCCAATATTCAACATCCTTAAACACAAGAACTTTCAACCTAGAATTTCATATCCAGCCAAATTAAGCCTCATAAATGAAGAAAAAATGAAATCCTTTACAAACAGGCAATTACTCAGAGATTTCATCACCACCAGGCCTGCTTTACAAGAGCTCCTGAAAGAAGCACTAAACATAGAAAGGAACAACCAGTACCAGTCACTCCAAAAACATAACAAATGGTAAAGAGCATCAACACAATGAATAAACTGCATCAATTAATGGGCAAAACAGCCAGCTAGCATCAAAATGGCAGGATGAAATTCATGCATAACAATATTAACCTTAAATGTACATGGGCTAAATGCCCCAATCAAAAGACACAGACTGGCAAATTGGATAAAAAGCCAAAACCCATCGGTGTGCTGTATCCAGGAAACACATCTCACATACAAGGATACACAAAAGCTCAAAATAAAGGGATGGAAGAAGATTTACCAAGCAAATGGAGAACAAAAATGAAAAAGCAGGAGTTGCAATTCTAGTCTCTGATAAAATAGACTTTTAAACAAAGATCAAAAGAGACAAAGAAGGACATTACATATTGGTAAAAGGATCAATACAACAAGAAGAGCTGAGGATCCTAAATATATACACAACCAATACAGGAGCACCCAGATACATAAAGCAAGTTCTTAATGACCTACAAAGAGACTTAGACTCCCACAGAATAATAGTGAGAGACTTTAACACCCCATTGTCAATATTAGATCAACAAGACAGAAAATTAACAAGGATATACAGGACTTGAACTCAGACCTGGACCAAGCAAACCTAATAAATATTAACAGAACTCTCCACCCCAAATCCACAGAATATACATTCTTCTCAGCACCACATCACACCTACTCTAAAATTGACCACATAATTGGAAGTAAATCACTCCTCAGCAAATGCAAAAGAATGGAAATCGTAACAGTTTCTCAGACCACAGGGCAATCGAGTTAGAACTCGGAATTCAGAAACTAACTCAGAACCGCACAGCTTCATGGAAACTGAACAACTGGCTCTTAAATGTTGACTGGATAAACAATGAAATGAAGGCAGAAATAAAGATGTTCTTTGAAACCAATGAGAATGAAGATATAATGTACCAGAATCTCTGGGACACATTTACAGCAGTGTCTAGAGGAAAATACATAGCAATAAGTGCCCACATAAGAAGCAAGGAAAGATCTAAAATTGACACCCTATCATCAAAATTGAAAGAGCTAGAGGACCAAGATAAAAAAAAAACAAACCTCAAAACCTAGCAGAAGACAAGAAATAACTAAGATCAGAGCAGAACTGAAGGACACAGAGACACAAAAAACCCTTTGAAAAATCAGTAAATCCAGGAGCTGTTTTTTGAAAAGATCAACAAAACAGACCATTAGCCAGATTAATAAAAAAGAAAAAAGAGAAGAATCAAATAGATGCAATAAAAAGATAAAGGGGATATCACCACAGATTCCACAAAAATACAACCCATCATCAGAGATTATTACAAACAACTCTATGCACATAAACTAGTAAACCTGGAAGAAATGATAAATTCCTGGACACTTGCATCCTCTCAAGCCCAAACCAGGAATAAGTTGAAACCCTGAATAGACCAATAAAAAGGGCTAAAGTTGAAGCAGCAATTAATAGCCTACCAAGAAAAGCCCAGGTCCTGATGGGTTCACAGCCGAATTCTACAAGACATACAAAGAGGAGCTGGTACCATTCCTTCTGAAACTATTCCAAACAATCCAAAAAGATGGAATCCTTCCCAAATCATTTTATGAGACCAACATCATCCTGACACCAAAACCCAGCAGAGACTCAACAAGAAAAGAAAACTTCAAGCCAATATCCATAATGAACATAGATGCAAAAATCTTCAATAAAACACTGGCAAACCGATGGCAACAGCACATCAAAAAGTTAATCCACCATGTTCAAGTAGGCTTCATCTGGGAATGGAAAGCAGGTTCAACATACACAAGTCTATAAATGTAATTCACCACATAAACAGAACCAAAGACAAAAACCACATGATTATCTCAATAGATACAGAGAAGACCTTCAACAAAATTCAACAGCTCTTTATGCTAAAAATTCTCAATAAACTAGGTGTTGATGGAATCTATCTCAAAATATTTAAAGCTATTTATGACGAACCCACATCCAATATCATAGTTAATGGGCAAAAACTGGAAGCATTCCCTCTGAAATCTGGCACTAGACAAGGATGCACTGTCTTACCACTCCCATTCAATATAGTATTGGAAGTTCTAGCCAGAGCAATCAGGCAAGAAAAAGAAATAAAGGGCATTCAGTTAGGAAAGGAGGATGTCAAATTGTCTCTATTTGCTGATGACATGATTGTATATTTAGAAGACCCCATCGTCTCAGCCCAAAATCTCCTGAAGCTGATAAGCAACTACAGCAAATTCTCAGGATACAAAATCAATGTGGAAATATCACAAGCATTCCTATACACCAATAACAGACTTAAAGAGAGCCAAATCAAGAACAAACTGCCATTCACAATTGCTACAAATAGAATAAAATACCTAGGAATACAACTAACAGAGAATGTAAAAGACCTCTTCGAGGAGAACTATAAACTACTGCTCAACGAAATAAGAGAGGACACAAACAGATGGAGAAACATTCCATGCTCATAGTTAGGAAGAATCAATATTGTGAAAATGGCCATACTGCCCAATGTAATTTATAGATTAAACACTATCCCCATCAAGCTACCAATGACCTTCTTCACAGAACTGGAAAAAAACACCTTAGACTTCATATGGAACCAAAAAATCCTGCATAGCCAAGTCAATTCTAAACAAAAAGAAGAAAGCTGGAGGCATCACACTACCAGACTTCAAACTATACTATAAGGCTACAGTAATCAAAACAGCATGGTCCTGGTACCAAAACAGAGATATAGACCAATAGAACAGAACAGAGGCTTCAAAAGCAACACCACACATCTACAACCATCTGATCTTTGACAAACCTGATAAAAACAAGCAATGGGGAAAGGATTCCCTGTTTAATAAATGGTGTTGGGAAAACTGGCTAGCCATATGCAGAAAGCAGAAACTGGACCCCTTCCTGACACCTTACACTAAAATTAACTCCATGTGGATTAAACACTTAAACATATGACCTAATACCATAAAAAATCCTAGAAGAAAATCTAGGCAAAGCCATGCAGGACATAGGCATAGGCATAGGCATAGGCATAGGCAAGGACTTCATGACTAAAATACCAAAAGCATTGGCAACAAAAGCCAAAATAGACAAATGGGATTTAATTAAACTCCAGAGCTGCTTCAGAGCAAAAGAAACAGTGATTAGAGTGAATCAGCAACCAACAGAATGGGAAAAATTTTTTTGCAATCTACCCATTTGACAAAGGGCTAATATCCATAATCTACAAAGAACTAAAACAGATTTACAAGAAAAAAAAAAGCCCATTCAAAAGTGGGTGAAGGATATGAATAGACACTTTACAAAAGAAGACTTATATGAGGCAACAAACATACAAAAAATGCTCATCATCACTGGGCATTAGAGAAATCCAAATCAAAACCACACTGAAAATACCATCTCACACCAATTAGAATGGGGATCATTAAAACATCTGGAAACAACAGATGCTGGACAGTCATTCTGTTATAAAGATGCGTGCACACATATGTTTACCATTCACAATAGCAAAGACTTGGATCCAACCCAAATCCCCATCAATGATAGACTGGAAAAAGAAAATGTGGCACATATACACCATGGAATACTAAGCAGCCATAAAAAATGATGAATTCGTGTCCTTTGTAAGGACATGGATGAACCTGGAAACCATCATTCTCGGCAAGCTGACACAAGAACAGAAAATCAAACACTGCATGTTCTTACTCATATGCGAGGGTTGAACAATGAGAACACATGGATATAGGGAGGGGAGCATCACACACTGAGGTCTGTTGCGGGTGCCTAGGGGAGAGACAGTGGGAGGTAAGGAGTTGGGGAGGGATAGCATGGGGAGAATTGCCAGATACAGGTGATGGGGAGGAAGGCAGCAAACCTCACTGCCATGTGTGTATCTATGCAACAATTTTGCATGTTCTTCCCATGTACCCCAAAACCGAAAGTACAATAAAATATTGAAAAAAATTTGTTTTCTTTCTTTTTAGTTTCATGTTATATATACTATCTTTATTTAAATAGAAACACTAGAGTATGTTTTTATGTGTTTCTTAAAAATTATTGCAACTGTAAAGCAATGGAGGAGTTTCATTATCTTGTTGAGAATCACTCAAATTCTTGAGAGTTCTTGAGAATCACTCAAATACTCACTTATTTGAATACCTCAAATACTTATTGCTCACTTACTGCTGAACTGTGATTCAGCAATAACTGTTTTAATAATATAATAGTCTTTGCCTCTGTGATGTATCTGTTTTGTGTGTGGGCTTTTGACAATTTCCAAACAATTTTTATGAATAAAGCTTAATTAATTGAATACTGAATAATTAAATATTAAACCATTTATTTGTTCACAATGTGTTCATTATTCTTTCATTCAAAATAAATATTTCCAAACTTCTATTATGTGTCATGCACTGTGCTGTTACATAGTTAACCAATGTCTGTCTCAGAGTAACAAGTATTTCTGATAAAGGCAGTATTTCCATTCCCTTTATCTTTAATAAAGGAAGTGGTCCCTTATACACAGTATTCTTTCTGTGATTACAGGAATTGTTAAACATGAGGACGCTTAAAACTCACTCTAAGGAATAAAGGACTAAAGTCTGTATGAACATATAACTTTTAGCCTTCCGCTTACCACAGGTAGAAACTGCCATCAAGTACTGAAAGAAGGGAATATGAAAACATGCAAATTAACCAAATCCAGGATTTCAATTAATTAAAATTAATGCAGAAGTCAGCATTAATTAATAAATAACAATACATTTAATATATTGATCACCTGTGCTGGGCATTGTATAAGAATTTTATACACATTATATCTTATTGTCACATAACCCTATTAGGTAGGTATAATTTCTACTACCCTAGAGGCAGAGAGAGAGAACAAGCTAAAGTGCAGTGAGGTTAAGTCATTTGTGTCATCTCACCCAACCCAGTGGGAGAAGTAGGATTTAAAACAAGTTCTGTTTTACTCCAAAACCATGCACTGTGTCTGATTAATTCAATTTTCATAAAAATTTCCTTGAGAACATACTAGTCATAGCACTATTAGTTTTCCCAATAGAAAACAAAGAAATAAAACTCATAGCCTGGTGAAAAAATTTTTAAAACTCACATAAAAAACCCAATTTTTATAGATTTTTGTAGTTTCACTGTATATCATTGAAGTGTTGATAGCAAAAGCAAGGTAAATTCATAGCCTAGAACGACTGCCTTTATTAGAACCAAACACTGAGATAATCCTGGTAAAGCCAAGTGTTCAATCACTTTCAGATCATTGGGATAGTCACTGCTCCACACCTGACATCATCTCAGGTAGTCTTCTCACATATATAATTGAACTAGTCAAATTAGAAGAGATCAATGAGTTGCTTTTTTTTTTTTTGAGATGGGGTTTTATTGTGTTGTCCAGGCTGGAGTGCAGTGCTGTGATCATGGCTCACTACAGCCTTGACCTCCTGGGCTCAGAAGATCCTCCCACCTGTCAGCCTCCCAAGTGGCTGGGACTACAGGCATGTGCCTCCATGTCCAGCTAATTTTTATATTTTTTGTACAGATGGGATTTCATCTTGTTGCCCAGGCTAGTCTCTAACTTCTGGGCTCAAGTGACCCAACGACCTGGGCCTCCCAAAATGTTGGGATCACAGATGTGAGCCACTGCACCCAGTGATGAATTGCTCTTCCTGTTCTAGGCTAGAACAGTACTTCATCTTAGGGAGAAACATTCTGAATCAATGCCAGTATGACTGAGAGGGAGTTATGTAATCCTGTCTCCAGAAGGATGAGATCTGTTTCCTTTGAACCATATTCAGAGATATCTAATTGCAATCAAAGCAGTCATGTTTTATAATGACCCTACAAATTGCAGAATGACAAACCCATATTATTAATCAAATCTTCTGGATAATTCTAAATAAATCTTGATATGGTTTGGCTCTGTGTCCTCACCCAAATCTCAGGTTTAATTGTTATTCCCAATATTGTGGTAGGGACCTGGTAGGTGAATGGATCAAGGGGGTGGATTTCCTCCTTGCTGTCCTCATGCTGGTGAGTGAGTTCTCACAAGATCCTATAGTTTCAAACTGTGGCACTTCCACCTTCACTCTCTATTTCTCTTTCTCCCGCCACCAAGTAAAGACATGCTTGCTTCCCCTTTGCCATTCTGCCATGACTGTAAGTCTCCTGAGGCCTCCTAGGCATGCTTACTGTACAGCTTGTGGAACTGTGAGTCAAACTTTTCTTCATAAATCACCCAGTCTGAGGTAGTTCCTTATATCAGAGTGAGAACAAACTAATACATATGTGGTAAATTTTCCCCCCAACTTTCAACTCTCAGCTAGCAGTAATAGTGCCAGGAAATGCCAACATGTTAACCCAAAAATCATCTAGACTAGCTTGTCTAGAGATAATAACATAAGTGTTTAAAAAATAATATTCCTGGAGAGAAGATCCAAGATGGACGAATAGGAACATCTCTGGATCGCAGTTCCCAACAAAAACGCAGAGGGTGAGTGATCACTGCATTTCCAGATGAATTTTTACTGCCCACAGACCAGGAGATTCCCAGGCAGAAAAGCGCCATGAGTCTCTAGCATGGCTGTTTCATCCGGTGCAGCAGGTTTCCGCACAAAATCTGACACAAATCAGCACCATTTCAACTGGCACCTGGAGCACCTGGCAGACGGAGTTGCCCATTCAACTGAAAAATAAAAGGGGGACTGAAACAGGGAGCCAGGTGATCTGATTCGGCCAGTCCCACCCCCACAAAGACCAGCAATCGGAAATGCTCTGGACTAAGTTTCACAGCAAGCACAGCTGGACCCATGATGGTCCAGCTCTGTCAGGGGAAGGGCATCCGCCATTACCAAGGCAGTCCACCACTACCAAAGCAGTCTGCTATTACTGAGGCAGTCCACCATTACCGAGAAAGTCTGCCATTACCGAGGCAGACCGCCATTACTGAGGCAGTTCTAACTATACCTCTATAAACAAAACTGTAAGGAAGTTAGCAGCTGGGCAGAGCCCATGGCAGCTCAGCAATGCCTCTGCTGGCAGACTGTGACTAGGCTAACTCCTCGCTGGGCAGAGCATCTCTGAAAAAAGGTGGCAGCCCATCAGAAACTTATAAATAAAGCCCCACCTTCCCAAGACAGAGCACCTGAGAAAAAAAGGTAATGAGTTCCGCTGCAGCAGACTTAAACATACCTGCTCAGCAGCCCTGAAGAGAACAATGGAGCTCACAGCTCAACACTTGAGCTACTATAAGGGACAGACTGTCTCCTCAAGCAGCTCCCCAACCCCCATATATTGAAAGAGACACCTCTTAAAGGAGAGCTCAGGCAGATATCTGGCAGTATCCTTCTGCGACAAAGATAGAAGAAACTGGCAGCAACCCTTACTGTTCTGCAGCCACTGCAGGTGATTCCCAGGCAAGTAGGGTCTGGAGTCGACCTCCAGCAGTCCTACAGCAGAGGGGACTGACTGTTAGAAGGAAAACTAAAAAACAGAAAGAAATAACTTCATCAGCAACAAAAAACACATCCACTCAGACCCCATCTGAAAGTCACCAACTACAAAGACCACAGGTAGATAAATTCACAAAGATGGGAAGAAACCAGTGCAAAAAGGATGAAAACACCCAAAACCAGAATGCCTCTCCTCCTCCAAGGGATCACAACTCCTCACCAGCAAGGGAACAAGTCTGGATGGAGAACGAGTCTGATGAATTGACAGAAACAGGCTTCAGAAGGTGGGTAATAAGAAACCTCTCTGAGCTAAAATAACAAGTTCTAACCCAATGCAAAGAAACTAAGAACCTTGAAAAAAGGTTTGACGAGATGCTAATGAGAATAAACAGCGTAGAGAGGAATATAAATGAATTGATGGAGCTGAAAATTGCAACACCAGAACTTTGCAAAGCATAAACAAGTTTCAATAGCTGCACTGACCAGGCAGAAGAAAGGAAATCAGAGATGGAAGATAAACTCAATGAAATAAAATGAGAAGGCAAGATTAGAGAAAAAAGAGTAAAAAGAAATAAACAAAACCTCCAAGAAATATGGGATTATGTGAAAAGGCTTTATCTACGTTTGATAGGTGTACCTGAATAAGATGGACAAAATGAATCCAAGTTAGAAAACACTCTTTAGGATACTCTTCAGGAGAACTTCCCCAACCTAGCAAGGCAGGCCAATATTCAAGTCAAGGAAATACAGAGAACACCACAAAGATATTCCTAAAGAAGAGCAACCCCAAGGCACATAATCGTTAGATTCACGAGGGTTGAAATGAAGGAAAAAATGCTAAGGGCAGCCAGAGAGAAAGGTTGGGTTACTCTCAAAGGGAAGCCCATCAGACTTACAGCGGATCTCTCAGCAGAAACCCTACAAGCCGGAAAAGAGTGGGGCCAATATTCAATCAACATCCTTCACGACAAGAACTTTCAACCCAGAATTTCATATCCACCCAAACTAATCTTCATAAGTGAAGGAGAAGTAAAATCCTTTATGAAAAAGCAATTGCTCAGAGATTTCATCTCCACCAGGCCTGCCTTACAAGTGCTCCTGAAAGAACCACTAAACCTAGAAAGGGAAGACCAGTACCAGTCACTCCAAAAACACACCAAATGGTAAAGAGCATCAGCACAATGAATAAACTGCATCAACTAATGGGCAAAAAAAAAAAAAAAAAAAAAAACAGCATCAAAATGGCAGGATCAAATTCACACATAAAAATATTAACCTTAAATGTAAATGGGCTGAATGCCCCAATCAAAAGACACAGACTAGCAAATTGGATAAAAAGTCAAAACCCATCGGTGTGTTGTATACAGGAAACGCATCTCACATGCAGGGATACACATAGGCTCAAAATGAAGGGATGGAGGAAGATTGACCAAGGAAATGGAGAGCAAAAAAAAAAAAGCAGGAGTTGCAATCCTTGTTGCTGATAAAATGGACTTTAAACCAACACAGATCAAAAGAGACAAAGAAGGACATTACATATTGGTAAAAGGATCAATGCAACAAGAAGAGCTAAGGATCCTAAATATATACACACCCAATACAGGAGCACCCAGATACATAAAGCAAGTTCTTAATGACCTATGAAGAGACTTAGATTCCCACAGAATAATAGTGGGACACTTTAACACCCCATTGTCAATATTAGATCAACAAGACAGAAAATTAACAAGGATATCCAGGACTTGAACTCAGACCTGGACCAAGCAAACCTAATAAACATTAACAGAACTCTCCACCCCAAATCCACAGAATATACATTCTTCTCAGCACCACATCACACCTACTCTAAAACTGACCACATAACTGGAAGTAAATCACTCCTCAGTGAATGCAAATGTGGAAGTAAATCACTACTCAGTAAATGCAAAAGAATGAAAATCATAACAAACAGTCTCTCAGAGCACAGTGCAATCAAATTAGAACTCAGGATTCAGAACCACAAAACTTCATGGAAACTGAACAACTATCTCTTGAATGTTGACTTGATAAACAATGAAATGAAGTCAGAAATAAAGATGTTCTTCAAAACCAATGAGAATGAAGACACAAAATACCAGGGGACACATTTAAAGCAGTGTCTAGAGGAAAATTTATAGCAATAAATGTCCATATGAGAAGCAAGGTAAGATATAAAATTGACACCCTATCATCAAAACTGAAAGAGCTAGAGGAATAAGATAAAAAAACTGAAAATCTAGGAGAAGACAAGAAATAACTAAGATCAGAGCAGAACAGAAGGAGATAGAGACATAAAAAACCCTTCAAAAAATCAATAAATCCAGGAGCTGTTTTTTTTTAAAAGATCAACAAAATAGACTGCTAGCCAAATTAACAAAAAAGAAAAGAGAGAATAATCAAATAAATGCAATAAAAATGATAAAGGGAAATATCACCACAGATTCCACAGAAATACAAACCACCATCAAAGATTACTAGAAACAACTCTCTGAACATAAGCCAGTAAACCTGGAAAAAATGGATAAATTCCCAGACACTTGCATCCTCACAAGCCTAAACCAGGAAGAAGTTGAAACACTGAATAGACCAGTAACAAGGGCTGAAACTGAGGCAGCAATTAATAGCTTAGCAACGAAAAAAAGCCCAGATTCAGATGGATTCACAGCCGAATTCTACCAGACATGAAGAGGAGTAGGTACTACTCCTTCTGAAACTATTTTGAACAATCCAAAGAGAGGGAATACTTCCCAAATCATTTTATGAGACCAACATCATCCTGATACCAAAACCCAGAAGAGACTCAACAAAAAAAGAAAACTTCAGGCCAATTTCCATGATGAACACAGATGCAAAAATCTTCAATAAAATACTAGCAAACTGATTACAACAGCATATGAAAAAGCTTATCCATCACGATCAAGTAGGCTTCATCCCAAGGATGCAAGCCTGGTTCAACATATGCAAGCCTATAAACATAATTCACCACATAAAAAGAACCAAAGACAAAAACCACATGATTATCTCAATAGATGCGGAGAAGGCCTTCGACAAAATTCAACAGCCTTTTATGCTAAAAACTCTGAATAAACTAGATATCAATGGAACATATCTCAAAGTAATAAAAGCTATTTATGACAAACCCACAGCCAATATCATACCGAATGGGCAAAAACTGGAAGCATTCCCTTTGAAATCTGGCACTAGACAAGGATACCCTCTGTCACCACTCCTATTCAATATGGTACTGGAAGTTTTAGCCAGAGCAATCAGGCAAGGAAAAGAAATAAAGGGTATTCAAATAGAAAAGAAGGAAGTCAAATTGTCTTTATTTACAGACGACATGATTGTATATCTAGAAGACCCCATTGTCTCAGCCCCAAATCTCCTGAAGCTGATAAGCAACTACAGCAAATTCTCAGGATACAAAATCAATGTGCAAATATCACAAGCATTCCTATGCACCAACAGCAGACTTAAAGAGAGCCAAATCAAGAACGAACTGCCATTCACAATTGCGACAAACAGAATAAAATACCTAGGAATACAACTAACAAAGAATGTAATGGACCTCTTCAAGGGGAACTACAAAACACTGCTAAAGGAAATAAGAGAGGACACAAACAGATAGAGAAACATTCCATGCTCATGGTTAGGAAGAATCAATATAGTGAAAATGGCCATACTGCCCAAAGTAATTTATAGATTCAATGTTATCCCCATCAAGCTACCTATCACCCTCTTCACAGAAATGGAAAAAAAATCACCTTAAATCTCATATGGAACCAAAAGAGAGATTGCATAGCCAAGTTAATTCTAAGCAAAAGGAACCAAGCTGGAGGCATCAGGCTACCTGACTTCAGAATATACTACAAGGCTACAGTAATCAAAACACCATGGTACTGGTACCAAAACAGAGATATAGACCAATGGAACAGAACAGAGGCCTTGGAGACAATGCCCCACATCTACAACCATCTGATCTTTGACAAACTGAGAAAAACAAGCAATGGGGAAATGATTCCCTGGTGTTGGGTAAACTGGCTAGCCATGTGCAGGAAGCAGAAAGTGGACCCCTTCTTGACATCTTACAGTAAAATTAACTCCAGATGGATTAAAGACTTAAACATAAGACCTAACACCATAAAGACCCTAGGCAAAACCATTCAGGACATAGGCATTGGCAAGAACATCATGACTAAAACACCAAAAGCAATGGCAACAAAACCTAAAATAGACAAAGGGGATCTAAGTAAATTCCAGAGCTTCCACACAGCAAAAGAAACAATCATTAGAGTGAATCAGCAAGCAACAGAATTGGAGAAAATTTTTGCAATCTACCCATCTGACAAAGGACTCATATCCAGAGTCTACAAAGAACTAAAACAGATTTACAAGAAAAAAACAAACAAACCCATTCAAAAGTGGGCAAAGGATATGAACAGACACTTTTCAAAAGAAGACATAAAAAACTGCTCATCATCACTGGTCATTAGAGAAATGCAAATCAAACCACATTGAGATACTACCTCACACCAGTTAGAATGGCGATCATTAAAAAATCTGGAGAGAACAGATGCTGGAGGGGATGTGAAGAAATAGGAACATTTTTACACTGTCGGTGGAAGTATAAACTAATTCAACCATTGTGGAAGACAGTATGGCGATTCCTCAAGGACCTAGAAATAGAAATTCCATTTGACCCAGCAAGCCCATTACTGGTTATATATCCAAAGGATTATAAATCATTCTACTATAAGGACACATGCACATGAATGTTCACTGCAGAACTGTTTACAATAGCAAAGACTTGGAACCAACCCAAATGCCCATCGATGATAGACTGGACAGGGAAAATGTGGCACATATACACCATGGAATACTATGCAGCAATCAAAAAACGATGAGTTTGTGTCCTTTGTAGGGACATGGATGAACCTGGAAACCATCATTCTCAGCAAACTGACATAAGAACAGAAAATCAAACACTGCATGTTCTCACTCACAGGCGGGTGTTGAACAGTGAGAACACATGGACACACGGAGGGGAGCATCACACACTGAGGTCTGTTGCAGGGGGACTAGGAGAGAGACAGTGGGGGTAGGGAGTTGGGGAGAAATAACATGGGGAGAAATGCCAGATATAGGTGATGGGGATGGATGCAGCAAACCACATTGCCACGTATGTACCTATGCAACAATCCTGCATGTTCTTCATATGTACCCCTGAACCTAAAGTGCAATAAATAAAAATATATATATATATTCGATTTCTAGTCAGTATATTTTTAATCATAAAATGATATTAAACTTCATTGAATGCTTTTTCTGTACTAATTGATTCTGTACTAATTATATATATATATACATATATGTGTATTTATACATGTATGTATGTATGTATATATATAAAATACTCCTTTTTTACTGGAAATTACTGTTGCATACCTTGACATGTGAAGGTATATAGAGAGAATATTTATAATGTATACGGTGATAAAGGGTATAAATTGAGCATACTTATCATATTTACTGAAAAAGAAGACAAGAAGTCATTTCACTAACACTAAACATACAGCTCGTTTATTCTGTTTCATTAGCAGCGTGAATTATATGAAAGAAAACGTGCTAAGCAGCAAGCATGGTAGAACAGAAAAAGCTTTGAGGATAGACCTAAGTGCAATATGCAATCCCAACTTTTGCATTTAGACTGAATGATATGGAGAAGTTATTTACATTTTGATTCTCAATTTCCCTATTTGCAAAATGGCTATGTGAGTATTAAATGAACTAATTCATAGAAAATGTCTATCCAATACCTCAATATATTAGGTGCTAACTGTTATTTTCCTTCCCTTTCTTAGGTTCTGTGAGTGAAGGATACTATAGGAAGAAATAAAAAAGCAAATTAGACAGACACTGTCTTCACAGAGCCATCAGGATGTTGAAAATACTAAAAGAAAATAAGCTTTAAATGGCTGGGATGGTAGATTGCAATACTGGCCACAATACTTGCAGCTTCTGACATGAAGAGGTGGAATCTCTGTCTCCATTTCTTCCGTTTGGTCTGTCCTTGTCATTTACTTTGACCAATAGAACATAGCGGATGTTACACTGTGATAGGTTGAGCCTGAACTTCAAGAGGCCTTTCAGATACCAATGTACTGCTCTTGGGAACCCACCACCACCATGTGAACCAGCCCAGCCTGCTGGAGGATGACAGACCACATAAGCAGAGAGGAGTACTCCTAACTGAGGCCCCGTTAGTCCAGTCAGCACCAGCCAATAGAGCAGCTGATCACAGAGTATGAGTTCATCCAAGACTAGAAGAACTGCCTAACAGAATTGTGAGCTAAATAAATCGTTGCTGTTTTAAGCCACTAAATCTGAAGGGGAGGGATTAGCTGTGCAACAGATAGCATACAAATGTAAGGAGATATGGGTCAGACATTTTTCAATCAAAACACAAAATTATGGGAACAATAGTTTCAAAACAGTTTTTGGGATGATTAGTCATCAATTCCAATAGAATGATGTGGTATAAGAATTGCTACTGCATTAGATTAATGAAATATGCAAATCTTTCACCGGTGGGAATTCAGGGCTTCATGTGCAAATGATTCTTGGTACCCAGAGGTACAGAGATTAATTTTTCCCAGGAAATATTATTCTGAGGTTTCTATGTTTTTGGAGTTCTGAAACTGTTGTTATGTATATATATGGAAAAAGAAGAAAAAGATGGTAAGGGAAGAAAAGCTGAACAAAATTAGACACTGAAAATAAAATATCTGTAAAAGGAATTTGGGACAATAGTAGGGAGTTTTATACTGCAGGTAGCAGAAAGCAAAGCCTGGGTAACTCATCTCTTTCCCATGTCAGTCATCCATTGTAGAAAAAGGATCCTGGCCTTTACTTAACCTTTTTTCCCTGCTTCTTTACCAAGTAGAGCACACCATGAAAGTGATTAAATATAATTTTAAAATTGTGTCATATTGGTTTCTCTTTGTGCAGTAGACAACTAAGTGTGCCTTTGAAGGAAATAATTTGAGATATATGAAGTAAAAACCACCATGTAGCTGAAAAGTGCTTCTCTTACATACGGGCTAAATTCTGTGATTTGTGTAATGGTTAACTTCGTGCTTATTTTGTGTGAAATTTCGGAGGTCACCCACGGGTTATTTCTGAAAAGTGTGAAGTCCGGAGAATGAGGAAGATGGCTTTTGTTCCCCTCAGTGCCAATCAATATTGTAACTGGGGTGGCCTAGGGTGGTAAAACTTACAGACAAACAGCAAGTTCTTTGAGGTGACAGTTGTGTCACACCTCCTCCCTGCCTTCTAAATGCCCACAAATATGCTAGCTCTGAGTAGCGGCCCTCAAATACTTCCTAATTTGAATGGAAATTCAGTGGAGGGCTTATCCAAATTCTAAGAATGAGCCACTATGAAACACACACATAAACCTCACAATGGAGGGTGGGACACATATGATGCACTTCTCAGGACAGAAAGGACTATGGTTGACAGTGAAAAAGAAAGAGAAAGAGTCGGGGGAATGAGAGGCAAGAAGCAGTAGGTAGCACTTTTCTCTGTATCAAAGAGATGTGAAACCAGGGTAAGGACAGAAAACTCACTCCTGGCATTCCTCAGCCAATCCTTGCTTTCCTCTTCCATTTCTTAGTTTGGAATTGCTAGTGAGAATATGAGTTAATGGCTAAGGAAGTTACTTTCCACTGGGCCAGAAGAGCAGATTATAGAAACTCACGTTTGGAAGAAAATTTCTTAGAGATTGTCTGGTTTGATCTCCTTAAGCTTCCAGAAATTCCTGAAATTGATCATCCAAGTTTGATTTGAATGCTTCCAATCATGGAGTCCATTTGATTGCTGTGGAGCCTCTAATTGCTAAACTGTCATTATACTGAACTCAACATTGGTAACACCTTTTAGTTCTTCTTCTGCCCTTTGAAGCAACCAAGAACACATCTTCAACCTCTTGAAAAGCTGAAGAGGGGCCATACGTTGTACAAGAAAGAGAGCTGGGTTAGAAGTTAGGAAACTTTGGTTTTGCAGCTTACTAGTTGGTGTCCTCCTCCCTCATTTTATTTATTTATTTATTTTCCAGATTATTATTTATTTATTTTCCAGATGGAATCTCACTCTTGTCACCCACGCTGGAATGCAGTGGTGCAATCTTGGCTCACTGCACCCTCCCTTTTCTGGATTCAAGCAATTCTTCTGCCTCAGCCTCCGGAGTAGCTGGGATTACAGGTACCCACCACCATGCCCAGCTAATTTTTGTATTTTTAGTAGAGATGAGGTCTCACCATGTTGGCCAGGCTGGTTTTGAACTCCTGACCTCAGGTGATCTGCACCTCCGTCAGCCTCCCAAAGTGCTGAGATTGCAGGCATGAGCCACCGCACCTGGCTTCCTCATTTTATTTGTTGCTTCAGTAATCATGTGCTTAATATTTCGCTAATACTGCTTTTGAAAGGCTGCACTAAGAGTGGAATATAACTGTGTAGCTATAGGTTGAGGCCAGGATTTTTTTTTTTTTTTTTTTTTTTTAGATGTAATACCAAGGACACTGGGCATGAAATGGTTAGACCAGAAGTCATAAACCTATGTCATTAAAGAAAAGGAATGGGGAATTGGTGGTTTAGGTTCCTAGAAAGACAATAAGGACTGGTTGAAATCTATAACTTAAAAGACGTAGTCTATTTAAAGGCATGTGTGGTAGCCAGCCTGTAACATGGTCCCCAGTGACCCTCATCTCCTGGTATTACCCCCCTGTATAGTCCCCACCTACACTCTACAGGGTCGGTCTGTGTGACTACTAGCACATGAAAGAAGTGATGGCATAACACTTCTGAGGTTAGGGCACGAAAGACAGCAGTTTCTGTCTGTGTGCTCTCTCTGTTCTCTCTAAGGCCTGCTAGTAAATGCTCAAGTGAGCTTGGAAATGGGTCCTCTCCCAGCATCTCCAGCCAAGAGCTTGACTGCAGCCTCATAAGAGACTTTGAGCCATAACCATTCAGCTAAACTGCTTCTGGATACCCGACCATAGAAACTGTGAGATTATAAGGACATGTTGTTTTAAACCACTAAATTGAGGGTAATTTGCTATGTAACAATATATAACTAATATAGCATTCTGATGCATTTTAAAGTATCAATGTGCACATGCACACACACTTTGCTGATGAAATAAAATAGAGAGCTCCAGTTTCTAACCCTGAGTTTCCCAGTGAAACCTGGATCCATGGAAGCCAAAAGGTATGGTTAAGTTGCCACTCAAAGGTCATTTGGCAGCTCAGTTTCTGCTGGAAAGGAGGAGATGAGGTCCATTCATAGCTCAAGCAGGGAGCTATTTTATCCACCAATGGAAATAAGATATTTTTCCTTATCACTGTAGGATAACAACAAACATTGGGACAGAACCCAGAGAAATCTGACAAATCCTGCTCTATAATACAAAGCACTTGGATTAGAGTAGGAAGTCAGGTGGAACTCCAGTCTACTTAAATTAGAAAAGCATTTCCCCTGTCACTAAAAACTAAGAACAATCATTTCACAAAAAGTAATGGAAGAAGCAGCCTGTTAGGGTCTGAACATTTGGGTCCCCCCAGAATTTATGTGTTCAAACCCTAACCCTCAAGGTGATGGTATTAAGAGGTGGGGTCTCTGGGAGACAGTTAGGCTACGAGGGCAGAGCCCTAATATATGGGATTAGCGCCCTCATAAAGGAGACCCCAGAGTCATCTCATCCTTTCTGTCATGTGGAAGTGTGCCTTCTCCAGACAGAATCTGCCGGCATCATGCTCGGGGACTTCCAGCCTCCGGAACTGTGAGAAGTAAATATTTGTTGTTTATAGGCCACTTAGTTTATGGTATGTTTTTTACAGCAGCCCAAACAAACTAAGACACAACTCTTCTCAGAAATCCAGGAAATAATATAGTCACTTGGGGTCTAAAACCAGAGATTGAGAAGTCACTTTCCATCCAATAGCAGAAGGAGATCTTAGGGGCACAAGAGTACATGTGACACACAGCAGAGGACTAGGATACGCTTTTGAATGAAGATGCCTGAGGGACTGAATGAAGAACCTGGACAACTAAAGATAAAAGACACCTATGGATCAGAATTCAGACAATTTCCTCAGGTAATGGTTTTTACCAGTAAGTTAAGGAAGAACTGAAAGTGCATTTTAGAATCCTGAATCCCCTTTGTAGGCATTTGCATAGAATTATTTCAACAATTATGCTTAATATAGAGTTAAATATGGACAATAGATTTCCAGAGTTTAGATCCAGTCATTCTCAATAAATCCTTTTGTTCTTATCACTAAAGAAAACCCTCAGGTTTTGTTACAGATAGAGGCTGACAGGAATGGGTGCCCGACTCAGTCAGAATCCCAGGCCAGGAATCTGCACAAACAGGTTAAGTGGAAGCCCTAATAAGATACGGCTTTAACAAGAATTATTTCTGTCAACACAATGAGGAGTCATTATCAGGCAATTTCAGAAAGTGCCAGGAAGCATCATGTGGAAAATTATAATCAAGGCCTGGCTGAAGTCGGGCCATCATTATGGAAAGTCAGGAAAAATGCTAAGTGCAGCGTGGCGCTTGGCATTTTGTGGAAACACCAAAAATGTCAACTGAGGAGACTGAGAAAAACATGAGGGAGGAAGATGCCAGCAGAAAATAAGCATAAAGAGGATTAGTGTAAGATGAAAGCCCGTGTGCATAAATTAGTCAAATATAAAGTGCTGATAGTCTGTGATTTATCCTGCTTGGAAGAGAATATGCCATTATGGATACAAGAGACTGTTAGTTCAGGATAGTTGTCAAAACCATTGCATGAAAATGCTGCCTTTTATCACTGTTTTCAGTGATCTTGATATTCTCATGCAAGGGTTGTGGCAGACTGGTGGGCCTAGAGCCCAAGCAGAGGTTAAAAGAAGAGAGGAAGAGGATGAACTATCTTTAAGAAGACTTGAGAGTTCTGGCACCCCACATGGTGTATTTCTACTTTTTTGCTATTTTTAGGCGAGACTGGTTAGTTATTAACTTCAGAAGGAAGAAGGAGTCACCAAGAGAAACAGCTTGAGGAGCGAGGTGTCATGAAGCTGCTGAGGAGGTGGAGAGGAAGGGAACTGTACCAGGTTTCCCTTAGTGGTGGTGGTGATAGAACATTTATTGGCTGACTGAATGTGATATGGGATGACATGATAGAAATACGAATTTATTTATTTTTGCTAGTTGTTCCTTTACCCACTTTGCCTTTCCTTTGAAATTCAAGGAGTCAGTCTAGTCTATGCTTGTTGTCTCATGGAAACGATGTGATGAGAGAAAAGTGAAAAAAAAAAAGATAAATCTGATTTTTATGTTTTTAAAAGCCCAGACATTTAGAGAAAGAGAAATGACATATAGACAGAATATTCGACAGAAAGTATCATGTTGAAGGACTTGCTGCCTCCTTAACCTCACCCCAAAGTGGAAGAGGGTTCTTGGCTATATCAAATATTATACTCTGGGAAGTTGCTTTCCCCAGATCCAATCCCCAAACATAAACCCTCAAATTTATCCAGTTACTTCCCCCCTACTCTTGATCATGTGCTTCAGCACAGATCCAGCTGCTGGGTCCTGACGGGTGACTGCCAGTGATGGCGGTCCCATCCTTCATGCTAGCAATTGTTTTAGGCATGATGATTGTGCAAAATAAGATGTGAATGGAGAGTTTTCCTCACTTTGAAGAAGAGACACAAACATAAGATGGCCTCTTTCTGCCTCTGAAAGTGTTGCATCTAGAAAAGGTATGGCAACTGCTGTAGCCATTTTGCCTCCAGCCCGAGGACGAGGCAGGCAGACGGACAAAGTCAAAAGAAGACTCAAGAGAATCATAGAGAAATGAAGCCAGAGCCCTGAGGCTCCTTGTGGAGAGCTATTTTATCTCTGAGCCTCTTTCTATGTGGTACTATGCATTGCATCATGGTTTAAAGTAGTTGAATCGGCTGCTTTTGTGCCCTGTTGCCAAATGCATCCTAATAGGTACACTGGCTGAGAGGAGGAAGGAACATGAAGCGTAGTGAAGAGAGAGGAATTACCAACAGTGCCTGGAACAAAGCCTTGAGGGACCCTCGTGATTGGAAGATATTCTACATCTTCATCTTACCCAGACCCCACCCTGGTGAACCGTAAACATCTCCTGAACCCAGGCTGTGCCAGTCTTTCCCATAAACACCTGGTGAGGAGGTACCTTCCATGGCAGCTGCCCTGAGTATTGCTCAGCAGGAATGGCAATTTCTCCTTAAGCAGAAACAGTGTTAAACTTGTTATAACATGCATGGTTATACATGTATGTGAGATAGATTTTTAAATCTATAACCACTTCTGGAATGAACATCCTACTTACTATAGAATGTTGGGTTTAGTTACTATTAAGCACTGTAAGGTAGAACTCCCTAAAGGTACGTCCTTCTCCTTTACTGTCTGGATTATTGTACTCTTTGATTGTAATTCTGCAAGGCACTCCCAAATGCAGTGGGGTTCAGTAAGTGTAAGACTCCTTTGTAGCAAACTAGTCACCAGAAATCTGAAGGTTTTCTCCTACCTCTACCTTAATATCATTCTTGTGGATTTTTGCTGCTTGCTACTTTTCTTACTTGCAATCTGCCACCTTCCAGTTGCTTGTCTTTTGGCAACACCTGTGCATCTCCTGACACTATCCTTTGCATCTTGAAACAGATCTCAGATGACCCCACTATTGGCCTCCCTCCCAGGGAAAGTAGACACAGATAAGTATGGCTGTTATCCTGAGTCTCTTCCCAGATACCTGATCAAAACAGAGAACAGTCACTGAAAGTCCATTTCCCCAATTTGCCTAATCTTCTAGCTCTGGCTGCCTTGAGATGATGTAGTTGAGAGGGTTGGCAGCTGGGGCTGGGAGAAAGATGGGATAGTGGCATGGTCAAGGGACTTATATGGGAAGAGGAATCTGACCAATTGAAGTCAGAAGAGTGAAGGCAAATGGTGAGTGGTGGGTGGGGGGAGGAGAAGAAATGAAAGATTCTTAAAGGGAAATTGACACAACATCTGGGAGAACATCTTAGAATACATTTGTAGGAGGACTGTGATATTAAACTGCATGTGCATTGTGGCTCCTTTACTTACAACTGCTAGACCTTGGGCAAATTACTTAGCTTAAACTCTTAGTTTCCTCATCTGTAAAATAGGGATAATACTGCAACTAATCCATAGGGGTATTGGCAGAATTAAATGAGATAATAGAGGTACAGAATTTAGAACAATGCATGCCACTGGGAAGAATTCAATACATGTTAGTTTTATCATTATTATTACCATTGTACTTGACAAAAATATTTCTGTATTACCTAATTTCTAAAATTATATGAAGAGGGTTACATACTATCAATGAATAGAGTATTTCTATCTTTTATTATAGGATTTATCGGCTAAAAATATGATTCATATCACAGTGGTCAAAATAAATTTGCTATGGCAACACCACACCAGTCCTTTACGTTCTTTCCTTTGTCATTTGTGGCTTCAGCATCTGCCTTCTACTTTCAACTTTTCTGTTACACGTAAGTGTGGCATATTGAGAGATAATTGTGCCTTTTTAAGAGTATCATGTTAATCTTATTAAAAATTATAGCAAGAGAAAAATGCCATGGATGTTTAATAACCTTTTTAAAGAATCATTCAATTATGAAAACACTCCCATCCATTGTAAAGGGTATCAGATTTGTCAGGAATTATTAAATTTTACAGTTTAACCCCAAATATTTTTTGTTTCTCTATTATGCTGTCTTTCAATTGCAGACCTATTATTTTCCAAATGTAATTTTTAGTTATTAACTTAAAGTTGATCTGAGTTTCCATTATTCTTTCTCTTATTTTTCTATTCTCCTGAGCATGTTAATGGGCAATGGAATGCCAAAAAAATATGCGAGGGTAAGGGAGAAGAAGAAAACTGCCCCAGAAGTAAATGAGTAAACAGACCTGGAATAATTGAAAGCTGGCTGTGTTATATATTATTTTCTATGGTATTAAGTACATTTTAGAAATACTTAAAACCTAGAGAGGTACTATAAGTAAAGAGGTATAAATGAAGTCTACATTTATTTGACAGCTACTTAATTTTCTTTTTCCTGTAAAAAAAGAACTTCCAGTTTCCCAAGACTCAACATTGAGTTCAATCAGAGGTAAAGATTCTGGACTATTGGATTAAATGAGGAGGCAGGAACTATTCTCTCTTGCAGGTGGGCAGCCAACAAAGCACCTTCAACAGAATAGCAATTGGTCCTCTGGTCACTTGGGAAACTCAGAATTAATTGATATGGGCATCAACAAGGGAGAAGCAATTTCTTTGTAAACAAACAAAACTGAACTCGTATAAAATGACCTAGAAAATAGATGACAGAGACCTTTCCAGTTTGTGATTTGGTAGAGAATAGGAGTTCTGTTTCTGTCTGACCTCTGAGACATCTTTGCAGCTACTGAAGATACTGTGATAGACAGTGCAGACTCTAGAGTCTTTGAAAAATTTTTTCCCTCTGGCCAAACAGTGCAAGTAGAATTTGTTTACCAAATTGAAATCCAGATTCTATGAATTTTATATTTAAATATGCTCAGCCAACAGCAGGTACCTTACATTATAAAGCTAAATGCTTTTTGAAGCCCATGTTAGAAGAATATAGTCCTGTTGCAATGTGTAATATACAATTTCTAATAGAGTGTGAAGCCAGGGCCAGGGATGAAGATATGGACACATTTCAGCTTGCCAGGGATGCTGTGATATGGGTGAGCACGAGCTTTGTCTATGGGCCGAATTGCATTCCTCCAAAATTCATATGTTACAGCCTTAAGCCCTAGTATCCCTGAAGGTGACTGTGTTGGAGACAGGGTCTTTAGAGATGTGATTGAATTAAAATGAAGTTATTAGGGTGGTTCCTAATCCAGTATGACTGCTATCCTTACAAGTAGAGGAAATTTGCACATGTACAGAGAACAGTCTATGTAAAGACTCAGGGAGAAGACCATCTACAAGCCAAGAAGAAAGCCTTCAGAAGGAACCAATCCTGCTGATACCTTGAACGTGGGCTTCTGGCCTCTAGACTGTGAGAAAATAAATTTTTGTTGTTTAAGGCATCTAGTACTTTGTTATGGCAGCCTGAGCAAATTAATGCAAGTTCCATTTGTAGTAGAAGCTGTTAAACATCATTAGATAGCCCATGTTTGCATTCAACAAAGACTGGTTTTCACCATAAAGACAAGCTGCTCCTTCTACCACTTGGGAGAACATCAGCTTAAGGAGAGGAGTTAGATGAGTACGAGTCAGTGCAAGGGCCCCTAGAGTAAGGGCAACGGAGAGGGCAGTGTGTGAAAGGAAGGGCTATTTTTTTTTCTTCAATGCCTAGTTTTGTTTTCTTTCTTTCCTCAACCATTTCGTTTTTATAAACTCAGGGCCTTTTAAAAATTTTTATTTTTTTAAAAAAGAAAATCCTCTATTGCTTTCTTATCACGAGAGATTTAACTGTTCATTGTAGAAATATTCCATGCTCATGGTTAGGAAGAATCAATACTGTGAGAATGGCCATACTGCCCAAAGTAATTTATAGATTCAATGCTATCCCCATCAGGCTACCATTGACCTTCTTCACAGAACTTGAAAAAACCACTTTAAACTTCATATGGAACCAAAAGAGAGCCCACATAGCCAAGACAATCTTAAGCAAAAAGAACAAAACTGGAAGCATCACACTACCTGACTCAAACTATACTACAAGGCTACAGTAATCAAAACAGCATGGTACTGGTACGAAAACAGAGATATAGACCAATGGACTAGAACAGAGGTCTCGGAAGCAACGCCATGCATCTACAACTATCTGATATTTGACAAACCTGACAGAAAAAAGCACTGGGGAACTGTTCAATAAATGGTGTTGGAAAAACTGGCTAGCCATATGCAGGAAGCTGAAACTGGACCCCTTCCTTACATCTTATACAAAAATTAACTCCAGATGGATTAAAGATTTAAACATAAGAACAAACCACATAAAAACCCTAGAAGAAAACCTAAGTAAAACCATTCAGGACATAGGCAAAGGCAAGGACTTCATGACTAAAACACCAAAAGCAATGGCAGCAAAAGCCAAAATAGACAAATGGGACCTAATTAAACTTAAGACCTCTTGCACAGCAAAAGAAACAGTGATTAGAGTAAACCAGCAACCAACAGAATGAGGAAAAATTTTTGAAATCTACCCATCAGACAAAGGGCTAATATCCAGAATCTACAAAGAACTAAAACAGATTTACAGGAAAAAAACAAACAAACCCTTTCAAAAGTAGGCAAAGCATATGAACAGATGCTTTTCAAAAGAAGATAAATATGCGGCCAACAAACATATGAAAAAATGCTCATCATCATTGGTCATTAGAGAAATGGAAATCAAAACCACATTGAGATACCATCTCATGCTAGTTAGAATGGTGATCATTAAAAAATCTGGAGACAACAGATGCTGGAGAGGATGTGGAGAAACAGGAACACTTTGACACTGTTGGTGGGAGTGTAAATTAGTTCAACCATTGTGGAAAACAGTGTGGCAATTCCTCAAGGATCTAGAAATAGAAATTCCATTCAACCCAGCAATCCCATTACTGGGTATATACCCAAAGGATTATAAATTGTTCTATCATAAGGACACATGCACACATATGTTCATTGCGGTGCTGTTTATAATAGCAAAGACTGAAATCAACCCAAATGCCCATTGATGATAGAATGGACAAAAAAAACGTGGCACATATACACCATGGAATACTATGCAGCCATAAAAAAGGTGAGTTTGTGTCCTTTGTAGAGACATGGATGAACCTAGAAACCATAATTCTCAGCAAACTGACACAGAACAGAAAACCAAACACTGCATGTTTTCACTCATAGGTGAGTGATGAACAATGAGAACACTTGGGCACAGGGAAGAGAACAACACTCATAGGGCTAGGTAGGGGTGTGGAGGGGAGGGGAGGGGGGCAATGGGGGGGCGAGGAGGAGGGGGACAGATAACACTGGGGGAAATGCTTGATATAGGTGATACTGGTAGCGGGGGGATGAAGACAGCAAACCACCATGGCATGTATGTACCTATGCAACAATCCTGCAGGATGCAGGAAGTGCACATGTACCCCAGAGCCCAAATACAATAAAATTAAAAAGAAAGAAAGAAAAAAAGAAAATCCTCTATTTCTTTCTTATTACAGGAGATTCACCTGTTCATTGTAGAAATATTAGGAAATACAGATTTTAAAAAATGAAGAAACAAACTATAACTGTGATCACACCACTCAAAGGTAACTGTTCATACATTCTTGTAAATCTTTCCAGACGTTTCCCTATATATTCACGAGTTTATATAATATACATAAATGGAATGATTTTTTCTTTGCATCTTTCTGTGTCAATAATTTTTAATTTAGAGCATCATCTCTAATGTCTGATATTGTTTCATTGTATCTATTATATCCTAGAAATAGAATTGGAGGGTAGGATGTGTCTAGGCTTAGACATATGTAAAGACTTTTAATATATTTTGCCAAATTGCCCTCCAGAAAGGATGTACCCATTTATATTCAGAAAGTCTATTTTGAGTGCAACATAAAGCCCTGTCACTGGTAACTCTTGACTCAGCTGCTCAAGGGCTTTCAGCCAAAATCCTAAGAGAAGAGTGAGGAAACTAGAGGACACTGAAAAGCTCTGCCACAAGTGACTCAGATCCTGCAAGTGGCTCGACGGAGGAGTGTCCCGTGTTGGTGGCGGAGGTTTTTCCTCCCTTAGCACAGGACAGGTTGGGGGGAAGCAAGGCAGGATCAGACGACTTGCGCCCATACGAGAGATCTGCAAGCTACGCCAGGAGGAGCCATGTCAGTGCAGCCACTAGGGGTCGCCCTGAGGAGCATGGCACTCACGGGGTGTGGAGTGAAGCGTGAAGAGACTTGTGTTGCTCACTTAAGCGTGGAAGAGAGATCCCTGAGGACCTCTAAGTAAGCTGGGAGGAACCCGTGGACTGAGGTTCCAGGGATTTCACTGCAGGGAGCCTGACATCATTGTGATTATGACCCCGGGTTGTTAATTTTATTCCTCGGGCTTTCAGGGCCTGGGAAAACACACGTTATTTTAGGGAAAGAGAACAGAAGGACTGATGATAGCCTTTGCAGTTTTTATGCATTAATGGGAGATGCTATTTGATTTTGGTTCCTTGCCCAGTATAAGAGATCCCAGGGGACCTAGTTAAAAGGAAAGCCAAGCTTATCTTAAATGGAAAATAAAATGTTTTATAAACATGAAAATTATGTGGCACTCAATAAAATGTGTTGGCAAGTGAATGTCTGCTACACAATATGACAAATAAAATAGGTTAATTCCTCTTGGGAGAAGAACTTGAGTTTTACTTATCATCGGAAGACTTTGAAGTAACTTTCAAAAGGAACCTCTCTAAGGAAGATAAGCAGTGGTCTCTGATTTGCCGGTAGGCGGAGTGTGTGAGAGAGGGAAAGAGCCCCTTCATTCTTGACCAGAAATGATCACCCTTTTTATTGTGTTTCAAGATATTCACAGAGCACCTGGTTGTCCCTGGGTCTTGGACCTTTGCTGGTCAGACGTCACATATACATCAGAATGATAGCCCCATTGATCTTAACGTGGCCCTTGTCTGAGACATAAATGTGTAGATACAAGTGAAGAATTAACAACATTTTGTTGGCTTCTTTGAAATGTAAATTTAGCTGCCAAAGTGGTTTCCAAAAGTAAACTTCTGTTCTGTACATTTGCCCAAGGCAATGAATAAATTTCCAATAAAACAAACAAACAATTCTTTCCCTGGGGTTGTTTTCTTCTATCTTCAAGTGGCACTATGAAGAATTAATTACTTCATAATCTCACTCACTATAGCCTATCAAATTAAAAATGTTTATGGAAAAATAGGGCTTACCATCTATCACTGGTTTTGGCTGAGAACTTTTGAGGCGCAGTGAGGGCCGGAAGCGGGTTCGGTCGTTGAAGCTCCAGCTCTTCTGCACTTTGGTGGGGCTGCCCTCGGCTGTGATGTCGGTGCTTGGGGACCTCCTGTCACCTACTGAGGCTTGTCGGCTCTTAATACTCTGTCCCCTGGGGCTAGCCATGCGCACTCGCTCCTTAAAACTTAGCTTCTGACTGTGGAGAACAGAGGCATGATTATTCCATTTCAAGCAATTTCTTCCAGTTTGCTTGGGTAAATTATTTGATGAAGCTCATGTGGTCATATATTTCAATAGACAAGATGTTTTCAGCACATAGGAGCACAGTGATGTATTTTTCCCTTATTTAAAATTTAAGCTTTATCTAATCTCTGTATTTGCATTCCTTTGAGATCAATCTCATTCTATAGGTACACACATCTTTCTTGGATTCATCATAGAAAGGCCTGAGGTCATATAGCAGTTTGTCCACAATTACACTGTAGATAACCAAGAACTGTTTTGGAATTCACTTGAAAAACAGTTGAATAATTTTAGCTTTAACCTCAACTTTTAAGATTTAAAAAGTTATTTTTTATTTGGGAGCATATCTCTTTGTAATTTCTAAACATTTCTACAGGAAAACAGGGATGACAGTTACACTTATACCTACATTTGGCATGCATTTTATATTCCAGGCAAGATGATGATATCCGTAAATTCATGCAGTCTCATAGCAGTTGGTAGCACCACATACATAATATTAAACATACAACACTTAACATCAGATTTCTTTTATGCTTACATTTGTTCTTGTGAGATGAAAACCACACAAGATAGAACAGCCCCAACATATAATGAATGTGATGACTGATGAACGGAATGAGATGTTATGTTCACTAACACAATTTCCTGCTAGTAAACAGGTTATTGATTTGCTGTGGCAGCTACTGGTAAATTATATTTGTTCAGGCATTCAGCTCTGATGCTGGCTAAGATCGAACTGTTGTGGGCTCATAAAAGCAGCATTAACAAGAATCATAAAATCCAAAGTACATCTTCACACTTTCCTAATCAAGAGCTGTGGTGTGACGTGCTAGGAAAGGCAGGTTGGGATGAGAGACAGAGGTGCTAGGGTCCCCATCTCTAACATGGAGATAAACATAGCAACACAGCTAAGGAATTTTTGTGGGAATCAAATGAACTGTAAGAAGTTTGATGCACCCATGTCGTTTGTTTTCTTGTTTCCTTTATAAAGTAATTGTGCCATTCATTAGAAGGTGCTACCGTCATCAATGTGAGGGGCCCTGGACTCTGCAGGTCCTGAAGAAATCATGGGGCAGCGGGGAAGTCGCTCAGAGCAGCTACTCTGAGTCGTGCCGCAGCCTTTGTGGGGTATGAAAGCAGCGTTCTCATGGATAAGGCTTATTTGAGACGAAGTGGAGGCCTTGTTTTTTTCCACTTACCGCAATGTCCACTGTCCCCAGCTGCAGCATGCCAACAGCAAATGTGTTTAGTGGATATGTGTTTTGTAGCTAACAAGAAACAGTAACATTTATTTTTCCATGCCTAGTTGCTTAACAAACGATATCCTAAAAGGGCACCACGTTTCATGTGTGTTTACATGAAAACAAATCAAATAATGAACTATGGTGGTCAGGGAGTTCTGGAAACAATAAACAAGTTGACCATGCAACTGACAGCTCCCCTCGGAAATGCAGACACGGCTAAGTCCAGCAGGACTCGCTGAGGCACATGCAAAGAACAGGCGGGGCAGTTTGGTGATGAGGTCAGGTGGGTTCAAGAGTTCTTTACGACAATCCCAACAGTGAAAGGGTTTATCTGTACTTGACACATGTGTGATTAAACGATAGATTACATTAAACAAGAGCAACAATAATATCATAAACCTGCATCTTTTAATTCTCAGGCTAGGTTTTCCATGTCATCCCAAAGCCTTCAATTATTTAAACAAATCCATCAAAGGGATAGTGCCCAAAAATGTCTACTTTTCTCAAGCTTTTTTCTTCTTTAAAAATTGTAAAAGTTTCAAATCTCTTTTTAGTTTCAACACATCTGTTCCATAATTTAAATTTACAATGATCTAGTTCAGGAAGCATATGTTCACTTCTGCACCTTTATTTAGATTAATGAATAGCTCAAGTTGACAAAGATATCACAATTGTCCTCACTATATTTGATTTTATCGATTACCTTTTCTGGAACTAACAGATGCTAATTACTATAAAAGGTTGGGTCTGGTTAATATCAAATTATTTTCTCAAACTTTCAAGATATATCTCTTTCCTATGCCCATTAAACAAATAGGGAATGCATAAGACATCATGAAAACATTTAATAAAAAAAATTCAATTACTAAAAAAGTAAAAACATCCAAAATGAAAGTATTAGCATTAAATATACCATGGTTTATTTATAATAATAGTCTTTTAGAAATCATTTCTATAAAAGTATTATTAAAAATTGCTTCTATGAAACATTTTGACATTACCTTATGAATAAATTGGAAAGTGGGAATAATATTTTCTAAATCTCAGTACCATTTAAAGCACTTAAAGTTGACAAAAATAAATTCTAGGTAACATTTCCCTTTTGTCCTTCTAAGCTACATGGATATTTGCTAATGTCTAATATTTTAAAGATTCCTGAGAATTTTTTAAAAATAAACTCAGCATATTACATACTAAATCAGACAAAAAGTAATGTTTTAATTTTCTCTTTTGACACAATTATGTGAAAGTTAAGAATAAGATTCTAGTCAAGAGCTTTTTAACCAGGAAAAATTTTCTTTTCTAAAGCAAAGATCTGTAGTTGAGTCCTCTTACAAAAAGCTCACTTTTATTATTTTTCTACTTTGTTTCCCTTTGAAAATCAACAGAGCATCTTGATTAGATGACTATTAAGCTGATTAGGTGACTGTTACTGAAAACACACATTGAACTGATTAAAACATATAGACTCTTCACTGGTACCTTGAAGTTTTCATTATTTTCCTGCACTTTTGGGTGACATCTATGCACATGATTTGTAAAGATTCATGTAACAGTATTTTTAGGAAGAATGTCAAGGATTATCCCCAGGAGACCAGGAAGGAGGTCTTGCTTTATAGAAAGCAACAAAAAAACTGCTGTGGTCATTGACTGGAGCATCTTTCTTAGTATACAGTCCCACATTCCCAGCTGAGGACCATGCTCAGCAGAGCCTGCACAGTCACCCTGCAAGAGAGAATTCTCCCGTATGTAGGAACTAGATGTACAGGTTATTCAAATGGCCTAGCATGCAGTCTATTACCGGCTGTTCCCTGCCAGGGAACTGTGTGGCATCATCATAACCCCACAGTAATCCTCTGGGACTTAGAATGCTGTAGTTATTGTTATACTTAATTAGGGTTTTAGCCCTTCATGTGATAAGCATTCTACAAATTCTCGCCTCAGGCACAATATGGCAACTGAGCCATGACAATCCAGTGCGTGCAGCAGCTTAGCAGATGTCCAACCACGAGGAGGCGCCAAAGGGCTGACTGCCAGTTCTGCGCGGGACGCCAACTATTGGTCCCAGCGGTGGAGAGTAACAAAGCAGGCAACAGGCAACAAGGAAAATGACAAGCGGGTTAAAAACCTCATTCGAGTCCCTAGAAAGAGTGAGTCTCTGAACAGGGCTCAGTTGGGGTGGGTATAACCTGGTCATGCACCTGAGGTTAGTTGGCATTCTCAAGTCTCATGTCAATAGCCCGGATGCTGGGTACCTCTGCTTCCGTGAGGTGTACATTCTGAAGAGCTTCTGCTTATTACTACAGAACTTACTAGGAGTGAGGGAAATAGAGCAGCACATTACTAAGCATTTCACGAATAGGAAAGTGCTTAGGGATTCTTTCTTTTATAAAAACAAAGCCATTTGGCTTTATTGTTTTTAATATAGAAGCACACAGACTATTTAAGCAGAGAGTACTAACTATGTTGTTTAACTGTGCTGCTTGAAAGCTATCCAGTGATCTTAATGACTACGTGGAAAAATCAGATTTGAACTAGACATTACGAATGACAGTCTCTGTGTTAGCCTGTTTCATATGAAAATAAGAATAAATACTTTAGAATACAGCTACCTCTGTAATAAATATCAATAAAACAGTATATATGAGTCATAATATACTTTAGAACTTTAAGGAATAAATATTTACAGAAATCAATAAATTCATAACTGCTGAAATTTAAAAACATAAGTTCTCGGTTTGTGTGAAACCTCTGCAGTTAGAGTTGATATAGGGAACCAATTGTCAGAATATGTTCAACAAAACAGAAGAAAAGATTCTGGGTTGCTAGTTTGTAGAAAAAGAAAGAAAAGTACGTTTCTTATTTTAAGTCCTTTGATGTGTTGTTAAAAGTCTAACTCCATTTCCTCTATCAATAAATGTGAACAGAAGGAGAGACCATTTTGGAAAGATTGTTTTTGAAACAATGGAACATTTTGCCAATAAGGACACAAGTTGACTATGTTGGAAAAAAAACCATAGTTTAGTCTCACTGAGTTTAGTTTAACAACACATGCAGATCATTCATTGCACACAGAAGAAAGAAAAATTAAATAACGGAAAATAAATGCAGAAGAAATATAAGAGCACACCGTCTTCCACCAGGGTTCTAGAGTTCTCCACAAGAGTCACACACTGCCTCGGAGCCCAGCAAAACCAATCACGCAGGAGTGGTTCAGGAAAAGCACTCGGTGGCTCACAACACAAGAGTGTAATGTAATATAAAAATATCATTTGTGCCTCAACTTTTAAGACATGCATCTTTACAAGAGTCTCACAGGTACTTGGTAAAGCAACTTTAGTTTACTAAGAAATCTGAAAGGGTTCTAGTAATACTTTCAATATTGCCATTAAGGAAGCTTAAGTATAAGCAGGCATATAGCTAACCATTGTTGATTTAGAAGACAGAGTAAGTAGAGGCAGCAAGATGTACAGACAATCTCAAAACCTCAGACAGTACAATCTGTTTTTGTAGCAATAAAACTTAGGTAGAAAGAAGGAAAAGCCTTCTTGTACCAATGTGTTGACTGACTACTATTTGATCATACGGTCAAGGAGGAAGGGAGAACAACATAAAACCCTCACGGTGAGAATATTCTGGCCAGAGAGGTTCACAGGTGATTTCAGTTCTCTGAAAAGGACAATTTACATTAACACAGAAAAAAACCTGTTCAGTTTAAAAAATGATTTTTTCCGACTGATTTTTAATAGGACGAAATAAACACATTTACCACCACATATGTGAGATTAGAACTGTTTAAGTGGGAATTCAGAGGAAAATAAATGAGTGATTAAATAATGCTAAAGAAGTATTTTATGATTGGAGTAGAGGAAAAACAGAGCAGGCTCAGTTGAGACTAACAGTAATTTGTACCTGACTCTGTACCAAAAAGAAGTGATGAAACTATTTCCACTATTGCTCAGTTGAGCTATATTTAAAAACCTCTTCTTCAGATTGATGTCTTGTATTTGTTTTTGTTTTGTTTTGAGATAGAGTCTTGCGCTGTTGCCCAGGCTGGAGTGCAGTGGTTCGATCTCAGCTCACTGCAACCTCTGCCTCCTGGGTTCAAGCGATTCTCCTGCTCAGCTTCCCAGGTAGCTGGGACTACAGGTGTGTGCCACCATGCCTGGCTGATTTTTGCATTTTTTAAGTAGAGATGGGGTTTCACAATATGTTGGCCTGGTTGGTCTTGAACTCCTGACCTCAGGCGATCCACCCATCTCCGACTCCCAAAGTTCTGGGATTACAAGCGTGAGCCACTGCACCTGGCCATTGTATTTTTAAAGAAAGTTTTTGGATCTGTCACAAACAATGTGATCTTTCTCCTTAGCCCAAGACATCGTAGACGAATTTTGTTTAAACATACCCTTACCTCAGTGTAGAAAGACAAAAATCTCTTTTTAAAAAGAACATTCCAAAGCCAGTAATATAGTTAACTAAGGGTTCTACAAATGTGTTGGACATCTTAATCAATTTTGCAGAAAGAAAAGTCTCTCTGTATGGCCCAGTCTCTAGTCATGGCTCCGTCCTTCAGTGAGAGTGCCAGGCACCCAGAGGGGGATGCTGGCTGCTGTGTTGAACTCAGCTACACTTGGGTTACTCTCAGTTTGTAACACATAGAAAACCATGAGGAAGAACTTGGGAGATTCCAAGCTCTGAGCTAAAAGATGAAAATGTTGGCTCCTGCTTGAGCTGAAGCTTGTCTACTTTGCTAATCTAAATCACCATCAATAACTCAGTGGTCCCAAAGGCAGTAAATGACTCTACAGTTGGGTAGTGTTAATTAGTTCCTTTGAAATGGGGTCAAGCATTAATTAACAATACTCTGGACTCAGATCTGCTCTTCTCTAAGGAAGAACTCGCATTATAAATGCATTTTACTTCGTGCATATTTTGCTTGGGTAAGGACAACTTTGTCACTTTCTAAGATAGTACTGTTGCTATTGTTATTACAACAGCCTTTCTGCATTCATTGTGTAGGATTATACATTCTGCATATGGAGCACAACAAGGTGAAAGCTTACATAATATTAAAACGGGAGCTTCAGCTTGTTTTCCTGAGATCATTGCAATGTCTTTAATTTTCTATTTCTCTTTTTATATTTCTCCTCTCTTCCCATTTTTTTGTTGGCGTTTTATCTCTTCCCACAAACTACTTGAGGTCAGGGGCATTTTATTACTCTGTCCAATAATTATTTCTTGAGCACATTCTGTCATAGCTTTACCCAGAGTGATGTGACAGCTGGTTGGAAGATAGGAGACCTAAGTGCATGAAATGTAAGACATTAAGTAAGGAATCCAGGCTAAGTAATAGTACAGAACTTATTTCAGGGTGGTTTTGCTAAATGTTCAATAAAATTTCTGTGTGTGATTCTCTAAGTCATCAACCCATTTCAGTGGTTTTGTACATATATGAACCTACGTGTGAAGTATCATTGACAACCTCAGTCACAAATACACAGCAGAGAGGTAAATATTGTAGATATATGAGAACATCCTAAATGTAGAAAATTTGGTTGATAGTTTTTTTGAAATGTGACAACTGAGTAGGAAGCTCATTTTTGGCCTGGTGAGCAGAAGCTCAACACTGATACTTTAATTTTGTCTTTGTTTTCTGCTGTGCTAACATTTAAAAACAGTGCAGTATCATTGTGTCAGCCCAAGGTGATCCCTCACTCAGGACTGCCATAGAGTTTATGCTTATTCAAGCACCTCCATGTGATTTACAAATTTCTCTTTTAGTTGTTAACAGCTCTGTTTTCGAGGATGAAACTAAGATGGTGATCACATTCTCAGGTAGCTCTGGAATTTGTGCCAAAGATGGTCTCTGTCCTTTGAATTTGGAGGCAGATCACCCTTTGAGAGAATTAGTAAATGGATAGCTCCTGAGACAATGAAAGCTTTGAAAATATCACAAAAGCAACTGTAATCTATCTTAAAATGGCTATGATTTATTTTGTGTTACTTTTTTCAAGTAAAATTGTCACAACAGAAGGATGGTGAGCTCTGCATGGAATCTAGAAAAAGTACTAAAGTTCTAGAATTCATCAGCTTATCTCCTCCAGTGTCTAGGCAAAGACTATTCTGAATCTGATGACCAGAACAACCTCTCTTTGGTCAAAAACTTTTCTTAGGTGGAGAAGAACAACTTTTTCTGGAAATATCACCAAGAAATATCCAATGCCCTTGACTCTAACTCTTTGCTACCAAATAAGAGAAGGGACTTTAATGCCATCCCTTGGGTAAGTTACCTGCCCAGAAGGTGTGCCTGATGTTGTAGAGCCTATTGTATCTATCTCCCATCATAGATGAATGCACTTACGTTCTGATTTGTGAATCTTTACATATTAACATAATGCAAAAATGGATAATCCAGAACGTTAACATCCCAAGTGAACTTTCAAAACTGGTTTCAGTATTGCATGACTCTATTATGATTAATGTAATTATTATAATAGTACAAAGCTAAAAGAACAATCTCTGGACCCACATTGGCCTCCACTTAGGGATCAACTCTGAGTAGTTGGATGCTTTCATTTCTTTACTGAAACAAGTGATAATGAAAGGAAAAAAAAAGGTATCCCTTCTACCTTTCCAGGCGCCTGGTTCTGCCTCTCCATTCATCACATCATTAATGCTGGATTCCACCTGGTTCTGTTTTTCAGGGCTTTGCTCTCAAATCTAGACACTTCCTGGTACCCATTAACACATATTAAGAAATTTTTCTTTCACCTCCCATTCCATCTAGGTTTAATTCTCTGCTGTAATTTGATGAAGCATTCCATCTATGGCATAGAAAACTGACCATAAATTATTTGGTGAATTTTTGGGAGGGCTGGCTTCTTCCTAAAAGATGGGGGGGGGACTCTTTTTTGAGTCACTTGAGTAGACTTCAGCACTCGGTGGGCTAGAGGTGTCACAGAGAGAGGGTTTTCATCTCCTGTACACAGTGTTCCTATTGCCAAAAAATTGATTACATATATATATAAATTCAATCATTCCAAAGAAGGACCCTAGTGAAGAGGCCCATATCCTAGACTGCCACCTGGGCTTATAACATTTAGAAAAAAATTTCTTTCTTTCACTCTCTAGATTACCATATTTTAATACTTTGATAAGACTCCTCTCTGGGAAAATGACAGCAAGTACTAATCCAAGATCAATTCCTCTCCTCCCCCACCTCTAAATGTTCCATGCCCTGCAGATTTTGAAAAAGCAGCGAGTGAGTTAGGGAAAGACACTTTGATACTAAGCGGGGAGAAATCAATAAAATAGTAACCTTTGCACGCAAATCTTGAGAAAGGTCACTTTTAATTATCTGGTATTTGTTGATTGATTCTACTCACATGAGACACATTTAAAACATCTGGTAGGTATCAGATCTATAAACAAACATGTAGCAAAAGAGAAATCACAAACCTGCTTGATGCTTCCCCTTGTTCTTTCCTTCAGATGCGTGCAGGCAGAAGAGAAATGATGATAAACCAGTGAATATATTTATAGCACTTGATAACGGCCAAATTGGAGACTGGGGAATCAAGTACCTTAAGTGAGTCTTTTCATGCAAGATCCACAAAAGCAGTGTTCTTTACAATAAATGTACTCAACTTGCTAACATATGTTCTTTGTGGTACAGACCTGAGATGGCACAACATTTACTTGGCAAAGCCAAGACTGCCCACATAGAACCAAAAACAATAGACTTTTCATTAGCCAAAGCTGTCCGTGGCTAAGAAAAAGTGCTTCTGCTCTAACCAGCATTAGTGAGGGCTCTTAGAAAGTTGCTAGTGACAACATAACTGTTTTCTGTGCTTCCGGCAGATTTAGGTTTCTAAACCTGGATTCATTAATGAATTGTATCTCAGTCACTTGCTGAGGCAGATTTTTTTTTTTGTATTGTATAAAATCTAAATTTCCATGGAGTAAATAAGGTACACAGAATATTTATCAAAACTCTTTTAGCCTATACTGTTGGGTGGCATTTGTAATAACTAATTTTAGCAAATTTAGGTCTAAGCACCATGATGCAGGGTCTGTACTCTTTGTGAATGAGCTGTGTGCCTTTGGGCAGGCACCCCGTTTGCGTGCGGATCTTGGTTTCCTTATGAGTAAATCAAAGGCTTTGGGTTAGATAATCTTCAAATTCCCACTTTTTAAGGTACCACATGGTGTTTTTGGAGCTTGATAATTCCCCATAGCCTCATAAAATATCTGACTCATTCCCTAAATGGCATATTTACCTGTGTTTTGCCCTTTGCATAGGCTTCACTCTCTTTGAAGAGAAAATCAAGAAAAAAACTTCTTTCTATACATCCTTCTGTTCTTAAAACAAAACTTTGAAATGGAACAGCTAAGATCTCTAGAGTGTATGTAAGAGACAAACCAGATCTGAAAAGAGAGAGTAAGGAACTGCTGGTTGTGTCCCTGGCGGGTTTGAGTGTCCCTCCTCCCATACCTCTCTCCCCTGCACAGCTGTTTCCAAGAGCTTGGGGCTGGGGTTTTTTTTTTTTTGAGACACAGTCTCACTCTCTCACCCAGGCTGGAGTGTAATGGTGTGGTCTTGGCTTGCTGCAACTCCCGCCTCCCGGTTTAAGTGATTCTCCTGCCTCAACCTCCCGAGTAGCAGGAAATACAGGTGTGCCACCACACCCAGCTAATTTTTATATTTTTAGTAGAGACGGGTTTTCACTATGTTGGCCAGGCTGGTCTTAAACTGCTGACCTCGTGGTCCACCTGCCTTGGCCTCCCAAAGTGCTGGGATTACAGGCGTGAGCCACTCTGCCCAGCCAGGGCTGGTGTTTTTAATGATAATGATACCATTGATGACGATGATGATACTGTTGCTAAATTGATCTTCCTGGCCACCTGCTTGAAATTATAGCCTCTGGTGCTCCCTAAATTCTTTCTCTCTGTTTTTCCTTAGCACTTATTGCCATCTAACATATTCTATATTTTATTTATTTATTTATATTGTCTATCCCAGCATCCCTTGAATATATACTTCCCAAGGCCAGAGATTCTAACTTGTTTTTTAAACTCAAACTGTGGCATTCTTAGTGTCTAGAACTGTGCCTTGCACATCATAGATACTTAATGAGTAATTGCTGAATGCATACATTGACTGAATAAATGATCTTTCCCATCAGAAGTTCTTAGGCTGAATGCTAAAGGAAAATACTGCACACAAAAAAGTTAGTCTGTTTGTTGCTACATCACTCTGCATTTGGTAAGCCACTTAAATGTAAAAAGATCCCTTTAAGTCATTGAAAATTATTGTCACTTGATTAAAGCAAGTTTGCTTCCTAAAGCAGAAGTTTTGAACTTTGCTTCAGGGAGTCTGTGAATACATTAAATATGTAGACAAAGTATTCATTTTCTTGTTCATTGAATATCTTTCTTGATAAAGACCCCATAATTTCCATCATATTCTCACTGGTTTAACAAAAAACAACAAAGATTAAGACCCACTGCAATTTGAGGCAATGAAGCATCGCTAGAGAGAGAGATGTTAGGACATCCAGTTTCCCATGAACTTTGCCAGTGACTGCTGTGTCATTCTGGACAAACAACTGTTCTTGATTCAATGGGGCTGAGCCCCATGGTTTGTTAGATTGCGGGAAAAGGAAAGTAAGAGAAAGACTGACAGGCACAGTGGGACATGATGAATACAGGTGTTTGCATAAATCCTCCTCCACCTCCACCCACACTTAAGAGAGGGAAAATATCAGAGGAATAGAAAGAACTTATGTGAGTAAAATAATAGTTGATTTACTGGGGGAATTTGACTCATTATTAAACAGTTTTTCCAGGCTTCAGAATGACTTTTAATCTAAAAACTGCAGTAAGTGGGAAGCCAAATAGTCACATATGACAGTAGACCACTCCCCTCTGTCACTTGAGAATTCTCTATTGGTTTTTCTACTCAGATTCCTTTTCTACATTTACTTAGCAAACTTCATGAAGACAAGAAATACAATTTCTATATAATTCTCATTTTTGGTTCATAGTCCCAAGGAATAGGTGGCACAGGAGTTATGTTCTATTTTTGTTTTTTTTTTAGTATCAAAATGTTGAAAGGGTCTTATACTCCATAAAAAATTCAACTAAACTTCAAGATCTAAATAAAAAGAGTCAAATCCACACATGCATTAAACAGCATCCACGCTTCTATGCATGCTAAGGTTCCATCCTTTCTAAAATCCTTGGGGTGCTATGAATATCTCTGTCCTAGGTGCTGACAAGAATTTTAGACACCACCCACCAGGAGACATGTCCCATTAGAGCTTAGGAATCATCTAGCCCAACTCTTGTCCTTCTCTTTGTGGGTGGGAAAACTGAGGCCCAGGGTTGGACAGGGAAGTAATGTAGTTACTGATGAATCTGGTACTCCCCAATGGTGTGCATTCTGCTGCATCGCAAACCTTCATTAAGGTGGCAATGCCAGGGAATGCCATTGAGATTTCCCCAGCTGATATCCACCCAGATCGGTAAGAACAGGTGATTTTTCCTGAGCCACAGTACCTAGGTGTTCTGAATCCCATGAAGCCACTAGGATTAAGGTTTTGTTGGGATATGAAGAAAAACAGCCGTTGCTCTCAAACACTAAGTCGTATGAGCAATTTAATAACTTTTGAACAACCTGAGGAACTAACTATGCTAATCAAGCTGGCTGACTCACATAAAGCCTTTCTCAGGACTTACTGCTTTGGTATTTCAACAAGGACACCTTTAATTAGGTGGTGAATATGATTTAACATTTTCTGTGATAGTTGAACTGGAGTCCAGGGTTCAAAGACTCCAAGACTCCAAGATTAAGACAGGCCTTTTTTTTTTTTTTTAAATTACATGTCTCTGTGGTAATCATTATGAATCTCTGTTCATAATTTCCTTGGTTCTTGCCTCCTTCTAGGCATATGGTAAGACTGTACTTCCCCATTTTCTTTGCATTTAGACATGGCTGGGTGATTTAGTTTGGCCAATGAAATGTGAAAAAAAATAATATTACTTGAAAATTGTGAATGCTACTTCCAAATTTTAATCTGCTTGGTTCCACTGCCTCATTGTAAACTGTAATATACCAGGACTCCTATTCTTCTCTTCTTTTGCCACTGACATGAGTTCGATCTGCAAGTGAAAGCTTGAGGACCATCCAGAGGGGATTCATATGAGAAGTGGCTTTGAGAGATTTAAACATACAAAGATGGATTACTCTCGAAGCACTCGTCTCTTGGGGTCAGGTGATGGGTACAAACTAAATAATCCTTGTTTTTCAAGAACTGCGGTGCTTACCTTTAGGATGCTGGTGGGCTTTATGAAATGAGACATTAGAAAAAAACATAAATAGTAGAAATAAATCTCTATAAATTTTACATTCTTTTAATCTTTAATCCCAGTCTGTGGATTGTGAGGAATAATAGTGATTCTATTAAGTTTTGTGCTGGAATTGCTACTAAAAAGGTTTGAATCTCTCTAAGAGGAACAGAGAGTAAGACAAGCCAAACATCAACACCTTTTACGTGTGGGTATGGTTTGTTTAACAAACTTGAAAAGACTCAACTACAGCAGCAGCTGTCACACTGATACCTACTTGGTAGGGCTGCAGGTGTGCAAGGCCTTCAAGTGTGGCTTCCAGGTTGCAATGGAAACAGATTTCTCATCAGCTGCATAACTACGCCAAACACACTGCATGTGGCATAGACGGGGACATGAAAAAGAAAAAAGAGAGCAGGAGATAGAATAAAATTGGAAGAGAAATGATTGAATTACTACATGTTAAGAATCTTTTGCTTCTCATACTTAGCCCTGATAAATACCCAAAAGAAAAAGAAGGCTACTTTGGCATTTTCAGCTGGCTGTTAAACAGTTTGCATCACTCAGAACTGCTTTTCATTTTTTGCTTTTAAAAATTATTTATTTTGAGATGGACTCTTGCTCTGTTGCCCAGGCTGGAGTGCAGTGGTGCGATTTCAGCTCATTGTAATCTCCACCTCCTGGGTTCAAGCAATTCTTGTGCCTCAGCCTCTAGAGTAGCTGGGACTACAGGTGTCTGCCACCATGCCCAGCTAATTTTTTTTTGTACTTTTAGTAGAAATGGAGTTTTGCCATGCTGACCTGGCTGGTCTCAAACTCCTGACCTCAAGTGATCTGTCCACCTTGGCCTCCCAAAGTGCTGTGATTACAGGTATGAACCACTGCACTGGCCAGAGCTGCTTTTCAAAACAACACACCAAGAAGCAAAAGGCCCAAAAAGTATAACATAATGCAATTTTTGAATTGGTAAGGGAGATACTATATTATCCAAAACAAATAGTAATGATTGACGGGCTAAATACTGATTTCCAAGATAGTAGTTAGGTAAGCCACTTGAGCATGAACACATATTCCAGGGATTGATCTTTAATCAATATTTGATAAAGGAGAAGCAAAGGACTAATGAAAATCCACTATGCAACTAGTAAGCTAACTAGTTAACCAATGAACACCAGGGTACGCTAATGATTTAATTATTGAAATCCTTGAATTACGTAATACTTCTAATGCTAAAAATGAAGATAGTGATTACAAGAAGCTGAACTAAAACAAGATGGGGAAAATGTACTCTCTAGGTGTATAGCTGGAAAATACCTAAGGATTTATGCCATGATCTAAGAATATGTTTATAAATCTTTTATGTAAAACATAAGCTCTCTCCATTTCATATAATTATACTTGGCATACATAAGACAAAGTATTTTTATGTGATCCTCACAGTCAAAGTGTGAATTAAGATTCCTATTTTGTAGGTGAGAAAAGAAGGGCTTAGATAAATGAAGAGGTTTATACAACGTTGGTGGAGTTGAGACAATATCTCAAATTGCCTGGCTCTCAGTCATAGAATCCCTCCACAGATACTTGCTGACTGCTTGAAGACTGTTGTTGGAAAAGCTTCTATCTGAACTGCTCATCTGAGAGATTGCTGACCTTATTTTCCAATATAGATTTTCATAAATTTCTTTCTTGTAATGAGTCTGCAAACATCTCTAATGGCCAAGTATTTACACCAATCTCCTCAGAGAAAATTTTTCATTATAGTGGATTAATCAAAACATTCTATTTTATGTGACAAACTTATTTATTCATTTGAGACAGGGTCTCCCTCTATCTCCAGGCTGGAGTGCAGTGGCATAATCTTTGCTCTCTGCAACCTCTGCCTTCTGGGTTCAAGCAATGCTTGTGCCTCAGCCTCCCAGGTAGCTGGGACTACAAGCATGTACCACCACACCTGGCTAACTTTAATATTTTTAGTAGAGACAGGGTTTCACCATGTTGGTCAGGCTGGTTTCAAACTTCTGACCTCAAGTGATCTGCTCACCCCGGCCTCCCAACTTGCTGGGATTACAGGCATGAGCCACTATGCCTGGCAGACAGATTCATTTAAATGGGCCATATTCCTACTATATAACCATCAGTCATAATTTTGAAATCTACAATGAAGTAAATGTGATCTAATAATATTCCTTTTCCTGAGAATATCATTGAATAAATGTATGCTGAATAGAAGTTAAAAATTGACACAACTACTTTGGAAAACTGGAAGTTTCTATTAAAGTTGAATATATATGTATCCTATGATACAGCTACAGACTCCTAGGTATACTTTCATATGTTCATTATAAGATATGTACTATATGTTGGTTTCTTAGTAAACTAAAGCTGGAAATGCCCAAATACCCAACAACAGTAAAACAGAAAATTTGTAATACATTTACATAGTGCAATATTACATGGCAATAGTACCTATTACTACACTCAACACTATGGATGAATTTCATGTGAATTAAGTTGAGTGAGAAAAAGAAGACACCAAGGAGTACATTTCCATAAAGTACAAAAACCAGGGGTAACTATTCTAAGCTGTTAGAAGGTAGCACAATGGTTATCCTTATGGGATAGTGATCATGAAGGGGTACACGGGAGGCCACGCTCTGTTCATCTGAGTGCTGGTTATGCAGGAGTGCTAAGTTCTCCTAGGATATGTGCTCTTTTCTGCATGCACATTATACTTCAATGAAATTTCAGAAAATGATATAAAAAACTAGAGAAATATAGTAGTAGAACCTGAGGGATTTTTTGTATTTTTAAGGAAGGTTTAAATGATTGAAACAGAGTTCTTTGCCTGGAGCTTTCTTACATAGCTTATGCTGATTTAATCTACAAATCTGTGGAAATTTGTAGCAAGTATCTTAACATCTTATAAAGGTGACTATTGTTGTATCATCTGGAAATGTTAATTTTTTGTAAATATCATAGACACACAATTTATAGAGTGATCTAGAATAAGTAAGAAAAACACATGGATTTATTATTTCAGTTTCTGTAGTAGTGAAGCCCAGAGGTCCTCTAATACTGTGATGACACAGATGGCTGCTTTAATTAAACAATTTCCATAGAAGGCATCACATATATATGAATTCTGATACACTGAAAGCAAGACTTCTGTAGAAGTAGAAGGATATAGCAGATCTGTACTAGGAGACTACCAGTGAAAAAAATCCAAAACAACAACAACAACAAAAGAATGGGACCAAGGCATTGCCTGTGAGTGTTATAAAGAACTGGGGGAAAAGAGGCCACTCTGAGAAAACTAAAGATTTTCTTTACAATGAGACCTGGTGTCTTGCTATTTTTCTATCAAATTGATCCCAACAGCTAAGGCTTGTTTCCTTCATTACTCATGTCCCAAAAATGCCTTTTAAATGAAAGGTACAGAAGGTGCTGGTGGCATCTGTCACATGGCTGATATTAGTTAACAGTTAAAGCGAAGGTGGAAAGTGAAACTCACTCCCCTACACTCTAATAACTTTCTTTTGTCTTTAGCTCTCTCTCAGCAAATTGCTTCTAGTAGCTGAACTTTGAGCCCATATCCCTGTGATCCAGTAGCTGATGTTCCTATATTTAAAGCCAAAATCACACAGTAATTGGCAGGAGAAAAATAACTGTTTAGAGGAATTTCCTATGGTTAATTTACATGGTGTATACAATTCAAAGGACAAATCAACAAGAAGCAAGATGAGAGCCAAATTTACCATTTACCAGGTGATGCTGGTGTTCTAGGCAGCCAAACAGATTTGAACTTTGCTCAATAAGTACAATGCCAGCATAATTCAGTTTTTTGGGAGTATTTTGTTTGTCTTGCTTAGAGGATTACAATCACGGCATGTTTGAACCTTACTGGAAATGGTCTAGAAAGTTTCAGCTGACCATCTAAAGGAATAATGAACATGGAACTTATTTTTTCAAGGTACAGAGTTTAAAATGTCAGTGTCCTGAAAGATTTAGGCTATTAACTAGCCATCCCTTTCCACACTTCTCTTCACACTACTTTCTGTTCCTGAGAGGCAACCCCTTCAATTCTTATAGTTGTTGCTTCTATTTTTAAGAATCCTAATTTAGTATTATTATTTTTTTGAGACAAGTTCATACTCCATCGCCCAGGCTGGAGTGCAGTGGTATGATCATACCTCACAGCAGCCTTGAACTCCCAGGCTCAAGCAATCCTCCAACTTTGGCCGCTTGAGTAGCTAGGACTACAGGTGTATGCCACTGCACTTGACTTATTTTTGTTTTTTTTTGTAGAGGTGGGGTCTCACTATGTTGTGCAGGTTGGTCTTTAACTCCTGGCTTCAAGTGATCCTCCCACCTCAGCCTCTCAAAAGTGTGGGGATTACAGGTATGAGCCACTTGCGTCCAGCCAAGAATGCTTATGTTTAAGGATTATGGTTATATTTCTTGATTTTTCAATTTTAGACATTATCAATTAACTTCCTATCATGAAAGACGACATTGTCCACGTGCATGCCCTCTTCTTTCATCCTATCAAGATTTTAATATCACAATTCTTAATTAAGTTATGATTTAATATCTGCATTATTATGACAATGTAACTTGTTTTCAGTTCAGCAATGTAATGTACTATAGCTACTCTTTCTTTCTTACACAAGTTTTTGTTCTTTTGGGAGTTATAATTGCCCTATTTTAATTTCTTGATTTGCATATATGTACCTGTTATAAATACATTCCAGATCTTTCCAACAGAACTATAAAATTCCTCTGGTCAAACGCGTCATGAAATCTGAGAGATCTGTTCTTTCGCTTCCTTGAAGATCTTTCTCCTGGAGCTCTCAGCTTCCCTTTCACTCTGTCCTCAAGGCCTGCTGTAGCTATTGTCTTGGGACTTCCCTTCCTTATCATCATAGAAATACCCTTTGCTCTTTCCTGTGTGGAATCTCTTGTTTCCTTGATCCCACCTCTCTTTCTCTCTTGGCTCATCCCCATGTTTTGGTAGAGAAATTCTATTTACAAAGTTTCTTGAGTAAAGGTAAATAGTAGGGTAATTTTTGAGATCTTTCGTGCCAAAAAGTGATTTGGTGCTGCTCTCACACTTGATGGTGGTTTGGGTGGATATAGAGTTTTAGGTTGAAAATAATTTCTATAATTTTGAAAGTATTGTTTCATTGTCTTCTAATTTTTGGGTTACGAATGAGAAATCCAATGTCATCCTTATTTTTGATCTTTTGGCTATGTCTTGCTCAGAAAGCATTTAGGATGCCCCTTCTGTAAGTTTTCTGATATTTTACTATGATAATGTGGGGTGAAGTTTTTGGTTCACAGTGCTGGGCACTTGGTGAGCTCTTCTACTATGGCCACTCCCATCCTCCTGTTCTGGAAAATCATAATGTCATATTTCTTGGATAAAATCCTCCTCTTAGTTTCTCTGCACTCGAGCTGAGATATCTCTGTTAGCTGGATATTGGAACACCTGGATGGGTCCTTCATGTTTCTCATCTTTTTTGCTTTATTTTCAATCTCTTTTTATTCTACTTTCAGGGAGATTTTCACAACTTTATTTTACCTTTTGTTTTCTTCTTACCTTCATGTTTTTCACATCTAAGATTTTTTTTCTGAGTCTGTTCTTATTTATTTATTAAAGAAATGTGGTCTTACTATATTGCCCAGGCTGATCTTGAACTCAAGTGATCCTCCCACCTTGGCCTCTCAAAATGCTGGGATTACAGTAATGAGTCACTGCATCTGGCCCTGTTTTTATTTATGACTGGAGCACTAAAAAGATGTAAAATCTCTATATAAGTGGCTTGAGATTAATGACTAGTGGCTTCACTTTAGGGTAATTTGGCGAAGACTAAGTCATTTTACTGGGGGAAGCCAAAGTTTCAATACGAACATATATTTTTCTTTTGGGTCAGTTAGCATCAAAGCAACATCTTTTAATGTATCCCTACCAGGCTTTATTTCACAAACTTTTACTTAATTCCCTGTTTCTGTTTCTAATAAAACACTCTGACCCCACCATAAACTAGTCCAATCTCTCCAGAAGTAAACCTTTAACATGGAACTTTTGAAGAATCTTTAAGTTTAAGTCTGAAGGCATCCCATACATCCTCATATATTTACAAGGATGCAAATGATGCTTTTAGAAAGGAGTAATGGATTCAGATTCAGATAGCAGGGATTTGAGTCCTAGCTCCTCCTAGGCTTGTCTTGAGGATCAAGTAACATAATGTATTAAAAGCACCCTGCAAACTAAAAAGCACTTCATGAGTCTTAAGCATTATTAATAAAAATTGTGACATTTGGGCAGGTATTCAAAACATTACTGAGAGCTGATTTCTTTTTTCCAGACTGCTCCAGCTTGAAATGAAAAGTTAATTTAAATGAATCATGCAAAGATATTGACACAGCTAAATTTGCTGCAAGCTTCTGGGGGTTTAAATTTTTTTCCTAAAACCCTGAAATGTTGGTTAATTTAGTTCTCTCACCAATGAAATGACGAAGCAATTTAGGCATCTCAGCTGCCCTTTTAAGAAGATAGTGACTCTGGCCTAAAATAAACAAGACGCTTTTGGGCTTGATGCTTTGTGTGTTCAGCAAACCAAGTCAGGTTTTTTGGGTAAGAAAGTGAATGGATCAGTAAATGAAGTTGCTTTCCAATCTACTGCATCCTGAAATATAAATTTCTACAATATATAATCAAGGCTTAAAGCCTTGAATTCTGTCTAAATACTACAGCAAGGAAAAACAATGAACAAATTTAATAATTATATTATTATTTCCATGTCTAATAAATAATTGCATTTAAGTGAAGGAGCTATTGCTTTTAATATTAGTAGATTCAACTTTGATTAATGATACTATGATTAGATTTTAAAGGTACTCTTGAATGCTTCAAGCCTTCCATTTTGCATTATTTTTGTTAAGAATAACAAAAATAATAAGAACAACATATAAGTTGGAGTTTTAAGTAAAATAAAAACTCATTGATTTTACTTCATTGTTACCTGCATTTGTACAAGTTCAATAACTGATCACAATATATATTACATAACCCAGTTCCATAAAATAAAATTCTAGGTCTCCAAATAAAACTGTTCAATTAGCCTCTTCACCACAGGGTTACCTGTGAGGGAGGCCTTGCCTTGTTTTGACTGTAGACACAAAAATGCCTCTCCTCCAATGATTTGCTGTAGAAATAACAATTTATTTTCAAGTTCAATTGGAAATTGTTCTTGCACAGTCTAGCAGTCAATAATAAGCTAGATCGGGAGATTTCCTGCAGTTATTCTCTATATTTCTCTTGTACGGTATGGTAGCTGGTGGCCACTTGTAGCTATCAAACACTTGAGAAGTGGCTAGTACCATTGGCAAACTTGGTTTTTAATTTTAATTAGTTTAAATGTAAAAAGCTACATGTAGCTAGTGGTTGGTGTATTGAGCAGCACAGCTTTCTATCATCACAACTGATATGTGCATGAGACATTCCTCAAAGAGCTCACTTTCTAACAGAACAGCTGATATTCCAAGAGATTTTATTGTGTGAAATGTAATATTGGTTCCATATGTAGACAGGGCTTGGTGCTCAGATGAATGCAAGGAACCCATGCAAATAACTTCTGCACTCACAGTCTGGAAAACATTGTTCTAGAATGAAGGGAAATTAAAGGATAAGAACAGTAAAGAAAAAAACTTATTAGAAGCATGAGAACATGTGTAACCAGTTAAGGAGTGCTAAAGGGTGAAAGGCTATGAATTCTGGACTTTGGGGTATTTTGCATGTGTCCTAAAGTGTGTGACTCATCTTTTCATTCTGCTGATTATTGGTTGGCATCAGATCTTAAACTCTAACTATGTAAGGGTCTTTTTGTTTAAGGAAATAGAGTTTACTTTCTCTTTAGTGTCCTTTTAAAACCTGTAAATAAGATGTAAAAATACTGTAAAAAATAAGAGATTCTCAGTGATTTGCATTGGAAGTCATGCCCAATGGTCCACTTTCTTGTCAACGGTTGCAGAATAGCTTGATTTAAAAATTAATATCCTCATTTAGTGATTAGATACAAACAGATCTTCTTCATGATATAATGAGCCATACTGCCCTCTCGTTTTTTCCGGCTCCATGTCTGTGGGAGGCACTGCATGTATCACAGCCACAGACAAACACTAAAGAAAGGGGTTGTGGTGGTTATCTC